>JASWHV010000019.1:1250000-2500000 GCA_030760725.1 Neostapfia colusana | reverse complement strand
AACTCGGGTCCGTTGCCTCCAGGTACCTCTCTTCCCACACATGCTGAGCCCATCCCTCCACCGGAACGAGCGCGTATGGAATGCCCTCTATAGCCTGCACGTGTAGTTGGCAGAAACGTGACATGGTGTCACGGGCTGCCACCTGCCACATCCCTTCCGGTTGTCTTCCTCTCACCGTGACGGTGAACGGCACCCAACCGGGTGGCATAGGTCCTGCAGGGACTTCGACATGGATCGTCCACGCCTTGTTCCCCTCTTCGCCTTCTTCCTTGGCGAAGTACTGCGGCATCTGGTCGTACCCGAAATATTGGAGCATTTGCCACAATGCTTCCGGGTAGCCGCTACGGTGAGAACAGTGGGACACCACCCACCCGTTCTCCAATTGCTTATCTGCTGTCATCTGTAAAAATATATTTGAGAAATGTCAAATATTTATTTAAACAGTAAACCACTGAGTTATAACATAAGACATGTCATTGAACCCATAAAACTTGGAAACACAGTTCAAATTTTTAAACAAATTTGACTGCTGATCTGCTGTTCCCATGACAGCCCTGACCAGTTTCCATATCAACATGATTTAGGCCATGCTAAAAGCAAAACCGATTCTGGAGCTCAACATCAAAGTTAAAGCTAATTTCATTAGCTTTCCAGAAAGTATTTGCTTGGCCCAAGATCTGTCCTGGTTCAAAAGTTATGAGATGTCCAAGTTAACAGAATTTCTGGAGAAAATCGGACAGCACCTCCCTGCTTTAGGTACTGATTTGATCCAAGAATTCCAGTTAATTATGCTCCTAATCTGACAAAACTTTCTGTTACAAAGTTGTAACACATCTCATAAGCTTTCCAGAACTACCTCATTTTCTATTTTTGGATTTTTATGCAGGAAGTTATACTCAATTTACAGAGAGTCTTTGCTCTGTCCTGTTTTCTGGACAGTTTCAACTCTACTGCATTTTTCGATTGGTTAAGAGATGAAACACCTCTGGACCTCAACAGAAGAGTTGTAAAGCTCTTCCAAAGATTTGCAGAAATGTATAATATGACCCCAACCTCGAAAGAACTCAACCTCTAACCTCTGATTAACTTCAGCCTTGATTTAGCTGAAAACAGATTGCTCTGTCCTTAACAACCTATAAGTTGAAAACTTGTTAACTTTGAATATCCTGTTCAAGGGAAGGAGTTACATCATGTTTCACTACTTTAGATCAAAACCTTCAAGTTTTAAATGAATTTCTTCATTTAATGGGGTGTGACGTCGATGCGTCACCAGATTATGTCGGTACTACATCCTCACAAAGAAAAACCTATACCGGACTTAGCCGGCTTCGTTATTTCAGTGGCACTAAACGTCATTCGCACACGGATACTACACGTCTACCGTTTCGTGGTCAGGCTACCTGCAGAAACTCAAGCAATCGTCAGACTCAGCTGCACACCGAGCCCGGAATCCATACAGTTCGTACATCCGGCCGTCATCACTCGCCCGGATGTTCTCAAGCCAAACACGCCTTGAGTTACGTGTTCACGTTTCAGACCACGTGACGGGGTCTCCCAAATTGCACCACGCACGCCAGGGACAGACGTTGCTCGAATACCCCAAACGACATGAAGAATCGTAGAGGATACTAAAGCGGGTCGGGTTACCTGCCACCCGTGGGGCTCCACCCTTCAGCTTGTGCGCACTGGTGGACAGCGCTTACGTGCACCCCCCAAGACATACACGTCCCGAGATGCACGATTTTCCGACATAATCAAATAAGTTAATATGCCACTTTCTATATGCTAATAGCATCCTTATACGGGCTACTAACTCGTTCCTCACTGGATTTTTGAAAAAGATGACCTTTGTAGTGTGTTAAACCTCAAGCGAGCTCTGATACCAACGCTGACACGACCCCAACGGTCTTGTCGAGCCAGGATCACGCTGAGGGGTGCTGCGTTGCACAGCACCGGATAACACATGTCAAAGGTACAAAGCGGAAGCGGAATTTTATTACATAAACAAGTCTATGAACATGTTTACACCAAAATAGTTCCAGTCTACACTCACGGGCGTAGACTATGCATCAAGTCCACGTTCGGCCCTTGAACGTGTCCTTGCTAGCACAAACGCACACTAACTCTACGGCGTGCACGAATCCCACTCGACGGGGTTCCCCTCCTGGGGTTCCGTCTCCTCTTCGGGAGTCCCTTGTTCATAGAACCCTGCAAAAGCTTCAAACACAAGCAGTGAGCACGAAGGCTCAGCAAGACTGACCCGTCTCACCTAAACATGGAACTTCTACATGAGGGGTAATGGGTTACATGAGGTAAAAATCATTTGCAAGGACTCGCCTAATTAGTAGAACCTTATTTTCAGGTTTTAGCAGCAGGTTGTGGAGAACCTTACGCTAAGGCACATGAGAGAGCCGCAATCAAACAAGAAACGCATTTCTCTCATGTACTTTGCCCAAAGTTGAAAAGAACTTTAGTTAGCTCTAAACTACAACAAACCCTTAACAAGCAAAGTCCATCTTTCAATCAGCAGCATTTTAACATGTAACTAGACTGTTCTTTCTACGTCACGGTACAACAAGTGGTACTCACTGACCACGAGGGACGGCGATTATAATCGATTTACACCTGCAGGGTTACCCGAACAACCCGTCACGTACACCCGTACCCGATGTTGCCTACAACAACCATCACGGACGCCGTACACAACCACCTTTCGCCCGTAAGCCAAATATTGAACCGGTCCCATCGTCCCAAGCAAGAGGTCTCTGCACGCGCATCTCCGTGCCGCCAGCCGATTTACACCTCAAGCTCTCAACCTACCCTCTAAACGACGGGCAATGCCTCAATACCCAGCTACCCGAGTTACATCGGTTTCCCGGTTCCCATATAGCCGGTAGGTCTTCGTTACTGTTCTAGCTTGTTCAACAGGCCCGCACATGGCTCGGTCCTCAATCGACACAAGCGGAGCTACAGCACACAGGCCCCAAAGTCCTGCTGCCCTTACTCTCCGCTTGGTCTCATTTTCTTGCCATTTGTTTCATGTGCTATCACTACCCGAGTCGAGTGCCTCTAGCCTATGCTCGTGAGTAGTTCCAACTACTCGACTTGTACCAAATCCTACTCTATCTTAGCATTGCAGTAGCTAACGGGGTCTGCCATCCTAAACCCAACCCATGGTTTTCTTGGCTATGCAATTGGGTTTCCAAACAAGACTCTAATGCAAAGAATCATAATACTCAAGTAAGTGCTCAAAACAATAAAATTTGTAAAACGGTTAATGCAAACCGGAGCATGCCTTGCTGCTCTTGGTCGTAGGCTAGCTGTTCTTCCGGAGTAACGAAGTCTAGGACTTCGGGTTCCTCCTCGACCTTAGCGACTACATGATAGAAGCAATACATGTATTAATTTTAATGCAGTTGTATTAACTTGTAAACTTGTGAAGTCTACCACTCTTACTAGACAAGCCCAATGACTGTGACATTTTTACTGTGGCTTGGTTACAACCTAAACAGAGACTTGGTCAAGTTTTAGTTGCAGCGAAGCTCATTTGAGCCCTCCACAATTAATCATGTACTTGACCTTAATTGAAGGCTTTTAGGGTGTTCTAAGGATTTTCATGAAACAAACTATTACATTTTCTGAAAACTAGATTTTCAGAGGGTTCTAATGGAGTTGGTCTCACTTAATTTGAATGTTCCTAGCTAAAGATATGAGCTAAACAATTTCAGAGAAAATTCTGAAAATGTTTCTGAACATTTTCTATTTTCTTTGGAACAGTTTCACTAATCACACCATTAGGTGGACCAAGTGAGCTCAAATGGGTCTGAAATTTTTATGGTAGTTCAGGGATATTTTGGTGAACATCCCAGAAAAATTTCAGGATTTTCCTCCACAGGATTCTCCAGTTAAAATTCCTAACAGTTTAAACTTTGAGGAATTAATTCTGGAGAAACAAGGGTTTTCATGAAGTGAAACTTGATTTGCTGAAAAGTGCTCAGAGAGCTGAAGCCTACCAAATTTGGTTCACTCGATTTGGAGCTTTCTAGCCAAAGTTATGAGGATTTGAAGTTTGGAAGAATTCTGAAAATCGGGGGAAAAGTTTAAACTCGCGGGGGCCCGCGGGGACACGTGTCGAGCGCAGAGGTGTCCGGCACACTGAGGCCCACAGGGTATTTGCACGCCAGCACACCAGATCCCGGCCGCAGCCCGATCCCGATTTAAAATATCTCCCGCTGACAGCTGGGGTCCACCCCTTCGTCAACCTCCCGCTGCCCGCGTTCTGCCGCCGAGGAAACTCGCCGGAGAGCTCGCCGCCGGCTTCTGTAAATCTCCAAACTTCACGATTTTGGCCACCCCTGCCTACTTCCACTCGGGGAACAGGATTCTGGGGTCATCTCGTCATGACAACGGCCAGTGCATGGTCGGCGACGAGCCGCAGCCTCGGGAGAACTTCGGTCGCGTTGTCCACCCTCCCTAGCACCTTCCCCGATCAAGCTAAGGGTCTTCGAGCATCAGTGGACCATAGGAAAGGTCGACATGAGCTCTACGGAGCTCAGGAAGGGCTGTGTTGGGCTGTCACCGTGTGACCTAGGCCGGAAATCGGGATTTCTACTAAAACTCGAAGAACAGTGGTTTCTCTCCACGGTTCTTCGTGGTTTCTGCTCCTATGGACCAGCACGGGCTACTAGAAGTGATCCTCTCCATGAGAGGACGAATGATGCAGTGTGGCTTACGAATTTCTCGGATCAGTGCAAACCTCACTTTTGCACACCGTCGTGAAAACATGAAATTCCGGCTTGAGCAGCGCTTGTCACGCCGCCAGAGCTTACGGAAGAGAAAGAGGGGTTGAAGGCGAACCTCTTTGCTGTTCACAGCTCCGTGAACGGTGGGCTGTGGTGGCCGGAAGGGTGGTTCCCGCAGCAGCGGCTCGAGCTGAACCGGCAGGGCAAAGATCGCCGCGGTGGAGCTCGGGGAAGGCTGCGCAGGGTCCGGAACCGATGCAAAGGTGTTGAAGGTGGCTTGGCGCACCCGGAGTTGGTCTCAGATCGCCGGGAGGGTCACTGGATCGGCCGGGCGATGAGGGACCGAAAATTCACTCGGGCGGCGAGGAGTTTCAGTCTGTTGGGCGAGAGCGCGTCGGGGTAGGGATGGGGAGCACCGGCGGCTGCTCAGATGCCTAGATAAGGGCCCTGGGAGTCGGTTCAGCGACCTTGGGCGGCAAGCAGGTGGTGGCGCGGTGGCCTCCCCTCGGTGGCGCTCTCGGGAGAAGCTCGGGGACCCGAGTACTGAAAGTCCACTCGGTTGATCTCCTTCAGTGGCTGACATGTGGGTCCCACTTCCAATTTTAACCTCTGAAATTTACTCCTAATCACTGTTGTAAACAGTGAGTCCCAAAATACCCATGGTGATTCAAATTATTCACCCATGAGCCATTTGAATTAGTTAGAATTCAAATGGGGTTTGGTTTGAATGAATTTCAGCACAAGTTCAGTTTGAAATTCAAATAAAGTTTGAATTTGCCCCACTTAGCTCATGTCAAGATCAACTCCAAATGGAGTGAAAATTGGTGTGTGAGCTCACAAAAAATGTGCTGAATAATAATATACCTCCCACTTTTGAATTCATGGGATAAAAACAGTTTGAATTTGAATATGGTTTCAAACTGCCCTCTTTCTAACTATACCCAAAATGACCTCAAAAAGGTTTTGAATTTGGGTGAAACTTGGCATGGACATCCTTAGCAATGTGTAGGAGTTTTCATATGTCCAGCCCCTCTATATCACATGTGGGAAATACCACTTTTGCAATATGTGAGTTTGTTTTCTAATGAGCATGTTGATGGTGGTTACTTGCTCTTCATTTGTGTTCATCATCTTTCCTCAAATGAGGTGTGTGTGTATGGTGATGGACACTTCAAATATGTGTCAAAAACTGAGGTCCTTACACGAACACGACGAAGCGGTGGAGAATCAGTTGTGAAATTTTGAGTAGATCAATTTGAAAAAAAAATCGCCCGATTTCGAGTTCGTATGCAAAAGTTATGGCCATTTTAAGGTAGGCTACCCGAGTTACTGTTTTTTATGTTGATTCAAACTCGGTTTTGAAAAAGATCTCGCAATAGGATGTGAAAAACAATCGGAATTTAGCAACGACGACTGATGGGATGGTGTGTGGTGAATCAAGGAGGACTGGCACAATGGTTTGTCACCTATTCTAGGGCTGGCGATGCGGGAGTTCATGCAAGGTGGCTAGCTAGGGCAAACCGATGATCTTGGTGGCTCGGTTTGTTGTTTAGGGATTGTGAAATAGGTGAGCAGCAAGAAAAACAAGGAAGAAAAACGATAACTACGACCCAAAAACACAAAGCTAAACCATCAACAAGACTCGACCACACGAATGCAAACTCAACAATGCAAACTGAAAAACAAAAACTTGCAGGCACTATAGTCTAGGAATCGGTAACACGATATGTTTTTTGTGGATTTTTCTGTGGACTCTAGGTATGAAAAACAAAAACTAATCTAGTGGGAAATCAAAGTACCTTACGGGCAACCTGAAATCTGTTACCAAATGATGAGTGGTTTAGGCCCGATCTTCCGAAAGGTAGGTCGATTGAGGTGGAGAACTCGACGTTGATGATCCGCGGCACTCGAGCAGTTCGAACACCCCTGCAATCAGTTCACCACTGCTCCGTTGGTTATCAACCGTGCAGCACACACTTGACCTTGCCAAGAAGGCTAATCCCTGCAGGTGCAACCGAGAACACGAGCAAGAACGTAGAAGATGTGATCTGAAAATCACGAAGTTGGGGTTTCACACAAACCGTAGAGCGGCGGCTGTTTATCTAAGTAAAACCCCTAAAATATGGCTGGTGGCTGCAGTATTTAAAGGCTAGGGTTCGACCATAAGACCTTTAGACGCGTCCCTAATGGACTCATACGGGATACAAGGCCCAAAAGCCCAATACGGTGGTGCAACACCGGACAGAACTCCAAATTCAACTTGTTTCGACAACTCCCAGTGACTCCCGGCGAATTTTAATGTGGGACCAGAACCATTGGAAAGTTTATCTTCTCATCTTTCCATGCATATGTAGAACGTCAAAAACGGAGTCCGTATGCATCCTGGGTATCCGTTTTAAGATGTACTGCTCCTGGACTTCGAGTTGAACTCGAGTCCGAGTTAGTGACTGTTTCCATCAACTTGTGGACGTTCCATATGATTCTCCACGTCCCCAAATCCTCCTCCCTTTACTTGTTGATCATGTCCATGGTTCCTAATAACAATTAAAACATTCAATAGCAATCCATTCTCAAAACCACATGGGTAGGAAGTTAGGAACGAGTTCACCTGCTGATTTAGTAACCGTGCTCGTCCTCTTGTGATTGGTCCTTGTATATTAATGTGAGTATCCACTGTTGTGATGTCCTCATCATGAGGTACCCATGTCTCCCCTCGAAGAGAGTGATGGGGAACTCACTCCATATCCAGAGTTCACTGCTGATGAGCTCGCCCAGTTCAGGAAAGATGGAAGCTCTTCCAAGGCCGTGCCTCCATACACCACCGCCAACAAAGAGGAAGAGGATACAGTGGCTACGGAGAGCGATGAAAATGGCGATGAAGAAGAAGATGAAGAAGATGATGAGTATACTTAGGTGTATCTTCTTCCCTCTTTTCCTTTTTGGTGCCTTGATGCCAAAGGGGGAGAGATGTGAAAAGAATGTCCTATTTTTTATCACCTTCTAGTCTTGTAATAGATCTTTTGGACATGACTATCTTGAATATATCTTTGGACATGACTATCTATTTTTATGTTTTATGCATGACTATCTTTTGTGTAACACTACGTGTTGGATTTTATGTCTGTTTTATGCTTATTGTCTTATCATATTTTTTAGCACAACACATAGGCACCCCACCATAACATGTGAATGTATACCAACTCCCCTCTTTTACTCTTGCATACATTCAGGGGGAGTTTTGCATACGTACACTTGTTATAAAAATCAAATTTTTACCTCTTATATTGAAACTTAAACTTAATGTGTTGTCATCAATCACCAAAAATGGGGAGATTGTAAGTGCATCTAGGTATCCCTGTGGGTTTTGGATGATTGATGGCGACAAATTAAGAGACTAATGAGCTGAGATGATCATAAGCACAAGACATTTTCAAGGCAGACACCTAAACTCTCAAAAAGGGAAAAAGATGAAGAGCGGCGTCGAAGACTCGAAGAGTAGAAATTAGGGTTTCACTTTAGTCTTTAGTAGGCTAGCCGTGTAAAAGTGAGAGTGTGTGCGTCAAGTGCATTGAGAGCATAGAAGAGAGCTCAAAGCATTAGAAGTATCAAATCCTTAGTGAAGAGAGGTAGAGAGGTAAAATTGGGCGGGTCGGACTGGTCCGGGCCATAGGCCGGACTAGTCCGGAAGCCCCACGGCTTAGTTTTGGGGCGGACTAAGAGTTCCTGACTGAGATCGGACTTGTCCGTTCTGGGACGGACTAGTCCATTACTCTCTTGGTGAGAGTGTTTTCGGGACTAAGTCCTCGTAGACCGGACTTGTCCGCCTTAGTGGCCGGACTAGTCCGGGCTAGCCATACTTGTCCATTTTCACACGGACTAACAGTTCCTGTGTGAGTTCGGATTAGTCCGTTCTGAGGCGGACTAGTCCGTATGATTGTGAGATGAGAGATCCCACGGCTAAGTCATGGTGGACCGGACATGTCCGCCTCTGTGGCCGGACTAGTCTGGATTCTCCAGACTTGTCCGTTCTCACCCGGACAAAGAGTTCCTGTGTGAGTTCGGGCTAGTCCGTTCTAAGGCGGACTAGGCCGTATGGTTGTGAGATGAGAGCTCCCACGGCTAAGTCTGGGTGGACCGAACAAGTCCGCCTTAGTGGTCGGACTAGTTCAGGTCCTCCAGACTTGTCCGTTCTCACCCGGACAAATATTTCCTCTGTGAGATCAGACTAGTCCGGTGTGAGGCGGACTAGTCTGGACTTTCGGTAGGTGGCAACGGTTGGCTTCGGGACTTCTAGAAAAGGAGATGCCCCGACTTCATTTAAAACCCCCTGGAACCCTAGCGCCGCCACAGCCTTCCAAGAGCCTCTCCAAGCCTTCTCCATTGCCTACTCACCCCCTTGAATCAAATCCTAAGTGAATTTGGGTGTGTGAGAAGAGGAGAAGGAAGAACTTCGCGTTTAGGCTCTTAGAGCGATCTCGTGCACTTGGTGTGATTTGCGGCTTGTGAGATCTGTGAAGTTTGTGGAAGTGATCAAGTGGGAGCCTCGGATTGTGAGCAGCCCAAAAACTTTGTAAGTTCACCCTTGAGATAGTGAAGAACCGGGTTGGCCTTAGTGGCGACTTGGTTAGGAAAGGGTTGTTAGACCCGGTCCTTTGTGGACTCCTCAATGGGGACGTAGATTCCTGAGTGGAATCGAACCTCGGGAAAAAATCCTCAGTGTTTCTCTTGCATGTACATTTCTTTGAAGATCAAGATTGCTTAGGGTTTGTTTTATATATTTCGCTATACATTGTCACACTCTTGCAATTCATTTTAATATTTTGTCACACTTGTCATATAGAAGTGCTAGTTGTTTCATCCATATTTTGTTAAACTAAAATTTGGAGAAAAACCCTTAAAAATCAAGTTTTAGATCTTTCCGGCAGTTTAACCAGACTAGTCCGCCTCCAAGGCAGACTAGTCCGGCCCCCTTTAGGCTCTTTCAGCAAGCAAACCGGACTAGTCCGCCCCTGAGCCAGACTAGTCCGGCCATTGTGTTCTAATCTCATTTAATTAAGTCATTTCAGGTATTTTATCCTATTCACCCCCTCTAGGATTTCAACATTATATTTGGTTCTACTAACAAAGCTTTTTGTGATGAGTTTTCAAAGATAATGACCGAAAGGTTCGAGATGTCAACGATGGGGGAATTGAAGTTCTTCCTAGGATTCCAAGTCAAACAACTCCAGGAAGGAACGTTCATAAGTCAAAACAAGTATATTCAAGACATACTCAAGAGGTTCGACATGGACAAATCCAAATCCATCAAGACTCCAATGGGAACCAACGGACACCTTGACCTCAATGAAGATGGTCCAAGTGTGGACCAAAAGGTATTTCGTTCCGTGATAGGTTCCTTGCTTTATCCCTGTGCATCTAGGCCCGACATAATGCTTAGTGTGCGTATGTGTGCACGGTTCCAATCCGCTCCTAAGGAGTGTCACTTGACAACCGTTAAGAGGATTCTTAGATATTTAGTCCATACTCCTAATCTATGACTTTGGTATCCCAAGAGATCCAAGTTCAATCTCATCGGATACTCTGATGCCGATTATGCCGGTTGTAAGGTAGATAGGAAGAGCACGTACGGGACTTGCCAATTCCTTGGTAGGTCCTTGGTTTCATGGTCTTCAAAGAAACAAAACTCCATTGCCTTATCCACAGTTGAAGCAGAGTACGCCGCAGCCGGGAGTTGTTGTGCACAACTCCTATGGATGCGACAAACTCTTAGGGACTATGGTTACACTTTGAGCCATATTCCACTCCTATGTGACAATGAGAGTGCCACCAAGATTGCTCACAATCCCGTGGAGCACTCTAGAACCAAACACATTGATATCCGTCACCATTTCCTGTGAGATCACTCTATCAAGGGAAATATTGTTATCTCTCATGTTAGGAGTGAGAAGAAATTAGCGGATATCTTCACCAAACCCCTTGATGAGAAATGTTTTTCTGACCTAAGGAGTGAACTAAATATCCTAGATTTTCGAAACGTTGCTTGAGCTGTGCACATCTGTTTGTTACATGTATATAACCTTCAAAAATCGAATGCTTTCAAAATTCTACCTTAATCTCTCTTACTCTATGAAAACTATGTTCAAAAGGATTCTTTGTCAAATATGGTCATTGTTTGTTTGATGTATTATTACTGACCATGTTTGTCAAAGATATTTGCAAAAACCTGTCCAAAAAGGATCATATTCTTGAGCTAAAATTCAAATTATATAAAATTTTAGCTCATAGCTGGACTAGTCCACCCATGGGACGGACAAGTCCGGGCTGTCTAGGCAGGACTTCTCAGTGGACAAGTCCAAACCGGAATAGTCCGCCTCGGAGGTCGGACAAGTCCGGCACCGGAGAAGTCCGGCTCTGGTCCATCGACCGGACTTGTCCAAGCATCAGGCCGGACTAGTCCGGCCCCTGGGGACTTAACCTCCCAGGGGCGGCCAGACCACCCCTCTCTCTTCACTCTGAATTCTCAACTCTCTCTCTAAGCGGGAACTGCCCCCCATTGGCGATTTTCTCTTTTCTCCACCAAAAATCTCGTCAAATCCACGGATTGGAGCCCTAAGGAGTGCAGAAATCCTTCCATGTGCTTCGTTGCTCAAGTTTTGCCTCCGATTTCATCACATTTGGAGATTTGAAGAGGTATTCTTGACCTACCCAAAAATCTCTCATTTTCTTCATTCTTAGGTTTTTTACTAGAAACCTCTTCACAAATGTTATTCCTCAAGTCATTGCAATCGAAGCCTAGGAGTATTGCGACTTGATTCCAAGTCTTTGCAAAAAATTGTTAGGGTTCTTCCTGTGTAACCAGGACTAGTTCGGTTTCTAGGCAGACAAGTCTGTTCTCGGGCGGACTAGTCTGGTCCCTTAACGGACAAGTCTGATCTGCACAGGACAAACCCCTACTTTAGCCATTTTTAGTGAATTCTTTCGCAATATTCCACTTCCTTGACCTCCTATCTCTTGTCTCTCAGGCGATATGTCGGACTCTGACCACGATTCCTCTCATGAAAATCCCGCGACCGAGGAGGCTCGACAAGCCCTCCATCGGCGCACTGCCGAAGAGAGGGCGGCAAAGGAAGCTCAAGCAGCTAAGGATGCCATCATTTGAGAGGCAAGGACAAAGCAAAGACATGATCTCGAAGAGCAGGCACAGATTGCAAAAGCCTTTGAAGAATCCTTGTGTGACACCCTCATTTTTGATTTCTGCATGTATTCATGTTTTATGTAGAAAAACATTTTAAAATAAGTTGAAACCGAGAAAGAATAAAAAAGATAGCCAAAAAAAGCCAATTCCAGTTCACCGAGAGCGCTGAAGACAACTCCCGCGGCCGCTGGCCACGTGGCGTGTTCGGAGCTCATCCTTGCGAAGTAGGGAGAGGTCCACCACTAAACTGGCTACGTGGCAGGCTCGGGGCTCATCCCCGCAAAGGAGGAGAGGTCCGACCCCGTGGGACACGTGTTGTCCCCGGAGCTAGCCTCTGCGGAGGAACGAGGCCAGCCCCGTAGGACACGTGTCGCCTTCGGAGCTAGTCACCGCGGAAAAGAGAGGACCAGCCGCGCGGGACACACGTCTCTCTCAGAGATCACCTCCGAGAGGTCCGGCCCCGTCAGACACGTGTCGCTCTCGTAGCTAACCTCCGAGAGGTCTGGTCCTATTGGACACATGTCACCTCCGGAGCTCATCTCCGGGAGGTCCGACACTACAGACACGTGTCATCTCCGGAGCTCACCTCCGGGAGGTCCGACGCTGATGGACACGTGTCAACCTCTGAGCTTGTCACTTAGAAGAAAGGAAGTGTTGCGCTACTGGACATGTGGCATTTTCGGAGCCCACCTCTGAAGAGAGGGGAGGTCCGGCTCTGACACGAGGTACTCTCGGAGCTCATCTCCGAAGAGAGGGGAGGTCCGGAACTGATACCTGGCGCATGCGGAGCTCGCCTCTGTTGAGAGGGGAGGTTCTGACCAGCCAGGACGTGTGGCGCATGCGGAGCTAGCCTCTAAGGAAGAGGGAGGTCTCGCCCGCCTGACACACGGCACAATCGGAGCTCGTCTCTGCGGAAAAGGTAGACCAGACCCCCGCAGGACACGTGGAGCCTCTAGAGTTCATCACCGCGTAAGGACGCGATTCTGAAGCGGTTTTTCTCCCATGCACGAGTGCCCGACACGGAGGAAAACGACACGAACTCTTCTACATTGCTACCGCACCAAATCAATTGAAGATAAGTTGTTAAGATTCGAAAAAAATTTGAATAAGACTCTTATTCAAGTTCCGATCAGATTAGGACTCTTCTCTTCTCGATTATAATAGAACCGGAAACACCCCTTGGTCGTAACATCTTTTTCCATGTTTTTGGAAAAACTGTTTTGTTTGCGAAACTGTGAATGCTGAGTCAACTTGATGGGAAACCCTTTTATAGTAGATTACTAGTTTTGTTAACCACCCTTGTCACTGGGAAAGTTAATGAGTCAGGTATGGTTTTTGCTTTTATGCTTTGCCGAGTCCATTGGATATGAGAAGCGAGATAGATGTGTCTAGCTAACTGCACTCGTAAGAATAATGAGAAACTGATGTTGTTAATGATCCTGAATCGGAGGGAGATCTAGGCAAACCTGGTTTGTGAATGAGGTAGAATGAGATGGTGGTTACTTGCCGTAGATCTAAGGACCAGCTCATGCCAGCCATGCTAGGATAACAGTGCCACCACAAGGCCAAATATGGGTGCGGCTTAGCTGACTAATTAGGTAAGTTGCTAGATTGTTATGGACCGTGGAAGGTGCGGGGAATGGGAGTCGAGTGAGGACTGCCCTGGGAACTGCATAGCACTAGAGGGGGCTCGTGGGTGGGAGAATTGGAGATTCTAGCCTGCTGGTGAAACCTTAGTGAGTCCATACATCTAGTATCCCCTTTGTAAAGGCTATTTTGTGATCTCTTAGTCATACATCGACAGTTGTGTACTGGTATAATGGAGGTTCTGCAGTCGCCGACGGGTGAAAAAATCACAAACTTGTGGGTAAAGTGGTGCAAACTCTGCAGAGTGTAAAACTATCATGATAGCCGAGCTTA
Organism: Neostapfia colusana; assembly: GCA_030760725.1. Lineage (NCBI taxonomy): Eukaryota > Viridiplantae > Streptophyta > Magnoliopsida > Poales > Poaceae > Neostapfia > Neostapfia colusana. The sequence goes on along the minus strand of JASWHV010000019.1, from coordinate 2,486,143 downwards.
CGGTCATGAGCGCCTGGACAACTCACATGATTAGATGGGATGATTATTGGGAGGTTATGGTTTTTGGTTTGGTTATAGTTTGGTCTTGGATTTGGTTTTCGGGACTGTTGAGTCCGGGTAATGAGATTAGTTGCATGACTGTTGAGTCATGGCAATGAGATTTGGTCTCAGAATGAGATGGAATTGAATATGAGATGAAACTGTAGTGAAATACGAGATGGTAGTGAATACGAGATGGTATTCATGAGCAAAGTTGAGAAAGATTATGTAACACCCCAAAACCTGTTAAGAGGGGAATTTAAAAATTTTTGGACGTATTGCATGTGGTGCAGAAATTCAAATTTAAATTGGAATTCAAATTAAACTCAAAACAGAAAAGAAAAGGAAAAAAAACAAACCTCCCCGGCCAGTGGGCCGAAACCCACCAGCCGGCCCACCCACCCCGCGCCAGCCCGCAGCCACGCGCCCGCTTCCTACTCACTGACATGCAGGGCCCGCCTGTCATCCCCGACCTCCCGCTCGCGCCGACCCCGGACTCTTCCGTGCGCGCGTGATCGTAACCAACCCGGATTTCCGCGTCCCTCAGCCGGACTCTCGGTCCAAGAAGACTCAAATTCGATCTAAACAAACCCGCCGCCTCCCCCGGCTATATAAACCCCGACATCTTCCCAATTTTCACCCACGATCAGCCATTTTTCCTTCCAGTGAGAACCCGAGTTTTTCCGGCTAATTTTGCTCGATCTTCGCTCGGGATTTCTGATCTAACGCACTGATCTTGATCCACCGCCTCTGGGGAATCACGCAGGTGCAGAAAACTCGGTGGTTTGCGCTTCAAACACAGCGCCGACGAGCATCGCCGTGAATTCACCTCGGACCTCGTCGCCGACCGCCTTCCAGGACCTCCGAGCTCAAGAAAACCCCTGAGGTGAGATCCCCGACCTCCCCTCTACCGATCTATGCCATGATATCCTAGTTTTAGGAAGAATTGACGAAGATCCGAAGATTTCCGGCGAGATCGCCGCCTCCCGCCGCCGGGCAGCGCCGCCCGCGCTCGATCAGAGCAACGTGGCCGCTTGTGCGCCGTTTATTTTAAATCGCACGGTAGAATTTAAATCCCCGCGTACCGGTTCGACGTTATAATCTCAGCCGTCTGTTTTAAATCGGACGGTCCACGTCAGCCCCGCGTTATAAAGGCCGGGATTCTTACGCGCTACCCCCTGGGGTTCTCGGAAAATACGAGCTAGCCCCGGAAACTTCTGATCTAGCCCTTGGAACTTCAGAAATTCATGTAAATTCAATAAAAATCAGTTTTAGCCCCTGGACTTAATAAAAATTAGGAAAACCCCTCTGTTATGTGTAGTTAGACCCCTAGAGATTTATAAAATAATATAATAGACCCTTTGATGGGGTAGGTTTGCCTTTTTAACCTTATATAATATTAAATTTAGGAATTTGACTATGTAATTAAGATTTAAATTTAAAAAGGGTGAGGCACACACATTGTAAATTCAAGTTTAAACTCTACTAACAATTGGAAAGCTTTAGAATGAGCTAAAAATAAATTTTAGGCTGAAATGAAATCTGTTTGGGTGTGTTCATGTTTATTAGATATAGAAACACATTTTTAGGCTAGGAAATAATTCTAAAAATTGGTAAAATAAATGTAAAATAGTTCACATCAGAGGAGAAGTTCAAAAATATATTATTTACTATTTTAGATCAGAACCTATTATGTTTAGATGATGTGTTTTACTATTTTCATAATAAAGTTCACAATTAGGTATAGAAAGTAAATCTTAAAATATAGGAAAATAGGTATGCATAACTAGAAAATGATAAATGAAATCTCCAAAATCCAAAGATTTCAGTTTAGGATTTGGTAGAAGATCTGAAAACCCATTTGGAGTAGGAAAATACCTTCCATGTATACTTGGTAGCTAAGATGTGTATCAATTGAGTATAAGGAATTTATTTAAATTGGAAATTCATATATAGTATGCAAACATAAATCTGAATACAAAAGTTAGAAATCATATGCACATATTTAAAAGTGCATGTAAGCCCAAAATCAACACACATAGAGTAACCACAACACATAGAAATGTGAATGACTTTCATAAAGGTGAATGTGTGGTTTGTATGAAGTGAAAGTGTGAACTATGTCTTATGGATTGTTGTTTTCTTTTGCTATGTGTGATGGTATGAGTAGAACCTGCCCCAGAGCAAGTTCTCCCCTTTCAAGATCAGGACTATCCATTTCCAGAGCAGCAGGAAGAAGGCAAGTGTCCTTGACCACTTTGATCCTATGCTAGGATATGTAGATAGAATTATTTGCATTGTCAATTGAAATATGAAACCCATGCTAGGAACTTTCCCTAGAATTGCATTATCTTGTTTCCTTGTAGCTTGGGATGGGATTTTGCTTTATTATGTCATTCATTCATATTACTTATGCTTAGCCATGCTTAGAATGGGATAAGTCAGATGTGATATCATCAACTTGTTGACCTTATTCTTGAATGAGATATTATGAGTTATGTAGAGGTAGGGATCAAGGCAAGTTGGATGATTTGGTTGGTGCTGGGTGCACGAGACTCGGGTTTGTGTTTAGTACTTGCCTGGATCCTAAGGACCGGTTCATGGAGCATGTAACCTGGCTTTACCGTGCCAACCACATGCTGAGATGGGGCAGCTTGGCCAATTAATTAGGTGTATCCCCGGCGTAGTATGGGTTTGTTGGATGGTGCGGGGAGTAGGTGTCAGCTGGACTACCATATGAACCGCAAGGCTCAAGAGGGGGCCACTGCAGCGGGGTTGGAGCCTCTTGTATGCTGTTAGGGGTGAAACCTCAGTGGGCCCACGCTCGTCGGGAATCCCTTTGTAAAGGCTTCGTAGTGATCTCCTGGCTACACACCTGGGAAGTGTGAATGTGGTTCGTAGCCACTGGCATAATGGAGGTTCTTTTAGTCCACCCAGCAACGGGGGATGAAATCACTACATGTGGGTACAGTGGTGCAAACTCTGCAGAGTCAAAACTGTCATGACAGCCGTGCTCACGGTCAAGAGCGGCTTGGACTTATTCATGATTAGAGTATGATGACCTTGGAGGTTGTGGATGTTAAGCGGGGAGCTTAACATTGGAAATGATGCTATGGTTATTTGATTATGATGATGGGATGGGAGATTGGGACCATTTCACCTGTGTAGTAAGGTAGGTGCTTAATAAGCTAAGGTGATAGGTATTGCGTAGTGCTTTAACCATGAGTTCAACCTCTCCTTGCTCTCGCAATGCATGACATAACTTTCCCACACTTGCTGAGTACCATCGGTACTCAACCTTGCATATTTGTTGGTTTATATTGCTGCTCAGGTCAAGAGAATGATGTGGTGTTTAATGATCAAGACTTTGGACCCGAAGAAGGTTTCTAGGTTCATGGAGTCCTCCCGGGCAACGCCTGTGACGGAGCCCACAAGAATAATATTCCGCTGCTATTTTATTTACATGTTATGAACTTATTATCGTTCATCGAGACATATGCTATGTAAGACTTATTTATATTCGACACCTGGCTTGTAATAAATGATGCTTCACTATTTGTCATCACATGTATGAGAAAATGATCCTGGCATACATGTGATATTCACTTGGTTGTTCTTCGGAGAAACCGGGTGTGACAGAAGTGGTATCAGAGCCAACGTTGCCCGTAGGAACGTGGACCTAGGTAGAAATGGACGTATTTAAGGACCCTATTTTCTTAAAAATTATTTTACAAGGTGTGGGTTGAAAAGTGTTATTTAATGGGCCACTTTATTCATCTTACCCCATCTTTTATTCAAAATAGGATTTTTGTTTAAAATCTTATCTAACTTAATTTGAAATGCTTTATGTTTTAGATGGTTCGCATGATCCACACCGCCCGCAAGTCCACCGGAGGGAGAGTTCCCGTAGTTTCCCTTGCCCTGAGAGAGGAGAACCGTCCGGTGACGTATCTCTCCTACGGATTGGCAGTAGGAGGCTTGTTGCGCTGTCTTCGACGCATGCTCCAAGTCGCCAGCAATACGGTCAAGCTAATCATACACTATAGCTCCACCAGGACCATCCGTGAGAAGAGGGAAGAATGGAGTTCAGAGATGAGGATTATCCACGAAAATCAGCTGCTCAAGATCCACCGCTCTCCAGCTTGTCGAGCGACACAGGTCGATGCGGAGAAGGATGTCACCTGGGAGGCAATCACCTGTCAGAGTCACATCTATCGTCGTCACCTGGAGAGGACTGAGTACATGTATGTCCTCCAGCGCGAGAGTGGTACAACGGAGTATAAGTACCCGCCAGTGCAGCAGGAGACTTCCCACGAGCACATGGACTTGTGCTTGGAGGATGCTGCTATGCTCAGCACTCGACTGCAGGAGTGTCAGCAGGAGCTTCAGGATGTTCGTGACACCCTGAAGGAAACCGAGGCGTTGCTTCGAGACTGCTTGAGGGCGAGAGAAAGAGGAGATGGGAATGAACTGTGTGTCACCGTGAATGACACATGGACTCCTGACTCCCCAGATCACCGGGCGATCAGGCATCGTCGCACTTCTCCACCAGCAGCCTCCCCACCCAAAGCAGAGTCAGAAGGCAGCCGCAATAATGAGGAAGATCCCGAGGAGCCAGCTCAGTGATACGAGTAGTGTAGAGTCCTTCCCTTAGTTTAGCAGGATGTCGAGTAGTCGAGTCGTTACCTTAGTTAATGGTATGTTAATGCTTGGTGTGTGACGTGAGTTGTGGAAGCCATGGGCGTTTGTCCACAACCTCGTCTTCAGGTTGTTTTGCTTTGAAGTGTGAACCCATATGAATTAAGTGTGCATTTATGTTCACGTAAGACATGAAATCCTCAGAAAATATAAATGAAATAATTTCTCAAAGTTTTAAAGTAAGTTAATACGTAATGCTTTAAATTGACACTTGGTTGATGGCCGGAAGAGGAAAGGGTCGTGCTGCCAACCCTGCCAACAACAACGATGAGGCAGACAACCCTCATCTTTCTAGAAGCCAAGACAGGGGTGGACGCCGTGAAGGAGTTGATCCCATCCACCAAATGCTTGATAATCAAAATCAGCTCATCCAGAACCTGACTCAAGTGGTGGCCAACTTGCACCAAGCTCCACCTCCACAAGCTGCACCACGCCAACCAAGGTTGAGTGAGTTTCTAGGAACTCAACCTCCAAAGTTTGCAAGTGCTGCTGAACCCCTGGAGGCAGATGATTGGCTAAAGACCATTGAGAGCAAGATGAGGATTATACAATGCCAAGGGTATGAGAGGGTGCTGTTTGCCTCTCACCAATTGCATGGACCTGCTGCTGATTGGTGGACCGCTTACGTGGCCGCCCATCATGACCCTGAGAACATCACTTGGGAAGAGTTCAAGCGTAGCTTCCACAACCATTACATACCAAGGGGTGAACTCAAAAACAAGAGGAAGGAGTTCTTGGGATTGCAGAAAGGAAACATGACTGTGAGGGAATACCTCACTAAATTCACTCAACTACCCCGTTAAGCCCCACGGGACATAGAGACTGATGAGCAAAAACATGATTGTTTTGTGGAAGGACTTACCGCAGAAATGCAGTGTGCAATGTCCTCTAACGAGTATGAAAGCTTCCAAAAGGTGGTGGACAGAGCATTTGTTGTAGAAAGGAAGCTGAAGGCCTTGGAAAATGAAAACAAGAGGAAGGCCGGATGGTCACACCAAGCCTCGGGTAGCAACACCCGCCCACGTCTGATGCAGCAACCCGCAGGGCAGACGAGCCGTGCTGCGGTACCCTACTCAGCACCGAGAGGGTACAACCCGAACTTCAGGCCTCCGGCAGCACCAGCACCGCCACAGCGTCAGTTTGGACAGCAGCCTCGCCCTACATACCAACCTCGACCAGCAGTACAAGGACCCCCAAACCAACCCCAAGACAACAAAGGCCAGGCACCTAAGGTTGGGGTGCAATGCTTTAACTGTGGTGAAGTGGGGCACTACGCCCATAAGTGCCCAAAGAAGAAGCCAGTGCAGCCGCAACAGCAGAATATAATGCGAGGATGGGTGAACCACGTCACCATGGAGAAGGCGCAAGAGGCACACGACGTGGTAGTTGGTAAGTTTCCTGCCAATTTACACATTGCAACGCTGTTGTTCGATTCTGGTGCTACCCATTCGTTCATTGCCCAAGGGTTTGTTAAGAAGCATGATCTAGCAACAACACAAATGAACCATATGCTACCAGTAAACTCTCCAGGTGGAGAAATAAGGATAAGACAAGTGTGTCCCAAGGTGAATCTGGACATTAATGGGGTGGTATTTACTGCCAACCTCATAGTGATAGATTCACAAGGGATAGATATTATTTTGGGCATGGATTGGTTGACCAAACATAAGGGAATCATCCATTGTTCGACCAGAACGGTGGAACTAACTCACCCTAGTGGCACAAGAGTAAAGTTCATAACAATACAAGAGCCTAGGAGGGACATTAAATTAAATCAAGTTGAGGTGAAAGTGGAGGAGATCAGGACTATCAGGGAATACCCAGACGTTTTTCCGGAGGAGTTGCCAGGTATGCCTCCCGATCGTGAAGTGGAATTCGCGATTGAGCTAGTGCCTGGAACAGCTCCGATATACAAGAGACCTTATCGGATGGACTCCAAGCAGCTGGGAGAACTCAAGGATCATTTGATAGAGTTGACAGAGAAGGGGTACATTCGTCCTAGTTCCTCACCATGGGGAGCTCCAGTGATATTTGTGCCCAAGAAGGACGGAACCCAAAGGTTATGCGTAGACTACCGTGCCTTGAATGAAGTAACCATCAAGAACAAGTATCCATTACCCCGCATTGAAGACTTGTTTGATCAGTTGAGGGGAGCTTGTGTGTTCTCAAAAATTGATCTCAAGTCGGGATACCACCAACTTAAGATAAGGCAAACTGATATTCCCAAGACAGCTTTCGTATCTCGGTACGGACTGTATGAATACACCGTCATGCCTTTCGGGCTAACTAATGCCCCGGCATACTTCATGTATCTCATGAACAAGGTATTCATGGAATATCTGGACAAATTTGTGGTGGTTTTCATAGATGACATTCTCGTCTTCTCCAAAGATGAAGAGGAACATGAGAAACATCTAAGGTTGGTGTTGCAGAAGCTGAGGGAACACCAATTATATGCCAAGTTGAGCAAGTGTGAGTTTTGGCTGAAGAGAGTTCCCTTCTTAGGACATATAATCTCGGAGGGAGGAATCTCCGTAGGTCCTGCCAAGATCGAGGATATACAGAAGTGGAAGACCCCTAAGAATGTCAGGGACGTTCGAAGCTTCTTGGGATTGGCTGGATACTATCGACGGTTCGTTGAGGGATTCTCCAAGATCTCGAGACCCGACACCAAACTGTTGGAGAAGGGAATCACATTCACGTGGACGCCGCAGTGCGAGACGAGTTTTCAGGAGCTAAAGAAAAGATTGACAACAACCCCAGTGCTAGTTATGCCGGATATGCAGAAGAACTTTTCGGTGTATTGCGATGCCTCTGGAAACGGGTTGGGATGTGTTCTCATGCAAGAAGGGCATGTCGTGGCTTATGCATCCCGGCAGCTCCGGAAACAAGAGAAAAATTATCCTACACATGACCTAGAACTAGCCGCGGTGGTACAAGCGTTGAAAATTTGGCGGCACTACTTGATGGGGAAGAGGACAGAGATATATACGGATCATAAGAGTTTAAAGTACATTTTCACACAGCCAGATCTCAGCCTCAGACAAAGGAGATGGTTAGAGCTAATCAATGACTTTGATGTGGGCATCAACTATCATCCTGGGAAAGCAAACGTCGTGGCAGATGCTTTAAGCCGGAAAGTGCAGGTCAATAGGTTGAGCTTGAAGGACATGCCTGCAGAATTGAAGGGCGATGTTATAAGACTCAATCTATGCCTGGTGAATAGTGGCGAAGCCATCGCCATGGAAGTGGACTCCACACTAGAGCAAGACATACGCGATGGTCAAAAGAATGACGAGAAGATACAAGAAATCAGGCAACTCATCAAGGAAAATATAGCCCCTGGTTTCAGAGAGGATGGACAAGGAACGGTGTGGCACGGGAAAAGAATCTGTTTGCCAGAAGTAAAGGAGACCCCTGAATCGATTTTGAAGGAGGCTCACGATTCCGACTATTCCATTCATCCTGGGAGTACGAAAATGTACCAGGACCTCAAGAGCAGGTATTGGTGGTATGGCATGAAGCGAGATGTCGCGGAACATGTTGCCCTATATGACACATGTCAGTTGGTGAATTTACTTTCTATACCTAATTGTGAACTTTATTATGTAAATAGTAAGACACATCATCTAAACAGAATAGGTTCTGATCCAAAATAGTAAATAATATATTTTTGAACTTCTCCTCTGATGTGAACTATTTTACATTTATTTTACCAATTTTCAGAATTATTTCCTAGCCTAAAAATGTGTTTCTATATCTAATAAACATGAACACACCCAAACAGATTTCATTTCAGCCTAAAATTTATTTTTAGCTCATTCTAAAGCTTTCCAATTGTTAGTAGAGTTTAAACTTGAATTTACAATGTGTGTGCCTCACCCTTTTTAAATTTAAATCTTAATTACATAGTCAAATTCCTAAATTTAATATTATATAAGGTTAAAAAGGCAAACCTACCCCATCAAAGGGTCTATTATATTATTTTATAAATCTCCAGGGGTCTAACTACACATAACAGAGGGGTTTTCCTAATTTTTATTAAGTCCAGGGGCTAAAACTGATTTTTTTTAATTCATATCATCCAAGTATGTTGCCAATCATAATCTACCCATATCACACTTGAAATATACTATGTTAGTTAATTCTCCCGGTGGAGAGATGAGGACTAATATAGTATGTCCAAAAGCAAACCTTAAAATAAGGAGGTAGACTTCCTTGCCAACCTCATTGTCTTGGATTCCCAAGGGCTTGACAGAATACTCGGAATGGATTGGTTAAGCAAGCACAACGGAATAATCCAATGTGCTGAAAGAAGCGTGCAGTTGACAAACGAGCACAGAACCCGTATCGAGTTCTAGTCAGCCCGACCAACAACCGAGAAGGCCACGTTGAACCACGTCGAAGAAGCAACCTTGGAAAGCATTCCGGTGGTTCAAGAGTTCTCAGACGTGTTCCCGGAAGAACTTCCAGGAATGCCACCTGACCGAGACATTGAGTTTTCCATTGACCTAATACCTAGAACTGCACCTATAGCAAAGAGACCCTATAGGATGCCCGTCAATGAACTAGTGGAGCTCAAGAAACAAATCCAGGAGTAGCAAGAGAAGGGTTTTATACGTCCAAGCTCGTCACCATGGGGAACCCCCGTGCTCTTCGTAGACAAGAAGGATGGGACCCAAAGGATGTGCGTGGACTATAGGTCTCTCAACGAGGTGACGATCAAGAACAAGTACCCTCTGCCCCGTATAGAAGACCTGTTCGACCAGATGAAAGGAGCCCGAGTCTTCTCCAATATTGATCTTCGGTCGGGATACTTCCAGCTGAAGATTAAACCCTCCGACATACCCAGGACTGCCTTTCGAACACGGTATGGTTCGTATGAATATACCGTTATGTCTTTTGGGTTAACGAACGCACCCGCATACTTCATGTACCTCATGAATAAATTCTTCATGGAGTACATGGACAAGTTTGTCATGGTTTTCATCGACGACATCATGGTGTATTCAAAGAGCGAGGAGGAAAATGAAGAACATCTGAGATTGACATTGCAAAAATTGCGAGAGCATCAATTGTATGCCAAGCTCAGCAAATGTCAATTTTGGCTAAAGGAGATATCATTCCTAGGCCACATCATCTCTGAGGAAGGAGTATCGGTTGATCCCGGAAAAGTGGGAGATGTTCTAAAGTGGAACCAACCGCAAAATGTGAGGGATATTCGGATTTTTCTTGGGATGGCCGGATACTACCGCCGGTTCATCAAGGACTTCTCTAAGATAGCAAATCCTATGACGGAGTTGCTAACAAAGGGAAAAGCCTTCCAATGGACCCCAGCGTGCCAAGAAAGCTTTGAGGAGCTCAAGAAAAGGCTAACCACAACACCGGTTCTAGTATTGCTGGACGTGAGCAAGAGCTTTGACATATATTGTGACGCATCCAGACAAGGGCTTGGATGTGTGCTCAAGAAAGAAGGACAAGTGGTAGCCTATGCCTCACGACAGTTAAAGAAACACGAGCTCAATTGCCCCACGCATGACTTGGAACTTGCAGTCGTGGTGCATGCATTGAAGATTTGGAGACATTATATCCTTGGCCACCGATGTGAGATCTATACGGATCATAAAAGCCTCAAGTACATATTCACTCAAACGGATTTGAATTTGAGGCAACGTCGATGGTTGGAGCTCATCAAGGATTATGATGTTGGAATCAACTATCACCCCAGAAAGGCCAATGTAGTAGCTGATGCATTGAGCCGAAAGGGAGCATGTCACCATCTCACGGTTCGGGAGCTACCACCCGAGCTACGCAAGGAGTTCGAACGGTTACATCTCGGGTTCTTGAACGAGATGGAAATGATGGAACTCCACTCTTCGTTGGAACAAGAGATAAGAGATGGCCAAGCATCGGATGAAGAAATCAAGGAGATCAAGGAAAGGATCCAACAAGGCATCGAAAAGGACTTCAAGGAAGACGAGAAGGGTACGCTTTGGCTAGGAAAAAGGATTTGTGTGCCTAACGTGAAGCATATCCGCGACACGATACTAAAGGAGGCACATGATTCACCTTATTCCATACATCCCGGAAGTACCAAGATGTACAAGGACCTAAAGACTTGTTATTGGTGGGATGGTATGAAGAGGGACATAGCTGAATATGTTGCCCTATGCGACACATGCCAACGGGTGAATGCCGAACATCAAAGACCCGCTGGATTGTTGCAACCCTTAATGGTACCCGAGTGGAAGTGGGAAGACATCAGTATGGATTTCATCGTCGGATTGACATGTACTCGGTTGGGTTACGACTCCATCTGGGTTATCGTGGAACGACTGACGAAAACAACTCATTTTGTTCCTGTTAAAACCATGTAACGGATGGCAGATCTAGCCGAGCTGTACATGGAGCAAATCGTATGCCGCCATGGAGTCCCGAAGAGGATAGTCTCAGATCGGGGTTCTCAGTTTACCTCTAGATTTTGGAGGAAGCTGCAGAAAGATATGGGTACACGACTGGATTTTAGCTCCGCTTACCACCCCCAGACTGATGGACAAACCGAAAGGACAAACCAAATTTTGGAAGACATGTTGAGAGCTTGCGCCTTGAAACATGGGCGTAGTTGGGATAGGAGCTTGTCGTACGCCGAATTCTCCTATAACAACAGCTATCAAGCTAGCTTGAAGATGTCGCCTTTCGAAGCATTATACGGTAGACGGTGTAGAACACCGTTATTTTGGAACGAAACCGGAGAGAACCAAGTGTTTGGACCGGAAGTGTTGCAAGAAGCTGAGAAGCGAGTCCAAACAATACGAGAGAACTTGAAGGCTGCTCAGTCGCAACAGAAAGGCTATGCGGACAATAGGCGAAGGAAGTTGACTTTCGAAGTAGGAGACTTCGTATACCTTAAGGTATCGCCTATCCGTGGCCAATGACATTTCAACGTCAAAGGCAAGCTAGCACCTCGCTATATCGGGCCATTCAAGATTTTGGGCAAGCGAGGAGAACTAGCCTATCAACTAGAGCTCCCGATGCACCTCTCCGACGTGCATGACGTGTTTCACGTATCCCAGCTCAAGAAGTGCTTGAGAGTACCAGAAGAACAAGTACCGATGGAGGAGCTAGAACTTCAAGAAGATCTGACCTATGCAGAACACCCTGTCCAAATTGTGGACGTAAAGGAAAGCGTCACGAGGAACATAGTGATCCGTTGGTGCAAGGTACAATGGAGCCATCACACAGAAGCTGATGCTACATGGGAGCGTGAAGAAGACATCAAGGCAGAATTCCCTCATCTATTCTCCACTAGCGAATCTCGAGGGAAAGATTCAATTTAAGGGGGGTAGATTTGTGACACCCTCATTTTTGATTTCTGCATGTATTCATGTTTTATGTAGAAAAAAAAATTAAAATAAGTTGAAACCGAGAAAGAATAAAAAAGATATCCAAAAAGAGCCAATTCCAGTTCACCGAGAGCGCTGAAGACAACTCCCGCGGCCGCTGGTCACGTGGCGTGTTTGGAGCTCATCCCTGCGAAGTAGGGAGAGGTCTGCCGCTAAACTGGCTACGTGGTAGGCTCGGGGCTCATCCCTGCAAAGGAGGAGAGGTCCGACCCCGTGGGACACGTGTTGCCCCCGGAGCTAGCCTCTGCGGAGGAACGAGGCCAGCCCCACAGGACACGTGTCGCCTTCGGAGCTAGTCACCGCGGAAAAGAGAGGACCAGCCGCGCGGGACACGCGTCGCTCTCGGAGCTCACCTCCGAGAGGTCCGGCCCCATCAGACACGTGTCGCTCTCAGAGCTAACCTCCGAGAGGTCCGGTCCTACTGGACACGTGTCACCTCCGGAGCTCATCTCTGGGAGGTCCGACACTACAGACACGTGTCATCTCCAGAGCTCACCTCCGGGAGGTCCGACGCTGATGGACACGTGTCAACCTCGGAGCTCGTCACTGAGAAGAAAGAAAGTCTGGCGCTACTGGACACGTGGCATTTTCGAAGCCCACCTCCGAAGAGAGGGGAGGTCCGGCTCTGACACATGGCACTCTCGGAGCTCACCTTCGAAGAGAGGGGAGGTCCGGAACTGACACGTGGGGCACGTGGATCTCGCCTCTGTTGAGAGGGGAGGTTCCGACCCGTCAGGATGTGTGGCGCATGTGGAGCTCGCCTCTGAGGAAGAGTGTCACACCCGGTTTCTCTAAAGAACAACCGAGTGAATATCTCATGTATGCCAGGATCATTTTCTCATACATGTGATGACAAATAGTGAAGCATCATTTATTACAAGCCAGGTGTCGAATATAAATATGTCTTACAAAGCATACGTCTCGATGGACGATAATAAGTTCATAACATGTAAATAGAATAGCAGCGGAATATTATTCTTGTGGGCTCCGTCACAGGCGTTGCCCGGGGGACTCCATGGACCTAAAACCCTTCTTCGGGTCCGAAGTCTTGATCATTAAACACCACATCATTCTCTTGACCTGAGCAGCAATATAAACCAACAAATATGCAAGGTTGAGTACCGATGGTACTCAGCAAGTGTGGGAAAGTTATGTCATGCATGGCTAGAACAAGGAGAGGTTGAACTCATGGTTAAAGCACTACGCAATTATTGCCTACCACCTTAGCTTATTAAGCAACTACATTACTACACAGGTGAAATGGTCCCAATCTCCCATCCCATCATCATAATCAAATAACCATAACATCAATTCCAATGTTAAGCTCCCCGCTTAACATCCACAACTTCCAAAGTCATCATTCTCTAATCATGAATAAGTCCAAGCCGCTCTTGACCGTGAGCACGGCTGTCATGACAGTTTTGACTCTGCAGAGTTTGCACCACTGTACCCACATGTAGTGATTTCATCCCCCGTTGCCGGGTGGACTAAAAGAACCTCCATTATGCCAGTGGCCACGAACCACATTCACACTTCCTAGGTGTGTAGCCAGGAGATCACTACGAAGCCTTTACAAAGGGATTCCCGACGAGCGTGGGCCCACTGAGGTTTCACCCCTAACAGCATACAAGAGGCTCCAACCCCGCTGCAGTGGCCCCCTCTTGAGCCTTGCGGTTCATATGGTAGTCCAGCTGACACCTACTCCCGCACAATCCAACACACCCATACTACGCCGGGGATACACCTAATTAATTGGCCAAGCTGCCCCATCTCAGCATGTGGTTGGCACGGTAAAGCCAGGTTACATGCTCCATGAACCGGTCCTTAGGATCCAGGCAAGTACTAAACACAAATCCGAGTCTCGTGCACCCAGCACCAACCAAATCATCCAACTTGCCTTGATCCCTACCTCTACATAACTCATAACATCTCATTCAAGAGTATGGTAAATAAACTGATGATCTCATATCCCAATTATCCCATTCTAAGCATGGCTAAGCATAAGCATGTAAATAAATGATATGATAAAATAAATCCCAATCCCAAGCTACAAGGAAACAAGATAATGCAATTCTAGGGAAACTTCCTAGCATGGGTTTCATATTTCAATTGACAATGCAAATAATTCTATCTACACATCCTAGCATAGGATCAAAGTGGTCAAGGACACTTGCCTTCTTTCTGCTGCTCTGGGAATGGATTGTCCTGATCTTGATAGGGGAGAACTTGCTCTGGGGCAGGTTCTACTCATACCATCACACATAGCAAGAGAAAACAACAATCCATAAGACATAGTTCACACTTTCACTTCATACAAACCACACATTCACATTTATGAAAGTTATTCACATTTCTATGTGTTGTGGTTACTCTATGTGTGTTGATTTTGGGCTTACATGCACTTTTAAACATGTGCATATGAATTCTAACTTTTGTATTCAGATTTATGTTTGCATACTATATATGAATTTCCAATTTAAATAAATTCCTTATATTCAATTGATACACATCTTAGCTACCAAGTATGCATGGAAGGTATTTTCCTACTCCAAATGGGTTTTCAGATCTTCTACCAAATCTTAAACTGAAATCTTTGGATTTTGGAGATTTCATTTATCATTTTCTAGTTATGCATACCTATTTTCCTATATTTAAGATTTACTTTCTATACCTAATTGTGAACTTTATTATGAAAATAGTAAGACACATCATCTAAACAGAATAGGTTCTGATCTAAAATAGTAAATAATATATTTTTGAACTTCTCCTCTGATGTGAATTATTTTACATTTATTTTACCAATTTTCAGAATTATTTCATAGCCTAAAAATGTGTTTCTATATCTAATAAACATGAACACACCCAAACAGATTTCATTTCAGCCTAAAATTTATATTGAGCTCATTCTAAAGCTTTCCAATTGTTAGTAGAGATTAAACTTGAATTTACAATGTGTGTGCCTCACCCTTTTTAAATTTAAATCTTAATTACATAGTCAAATTCCTAAATTTAATATTATATAAGGTTAAAAAGGCAAACTCACCCCATCAAAGGGTGAATTATATTATTTTATAAATTTCCAGGGGTCTAACTACACATAACAGAGGGGTTTTCCTAATTTTTATTAAGTCTAGGGGCTAAAACTGATTTTTTTTAATTGAATTTACATGAATTTCTGAAGTTCCAGGGGCTAGATCAGAAGTTTTCGGGGCTAGCTCGTATTTTCCGAGAACCCCAGGGGGTAGCGCGTAAGAATCCCGGCCTTTATAACGCGGGACTGACGTGGACCGTCCGATTTAAAATAGACGGCTGAGATTATAACGTCGAACCGGTACGCGGGGATTTATATTCTACCGTGCGATTTAAAATAGACGGCGCACAAGCGGCCACGTCGCTCTGATCGAGCGCAGGCGGCGCTGCCCGGCGGCGCGCGGCGGCGGGAGGCGGCGATCTCGACGGAAATCTTCGGATCTTCGTCAATTCTTCCTAAAACTGGGATTTCATGGCATAGATCGGTAGAGGGGAGGTCTGGGATCTCACCTTGGGGGTTTTCTTGAGCTCGGAGGTCCTGGAAGGCGGTCGGTGACGAGGTCCGAGGTGAATTCACGGCGATGCTCGTCGGCGCTGTGTTTGAAGCGCAAATCACCAAGTTTTCTGCACCTGCGTGATTCCCCGGAGGCGGTGGATCAAGATCAGCGCGTTAGATCAGAAATCCCGAGCGAAGATCGAGCGAAATTGGCCGGAGAAACTCGGGTTCTCACCGGAAGGAAAAACAGCTGATCGTGGGTGAAAATCGGGAAGATGCCGGTGTTTATATAGCCGGGGGAGGGCGGCGGGTTTGTTTAGATCGTGTTTGAGTCTTCTAGGATCGGGAGTCGGGCTGAGGGACGCGGAAATCCGGGTTGGTTACGATCGCGCACGCGCGCGGAAGAGCCCGGGGTCGGCGCGAGCGGGAGGTCGGGGATGACAGGCGGGCCCCGCATGTCAGTGAGAGGGAAGCGGACTCGCGGCTGCGGGCTGGCGCGGGGGTGGGTGGGCCGGCTGGTGGGTTTCGGCCCACTGGCCGGGGAGGTTTGTTTTTTTTCTTTTTCTTTTTCTTTTTCTTTTCTGTTTTGAGTTTAATTTAAATTCCAATTTGAATTTAAATTTCTGCACCACATGCAATACGTCCAAAAATTTTTAAATTCTACTCTTAACAGGTTTTAGGGTGTTACAGCTCTACCCCCCTTAAAAGAAATCTCGTCCTCGAGATTGGTGGTTCTAAGAAAACAATTCCGGAAACTATGCCTTAAGCTCATCTTCTCGCTCCCATGTGGCTTCCTCTTCCGAGTGATGCTTCCACTGCACCTTGCACATCCGGATTCTTTTATTTCTTGTGAGGCGTTCCATTGTCTCCAAAATCTTGGATGGTTGCTCGGCATAAGACAGATCCTCAGCTACGTCGACCTCATTCATGGGTAACATATCTTCAGGTGTTCTCAGACATTTCTTGAGCTGTGACACATGGAATACGTCATGCACATCCGATAGGCGAGCCGGTAATTCTAGTTGATACGCCACTTCGCCTTTTCTCTCCAGAACTTGAAAGGGTCCGATGTATCGAGGTGACAACTTCCCTTTCACCTTGAACCGACGAAGTCCTCAGATAGGGGACACCTTGAGATAGACATAGTCCCCCACGTTGAAAACGAGCTCTCTTCTTCGTACATCGGCATAGCTCTTTTGTCTTGTCTGTGCTATCCTCAAGTTGTTGCGAATTTCCCTCACTTTCGCCTCGGCTTCTTGTAGTACTTCGGGTCCAAACACTTTGCTTTCCCCCGTTTGGTTTCAAAATAGTGGAGTTCTACACTTCCTCCCGTACAAAGCTTCAAACGGTGACATCTTCATACTAGCCTGATAGTTGTTGTTATAGGAGAACTCCGCATACGGTAAGTTCTTATCCCAACTCCGATTGTTTTTGAGTGCACACGCTCTCAGCATATCCTCAAGGATCTGATTGGTTCTTTCCGTCTGCCCGTCAGTTTGGGGATGATAGGCAGAGCTAAAATTCAGATGGGTTCCCATGGTTTCATGCAACTTCTGCCAGAACCTTGAGGTGAACTGTGTCCCTCGATCCGACACTATCTTCTTTGGCACTCCATGGTAACACACGATCCTTGACATGTACAACTCCGCCAATTTGGATCCGCTGTAGCTTTCTTTCACGGGGATGAAATGAGCTACCTTGGTTAGCCTGTCGACGATGACCCATATCAAATCGTATCCTGATTGGGTCCTAGGCAATCCTACTAGGAAATCCATACTGATTTCTTCCCATTTCCATTCAGGCACTTTGAGTGGTAGCAATAACCCCGCGGGTCGTTGATGTTCCGCTTTCACCAACTGACATGTGTCACATAGGGCAACATGTTCCGTGACATCTCGCTTCTTGCCATACCACCAATACCTGCTCTTGAGGTCCTGGTACATCTTCGTACTCCCAGGATGAATGGAATAGTCGGAATCGTGAGCCTCCTTCAAAATCAATTCACGGATCTCCTTTACTTCTGGCACACAGATTCTTTTCCCGTGCCACACCGTTCCTTGTTCATCCTCTCTGAAACCAGGGGCTTTATTTTCCTTGATGAGTTGCCTGATTTCTTGTATCTTCTCGTCATTCTTTTGACCATCGCATATGTCTTGCTCTAGTGTGGAGTCCACTTCCATGGCGATGGCTTCACCACTATTCACCAGGCATAGATTGAGTCTTATAACATCGTCCTTCAATTCTGCAGGCATGTCCTTCAAGCTCAACCTATTGACCTGCACTTTCTGGCTTAAAGCATCTGCCACGATGTTTGCTTTCCTAGGATGATAGTTGATGCCCACATCAAACTCATTGATTAGCTCTAACCATCTCCTTTGTCTGAGGTTGAGATCTGGCTGTGTGAAAATGTACTTTAAACTCTTATGATCCGTATATATCTCTATCCTCTTCCCCATCAAGTAGTGCCGCCAAATTTTCAGCGTGTGTACCATCGCGGCTAGTTCTAGGTCATGTGTAGGATAGTTCTTCTCGTGTTTCCGGAGCTGCCGGGATGCATAAGCCACGACATGCCCTTCTTGCATGAGAACACATCCCAACCCGTTTCCAGAGGCATCGCAGTACACCGAAAAGTTCTTCTGCATATCTGGCATAACTAGCACTGGGGCTGTTGTCAATCTTTTCTTTAGCTCCTGAAAACTTGTCTCGCACTGCGGCGTCCACGTGAATGTGATTCCCTTCTCCAACAGTTTGGTGAGGGGTCTCGAAACCTTGGAGAAACCCTCGATAAACCGTCGATAGTATCCAGCCAATCCTAAGAAGCTTTGAACTTCCCCGACATTCTCAGGGGTCTTCCACTTCTGTACATCCTCGATCTTGGCAGGATCTACAGAGATTCCTCCCTCCGAGATTATATGTCCTAAAAAGGGAACTCTCTTCAGCCAAAACTCACACTTGCTCAACTTGGCAAATAGTTGGTGTTCCCTCAGCTTCTGCAACACCAACCTTGGATGTTTCTCATGTTCCTCTTCATCTTTGGAGAAGACGAGAATGTCATCTATGAAAACCACCACAAATTTGTCCAGATATTCCATGAATACCTTGTTCATGAGATACATGAAGTATGCCGGGGCATTAGTTAGACCGAAAGGCATGACGGTGTATTCATACAGTCCGTACCGAGATACGAAAGTTGTCTTGGGAATATCAGTTTGCCTTATCTTAAGTTGGTGGTATCCCGACCTGAGATCAATTTTTGAGAACACACAAGCTCCCCTCAACTGATCAAACAAGTCTTCAATGCGGGGTAATGGGTACTTGTTCTTGATGGTTACTTCATTCAAGGCACGGTAGTCTACGCATAACCTTTGGGTTCCGTCCTTCTTGGGCACAAATATCACTAGAGCTCCCCATGGTGAGGAACTAGGACGAATGTACCCCTTCTCCGTCAATTCTCTTAAATGATCCTTGAGTTCTCCCAGCTGCTTGGAGTCCATCCGATAAGGCCTCTTGTATATTGGAGCTGTTCCAGGCACTAGCTCAATCGCGAATTCCACTTCACGATCGGGAGGCATACCTGGCAACTCCTCCAGAAAAACGTTTGTGTATTCCCTGATAATCCTAATCTCCTCCACTTTCACCTCAACTTGATTTAATTTAATGTCCCTCCTAGGCTCTTGTATTGTTATGAACTTTACTCTTGTGCCACTAGGGTGAGTTAGTTCCACCATTCTGGTCGAACAATGGATGATTCCCTTATGTTTGGTCAACCAATCCATGCCCAAAATAATATCTATCCCTTGTGAATCTATCACTATGAGGTTGGCAGTAAATACCACCCCGTTAATGTCCAGATTCACCTTGGGACACACTTGTCTTGTCCTTATTTCTCCACCTAGAGAGTTTATTGCTAGCATATGGTTCATTTGTGTTGTTGCTAGATCATGCTTCTTAACAAACCCTTGGGCAATGAACGAATGGGTAGCACCAGAATCGAACAACAGGGTTGCAATGTGTAAATTGGCAGGAAACTTACCAACTACCACGTCGGGTGCCTCTTGCGCCTCCTCCATGGTGACGTGGTTCACCCGTCCTCGCATTATATTCTGTTGTTGCGGCTGCACGGGCTTCTTCTTTGGGCACTTATGGGCGTAGTGCCCCACTTCACCACAGTTAAAGCATTGCACCCCAACCTTAGGTGTCTGGCCTTTGTTGTCTTGGGGTTGGTTTGGGGGTCCTTGTACTGCTGGTCGAGGTTGGTATGTAGGGCGAGGCTGCTGTCCAAACTGACGCTGTGGCGGTGCTGGTGCTGCCGGAGGCCTGAAGTTCGGGTTGTACCCTCTCGGTGCTGAGTAGGGTACCGCAGCACGGCTCGTCTGCCCTACGGGTTGCTGCATCAGACGTGGGCGGGTGTTGCTACCTGATGCTTGGTGTGACCACCCGACCTTCCTCTTGTTTTCATTTTCCAAGGCCTTCAGCTTCCTTTCTACAACAAATGCTCTGTCCACCATCTTTTGGAAGCTTTCATACTCGTTGGAGGACATTGCACACTGCATTTCTGCGGTAAGCCCTTCCACGAAACAATCCTGTTTCTGCTCATCAGTCTCTATGTCCCATGCGGCATAACGGGATAGTTGAGTGAATTTAGTGAGGTATTCCCTCACAGTCATGTTTCCTTGCTGCAATCCCAAGAACTCCTTCCTCTTGTTTTTGAGTTCACCCCTTGGTATGTAATGGTTGCGGAAGCTACGCTTGAACTCTTCCCAAGTGATGTTCTCAGGGTCATGATGGGCGGCCACGTAAGCGGTCCACCAATCAGCAGTAGGTCCATGCAATTGGTGAGAGGCAAACAGCACCCTCTCATACCCTTGACATTGTATAATCCTCATCTTGCTCTCAATGGTCTTTAGCCAATCATCTGCCTCCAGGGGTTCAGCAGCACTTGCAAACTTTGGAGGTTGAGTTCCTAGAAACTCACTCAACCTTGGTTGGCGTGGTGCAGCTTGTGGAGGTGGAGCTTGGTGCAAGTTGGCCACCACTTGAGTCAGGTTCTGGATGAGCTGATTTTGATTCTCAAGCATTTGGTGGATGGGATCAACTCCTTCACGGCGTCCACCCCTGTCTTGGCTTCCAGAAAGATGAGGGTTGCCTGCCTCATCGTTGTTGTTGGCAGTGTTGGCAGCACGACCCTTTCCTCTTCCGGCCATCTATCATGATCAACCAAATGTTAATTTAAAGCATTACGTATTAACTTACTTTAAGATTTTGTGAACTTATTTCATTTATATTTTCTGAGGATTTTCATGTCTTACGTGAACATAAATGCACTCTTAATTCATATGGGTTCACACTTCAAAGCAAAACAGCCTGAAGACGAGGTTGTGGACAATTGCTCACGGCTTCCACAACTCACGTCACACACCAAGCATTAACACACCATTAACTAAGGTAACGACTCGACTACTCAACATCCTGCTAAACTAAGGGAAGGACTCTACACTACTCGTATCCCTGAGCTGGCTCCTCGGGATCTTCCTCATTATTGCGGCTGCCTTCTGACTCCGCTTTGGGTGGGGAGGCTGCTGGTGGAGAAGTGCGACGACGCCTGATCGACCGGCGATCTGGGGAGTCAGGAGTCCATGTGTCATTCACGGTGACACACAGTTCATTCCCATCTCCTCTTTCTCTCGCCCTCAAGCAGGCTCAAAGCAACGCCTCGGTTTCCTTCAGGGTGTCACGTACATCCTGAAGCTCCTGCTGACACTCCTGCAGTCGAGTGCTGAGCATAGCAGCATCCTCCAAGCACAAGTCCATGTGCTCATGGGAAGTCCCCTGCTGCACTGGCGGGTACTTGTACTCTGTTGTACCACTCTCACGCTGGAGGACATACATGTACTCAGTCCTGTCTAGGTGGCGACGATAGATGTGACTCTGACAGGTGATTGCCTCCCAGGTGACATCCTTCTCCGCAT
The DNA here is from genome assembly GCA_030760725.1 of Neostapfia colusana. NCBI lineage: Eukaryota > Viridiplantae > Streptophyta > Magnoliopsida > Poales > Poaceae > Neostapfia > Neostapfia colusana. The sequence continues at coordinate 2,464,508 of JASWHV010000019.1, read as the reverse complement.
CGACCTGTGTTGCTTGACAAGCTGGAGAGCGGTGGATCTTGAGCAGCTGATTTTCGTGGATAATCCTCATCTCTGAACTCCATTCTTACCTCTTCTCACGGATGGTCCTGGTGGAGCTATAGTGTATGATTAGCTTGCTCGTATTGCCGGCGGCTTGGAGCATGCGTCGAAGACGGCGCAACAAGCCTCCTACTGCCAATCCGTAGGAGAGATACGTCACCGAACGGTTCTCCTCTCTCAGGGCAAGGGAAACTACGGGAACTCTCCCTCCAGTGGACTTGCGAGCGGTGCGAATCATGCGAACCATCTAAAACATAAAGCATTTAAAATTAAGTTAGATAAGGGTTTAAACAAAAATTGTATTTTGAATAAAAGTTGGGGTAAGATGAATAAAGTGACCCCATTAAATAACACCTTCAACCCACTTTTGTAAAATAGTTTTTAAGAAAATAAGGTCCTTAACTACGTCCTTTCTACCTAGGTCCACGTTCCTACGGGCAACCTTGACTCTGATACCACTTCTGTCACACCCAGTTTCTCCGAAGAACAACCGAGTAAATATCTCATGTATGCCAGGATCATTTTCTCATACATGTGATGACAAATAGTGAAACATCATTTATTACAAGCCAGGTGTCGAATATAAATATGTCTTACAAAGCATACGTCTCGATGGACGATAATAAGTTCATAACATGTAAATAGAATAGCAGCGGAATATTATTCTTGTGGGCTCCGTCACAGGCGTTGCCCGGGGGACTCCATGGACCTAAAACCCTTCTTCAGGTCCGAAGTCTTGATCATTAAACACTACATCATTCTCTTGACCTGAGCAGCAATATAAACCAACAAATATGCAAGGTTGAGTACCGATGGTACTTAGCAAGTGTGGGAAAGTTATGTCATGCATGGCTAGAACAAGGAGAGGTTGAACTCATGGTTAATGTACTACGCAATTATTGCCTACCACCTTAGCTTATTAAGCACCTACATTACTACACAGGTGAAATGGTCCCAATCTCCCATCCTATAATCATAATCAAATAACCATAACATCAATTCCAATGTTAAGATCCCCGCTTAACATCCACAACTTCCAAAGTCATCATCCTCTAATCATGAATAAGTCCAAGCCGCTCTTGACCGTGAGCACGGCTGTCATGACAGTTTTGACTCTGCAGAGTTTGCACCACTGTACCCACATGTAGTGATTTCATCCCCCATTGCTGGGTGGACTAAAAGAACCTCCATTATGCCAGTGGCCACGAACCACATTCACACTTCCCAGGTGTGTAGCCAGGAGATCACTACGAAGCCTTTACAAAGAGATTCCCGACGAGCGTGGGCCCACTGAGGTTTCACCCCTAATAGCATACAAGAGGCTCCAACCCCGCTGCAGTGGCCCCCTCTTGAGCCTTGCGGTTGATATGGTAGTCCAGCTGACACCTACTCCCCGCACAATCCAACACACTCATACTACGCCGGGGATACACCTAATTAATTGGCCAAGCTGCCCCATCTCAGCATGTGGTTGGCACGGTAAAGCCAGGTTACATGCTCCATGAACCGGTCCTTAGGATCCAGGCAAGTACTAAACACAAACCCGAGTCTCGTGCACCCAGCACCAACCAAATCATCCAACTTGCCTTGGTCCCTACCTCTACATAACTCATAACATCTCATTCAAGAGTATGGTAAATAAACTGATGATCTCATATCCCAATTATCCCATTCTAAGCATGGCTAAGCATAAGCATGTAAATGAATGATATGATAAAATAAATCCCAATCCCAAGCTACAAGGAAACAAGATAATGCAATTCTAGGGAAACTTCCTAGCATGGGTTTCATATTTCAATTGATAATGCAAATAATTCTATCTACACATCCTAGCATAGGATCAAAGTGGTCAAGGACACTTGCCTTCTTCCTGCTGCTCTGGGAATGGATAGTCCTGATCTTGAAAGGGGAGAACTTGCTCTTGGGCAGGTTCTACTCATACCATCACACATAGCAAAAGAAAACAACAATCCATAAGACATAGTTCACACTTTCACTTCATACAAACCACACATTCACATTTATGAAAGTTATTCACATTTCTATGTGTTGTGGTTACTCTATGTGTGTTGATTTTGGGCTTACATGCACTTCTAAACATGTGCATATGATTTCTAACTTTTGTATTCAGATTTATGTTTGCATACTATATATGAATTTCCAATTTAAATAAATTCCTTATATTCAATTGATACACATCTTAGCTACCAAGTATGCATGGAAGGTATTTTCCTACTCCAAATGGGTTTTCAGATCTTCTACCAAATATTAAACTGAAATCTTTGGATTTTGGAGATTTCATTTATCATTTTCTAGTTATGCATACCTATTTTCCTATATTTTAAGATTTACTTTCTATACCTAATTGTGAACTTTATTATGAAAATAGTAAGACACATCATCTAAACAGAATAGGTTCTGATCTAAAATAGTAAATAATATATTTTTGAACTTCTCCTCTGATGTGAATTATTTTACATTTATTTTACCAATTTTCAGAATTATTTCCTAGCCTAAAAATGTGTTTCTATATCTAATAAACATGAACACACCCAAACAGATTTCATTTCAGCCTAAAATTTATTTTGACCTCATTCTAAAGCTTTCCAATTGTTAGTAGAGATTAAACTTGAATTTACAATTTGTGTGTCTCACCCTTTTTAAATTTAAATCTTAATTACATAGTCAAATTCCTAAATTTAATATTATATAAGGTTAAAAAGGCAAACTCACCCCATCAAAGGGTCTATTATATTATTTTATAAATTTCCAGGGGTCTAACTACACATAACAGAGGGGTTTTCCTAATTTTTATTAAGTCCAGGGGCTAAAACTGATTTTTAATTGAATTTACATGAATTTCTGAAGTTACAGGGGCTAGATCAGAAGTTTTCGGGGCTAGCTCGTATTTTCTGAGAACCCCAGGGGGTAGCGCGTAAGAATCCCGGCCTTTATAACGTGGGGCTGACGTGGACCGTCTGATTTAAAACAGACGGCTGAGATTATAACGTCGAACCGATACGCGGGGATTTAAATTCTACCGTGCGATTTAAAATAGACGGCGCACAAGCGGCCACGTCGCTCTGATCGAGCGCGGGCGGCGCTGCCCGGCGGCGGGAAGCGGCGATCTCGCCGGAAATCTTCGGGTCTTCGTCAATTCTTCCTAAAACTAGGATTTCATGGCATAGATCGGTAGAGGGGAGGTCGGGGATCTAACCTCGGGGGTTTTCTTGAGCTCGGAGGTCCTGGAAGGCGGTCGGCGACGAGGTCTGAGGTGAATTCACGGCGATGCTCGTCGGCGCTGTGTTTGAAGCACAAACCACCGAGTTTTCTGCACCTGTGTGATTCCCCGGAGTCGGTGGATCAAGATCAGCGCGTTAGATCAGAAATCCCGAGCGAAGATCGAGCGAAATTGGCTGGAGAAACTCGGTTTCTCACCCGAAGGAAAAACGGTTGATCGTGGGTGAAAATCGGGAAGATGCCGGTGTTTATATAGCCGGGGGGGCGGCGGGTTTGTTTAGATCGTGTTTGAGTCTTCTGGGACCGAGAGTGGGGCTGGGGGACGCGGAAATCCGGGTTGGTTACGATCGCGCACGCGCGCGGGAGAGTCCGGGGTCGGCGCGAGCGGGAGGTCGGGGATGACAGGCGGGCCCCGCATGTCAGTGAGAGGGAAGCGGGCGCGCGGCTGCGGGCTGGCGCGGGGGTGGGTGGGCCGGCTGGTGGGTTTCAGCCCACTGGCCAGGGAGGTTTGTTTTTTCTTTTTCTTTTTCTTTTCTGTTTTGAGTTTAATTTAAATTCCAATTTGAATTTGAATTTCTGCACCACATGCAATACGTCCAAAAATTTTTAAATTCTCCTCTTAACAGGTTTTGGGGTGTTACAAAGAGGGAGGTCTCGCCCGCATGATATGCAGCACAATTGGAGCTCATCTCTACGGAAAAGTGAGACCAGGCCACCGCAGGACACGTGGAGCCTCCGGAGCTCATCACCGCGTAAGGACGTGATTCTGAAGCGGTTTTTCTCCCATGCACGAGAGCCCGACACGGAGGAAAACGACACGAACTCTTCTACGTTTCTACCGCACCAAATCAATTGAAGATAAGTTGTTAAGATCCAAAAACAATTTGAATAGGACTTTATTCAAGTTCCGATCAGATTAGGACTCTTCTCTTCCCGATTATAAATAGAACCCGAAACACCCCTTGGTCGTAACATCTTTTCTAAGCCGGCAACTTAGAAGCCCTAGCCCCAAACACGCCGAGCTAAACCCCCTTCGCCGGAGTTTGATCACCGGAGAGACCGTCGACGAAGCCAGACACGATCACCATCGCCGGAGGAGAGCCGACGATCTGATTTTGCTAGAGGAAGGACCGAAGGAAGTAAGGTAGGTCTCCATTACCACCTTACGACATCATCACGTTTTCTTTGCATCTGTTCTTCGATCCTTTTGAACAGAAGCTTTTTCGTGGACAGATCACATGTTGATCAGTCTGATCTAGATCTTGAGTCAAGATCATCGCCACGTCTACATTTGTTCTCTACACCTCTGTTCATCACAAAACCCATGCAAGCCATGCAAGAACACGTACAAACTGATCTAATAAAACAGCACCATAGGATTAGCATGCATATGCACCGTTGCATCTTAAATTAGAGTTTGTGCATGATGATTGATTGCTATGAATCTTGTATGTGTGTGATCGCATATAGAAGGACAAGCTCAGGGAGCTACCTACGATGGACTACAACAGCAAGAATTTGAGCAATAGGAACCGCAAGAACAAGGCAAGTGCCCCTTGACCATATTGATCCCATGTTTTTGGAAAAACTGTTTTGTTTGCAAAAACTGTGAATGCTGAGTCAACTTGATGGGAAACCCTTTTATAGGAGGTTACTAGTTTTGTTAACCACCCTTGTCACCGGGAAAGTTAATGAGTCGGGTATGGTTTTTGCTTTTATGCTTCGCTGAGTCCATGGGATATGGGAAGCGAGATAGATGTGTCTAGCTAACTGCACTCGTAACAATAATGAGAAACTGATGTTGTTAATGATCATGAATCGGAGGGAGATCTAGGCAAGCCTGGTTTGTGAATGAGGTAGAATGAGATGGTGGTTCCTTGCCGTAGATCTAAGGACCGGTTCATGCCAGCCATGCCAGGATAACAGTGCCACCATAAGGCCAAATATGGGAGCGGCTTAGCTAACTAATTAGGTAAGTTGCTAGATTGTTATGGACCGTGGAAGGCGCGGGGAATGGGAGTCGAGTGAGGACTGCTCTGGGAACTGCATGGCACAAGAGGGGGCCTGTGGGTGGGAGAATTGGATATTCTAGCCTGCTGGTGAAACCTTAGTGAGTCCATACATCTAGTAGCCCCTTTGTAAAGGCTATTTTATGATCTCTTGGCCATACACCGACGGTTGTGTACTGGTATAATGGAGGTTCTACAGTCGCCGATGGGTGACGAAATCACAAACTTGTGGGTAAAGTGGTGCAAACTCTACAGAGTGTAAAACTATCATGATAGCCGAGCTTACGGTCATGAGCGCCTGGACAACTCACATGATTAGATGGGATGGTTATTGGGAGGTTATGCTTTTGGTTTGGTTATGGTTTGGTCTTGGATTTGGTTTTCGGGACTGTTGAGTCCGGGTAACGAGATTGGTTGCATGACTGTTGAGTCATGGCAACGAGATTTGGTCTCGGAATGAGATGGAATTGAATATGAGATGAAATGGTAGTGAATACGAGATGGTATTCATGAGATGGTAGTGAATACGAGATGGTATTCATGAGCAAAGTTGAGAAAGATTAATGTCTGGTTGAAACATGGAAAGGGATGAATCATAATGGAGGTATGTTAATGTTTAAATACATGTTGGGATTACATTCACTTAAAGCTAAGTTGTTGTTTTTATCGGGTTTTGAGAAATAAACTTTGCTTTCTGCAATGAGTCTTTTTATACCTGCCTTTTCGTGAGCTACATATCATATTTTCCCGCACTTGCTGAGTACGTCATGTACTCAAACTTGTATTATCATACATCATCAGCAACAGGAGAGGAGTACTATGAAGACCCCGTGGAGTATTAGGAGTGTGATCCACTGTCAACTTGCCTGTGAGGATGGAGTAGAGATGGAGCCGCTGCTGCTGCTTAGTTTGCTTCCGCACTAGTTAGAAGACTTCCGCTGCTAGTATAAAAACTTCCGCTGCTAAGATAAGACTTCCGCTGCTAGAATGAGTCCAAGACTCATGAGACATTGTAATAAACCCTGTTATTCATGGTTATATATATTCTGAATTCAGTTTGTGAAGTATATGTGTATGTGTGATGAACATCCTGGGCACACATACGCATCAGTCTCGGTTCTAAGGGGTTTCCTCTCAGAACCAGGGCGTCACACCTTGGTGGATCAACGGAAGAAGAAAAGGGCCGAACGTGAAGCCCATAACTCTTAGGCTGCTAGTGCCGTAGAGCCCAAGAGGAAGAAGCTGGTCACCTTGGGAGAGAAAGAGCGAGGCAAAGAGAAGGAGAAAGAACCCGAGGGTAGGATTCTCTGTGACTCGAAGAAAGTCAAGGATCCACTTCCTGAGGAGCCCAAGAATAAAAAGGCAACTGCCAAGGCACCGACAAAGAGGGCAGGAGGCATTGTAATCAGGGAGAAGGGGCAACCGAAGCCCATCGGTCCCCTTAAGATGGTTGCCCCTGCTAGAAATCCAAATCGGCAGCCCAACACTGCAGCATATGTGAATGTAGCCTAGAGGGGGGTGAATAGTCTTTTTGATTCTTTGTTAATCCCTGAAACACTTAATAGATTTATCAAATACAGGGAAATCGGACTAGTCTGGTACTGTGCGGACTAGTCCGGTATGCGTGGACTAGAAAGATCAAGGTTGATCAATATTTTCACTTCTAGTATCCTATGCAGCGAAATTAAATGGGAACTTAGATGTATTACAACAGTGAAACAATGAATGACAGATATGAACTTTAGTTTCAATGATTCAACGTGAATTACACAAGATTAAGTAAACCCTAAAATATGATGAACAATAAAACACAAGAGCAAGAGACAAGATTTTATCCCGAGGTTCGATTCCACGAAGGAAATCTACGTCCTCGTTGAGGAGTCCACGAAGGACCGGGTCTTCATCAACCCTACCTCGTCGAATCGCCACAGGGGTCGATTCTCTTCCACTAATCACAAAGGGTAAATAAATCGTTCAAGGGGCCTTCTCACAAGTTGAGGGCTCCCAAGAATTATAATGAATGAAGACCACCAAGCACACTCAAAAGATGTACAATAAATGAACAAGAGTGTGCGAGAGATCAAACCCAAGAGCTCAAGATGTGTAGAACAAGTCTCTCCTTTGATCAATTGCTAATCCTCAAAGATTTGATCCTTTTAGGGTTAGAATGTGTGGAGAGATGTGAATTTTGGGCTCTTGGAAGGTGTGATGGCGCAGGGGGTCGAGAGAGGTTGTAGTATGGTCGTACACCTCTATTTATACTAGGGTTTCCAAAGGTTACCGTTAGGGTTTGCGATATCCGGACTAGTCCGTGGTGGATTCCGGACTAGTCCGGTGTGCGGCGTGTGGAAAACCCTAAGTGTTGTGAGATACCGGACTAGTCCGTAAGAGTGCAGACTAGTCCGTTGTCTACTCAGAAACAAATCGGACTAGTCCGCTGTGGTGAGAACTTTGTAGATTATGGACAAGTCCGGACTTGGCGGACTTGTCCGTTCTCTAGTCAGAGACATATCGGACTAGTCCGGTCCATATCGGACTAGTCCGCTGTGTGGAGAAAGTGAGGACTGAGGACAAGTCCGCACTTGGAGGACTTGTCCATTTTCTAGTCTGAGAGAAATCGGACTAGTCCGATTGATATCGGACTAGTCCGCACATGCTGATTTTTGTGCAGTTAGTGTGATTTCTTTCACTTGAGCTCTTGGGGTGTGTTTCTCCAACACACTCCATACTAAGTAATCTAATCTTTTCATCTCCTGAGCTCTTATCATTTTAGATCCTCATTCTCCTTTCTTTTTGCGCTTTCTTCCTAATTTCTTTAAAAACCTGCGCTCATCTCAACGATTTTGTTAGGGTCTCATTTGTTTGTCATAAATCAACCAAAACCCACAAGTGATGCCTAGATGCACTTTCAATCTCCCCCTTTTTGATGATTGATGACAACCAATTGAGATCACACAAATATGAAAACAAATTCAGATTTTCATAATGTGTGCACATATGAGCTTTGAGCAAAATAGGCAATGTAGACATAAGACATATGTGCACTCTTTATGGTGGGGTGCAAAACTATGTGTGTGAGCAATAATTTTGATGTGAATATCATAATAAGCATAATCATAATATCATCAAGAATCTTAAGTCTACATATCAGTTTTAAACATACATCATTAATCATAAGCATAACATATCATCATTTCATAGCACATGTCCAAAAGCATAATGATAACATAAGTCTTACAAAAGCCCACTTCTTAAACTAGGACACAAAAAGAAGAACCTACGACCTAATACTCCCCCTCAATCTCTCCCCCTTTGGCATCAAGGCACCAAAAAGAAGGAGAGGAGGGATCTACTTGAGTGAGGAGAGAGAACGTGGGAGGAGTTGTGAGGTTGAAGGAGATTAGGTATGAGTCGTCCCTAGGGTTATGGAGTCGAAATATCGGACTAGTACGTGGTCGAACCGGACTAGTCCGGACTAGCAGACCAAGTGCGAATTAGTATGCAATGTGCGGACTAGTCCGGGGTGACCACGGACTAGTCCGTGGTCACTTGTACAGAAAAGTACAAAACACTGATATATATGTATTCAATGGTTCCTAATAAGGAATAGGGGACAAATACACACAGATATTCTTGATGAATATGATCAGTAAACATATAACAATCAAGTTATGACCATGATTCATCAAGATCAAGTAACTAACATAGTTTTTAGGAGAAAAATAGAGAGAGATGATTTTTCAACACAATTAACATGATTTTGAGGATGGCATACATGTATGCAAGTTTTCAAGCCACGTTCCGAGCATCAAGCATATTTAGTTCATTTCAGAGCTCACAAAAGAGTTTTTCATCAAGTGGCTTGGTAAAGATATCGGCTAGTTGTTTTTCAGTGTTGACATGGGAAATGACTATGTCTACTTTTATTGGGTGATCTCTCAAAAAATGATGCCGGATATCTATGTGTTTGGTTCTAGAGTGCTCAACAGGGTTATGGGCAATTTTAATTGCACTCTCATTGTCACAAAGGAGTGAAATACGGCTCATATTGTAACCGTAATCCCTTAGAGTTTGTCGCATTCAAAGGAGTTGCGCACAACAACTCCCGGCTGCAACATACTCCGCTTTGGCCGTGGATAAGGCAATTAAATTTTGTTTCTTGGAGGACCAAGAAACTAAGGATCTACCTAGGAATTGGCAAGTACCGGAAGTACTTTTTCTATCTACCTTGCATCCAGCATAATCTGCATCGGAGTATCCAATGAGATTGAATTTTGAACCTTTGGGATACGAAAGGCCTAGGTTGGGTATATGAACTAAATATCTCAAGATCCTTTCAACGGCTGTCAAATGACATTCCTTAGGATTATTTTGAAACCTTGCACACAAACATACACTCAACATGATATCAGGCCTAGATGCACATAAATAAAGTAAGGAGCCAATCATGGAATGATATACCTTTTGATCCACATTTGGTCCGTCTTCATTGAGATCCAAATGTCCATTTGTCGCCATGGGAGTCTTTATGGGCTTTGTTGTGTCCATTCCAAACTTCTTGAGAATGTCTTGAGTGTACTTTGTTTGGCTTATGAATGTCCCGTCCTTTTGTTGCTTCACTTGGAATCCCAAAAGTACCTCAACTCTCCCATCATGGACATCTCGAATATATCTATCATAATCTTACTAAATTCTTGACACACAAAGAGTTCGGACTTGTCCGGGCCAGAGGCCAGACTAGTCCGGAGTCCTACGGCTTAGAACATTTTGGGGCGGACTAAGAGTTCCTGACTGAGTTCAGACTTGTCCGTTTGGGGACGGACTAGTCCGGTTCTCTCTTGGTGAGAGTGTTTTTGGGACTAAGTCCTGGTAGACCGGACTTGTCCGCCTCAGTGGCCGGACTAGTCCAGGCTAGCCAGACTTGTCCGTTTTCACCCGGACAAAGAGTTTCTGTGTGAGTTCGAGCTAGTCCGTTCTGAGGCAGACTAGTCCGTATGCCTGTGATATGAGAGCTCATACGGCTAAGTCTTGGTGGACCGGACTTGTCCGTCTTAGTGGCCAGACTAGTCCGGGTCCTCCAGACTTGTCCGTTCTCACCCGGACAAAGAGTCCCTGTGTGAGATCGGACTAGTCCATTATGATGCGGACTAGTCCGAGGATTTGTGAACGTTTGAAATTTGAACGTTGGGGAGTAGGTGGCTTTGTTACGTCAGTGGTCCCCGTGGACCGGACTAGTCCGGACATTAGTTGGTGGCAACGGTTGGCTGTTGGGACATCTATAAAAGGAAGTGCCCCAACTTCATCTAAAGTATACTGGAACCCTAGCGTCGCCACAGCCATCCTAGAGCCTCTCTAAGCCTTCTCTCTTGGCTACTCACCCTCTAGAACCAATTCTTGAGTGGATTTGGGTGCGTGAGGAGAGGAGAAGGAAGAACTTTGTGTTTTGGCTCTTGTTGTGATCTCATGCACTTGGTGTGAGTCTTTGTGACCTGTGGCTTGTGAGATTCGTGAAGTTTTGTGGAAGTGTTCAAGTGGGAGCCTCAGATTGTGAGCAGCCCCAAAGATGTTTTAAGTTCACCCTTGAGATAGTGGAAGAACCGGGTTGGCCTTAGTGGCGACTTGGTGAGGAAAGGGTTGTTAAACCCGGTCCTTTGTGGACCCTCAACGAGGACGTAGATTCCTGAGTGGAATCAAACCTCAGGAAAAATCTCCATGTCTCTCTTGCATTTACATTTCCTCGATCATTAAAATTGCTTAGGGTTTGTTTTGATCATTCAGCTCTTCTAGTGTTTCTCTTTACAATCTTGCAATCCACTGCTATAACTTGTCACACTTGTCATATTAGATTGCTAGATAGTTTATCTGCATTTCGTTAAATTAAAATCTAAAGAAAAAACCCATAAAATCAAGTTTTTAGGTTTTCCAACAGGCTAACCGGACTAGTCCGCCCCTGAGCCAGACTAGTCCGGCCCCTGTGTTCTAATCTCATTTAATTAGGTCATTTCAGGTAGTTTAGCCTATTCACCCACCCTCTAGGCAACTTTCAAGGACAGCTTGGGGGAAGGGCTGAGAGGCGGGCTCAGGCTCGGGGGCATGAGGCGTCGACGGTGGCGGCGCGAGGGGCTAGACGCCTAGGCGTCGCCTTGAAAACACTAAATTAACTAAAACAATAAATCGCCTAGGGGCTGGGGTGGCGAGGCGAGGGAGTAAAGCAAAAATTAAATATCTAAAATAACTAAAATCAATCAACTAAAAATTAACTTAATTAAACTACTAATCAATCAATTAAATAACTAATGAATCAATTAACTAAATTAAATAACTAAAATTAGAAACAATTTCTAAAATAACTAAAATCAATCAATTACTAAATTTACTTAATTAAACAACTAATCAATTAATTAAACAACTAATGAATCAATTAAACAACTTAAATAACTAAAATAACTTAAATTGAACAAATAATCAATCGGTTTTGGACCATGTTCACCTTATCCAAGTAGGATGTGGCGTTGTGGCTGCGCCGGGTCGGTGGAATCCGGTGCGGCGGCCGGGTCGGTGGAATCCGGTGCGGCGCCGGGTCGGCGGAATCCGGTGCGGCGGCGGCGGAGGCTGGGGTGGAGAGCGGAGTGGCGGCGGCCGGGGCGGCGGAAGCCAGGGCGGCGGTGGTCGGGGTGGAGGGCGGGGCGGCGGTGGCCGGGGAGGCGGCGGCCTGGTACGTCGGCGGGCGGGGCAGCGTGGAGCTTCGGGCGGCGGGCGGCGGCTCGAGTGCTGCGGCGGGGGCTCGGGTCGACGCGGGCGTAAATGCCGGCGCCAACCCAGGCCCGCTGGTATATAAGACTTATTTACGGCGGCCAAGCCGTAGCCGTTGTAAATAACCAGTTATTTACGACGGCCTAGGTCAAGCCGTCGTAAACAACTTTTTATTTACGACGGCTAGAGTTGGTCGTCGTAATGATCACCGTCAATTTTGTACCAACTGAGGCGTGATAAGATCATTCCAAGTGTATGCCACAAGAGTTTCGATAATACGAGTTTTGATGGCATGAAGCTTGTAGAATTGAAATAACTAAGACATGACCGTGCTCAATATAATGAGCCATGATTACAATCCCAAACAAGAGATGGTTTACATAAGCTGCTGCAAGCCTGCAACGTGAAATTATTTCTGATTCGATATTGTATGATGACCTACTACATATTAAATAGGGATATAATTTGCTAGCTAGATAGAGAAACCGGGTAATTAGACACAACATGAAATTGATGCAGAAATAATCCTATGTAACGAGAGATAGCTATTTTCAATACAGTTCATCATCAGATTCAGAGGATCATTCATCATCTTCGAAGTCATCCCACCAGAATTCCCCCTTATTTTCAAAGTACATTTGGCATAGTTCAAAATAGGGATGGAATTGCAGTATTTCGCAAAAAGTATGGCAAGGGTGGATGCAAAGGAATAACCTACGACAGCAGTCAAAACGCCCAGCATATGCACTCTTGCACTCCATCAGCAACACGAAATATAGTCATGCATGAAGGAACTCTTGTCCATAATCTATGAGTTGATCCACAAATTAGATGCATCCGCGTTCAATGGTGTGAAACTTGTCGTCACCTCCGCACCTGATATGGCTAACAAAGAGTTGCTCACAGGCTCAAGCACCTTCCTCGTAATGTCCACCCGACGAACTACCAGTTCTGTACGTGGGCAGTATTAGTCAAGACAAGCTTAGACTTAGTACACGCCTTTACTCAACTACTCGCGTGATCTACACATCTGTAACGTTCTCCACGTTCTGTTTTCACGACGCGCTCTGTACGACGCCCACGTCTGTAAACAACCTACTTAACAGGCCTAGTGTGATGAATGAAGTGTGGTGTGTGCATGTTATACTCCGTTTCATGGTAACCAGAGCCTCACCAAGAGCGATCTGATCCTTTGTGTTCCCACCCTACCCTCCCATGTCATCGTCGTAAATAAAAAGTTGTTTGTGACGGCTTGACGTAGGCCGTCTTAAATAACTCGCCATCGTAAATAACGGCCAGATTAACTGGTTATTTATGACGGCCTAAGCCAAGGCGTCGTAAACAACTTTTTATTTACAAAGGTCAGAGTTGGCCGTCGTAATTAATTTAACTTACGACGGCCAACCCTAGAGCCGTCGTAAATTAATATGGCCATCGTAAATTGTTGTGTTTCCTGTAGTGGAACCCCTGATTCAGTCGAACTGAGATAAGCCCCAGTCGTCCTGGTTTTGCTCCGGATGGCTGCCAGGTGGGCCCTGAGATGTTTCTCAGGTGATACACCGTTGGATTCTCTCAGATACCTCTGTAGGTGGGTCATTTGATCTATGAACTGTCACGTGTCATCCTCCAATTGGCTGGAAGTGTACTTTTAAGGATTGCTCTCCTAGATCCTCCTCAATCCTGTATAAAATACCTACGTGCACAATTCATACCAAGTATAGGTGGAATTACATTATTTCTAAGGATAATGCGAGCAAGAAATATTTACTCCATCACATAATTGAGTATATTTATGGTCGAAATTGTTACTTAATGACCGTCAACACCCATCGAGCATTTTAGTTAACTCTCTATGCAATGTTTACACTACGCATCTCATTGACTATCTTCTTAAGCACGTCATTGTCCTAATCGTGGTGTCGCACCATAATCCTAAACTATCGCGTGAGGATTCAACTAATGAGTACATGAACACCTACATCACCCATCCTCCATAAACTTTGATGGATTTGATGCCCCCACAAACTAGCGAGATCTTAGATTGCCCCTAAGACCGAGGGCATGGGGGATGTTACGTCTCTATGGATGGTGGGCAGATGAGGGTACTGGGGGTGCACCGATGGAGGACCGAGGAGGTCGTGGCGAACGGCTCCAAATCCATCCCATAGCCGCAGAGTCCTGTTCCATGGATTGACAAGGGTGGGCAGCCCGTCTTTACATTGGTTCTACGGCTCCGGTTGGAGGACGGGGTGCTGCAAGCAGGGGCACCAGAAGCTAGATCACGTGGTGCAGGAGGGCCACCATAAGACTCGGGCGCTGGAGATCGTTGCGGACCTTGCAAAAATGGACAAGGGGTGCTGCCGCATGAGTAGGTTCGCCAACTCGCCATATGAGAGAAGTGCCCATTTAGACCTTGAAGTATCGTTAACACGAGGCTGCGGATAGAAACGGCCTCACCCAGGTCACCGAGTTCGCCAGCCATCGGCTTGAGGCGACCACAGTAGTAGGAGATGGAGAGGCCCCCTGGACAAACATGTGAAACTCGGCGTGACAATCATTGCAAGTGCCTCCCAGAATGCCAACGAATTGCTCCTCAAGACCAAGCCACAGGGAACGAGCAGTGGGAGAAGGCATCGAGGCGACCTCGAGAAAACCTAGTGGAGTGAATCAAGCGAGAGTACCACTTGGCCCTTCTAGCATAATCACTGACACCCTACTTGCCATTGAAGGAATGTCGCAGGAAGCTGCTGATCCGCGATGAGGAGGTGGTGCCTTAGATCCATGAGTGGACGATGCAGTCCATTCAGCGCTAATGAGGATCAACGGCGTCGTCAGGGTGCACGTCGGCAAGAACGTGGTCTGAGAGGTCGTACTTGCCAAGCATGTTGTGGAAGAGGACTTCTTATTGATTGTAGTTTAGTGAAAGATTATCTAGAATGACGGGGATCATCAACTTGATGTTGAGGACGGATATGGCATGCGCGTGAAGGGCAGCCAACTCGGTAAACGCGTGGGCGTAGAAGAAGAGCACGACGAGCTTGTGGTGCCGCGTCATGAGCACGTGCTGCTTCACCCTCCAAATGATCGGCTTCGGCAACTAACCGATTGACCTCAGCGAGGGCCGCATCCCATGCAGCAGGATCAGCGGCGGGACGAGAAGAAGAGCGGTCGACGGTCGGAGTAGATGCCATCACGGATGGCGGTCAGACCACACGGAGGGGTAGTCAGGGCACGAGGAAGTGGTGGTCTGACCGGCGTGGAGGGCAGTCGGACCACAAGAGGGGTGGCAATCTTACAAGAGGCGTTGTGTCGGATCGTGGTGTGGCGGCAAGACTAGAGAAGGCGGCGGAGCATCCTGAGGATGGAGAATAAGGGGCGGCGTGGCCAAGGGGAGGGGTCGCGCGGCCAGGGGAGAGGGGTTGCGGCGCGACCGAGGGTGTTGGGGGCGCAGCCGAAGGGCGGCGGCATCTAAGGTTACGGTTGCGAAAGCGAGGTCGTTGTAGCAAACCTCTGTGATATCATGACAGAAGAATACATGAGAGAATTAATTGATTATTATTGTCAGAAGGTGATACATATTTATAAAAAAGTTAGGAGCCAAAAGCTACACACAATGGGCCAAACACACATAAGGGCCAACACACACAGTCTAACATTCCTAAACCCCGCTGTGGATGGACTCAGGCATGGTGGTGGAGATAGCTAGCGAAGCTTCAGGAGTGAATGGAGATGAGGCGGTACCATTTGGTACATAGTGTTTGGTAGCAGTGTCATTTGGTGCATAGTGTCTCATATTTTTTTCCATCTTTTAATATAGTTTTGATGTTCTAGGTTATGTGTTTCATGGCTATATGTTGTAGGCTTAACTTTTTCCTTTTTTTCTTCAAAAAAATCTGACTTGAAACTGATCTATCCTAGACATAAATAATTGCACCATCCCTTGGATTTAACCATTTCCTATTTTTGGTTGAAGTTCACATAAACAAACAGATGCAGGGCCCGTTTGGAATGGAGGATTTTCATAGGATTTTTAGAGGAAATCATTCCTCTGGAAAGGAAAGTTTGTGGTATGTTTGGAATGGAGGAAAACATGGATCCTTTCATGAGGAAGGGAATCAAATCCTGTGTATTTCATAGGAAGGAAATCCTGCAGAGGAAACCAAGGAAACTCTCACTTACTCACCCTCTTTCTCTCTCTCTCCCATATGCTCCCTCGGTCCTTCCCACCATGGTTGAGAACTAGAGAAAAAAATTGGCAGGAATCAAATCTCCATGTGTGACAAAAAGAATCTAATGTTTTGAGTCCAGGTAGGATGGTGAAAAAATATCTAGCACGAAAATTCTTTTAGCAGTACATAACATCTACTTTATATTATTCTGAAACCAAAATCATATTTTTAAATAGGCATGAAAAAGAATGCTACAAGAGCTAACTAGAATCATCAGAGGACTGTTAATAGAGCTATTAAAAGAGCATGATGTGCCTAGATTCTGGACAAATAATGCATTGAGCAAGGAGGCCTCGAAGAGTATTACAGCTCAGTTCAATAAAAAAAATTCAACATTGTTTAGTGCGGCTCAAGTAACACAAAAAGAGCAGGATATGAAAAGGAGTATAGAGCTGTAAAAGATTTCTTGTAGTTTTCTGAGTCATCAGAAAGAGCACAAGAGTTTCCTGCAATCCAAACACCAAGAGTTCTCTTTTCCTCTTTTTTCGATTCCTGTAGTTTTCTCACTTTATTCATTTCTGCATTTTATCCATTCCTGTGTTTTTTCCTATTCCTGTGTTTTTTATTCCTACATTCCATACAGGACCGCAGCCTATTGTGATGCAGTTTTCTTTTTGGTTTAAAGGTTTAAACTGAGCCACTGCTGATTAAGCATGTTCTTCTAAGGATCAAAACAGATACGCATAACTGACGCATCATATGTTAGTTTTTTCTAGTGAAGAACCCTTATCTTGTTCCGAATTCGGGAGAACAGGTATCCTGTTCTGAATGTTAGGAGCAGTAACCATCCTCAGATACTTCCATGCAACCAACACCTAATGATCACTCACACTTGCTTTCTAAATGGTTTATGAGTGCACACACCTTAAAAATCTCAGCATCTTTGGCCTTCCTGAACACCTGGAAGGCAGAAAGACCACAAATTGTGAATTGTGCTCACCAGTCACCAAGCAATACATTGCTGCTGGATATTTAAAATTTCATGAACCAAGTGGGTCGGACCCTTCCCGGACCCTGCGCAAGCGGGAGCTAGATGCACTGGGCTGTCCTTTCTTTTTAATACTTTCTGGAAAATTCAGCAATATTTCTATCTGAGCAGCCACCTTTCTGCATTGCCTTCTTGGCCTTTTGCATCCACATTGTGGCGTTCGTCCTGTATGTATCCTTCCTCTCCCCATCCATCACCTCCCCGATGCACTTTACCACCTCCTCCCTAGTAACCAGGTCTCTCTCATCCCTGCGCACCCGTACGCCCAAGCCCCATGAGCTCTCCATGTATCTTGAAATGGTTGGCTGGTCAGCCCAATGTGGTATTGCCACCATTGGCACACCATTAACAATTGCCTCCAGTGTCGAGTTCCATCCGCAGTGTGTGAATAAGCAACCTGCATGATCATATCGGTTTAATTAATCTCTGGAGAACATATTACATCAGACAAACTGTTTCGCATAACTATTTCACAGTTTGTTTTGTTTCACTTAATCTGTTTGGCATACCTGTGGCTTTATGTGCCAGGACCTTAAGCTGGGGGCACCAAGGAACAATAAGGCCTCGCTCCTTGCACTCTTCGCGGAGGTCCTTGGACAGCTTGTGCTCCTCGTTTGACCTGACAACCCAAAGGAATGGCTTGCCAGAATCGCAGAGTCCCCTGCCAAGCTCCTCTAGTTGAGCTTCATCGTAGTCAGAGACAGTCCCATAGGACACAAGGACGACGGAACGAGGAGCTTGCTTGTCAAGCCAAGGCATACACGGTACAGTGCCGCTGAAGAGGTTGAAACCGCCGTATGTCTTGTCATCTGGCAGACGACCGTCGTCGAGGTAGAAGGATGGCACCGATGGTCCAACAGTCTTTGCGCGCCATGTCAACTCCATGTAATCTGCCTCCTGCCCATGAGTGTTAACAAATGAAATGCCTCGAACGATGTGGCAATATACGTTGGAGCAAAACAACAAACAGGTGCAGTGCGGGGCGTAGCATACCTTGGGCTCGATGTCGTGGAACGAGTTGACGAGCACCTCGTCGGCGTCCTCCAGCCCCTCGAACTGCCTTATCGACGCCTCGAGAAACACGGGGCACCAGTCCGGCTTCGCGGCGAACGGCGGCACGTCGTCTGTGCCGAGCTCGACGCCGTGCAGTCCGCGCGCGGACAGGTCACGGCCGTCTGTCACCGGCAGCGGCAGCCGCCCCGCCCACACCTCGCCGTAGATGAGGTCCACGGAGCACGGCTGCGACAGGAACGCCGCGGTCGCGACCCCGGCGGCCCTCGCTACCCGCCGCGCCCACGGCAGGTGCGGGTCGTACACCAGGACGCGGACCGGCCGGCCGTCCCGCGCCTCCGACCTGAATAGGCCCGCCAGCGTCTCGGCGCCCACGGCCTCGAGGCCGCGCCAGTACTCGGAAAGGTCGGGGCACGAGGCCGCGCCGCCGTCGTCGAAGCCGTCGGAGATGGCCGCCACCCTGAAGGGCTCGCCGGGGGACGGGGTGGTGGAAAGCACGTAGCGGGAGGTGACGAGCGTGGGACGGAGGCCGTGGTAGGCCAGGCGACGGCCGAACTGGAGCAGCGGGTTGGTGTGGCCCTGCGCGCCAGGATACGGCAGCAGCATGACGTGCGCGCCGGCGGTGGCTTCCTTCGCTGTGGTCGAGGAGGAACTGGTAGCCGCCATCGCCGTGGTGCTCGGGCTTCACATATCAGCTTCTGGTGGAGAACTGGAGATACTGCATATAAATAAGCGTCGCAGTGGAGCATACCTATTACGACTTGTCTACTCCATATTACTATATTTCGGATTATTTAACGCTGTTAGTTTAAAATTAAACTAGCAAACATTACATAATTTAAAAAAGGAGGAATATTGATAAAAAAAAGACAGCCTCAGAATTTTGCAGATACTATCATATTTTTCTTCCGCTCAACCGATGTCGGCAAACAACTCTGCAACTCGTCATTGGCTAAAACCACGGTAATAGTGTACAGAAACAGGAAGATCGACAAATGTTTGCTTCATAGAAAATTTAAAAAAGAATTTTACAGAACTCAAATAAAAATACTAATAAATTTTGAATAATTGAAAATCAAACAAGGACAGATAATGCAGTCAATAAATCATGGAATTGCTTAGAATTGCACACAACTTATCGCAGAAGCCGTTTTAATCAAATGTAGGTAGAAGAGTTATAACTCATTATTTTTAAACTAACCAGCGTGTCAAATAAAGAGAAATAGAGAGACGACTCCACTACATGCATGTTAGTGCAAAGTGAAACAGCAAATAGTGAAGTGAACGCCGGCTGAAACTTGATTAAATATTTCAAGAAAGATGATCCTTGGCTCATGGACAGCTGGCACGATCTATAGGGTTACACTTTACTCGTTTGCAACCAAGGAGGGAAGGGACGATTTTCCTTGCATCCTTGCAGATGATGAACCCCTATGAAACTACAGCTAGAGATATGCCAGATGATGAACCCCTATGAAACTACAGCTAGAGATATGCTTGTAGCGCCTCCCATGGTTTTGTGATGCTTCCCATGGCTTTGTTACCCTGTATACAGTTCGCAGGGTGAACCTGGCGTCTGGGGCGGAATAAATAAGGCTAGCTTGGTTGTGTTGGCAGTGGAGTGGCGCCCAAGGTTATCTTCTCTTTAAACTTCCCAAATTTTCCACGGACTGATAGCAAAGTTTCCTTCACTTTCTACCAGTTCATGCTGCGTCCTATCTATGCACTTTCATGATCTCTTTCGTTTTCTCCTTGTTTACAGTCAACACACGGCTCATCGGCCAGTTGTTTATCGTAATAGAGAGTAGGCCTTGTAAGAAAATGATCTACATGGGTATCTTTTCAAGCCAAACTCAACATGCAATAAAATCAAGGTTGGACTCAACAATCCAACAAAGGTTGGAACAATTGAACTGCAGAACTTAAAGAACTGATGCTTTTGAAAAATGTTCAGAGCCCTATGGCACGACGACAAATGTGGTCTATGGTAAGTAGTTGGGTGGCTGAAGACAGTATGCACCCTGCCGCTTTGGAGGACAAATCCATCGCTGGTGGATTGGTTCGATAATCTGTCCACTGTATCCAGTACTTTGTAAAACAAGGGCATCCGATCCATCGTCATTGCGGTGATTTCTGGGCAATATGACGGGTGAGAAATATCAGAATTTTCACGGCAGGAGAGAGCACGGCGGAGGGGATCCTAGCAATGCTAAAGGATGAACTTAGGTTATGGTTTGCGGCAATTTGTCCTCATTGTACTAATATGTAACCTTTAGCTTCAGGTCTCATCCTGATGCTCATGTATAAACTTTCTTCCCTACTTAAATGAAGCGCTAGACATACTGGCGTTTCGAAAAAAAAAAGAAATGTCTAGAAATTTGAAAGTTTCAATCGTGCTTTTGCAATTCAAGCCTCCGCATTGATGAAGCTTTAGAAATCGATGGTTAAAACCTACGACCCCCGGAAAATCGTATTGTTTTTCCCAGAAAGGAAATATATATGAATCATAACTTTTAATCCATGAACTGCATTAATACAGTCCAAATTATGGCGTTACGTTAACACGTACCCAAATGCCTCGGGAGCAAGCTGAACCAGTTGTATTAATTAGCCAGATACTAATCTAAACTTTGTTCCATGCTTGTTACAACTTTTACAAGACCTCGTGGGCCATCGAAATACATGTGTTCTTTGTATTCCAAAATGTTAATGGATTGGTCAGCAAGGCTACATACCAAAGTCTGACTAATTAAATGTGCCGATTTGTTTTCCTAGTGCTTTTTTTCTCCAATGTTAATGGGGTGGTCAGGCAAGGTTGCATACTAAAGTTTGACCAGATGTGCTCATTTGTTTCCTTAGTGCCTTTTTCTCCAACGTTAATGGTCTGTCACTCTCAGTTGCTGCCGGAAGCAGGGAATGCATGTACGGGAGCTGATGAACTCAGACGGCACCTGAGAGGCTGGGGGCGTGCGCAACCCATCACCCGCCGAGCTTGCGCGTTACTCAACTGCGCCGGAGCCGCCACACGACGTGGACTTGGACGAGGGAACCAAACACGTGCGCGGCGAGGTTGCTGCCGAACCCCATGTGTCCGTCGTCTGCGGAATCAATGTTTATTGCTCCAGGTGGAAATTGAGCGGACAAGCTAGGGGACTGTCACATCCGGTTTCTCCGAAGAACAACCAAGTGAATATCACATATATGCCAGGATTATTTTCTCATACATGTGATGACAAATAGTGAAGCATCATTTATTACAAGCCAGGTGTCGAATATAAGTAAGTCTTACATAGTAAATGTCTCGATGGACAATAATAAGTTCATCACAAGTAAATAAACTAGCAGCGAAATATTATTCTTGAGGGCTCCGTCACAGGCGTTGCCCGGGGGTCTCCATGAAACTAGAAACCTTCTTCGGGTCCAAAGTCTTGGTCATTATACACCACCTCAATATCTTGACCTGAGCAGCAATATAAACCAACAAATATGCAAGTTTGAGTACCAATGGTACTCAGCAAGTGTGGGAAAATTATATCATGCATGGCTAGAACAAGCAGAGGTTGAACTCATGGTTAAAGCACTACGCAATTAATACCTATCATCTTAGCTTATTAAGCATCTACATTACTACACAAGTGAAATGGTCCCAATCTCCCTTCCCATCATCATAACCAAATAATCATAACATCATTTTCAAATGTTAAGCTCCCCGCTTAACATCCACAACTTCCAAAAACCATCACTTCTCTAATCATGAATAAGTCCAAGCCGCTCTTGACCGTGAGCACGGCTGTCATGACAGTTTTGACTCTGCAGAGTTTGTACCACTGTACCCACATGTAGTGATTTCATCCCCCGTTGCCGGGTGGACTAAAAGAACCTCCATTATGCCAGTGGCTACGAACCACATTCACACTTCCCAGGTGTGTAGCCAGGAGATCACTACGAAGCCTTTACAAAGGGATTCCCGACGAGCGTGGACCCACTGAGGTTTCACCCCTAACAGCATACAAGAGGCTCCAATCCCGCTGCAGTGGCCCCCTCTTGAGCCTTGCGGTTCATATGGTAGTCCAGCTGACACCTATTCCCCGCACCATCCAACACACCCATACTACGTCGGGGATACACCTAATTAATTGGCCAAGCTGCCCCATCTAAGCATGTGGTTGGCACTGTAAAGCCAGGTTACATGCTCCATGAACCGGTCCTTAGGATTCAGGCAAGTACTAAACACAAACCCGAGTCTCGTGCACCCAGCACACAACCAAAACATCCAACTTGCCTTGATCCCTACCTCTACATAACTCACAATATCTCATTCAAGAGTATGGTAAAATAAACTGATGATCTCATATCCCAAATATCCCATTCTAAGCATGGCTAAGCATATGCATAATAATAAATGACATGATAAAATAAATCCCAACCCAAGCTACAAGGAAACAAGGTAATGAAATTCTAGGGAAACTTCCTAGCATGGGTTTCATATTAATCTTGACAATGCAAATAATTCTATCTACACATCCTAGCATAGGATCAAAGTGGTCAAGGACACTTGCCTCCTTCCTGCTGCTCTTGAAATGGGTAGTCCTGGTCTTGGAAAGGAATAACTTGCTCTTGAGCAGGTTCTACATCATACCATCACACATAGCAAAAGAAAAACAACAATCATAAGACATAGTTCACACTTCTACTTCATACAAACCACACATTCACATTTATGAAAGTTCTTCACCATTATATGTGTTATGGTTACTTTATGTGTGTTGAGTTGTGGCTTGCATGCACTTTTAATCATGTTGTAAGGATCGAAACGCCCAAGAGGGGGGGTGAATTGAGCTTTTTCAAATTTTAGAGTAATTTAAAACTCAATGGTTGAAGCCCAATTCCCTATGCGAACTAACTACGCAAGCAAGAGTGTTAAGTGTGGAATAGTAAATGCGTAATAGTAAGGGGGTGAGGAGAGAAATGCAAACTCCCGCGGAGACTCGGAGACACGGCGATTTTTCCCGTGGTTCGGTAAGATCACAAAAATCTACCTACGTCCATATTGTGGCACCCACCAAAGGGTATAGCCACTCCCAAGTCACCTAGACAAGGGAATCCACTATCTTTCTCCGTTCGCCTTCTCCGGCAAGGTGGAGCTCAAGCCTTGTACAATGGTGATCCTCCGGGCTTCCACAAACGCCTTGGTAAGCTCCGGAGCGATCTCTTCTTCCTCCAACGTTTACAAGGTGAGAGAAGTCACCGAGACACTCTCTCTCACTAGCCTAGAGATTCCAATCACCAAGAATGGACGCACACAAGCTTCTCTCTAGCTAGATATAACCTATAGTTGGAGTACAAGAGGTTTTGAAGTGTGAAAGTGGTAGCTCTTGGTCTTGAATGCTTGAGAATGTGTAGTGAGGCTCTGGTGATCAAGACTTATCGAAATGGCCGGTTGGAGGGGTATTTATAGCCAGCCCACACGAGATAGCCGTTGGAAAAGTAGGCAGACTTTTTCAGTGAACATCGGATCCTCCGATGCACCCCTTTTTATGAGCATCGGTCGAATTCCAAATTAGCTGATGTCATGTGTTAGATGTGACCGTTGGATATAACCGTTGGATCTTTTAATCGACCGATGTTACTTCAATTCATCATCGGATGATCCGGTGGGTTGATCTTCAGAATTGGTTCAGAAATAATGTCTCTGTTGAAGTTGACCGATGTACACTTACTTCATCATCGGATGATCCGGTGTGTACTTCTTCAGAATAACTCAGATATCATCCCTCTGTTGAAATCAACCGATGTGCCACTTCCTTCACATCGGATGATCCGGTGTGTACTGGACTCTGAGGTCTTCTTCTTCTGCCAACTCAAACTTGATCGATGTAGTCATTTTGCAAGACATCGGATGATCCGGTGAGTGCAACTTGTTTGCTTCGAGTTGTTTTGAGTTGATCTTTTGGAATCCTCTTGAGTGACCTCTTTGACACTTGTTTGAACTGATATTATGATGAAGTGTAAGCTTCTTGTGTTGCCAATTTTGATAGAATAGAGTCGTTGTATTAGTTCTTTATTTAGTCTTCATGAGTATCGAATAACCCCTTAGAATAGATCGTTGAGGGGTCTCCATTTGTATCCAATGAGCAGTAGATGGTGTGAATATAGATAGTTCATTAACGTTTGATGTGATATACGTGAAAACTCGCATCCACAAACTCATTAGTAATAACGAACGGTTGTCATTAATCACCGAAACCATACCTCACGGGGGCCTAGATGCTTTCAATCTCCCCCTTTTTGGTGATTGATGACAACACAACGAGTAGAGCATAGAATTAATGGAATTAAAACGCAATGCTCAAAAAAGAAATATAACATGTACAAATTGCAACACAAGTGGCTCGAAGGCTCAAATAATAAACAATAAAGCGTAAGAGCACGAAGTAGCACCCAGAGTACAATAATAGCAAATAATAATAACAGACGGAGTACAATAATAGCAAATAATAATAACAGACAATCTCAAATAAAGTAGCAGAAGGATAGACACTCCCCCTAAAACCAGGAACTCCCCCTAGAACTGAGCTAACCCTCCCCCTGACTCTAACTCTTCTCCCCCTTTGGCATCAAGACACCAAAAAGGGAAGTCGAGTCCCTACGACTCAGGCGCGCTCCTGGCGATGGTGAAGCGGTCGGCGTCGACGGTGCTGTCGTCGGAGCTGCTGGAGGTGGAGGTCGCTGGCGCTGGAGCTGGAGCGGGGGGAGCTGGAGCTGGAGCTGGAGCGGGGGGAGCTGGAGCTGGAGCTGGAGCTGCTGGGGGATCCGCTGAGACGGCTGGCACTGGTGGAGAAGGTACTGCCGGAGGAGGTGAGGACTGGAACAACGTCGGCGGCAGTACTGGAGCTGGTGCCAGTGGGGGTGCACCTGGAGCCTGACTGAGTCCCGAGTGCTGAGGTGGAAGGGCGACTCCCGTCTGCTGGTAGAGGTTGGTGACCAACCCCAGGATGCCCAACAACATCTGCTGAGTCTGCTGCTGCTGGTCCAGAGTGCGTCGCGTCATCTGGTCGACAAGGTTGGTGAACCTGTCGGTGTCCTCTCGCCTCTGACGGGCGATCTCCAGCTGCATCTCCTGCTGCTGCCTCTGAAGCTGCTCCTGTCGAGCTGCCTGCTGCTCCTGCTGCTGAGCCATCCGCTGAAGTAAGGCAGTGAGCTCTGACGGCTGAGTCACCTGAGCCTCTGACACGGGAGGAGGTGTAGGTGGTGGAGCTGCTGAGCCTCCTGCCTCTGCGTCGTGCTGCCTCGGTGAGGGAGGAGCAGGAGGGAGGTACTCCTCGACACTGTCGCTGGTGTCGCTGTCCGACCATACGTGCTGTAGGTCTCCTCCCTGAGCCTCTGCCTGTGCCAGCTCTGCGTCCTCTTGAGTCAGCTCTGCCCAGTCCTCCTCTGACAGTCTGGCTCGAACCTCATGCTCGACGGGACGGCCAAGTCGGCGGTCTCCCGGAGTGGGGACTCGGTAGTGGCTAAACCGGGTCACGTGCATCTCCGTCAGCTGAGAGACTCCTGGAGTGTCCTCTGGAACCAACTGGTGGAGAAGGTGACAGATCCAGTGACCGAAGACCAACTGTCGAAGCATCCCAACTCCATCGGTGATCACGTCCTCCATCTCGCAGATCAGAATATCTACGATGTCGAACTCCATCCCGTTCATCACATAGAACAGGATGGTCTGCTGAAGGTTCGTGAAGCCCTCCAAGTAGCCAGACCTCGGTAGTAAAGTACGCCTGAGGACGTGGTGAACTGTCCGAGCTGCTGGGGTGAGAAGTGCTGGTACCCTCGGCTGGTCAGGAGTGAACGGCTGGGTGAACAGACCTCTGATCTCCTCGAAAGGCGGTGCCACTCCTCCAGTCAGTGGCCTCCTCGGCGGGTCTGCGTCTCCGTAGACTATCTGGTGCAGGCACGTAGTAGAGAGCTCCACACCAAGCAGTCTGCCCAACAAGTCTCGAGACACGTCGTGGATCCGCTCCATGAACATGAAGTGAATCGAGCGACGGCCCTCAGATACGTAGAGTGTCGCGTAGAACACCCTGACCCACTCCTCGACGTACGCACTCCTCTGGTGCGAGAGCAGGTCCACAAGTCCTCTGTATCTCTCAAAAAGTGGCCTGATCCCGTGTCCTGCTGCCACTGCAAGCTGATCCCAGTCGATGCTGTTATGATGGAAGAGCTTGTGGCCCCGACGCCTGTAGGTCTCATACAGGGACGCCTGTGTCAGGGTCCAGAAGCGGGAGTCAACTCGAGCGTCCCTAGGCCGCGAGAACCACTCCTCAAACAACGCTGACCATCTAAGCTTCTTCAGTTGCCTTGCCTTCATCTTCCTGTAGTCGGTGAGTCTGACATCTTCGGCAACTCGGACTGCTGTGTCCATCAGGTGGATGGCCCTTTCGGCCTCTCTGTCCTCAGCGCGATCAGCCGCAGAGGGACGCCGACTCGCCGTAGGAGTCTGTCCACCCCCACGAGTCCTCGGGGTGCGCCGACGGATGAGAGGCGGGACCTCGGTCTCCTCCTCGTCGGAGCCCTCGGGAGGCACCGACTGGATCGGAGGCTGCTCCTGCCTCTGCCGGGACTCGTGGATCCGTAGGGAACCGCGATGGCCGCGCTCACGCTCCTCGGCGGCGCGAGCGGCCAACTCCGCACGACGAGCGTCCTTGGACATCTTGCGCTTCTTCGTGGCGGGCTTCTCAATTGCCTTTCCCTTTCCTTTGCGATCGCGACCCATCTTGATGCAATTGAGAGCTAGGATTAGCGACGGTGAACATGAACGACAAAAAAAAAAACGAAGGACATCGCGCGGCACGGAGCAAACCTTAGCGACGAACGGCGAAGCACGACGAGACCCTAGCGGAGAGGGTGATGCGAGCCGGCGGCGAGTGGTGGAGGGGAGACGGCGAGGGAGGCGCGGCGGTGCGGTGGAACAGCGGCGGCACGCTCGGGAGAGGCGGTGGCACGGGCACGGGCGGCGCCTAGGCGGCCGAAAGGTGGTGGTGGCGGCCACTGGGAGGAGGCGGCGGCGGCGCCTGGGAAGCGGCGGCCGAAGGGCAGCGGCGGCCCCTGGGAGGCGGCAGCTACGGCGCCTGGAGTCGGCGGCGGCGGCTAGGAGGCGGCGCGCGTGGGAGAGGCGGCGGCGGCGGCTGGGAGACGGCGGCGGTGACTGGGAGGCGGAGGCGCGTGGGAGAGGCGGCGGCGAGGGCGTCGGGCGGCGGCGGAGGTCGGGAAAGAAGAAGGAAAAAAGAAGGGCGTCCGAGCCGCTTTTTAAACCGTACGGGCAAACCCTAGCCGCGCACAAAGCACCGGATGGACCGATGATCATCGGAGGATGCATCGGTCGAGTTCAACAGAGAGTTGTTCCAAAAACTCTCTTTGAACACCGGATGAGCCGACGTTGAGGTGTCGATCATCGGTCGATTTCTGCAGGGCACCAGAAAACTGAACACCGGATGCTCCGATTTCTTCTGAAATGAACTCATCGGCTGACTTGATCTGAGCACTGAACTGAAGCACCAATTGATCCGATGATCTGCTGGCCCTAGCATCGGATAATCCGATGACTACAGAAAACCTAAGACTGCCCATATGTGTCCTTGGACTTAAACACACAAAGATAAGGATGGGTCCTAGGACTTTTTGGGCAACTCCTAACCTCTAATAGAAGGCTTCAAATATATTGCCACATATTGGCTAAGCCCTTAAGCAAAGAGAACACACAAGGTTAGGAGGGAAACCACGAAAATGTAAGGCCCATGCTTAGTGAGCTAGAGTATGGAAAACTTCTATCTCTTTAAAGCATGTACCTTTAGAATTTTGCTCTATCCACATCATATGAGTTGAGATATTGCATTTTGAACAAGTCTCTTTCTCATGATGCGGATTCCCCTTTGTGACAATCTACCGTATGCAATACCAAACAAAATAATGCAAGATATTAAATGAGTGCAAGTCTATATGGCAGGAATCATGCAAGGCGTAATGTAAATCTATCTTGCCAAGTTTAAACCTGCCAAAGGCTTCCTCAGGGAAAACTATTTCTAGCTTGCCCCTATCCTTTGGGAGTTAGACAAGACCTATTTGATATGCAACCTTACATGAACATGGCAACTTACATGACGTTAGATGCATCTAGCACATTTAATTCACTTCTAAGTCTAGAAAAAGTTTTCTCATCAAGTGGTTTAGTGAAGATATCCGCCAATTGTTCTTCGGGCCTAACACTTTGCAAAGAGATGTCTCCTTTAGCCTCATGGTCCCGCAAGAAGTGATGGCGAATATCAATGTGCTTAGTGCGGGAGTGCTGAACGGGGTTTCTGGCTATCTTAACCGCACTTTCATTGTCACAAAGGAGAGGCACACAATCAAACTTAATTCCAAAGTCCAAAAGGGTTTGCTTCATATATAGAATTTGGGCACAACATGCACCTGCCGCTATATACTCTGCCTCCGCGGTGGACAAAGCCACGGAGTTTTGCTTTTTGCTCGACCAAGATACTAGGGAACGCCCAAGTAAGTGGCACCCACCGGAGGTACTCTTGCGATCCACACGGCATCCGGCAAAGTCCGAATCCGTGTAACCCAAGAGATGGAAACTAGCGTTCTTGGGGTACCACAAACCTACACTTGGGGTATGCTTGAGATACCTAAGTATCCTAAAGACCGCCTTACGACGCGATTCTTTAGGTGCCGCTTGAAAGCGAGCACACAAGCACACACTAAACATGATATCGGGCCTAGATGCGGTAAGATATAACAATGAACCAATCATGGAACGGTAATGAGATTGATCAATAGGTTTACCGTCCATGTCTGCGTCGAGATGACAATTTGTCGCCATTGGAGTACTTCTTGAGCTACAATCTTCCATCTCAAACTTCTTCAAGAGGTCTTTGGTGTACTTTTCTTGGTAGATGAAAGTCCCCTCTTGAAGTTGCTTGATTTGAAATCCTAGGAAGAAATTGAGTTCTCCAATCATTGACATCTCAAACTCCCTAGACATCATGGTGCCAAACTCAAGGCTAAGAGATTTGTTAGTTGAGCCAAAAATAATGTCATCAACGTAAATTTGACAAAGAAATAAATCCCCGTTGATGTCCTTGGTGAAAAGTGTGGTATCCACCCTCCCGATCTTGAATCCTTGCATGACTAGGAAATCCCTTAGACGTTCATACCATGCCCTAGGTGCTTGCTTGAGCCCGTAGAGCGCCTTGTGTAACCTATACACATGGTTAGGATTCCTCGGATCTTCAAACCCGGGAGGTTGCTCAACGAAAACAAGCTCGTTAATATAACCATTGAGGAAGACACTTTTCACATCCATTTGATAAAGCATAATATTGTGATGTGAAGCAAAAGCAAGGAGTATGCGAATAGCTTCCAACCGTGCGACCGGGGCGAATGTCTCTCCAAAATCTAGTCCTTCAACTTGTGAAAAACCCTTGGCCACAAGCCTTGCCTTGTTGCGGACCACCACGCCATTCTCGTCTTGCTTGTTGCGGTACACCCACTTCGTTCCGATGACGTTCTTGTCCTTAGGTCGCTCCTCCAATACCCAAACTTCATTGAGGGTGAAGTTATTGAGTTCTTCTTGCATAGCCATCACCCAATTGGGATCTTGGAGTGCTTCCTCAATATTTGTGGGTTCTACACACGAAACAAAAGAGTAGTGCTCACAAAATGAAGCAACATGGCGAGAACGAGTACTTACTCCCCGTGACGGACTTCCGATGATTTGATCCATCGGATGTGCCTTGGAGATGCGCCCATGCCTCATAAGAGGTTGTGAGGCACTTGGTGGTGGTGAGGCATCTTGCTCGTCTTGTGGTTGGACTTGACCTTGGACTTCTTCTTCTTCTTGGTGTTGTGTGGCATGTGAATCTTGTATTGGCAATGGATCATCTTTATCTTCTTCTTCATCAATTTGAGGCGCCATGGAGGTGTTGATGTTGGAACTTGAGGCTCCCCCTTGATCATGGCTCTCCTCAACTTCGGGCTTGATGTCTCCTATGGTCATGTTCTTCATAGCTTCTCGTAGAGGCTCATCATCTATATCATCATGACCAAAACTCTCCTGTTGGGAGCCATTAGTCTCATCAAACTCAACATCACAACTTTCTTCAACTAACCCGGAGGTTTGGTTGAATACTCGATATGCTTTTGAGTTTGACGCATAACCAAGAAAGATACCAACATCACACCTTCTTTCAAACTTACCGAGTCTTTTCTTGCGGTAGATGTAGCACTTGCACCCGAAGACTCGGAAGTAGGAGATGTTGGACTTTCTCCCAATGAGGAGCTCATATGGGGTCTTTTGAAGTAGTCGATGAAGATAGACCCTATTTGCGGCATGGCACGCCGTGTTGATTTCTTCGGCCCAAAACTTCTCCGACGTGCCATAGTCATCAAGCATTGCTCTTGCAAGGGTGATGAGAGTCTTGTTCTTCCTTTCAACGACACCATTTTGTTGAGGGGTGTATGTGGCCGAAAACTCGTGCTTCACGCCTTCACGATCACACCACTCCCCAATGTTGTAGTTTTTGAACTCGGTGCCGTTGTCACTCCGGACCTTGATGATGGGAAGTTGAAATTCCCTTTGAGCTCGTTTAGCGAAGGTCTTGAAGATTTCCGGAGTTTCACCCTTGTCACCTAAAAATAATGTCCAAGCATAACGAGAGTAGTCATCAACAATAACAAGACAATAGAGGTTACCGCCAAGACTTTGGTATGTGGATGGTTCGAAGAGGTCCATGTGAAGTAGTTCAAGTGGCTTGGAGGTTGACACCATTGTCTTCATCGGATGGTGTGAGGCAACTTGCTTCCCGGCTTGACACGCGCTACAAAGCTTGTTCTTCTCAAAAGTGACATCCTTCACGCCGGTCACCATCCCAAGCTTGAATGACTTCTTGAGCTTGCTCATCCCAATGTGAGCAATGCGCCGATGCCATAGCCATCCCAAACTAGTCTTGGTGAAAAGACAAGTGGTCAAGCTAGCATCCTTGTTGGAGAAGTCCACCAAGTAAAGATGTCCATGCTGAAAACCTTTGAATATTAGTTCTTTGCTTGATTCACTAGTCACCACAACACCATTCTTGTCAAATGTGCACGTTAGTCCAAGATCACATAATTGTGCAATAGAAAGTAAATTGAAACTAAGAGACTTAACGTAAAGCACATTAGAGATAGACAAATCATGAGAAATAGCGATTTTACCCAAACCAATTACCTTCCCCTTTGAGTTATCACCAAAGGTGACTTGTTCATGATTGCCGGGGTTCTCTATGGAGGTGAACATACCATCATTGCCGGTCATATGTTGAGTGCACCCACTATCGAGTACCCAATGCTTTCCTCCGGCTTTGTAGTTCACCTACACACATGAAGTTAGTTTTTGTGTTTAGGAACCCAAGCCAACTTAGGTCCTTGTATGTGTGATACAAGTGATTTTGGGACCCAAAGTTGCTTGGGGAGCTTCCCCTTCATGCCCTTGATGTCTTTGCCTATGAACCTTGTCTTCACCTTTCCACCTACTTTGCTCAATAGATAGTGATAATCATTGAAAGTAGATTTGTAGTTAGGAGGCAATTTGGGAGAAGGACGGTTGGGAAGAGGACACTCCCTCGTGTGATGTCTGGTGACCTCACAATGTTGGCAATAGGAGCCAACTTCCTTGATGAAGCTCGTCCTAAGCTCCGGTGAGGGCACCTTTCCTTTGTTGGGCACCGGGAAGGATCCAAGTCCCTTCTTGTTGAAGCTTTTAGCTTGTTGGTAGAGGATTTCCTTGTGCTTGTCCTCCCCCTTAGAGAGTCTTGCCACACTAGTGCGAAGACTTTCAATTTCGTCCATTAGCTCCTTCTCCCTAGGGCTTGCTTTCAAAGGCAAAGACTTATCCAAAATATTTGTGGCATGTGAATTAGATGATATTTTGCCATCAAGGGTTTCTTTCTTTGTGTTTTTCAATTTAAGTTCAACCGCTTCATAAGCAAGGTTAAGCACTTCATGTTCTTGAACCAACTCATTGTGCTTTGCCAAGAGTGCTAAGTTAGCTAAGTCAAGCTCATGATACTTAAGCTTGATTTGAGCATTCTCCTCCTCGACTTGCTTGACATTTGATTTGAGCGTGTCATACTCTTTAAGTATGGTTACATACTTGTCATGCAAATCGAGGTTAGCACTTTCAAGCTTAGCACGAGCTAGCTCAAGAGCCTTAACCTTAGCCTTTTCCCTTTTTATAATGGCATGATATTCATTAATCATAGATGCTAATTCATCGGGTGAAAGCTCATCATCATCATCGCTAGAAGCTTCACATACCTTTGAGTTACCTTTTGCCATTAGGCACATAGGAGGTGGATGAAGAGGTGAGTCATCCTTGTTGACGATGGCGAGGCCCGCCAAGTTTTCTTCATCTTCACTATCTTCGTCGCTTGACTCTTCATCCGTGATCCACTCATTGGCTTCACACATGAAGACCTTTTGAGGCCCTCTTCTCTTCTTTGGAAAGAGCTTGGTTTTCTTGCCTTTGTCAAATTTCTTCTTTCCAAAAGAGCGCTTGGGCTTGACCTCCTCTTCGTCATCACTTTCTTCTAGCTTGTGATGCTTGCCATTGTCCTTCCTTTTGTCCGGTCTTGGACAATCATATGATATGTGGCCTAGATCACCACAATTGTAGCACGTCTTGTTTTCATATTTTCTTGGCAAGAAGGCTTTCTTCTTGGGATCATAAGAGTATCCCTTCTTTGCAATCTTGGGGTTGAGGCGTGAGAATTTCCTCATCATCAAAGCAAGCTCATCATCATCATCTTCGCTTGTTTCTCGCTCTTCTTCACTTGAGCTAGGCTCAACCATTTTCTTCTTCTTGGGAGTTGTCTTCTTGGTTGAAGCCTTGAGAGCAATGGTTTTTGATGATGACTCCTCCATCATTCCAAGTACGCTCATCTCATGAGCATGGATTTCTCCAATGAGCTCCGAAACTTCAATGTTGTCAAGTGATTCTTTTTGGAGCATTGAATTGATAATGTTGTACTTGGGCTTGGGTAGAAGCATGAGTATCTTGCGATTGATAAGTCCCTTGCCAAGAGAAGCAATGTCAAGTGCGTTAATTTCCTCAATGAGCACATTTAAACGAGAAAACATTTGGTTAACATTCTCATGAGGAAACCTCTTAAATTCATCATATTTTGATTTAAGCATGTGATATTTGAGTTCTTTGACACGAGATGAGCCCTCATGTATTTCAATTAGACATGCCCATATTTCACATGCTTTTTCCTTACTAGCAATCCTAGCAAAGACATCTTGACTAATGCATTCATATATGGCATTTCTCGCCTTAGCATCCCATTTTAATTGATCACCAACATAGTCAAGATTTCCAAACCCCGCATGGGTCGCTTCCCATACTTCGGGAGCAATTGCCTCAAGGTAAGCGCGCATGCGTGCTTTCCAATAAGCAAAATTCTTGCCCTCGAAGGTAGGAACCGAACCCCCATTCTTGGCCATTTTCGCTTTCTAGCGGTGAAGCTAGAATGATCCAATGAGCAACCTTGCTCTGATACCAATTGTAAGGATCGAAACGCCCAAGAGGGGGGCTGAATTGGGCTTTTTCAAATTTTAGAGTAATTTAAAACTCAATGGTTGAAGCCCAATTCCCTATGCGAACTAACTACGCAAGCAAGAGTGTTAAGTGCGGAATAGTAAATGCGTAATAGTAAGGGGGTGAGGAGAGAAATGCAAACTCCCGCGGAGACTCGGAGACACGGCGATTTTTCCCATGGTTCGGTAAGATCACAAAAATCTACCTACGTCCACGTTGTGGCACCCACCAAAGGGTATAGCCACTCCCAAGTCACCTAGACAAGGGAATCCACTATCTTTCTCCGTTCGCCTTCTCCGGCAAGGTGGAGCTCAAGCCTTGTACAATGGTGATCCTCCGGGCTTCCACAAACGCCTTGGTAAGCTCCGGAGCGATCTCTTCTTCCTCCAACGTTTACAAGGTGAGAGAAGTCACCGAGACACTCTCTCTTACTAGCCTAGAGATTCCAATCACCAAGAATGGACGCACACAAGCTTCTCTCTAGCTAGATATAACCTATAGTTGGAGTACAAGAGGTTTTGAAGTGTGAAAGTGGTAGCTCTTGGTCTTGAATGCTTGAGAATGTGTAGTGAGGCTCTGGTGATCAAGACTTGTCGAAATGGCCGGTTGGAGGGGTATTTATAGCCAGCCCACACGAGATAGCCGTTGGAAAAGTAGGCAAACTTTTTCAGTGAACATCGGATCCTCCGATGCACCCCTTTTTATGAGCATCGGTCGAATTCCAAATTAGCTGATGTCATGTGTCAGATGTGACCGTTGGATATAACCGTTGGATCTTTTAATCGACCGATGTTACTTCAATTCATCATCGGATGATCCGGTGGGTTGATCTTCAGAATTGGTTCAGAAATAATGTCTCTGTTGAAGTTGACCGATGTACACTTACTTCATCATCGGATGATCCGGTGTGTACTTCTTCAGAATAACTCAGATATCATCCCTCTGTTGAAATCAACCGATGTGCCACTTCCTTCACATCGGATGATCCGGTGTGTACTGGACTCTGAGGTCTTCTTCTTCTGCCAACTCAAACTTGACCGATGTAGTCATTTTGCAAGACATCGGATGATCCGGTGAGTGCAACTTGTTTGCTTCGAGTTGTTTTGAGTTGATCTTTTGGAATCCTCTTGAGTGACCTCTTTGACACTTGTTTGAACTGATATTATGATGAAGCGTAAGCTTCTTGTGTTGCCAATTTTGATAGAATAGAGTCGTTGTATTAGTTCTTTATTTAGTCTTCATGAGTATCGAATAACCCCTTAGAATAGATCGTTGAGGGGTCTCCATTTGTATCCAATGAGCAGTAGATGGTGTGAATATAGATAGTTCATTAACGTTTGATGTGATATACGTGAAAACTCGCATCCACAAACTCATTAGTAATAACGAACGGTTGTCATTAATCACCGAAACCATACCTCACGGGGGCCTAGATGCTTTCACATGTGTATATGGTTCCTACTTTTGTGTTCACATTTATACTTACATACTATATATATGAGTTTCCAATAAATTTCTTATATTCAACTACTACACCTTTTCACTACCAAGTATGTATGAAAAGTATTTTTCTTCCCCATATGTGCCTGCATAATTTCTACCAACACTAAACTGAACTCTTTAGATTTTTAAAAACTCCATTTATCATTTACTAGTTGCTATATTTTTAGATTTATATTCCAATGCATAATTATGTACTTTATTATGAAATTAGTAATACACATCATCTAAACAGAATAGGTTCTGGTCCTAAATAATTTAATAACATATTTTGACCTTTGCCTCTGATGTAAACTATTTCATAATTATTTTCCCTATTTTCTAAAACTATTTATTACTTAAAAATGTGTCCCTAATTGTGAATAATAAATTAAACAGATTCAATTCAGTCCAAAATATGTTTTTATCTCACTCCAAAATTTCCTAAACACTGAGAAAGTCTTTAACTTAATTTTGACAATATGTTTGTCCCACTTTTTAATTTTTAAACACTAGTTACATATTCAATTTCCTAAATTAAATACTAAACAGGGCTAAAAAGATAAACTCACCCCATTACAGGGTGTATAATATTATTTTCAGAATTTCCAGGGGTCTAGCTACACTTATCAGAGGTGTTTTTTCTAATTTTTATTAAGTCCAGGGGCTAAAACTGATTTTTAAATGAATTTACATGATTTTCTGGAGTTCCAGGGGCTAGATCAGAAGTTTCCGGGGCTAGCTCTTATTTCCCGAGAACCCCAGGGGGTAGCACGTAAGATTTCCAGTCTTTATAACGCGGGGCTGACGTGGACCGTCCGATTTTAAACCGACGGCTGAGATTATAACGCCGAACCGGTACGCGGGGGTTTAAACCCTACCGTGCGATTTAAAATAAACGGCGCACAAGCGGCCACGTCGCTCTGATCGAGCGCGGGCGGCGCTGCCGGCGGCGGGAAGCGGCG
This sequence comes from Neostapfia colusana, assembly GCA_030760725.1. Taxonomy (NCBI): domain Eukaryota; kingdom Viridiplantae; phylum Streptophyta; class Magnoliopsida; order Poales; family Poaceae; genus Neostapfia; species Neostapfia colusana. Next base: position 2,428,146 of record JASWHV010000019.1, on the reverse strand, counting down.
ATCTCGCCGAAAACTTTCGGATCCTCGAGAATTCTGCCTAGAACTGTGATCTTATGGCATAGATCGGTAGAGGGGAGGTCGGGGATCTCAGCTCGGGGGTTTTCTTGAGCTCGGAGGCCCTGGAAGGTGATCGGCGGCGAGGTCCGAGGAAAAACCACGGCGAAGCTCGTCGGCGCTGTGTTTACACCGCAAGTCACCGAGTTTTCTGCACCTGCAAGGTTCCCCGGAGGCGGTGGATCAAGACCAGCGAGTTAGATCGGCCAGAATTCACCGGAGAAGTCTCGGTTCTCACCGGAGTAAAAATCGGCGATCGCGTGGGAAAAACAGAACGACGCCGGGGTTTTTATAGACGGGGAAAGGCGACGGGGTGGTTTAGATCATGTCCGCGTCGGCTACGAACAGAATTCAGCGGGGTTTACGTCGAAATCCCGATCGGTTTCGATTCGGGCGCGGGGGAGTTCGGCGCGGCGCGAGGTAGACGAAGATCGGTGGGTCCCGCCTGTCAGTGTGAGAGAGCGCGGGCGCGCGGCTGCGGGTTGGCGCGGGGTAAGTTGGGCCGGCTGGTGGGTTTCGGCCCACTGGCCGGTTTTTTTCTGTTTTCTCTTTTTCTTTTTCCATTTCTTTTCTGATTTGAGTTTAATTTGAATTCCAATTTGAATTTGAATTTTTGCAAAATATGCAACACGTCCAAAAAATTTTAAATTCCCCTCTTAACATGATTTAAGGTTTTGAATCAAAATTTTGGGGTGTTACAGGGACAAGGAGAAAGTGTCTGCGGATTGGGAAGATTAATTCAGAGGTTAAGAGATTCGATTCAGCAACGATTACCGAGGTGGAAAGCCGATCGAGCCAGATCGCGAAGCATGGGTGGAATAACGATGCGTGAGATGATTGAGGCGCTCCCCAGCCAGCTACCACTGTAACAGAAACACTCATTCGTAGCACATTAGAATCGGTTCAAAAAGACTATCGGTACCGGCTGTTAACCTTCGCTGCTAAATCAGCCGTTGAGACATGAATAATTGGTGTCGATAGTTGATATCAGTATGGGTTCTAAATTGTTACCAAAACTCATACCTGATCATATTTTCTGTACCGGTTTGTAGATGAACCGATACATATGTTACTTTTAACAATAACGACTCATAGATGTAACAAATACTGATATCTCAGCAGATTTATGTACCGGTTCCAGTTGTGGATCAGTACAGATAATTAGTTTCTGTATCGGTTCTAGTTATGAACAAACATAGATATGTCTTGAAAAGAAGATAAGCTTATATAGTTCCATAAAAGTATTAAATTATGTCTTATTGAGAGTCCAGTTATACCAAGACAAGAAGTTCTTCCCAACGTTCCAAACACTACAGGAATCGGGACTATAGACGACGGCCGGAAACCGTCGTCAATAAGGACACTACCGTCGTCAATAAGTTATTGACGACGGTAAAAGTTTATAGACGACGGTTTTCAGCTGTCGTCAATTATTAGTCGTCAATAAGTTTATTGACAACGGTAACCGTCGTCAATAAATTTATTGACAACAGCTAAATTTAGCTGTCGTCAATAAACTTATTGACGACAGCTAAATAAGGCTGTCGTCAATAAGCTTATTGACGACGGCCAGCAAACCGTCGTCAGTAACCATGGCTTATTGACGACGGTTTCCACTCGGCCGTCGTCAATAACAATTGCTTATTGACGACGGTTTCTGGTACCTGGCCGTCATCAATACTAATGGCTTATTGACGACGGCCAAGTACCAGAAACCGTCGTCAATAAGCTTTTCAATTTTTTTAAAAAAAAACAGAAAATCCTGCCCTGGTTTCGAGGCCAGCCCTGGCTCGATGGCCAGATCACAGGCAATCAAAATATACATCACAGAATTGCATAAAAACACTATACGCACGCCACACTACCCTACGCTACCCCGACCGCTGCCACCGGAGTCCAGGAAGTCGTCGTGCGCTCGTCCAAACGCTGGTTGCTGAGGGGATGGAGTTTCCTGAGCCCGCGTCACCGATCCCTATGATGTACATGTATAGATAGACAAATTAGAAGTTCACAAATGTGTATAAGATTAAATAAACTCATTACAAGTTAAAATTGAGCAAGTTAGCTAGATTTGGCTATGTTCGAGTAAGTTTGCTCATATTTTACTAAGTTTGAGAAGTATGGACTAGTAGTGTTTGTGTTTGAGCTAGTTCAAAAAGTTTTGGCTATGTTTGAGTAAGTTTGGTCATATTTGACTATAGTTGAGTAAGTTGTACCATATTTTACTCAGTTTGAGGATGTTTAACTAGTTTTCTCTAAGTTTAAGTAAGTTTGATCAAATTCAACTAAATTTGAGCAAATTTAACTAGTTGCAGCTATTATGAGAAATTTTGTACCTGTGCTCCTGACGTCGGCCCCTGTGGTAGCTGTATCGGTGGCGGCGCCCACTGAGGAAAGACAACGGGTTGTCCTGTGGCCATAGCCTGCAAATATGAAGTAAATTATTATACATGTCATTTATATATTAGAAATGTTGAGTACATTGATCTGAACTTACCTGCATGGCAGCTTGCAGCTGTAGCATGTACGAGTGTTGATACTCGTCCCTAGCCCGGAGCTCGGCTGCCTGCCTCTCGTTCGTGAGCCTCAGCGCTTCCTGCGTCCTCTGGAGCTCCTCCTGGACACTCTGGAGCTCCAGATCACGGCTGCCACGCCTGCTGGATCCACCCTGCGATGAAGAGGCCCTCGAGTAAGACCGCGCCTCCCTCGAGTCTACTACTCCATCGAAGATGGCCAACCTACACAACGAAGTAAGAGTATTAAAGTTTCGTATCTCGAAGTTAATGAAAGTAAATGAAAACAACAGAACTCAACGGCCGTGAGGTTTACCGCCACCGCTTGCATAGGCGGCTTCAGGTATGATCGGCGAGTTCTGCCAATCGTAATCGTCGCCTCGAAGCCTCCGCACCTCCTCCCCATACTTTTCCTGAAAATACAGAAAATTAAAGTCATCAGAAGTTTTAAAGATAATACAATTAAGTCAACTAAAGAACTCACCAACGTCTCTGTCGCTGTCTGAGAAGACAGCTGATCACGCTGCGAGGGGTCACTTCCCATGTGACCCCTCCTCCACACCTGGATAGCGGTCGGCTCCTGACCGATCTCGCGCTCCTATCGATACGTGTTAGCACGATGATAGCGATAGAAATTAACTAGAATATAATTCGAGTATCACTTACCATCCGTTTAGCATGGCGTACGTAGCTGTCCCCGCCAAGACGGTGTTTCCCGTCCGTCCCTCGACTCTGTCGGCGGGTCATCGACACGCCTTGGAAGCCCTGGCTCGCCCAACGAGCACACAGGGAACTGTAGGCGTCCGGACAGGACTCAAGTCACGGTACGCTGACCTGCACACATTTGTTGTTGGATGAAAACTTTGATGAAAATTGGATAATGAAGCAAAGTAAAATAAAGAATTTACCTCTGTGTACTGTGCCTCCGTCAAGTACTTGTCCGCCACATCCCTAAACTGCCCCGGCTCACCCTCGTCCGGATGCAACTTATAGTACGCCTTCGTAGCCTGAATGCGAGCCGTTGAAATCGACTGCGTCAGGAGCTTCCTAGCGTTGTTGTTGAAGACCAGGCGAGCGTGATCCAGCTGGGCCTCGTCCTCCAAACGGTAATATTTCTACAAGTAGAAATATACAAGTTAATGTATTTAACATATAATAGGTTCACATTTAACGAATAGACGATTTACTTACCATGAATTCATGCCACACATGCTCCTGGTGGTTGCCGTAGGTAATGTCCTGGGCCATAGCGTAATCGTCCCAAGACGTAGCAGCCCGTCCGTTCACTAGACCGGGGTAGTGACAACGGATGAGCTGGCCCAGGACAGCGTTGACCTGGCGGTGGCGTCCTTGACCCGTGAACGAGTCATCGGCCCAAGACCTAATACACGATTCTCAATTAGTACATATATAAGTGTTAAAATATCTAAATTGATTTGTTATAGATTTACTTACCTATCGCCAACCGGACGAATAACGACCCGATCTTCTGGCCGTGCAGGAATCGGAGGAGGAGCCACGTAGTGGCTCCTCCTGTAACGCCGCTGTGGAGCCGGCTCCACATCAGGCTCTGTGGAAGGCTCTGAAGCAGGGTCTGAATCCTGCGGTGCCGGCACCTGAAGAGGATCCGAAGCAGGATCTGTAACAGGCTCCGAAACCTGTGATGTCTGAAGAGGACCCCTGGCCTCTGTCTCCTCAGACGTAGAGTCGTCCTAAAAATTTGAAGATTGGTAATATAGATTTAAGAAAGTTATTTATATAATTTATGTAATTTAATATTCTTTACCTGTCGTGACCGCTCTCGTGACCCCTGGCCTCTGTCGAGGCCCAACAGCTGAGACAGTCTACCATTGCTAGACTGACAGCCCTGGAAAACGGAGTCTGCTCTCGGGGGCAGAAAGCCCCGCGTCCCCCGTCGTCTACTGCTCGATGACATCCTGATGAAAGGAAATTTGATAATGAATTTAAAGGAAAATATAGAAGACGAAAGAAGAGATGAAAGAAACGATACTTGTACTCAATTTCAAAATTCATAAGTATCACGATCATGTACTCTACTTCGTAAACCGGACCATCGATCTTTTGTCATGGTTGTTCGCCATTTTCGTTTTTTCACATTATGAGTCTGTACATCTTGTGCATCTCCAACTAATTCATCGAGTCGTAGACCAGGCTCAACGACAAAAGAATCCGGCAACTCTTCTTCTTGGTAAACAACATCTGCCTCATCAATGTAACCAGTATTGTCCGGTGTATATAACCGCTCACGAGGATTCACCTTTTGTACAACCCACCATGCACTAAGTTTTTCGCATGGATATTGTAGATAGTACACTTGTTCGACTTGTTGTGCAAGGACAAAGGTGTCGTAGCCTCGTAGTCGGTCCTTGTGTTTGACTTCTACCATGCCAAATTGGTTTTGTCGAGTTCCATTGTTATTATCAAACCAATCACAGTCAAAGAAGACTACTTTAAGGTCTTTACTCCCGGCAAAACTAAATTCTAGGATTTTGTTTATGATCCCATAGAAATTAGTTTCATATCCTTCGGCATCGGCGGCCCTTGTCACAACTCCGGTGTTTGATGTTGCCCTTAGAGGACATTGAGCTTCAAATTGAGTTGAACGGAATCGGAACCCATTGACATCATATCGACCGAAGAGTTTAACTTTAATGGATCCGTTGGACAGTTGTCGCAAATCTTCATGAACACCGGCTTGTGTCTTGCACTGTCCAACATATGAAGTAAGAAGACTATTTTATGCTATGAACATAATTACTAAGAGGAACAAGACAAGGAAAACGTTACATGATTTCGAAACCACGTTTGGAAGTTAGGTCCTCCATTTACTCCATAGTGTCGCATTGTTTGTATTTGCTTGCTAGTAGGTTGCTGCTTAGACTTCCAATTTTGTCGATCGAACTCACTAAATCAGGACAAAAAAGAATTATTGGTGTAGATGTATAACACACCACACAAATTAGTATAGATGTTGAACAACCACTTACTGAAAAAAATTGTCCATCCCATCTATGTTAGCGTACATGTATAACAAAGCAGCTGTCTTTTCATCTGCTGAAGCATCATAGCTCGTGCCACTACCAACAGTGGTGCCTCTCGTTTGAAAAAGTGAGAGTTCGCTACAAGAGGTTGCTTCAGCCATATTATACCGTAACACCGATGCATTAACATTGTGTTCTTCTGCAAAGTAGACACTTGAAAAGTATCCTATCTCCTGAAGTGTAAATGCTTCGGCGATGCATCCTTCAACCCTTGCCCTATTACGAACCATCGGTTTTAGGCATCTGAGTGCTCTTTCAATGTGGTACATCCACCTATATTGAACAGGGCCACCTACTTTAGCTTCATATGGAAGATGGATTAGAAGGTGTTGCATTGGATTGAAGAACCCTGGAGGAAATACTTTTTCCATCTTACATAAAAGCACAGGTATCTCTTTTTCCATCTTCTCCATCATCTCCCTTTTGATTTCTTTAGCACAAAGCTGTCTATAAAAATAGCTAAGCTCGGCTAACACCTTCCAAACCTCATCGTCAAGATAGCCTCGAAACATAATCGGCAGAAGTCTTTCCATGATTATGTGATAATCATGGCTCTTCAAACCAGTAAGATTTCCAGTCTTAACATTAACAGCTCTTCTCAGGCTAGCAGCAAAACCGTCTGGGAACTTCAACTGTTTCAACCACTTGAAGACTTCTTTCTTTTCTTTTGGTCGAAGGCAGAAAGAAGCTTGTGGTTTGCCACCAGCTTCGGAGAGCTCAAGACTTGGTCGGTTACAAACCTCTGCCAAATCCTTCCGAGCTTTTATATTGTCTTTTGTTTTTCCCGTCATATCCAAGCACGTGCTTATGATGCATTCGCCCATGTTACGTTCCTGGTGCATGACATCAATGTTATGCATTAGAATTAAAGACTTCATATACGGTAACTCCCATAGTGCACATATATGAGTCCAATTGTGATCCTCTCTGTAACCAACAAAATATCCAGGACGACCTTCATCTGGCACTAGATTGTTGAGCTGTTTAACAATTTCCGACCCGTTCAGACGTTGTGGTGGTCCCTTTTTTACAATGGTACCCTTCCTGAAGGCATTTCTCTGTTGCCTAAACACGTGATTTGGCGGTAACCAACGTCTATGACAATCAAAGTAGCATATCTTGCCACCATGACTTAGACGAAAACAATCCGTGTCTGAAGTACATATTGGACATGTCAATCGACCATGAGTGCTCCAGCCAGAAAACATGCCGTAAGATGAAAAATCATGAACATACCACAAGTACGCAGCTCGAAGGTTGAATTTCTGTTTTCTATAACAGTCGTACGCTTCGACTCCTGTCCATAACATTTTGAACTCTTCAATCAATGGCTGCATCATCACGTTCAGTCGTGAACCAGGATGATCCGGTCCAGGTATAATAAGGCATAGGAACATGAACTCATACTTCATACAAAGCGATGGTGGTAAGTTGTACGGAATAGCGAACACGGGCCAACAAGAGTATGGTGTGGCGTTTGTACTAAACGGTGAGAAGCCATCTGTCGCCAACCCAAAGAGAATATTTCTCGCGTCATTGGCGAAATCTAGATCGAAGTGGTCAAGTGCCTTCCATGCCTCACCGTCCGACGGGTGCACCATCATGCTGTTGTTCTCACGTACACCTTCTTTATGCCACCTCATGTGTCTAGCTGTTTTTTTAGATAGAAACAAACGCTTGAACCTAGGTGTGACAGGCAAGTAGCGAAGCTGCTTCTGTGCGACTTGAGTCATTACTTTTGAACCGTCGTCATTAACAACTTCGACAAATCTCGCTTTACCACATTTTAAGCACTTGTTCTCGTTGGCATGCTCTCTCCAAAAAAGCATGCAATTGTCTAGACACATATCAATCTTCTCATATTTCATACCTAAACCAGAAATCAACTTCTTAGACTGATACATATCTTTAGGCACTTTTTGTGGTTGTGGAAGGATATCGCTGATCAATTTGATAAGATCGTTGTAGCAGTTATTTGAGAAGAAATACTTAGACTTAATGGCCATAAATCTAGTCATGAAAGTAAGGAGCGTCACTTCGGTGTGTTCATGCAACGGCTCTTCTGAAGCTTTGAGAAGCGTGAAAAACGCTTCAACCTCCGTTGGAGGAGGATCCTCCATCAATTCAGGATTTATGGCATCAAGCATCTCGTCCATCCCATCGACCCCCGTGTTGTCATCCTCATCTGAAACTTGTAAGGGTTGAGAAGATGTCTCACCGTGAAAGGTCCACACCTCATAATCTTGCATGAAACCGTATCGACATAAGTGAAACGCCAAATTCACTTTGTCCTAACACTTTGCACCTTGACATTTCGTACATGGGCACCGCACCTTATCGATCTTTGACAATGAAAAAGCTCAATCTACAAAAGCATCTGTCTTTGTGAACCACTCATCCGAGTGACCACCAGAACTGTTCTTCCAACCGGTATACATCCAACTACGATCCTCACCCATGTTTGAATCTGCAGTTTAATGTCAAGGAAATTATAGTTACTTTATAATTTATTTATGTCACGGCTCTAAATCTATTGGAAAGGATAGGTCCTAAACCCACCCAAGAGTGATCGAGCGGAGCGTGCTCATGACGAGACGCGTGGTATGGATCCGAACGAAATTTCGGCAGCATAACCCCGCTGTTCTCCACTGCACGCCCGAAAATGGTGCAGCAGAGAACAACAGGGTTATGCCGTCGAAATCTTGTCTAGATCTAAACCCGCGTTTCATCACATGCCACGCCCCCCTCGGTCACTCCCAGGCTGTCCAAAAAGGGACAATTCCGAACGTACACGCCTCACATGCGTAACACATGTGAGACGGGCCCGTTCGAAACGGGTGACGCATGTTGTATAGGTTTACGTCAATCTTTCGTTTTTGAGTCATTTAAAAGAGAGAGAGGAAAGAACGAGAGAGAAGGAAAGAACGAGAGACAAAGAAGTGGGTCAGCCGTCCTAAGTTATGTCCCGTTGGGGCCTGCCATTATCTTACGACGCCTTTAGGGTTAGCCGTCGTACGTTATGCCCCGTCGTAAGTGGGTCAAAGATGAAACCGCACCATCGAGGCCCGCCGTCCACGCGCGGGAGCTTGCCGTCCTCCGTGCCTGTCTCGACTAATACATTACCACTAAATGAGCCGTGACAGACCCTAAATGGGTCGTGTCAGGCCGGACCGGGCCGAAACCCATTTATTTACATATAGTAACTAATCACACAATCAATCAAAGTATTAATTAAACAATAATCAATTACAATACTAATTAAACAATTAATCAACTAAGGTCGGACAGCGCGGCAGGGCGGGGCTTGGGGCGGGGCCGGGCGGCACAACAGGGCGGGGCTCGGGGCGGGGCGCGTCGAGCGGCGGTAGTGTCAACTCCTTGTGATCCGTCTAGATCTACTTCTTGTTGTTGGGGCATGCATGACTGAGACACTCAATCATGCATTTACAGAAGATTACCGCATTGTATAATAACTATCTTGTGATCTGATTGATTAGTAATTGATGGGAAGTGCTATGTATAATAACTATCTTGTATAATTACTATGATTTTTTTATTGCTGGTTACACCAAATAAGTGATAACTCCAGATCCAATGTGTAGGCAGCCCCGTCGTCAACTCAAGCTTGGTTGATGCTGCTCTTGTCCCCAATCTCCTCCTGTGCTCCCATTGGCTGTCACCCCTACCTGGCCAGTACCAGTCCCAGTCCCTTGCCCCTTTTGGCCCCAAGCCGCCCGCTGCCACCTCCCATGTGTGGCAGCGCTTTGCTGCACCACTAACACAAGTTGCTACGATATTCCATCTCCATGCATCCAACATCTCTAACCTACCTGATCAGACTCCTACCCCAGCTCCACCCGCTGCCAGCCTGCAACCCACGGCGAGGCAGCACCATGCCGCCTCTGTCTCACTGCCCACCACTGGGCCAACCTGCCACCTGATTAGTACTGCTGCTACTGTATGCTCTGCCACTGCCGCTGTTGTGTAACAAGGAGCTGAGGAGCATGGGGGTGCTTTAACCCTGTGGTGGTGGCAGGGCGTGATGTACGGGAGCTGAGGACAAGGATGCGGAACGGCGCTGCCTGCTGGCCATCACGGGGAGCAGCTGGCAGCTAAAGATAACAGAGATGGGAATTACGGATGCGTCCGCATGGGCATTGGGCTCGGCCTGGTCGCTAGCTGTTAGCGAATAGCAACCAGTAGCCATCAGGCATTCAGGCTTATTATTATTTTTACCTACTGGTTTCCTCCTGAAAAAACATAGAGCATACTACCACTTTAATCATCATTTATATATTATTGGTACCTGGTACATACATATTTACATGCTCACAGCACAAAAGAACGACACACGTATCTGAATTTCTTTTGTGCAGGATATGTATGATTTCATGGCTCTGGACAGGCCTTCAACACCTTGCATTAATCGTGGGATAGCTTTACATAAAATGATTAGACTTATCACAATGGGTTTAGGTGGTGAAGACTATCTTAATTTCATGGGAAATGAGTTTGGGCATCCTGGTTAGTCTTAACAATTGCATTTGCATCCGGGGAGAGGACGGAGGGGAGGGGGAGGGGACTTACCTCGGCCGGAGACGGGCGGCGGCGGTGGCGGGGACGGCGGCGGCGGCGACCGGTGCGAGTTGGGAGGCGGCGACCGGCGGCGGGGACCGGCGGCGGCGGCGACCGGCGGCGGGGACCGGCGGCGGCGGGGAACGGCGGGGAGGGCGACGAGACTGATGGCGCGGTGCGAGTCGGGAGGCGGCACTGTGGCCGCCTCCCGGCTCGCGTACGGGTTATATGTCCGGTAATTAATAACTCCTCGGGTGGGCCCGAATTAAGTTAAAGACGACGGGCACCATCGTCAATAATTTATTGACGACGGTACTCGCTCAGCTGTCGTCAATAACTATGTTATTGACGACGGTGCTAGGTCACCGTCGTCAATAACTCCTCGGGTGGGCCCGAATTAAGTTAAAGACGACGGGCACCGTCGTCAATTATTTATTGACGACGGTACTCGCTCAGCTGTCGTCAATAACTATGTTATTGACGACGGCTTTTTCTAGCCGTCGTCAATAAAATTAAAGACGACGGCCCCGTCGACAATAAATCTGGCCGTCGTCAATGATCATTTTCCCTGTAGTGAAAAGGCATCCCGAGGTGCCTGTCTAGGCATATAACCCGACACTCCGTGCAGGCAACCTACCTCGCCTAGGGGCGTAGGGTGCGCAGATCCCTGAGGCAGTGCGTTGGGGTTTGATCTGTCGATCCGAGTGGCGGAGGAAGGACTTATGGGAGGGGGGGCGATCTGCCGATCTGGGCGGGCCGTGGGGGTGGCAGTGGGGGGAGGTGTCAGTCGAACTTGATACTGTTAATCCGCCTCAGAAAGGAATTACAGGGTGGGGTTGGATCTACCTGTGGAGGAAGGAGTTGGGACGGGGATGGCGGTTGTGTGTAGGGCGGTTATGGTGTGCAGACAGGCTGCTGAGCTGGGCTAGAAGAGAGGAGAAGCGGGCCGGAGAAAACCAACCAGGACAGCAGACATATATGTAGACTTCAAAATTTTAGAAATTTTATTATCTATCATTGCTACAGTGTCTAACGTCTAGCTACGTCTAAGCTCTAGGCAGAGGGTTACCGCTCGCCTGGCTCCTAGTGCTTTTTTGAACTTCATTTTTTTTTCTCCCACCTTCCTTGCTCTCAACTGGCCAAAAGCTCCTCTCTCTCGCCTACTCCCATGATTCAATGACTAACCTTTCGGTTGATCCTACTCGCTCCTTCAGCCCTCATATCCTGTTCAACATTGAAGATGATAGGGAGAACAAAGTTTCTAATACCTTGGTTCATTTGCCAGGAGAGACGACAAATTCGCATGAGGACTACGTCATTGCAGTGGATGCTAACCAGATCCTGAATCAAAGAGATTGCAACTTCATCATGCCACATGTCCATCAACATTTGGTACATGAACTCGACTTGTCAATCAGTTCTTCTTACCTTACACCGCTAGGAATACCACTTTTCAGGCTTGATAGTAGTTTGCGAAGATATACTCTTCTTTTGGCGGATCCAATAGAGATCGCTAGGATCAGAGTCAGGTTTGTTACACATGATTATGGCATCAACAGGCGAGATAGAAACTTTTTTCGTAAGGGTTGAATTATGATACTAGGCTTCCTGCTAGACTATAGGACGTTAGAGAACATTAACTTAGCAATTTCTTCATTTGAAAAGTTAATCCTTTGGCACAATGATCCAATGCTCTCAAATTTATTCTATGCAAGTGTTTATATAATAAGCCGCGGCCAACACATTACAACTTGGTGGTTAGACAGGGGGACGAGGGATAGTATTGCCTGGTCTTGAACTGTACAGTGTACATCCTTAATTGAGATCATCCGGAAGCATTCATACCACCGAAAGAGGACCTACTAGCAGACAACAATCCACATCCTCTCTCCATCTCACCACACATAATTCCTTTTGGGCAAGGGGATCCCACTAAGATGTCCTGGTGGAACAATAAGAGGTAGGAGCTCGATAGAACTAACAGGTGAACGATTAGGGCTGGAGCGTTTGGCCCCAATTGCAAGATCAGGCTACAAACCTAGTACCACAGGACATGATGTAATATGAATGAAGGCTGAGGGTAACTATGTAAATATATATCACTGGAGACATTTATAAACTATACAATGTTTATTTTTTAAATGTCATTTCTCTTTTCTTGCAGGTGATAATGGAAGTTTGAGACTTGGAAGTCGACTCCTAGAGACTCTGATCATGGAAGTTTTTGTTAAGCATGACTGGAATTTTAGGAATAAAATTGTTATTTTGTATGAATCCTATTTGTTCCTTTGTGAGCCTAAGAGCTCTTGATTTTAATATATGGTTTGGTACTCCGTTTAAGAGTTTGGTCAGATTCTATTTTTCGTAATTATATGCTTTATGAAGATACTGCATTTTTATTATATGTTTCAACATATCGCATTGTTAATTGATCTTTTCGAATGTTTTTAGTATGTTGGTTTATGAAATATTATTGCATGAATGCTATTAACAGTTACAGTGATAGAACATTTATGTATAAAGTTGCTTATAAAAAAATTTATTGTAGAGAAGATATGGTCAATACTACCTTGGTGTCGACATTTTAGAAGCGTCGACACTGCCTTGGTGTGCCGGCACATGAGTGGTTAAGATTCCTTTTCAAAATCTATCTTATGTATGACCCCAAAATCTTTTTTTGTGTGTTTAAGCTCTTGTATAGTATCATGTAAGATGACTACTCCCTCAATATCGCATCTTCACATTAGTTTATTTTACGGTTTACAGCTAAATTATTTTTGTCTGTGGCAATCTTGGTAAAAATTTTGAAACTAGCATTTAACGGACAAATAGGTCTGTATTCTTAGATCCTATTGGTTTCTTACTTTTTCAAAAGCAAAGTGATGATCCCGAAATTCAGTCTGGAAAGCGGTAGATTACCAACAAATAATTCATGGAACATCCTAATCAAATCGTCTTTGATTATGTTCCAGAAATTTTGGTAAAATTCAGCCGAGAAATCGTCAGGACCCGTTGCTTTATTATTTTCCATCTTAAAAGTTATTAATGTCTTCTTCAGTAAAAGGTGCAATCAATATCTCATTTTATTCCTGGGTCACTTGCACAATATCTTTGTTCTTATGCTAATCAAGCATAGAGGAAGTTCCTGCTGGTTCTCCAAACATTTTTTTTTTGTAAAAGTTAATAAGATGTTATTTTAGATTATCTTGCCCCTTAATCTTACCATTTTTATGGTCCTAGGAGAAGATTCTCTTTTTTCTATTCCTTCCAATTGTAAACAATTGAAAATGTTTGGTATTATTATCTCCAAGCAAAATATTTGTCGCTTTGGCTTTGTGATAGTATCAAACCTCTTTTTCTCTTAATAATTTCGTCGGTGCTCCTTTTATTCTTAAACTATTATCTTTAGAATAATAAATTTATTTTATTTTTAAACTAAAATTACTATTTTAGCAACAACAATTGAAAGAGAGAAATTATAACTTGTCGACGACAAAAAGTCCGCGGTCCCGATAACGAGTAGCGACCGTGCATGCAGAAAAGAAAATGGTGAAATAACTCCAGGGCACGGGCATCCTCACCTACGCAACAAGCATCCCCACCTGCATGCGTGCCACGTGGATAGATTTAAGTTTAAACTGTCGGTTTTAAAATTTTCTCTGTCTTTTAAACTAAAAACCCTAACACTAAACTCTAAAAAATAAATTTTTAACACTAAACCCTAACTATGAATACTAACACTAACCCCTAAATCCTAATCCTAACCCTTAAATTCTAATGCTTTAAGATTTGTGATTTAGACACGTTGCAAACATAGGTTCGAGGATACACAAACTCTAGAATACATAAGGGATGCAGAGAATTTATTTTCCACCTACACAGCCTAGCTAGCACGCTCTCCTTGACGTCCTTATTAGGAAGGAGCACGCGTCGTCTAGCTCTGCCTCCATAATACCCTCGCGTAGCATGCGCTGAGCTTTTCACCGCGTAAGCGACAAGCATCGTCATACCTCATCTAGTCATCTGGTTATCTCTCTCAGACGGTCAGACCGCCATGGCCATGCTCTTGCTTCTGGTTCTCGTAGCCCGTCGCCGGAGAACCGACGACGGGGAGGCCGCCATCCTCACTCGTACCGTTCAAGCCTGCGCGACCGGGGGGTGATCAACGGGTACAGCCGTCTGCGCCGAGCCGGTACGTCAACTACCGCACTCGATCTCTCGACGTGTCTATAGTTGACACAATGGGTCTCACATTAACCATGTAGTTGATACAATGTGTATGCAAATATTGGTATCGACTATGACTTTAGCATGTATGGCGATGGTAACTTTGAGAGTAGGAGCATAAGACTAGCAATTCAAGTCTATGTCCATTGTTATCTAAAAAAGTCTATGTCCCTAGCACAGTTGTGAGTGTGGATGTTGAAACTCTACGTGTAGCTCAATCCAAAATATGTCTGCACTGTAAAGCTGGTATATCAAAGTGCAGTTAAGTGAGTTACTTGTACACCTTGGCTTTTAGTGGGGATTGTTCAAATTTGCCTGGTCTGTTCAACCGATGCAATGGCTGGTTTGGTTCCGGCCCAAATTCACTTGGAAAACCAAGGTGGTGTGAAGAGTTAGCCTTCATCACTAATGTAACAGGTGGGCCTTGACCTCTGCCATCACACTGTGATACTCGTCCTCATCTTTCTCCACTTCCTATGGCTCCTTGTCGCCCTCTGCCTCTTGCTGCTATGGATCCTCATTGGAGTGCGACATAACATCAACAGCCTCTTAGGGTCCGTGTCCGAGCACCATCGTACCTTGAACATGCTTCCATGTCTGCTCCCACTCAGGGCTTTTTCGCGTAATAAGAAATGAAGTTGATTGAAGTGGAATGGAGTGGAAAATGAAATAATTTTTACTCCAATCTCTCTCAATCCACTTCAAATAGAGAGTATTTAGTTGTATCTAAACAAGCCCTTATGAATCATGGGAGATAACCGAGATGGCATCGGCAAGGATGATGCAAGAAACAGAATCGAGGATGGCAGAGGCGATGGCAGGTGTGAAGTGCACAGTGGAGAGCGTGAACTAATAAAACCTTGTGTGCAGTAGCTTCCGGGGGTGATGAATTATATGGGGTGTTAATAAAACAAAATCAAGGTTGACCATATGTCGTCAGATGTTACTGACACCACACTGCTTTGTTTATATACTTTCTCGCCATTTTGGGTCCCAGACATGGCATTCAAATCATACCTTTCAACGAACGCTTTTTTATATGACAGAAAACTCCATATATTAGGGAAATAATTAATAGGACAACTCATGAACATAAGAGATGTTAGATATTTGTGTCTAGGACCCATTTATTTATATAATTTAGTTATAATTAATTCCAAATCATATGTGAAATACTAGAAGAATATTTTATAAAGAGAGAATTAAACCAATTTATATATTAAAATATTGTCTATATGTTATGAAGGTGTGAGAGGGTAAAGGTTATGTCACACATGTGTGTGTTGTGCCAAGTCATGTTCATAATGTCGCGCTGGTGTAACGTCATGTTTTGACGTTTTTATTGATCAATTCAGTCACATTATAACTAATAACGGACGCGTTAATGGTTGAGTCATAACGGACCAAATTGTGGCTAATAACAAGCGTGTTAATGGTTGAGTCATAGTGGCTAAATTGATAAACGTCATAATAATATTCATTCTCTCTCATTTATTGACTCCCATATAAAGATATCATCCCTTCCTGTGAAAACAAACGCACAAGAAAAATATCTTCTTTCTCCTCCACGCGTTGTCTTCTGTTGCATTGTCTCCAAGCATTCCCGACTCTGCTTCTTGCATGCACAAAAAACAAAGTGAGCACGCCTCTGAAATCTACAGTATCTCAAGACCCTACTGCGGGATAGAGAGCGAATACAATTTTTGGAAAAACATTCGCGCGACTACTCAATCTTCCGTTCGTTTCCTCACGCTCGTGTACGACTAATTTGGGCATTTGTGCACGTGACCTGTCCTGCAATGTGACTATACTACTTCGACGATCTTCCTGCAGCAAACGAGATCAACTACTCCGATCAGTCCAACATGTCGACTGTTGGGAACAGCACCTCCGGTGCCCTCGGCACCAGTCCCGCCTCTGAGTATTTTTTTAATACTCATATTTTAGCTTTAGCATTTTTATGTAATACTATTACTAAATCTGAGCGCGAAATTGATCGTAACTGCCATGTTTATAATTTATGTCAAGTCATGTTTTATGCTTTACTATGGATTAAACTAAACAGTAAAATTCCTATTTTCGAAGAGGAATTTCACTTGGATTATTCGGTGCATTCTTTAATTTATAAACATGATCAGTGCACTGCAGAGCGCAGGCACTACAGGAATCCCGATCGCAATTAATCTAATTGTGACGAAGAATGTGGCCTAGAGGGGGGGGTCAATAGGACTTACAGAGTTCCTGCACACTTAATGTAGTTGTTAAAAACTTGCTTAACCGGACTAGTCCGGTTGTGTGAGCGGACTAGTCCGGTGTGCCTGAAGTGTGTAGATTGTTAAGTGTTGTTCAGGAAAATTAACTTGTTTAGCAGCGGAAATAAGAACAACGGTTATTTTATTTTGAGTTTACAATGTGAGGTGTGATTATGCCCGTGAATGAAACTTATCAATTCAAATTATAAAGTTTAGCAACTAGATGTTCTAATCAACAAAAATAAAGAGGCACGCGAGACATAAATTTTACCGAGGTTCGATCTCACCAAGAGATCTACGTCCTCGTTAAGGAAGCTCACACAGAGCCGGGTCTCTAACCCTTTCCCTCTTCAAGTCACCACACAAGGCCGACTTAACTCCACTAGCACGGGTAATCACCGAGTTTGTGGAGCAACCTCACACGTTGAGGGCTCCCACGAGAATTACAATGAAAAAGCGATCAAATACACTCAAAAAGATTACAATGCAGAATATGAGTGTAGAGAGATCAAACCCCAAGAGCTCACACCGAAGGAACGACGATCTCCCAATCCCAAATCCAAGTGTTTAATTGATTTTCACCTTTTTCGCACCTTAGATGTATGGGGGAATGTGTTTTTGGGCTCTTGGGACAGGTGGCGGCGCTAGGGTTTTAGTTTCTAGCAGTGTGAGTCGTGTATTTTCGTTGGAAGGTTGTGGATCACCAATTTATATGGTTTCCAAAAAAGTTACCGTTGTAAAACCTAATATCAGACTAGTCCGGTGTATGTTCGGACTTGTCCGGTCTACTTCCAGTGGGCTAAGCGGACTAGTCCGGTCTATAACCAGACTTGTCCGGTGCTATGTGAAGTGGGGTTCCAGAAAGTTTAGCGGACTAGTCCTGTCCCATGGATGAACTAGTCCGCAGTCCTCTAAAGAGGACAACAGAAACATGAGCGGACTAGTCTGGTCTAAAACCGGACTTGTCCGGTGCATTCAAGCTGACCGGACTAGTCCGGTTCATAAGGCGGACTAGTCCGGTGCACTATGTCTGCGACTTCCAGAAAGTTAAATGGACTAGTCCCGTGTCCAGTGGATTTTAGTTGATTTTTAAACCCCTTACCCTTACGCAAAGTCATGAGCTCTTGGGATGTGTCTCTCACACACACCCTATACATTTAAATCTACTTTGCTCTTCTAAATTCCATTAAAGTCTTCCTTTTCGGACACCACTCTATTTTTCACCTTTTTGTGTGCACCGAGCTAGTTCACTTTGTTTGTCCTGCAATCATCTCACTAATTTCATTAGGATCTCATATGCTTGTCATCAATTCTCCAAAACCCACAAGGGATACCCTAGATGCACTTTCAATCTCCCCCTTTTTGGTGATTGATGACAATCATTTGAGATATCACAATTAAGAAAGAAAAATTAATTTTTCATAAAGTGTGCATATATGAGAATAATGAATAACCAACAAGAAAAACTTCTCTCATATACGCACACCTTATGGTGGGGTGCCTAACAAGTGTGTGATCAACAAAAATGTGATGAACGAGGATAAAAGATAACAACCATAGATGTAAGCATCACAATACTATGAAGCATCACACATAAGGTGAATAGTCAAATTACAATAGTTTTAAAAATAAGTACAAGTCCTCGATCACAAGTCCTTAATAACTTATCCTAGATAGCTATTCTAGTCTCAATCTCTCCCCCTTTGGCATCAAGGCACCAAAAAGGGAAAAATCGAGTGGAATCACTCATCGCCGTTCCCACTTTCACTCTCAGTCCTATCTTCATCTTCCTCTTCACCTTGATCTTCATCATCTTGACCATGTAGAGGGTTAGCAGCTGAACCACCACCAAACCCAAAGGAGCTCAACTCTTGGTCAGTGAAAGTTGGCATTTCAGTGAAGTCTTCAGCTGAGTCCTCAGAAACCTCAAGTGACCCTTGTGGCTCAATTTCCAGGAGGCACAGATGGCCTAGATATTGGCTTTTACATATCTTTGATGCTTCTTCCTGGCCAATCTCTCTTCATGTTGCTTAACTTCAACTTTGCGGCAAGAGGCAAAGATAGAAGATAGCATCTTGAAGATGCCACTTGAGGATTCCCGAGTAGATGAGGTTGCATGAGTGGTAGCTGCAGCCTCAGATCTTGTCTCCTCTTGAGCTCTCTTGGACCTTCTTTCTTCTCCGGGTGAGACAGGAGCAGAAGGAGCAGAATATATAGTGGGCTTCTGGGGCCTAAGTCTAGTGTGAGGCACATCCTTTACGAACTCCAGTCCTGTCACTTTTTTAATCATGAACATTATGTAGGGTGCATAGCCGCAAGACCGGATGGGATTGATAGAGATATTGACAATGTCATTGTAAATGTACTCAAACACATTGAATGTCCTCTTCTTGCTTATGACCTTCATCAAGGTTCTGAGGGTGCCCTGAACAGTCCCTACATCTCCCTCTTTGAGAGCTATAGTCTTCCTCAATATCCGATTGAGAACTACAAAGAAAGGCTTCATGTATTTAGTGGTTGGAGGCTTGAATGGCATTCGTGTATCATAGAGAAAGTCCAGCTGATGTTTCTCCAGTGGTTTCAGGTTGTGAATTACAAGTTCATTGTCCAAGGTATGCTCAAGATGAAGGATTCTTGCGAATTCTTCATAGGTGACACTGTACTGAGACCGATGTGTCATCCAAATCAACCTGTCGTTATCATCACGAGCGAAGTAGAGAGTAGAGTAGAATTGCGTGATGACTTCATCATTCCAGTCACACTGGAAGGAGAATAGGTCTTTCAGCCCGTGAAGCTCGAGGGCTGTCATAACCTCCTGATAAGCTTGACATCTCTTGGACTGAAGATAAGCAATATCAAACTACTGACTTTCAACAACTGGATGCTTCATCTTCCGATACACATGTTCATAGTAGTCAGCATGAAAATTACTCCAAAATCTGGGGTAAGCTGACTCTCTGGGCTGATTATACACTTCTACTTTTCTGAACTTGTCAGCTAGTTCACCCCCTTTTCCAGTGTAATCATTATTCGAAAGTTGCCTGTTGCGATGAATGGGATTTTTAATTTTCAGAGGCCCAATGGGGCCACTAGCAAGCCCCTTCCCTTTATTGGGAGCCCTCTTAGGTCCCGAGGAGTTCTCGGCAATAGCCTTTCCTTGAGGCTTAGTCATAATCACCTTGCTCTTCTTAGGCAAATTTTCATCGGAAGGTGGAGAGTGGACATTGACATCATGTCTTTTCTTCATCACTCTCTCCTTGGCTCTCCTCACTCTTCCACGTTGAACCTCTTCATCAAGGTGGAAAGAGTTGTCATCTGAGCCTGAAGACATGGTGCCTGACAAGGAGTTCAAGGATTAGATACGAATGGACTCATTATCGACTTCAAATAGGAATGTAGGGGTTAAACTGTCAGAGACCGGACTTGTCCGGTTTCAGAGTGCGGACTTGTCCGCATCTGCGCGCCGGACTAGTCCGGCCTGGCATAAGAACCCTAACGTTTCCATTTGAATCAAATCTCCTATCTAAAGACACAAAGGTAGGAAAGCAGTAGGAATACATCTCTCGAGGCAATGTACATCCTTTTGAAATCAAAGGAAATGAGCTAGAATTAGAAAAGTTTGAGAGTTAGGTTTTAGGGGGGAATTTACCAAGAATTGAAGATTCGCGTTGAAGGAGCAAGAATCTATCCGGATGAGTCCGGAGAGGAGAATCCACTCGTCGAGGAGATGATTTTCCACGGAGAAAACTTCGAGTTTGAGGGCTCAACCCGAAAATCACTTTGGGAGCTAGGGTTTAGGAGAGGAGGGGAGACCAAATGCTTATGAGTGGAGAAGGAGGGGTCTGGGCCGGCCAAACGCTTATATATGCGACTGACCGGACTAGTCCGGTGCCCGTGAGTTAACCTAACTGTATCGTCTGTCCAGACTAGTCCGGTTGACAACCGGACAAGTCCGGTTCCAACAGACCTGATATAGATAGTAAAGTTTAAAAGTGATCCAAGGACACTAATTTTTGCAAATAATCTTGGTAATTACGACCAGTAGGCAAGCAACAATCAAACAATGGTCATATTTCACAAGATTTCTTCATTAAAATAGTTTTCTTAGAGGAAAAAGAGATGAGGAGCAGTTTTTACAATAAAATGTAACATTTGAGGTTGCAGCCAGGTATGCAATGTTTCAAGCCACGTTTCGAGAGTCAAGAATATTAAGTTCATTTCTTAGCTCACAAAACCTTTTCTCATCTAATGGTTTGGTAAGGATATCTGCTAGTTGTTTTTCAGTTCTAACATGTGAAATTTCAATGTCACCTTTTAATGAATGATCTCTAAGAAAGTGATGACGAATATCTATGTGCTTAGTTCTTGTGTGCTCTACTGGGTTGTGTGACGCTTTCATTATCACATAGAAGTGGAATATGATTTAGATTGTAGTCGTAGTCTCTAAGAGTCTGTCGCATCCAAAGTAGTTGTGCACAACAACTACCAGCTGCAACATACTCTGCTTCCGCTGTTGAAAGAGCAATAGAATTTTACTTTTTAGATGACCAAGAAACTAGGGATCTGCCAAGAAATTGATAAGTCCCTGAAGTGCTCTTTCTATCGACTTTGCATCCTGCATAGTCGGCATCGGAATAACCTATCAAGTTAAACTTGGATCCTTTGGGATACCAAAGGCCCAAGTTAGGTGTGTGCACAAGATACCTTAGGATATTTTTTACAGCTATTAAGTGACACTCTTTAGGTGCGGCTTGAAATCTTGCATACATGCATATGCTAAGCATAATATCTAGCCTAGATGCACATAAGTAAAGTAAGGAGCCAATCATTGACCTATATACCTTTTGGTCCACATTTGGACCTTCTTCCTTGAGGTCGAGATGTCCATTGATTGCCATGGGTGTCTTGATGGGCTTGGCTTTGTCCATATTGAATTTCTTGAGGATGTCCTGTGTGTATTTGGTTTGGCTTATAAATGTGCCTTCTCTCAGTTGCTTCACTTGGAATCCCAAGAACTTCAATTCGCCCATCATCGACATCTCAAACCTATCTGTCATAATTTTGCTAAATTCCTCATAGAAAGACTTGTTAGTGGATCCAAAGATAATATCATCAACGTAAATTTGACATACAAATAGATGATCATCAAAATGTTTAGTGAAGAGTGTATAGTCAACTTTATCAATTTTGAATCCATTTTGAGTTAAAAAATCTCTAAGGCACTTATACCAAGCTCGAGGAGCTTGTTTGAGGCCATAGAGAGCCTTACGCAGTTTATAGACGTGGTTAGGATACTCTTGGTCTTCGAATCCTGATGGCTGCTCCACATAAACTTCCTCCTTTATCGGACCGTTGAGGAAGGCACTTTTGACGTCCATTTGATACAACTTAAAATTATGGTGAGTAGCATATGCCAATAAAATACGAATGGACTCAAGTCTAGCTACGGGAGCGAAAGTTTCGTCGAAATCCAAACCTTCAACCTGAGAATAACCCTTGGCCACCAGCCTCGCTTTATTTCTTGTTACTACTCCATGTTCATCTTGCTTGTTCCGAAAGACCCATTTGGTTCCAACGATGTTCGCCCTTGGTCTTTCCACTAGCTCCCACACTTCATTTCTTTTGAAGTTGTTCAATTCTTCTTGCATCACAATCACCCAATCTGGATCCCTTAAGGCTTCATCTACCCTGTATGGTTCCAGAAAAGAGACAAAAGAATAGTATTCACAGAAATTTGCAATGCGAGATCTAGTAGTTACTCCCTTAGCAATATCACCAATGATATTGTTGACAGGATGGTCTCTTTGCACACTCTGATGTACTCTTGGGTGAGGAACTTGTGTAGCTGCTTGTTCTTCATCATCTTCATGTTCATTGTCTCCCCCTAGATCATTGCTTCCATGATTATCTTGATCTTCTTGATCTTCCTCCACTTGATCTTGTGTAAAAGCTCCCCCTTTGATCATTGCTTCCTTGTTGAGGTTCACCTTGTGCATTTGAGTCTTGCGGTTGCTCTTGTGGTAGAATATCACCAAGTGCCATTTTCTTCAGCGCTTCACATGGAGCTTCCTCTTTATCTAGCATACACTTATCGACTTGCTCCACTTGTGAGCCGTTAGTTTCATCGAACACTACGTCACGTGCTACTTCAACAAGACCGGACACCTTGTTGAAGACACGATAGGCGTAGGCATTCGATTCATAGTCGAGCAAGAACCCTTCATCGGACTTCGAAGCGAACTTCGAAGCCCTTGGTTTCTTGTTCAGAATAAAACATTTACAACTAGAATCTTTGAAATAAGAAACATTAGGCTTTTTACCGGTAAGGAGCTCATATGGAGTTTTCTTCAGTAGTCGGTGAAGGTACAACCGATTTGTGGCATGACAAGCGGTGTTCACCGCTTCTGCCCAAAATCGATCTGATGTCTTGTATTCGTCCAACATTGTTCTTGCCATTTCAATCAATGTTCTGTTCTTCCTTTCGGCCACCCCATTTTGTTGAGGAGAGTAGGGTGCCGAGAACTCATGCTTTATCCCTTCTTCATCGAGATACTCTTCAACTTGTGTATTCTTGAATTCTGTCCCGTTGTCACTTCTGATGTTCTTCACGGTTGATGAGAATTCGTTGTGGGCTCTTTTCAGGAACTTCTTGAGGATTCCCTAAGTTTGTTCTTGGCGGGGTGTGGTGCTCCGACTTGTTTTCCCGCCTGGCAAGCACTGCACGGCCTGTCTTTCTCAAAAACCACATCCTTTAGACCTCGGATGTGACCACCTTTTAGAAGTTTCTGCAGATTTCTCATCCCAACATGGGCTAGCCGTCTATGCCACAGCCATCCCATGTTGGTCTTAGCAACCAAGCAAGTGTTGAGTTCGGCTTTATCTTTGTTGAAATCAACAAGATAAAGCTTTCCCTTCAACATTCCCTTGAATGCAATCGAGCCATCGCTTCTTCTAAAAACGGTCACACCCTCATTAGTGAATAAACAGTTATAACCTTTGCCGCATAGTTGAGATATTGACAAAAGGTTATAATCTAGGGAGTCTACATGTAAAACATTAGATAAAGTGTGTTGAGGAGATATTTCAATGTTACCGCTACCAAGGACCTTTCCTTGGCTGTTGTCTCCAAAGTATATGCCTCACTTGGATCCTCGTTGTACTCGTACTCCACAAACATATCTCTCTCTCTCCGGTCATGTGATTTGTGCATCCGCTATCTAGCACCCACTTAGATCCACCGGAGGAGTAAGCCTGCAAAACAGATTATTCCTTGGTTTTAGCTACCCAAGCTTGCTTGGGTCCTCTCAGGTTAGTCACAAGAGTCTTGGGCACCCACACACAAGTTTTCGAGTTCTTGTGGCGTGGCCTGTGTATTTAGCAATAACTTTTCCATATTAGTTTTTCATAAGAACATAGGAAGCATCAAATGTACGAAACAATATTTGTAAATCAGATTCATGTGATTTTTCCTTAACAAAGGTGATTCTTTTCTTTGCATGATTAAGAGTGTACATGTGTTTGTTCCTGTCAAACCCAAGACCATCTTTGACGTTGGGAGGTCTAGTGACCATATATGCACTACGTGCATATTTGATCTTCTCCTTATCAAAGATGTCGTTTTGGGAAGGATGCATATCATGAGAAGTTGAAGTATTAGAAATGATATTTTTCTTACTAGAGCATGTGCAGGTTCCAATTGTTGTAGAACTCATATCTTTGGAGGAAGAGCTCATGGAGGAAGATGAGTCACTTTGCTTGAGCGACTCAACTTGCACCTCAAGGATCTTGTTAACTCTTGACAAGTTAGCAAGCTCATCCTTGATTGCAATATGTGAGTCCTCTAGCTTTGAGTAAGTCTTCTTACTCAAGGGTAGCTCAAACTCAAGTGACTTGTTCTTCTCTCTTTCAAGCTCAAGAAGTTTTTCAACTTCTTGATATCTCTTCCTTTCACGGATGAGCATATCTTCTTCTCGGTTGACAAGTTCCTCCTTTTCAAAGATTTCGTTCGACAACATTTCCATTTTCTTTAAAGCAATTTTACTTAATCCTCTAAACATTTCTTCATTATCACTAGAGCTATCAAAGTTATCAATAGAGGTATTTAACGCAGGAGGAGTAAGTCAAACCTTTTTATTGCCTTCTTTAGCCATAAGGCAAGTACGGTTGTTCATATCCCATCCTCCCATGTTTGGGAAGAGTGTAGCTCTCATGGTGGGTTTCTTAACGGCAATGGTGGCCATCTCCTCTTTTTCAACGGAGGAGGACTCATCGTTTGAGTCCCACTCCTTGCCAATGTAAGCTTGATGAGCTTGTCTCCTTTTTCTGAAATTTTTCTTCTCATGTGCTTTTGTTTCCTTCTTCTTGTTTTCTTCATAAGTACAGTCCACCATGAAGTGACCGTACTCTCCACAATTATAGCAAGTACGTCGAGCCTTGGATTTCCCTTTATCCTTGCTTTTCCCTTCATTTGAGTTGTTGCCATGTCTTCTCCTCATCATGCGCTTGAACTTTTTGATAAAGAGTACCATTTCCTCATCATCTAGATCAGTACTCACGTCGCTTGTATCTCCGTCATCTTGGTCTTCACGGGTTTCTTTGAGTTTGGATATGCACGTTGCTTTGAGAGCAACTTCTTTCTTTTTGGAAGAGGTAAGCTCGGCTAAGTCTTTGACGTATTGAGCCTCCTTCTCCATCATTTCATGATTTATGATCTTCCCCAATAACTCATCGGGAGTCATTTTGTGAAACCCGGGGCTTTCTGTGGCGGACCAGAATCTGCTCATCCAGGATCGCAGAGGGTGGTGCCGCGCGATGCGACACCCGACAGCACACGTCATAAGAACACATTATATTACATGGGAAAAACAAACTAAATGTACAAAGTAGTACACTTCTCAGTTACAAACTAAGGTCTTTATTACACAGTGGAAGTCTACACTATACAACTCACACCCGCCTATCTAGCAAAAGTCGGCTGCCCAGCCCTAGGGCAACCCACACTAGCTGCATGTCTCAGCTCAGCGCGGCGTGTACGGCTCCCACTCAGCCGTAGTCCCCGACGGAGGGTAACCCTCGCCGGTGGACTCGTACTCCGAGCCCGTGGGTGGCTCCTCACCTGAAAAACACTTAAGCAGCAACCGTGAGCACGAAGGCTCAGCAAGGCTTAACCGACTCACCTAAGCATGAAACTCTACATGAGGTGTACCATGACATAGGATAGCAATATTGTAGCAAATGGACACGCCTACAAGTTCATCCTTAGTTCATCTTTTAGCAACAAGTTAACAGTTCATGAAGCTGAAGTTTAGTGAGCAATATTTGGTGGCACACATGTAGCAATACAATTATCTCACAACAGCAATATTGAATCATAACATTTCATTCATTAGTCTACGTTACGACGCGGTGAACAAGCGGTACTCATCACCGCGAGGGACGGTGAATCGACTCGATATACACCCGCAGGGAAACCCAAAGAGCACGTCACGTACGCCCACCCGTGGAGCTGCACAGCACGCTCACTCGATGTCGTACGGGACAACTTTTCACCCAAC
This sequence comes from Neostapfia colusana, assembly GCA_030760725.1. Lineage (NCBI taxonomy): Eukaryota > Viridiplantae > Streptophyta > Magnoliopsida > Poales > Poaceae > Neostapfia > Neostapfia colusana. Next base: position 2,401,909 of record JASWHV010000019.1, on the reverse strand, counting down.
AGCCCAAACGTCGAACCGGTCGCACCTAAACGGACAGGAGGTTCCCCACATGGAGCATCTCTCTATGCCCGTTGGCAGATTTCCACCTTGCTGCCCTCAACCTACACATATAAATCGGTGTGCTATGCCTCGACGCCCGGAGGTTTAGGCTACATCGGTTTATCGGGGCCCATATATCTGATATGCCTTCGGTACGTTCAATACTTGTTCAGCAGGGCTGCACACGGCTCGGTCCTCAATCGACATGGACAGGGCTGCGCACACAAGACTTCCTCTTGCTGCGCCCTAGCCCCTGCCTAGTCTCATTTTCATTACTAAAGTGATCTCACATCACTCAACCGAACCCGTGTTTCCCAAGTCTAAACTCGCGAGTAGATTCCAACTACTCGACTTGTACCGAAGTCTTATGACTCATTAAGCATAGCCTGTCTACTCGAGGTCCTAGACACTACCCTCACTCTTAGGGAAAAATTCTGGTTATGCAAGTGGGGTTCCATCCATCCTACACCTAAAGCACAATCATACTTCATATGACACATGTAAACAAAGTAAGAACTTATAAAAAGGTTAATGCAAACCGGGGCTTGCCTTGTTGCTGCTGGTCAGGAGATAGTTCTTCGTCTGGAAGCAGGAAGTCGAGAACCTCCGGAGCTTCCTCGCCTTCAGCGACTACACGTTATTGAAATGCTACATGTTAATTTAAATGCAACGTGTGAACTTGAATACATAATTGCTAATAACTCTAGCTAGCCCTCCCCTTTGGTTCTGAAATTTTTATGGTGGATTGGTAGGGGCCTAACCAGAGTTGTGACCAAGTTTTATTTGAAACAAAGTTCAATTGAACCTTGTACAAATAAAAGCCTATTTGGTCAATATTTGAGCCTCTAAGTAATTCCAGGGTTTTTCATGGCTCCCACCATTACTTTCTGGAAACTAGAATTTAGGATGGTTCTAATGGAGTTGGCTGCATGTCATTTGAAGAATTCTACAGAAAGTTATGCCCTAATTAAGATTTGAAAAATCTGAAAAATGTTTCTGTACATTTTTTCTATTTTCTCAGGGCAGTTCTCTTAATCACCCCATTAGGGTAACTAAATGAACTTGGATGAGTCTGAAAATTTTACTGGGATTCAGGGATTTTCTAATGAACCTCTCAGCCAAATTTCAGAATTTTTCATAAAGTAGTTCTCCAGATAAAATTCCCAACAGTTTAAATTTTAAGGATTTAATTCTGGAAAACTATTCACTTTCATGAGCTGAATTTGGTATTGCTGGAAAGTACTCAGAATTCTGAGTTCAGCAAAATTTGGTTCATCGAATTTGGAGTTTCCTAGCCAAAGTTCTATGCATTTGAAGTTTGAACTAAAACTGGAAATTCCAAAAATGTTTAAATCCTGCGGGTGGGTCCACCGCACACGTGTCGACCGCTGGAGCCGAGCCACACAGGGCCACAGACTCCTTCCCGCGCGGCCGCACTGGATCCCGGACCACAGAGAATCCCACCCATTTATCTCGAGCCGCTGACACGTGGGGCCTACCCCTTCGTCTTCCTCCGGCCACCCGCGCGACCCCGCCGCCGAGCTCGCCGGAGCTCTCGCCGGAGAGGGGTTCCGGTCCTCGGAGCTTGCTGAATCTCGCCGCCAGTGCCTATCTCGGCCTGAGGAACACGGTGGTGCCCTCCCCGGAGCTTGACCACCACCGGAACAGTGCTCCCGCCGGCAGCAGCGGCCGGGAGCTCACCGGCGACGTCCAACTCGGCATCCCATGCACCTTTTTCGATGCGGTTTGCTCGGGGAGCTCCGCTGACACCTGCTGGTCATGGACATGGACACCGATCCCCGTGAAAACGGCGGCAACTACGACCTCATCGGCGACCTAGGCCGGATATCGGCTGTGCTCAGAAAACTTCGAAGAACCGTAACCCTAGCCCAGGGTTCTTACTGGTTTTCGATCCTAGGTGGCCGTGGCAGTGTATAGAGCGTGTGCGTGACTTGGTATGTCCGGTGATGAGCTAACCCCCACGAATTTTGAGATTTGGTGGGAGCTCGGTCTTAGGACCCCCGAAACTTTCCCGGCGAAATACTCCCCCGACAACCCATGAAATGGAGAACGGTTGGGACTAGAAGAATCAGCACCTCAAGGCGGTCCTTTCTTGTGTTGCTCGTCGAGCACGAGAGCGTCTGTGCTGGCCGGACGCCGGTGATCAGAGAGGGTGGCGTTTCTGTGCTTGCGAGGAACCGAGAAAGAAACTCGGTGGGAGTGGTTCTCGTTTGGAAAACAGGAGGAAGGGCGGCGTGGGCTGTGCGCTGGCCTTGGAGCCGCGGTTTTGGCACCGTGAGGTGGCCGATTGCTGCCTCGGTGGCTCGCCGCCGTTCCCTTGCCTTGCGCGCGAAGCCGAGGTCGGCTGCAGCAACCGACTGCACCCTCGTGTGTGCAACTGACCTGTGGGCCTCCCTTTTACCCCTTTTCCCTAATAATTCTTTTCTGTTCTTGCTAATTATCCCACCAGCTAATCACAATTTAATGTGAGACTTAGTCACCAAGTCTTGGTTTAAATTTGAATTCTCAAATTTGAACTATGTTTGGCTAAATTTGCTGCATGTTTAAACTGAAATTCAAATTCAGTTTTGAATTCTTGCAAATTTAGCTCTTGACAAGATGAACTCCAATGAGGATGAAAATTGGTGGGCTTACTCAGAAAAATGTGCTGAGTTTGAATATGAAGCTAACTTTTGAATTTGAGTGATGAAAGTTGCTACAATTTGAATTTACATTCAAATTGGCCTCTTTTTCAAATACCTCCAAAAGTGCCTCAAAAAGTGTTGGATTTCTATGAAACTTGGACTGAACCTTCCCAAGACTTTTTAAGTTCTAGGGGTGAGCTCAACCTCTCATGTTCATGTGTCCAAATCCCACTTTGTGAAAAGGAAGACTTTCCCCTCTAATCACTCTTTTGATGGAGGTTACTTGCTCTTCACAATATTTCCTAAGATATCCACAATAAAAAGTGTGGTGTTGTGTGGTGATAAAAAGTTTTTGCAAGTCCATTTTCTTGGGCTTTTACATCCCTCCCCCCTTAAAAGAATCTCGTCCCGAGATTATAAAAGAAGAGATAGCGATGTAATAGGGACTTACCGGTGCTGAGATGCCATGAACTTCGGTTAATTTGAGCGAAGGAACTCCTCGCTCTCCCACGTCGCTTCTTCGGTGGTGTGGTTGCTCCAGAGTATTTTGTAGAACCACAACGTTCTGCTACGCGTGGTTCGGGCTTTCTCATCAAGAATTTCCACCGGATACTCCTCATACGTTAAATCCGGTTTCAGCTCGCCGATGTCTTCGGTAGGAACAGCAGCCGTATGCTTTAAACATTTTCGCAGTTGCGAAACATGAAAAACATCATGGACACCAGCAAGAGATGCCGGTAACTCCAATCGATACGCCGCTGGTCCGCACTTCTCGGTGATAGCATAGGGTCCAATGAAACGGGGAGCGAGCTTCCCCTTCACACCGAACCGGTGCACGCCCTTCATCGGAGACACGCGGAGGTACACGTGTTCCCCAACGTCGAAGTGCAACGGTCTACGCTTCTTATCAGCGTAGCTCTTCTGTCGGGATTGAGCGGCCTTCAAGTTAGCTTGAATCGTCTGAACGCGCTCTTCGGCGTCGTTCACCACATCAACCCCGAATGTGACCCTTTCACCGGACTCGCACCAGTTTAATGGGGTGCGGCATTTACGACCGTAGAGAGCTTCGTAGGGTGCCATCTTGATACTCGTCTGATAGCCATTGTTGTACGAGAATTCCGCCAATGGTAGGTGATCGTTCCAGTTCCTACCATGGTGGATGGCACATGCTCTCAACATGTCTTCCAGAACTTGATTCACCCTCTCTGTTTGGCCATCTGACTGAGGGTGATAGGCGGAGCTCCTGATCAACTTAGTACCCAATGCAGCGTGTAGTTGCTCCCAAAAGCGAGATACAAATAATGCACCTCGATCTGAGACAATGGTCTTGGGTACCCCGTATAAGCATAGAATCTTCACTATGTATAGCTCCGCATATTTGCCGGCATTGTAACGTGTATTCACCGGGATAAAGTGAGCCGTCTTAGTTAACCGATCAATGATTACCCATATGGAATCATGCTTGTTGGATGTTAGGGGTAATCCCACAATGAAATCCATGCTCACATCTTCCCATTTCCATGCCGGGATCTTCAGGGGTTGCAACAGCCCTGATTTCTTCATGTGATCAGCTTTCACTCGTCGGTACGTATCGCACTCGGATACGTACTTAGCTACCTCCCGCTTCATCCGTGTCCACCAAAATTTCTTTTTCAAATCTTGGTACATCTTGTTGCTGCCCGGATGAATGGAGTATTTAGACAAGTGAGCTTCATCGAGGATTTTCTTCCTCAGTTCCATGTCCCGGGGTACGACTATGCGGTCATTGCACCATAGCGTCCCCTAATCATCCTTCCAGAAACATTTAATCTCTCCATTGTCTATCCGTCCCCGGAGATGTGCCATGCCTTTATCATCTTTCTGAGCTGCAATGATGTCCTCCCTAATCGTAGGGATGAGGGCAAGGTTGTACAGCGATCCATACGGAACCAAGTATAAACTTGGCTCTTCCTCCTCCACCGGGGTAATGGTGAGGTGATGGACATGTGATTTCCGACTCAGCGCGTCGGCCACCACATTCGCCTTGCCGGGGTGGTAATGAATCTCAATTTCATAATCTTTGATCAATTCTAACCACCTCCTTTGCCTCATGTTCAGCTCCTTCTGGGTGAAAATGTACTTTAAGCTCTTGTGGTCGGTGTAGAGATGCACCAAGTTCCCCAGGAGATAGTGCCTCCACATTTTTAGCGCCAATACCACGGCAGCAAGCTCAAGATCATGAGTCGGATAATGCTGCTCATGGTTCCGAAGTTGGCGTGAGCCATATGCGACCACACGTCCTTCCTGCATCAACACGTAGCCGAGCCCAATACCGGACGCGTCACAGTACACGTCGAAGGGCTTTGTTGTATCCGGCTGAGCTAAGACCGGGGCTGTTGTGAGATGCTTCACCAATGCTTGGAACGCTCCTTCACACGCCGTGTTCCAAACATACTTCGTCCCTTTCTTCAGCTACTCTGTCATTGGCTTAGCGAGCTTGGAGAAACTTGGAATAAATCTCCGATAGTATCCTGCTAACCCGAGGAATCTTCTGACTTCATGAACTGAAGTGGGAGCTTTCCATTTCAGCACTTGCTCTATTTTGCTTGGGTCAACCGCAATGCCTTCTGCTGAGATGATATGTCCCAAGAATGGCACTTGACTGATCCAAAACTCGCATTTACTGAACTTGGCGTAGAGCTTGTGGTCTCGCAATCGTTGAAGGACGATTCGCAAGTGTTCGGCATGCTCGGCTTCTGTCTTGGAGTAAACCAAGATATCGTCGATGAACACGACCACGAACTTGTCCAGCTCCGGCATGAACACCGAGTTCATGAGATACATGAAGTGGGCTGGAGCATTTGTGAGACCAAAGGACATGACGAGATATTCATATAGTCCATATCTCGTCGAGAAGGCCGTCTTCGGAATATCCTCCACCCGGATTTTAATCTGGTGATATCCAGAGCGAAGGTCCATCTTGGAGAATACACTTGCACCCACAAGTTGATCAAACAATATGTCGATGCGGGGCAGTGGGTACTTATTCTTGATGGTGACGGCGTTGAGCGGCCGGTAGTCCACACACAGCCTCAGGGTTTCATCCTTCTTTTTTACAAATAGCGCCGAGCATCCCCAAGGCGAGGAACTCGGCCTAATGAAGCCCTTGCTCAACAGATCATTGAGCTGTTCTTTCAGTTCAGCCAGCTCATTTGGAGCCATCTTGTATGGTCTCCGTGATATGGGCGTAGTCCCGGGTGCAAGTTCAATCTTGAACTTGACATCCCGCTCAGGTGGCATGCCCGGAAGATCATCCGGGAACACGTCAGGATACTTCCGGACTACGGGGATGTCTTCTAACTTGAGAGTTTCAGCATTATTAACTGCTAAAACTTCCCGGACTGGAGTGTCTAATACCATGGAATGCGGACGGTGGAATGGGGAGTTTAAATGAACCGTCCGTGTCCGAGTCTCCAGGATAGCGCCATGGTATTTTAACCATGACATCCCTAAGATTGCATCAATCTTTTGTCCCATTAGGATTATCAAGGTGGTGGGATATAGTTTCCCACCTAAGCACAGAAGTGCTTTTGGAATCATCATATTAGCTGAAATCTTCCCTCCCGGTGAGCAAATCATATAAGTGCAGTTGGTTGGGAAGACTTGCATTTGATGCTTAGCCACATAGGATGCACTTATAAAGCTGTGGGTTGCACCAGAATCAAACAATATGACGATGGCTTGATTGTTGAGAGTGAACGTACCCGCCAGCACGTTGTCTCCCTATGGGGCGTCCTCATTGTCGAGGTTGCGGACACCCCCAGTCCGCTGACCAACCTTCTTCACCGGAGGTCGGCCTCGAGCACCGCCCTGGAACTGGGCTTGCCCGCTGCTCTGCTGCCCCTGGGGGCAGTCCTTCGCGAAGTGGCCCGCCTGGCCACACATGAAGCAGGTGAAACGGGGTGGTCCCCCGCTGATCGGTGGACGGAAACCCGGGGCGCGTTGTGGCAGTGGAAACGCCCGGGGTACTGTCTGCTGCTGCTGCTGTCTTGGCGGTGGCATCGGCGGACGGAACGGAGGTGCCTGAAAGGGACGTCCCCCGAACCGTTGAGGTCGCGCCGGTGGTTGCCACTGCTGCCCGGATGGTGTCCGATACACCATGCGGTACTTCTGGGGAGCGCCATTCCCACCGCTGGGTGGAGCGCTGCGCTTCCGCTGCTCAGCTGCCAACTCCCGTTGAGCGTCCTCTTGCATGATTGCGGCATTGACTAGGTCGTTGAAGGTGCCGCGATTCCACTGCACGAGATGCGTCTTCATTTCGGGGTGTAACCCTCGATAGAAGTGCTCCCGCTTCTTCTCCTCCTTGGAGATATAGTCTGACGCGTATTGCGCCACATGGTTGAAGGCACGGGAGTAGTCATGGGCACTCCTCCCGCCCTGCTTCAGTTCTAAAAATTCTTGGAACTTTCTCTTCATGATCCCGGGAGGAATGTGATAGGCGCGGAACGCCTCCCGGAACTCTTGCCATTCCACGGCATGGCCAGCCGGAAGTGAGGCGACATAATTCGCCCACCACGCACCAACGGCACCGTGGAGTTGCTGCGCTGCGAACAGGGTCTTCTGCCGCTCCGTACATTGGAGCAGCCCGAACTTGGACTCGATGGTCCGCAGCCAGTTGTCGGCCTCCAGTGGTTCTTCAGCTTCGGTGAACACTGGAGGGTGCGTACTCATGAAATCCGAGTACGACACTTCCCGGGGCTCACGAGGCCCTCTGTCTTGACGTCCCCCCGTCTGGGACGTATTCTACACGATCGTGCGGAGCAGGTCGGTCTGCTCCTCACGACCACCCACCAGTACCGCAATCACATCCGCTAGAGTAAGCGGAGGCGGCGGTGGTGGCTGCTGCTGCGGGGTACTGTCGTAGGCCGGTGGCTGGGAGTCCTCGCCTCCCCCTTGGCTAGAGCCACCAACCTCGTGTGTGGTCCTAGTGCGAACCATCTGCAACCCCACGACAATAAACATCAGTCCCGTAACATACTTCAATGCAGTCCAATGAAATCGGCGTAAACATAGTGACAATAAAAACATGTGATACATCTCGTATGTAGATAATGTAATAACTTTGCACAAGCTACACCATTACCAGACCAAACACAAGCTAGTTTAATCCAACTTGATGGACCTCCTCTTTGGAAGCTCACCGCAACTAGGTTTGGTCACTACGAGACATTACTATCGCGTTGTCATCACGTATACCACCCTTAGGGTACAACACCCTCTCCAATGAGTTCAACTGTCACTCCTCTATCAGAATGACCAGTTTCTACCTATTCCAAATTTTTACCTGGTTCTGGACATTTTCATGACTCAAGTTGAATACCAAAGTTATAGTTAACTTCAGTATCTTTCCAACGAGTACTTATATGCCCTCAGATCAGCTCTGGTTACAAAGTTATGGTAATTCAAAGTCAACAAAATTCCTGGAAGAATTTCAACAGCACCTCCTTTGGGAAGTTGCTGTTTTCAACCCTGATTTCCACTAAATTCTGTGCCGAAATTTCAGAAACTTTGAATTGCAAAGATGTAACACATCTTCTACCCTTTCTAAATATGTATCATATGAAAATTTTTAATTTTTCTACTAGGAGTTATGTTTGAAAAGCAGAACAGTCCAGAGAGTGTTTAACTCTGTCCTGATTCTGGACGGTCTACATCCCTCTGGGTCTTAAGCCATCTTAAGGTGAGTCTCAGCTCTGGAAGTCTACAACAAAATTGTAGAGCACTTAAATACCTTCCCAGAACTATACACCACACCTCCCTGGGCTAAAAGACCTGTGAGTTATGCCCTGTTGAAGATCAGCAAACTTGCTGCCCTAAAACAGATCACTCTGTTTTTCAGTCTTTTGGAACTACACTCATCCCTTTTCAATTTGTCTACCCAACCAGGGTCCCAATTGTTGAACCTAATGATTTTATTTCCTTTTTATCAATATTTTCATGTATATGCCTACAATATCTCGGTACTACGTTCCTCACAAAAGAAAATCCTAACCGGTCTCAAGTGTGGCACTACACGGTCTCTCGCACACGTTTACTACACGAATACAACGTGGTTAGTACCTGCAGAAGATCATACAATAGTGATGCACTCAAAGGTTTTGTTTCCATTTCAGGCAGTACCATATTTGAAAGTAAATACAAACGCCCGTATCATTGTCATACGGCCATCCTTGAGTTAGGTCACGTCTCAAGGCACGTGATCGTGTTTTAACACCACACGACGGGGAACCCGAGTATGTCATGAACGGGTCGTCACGGTTGGGAATGTTATCAACCCAACAGATACCACCTACTGCCCTGCAGGGCACGTCGATGGCAAGCGCTGCGTATGTCCCCCTGGGCTACTTCCAGACGAACACACTTTCACGTTACTGACCACGCGATGGGGTCTCCACTTACTTGCCTAATGCACGCTAGGGATCAGCGTTTCATATGAACTCAGGAACATGAAGAGTCCATGAGTCTCATATTGACGTCTCACACCAAGCTGTGATACCTATCCCTGAACCACATTCCTCGTCAGGGAGAGCTAACCGAAATTGAACCGCTTTCGGTGGCGTTCCTTACCATTCTTACCAGAGCGTAGGTGCGTCGTTACATAATTGAAATTCAGAATTTTAACACATAGGTTAGTCTTTGCCACTTTATGTAACTACGCTAGTATAGTCCTTACATGGGCTACTACCGAATCCTCACCGCATACCTAAGTCTTTCCCGTAATACAGTCCTTAAGTACTGTGCTATCCCCAATGCAGCTCTGATACCAGGCTGTGGCGGACCGGAATCCGCTCATCCAGGATCGCAGAGGGTGGTGCCGCGCGATGCGACACCCGACAGCACACATCATAAGAACACATTATATTACATGGGAAAAACAAACTGAATGTACAAAGTAGTACACTTCTCAGTTACAAACTAAGGTCTTTATTACACAGCGGAAGTCTACACTATACAACTCACGCCCGCCTATCTAGCAAAAGTCGGCTGCCCAGCCCTAGGGCAACCCACACTAGCTGCACGTCTCAGCTCAGCGCGGCGTGTACGGCTCCCACTCAGCCGTAGTCCCCGACGGAGGGTAACCCTCGCCGGTGGACTCGTACTCCGAGTCCGTGGGTGGCTCCTCACCTGAAAAACACTTAAGCAGCAACCTTGAGCACGAAGGCTCAGCAAGGCTTAACCGACTCACCTAAGCATGAAACTCTACATGAGGTGTACCATGACATAGGATAGCAATGTTGCAGCAAATGGACACGCCTACAAGTTCATCCTTAGTTCATCTTTTAGCAACAAGTTAACAGTTCATGAAGCTGAACTCTAGTGAGCAATATTTGGTGGCACACATGTAGCAATACAATTATCTCATAACAGCAATATTGAATCATAACATTTCATTCATTAGTCTACGTTACGATGCAGTAAACAAGCGGTACTCATCACCGCGAGGGACGGCGAATCGACTCGATATACACCTGCAGGGAAACCCAAAGAGCACGTCACGTACGCCCACCCGTGGAGCTGCACAGCATGCTCACTCGATGTCGTACGGGACAACCTTTCACCCAACAGCCCAAACGTCGAACTGGTCGCACCGAAATGGACAGGAGGTTCCCCACACAGAGCATCTCTCTATGCCCGTTGGCAGATTTCCACCTTGCTGCCCTCAACCTACACCTATAAGTCGGTGTGCTATGCCTCGACACCCGGAGGTTTAGGCTACATCGGTTTATCGGGGCCCATATATCCGATATGCCTTCGGTACATTCAATACTTGTTCAGCAGGGCCGCACACGGCTCGGTCCTCAATCGAGACAGGGCTGCGCACATAAGACTTCCTCTTGCTGCGCCCTAGCCCCTGCCTAGTCTCATTTTCATTACTAAAGTGATCTCACATCACTCAACCGAACCCGTGTGTCCCAAGTCTAAACTCGCGAGTAGATTCCAACTACTCGACTTGTACCGAAGTCCTATGACTCATTAAGCATAGCCTGTCTACTCGAGGTCCTAGACACTACCCTCACTCTTAGGGAAAAATTCTGGTTATGCAAGTGGGGTTCCATCCATCCTACACCTAATGCACAATCATACTTCATATGCCACATGTAAACAAAGTAAGAACTTATAAAAAGGTTAATGCAAATCGGGGCTTGCCTTGTTGCTGCTGGTCAGGAGTTAGTTCTTCGTCTGGAAGCAGGAAGTCGAGAACCTCCGGAGCTTCCTCGCCTTCAGCGACTACACGTTATTGAAATGCTACATGTTAATTTAAATGCAACGTGTGAACTTGAATACATAATTGCTAATAACTCTAGCTAGCCCTCCCCTTTGGTTCTGAAATTTTTATGGTGGATTGGTAGGGGCCTAACCAGAGTTGTGACCAAGTTTTATTTGAAACAAAGTTCAATTGAACCTTGTACAAATAAAAGCCTATTTGGTCAATATTTGAGCCTCTAAGTAATTCCAGGGTTTTTCATGGCTCCCACCATTACTTTCTGGAAACTAGAATTTAGGATAGTTCTAATGGAGTTGGCTTCATGTCATTTGAAGAATTCTACAGAAAGTTATGCCCTAATTAAGATTTGAGAAATCTGAAAAATGTTTCTGTACATTTTTTCTATTTTCTCAGGGCAGTTCTCTTAATCACCCCATTAGGGTAACTAAATGAACTTGGATGAGTCTGAAAATTTTACTGGGATTCAGGGATTTTCTAATGAACCTCTCAGCCAAATTTCAGAATTTTTCATAAAGTAGTTCTCCAGATAAAATTCCCAACAGTTTAAATTTTAGGGATTTAATTCTGGAAAAACTATTCACTTTCATGAGCTGAATTTGGTATTGCTGGAAAGTACTCAGAATTCTGATTTCAGCAAAATTTGGTTCATCGAATTTGGAGTTTCCTAGCCAAAGTTCTATGCATTTGAAGTTTAAACTAAAACTAGAAATTCCAAATATGTTTAAATCCTGCGGGTGGGTCCACCGCACACGTGTCGACCGCTGGAGCCGAGCCACACGGGGCCACAGACTCCTTCCCGCGCGGCCGCACTGGATCCCGTACCACAGAGAATCCCACCCATTTATCTCCAGCCGCTGACGCGTGGGGCCTACCCCTTCGTCTTCCTCCGGCCACCCGCGCGACCCCGCCGCCGAGCTCGCCGGAGCTCTCGCCGGAGAGGGGTTCCGGTCCTCGGAGCTTGCTGAATCTCGCCGCCAGTGCCTATCTCGGCCTGAGGAACACGGTGGTGCCCTCCCCGGAGCTTGACCACCACCGAAACAGTGCTCCCGCCGGCAACAGCGGCGGGAGCTCACAGGCGACGTCCAACTCATCATCCCATGCACCTTTTTCGATGTGGTTTGCTCGGGGATATCCGCTGACACCTGCTGGTCACGGACATGGACACCGATCCCCGTGAAAACGGCGACAACTACGACCTCATCGGCGACCTAGGCCGGATATCGGCTGTGCTCAGAAAACTTTGAAGAACTGTAACCCTAGCCCAGGGTTCTTACTGGTTTTCGATCCTAGGTGGCCGTGGCAGTGTATAGAGCGTGTGCGTGACTTGGTATGCCCGGTGATGAGCTAACCCCCACGAATTTTGAGATTTGGTGGGAGCTCGGTCTTAGGACCCCCGAAACTTTCCCTGCGAAATACTCCCCCGACAGCCCATGAAATGGAGAACGGTTGGGACTAGAAGAATCAGCACCTCAAGGCGGTCCTTTCTTGTGTTGCTCGTCGGGCACGAGGGCGTCTGTGCTGGCCGGACGCCGGTGATCAGAGAGGGCGGCGTTTCTGTGCTTGTGCGGAACCGAGAAAGAAACTCGGTCGGAAGTGGTTCTCGTTTGGAAAACAGGAGGAAGGGCGGCGTGGGCTGTGCGCTGGCCTTGGAGCCACGGTTTTGGCACCGTGAGGTGGCCGATTGCTGCCTCGGTGGCTCACCGCCGTTCCCTTGCCTTGCGCGCGAAGCCGAGGTCGGCTGCAGCAACCGACTGCACCCTCGTGTGTGCAACTGACCTGTGGGCCTCCCTTTTACCCCTTTTTCCCTAATAATTCTTTTCTGTTCTTGCTAATTATCCCACCAGCTACTCACAATTTAATGTGAGACTTAGTCACCAAGTTTTGGTTTAAATTTGAATTCTCAAATTTGAACTATGTTTGGCTAAATTTGCTGCATGTTTAAACTGAAATTCAAATTCAGTTTTGAATTCTCGCAAATTTAGCTCTTGACAAGATGAACTCCAATGAGGATGAAAATTGGTGGGCTTACTTAGAAAAATGTGCTGAGTTTGAATATGAAGCTAACTTTTGAATTTGAGTGATGAAAGTTGCTACAATTTGAATTTACATTCAAATTGGCCTCTTTTTCAAATACCTCCAAAAGTGCCTCAAAAAGTGTTGGATTTCTATGAAACTTGGACTGAACCTTCGCAAGACTTTTTAAGTTCTAGTGGTGAGCTCAACCTCTCATGTTCATGTGTCCAAATCCCACTTTGTGAAAAGGAAGACTTTCCCCTCTAATCACTCTTTTAATGGAGGTTACTTGCTCTTCACAATATGTCCTAAGATATCCACAATAAAAACTGTGGTGTTGTGTGGTGATAAAAAGTTTTTGCAAGTCCCTTTTCTTGGGCTTTTACACTTTCTGTAATCATTGAGCAAAGTGTGACGTTTCTTGGCATGAAGGCTCTAATCATCCTTTTGACCACCTCGTGATCAATCCATTTCTTACTTCCATAGGCACGGATTTTGTTGATGAGTGCCTTCATCCGGATGTACATGTCTTGAGGTGATTCGCCTTCTTCAATAGCAAATCTCCCCAACTCTCCTTCAAGCATCTCAATTTTGGCTTCACGTACAGATCTATTTCCTTCATAAGCTGTTTTGAGTGTATCCTAGATTTCTTTTGCACTCTCTAGTCCATCGATCTTGGTGAATTCTTCCCTGCTCAGTGACGATGTGATTACTGCAACGGCTTGTGCATTTCTGTGAATCTCTTTTTCTTGTTCCGGAGTGAGTTCTTCATCCGTGTCTGGGATATCTATACCTGTGCAGACAATATGCCAAAGGCTAGGATTCAAGGATATTAGATGCATTTTCATGTTGTACTTCCACATGGTATAGTCACTTCCGTCAAACTGCCGGGGCCTTCCCATAGGAATGGAGAGATAGTGATTATTTGAATTGAGACGGTTGTAGTTATAAGGATATCGGGAGTAGTCGTGATGACCACTCTCCATCGTCTTTTCTTCCTCTTTTCCCTTTTGTGCCATTAATTTCCTTCTCGGTAGTGCCTTTAGCTGTCTCACTTCTTCATCGTCATGTGGACTTTCTTTCAGCACATCGAAGGCTTTGGCTTCTTGCTCCTCATCGTTGATGTTCGTCTTCAGAATATCGTTGTTCTTCTCAGAGGCCATTGATCTCTCCGAGATGTGAGTCTCGTTGGTGGGGAACCTTGCTCTGATACCAATTGAATGCGGCCTAGAGGGGGATGAATAGGACTTTGCAGAGTTTCCTACACACTTAATGTAGTTGTCAAAATCTTGCTTGACCGGACTAGTCCGGTTGTGTGAGCGGACTAGTCCGGTGTGTCTGAAGTGTGTAGATTGTATTAAGTGTTGTTTAGGAAAATTAACTTGTTTAGCAGCGGAAATAAGAACAACAGTTATTTTATTTTGAGTTTACAATGTGAGGTGTGATTATGCCCGTGAATGAAACTTAGCAATTCAAATTATGAAGTTTAGCAACTAGATGTTCTAATCAACAAAAATAAAGAGGCACGCGAGACACAAATTTTACCGAGGTTCGATCTCACCAAGAGATCTACGTCCTCGTTGAGGAAGCTCACACAGAGCCGGGTCTCTAACCCTTTCCCTCTTCAAGTCACCACACAAGGCCGACTTAACTCCACTAGCACGGGTAATCACCGAGTTTGTGGGGCAACCTCACACGTTGAGGGCTCCCACGAGAATTACAATGAAAAAGCGATCAAATACACTCAAAAAGATTACAATACAGAATATGAGTGTAGAGAGATCAAACCCCAAGAGCTCACAACGAAGGAACGACGATCTCCCAATCCCAAATCCAAGTGTTTAATTGATTTTCACCTTTTTCGCACCTTAGATGTGTGGGGGAATGTGTTTTGGGGCTCTTGGGACAGGTGGCGGCGCTAGGGTTTTAGTTTCTAGCAGTGTGAGTCGTGTATTTTCGTTGGAAGGCCGTGGATCACCAATTTATATAGTTTCCAAAAAAGTTACCGTTGTAAAACCTAATATCGGACTAGTCTGGTGTATGTTCGGACTTGTCCGGTCTACTTCTTGTGGGCTAAGCGGACTAGTCCGGTCTAAAACCGGACTTGTCCGGTGCTATGTGAAGTGGGGTTCCAGAAAGTTTAGCGGACTAGTCCTGTCCCATGGACGGACTAGTCTGCAGTCCTCTAAAGAGGACAACAGAAACATGAGCGGACTAGTCCGGTCTAAAACCGGACTTGTCCGGTGCATTCCAGTAAGCTGACCGGACTAGTCCGGTTCATAAGGCAGACTAGTGCGGTGCACTATGTCTGCGACTTCCAGAAAGTTAAACGGACTAGTCTGGTCCATGAACGGACTAGTCCGGTGTCCAGTGGATTTTAGTTGATTTTTAAACCCCTTACCCTTACGCAAAGTCATGAGCTCTTGGGATATGTCTCTCACACACACCCTATACATTTAAATCTACTTTGCTCTTCTAAATTCCATTAAAGTCTTTCTTTTCGGGCACCACTCTATTTTTCACCTTTTTGTGTGCACCGAGCTAGTTCACTTTGTTTGTCCTACAATCATCTCACTAATTTCATTAGGATCTCATATGTTTGACATCAATTCTCCAAAACCCACAAGTGGTACCCTAGATGCACTTTCAGACGATTTTACTTATTTGCGACGGTTTACCTCCGTCGCTCGTATTTTGTCGTAATTAAGTTTATTAGCGACAACCATCGTGACAAATAAGGTCGTTTGCGACATCTTCGGCCTGCCGTCGCAAATAAGAGCCCAGGCCCAGCGGATGGGCCCAACACGATAATTTGCTATGGCAGGCGGTGGCCATCGTAAATAAAAACCTATTTGCGACGGCCATAATACGGTCGTCGCAATAACAAAGGTTAATTTGCGACGGCCAGTAATCTTATTTGCGACGGTACTGTATAAAAAGTTGTCACAATTAAGGTTTTTTATTTAAAAAAACAGAACATTCTGCCTGGCTCGATGGCCAGAAACACAACAGAGACAAATATATAACAGCAGCAGCAAAATTGTCTCGCAATATTCACAAACACATATCCAAAAGACAATATATAACATCTCAATTGATCACAACATAAAAGTGTCTCGCATCTCATCACAAGAATAGAAAAAAAAGGAGAGGCTATCCGCTAGCGTTCACTACCTCCAGAGCTACCAACGTCCTCGACGCGCGTCAGTCCAGGCGCCGGTATAGACGGCGACGGAGTTTGAACCTCCGTCGCCGATCCCGGCAACACATAGAAGTTGTTTGACATATTGATTAGTTTGGAACTTCATTTTTTACTAGAATTGATCATATTAAACTTAATTTAGTTAATTTGAGTTAGATTTGTTATGTTTGATTATTTAAGACTAAGTAAGACTACAATAGCTAAGTTGAATTAGATTTGTCTATATTTGATGAATTAAGACTAAGTAAGAACGTTTTGATTACCTGAAAACCCGAAGAAATGTGCACCGACGGCGGTAGCTCCAGTTTTGGCGGTGGAATTGGCGATGACAGTGGAGGTAGCTCGAGGTGCAACCCCTGGACTTCGCAGCCTTGAAAGAAACTTTGTCATTGCAAAAGTTATAGGTTATTACATATTATTAAGAATGTCATAAATTTAAATTACTTTAACTTACCGTCATCGCCTGTCGTTGCATCTCCATCGTCTGCCGCATCTGCTCCATGCAGGCTCGCTGGTAGGATATGGTGGCCTCCATCACCGCATGGTACTGCTCGAGACTCTCCTAGATCTGACGGGCGAGAGTCTCCACCTGCGAGACACGGTGACTCGAGCCCGCTGACGAAGACTGTGTGGAGCTGTCTCTCGCAGGTCTGGCCGCCCTCGAGTCGACAACTCCGTTGAATATATCGAGCCTATAAAAAAGAATCAGTAATATGGAATTGAAATATCTTGAATATTTTGAATTGAAAACGATAAAATGACTTATGAACTCACCTTCCGTGGGCTTTTCCACCTCCGCTTGCATATGCGGCTTGAGGATCGATTGGTTCATGTTCCCAATCAAAATCTGCGCGGTGTATCCTCCTAGCCTCCTCCTCGTACATAGGCTAAAAAACAAGAAAACCATGTAAGTTCATCAATCCATATAGTTATATTTACTATGAATGATTTCTACACTTACCAACCGCTCGGCTGCGACCTGACTACACCCGTGGGGCTGAGAAGGGTCTCTGTGACCTCTCTTCCAGATCTCAGCAGGGGTCGGCGGCACCCCCGTCTCGCGCTCCTGTCAATACGTGTTAGTACGAACATTATATTATAATATATATATATATATATATATAAACATAAGTTAGATACACTTACCATCCGTTTAGCTAAACGCAAGTGGTTATCTTGGTCGTGTTTGTACTTCTCCTCGACCCCTCTGCACCCTCGAGTCCTCTAGGACTTAGCCTTAAACTCATCGCTAGCCCAGTACCGACAAAGGGCCCGGTATGCATCGGACCAACCCTGGAACCAGCTCACGTGGCCCTGCACATAGTTGTAGTTTGTTAAAAATACCATTTACGCATCTGCCCCATGCTCAGAAAAAATATTTAATACACCCCACGTACCTGCATGTACTCTTCCTCCGTTAGGTGCCTCTCGCTCTCCATCTGGAAGTGTAGCACGCGGTGATGGTTCGCCTTCAAGTGCTCATTGATAACTTAAATACGAGTGTTCAACAAAGCTTGTCGAACCGCCTTCGCAGCATTGACGTGAAACACTTTCCTCACATCCTCAAACATGCGAGGGTCGTCCAGGTCCTCTAAAATATACCTTTCCTGTGATAAAGAATATATTGAAGAGATGTACATTAAAAGAGTTTAAGAGTTAAAACTTAGAAACTTTATTTAACATACTTATAATAAAATCGGCCCATACGGCCTCCTGAACACTGCCGTGCTCCTGGTGATGGGCGTGTGCGTTCACTACCTCCAGAGCTACCAACGTCCTCGACGCGCGTCAGTCCAGGCGCCGGTATAGACGGCGACGGAGTTTGAACCTCCGTCGCCGATCCCGGCAACACATAGAAGTTGTTTGACATATTGATTAGTTTGGAACTTCATTTTTTACTAGAATTGATCATATTAAACTTAATTTAGTTAATTTGAGTTAGATTTGTTATGTTTGATTATTTAAGACTAAGTAAGACTACAATAGCTAAGTTGAATTAGATTTGTCTATATTTGATGAATTAAGACTAAGTAAGAACGTTTTGATTACCTGAAAACCCGGAGAAATGTGCACCGACGGCGGTAGCTCCAGTTTTGGCGGTGGAATTGGCGATGACAGTGGAGGTAGCTCGAGGTGCAACCCCTGGACTTCGCAGCCTTGAAAGAAACTTTGTCATTGCAAAAGTTATAGGTTATTACATATTATTAAGAATGTCATAAATTTAAATTACTTTAACTTACCGTCATCGCCTGTCGTTGCATCTCCATCGTCTGCCGCATCTGCTCCATGCAGGCTCGCTGGTAGGATATGGTGGCCTCCATCACCGCATGGTACTGCTCGAGACTCTCCTAGATCTGACGGGCGAGAGTCTCCACCTGCGAGACACGGTGACTCGAGCCCGCTGACGAAGACTGTGTGGAGCTGCCTCTCGCAGGTCTGGCCGCCCTTGAGTCGACAACTCCGTTGAATATATCGAGCCTATAAAAAAGAATCAGTAATATGGAATTGAAATATCTTGAATATTTTGAATTGAAAACGATAAAATGACTTATGAACTCACCTTCCGTGGGCTTTTCCACCTCCGCTTGCATATGCGGCTTGAGGATCGATTGGTTCATGTTCCCAATCAAAATCTGCGCGGTGTATCCTCCTAGCCTCCTCCTCGTACATAGGCTAAAAAACAAGAAAACCATGTAAGTTCATCAATCTATATAGTTATATTTACTATGAATGATTTCTACACTTACCAACCGCTCGGCTGCGACCTGACTATACCCGTGGGGCTGAGAAGGGTCTCTGTGACCTCTCTTCCAGATCTCAGCAGGGGTCGGCGGCACCCCCGTCTCGCGCTCCTGTCAATACGTGTTAGTACGAACATTATATTATAATATATATATATATATATATATATATATATATATATATATATATATAAACATAAGTTAGATACACTTACCATCCGTTTAGCTAAACGCAAGTGGTTATCTTGGTCGTGTTTGTACTTCTCCTCGACCCCTCTGCACCCTCGAGTCCTCTAGGACTTAGCCTTAAACTCATCGCTAGCCCAGTACCGACAAAGGGCCCGGTATGCATCGGACCAACCTGGAACCAGCTCACGTGGCCCTGCACATAGTTGTAGTTTGTTAAAAATACCATTTACGCATCTGCCCCATGCTCAGAAAAAATATTTAATACACCCCACGTACCTGCATGTACTCTTCCTCCGTTAGGTGCCTCTCGCTCTCCATCCGGAAGTGTAGCACGCGGTGATGGTTCGCCTTCAAGTGCTCATTGATAACTTAAATACGAGTGTTCAACAAAGCTTGTCGAACCGCCTTCGCAGCATTGACGTGAAACACTTTCCTCACATCCTCAAACATGCGAGGGTCGTCCAGGTCCTCTAAAATATACCTTTCCTGTGATAAAGAATATATTGAAGAGATGTACATTAAAAGAGTTTAAGAGTTAAAACTTAGAAACTTTATTTAACATACTTATAATAAAATCGGCCCATACGGCCTCCTGAACACTGCCGTGCTCCTGGTGATGGGCGTGTGCGTAATCCTCCCATGAAGTAGCAGGCACCCCGTCGATGACCCCGGGATAGTGCAAACGCACTAAAGACCCGAGGACACCGTTCACCGGTGTGTGGTGTCTCTCACCGGTGAAAGACGTGTCGTACCAAGCGTTGCAAGACATTTATTAATTCATTACTTAAGTAACAAAAAGAAACCAGAATTGAACACTAAGATTTTATTACCTGTCTCCGACCGGACGAATAACGATTCTCTGTGAAGGGACCGCAGGAGGACTGACAAAGTGAGTCCTCCTCGTCCTCCACGTCTGCTAGGACACCACGTCTGGTGACCCATAAGGCTCTTCGTATCAAGTCGAGTTTAAGGGCTCAGGAACCGAAGGCTCGCCAACCAAGGGCTGGCTGGCCGAGGGATGGCTCACCAAAGGGTAGCCAAGCTCAACTGGCGCTGTAGCCACTAAGTCAGTCCGTGAGGACTACAACATTCAGATGATTCATAAGTAAGTCTAATTGGAAATTAAATTTGAAGAATTTGTCAAAGAATAGTGAAATTTACCTGTGTGGACTGCTGTGACGAAGCCCTAGAGCTGCTCCGAACATACCCCAGCAGCTGAGAGCGTCTGCTCCCGGTCGACGAGGCACCAGCGAAAGCGTCCTCAGCTCTAGAGGGGAAGAACTCCCTCGTCGGATGCATCTTCTTACTCTTCTTTGACGCCATCCTGTTTTAATAGATAATCAGTAAATATGCAAATAAGATATACAAAATTCATGTTACAATGTAAAAGAAAACGTTACTTGTAATCACTTTCAAAATTCATCAACATCATTATCATGTGCCCTACTCCGTAAACCAGCCCAACGATCTTCCATCGTGACCTGTTTTAATTTTCGTTTTCGCATATCATCTGTCTCTACATTTTCAACATCTCCAACTAATTGATCGAGTCCTGCACCAGGCTCGACGATAAAAGTATCTAGCAACTCTTCTTCTTGGTACACTTCTTCAACGTCTGCACTATCATGGTAACCATCATCCCTAGGAGTATATAACCGCTCACGAGGATTCACCTTATATACCACCCACCAAGCACTGAGCTTTATGCGTGGATAAGTTAGATAATACACTTGCTCCACTTGGTGTGCAAGAACAAATGTATCGTAACCTCGTAGTCGGTCCTTATGTTTGACTTCCACTATTTCAAATTGGTTTTCTCGAGTTCCATGAGTGCTATCAAAACAGTCACAGTCAAAGAAGACAACTCAAAGTGCCTTATTTCCGGTAAAAGTAAATTCAAAAATTTTGTTAATGATCCCATAATAATCGGTTACATTCCTTTGAGTGTCAATTGCTCTCGTCACAACACCAGAATTTGATGTTGCCGCGAGAGGACGAAGAGCTTCAAAATGAGTTGTACGGAATCGAAAGCCATTTACGCCATATCGACCATAGTTTCTAACATTCACCAATCCATAAGATAGTTGTCACAAATCTTTATGAACATTGTGAGTCCGGCAAACATGATCGTAAGTTAAAATAATAGTAACTTATAATATATAGAAGACGAGAAAGTATTACATAATCTCAAAACCAGGATAGGAAACCCAGCCCTCCATTTATTCCTTCTTGTCGCATCCCTTCTACCTGTTTGGCCGTAGGTTGATGCCCATGTGGCCAACATTGTATGTGGATCTCGCTGAACATGAATAAACAGTTTTTAGAATACATGTGTAGCAAAATATGTCGATTAGCATAAATGTAGGAGAAACACTTACTCGATGTATTCCTGCATGCCTTCTATATTTGCGTACATGTAGAGTAAAGCAGCAGTCCTGTCACGTTCGGGTAGGACGTAGGTCATGTAGCTACCAACAGTAGTGCCTCTCGTTTGAAAAATTGAGAGGTCGCTTAAAGGGGGTGCTTCGTCCACATTGTACCGCATCGCCGAAGTATTGATATTGTGTTCATCTGCAAAGTAGACACTTGAAAAGTATCCTACTTTCTTAAGAGCATATGCTTCAGCGATGCACCCTTCCATCCTTGCCCTGTTGCCAACCATTGGTTTCAGATATCGTAGCGCTCTTTCAATGTGATACATCCACCTGTATTACACAGGATCGCTAACTTTAGCTTCGAATTGAAGATGGATAAGCAGATGTTGCATTGGATTGAAGAAATCCAGAGGGAAAAAATTTGCATCTTACATAAAAGTACAGGTATCTCCTTCTCTAGCTTATCCATCATCACTATCTTGATTTCTTTAGCACCAAGTTGTCTATAGAAATAGCTGAGCTCGGCTAAAACCTTCCACACTGCATCATCTAGATAGCCACTAAACATAACAGGTAAGAGTCTTTCCATTATAATATGATAATCATAACTCTTCAACCCAGTGAGATTTCCTGTGTTCACATTCACTGCTCGTTTCAGACTAGCTGCGTAACCATCTAGGAATTTCAAAGTTTTCATCAATTTCATGACTTCTTTCTTTTCTTTAGATCGAAGACAGAAAGAAGCACATGGCTTGTCACCACTTTCAGAGATTTCAAGAGTTGGACGGTCTTCATCTAGCACCAGTTTGTCCAACATATCAGAAATTTCTGACCCGTTGAGATGTTTCGGTGGTCCGTTAGTGACAACGGTGTTCTTTCTAAGACATGCATTTGTTGCTTAAATATATGATTCGAAGGCAACCAACGTCTCTGACAATCAAAATAAGATATCTTGCCTCCATGAGTTAGTCGAAAGCAATCCGTGTCCGAAGCACATATCGGACAAGTCAGACGACCGTGAGTGCTCCATCCGGAAAACATGTCGTATACCGGTAAATCATGGATGGAACACAAATAAGCAGCTCGAAGGTTGAATTCCTGCTTCTTGTTACTGTCGTATGCTTCGACTCCTGTCCACAACACTTACAATTTTTCAATCAACGGTTTCAACATCACGTTGAGACGTGACCCAGGATGATCAGATCCAGGTACAATGAGGCTGAGGAACATGAACTCGTTCTTCATACACAAAGCCGGTGGCAGGTTGTAGGGAATGACAAAGACGGGCCAACAGGAGTATGGCGCGATGTTTGTACTGAACGGTGAGAATCTGTCTGTCGCTAACCCGATGCAAACATTTCTCGCATCACGAGAAAGATCTGGAACGAAACGGTCTAGCGCCTTCCATGCATCACCGTCGGACAGATGCGTCATGAATTCTTTGTTCTCACGTTTAGCTTCTTTGTGCCATCTCATGTGTCTTGCGGTTCTTTTTGAAAGAAACAACCGCTTCAACCGAGGTGTCACAGGCAAGTAACGAAGCTTCTTATGTGCGACATCTGTCATCACATTATCGCCATCGTCATTAACAACTTTGACATACCTCGGTTTACCACATTTCAAGGACATGTTTTCGTTGGCGTGCTCTTTCCAGAATAGCATGCAGTTGTCTGGGCACACACCGATTTTCTCATAGTTCATACCGAGACCAGATATCCGCATCTTCGAATGATAGATATCTTTAGGCGCTTTGTCAGGTTGTGAAAGGATATCACATATCATTTTTATGATATCATTGTAGCAGTTGATGAAAAAAAAGTAACTAGACTTAATTGCCATAAATTTGGTCAAGAAAGCAAGAACATTCATATTCGTGCGTTCATGCAATGGCTGTTGTGATTTCTTGAGCTCCTCGAAGAAATCGTTGCCTCATTGGTAAGAGGATCCTCCATTTCCAGAACTTCTAGCATCTCATCCATCTTATCAACCCTCGTTATATCATCATCCTCATTCACTTCTACTATGTCTCGAGATTTAGTCTCGCCGTGAAAGGTCCACACCTCATAACTTAGTGTGAAACCGTTTTGACATAGGTGAAACAAAAGTTCCAATCTGCTCAAAAACTTAGTGTTTCGGCATTTCGTACATGGGCACCGCACCTTATCATTCGTTGACAATGAAAATGCTCGATCCAAGAATTTATCTAACTTGATGTACCACTCATCCGAGGGACCACCAGTTCTGCTCTTCCAGCCAGTATACATCCAACTGCGGTCTTCACCTATGTTTGACTCTACAGTTTAAAGCCGAAGAAATTATCGTTAATATATGCAGGATTTATCCTGCTTCTCACGAGACACAATACCTGAAGCCCAACAAAATTTTGGCAGCACAACCTCGCTTGTTTTACACTGCACCCCCCCAAAAATGGTGCAGTTCTTCAAGTTTTGGGGTCAACTGTCTAACAACAAGGGAGGAGGCGAGGAAATAACGAAAGAGAGGAGGAATGAACGTGAGAAAACCACCCGTCGGGGCCCGCCGTCCACATGCGGGAGCTTGTTGTAAGTAACGGCATCCTGGGGACGAACGATTGTTACCGTCGCCAATTATGGCTTGGAGACTTTATTTGCGACGGTTATCGTTGCGGTTCGCTTCCGTGCCATCTCGAAGACGCCGCGTATGCCGCTCACCGGGGCCGCTGCCGCGTAGTCGGGAGCGTCCTCGGGGTGTGTGAGTCGGGGCCAGGTATATCCAGTTTAGGGTTGGCCGTCGCAATTTATTTTACTTGCGACGGCTTTTTCTTTGGTCGTCACAAATAGGACTTTATATGATGTTAGCACAATTGACACATAACGTCAAGAATACGTCCCATCAAGGGGGACGTCAAGACAAAAACTCTCGTCAACCTCAAACGAGTTCATATGTTGAGTTCTTGGTGACTCAACCACTGGTCTTCATAGAGGCCAAGGATCCTCTGGTGGCGGATAGCTGGATCCTACCATCGAGTCTAAGTTTGGGTTGCTCTAGTGCACCGAACATCAGAAAGTATTATACACGGCGCAACAAGGAGGGAGGGATACCTACGAGCATTGGCCTCGTATGCGCCTGACTACGCCTAGGTAGATATTACTATGGGTTACCCGTATCCGCTGGATAAAATCTGTACCTGAACCCGTACCCCTTACCCGCAACACTTTAGCACATAACAAAATATGTTCAACACATAACACAAACATAGGCACATAAAATAACATGTTCAACACATAACATAAACATAAATTAGCACAATTGACAAACGAAAGACGGTCGTCGCAAACGGAAGGCGGGCGCGAAGGGAGACGGCGACGGGCGCGGCGGGAGGCGGGGGTGGCGGGGCGCGGTTACGGAAGGCGGCGCGCACACGGCGGGAGGTGGCGCAGCGGGGCAGTCGTCGCAAATCAATCTAATTACTAAATTAAACTATAAACATCCTAATTATCTAACTAACTATAAAAAACAATTTAATTGCCAAATTAATTACATATTACTCTAAAACAACATTGAATTAACTATACTCTAACCAAATCTAACTAATAACAAGAAAAAAAATGAAAAAAATGCATTTAGATGGAGGAGGTTACCGAGAGGCGGCAACGAGAGGCGGGCGTGGCGGGAGACGGCGACGGCGGCGGGCACGACGGGAGACAGCGAGCGCGGCGGCGGGCTGCGGGAGGCTGGAGGCGGGGCACGGCGGGAGACGGGGCGCGGCAGGAGGCGGGCGCGGTGGCGCCGGCGACGAAAGCTGTGTGAGTCCGAACGGCGCTCGGCCGGGTATATCCCGTTAATTTGTGACGGCTTCGTTAATTGCAACGGATTTTTCTTTGGCCGTCGCAAATAGGCATTTATTTGCAACGACCACAGGTCTGACCGTCGCAAATCAATGTCTATTTGCGACGGTTGATGTCGTAGCCGTCGCAAATAGGCATCTATTTGCGACGGTTTTTTTTGCGACGGCGTAGGATTAGCCGTCGCAATTTACTTTATTTGTGACGGTCGCCCGTTGCAAATAATTTTAGCCATCGCAAATGATCGCGTTTCCTGTAGTGAGGCTGCCTGGAAACCATGTCTTATCGAACCG
Source organism: Neostapfia colusana (assembly GCA_030760725.1). Lineage (NCBI taxonomy): Eukaryota > Viridiplantae > Streptophyta > Magnoliopsida > Poales > Poaceae > Neostapfia > Neostapfia colusana. Next base: position 2,376,322 of record JASWHV010000019.1, on the reverse strand, counting down.
TTTGTATCATACAAGGTTCATGAACATGAGAACGACTTCTAGCAATGAAAAGTTCTCTCATGCCATGTGAATTCCAACATAAATCTTGCTCTACTCAAAAGTGATACAAATTCATCTAAAAACGGTGAGATCCATATAGACTTGGGAAAGCAAACTTTCAACTTATTTCTACCTCTTTTGCAAGCCTCTAAACCACAAAACCACACAGCTACAAGAATAACTTGAGTTCACATTGGCACACTCCTAACGTTTTCAAACTTCTAGAACTACATTATCCACGTGTTCCTACGCTAAGTAAAGCTATTAAAATTAGACGTATTTTATCCCTTACAGAGCATCATAGGCGGAGTTACAGGTTCATTGAGCGATCAGCATACTCCTGAATCATGGCACCAAATAGGGAAGGTTGTTCCATTAACCTCGATGGCGCGTCAAATTCTTTTATCAGACCTGAACAGGTAACATGATATTTTAGAATAGATTGAGGAGACCTAAATACTCACGTTATTCGAATTACCAACAATCAGATTCTATATGAAACAAATAGCTCTTAAGAAGAATAGATGTTACCTGCATCTATCACTAAAACTCTATTACAGTCCATGACTGTTGGTATTCTGTGCGCAATACTAATTATTGTGCACGATGAGAACTCTTGACGTGTGATCTTTTGGATCACGGCATCAGTTTGAGAATCAACCGAAGCAGTTGCCTCGTCCATAAATAAGATTCGGGTCTGTTTCAATATGACACGGCCAAGACAGAGAAGCTGCCTTTGACCAACGCTCCAGTTCTCTCCGCTGTCAGCCACTATGAAGAACAAAATCAAAAGAAGTGAGTGCAATATGTATGCTAACAAAAATTCAAAGAAGCACAAAAGTACCATACCTAGAGCATCAAGTTTTTTAGGTTTTGAAGCTACTACATCTTTCAGCTGGCAGCGTTCCAGAGCCTGAAATGATGTAAATTAATTGCCCATGGCAGACACTAAGCATCCTTGATGGAGGAAATTAAAAGAAACTGTATGTTAGTGGCCATTGTACCTGCCATATTTCAGCATCTGAATACTCCCCGATTGGATCAATGTTGATTCGAATTGTTCCTTCAAAAAGGACTGGTTCCTGTGGGATTATGCCAAAGCGAGATCTCAGATCGTGCAGACCCAGTGTGCATATGTCTATTCCATCAATGATCATTTTCCCCTCTGCAGGCTCAACGAGCCTGAACAATGCTTGGATCAAAGTTGACTTGCCACTGCCTGTCCTTCCTACAACTCCTATCTTTTCTCCACCACTGATCCTTACATTAATTCCTTTGAGAATCAGAGGTGTATTTGGTCGATACTTAACCTGAAATGATAAAGTCGATGTGTTGAGTTACTGTAAGTAAATCCCTAATTACAAAAAAATGTTTCAATGCATTATACACTTTATTGAGTAAGGCATAGACCAGCATCTGACAAAAAAATTATGTCAAAATGTAAGTTTTTCTACCATATGGAAAAATAAACTACAAAATTATCTAATTGGGTACTTCAAATCATAAAAGGAATACTAGAAAAAAATAGTAAAACAAAAGTAAATAAGTAACCTTCAGATCCTTAATATCGATATCTCCATGTGTGGGCCAATTTGGAGGAGGAAGATGGTCTTCTATTTTCCATGCCGCCTCAGAAGGAAGACTACTGAACTGATTTACCCTCTCCACAGCGACCATATCGTTTTCTAACATACAGCTAATGGATATTGCAAAGTACACCAGAGAATTGAGGGACAGTCCATAGGAAAGAGACATACCAACAAATTCTGCAACAACATATCAACAATCAGTTTCTCAGGCCTATGAAAAGCTCATGATCATAGGAGACTAGTTATCAACTATAGTAATTTAGTAAACATTATCACCAGTCAATCAATCAAACAAAACAGATGACATAAAACTCTCATGTGTTTATCTTCAAACTTTTACTAGCATCCAGGCAAACTATAAGAAATTAACCCCACCATTCAAATTCAAAAGGTAGTACAGTAATCTTGAATAATTGGTTTCACATGAGTGAAGCTTTTATCAAGCTGCTATCTTTCTGGGCTAGTAGAAATTTTAAATTATATATATATATATAGAAATGCAGGGAAAGGCTGCGTACAAAAGACCCAAGTGGGTCGGACCCTTCCCCGGACCCTGCGCAAGCGGGAGCTACATGCACCGGACTGCCCTTTCTTTCTTTATATATATATATATATATATATATATATATATATATATTCTTTTCCAAACTGAGAGGGGAAGTCGACCCCCAATCCTATCCGTTATGACGGCTCGCTCTTTTTCCAAGTACTCTTTTTCAAATTGGTGGCTTCAGAATCGCTTTCTAAACGATTGATGAACTCCTCCGCAAAAATGAAATGAAAGCTCGCTTTGATTGAGTACTCTTCTTGGCTTGTTCAGTTCTTCTCATCCTTCGGGAAACTTCTGGCAACTTCCTTTCCAGAATTTCAGCCGGTAACTTTTGTTTGCACGAGGCCATTCCCCATACTATTACGATGATGATGGAACGTATGCGATGGGACCTAGAGATCAGCATAATGGAAGAAGTGACTCCTGAGATGAGAGTATCATATCGATCTAGTATCTACTTTTCACGGGGACCTTGATCTTTCCATCGATCCTTCATTAGCTTGTAAATTCCTTGTGTGAAATAACTCAAAAATTCTTTGTGCTAAACTTGTATCAATGCAGTACTGTTTAATGTGGAAGAAGTGTTTTTGTTACTAACAACATAGAAACCATGATACCAGTGCATAAGCATGAAATATATATATATATATATATATATATATATATATATATATATACTCAATTGGTACCTTTCTTGATAAAATTACTGGGCAAACTGATCATGAGAAAAGCAGTAATTGACAATACGAGTGTTCCAATCAGCTCCAGTCGGAACCCGAGCCATTCATTGGCCGCATAGTTGTAGAAGTACATGCGCAAACTTGAATTAATTCTGTCTAGATTCCCCTGGAAAAATTCTTTCTCCTTTTTGAAAGATCTTATGGTTGTTGCACCTAGCACAGTCTCTGAGAAATGATCGATAACCGGTGCCTTTGTTACACCTTCGAGCCTAGTTAACTCCCGAGAAGTTGCAAGATAACGATTCTGCAGACATAAGGATAACATTTCCACTTACTGTTAAGTATTGTCTTCCCTATAGGGCACTATGTAATATGTATGGATTTCATCAACCAGAGCATACCCTGTACCAAATGTTCAGTAGTAGAAGTGGAATGACAGCTATAATTGATGGCCAGGCGACCTGACAAGTAACAATTATGGTACTCAAAACTGAAATGTACATAGAGATTGTCAGACCAACAAAAAAGGCCAGCACAACATCAATTGTTGTTTGGTCAGATGACGCCTGAAAAGATAGAAGGGAAATACATATCAGAAGAAGAAAAAAGAATTGGGGCATAAGTATTTACAGACCCCAAATTAAAACAAAATATTTCTTTTGAGTATGCTTCAGAGAGCTACAGATAAGTTTGTAAAGCCATCACAAGGCCATATACGAGGATCAAAAACTAAAGATTTGAGAAGTCGTATCATAAAACTACAGATTTACCATGCAACGTATGGTAAAACTACATTATTAATGTGCCAATGCAAGTATCACAAAACTACATATATTACAAATAAAATATGTTTCTGCCATATTAAATTTTTAGAAGGGCAGGCCTGACGCAGTGGTAGAGTCTCTCCACTTGTGTCCTGGAGGTCCTGGGTTCGAATCAGCCTCCTTGCAAAATAAGCAAGGGGAAGGCTGCCTAGAAATTCCCTTCCCCAGACCCCACAACGTGTGGGAGCTTTCAGCACTGGGTATGCCTTTTTTTCATATTAAATTTTTATTATGGTACCCTTCTGAAATATGAAATTTTGTGATACATTGGCACATTAAATCCTAAAGTTTGTGATACGACTTCTTACTTATATATTTGTGATAATTCTGCAAACTGTATGTGTTGCAAAATTTACTATTCTTTTTCAGATGTACAAGCAACAACAACAACAACAAAGCCTTTGTCTCAAGCACGTTGAGGTTGTGAAACTCAAACTGAGTTCCATATCCATAGCAATGGCTGTTTTGATGCTGGCTCGTCAAGCCTATCACAATCCTCCTCCTTTACCCGAGCTTGGGACCGGCTATACCTAGAAAGGCACGGGCGGAGTTTCAGATGTACAAGCAGTGTATACGAAATTGCGTAGAAGGTCACACTCCTAGATTGAATGAGGGGTTTAGAAAGATTTTCACCATTTGTTTAGGTTAAAAAGGCTAGGGGGTTAAGTATTCCTAGGGAATGTAAAATCAATTGACAAGTCATCACAATGAAGTTTGGGGAGAAGGGCAAAGAAAATAAACTAAACGAAGAGGTTTACCCGGCTGAGAATCCTTCCTGAAGGAGTAGTATCAAAAAATGACATTGGAGCATGCAGAATGCTGTCAAACATATTCTTGAAAAATATCTGAGCTGTTTGAAGTCCCAAGATTGTCTCAAGGAAAGTCTTGATTACTTGAAGGATCATTGAAAAAACAGCTATGGCTACATACACTCCAAGGAACAAGGATGGATTGAATGGAAGGCTGCCTGACGTTTGGTATGATAACCAATAGTCACTAGCCATATCAGAACCTTGCCATACCAATGCGAAGCCAAGCATGCCAACAACACCCCACCAACCCCAAGCCTCTGTCATGTATAACTTGTACACTCGCCAATTTACTTGACCACTCTCCCTTTCCTCTTCTTGAATAATCTTGGAAGTGGCTGCTTCTATGTCAGGTGCCACGACCAACTTCTCACCCTTTCCGATGGATCTGGAGCGAAGAGAAGGGGTTCTAATTACAGCAGCTGGCTGTGGATCTTTAGTTTTATTTATTTGCTGGCTTTGCTCCACTAGTTCCATTGAACTATCATGAGCTGCAACAAGAGCTGCAAAATCTGAGCCTGCCTCTAGTAACTCAACATACTTTCCTGATTGTGCAATCATACCATCTCTTATGACCTGCATATTTCAAGATGGGTAGAAACATGAGAAAGTCAAGCGCACAGAAGAAAGCTCTAGAATTCTGCCCTTTTATAAGAAAACATGACCAATCAAAAAGTCCCATCATATATACAAATGTTTCTTACAAGGAATGGATAATACTTCTTTTGTTGAATCAACTCAAATCTTTGGACCTAACGTTTCATGAGTAGAAAATATCAAAGCATGATATGGTCTTTTTATTGTGTCATCTAGTTGTTGGAAGTTTTCTAACAAACAAATCACTTGATAGATACTAGTAGTGGCAAGACATGCTAATTAACTACGAGTATATTTTTTAGTGCCTACATGAACAGCTGGATACAAAATATGCCAATAATTTGTTAAAATATTCCTTTGCAAAATTGTTTTATGAAAAAAATGCATATCATCTCACACGTTACGGAAACGGTGTAGCATCAAACTTACAGATATATTGTCAACATTATGCAAGAAATCCACTTGGTGTGTAACAAGTATGATGGCCTTTCCATTAAGTGTGCCCCTTAGACACTCCTGAAAAAGAAAGGTCACTGTTGTAATATTGTGTTAAACTTTATAAAAAAAGGGCAGCCCGGTGCATGTAGCTCCCGCTTGCGCAGGGTCCGGGGAAGGGCCGACCCACTTGGGTCTTTTGTACACAGTCTTTCCCTGCATTTCTGCAAGAGGTTGTTTCCAGGACTCGAACCCGTGACCTCATGGTCACAAGGAAAACAGCTTTACCGCTGCGCCAAGACCCCCCTTCTGTGTCGAACTTTATATGGATAGAAAATCACGCTGTTACAAAATAACAAAAATGTTAAGAAGTATTGTTTCTCCAAATTGATTGTGATACATGAAGGGAAATGAAGAATCATTTCATCCTTCTGATATCCATCAGTGCTTTATTGAAATTTATTGATTTACATAAAGCAACATCAATTAGACTATTTCAGTTCAACTTCTTAAATCATTTCTTTAGTTTCTCCAAGCTACAATCCTCAAAAGAATGATCAGTATAATATATATTGTGTTTTATAAAATGATAAAATCACAAGATAAAGAAACCTAAAAAACTCGTACATTCAAATAAGCTTATTTTTTCCTCGAACATGCAGGATAGTTATTTATCATTATATCAAGAAGAAAAGGAGGGAGTAGAGCCCGTACAGTAGTTGACTGCTCAAATTTAACTCGTGGAGTACTTGATCCATTTAATGCCGCTTCTAACTTAATAGCAGGCATATTTAAAACAAAATAAATCAATAATGACATTAGCTTCTATCTAATACATAAAAAGCAAGAGGAGGGCTGCCTGGAAAACCCTTTTGTTAGTAGCTGAACTCTTACTCTCATTGAGTAAGAGGATGACACTAGGAGTTGGGGTAATTTTCTGGTTTATTCCTCACACAATATCATACCCAATGAAGGGTTGGGGTTACATATTTATAGCTGGCTCAAGACAGCCAAGCATATGCCAAGATGCTAGTCTAAGATGTTGTCCTTAATATGTTGTCCTAGTTGGGGCCATAAAAACCAACAGAATGTTGTCCTAGTTGGGGCCACAAAGACCAACAATACAAGACTTATTCCATCATTCTCCCCACTAAGTCTTGTGCGTCGTCTTGTGAAAAGTTGGACCACCCTGATCCTGGAGCAAAGCTTAAGGAACTTGATCATCTCAAGGGGTTTGGTGGGCAGGTCCGCAAGCTGATTCTTGGTGTTGATGTAGCGCTCATTGATGCTCCCTTACTCCAAGCATTTTCAGATGAAGCGATACCTCACCCGGATGTGCTTGCTCCGTTCATAGAAAACTGGGTTCTTTGCCAGGGCCAGAGCGGACTTGTTATCCAACCTGAGTTCCACGGCTCTAGTGTCTCTACTGAGGAGATCACCAAGCAGTCAAACAAGCCAGAGCGTCTGAGTCGAAGCGATGGAGGCCGCTATGTACTCGGCCTCGTAGCTAGACATGACCGCCACCTGCTGCTTGACCGACTGCCAGCTAACGAGGCACTTGCCAAAGAAGAAGAGAATCCCGCTCGTGCTCTTGCTGGTGTCGATGTCGTCGGTGTGGTCACTGTCGCTGTACCCGACAAGGTGTGCCTCTCCAGGGCACCTCGGGTAGTAGAGGCCGTGGTCGAGAGTCCCCGCAACATAGCGGATGATCCTCTTCACAGGCTGCTGGTGCTCCGTCATCGGTCGCTGCATGAACCGACTAACGTAGCCAATAGAGAATGCCAGGTCTGGCCGTGTGTGGACAAGGTAGTGAAGGCTCCCCACGAGACGCCGGTACTGCGTAGCGTCCACCTCCTACGTCGTGCTGTCACAGCTCAACTTCAACCTCTCCTCCATCGGAGTGAGAGCTGGGTTGCGGTCTGTGAGCCCAGCCAGCTCAACATCTTGGCGTAGGCGGTCTGTCGAAGCATGATCCCAGAGTCGGTCCGGTTCACCTCGATCCCTAGGTAAAGGAGAGAGAGCGCAGGTCACTTATCTGGAAGGTGGCTTTCATCTCTTCCTTGAACACTGCCACCTCCGCATCCTTGGTGCCGATGATCACCAAGTCGTCGACGTAGACACCCACCAGTAGTGTGTTTTCTCCATTGCCCCGCCGGTAGATGGTTGCCTCATGCGGGATTTACCTGAAACCCATCCCCTTGAGCATGGAGCCCAACTTCGTATTCCACGCCCTTGGCGCCTGCCGCAAGCCATAGAGGGCCTTGCACAGAGGCAACACCTTGCCCTCCTTGCCAGGGATCGCAAATCCCGGCGGCTGGTGCATATAGACCTCCTCCTTCAGATCGCCGTTAAGGAATGCCGACTTGATGTCCATGTGCTGAACATGCTAGCCTTCCTAGGAGTCGCACAAATTCCATCCGTGCCACGGGAGCGAAGGCATCGTCGAAGTCGACCCCCTCCTGCTTGCTGCACAAAACCGCATGCCACCAAGCGAGCCTTGTGCTTAACGATGGCGCCGACTTCATCCTTCTTCAGATTGAATACCCACTTAAGTCTGATCGCATGGTGACCATGAGGGAGGTCAGTAAGCTCCTAGGTGCGGTTACTCTCCACTGCGTCCATCTCCAACTACATCGCGGCACGCCATTGACGCGTGTCTCTCGGCCTCCACAAAAGACCGAGACTCGCCGTCATCGCATGCAAGATGTAACTGTGCCTCCAGATTGCGAGGGACCAGTCCCGATACCGGCTGGTCGCGGAAAAGGTCCTCCATCGTACGATACCGCAACGGCTAGCCGTCACGATACGCGTCAATGCGCTCCTTGTCATGAGAGAGCGGAGTAGCGAACTTCACCGGGTGGTGCTCGCCACGAGCTGGTGTCGGAGTGGATGTGCCCTGAAGGGTGGCCGTCGATGCTGGAGTGCGTCGGGTCGCCGGCTGTGCTGGTGGTGGCGAAGAACTCGTTGCAGCCGAGGTCATGGCTGGAGAGCGTGGCGCTAAAGTCGGTGGAAGCTCGGGGACTGGGGTAGACATGCTCGGTAGAAAAGAGTTGCCTACTCCCCCAGCTCCCTTGAAGTAGACATAATCGACGGTGAAGTCATGGTACGTCAAAGTCGAGCCGTCGTCCACCGCCTTGTCCCATGCCCATCCTCGCCCTTCGTTGAATACTACATTGCGTGCCGTGCGCACTCGTTGTGTCCCTAGGTCTAGAATGCGGTAGGCCTTCGAGCTCTCCGCGTAGCTGATGAACACCCCCGGGGTGCTTCTGTCGTTGAGCTTGTCGATGTGGCCAAGCTCCTTGGCGAACGCGAGGCAGCCGAAGATCCGTAGGTGAGAGACTTCCCGCTTGCGCCCATGCCAAGCCTCGTACAGCGTCCTGCCGTGGAGAGCTTTGGTGTGCGAGCGGTTGAGGATGTAGACAGTCGTCTCCACCGCTTCTCCCCAGAAGACGGCCGACATTCCCCTCTGCTTGAGGAGGGCCCGAGCCATTCCCACAACCGTTTGGTTGTGCCGCTCGACAACGTCGTTCGTCTGTGGGCTGTACGGCGAGGAGTAGTGGTCCTGAGCACCCTCATCCGCGCAATACGACGCGAACTCAGCTGTCGTGAACTCACCGCCGTTGTCGGTGCGCAGCAAGCACATCTTGTGGCCGCACTCCGCCTTCGCACTGGCCTGCGCGCGCCTAATCGCGTTCGCAGCCTCTCCCTTATTGCTGAGGATCATCACCCACATGTAGCGGGAGAGGTCGTCGACGAGCAACAGGAAGTAGCGTCGTCCTCCGGGTGTAGCCAGTGTCACCGGACCACACAAGTCCCCGTACACGAGCTCGATCCGCTCCTTGGCTCGGAAGCTCGACTGTTGGGGAAAAGGAAGCCGCCTCTACTTCTTCAACACACAGACATCGCAGAACTGCTCCACATGGTCAAGGCACGGCAGACCTCGTATCATCTCCTTGGCACTGAGCCGCTTCAGGGCCTCGAAGTGAAGCTGCCTGAAGCGCTCGTGCCACTACTACGCCTCGTCGTCCCGACGGGCAGCAAGCCAGAGGGGTTGTGCTACATGCACGTTGAAGATGTAAAGTCGATTTGGTGCCTCTGGTTACCTTGATAAGAAGGTGACGATGGCGATCCTAAATCCTCATGACTCCGTCCTTAATCTCCACGCGCGAACCGCTCTCATCCAACTGTCCAAGGCTGATGATAGAGTTTCTCAACGCGGGGATGTAGTAGACTCCGATGAGCAGCGGGTGCTCACCAGATTCGGCAGTGAAGATGACGGAGCCGATGCCCTTGATCTCCACGCAGGAGGCGTCCCCAAACTTGACGGAGCCTCGGACATTGGGATCAAACTCAGTAAAGAACTCCCGTCGACCGGTCATGTGATGAGTGGCGCTGGTGTCGAGGCACCACCCGTCAATCTTGTCGTTGCTAGAGCCTTCACTGAGAAAGGCGTGGGCTCTCGGCTCATCAAGGTGCAGGAGAGCTGTTGCGGCAGATGCCGCTGGTGGTAGCTCGATGCTTGTATGTGCCAGAAGCAGAGTCGGCTCCTCCTCCACCTGCGTCACATGGGCCTGGCTGCGTCGTGACTGTCGACACTCCTTGGCCCAATGACCAAGCTTGCCACAATTGCGGCAGGTGTCGTCTCGTGTCGACTTCTTGTTGCCGGTGGCGCCGCCCTGGGCGTCACCCTCGGCACGCCCTTGCCCCCCGGCGTGGGCACCTCCACGCACCTTGCGCGGCTTGCCGCGCTTCCGGCCGCCTATCGATGTAGAGGACTCTCCCTTCTTCCCGTCACCTTGGCAGGCCTCCCACTGCTCTCGAGTGAGATGTAGCTTCCCGCCGATGGTGATAGGCCCCGAGAGAGGTTGTGGTTCGTTGTTGTCGACGACCTTGAGGCGACCTATCGCTTCTTTGATCGACATCATGGAGAGGTCTAGCAGAGACTCGATCGAGCGAGCGATCTGTTTGTACTTCTCAGGGATGCAACAAAAGAGTTTCTCGACGGCTCTCTCCTCGTCGTAGGTGTTGTCGCGAACTGCACCATCTTCTACAGCAGAGTGTTGAGACAGAGAGCAAAGTCATCAACGCCCTCACCTGGCTTGAAGATCAGGTTCTTCCACTCCTTACAAAGTGCCTACAGTGTGGTCTTGTAGGCGCGGTCGCTGCCGATGCGTGCCGCAGCGATGGCGCCCCAGACCTCCTTGGCAGTCCGCTTCTTGGAAAGCGAGAACTGCATCTCGGGCAGGACTGCAGCAATGAGAGCATCTAGCACCCGTTGATCCTCGTAGTAGTCGACGTCGCCGTACCGAACTGCTTCTCACATGTGCCGCACCTGGAGCTGTATCCTCATCACCGCGGCTCACTCGACGTAGATGGCCTTGGTGAGGGTAGGCCACCCACCGCCGGGACCAACATCCCTGACAATGGTCTGGATCCCGCAGTGACCATGGTACTTGTCTGGGGAGAGAGAGCTGCGCCGCCTGTAAAGGCTGCGATCTCCGTCGACCCGACCGCCACCGTCGGGAATTTTGCCGGCGCGTCCGCGCCTGTCTGGGCTGCCGCCGTTGCGCCCATGGGGGTGTGCGGCTGCCCACTGCGCCTTCTGCGCTCGCGCTGCCTCCCTCGCTAGCTTGAGCTCATCGTTGATGCCGCCGTTGGCAGAAACAGAGCCGCTGGTGCTACGTAGAGTCTCGAGCTCTGTTGCCACCGCACGTGCTGCATCCGCCGCCGCTATTTCTTCTACTTCCGCCCTCGCTGCTGCCAGTTCCGCCGCCGCCAGCTTTGCCGCCCTTGTCGCCGTCGCTGCAGTCTCTGCGGCCGCTCGCTCGTGTTCCTCTGCCACGGCGACCTCGGCCTCCTGCCGATGCCGCGCGCTCGAGGCGACCGAGCGCTGAGACTGTCCTTCGGACATGGCGCGCTAGTGGAGGGTTGTTGTGTGGGGAAGAGGCTGTCTCGGACAAGTTGTTGCTCGTCTGTGCAGCAGAGGAGGTATGAGCTGGAACAGCCGATGTTCCCGCTGCCGACTGAGCACCGAGAGAGGCGTGGGAAGGAGATGAGCAAGAGATGTTTAGGCTGCAGGATACAATGGCTCTGATACCACGTGTTAGTAGCTAAACTCTTACTCTCATTGAGGAAGAGGATGAGACTAGGAGTTGGGGCAATTTTCTGGTTTATTCCTCACACAATGTCATACCCAATAAAGGGTTGGGGTTACATATTTATATTAGCTAAAGACAACCAAGCATATGTCAAGATGTTGTCCTTAAAATGTTGTCCTAGTTGGGGCCACAAAGACCAACAGGATGTTTTCCTAGTTGGGGCCACAAAGTCCAATAGTACAAGACTTATTACCACCTTCCCCAGATCTCGTAATGTGTGTGAGCTTTCAACCCTAGGTACATTAGCTTCTATCTAATGCATAACTACCATGCTTTTAAATCGGCGCCTGGCCGGGCGGCGACGGTGAGCGAGCGGTGGCGACAGGAGGTGGAGGCGGCAGCGGCGGTGAGCGAGCGAAGGTAGAGGCGCCTCAGGCGGGCATCAGGCAAGGCAGCAGGGATGGGCCGGGCCAGGCTGTCTTATCATGAAAAATCCATCCCAACCCTAACCCTAAACAATCTTCTTCTCCCAACCTCACTCTCCTCTCTACCGACGGCGGCAGCGGTGATGCTGCGAGGGGCCAGTGGCGGCCCGGCGTGGTGAGAGGCCGCCAGCGACGTGGCACGGGGCCGGCGACCTGCACGGCGACCGACGGCGGTGGTGGCCACCCAGGCGAGTTGACCGGCCATGGCGTCCAGGCCAAAGCGCCCCTAGGAGGCAATCAGGCGTCGCCTGGTAAACACTGATAACAACGATTTAAATTCTTATCTGTGTGATAAATCTACTAAGACAAGCTGATTTTCAATCACCAAATAACTACGAGGAACGGCTTATTGGACAATACCATTTCTACAGAGGTTATGTGTCACCAGTGTCTTGCAGTAAAGAGTTTAGCCTAGTTCAAACTACAGAATTTATTCATCCATGAACAACTCACCCAGCACATGATTCTGAATAAGATTTTGCAAGGGGAAAATATTTAGGCTTTATAGGAGAACAGAACACTTACCTTAAAGATTTTTGATCCGGTGTGTGCATCAACAGCACTGAAGACATCATCAAGGAGATAGATGTCACAGTTTTGATAAACTGCTCTGGCGAGCTGAATACGCTGTTTCTGTCCACCACTGAGATTAATTCCTCGTTCCCCTATTTCAGTCTGATCTCCAAATTCCATCATTTCCAAATCTTTCTCCAGGCAACAAGACTGTATGACTTCTTTGTACCTTTCAGCATCCATAGGCAGGCCAAATAAGATATTCTCTTGAATTGTCCCATTTTGAATCCAAGCGGTCTGTGCAACATACGCAGTGCTCCCACATACCCTAACCTATACAAAGTGCAAGATGATTAAGCAAATACTTACATATAAAACAGAACAGCACTATAGGTCCTGGTGTTTATCAGGAAAATGCTAAACATGCATCAAATCATATAATTGTTTAGACTTCTAAGGTATTGTTCTATACTTTATGAGAAGATATTTTTATTTCTAGTGTTCATAGCTAGTCTACCCCAACATGCTTAGGACAAAGGCTTTGTTGTTGTTGTTGTTGTTGTTGTTGTTGTTCATAGCTCATGGATATTAACCCATCATAAATCGAATAATAATGTAGTTACTGATTTGAGTTCTATTTTTCTTACTTTATTGAGTTTACCAGGCATATAATCCAACTGACATTCACATCACAACGAAAAATAATGTAGTTGTCGACTGTAACTTAGAAAAAAAGGATTACGGAAGTTTGAACACAGTAAGAGCATGTCAGTCATAATTAGCAATCGCATAAGCATTTCATCGAGCATATGGTGGTCAAGGATCAGAGGCTTCGAACTGTATGACAAACAATGCTGAGTACCTTAGATGTCGGACATGCAATTGACGTGCAATAATAATCTGCTCTAGCAGTACGAAATGCTTACGATTCCAAAAAAAGTACGAACTGCTTACTAATTGGTGTTCCACACTCACCGTGCCGGAGACCTTCTCCATCTCTCCCATGATGCAGGACAGCAGCGACGACTTGCCGGCCCCGACCATCCCGACCACGGCCGTGAGCTCACCCCTTCTAACCTGCAAATTGATCTCCTTCAGTACCGTCTCCAGCACCGGTGTCCCATCGACATCTTTCTCCTCCTCATCGCTTTCATCGTTGTCGTCATCTTCACCCTCTTCGCTCTCATTCTTGCCCCTCATATCCCACGCAAAAACGCCGTTGCGCACTTCCACGACCACCTCGCCAGCGCCAATGCCAGAGTCGTCGACGCGCTCCACTGCCGAGTCATCGAGCTCTGCGTCAAGCAGGTATCTGTCGAGCCTGCCAAGAGACACGGTCGCTTGCGTCACCGCGGCAATCGCCTCGGGGAAACTCTGCATAGGTCCATCCAGCATCCGGAAGAACGCGGTGGCCGTGAAGACCTTGCCGGCATCGAGCGTGACGCCCGTCAGCACGCAGGTGCCGAACACGAGCACGGTCATGGCGAGCGGGCCGCTCCAGAGCACGACGGTGTTGGCGCACATGAAGTACATGGACTTGGCCAGCCACCCGAGCTCCTCTTCCCGGAGCTCGCGGATCTTGGCCCCAAACGTCTCCTCCCAAGCCTGGAGCTTGATGACGCGCATGTAGCTGAGCAGCTCTGTGATGGCCTTCATGCGCTCGTCGCGCTTGCCGAGGAACTTGAACTGGTACTCGAGGTTGCGCTTGTTGGCGATAGCCACGACCACTGTGACCACGGCGATGGCGGCGACCGCGGTGAGCACGGACGGGCCGAGATGGGTGTAGAGCAGGGCGAGCGCGACGGCGATCTGCAGAGGCATCAGCCAGAGGTTGTGGAGCTCGTGCGTGACGTTGGCCACCTCCTCAGCATCCACCTCCATGTAGTTAATGATCGCGCCAGCGCCGTGCGCGCGCCGCGCGCCCGTGGACAGGCGTAGCGACTTGCGGTACACGGCCGCGAGCAGCGCGGCGTGGACGCGCATCCCCAGCTTCTGCCCCTGGAACTCGTAGTGGTGCGACGCCAGCGTCTCGGCCGCCTTGCCGACGAGGAGGACGGCCACCAGCTGCAGCCCCTGGGTGACATCCCCGCCGCGGCGGACGAACTCGACGAACCTGTCCACCAGCGACGGGCCGACGTACATGACCGCGAGGTGGGCCAGCCCCAGCAGCGCGGTGAACAGGAACTGCGGCCAAAAGGAGCGGAGCAACGCGGTGACCACCGGACTGGAGCCCGGCGCCGAAGAAGGCCAGTTGGAGACAAACAGCGCGTACGCGGCGTCGGCGGTGTCGGCCGGCGCCACCGGAGGAACCTGGTCAGCGGCGAGCGCCTGCCTGTATCCCCTGGAGATGAGCGGGTTTACCCAAGCAAACGTTGCGAGCGAGAGGCACGACGCCGTGGCGTACGTCTGCTCTGTCCCGGCGGAATGGTCGTTGCAAGCAGCCGGGGCGCCGAGGCCGGTGGACGCGTTGGCGGAGAGGTACAGCAGCGGGAGCGACAGCGCCAGCCACGCGAAAGCGAGCGGGTCATCGGGGAGTACCGGCTCCCCGGCGGCGAACCGCGCGGCGGCGCAGCCGGAGACGACTGCGGCGAGAGCCGCCGTGCAGAGCCAGAAGAGCCTGAGGTGCGCCGGGTGGACCGCCCGCGGGGGCTTCTTCTCCTCCGCCGCGACGACCCAGGCAGCCGCAAGGTGCGCGGCGGCATGCGCGGCGAGGAAGCCGCACTCTGCCAGGACCCGCGTCGCCCTCCCCCGGAGGCGAAGCGCCGCGAGGACGAGCAGCAGAAGCGCCGCCGCCGCCTGGAGCACGGAGACCACGAGCGCGAGCGCGTGCCGGAGGCTGTTCCCGCGACGAGGGGGAGGCGGGTCGGTCTCTGTCGCGGTGGGCTTGGCAAGGAGGGGCTCCCGCGCGTGGCGGTCGAGGTCGTCTGCGTCGTGGCGGCGTGCGCGGAAGGCGAGCGCGAGCGCGGCGAGGAGGAAGAGCAGGTCGAGGGTAGCGAGGAGCGCGCGCTGCGGGCACGGTGAGAGGACGAGGAAGGCGAGGCGTCCGGGGAGGGAGAGCGACGGCTGCGGGGAGCAGGAGCTGGTGGCGATCCACCACGGGAGGGACGGCATGGTGGCCGGGCTGCGTCACATTCGGGGCGCCCTCGTAGGAGTCGGCGGTGGTGGGTTTTGTCGGAGGAGGAGGGGAGGTGTTGACCCGGTGGCCGGAAAAGTTTGACCTGACAACGGAAAAGGCAACGCCGTGGAATCCCGGTGGGAACTATGACCTCCGTTCATTTCCATGTGGAAGGCTGGTCGCAGCCACGTCATCACCCATGTTTCATAAAAAATGGAAAATAAAGACCCACCATAGCTACGGGGCCTCAATCATTTTTTTATACATCTAGGAGCACTTACTCTTATAACTGTACATATGTCGTATGGATAACTTCAAAAACTGTATCAGGCTGATTTTGAGATGAAATGCTCTCCATTCTCATTTCTGAAAACTCTATTGTAGTGTTCGGTCTATGGACGCGAGGATGAATAATGTATATAATAATCTCTTTTGAGGCTTTTTTGGTTTAGCTAAGTTTCTAATTGGAGATTTTTGTAACATGAAGGATGTTTATGTATAAGGTTGTAATAAGGAATAAAATATACATATTCAGCACTTATTCTGAAATAAAATAATTTGGACGGTTCAATATATTGATTAAAATGGTTTAGGTTTAACATCATTTCCCATCAATAAAATGTAAAAGTATTGAAGAAAATGAAGTTCATTCAACACATAGATTGTCAAGGGGGATACATATATAGGACACAAAAGACCA
The DNA here is from genome assembly GCA_030760725.1 of Neostapfia colusana. Classification (NCBI taxonomy): domain Eukaryota; kingdom Viridiplantae; phylum Streptophyta; class Magnoliopsida; order Poales; family Poaceae; genus Neostapfia; species Neostapfia colusana. The sequence goes on along the minus strand of JASWHV010000019.1, from coordinate 2,359,888 downwards.
AAATACTCATGCCTAATAACAGTGTTACCCCTAATAAAAAGAGTACTCTAACAAAAAGGACCACATGTCCCCCATTTCAACCTCTCCAGATTGAAGGGTGTATCAAATCCCCCTTGCGCGGCTCCTTGGCCAGGGCCTGTCCTAAGCCAACTCCCAAACGTTGAAAAAGTTCACCTTATCGATTTGCAGATGAAGGTTGGCCATGATGAAGCCCGCTTGTTCCTTGAAACAACCGTATAATTTGCTTCCCGTGGTGGGCACGGGGTAACACCCCACGCCATCTCTGTCTTTGGCTACCTCTGACCTCCTCTTAGACTGAGAACGTCCACCTAAGAACTTTTAAAAGTTTCCTTCTCGACCAACTCGATCCGATGACTGACTCTTAGCTGTTAAGGAACTGACTGCCGCCCGCGCGTCGACGTGAACTAACAAAGGAATACGAAGTGTTTAGGTGTTGAAAACTGTGGAAAAGCATGGTCGTCAGAAGTTTCTACATGAGCAGGAACCGGTTCTGCATTCTGTCCTTCATCCATCTGTCGTCGCCTGCGTGCAAGTACAAGACCGACCAGCGTACTCCTGAACCATCTCGCCGAAAAGCGACGGCCTCCCTCCCTCCGCCCGTCAACCTGGAGGGGGCGTCAAACTCTTCCACCAGCCCTGAAACGGGAGCATTCAGAAGGACGAGGCTGGTCAGAGGCACAAAACCTCGACGCGCAGCAATCATTTTTCCCGCGAGATCGCGCGTTTGTAGTGTGACATCAACGTGGGAAACGTAGCGTTAAGTAGGCATACCTGCATCCAGCACCAGCACCCGATCACTGTTGTCCATCACAGTTGCTATACGATGTGCAATGCTTATGACAGTACACTCGGCGAACTCCTCTCGGATGATCCTCCGCGTCCGTTTGAGAGTCAACGGAAGCGGTCGCCTCGTCCATGAGAAGGATCCGGCTGCGTTTCAGAACAACACTGGCCGAAGCAGAGGAGCTGCTTCTGCCCGAGGCTCCAGTTCTCCCCCATGTCGTCAACTGCAAAAAACAAGCAACGAGCAGGAAAGCATTATTCATCCCATTCCCAGTAATGCTACAAAACGAACACGACACGCATGTAGTTGCACTCTTAAATCAGAGTGATAATGTTTTTTTATCACGGGCCTTAGCACAGCAGCACGAATAGCAGATTGCCATTCCCACATGGTCGCAATTAGATTACTATAGCAAACTAGGATAAAATTAGTCAACCATAACAAAACTTAGCTATAATTGTCCAAACATAACCAAATATAGCTATAATTGCTTAAACACAACAAAATTTAGACATAATTACTCAAACATAGCTAAACTTAGCTATAATTACTTAAATATAGACAAACTTAGTTAAAATTAGCCATAATTGCTCAAACATAGTCACAATTGCTCTTACATTTTACAGGGATCCGCGGCGCGAAGGCTCAGATTCCATCGCCTGTGCTACCGGAACCTAGAGCACAACATGAGGATGACATTCTGGGCTCCGGAGGTAGCGGAAGTGGGAGTGTCTAGCGTTGTGTGTTGCATTTCATATTATTGTATTATAAACTGTCTATGATATTATATGATTGTTTTTGTATCTGCCTGTGAGCTGACCATCGTGCCAAGTTAATATTTTTATGTTTTTTTAATTACATTCCTTATTTACGACGGCCTGGAGGTGACCGTCGTAAATAAGCCTGTGTTATTCACGATACCTGTTCCTGACCATCATAAATAAGCTTTTAAAGGTGCACACCCTCTCAGTAAATTACGTCGGCCAGTTTAAACCGTCATAAATAACTTATTTATGACAACGGTCGTCGTAAATAATCTTATTTACGACCAATCACTTGTGACGCCCAGATGCCGTCGTAAATAAGGAATAACCGTCGTAAATAAGTTAATTACGATGGTTATAGGCTGAATTATAACGGTTTAGGTCATTGTAAATGTGGCAGATTGTTGTAGTGAGACCAACTACAGACAGTGCAATGATGTCATTTGAAGAGTGGCATAATGGTAGCAAAAAGTTAAATATTGTCTGGTTTACACCATGGACCACATTTTTTTTGATAAACATGAGGTTTATTGATTATAAAATCAAACAATCATTATAAATGAGTTCTTGGATACATTTTGGAGTAGACCCACGTCACACAGAAAATAACTCACTAAGATTAGCAAGATGATGGGCGGGAACTATAAACATGATAGAAATAGCAAGACTCAAAGGAGGCTGCCAAAAGTCTAATACCATAGATCACAGGACCACAAATAGATCGATCCTCTTACGTCAACTTCACACGCTGCACCACAGAAAGACAATATGAATTGATCATCATCTTTGAGAGGCCCTTATGACACGCCTCAACGCTAACGCTTCTACAATCTTAGATGTCACGATCTCTTCACAGTATCCACTACATTCAGCTAACAAATTTCTGAAATGGTCTCGGATCACAACATCAATTCATATAAGACGAAAAGACAAAAAAAATTGCCGCATCAACATTGACAGAAACCATGCCTTTCGACGCCGGAGACCATTTGCGACTTGAGAAACCGATCTCTCACCTGTGGTTAGCAGTGAATGGATAAAGATTAAGGCAATCATCTGAATATGCACTAAAACTTTCTTGGCTATCGATCTAGGGTGCAACATCGGTTCACTGTCCCTCAATTTATTCAATGCATCCCAAATATATGCTACATTGTCACGGTGACAACCGTGGAGTCCCATACTAATGCCCTGTCAAGAAAATCAAGAGTCCACACACGACGAGAAATGAAAAGACTTACATTACATCTTGACCTGATGCTCAGCACTGACAAAATCCCAAACCTTGCGAGCAGAATGGCAAAATAAAAGACAATGCTGGATCGTCTCGTGGTGGCCACATACCACATTGAAATCCATCCTGGTCCAATTGGAAAATAGTATGTATATGGTGTTAGCTATGCTTTAGTAGATCAGTAAACTTTTTTTAGGAGAAGAAACAATACCAAGGAGCTACATCATACATCATTTTTTTGAAATACAAATTCTTTGAATAATTCATTTTGTTTGTTTGATTTAAACTTTGGCTCGATTCACTTAAATTACTCAATTAGTAAATCATGCTCCCTACTAAAATCTGTCATCTTTGTTTTTAGTCAATCTAGGGAATAACGGTTTTTAGTCAATCTCTGTTTTTAGGCGTACATATAGAAACAGCAGTGGGAAATCTTCGGACTCATAGGCTGTTGTAACCGATTCGAACCTGCGATGTGAACTCGTAGTTCATGCCATACACGACAAGGATATATGTAGCTTTAATATGAATGCCGTTGCATATGCGATGCTTCTGTTTCTATTATTCGTATTTATTAGTACTTCTGCTATAATTTATTTTCTGTAACTAATCAATAAATTATATAACTTCTATCATTTGTCACCAGATTTCATGGGTGTGGTTTGCTTGCACACAATCCACAACTGATATTACAAAATGTTTATATTGTGCATCGTCAGCATTTCCTGACGTACGTGTTCAAAATGTTATCTCACCTTCTTCTGGACCCGTATTTGCCACAATCATCGTAGATTCCAAGCAGCATAGTTTCGTCGATCACCAGATTTCACGGGAATGGTTCGCCTGCTACAGATTCTATGGAACATAGCCAGATACAGGGCTCCATCGGTCGAGATGTAGGCGAAGAGTTGGAAGAAGAAGGTGGGAAGGAACAGAAACCTTTTCCTCATTTCTTCATTCAATGATCGCCGACGATTGCTAGTCATGTTCTTCATACAGGGGAAACTAGGACCCAACACAGGAGGCGCGCGCACTGCCATGTGGAGCCACATGCCAGTCTTACATGTCGGAACATATATACGAGGCTTACTACTTGGCACGCAGAATCAAATTTGTACATTTCAGTGTAATAATAAGAGAAACAATGACACCGTTGTATTCCATTCATTATTTTTTAAACAGATAGATATAAAACTTATCTTATTGTAACATCAATCTGACAAAAATGAGTTATTTGTCAGTATTCAAAAGGAAAAGAAGAAACAACCTTGACTCACAGAAAGCAAGCAGAACTATTACATGCCATTTATTATATTATTATATAGGTGCATGTAATTAACTTTTGTTGGACCAAGTGGAGAATCATGCATTATTAGTAGTTGTTGTTCTTCCAGAACTGAGTTTGGAGCCAATCTATGAGCTTCTTCTCCACCTGAAATGCCCTGGCCAAAACATCATCTGAGATCGGTGAGTCTGATCCGAACACCGCGTTGGCAATCGAAATCACCCCAGGGTTTTGGCTGCTGAGTGACGACAGCGCAGCTGCTGGCTTGTCATGTGCTAGGTTCATCTGGAAGTGGATCATCGCCTTGGGGAACACGAAGACGTACGTCACCCTTCTTGACCACCTTGGAGAAGAGCCTGTTGGGGTTGGACGTGATGAAGCCGAGGTAGAGCGTCCCCTCGAGCACGGTGAGCAGCTCGGTGGCACGGGGGTGGATGTGCGGCGTGTTCACGCCCAAGGGACCATAGTCGATCCGTGCCAGTGAGATGCCGAGGGTGTTGAGGCCTGGGAAGTTGATGACATTGACGTTGGTGACGTTGGACTCAACCTTGTTCATCGTCGTGTCCCTAGGCTGGCCGAGTATCCTGGCGGTCGTTGAAGAAGTCGTCCGCGGTGACAGCCATAGGGTCCTTGCAAGGGAATCCATTCACACGCACTGCATGCATGCAGCATATATAGAAGAAGACGTAACATGAGATATCTGTGATCATATATATTCTACAGTAGCATCAAACGTTTTACAATGAATGCAGCAGACTAACTTCAGACAGTAGAGATACAGATAGTGCACGTAATACCAGGGGACTTCATATCCGCGACACAGAAGTCTTGGAGAGGGCTAGGATCATAAGCGATGGCCTGCTGCCATGAGGCAAGAGCAACAAGGACAGTGATCAGGAGAAACAAGGAGCTAGATGAGGCCATTAGCATGAGCCAGGAGCTGGAGCTGGGTTTCGATCGTTTGCTGGGCGTGGGATGGTTTGCATTGGCCATCAAGGGGGTACGTGGCTGTTCTTATAGACGAGCTAGCTAGCTTGCATGTAAGCAACATAACAGGTCAACAAGTACGTAGATTAAATATATTGTTGGAATAGTAAGGGCTGCTGATAACACGTACGAAGCATATCACCGAGACGAAGCTAGCTTATATATAATAATCCTTGCTTGTGCATCGAACCCGACCGCTACCTTGCACGCAAACGCAATTTGGCCGACAAACAAATAGCAGATCTACAGTTGCTACATGGAGAGGCGGCTTACTGTTTCAGAGTAAATCGAAGGGCCAAATCCCGCCCCCATAGGATAGTATCCGACGTCCTGTGCATCCGTGATGCACAACGAGTACTATGCATCATCCTGTCGATTTCTACCACACGTGTACTGTCTTATCAATCTTCAAGCACTTCATAACTCATATCTTTAATACGCAGTTAAAATTCAAACGTGTCTCGAAATCATGCACTGATGCGTTAACTCTCGTGACCATTAGATTAGTAAGACAACACATGTGATAAAAATCAGTCGGGTGATTCACAAGACTCGTTGTGCATCACCGATACAGACATTTTTTTCTGAATTTTCTCACGGAGCCATTGCATCAGCTGCTCTTTTGTGCTCAAACGCAATTACGTAATTGAAACAAAAAAGAGTCTACAGTTGCCACATGGAGGCGGCATACTGTTTTAGAGTAAAGGCCGGGTAGGGCCAAATCCGCTCCCGTAGAAGTAGGATAGTATCCGACAATTCAGGGGGGCAGCTCATCAGCAGCCTTATTCAATTGATTGAATTAAAGGTACATGGTGGTATTGTTTGTATTTTTTTTGAAAAACTCCGGTCGGTACCGGTTATGTATTAAGGTAGAGAATAGAGTCTGTTACATGCACCAGTGGTGCTGGGAGAAAGATAAAAAACGCCTAACAGGGCTAGGGAGACAAACCACCACAGCCCTTTCTCATACCCCATCCCGAGCAAAGAGATTTTTTAGATTATTTGCACCAGCCACGTCCCATAACACACTTTCTTCTTTGATGGCCTCAATTATCTGTTTCGCTGATTTCTCTTGGTCCTTGAAAATCCTTGCATTACGCTCATTTCACACTATCCACATTATCGCGATCACTAATAAACGTAGTCCCCTATCAATCCGGAGGTTATAATACCAATCAAGGACTGAAGTTGCGCTTGGTCAGTTCCTTGGACATAGCTGTGGTCGTTGCACCTGTGGCGGACCGGGATCCGCCCATCCAGGATCGCAGAGGGTGGTGTCGCACGATGCGACACCCGACAGCACACGTCATAAGAACACAATATATTACATGGGAAAACAACTGAACTGTACAAACGGTACAATACTCAGTTACAAACTATTGTCTTTATTACACAGCGGAAGTCTACTATTCTACAACTCACGCCCGCCTACCTAGCAAAAGTCGGTTGCCCAGCCCTAGGGCAACCCATACTAGCTGCACTCCTCAGCTCAACGCGGCGTGTACGACTCCCACTCAGCCGTGGTCCCCGACGGAGGGTAACCCTCGCCGGTGGACTCGTACTCCGAGTTCGTGGGTGGCTCCACACCTGAAAAACACTTAAGCAGCAACCGTGAGCACGAAGGCTCAACAAGACTTAACCGACTCACCTAAGCATGAAACTCTACATGAGGTGTACAAAGCACATAGGATAGTAACATTGCAGCAAATGGACATGCCTATAAGTTCACCCTTAATTCATCTTTTAGCAACAAGTTAACAGTTCAGGAATCTGAAATTTAGTAAGCAGTATTTGGTGGCACACATGTAGCAATACAATTATATCAATCAGCAATATTGAATCATCATATTTCATACATTAGCCTATGTCACGACTCAGTGACCAAGTGGTACTCTTCACCGCGAGGGACGGCGAATCGACTCGATATACACCTGCAGGGAAACCCAAAGAGCATGTCACGTACGCCCACCCGTGGAGCTGCACAGCATGCTCACTCGATGTCGTACGGGACAATCTTTCACCCAACAGCCCAAACGTCGAACCGGTCGCACCGAAACGAGCAGGAGGTTCCCCACACGGAGCATCTCTCTATGCCCGTTGGCAGATTTCCACCTTGCTGCCCTCAGCCTACACCTATAAATCGGTGCGTTATGCCTCGACGCCCGGAGGTTTAGGCTACATCGGTTATCGGGGCCCATATATCCGATATGCCTTCGGTATGTTCAAACTTGATCAGCGTGGGCCGCACACGGATCGGTCCTCAATCGACACGGACAGGGTCGCGCACACAAGACTTCCTCTTGTTGTGCCCTAGCCCCTGCCTAGTCTCATTTTCATTACTAAAGTGATCTGACATCACTCAACCGAACCCGTGTGTCCCAAGCCTATCTCGCGAGTAGATTCCAACTACTCGACTTGTACCGAAGTCCTATGAAACATTAAGCATAGCCTGTCTACTCGAGGTTTTAGACACTACCCTCACTCTTATGGAAAATTTCTGGTCATGCAAGTGGGGTTCCATCCATCCTATACCTAATGCACATTCACACTTCATATGACACATGTAAATAAAGTAAAACTTATAAAAAGGTTAATGCAAACCGGGGCTTGCCTTTTTGCTGCTGGTCAGGGGTCAGTTCTTCTTCCGGAAGGAGGAAATCAAGTACTTACGGAGCCTCCTCGCCTTTAGCGACTACACGTTAATAAAATACTACATGTTAATGAATATGCACATGAGTTCATTGTAATGTTTCTGCTACATGTTGTAATAACAAGTTTTTAACAACTGGAACTCTGTTCAAGAATTTAAAATGAAACTGGGGCTAGTGGTTTGGGTTTGGATCTAAGCACATGATTAAGTTCTAAGTGGTTATCCCCCTCTTCCACATTGATCACCTCTAGTGGTTAAACAGAGCAGGGGTGATCCAGAGCTCCAATGGAGCTGAGAATTTTTGTGTGAGTTCCTTGTCACAAGACAACTCTCTGTATCAAAATTTAGCACTTTTCATTAAGTGGTTTGTTCAGAATAATTCTTTTAGCAAATAAGCAAAGAAGAATTAATTCTGAGGTAACACCCCTGTTCATGCCCAACTTAGTGAACTACAATTTTAATTATAGCTCATAGAGTTTGCATGAATTGTTCTAGCATTTTTGGAGCTAAGATTTGCCCAGAACTGAATTTCCAAGTTTTGGAAATTCTCTGAAAATGTCTCTGTATTCAAATGAACACAGCACCTTCAAATTTGAATTGATATGATCAAATCAACTCCAAATGGTATGAAACTTTTACAGGGGTTCACTAACATCCTAAAGAATATTCTGGCAAAATTTGAGAATTTTTGGATGAACCAAACACCTTCTAAAATTCTTTTGCTGAAAAGCTTTAAAGAATTTTCCAGAATTAAATAATGGGTTTCGTACAAATTGGGTTGCATATTTGGAGAGATCTATGCAAGATGAATCCAACCCAATTTGAATCACTAAATTTGGAGCTTCCTAGCAAAAGTTATAAGGTTCTAAAGTTTGGGGAAATTCTGGAATTTGAATTAACCGGGAAAAGTTCAAATTCCTGACAGCGGGCCCGGCCCCCACGTGTCACCACCTCGGCTGCGCCACACGGGGCCACAGGAATATTCTCCGTGTTGTCACAGATGATCCGGTGCAACAGAGAATCCCCCCACTGTGTATTGAGCGTCTGACGAGCGGGCCCGGCCGACTCGTCTTCTTCCTCGCGCCAGCCCCTTTTCCCGCGCCGCCCCCTCGCCGGCAGCTCACTGAAGCTCGCCGGACCCGGCTTCCCGGCCGTCTCTCAGCCGGAAACTCGCCGCCTGGGCCTAATTTCGTGCGCTGAACACGATGGCACCAACTGCTCCGGCCGGCGGTGGCCCTAACCTAGCCGGCGACGATGCAGCGGCTCGGGGTCACTTCGGCTATGTCACCCGGCCAACTTAGCCTGCCAAAACCTCGGTGGAAGGGTTCTACAGCACCAGGGGATCTCAGGGAAGGTCGACAGGGCCATGCAAAGGCTCGGAGAGAGCTCTAACCTAGCCATCACCGTGAGCCCGATCCTTCCCGCCATACCCGCGGTTGGAAAACCGGGAAATACGCCGGCTACAGCCAAAATTAAGCTAGGGTTGCGAAGCAAACTTGGGCGCCGTCAAGTCTAGCTCCTGTGAGTGCAGTATGACGTGCTCTAAGCAAGTATACGTCGGGAATTTGCGGGTTTCTTACCAGAAGGTGGTTCTGCACCGACCGGAAGTGTTTTGCGAAATTCACCGGCGACGATCGGTCACTAGGTCTAGGCTTCGGGGTTGAGCAGCGTGGAGCCTGGGCGCGTCCAAAACCGCTCCTTCTTGGTCGTTACAAGCAGTCTGCCGAGCTGCCCACGGGAGCACCTTTGCTCGGTTCTTCCCGGCCGCCGCGAAGAACGCCGTTTGCTCGGGCTGTGGTGTCTCAGCTCGACTGGAACTGGTGCGGGGAGGTCGTGGGAGGTCTGGGGGTGCTGTTTTGCTGAGTTGCCGACGTTTGTACGTGAGAGGAAATCACTCCCAAGCGACTTGATCACAGCGGCGGCTCCTCGGCGTTCTGTCGTGCGAGAGGACGGTGGCTGGGGATCGGCTCGGTGCTGTGGCAAGCTGGGGCACGGCTGAGAGTTACTGCGCCCCCACGAGGAGCTCGCCAGCGCACGAGGGGAGAGCAGGAGCTGTCGCCCGGTGCTCCTCGGTGAGTCATGGTGGAACCTCGGCTCTGTTCCGAGTGCAAGACCTAATCCCTAAGGCTATTGATCCTTGTGCATTTTTAACCTCCCCAATGACATGTGGGTCCCACCAGTCAGTCCCCTACCCCTCAGAAGATCTCCAAAAACTTGGCAAGTGATGAATTCAAATGTTTGGGGTTTCAAACTGAGCTACATTTGTATAGTTGGGCAAATTTTCCCCCAAATTCAAATGTATATTTGAATTCTTTGCACATTTGGATCCCTTTTGGAAAAATAGGTAGCAAACCTTTTCAAAAATTACTGAAACTTTGCCTACCCACTAATTTTGGCGCAGCCAGATACCACAAAACCGTTCGATGTGTATTGCGATGCATCCGGCATGGGGCTCGGATGTGTACTGATGCAAGACCGAAGAGTGGTCGCGTATGGATCACGGCAGCTTAGAAACCATGAGCAGAATTATCCAACCCACGACTTGGAGCTCGCTGCCGTGGTACTTGCACTAAAAATGTGGAGGCACTACCTACTCGGTAACCTCGTACATTTGTATACCGACCACAAAAGCCTCAGGTACATATTCACTCAGAAGGAGCTGAACATGAGGCAACGAAGATGGTTAGAACTGATAAAAGATTACGAAATAGAGATCCATTATCATCCGGGCAAGGCAAACGTAGTGGCAGATGCGCTGAGCCGCAAGTCACACGTCAACAATCTGACCATCACACCGTTGGAAGAGAGCGAACCACCGCTACATGTGATTCCACACGGAGCTCTCTACAACTTAGCTTTGATCCCCACCATCCGTGAAGAGATAGCGGCATCCCAGAAGAATGACAAGGGCATGTCACATTTGCGGAGACGTGTAGACAGTGGGGAGTTGAAATGTTTCCGGAAGGACGGAGACGGCGTCCTATGGTTCAAGGACCGGGTCGTCGTACCCCGTAACCCGGAATTACGGAAGAAAATCTTTGATGAGGCTCACTTGTCAAAGTTTTCTATTCACCCCGGCAGCAACAAAATGTATCAAGAACTCAGAAGCAAGTTTTGGTGGACACGGATGAAGCGTGAGACTGCAAAATACGTGTCCGAGTGTGATACATGTCGAAGGGTGAAGGCAGACCATATGCGGAAACCGGGACTGCTGCAACCATTGGGCATTCCTGCCCGGAAGTGGGAGGATGTGAGCATGGACTTCATCGTCGGTTTACCCACCACTCTTCAAAAGCATGATTCCGTGTGGGTGATCATCGACCGGCTCACCAAAGTTGCCCATTTCATCCCGGTCAACACAAACTACAACGCCAAGAAGTACGCTGAACTATACATCTCACGGATCCTATGCTTGTACGGCGTACCCCGTACCATCATATCGGATCGGGGCACTTTATTTGTGTCCCGTTTTTTAGAGCAGCTACACGCTGCCTTGGGGACAAAGCTGATCCGTAGTTCAGCATACCACCCGCAGACGGATGGGCAAACGGAGCGGGTAAATCAGATCTTAGAAGACATGCTACGAGCTTGCGCTATCAACCACGACAAGAATTGGGATGATCACTTGCTCTTAGCCGAGTTCTCGTACAACAATGGGTACCAAGCCAGCATTAAGATGGCACCCTACGAGGCGCTATACGGAAGAAAATGCCGCACACCATTGAATTGGTGTGAGTCTGGCGAAAGGGTTACCTTCGGGATTGACCTCGTCAACAACGCGGAAGAAAAGGTTCGACTGATTCAAGCGAACCTAAAAGCCGCCCAATCCCGTCAGAAACAGTATGCGGACCGGAGAAGACGCCCATTAAAATTCAAAGTGGGGGATCACGTATATCTACATGTGTCTCCAATGAAGGGCGTAAACAGATTTGGGGTGAGGGGAAAGTTGGCACCCCGATTCATCGGTCCATTCCAAATTACCGAAAGATGTGGATCAGTGGCATACCGGCTGAAATTACCAGAAGCACTTTCCGGTGTGCACGACGTCTTCCACATTTCCCAGCTGAGGAAGTGTCTCAAGCTATCAACTACCATTCAGCTAGAAGACATTGAAGAACTGCAACCGGATCTTACCTATCGAGAGGAACCGGTGCAGATTATTGATTAAAAGGCCCGAACCACACGCCACCGTATGTTATGGTTCTACAAGGTTCTATTGAGTAATCACTCCGTGGACGAAGCGAGATGGGAGAGCGAAGGATTTCTTCACGCCAACTACCCCAACTTTTTCACGTCGCGTATCCGGTAATTTTCCACCGTCCTCTCTCTCATTTTCACCTTATAATCTCGGGACGAGATTCTTTTAAGGGGGGAGGAATGTAAGGGCCTCAGTTTTTGACACATATTTGAGGTGTTCATCACCATACACACACACACCTCATTTGAGGAAAGTTGATGAACACAAATGAAGAGCAAGTAACCACCATCAACATGCTCATTAGAAAACAAACTCACATATTGCAAAAGTGGTATTTCCCACATGTGATATAGGTGGGCTGGGCATATGAAAACTCCTACACATTGCTAAGGATGTCCATGCCAAATTTCACTCAAATTCAAAACCCCTTTGAGGTCAGTTTGAGTATAGCTAGAAAGAGGGCAGGTTTGGGAGGCATATTCTTATTCAGCACATTTTTGTGAGCTCACACACCAATTTTTACTCCATTTGGAGTTGATCTTGACATGAGCTAAGTGGGACAAATTCAAACTTTATTTGAATTCCAAACTGAATTTGTGCTAAAATTCATTCAAACCAAACCCAATTTGAATTCTAATTAATTCAAATGGCTCATGGGTAAATAATTTGGATCACCATGGGTATTTTGGGGCTCACTGTTTACAACAGTGATTAGGAGTGAATTTCAGAGGTTAAAACCCCGGGTGGGCCCCACATGTCAGCCACAGAGAAGATTCAACCGACTGAGACTTTTCTCACTCGGGTCGCCGAGCCGCCGCTGCGATCGCCACCGAGAGGAGCCGCCGCGCCAGCAGCTGCTTGACCACGCGCGGGCGTGAGGCGGTCCAGAGCCTTCTTAAGGCGTCTCCCCCCTCCTCGGCCGAAGCCTCGACAGTTTCTTCCCCCGCAAGAACACAGCGCCGGCAAAGTCCTTCCGCCGCTCAGAACCGATCAGAGAGCGCCGATCACAGCTTTTCCGTCCCCTCCAGAGCTACGGCAAGGTACTAGGAACTCTTCTCCTTCCTCCCCGTTGCTAAAACTCAGCTGAAACCGATTGATCTCGGCTATACCGAAAGATCAATTCGGTGACTTAAAACCGCCGCACTTCAGGCTCCCGAGGACAGCCCAACCGGGGCGTTGTCACGCCCGAGCCAAGGCACTCTTGGATGCGCTGGTGACTGGTGCTGCTCACCCCCGAGCCACAGCCCGAGTGTTTGCTCACCGGCGGCGAATTTCCAGTTTTCCCCTTTCTGTGTGCAGAACAACCTTCGGGTGCGGTTCCGTCGAATTCGTACTCTAGAAAGGATTAGAGGGCCTCAATCCGCTCTCACGCAAACTAGAAATGGTAACGCACAAGTTGCCTTCACAACCTTTGGCCGGAGGACCTCTGTACCTGGCGTAATTCGAGGTTTACCAACGGCGGAGCAAGCGGGAGGCATCGGGCGCACGGTGAGGACCTACTTCGGGCCTCCCCCGAGCTGCCTCAAGCTCATGTCGACCTTCCCTGAGGTCCACTGATGCTTCCCAACCGGTTGCTCGAGTAGTTGAGGTGCTAGGGAAGTCAGCCGACACGGCCGAAGTCTTTCCGAGGTGGCGGCTCGTCGCCGACCATGCACCGGCCATTGTCATGACGAGCTGACCCCAGAATCCTGTTCTCTGAGTAAAAGTAGGCAGGGGCAGCCAAGATCGTGAAGTTTGAAGCTCCACAGAAGCTGCCGGCGAGCTCTCTGGCGAGGTCCTTTGGCGGCAGAGCGCGGGCGGCGGGAGGTTGACGAAGGGGGTGGACCCCAGCTGTCAGCGGGAGATATTCTAAATCGGGATCGGGCTGCGGCTGGGATCGGGTGTGCTGGCACGCAAAAACCTTGTGGGCCGCCGTGTGCTGTCGCCTCGGCGCTCAACACGTGTCCCTGCGGGCCCCGGCAGATTTAAACTTTTTTCCCAATTTTCAGATTCCATTCAAACTTCAAATCCTCATAACTTTGGCTAGAAAGCTCCAAATCGAGTGAACCAAATTTTGGTGGATTTAGCTCTCTGAGTACTTTCCAGCAAATCAAGTTTCACTTCATGAAAACCCTTATTTCTCCATAATTAATTCCTCAAAGTTTAAACTGTTTGGAATTTTAACTGGAGAATCCTTTGGAGGAAAATCCTGAAATTTTGCTGGAATGTTCACCAAAATATCCCTGAACTACCATAAAAATTTCAGATCCATTTGAGCTATTTGATCCACCTAATGGTGTGATTAGTGAAACTGTTCCAGAGAAAATAGAAAATGTTCAGAAACATTTTCAGAATTTTCTCTGAAATTGTTTAGCTCATATCTTTAGTTAGGAACCTTCAAATTAAGTGAGACCAACTCCATTAGAACCCTCTGAAAACCTAGTTTTCAGAAAGTCATAGTTTGTTTAATGAAAATCCTTATAACACCCTAAAAGCCTTAAATTAAGGTCAAGTACATAATTAATTGTGGAGGGCTCAAATGAGCTTTGCTGCAACTAAAACTTGACCAAGTCTCTGTTTAGGTTGTAGCCAAGCCACAGTAAAAGTTTCACAGTCATAGAGTCTGTTTAGTGGGACTTATAAGCTTCACAAGTTCAAACTTAATACAAATGCATTTAAATTGATACATGTACTTCTTCTATCATGTAGTCGCTAAGGTCGAGGAGGAACCCGAAGTCCTAGACTTCGTTACTCCGGAGGAGCAGCTAGCCTACGACCAAGAGCAGCAAGGCAAGCCCTGGTTTGCATTAACCGTTTTTACAAATTTTTATTGTTTTGAGCACTTACTTGAGTATTATGATTCTTCGCATTAGAGTCTTGTGTGGAAACCCAATTGCATAGCCAAGAAAACCATAGGTTGGGTTTAGGATTGCAAACCCTGTTAGCTACTGCAATGCTAAGATAGAGTAGGATTCGGTACAAGTCGAGTAGTTGGAACTACTCGCGAGCATAGGCTAGAGGCACTCGACTCGGGTAGAGATAGCACATGATACACATGGAAAGAAAGATGAGACCGAGCGGAGAGTAAGGGCAGAAGGACTTTGGGGCCTGTGTGCTGTAGCTCCGCTTGTGTTGATTGAGGACTGAGCCGTGTGCGGGCCTGTTGAATAAGCTAGAACAGTACCGAAGACCTACCGGCTATATGGGAACCGGGAAACCGATGTAACTCGGGTAGCTGGTCGTTCAGAGGGTAGGTTGAGAGCTCGAGGTGTAAATCGGCTGGCGGCACTGAGATGCGCGTGCAGAGACCCCTTGCTTGGGACGATTGGACCGGTTCAACATTTGGCTAACGGGTGAAAGGTAGTTGCGTACGACGTCCGTGATGGTTGTTGTAGGCAACATCGAGTACGGGCGTACGTGACGGGTTGTTCGGGTAACCCTGCAGGTGTAAATCGATTATAATCACCGTCCCTCGCGGTCAGTGAGTACCACTTGTTCACTGTACCGTGACGTAGAAAGAACAGACTAGTTACATGTTAAAATGTTGCTGATCGAAAGATGGATTTGATTGTTAATAATTTGATGTAGTTTAGAGCTAATTAAAGTTCCTTTCAACTTTGGGCATACATGAGAGAAATGCGTTTCTTGTTTGATTGCGGCTCTCTCATGTGCCTTAGCGTAAGGTTCTCCACAACCTGCTGCTAAAACTTGGAAATAAGGTTCTACTAATTAGGCGAGTCCTGGCAAATGATTTTTACCTCATGTAACCCATTACCCCTCATGTAGAAGTTCCATATTTAGGTTTGACGGGTCAGACTTGCTGAGCCTTCGTGCTCACTGCTTGTGTTTGAAGCTTTTGCAGGGTTCTATGAGGAAGGGACTCCCGAAGAGGAGACGGAACCCCAGGAGGGGAACCCCGTCGAGTGGGAGTCGTGCACGCCGCAGAGTTAGTGTGTGTGTGCGCTAACAAGGACACATTCAAGGGCTGAACGTGAACTTGATGTGTAGTCTACGCCCGTGAGTGTAGACTGGACATATTTTGCTGTAAACATGTTCATAAACTACTTTATGTAATATAAACTTTGCTTCCGCTTTGTACCTTTGATGTGTGTTATCCGGTGCTGTGCAACGCAGTACCCCTCAGCATGATCCTGGCTCAACAAGACCGTGGGGTCGTGTCAGCACTGGTATCAGAGCTCGCTTGAGGTTTAACGCACTACAAAGGTCATCTCTTTCAAAAAAATCCAGTGAGGAACGAGTTAGTCGCCCGTATAAGGATGTATTAGTATATAGAAAGTGGCATACTAACCTATTTGTCTATGTCGGAAAATCGTGCATCACGGGACGTTTATGTCTTGGGGGGTGCACGTAAGCGCTGTCCACCAGTGCGCACAAGCTGAAGGGTGGAGCCCCACGGGTGGCAGGTAACCCGACTCTCTTTAATATCCTCTACGACTCTTCATGTCGTTTGGTGTATTCGAGCAACGTCTGTCCCTGGCGTGCGTGGTGCAATTTGGGAGACCCCGTCACGTGGTCTGAAACGTGAACACGTAACTCAAGGCGTGTTTGTCTTGAGAACATCCGAGCGAGTGATGACGGCCGGGTGTACGAACTGTATGGATTACGGGCTCGGTGTGCAGCCAAGTCTGACGATTGCTTGAGTTTCTGCAGGTAGTCTAACCACGAAACGGTAGATGTGTAGCATCCGTGTGCGAGTGAAGTTTAGTGCCACTGAATTAACGAAGCCGGCTAAGTCCGGTATAGGTTTTTTCTTTGTGAGGACGTAGTACCGACATAATCTGGTGACACATTGACGTCACACCCCATTAAATGAACAACTTCATTTAAAACTTGAAGGTTTTGATCCAAAGTAGTAAAACTTGATGTAACTCCTTCCCTTGAACAGGATATTCAAAGTTAACAAGTTTTCAACTTATAGGTTGTTAAGGACAGAGCACTCTGTTTCAGCTGAATCAAAGCTGAAGTTAATCAGAGGTTAGAGGTTGAGTTCTTTCGAGGTTGGGGTCATATGATATATTTTTGGAAAGATTTGGAAAATCTTTACAACTTTTCTGTTGAGGTCCAGAGGTGTTTCATCCCTTAACCAATCGAAAAATGCAGTAGAGTTGAAACTGTCCAGAAAACAGGACAGAGCAAAGACTCTCTGTAAACTCTCTGTAAATTGAGTATAACTTCCTGCATAAAAATCCAAAAACAGAAAATGAGGTAGTTCTGGAAATATTATGAGATGGGTTACAACTTTGTAACATAAAGTTTTGTCGGATTGAGAGCAGAATTAACTGGAATTCTTAGATCAAATCAGTACCTAAAGCAGGGAGGTGCTATCCAATTTTCTCCAGAAATTCTGTTAACTTTGACATCTCATAACTTTTGAACCAGGACAGATCTTAGGCCAAGCAAATACTTTTGGGAAAGCTATTGAAGTTAGCTTTAACTTTGATGTTGAGCTCCAGAATTGGTTTTGCTTTAACATGACCTAAATCAGGTTGAAATGGAAACTGGTCAGGGCTGTCATGTGAACAGCAGATCAGCAGTCAAATTTGTTTAAAATTTGAACTATGTTTCTAAGTTTGATGGGTTCAATGTAACACCCCAAATTTTGATTCAAAACCCAAAACCATTTTCATAGGGGAATTTAAAAAATTTTTGGACGTGTTGCATGTTTTGCAAAAATTCAAATTCAAACTGGAATTCAAATTATACTCAAAACAGAAAAGAAATGGAAAAAGAAAAAGGAAAACTGGAAAAAAACTGGCCAGTGGGCCGAAACCCGCAGCCGGCCCAGCAAACCCCCGCGCCAGCCCGCCCCCGCGCGCGCCGCGCTGCCCCTCGCTGACAGGTGGGACCCGCTTGTCATCCCTATCCCTAACCCCGCGACCCCGGACTCTCTCCCGCGCGCAGCGATCGCAACCGATCGGGAAATCGCGTCCCGCAGTCGAATTCCGGTCCCTGAGGACTCCAACTCGATCACAACAGACCCACCGCCCTCCCCCGGCTATAAAAACCACCGATCCGATCAGTTTTCCTCACGCGATCGCCGATTTTCACTCCGGTGAGCACCGAGACTTCGCCGGTGAATTCTGGCCGATCTAAGCTCGGAAACTCTGATCTAACTCGCTAGTTTTGATCCACCGCCTCCGGGGAACTTTGCAGGTGCAGAAAACCCGAAGACTTACGGTGCAAATCCAGCTCCGACGAGCTTCGCCGTGATTTTGCCTCGGACCTCGCCGCCGAGCACTTTCTAGGACCCCCGAGCTCGAGAAAACCCCCGAGGTGAGATCCCTGACCTCCCCTCTACCGATCTAGGCCATAAGATCACAGTTCTAGGCAGAATTCTCGAGAATCCGAAACTTTCCGGCGAGATCGCCGCTTCCCGCCGCCGTGCGCCGCCGGCAGCGCCGCCCGCTCTCGGTCAGAGCGACGAGGTTATAAGACTCAATCTATGTCTAGTAAATAGTGGTGAAGCCATCGCCGTGGAAGTGGACTCCACACTCGAGCAAGACATACGCGAGGGTCAAAAGAATGATGAGAAGATACAAGAGATCCGACAGCTCATCAAGGAAAATAAAGCTCCTGGTTTTAGAGAGGATGAACAAGGAACGGTATGGCACGGGAAAAGGATCTGTGTGCCTGAAGTAAAGGAGATACGTGAGTTAATTTTGAAGGAGGCTCACGATTCCGACTATTCCATTCATCCTGGGAGTACGAAGATGTACCAGGACCTCAAGAGCAGGTATTGGTGGTATGGCATGAAGCGAGAAGTCGCGGAACATGTTGCCCTATGTGACACATGTCAGTTGGTAAAAGCAGAACATCAACGACCCGCGGGATTGTTGCAACCACTCAGTACCTGAATGGAAGTGGGAAGAAATCAGCATGGATTTTGTCGTGGGATTGCCTAGGACCCAATCCGGGTATGATTCAATATGGTTCATTATTGATAGGCTAACCAAGGTAGCTCATTTCATCCCTGTGAAAGAAAGCTACAGCGGATCCAAATTGGCAGAATTGTACATGTCAAGGATTGTGTGTTACCATGGAGTGCCAAAGAAGATAGTGTCGGACCGAGGGACACAGTTCACCTCGAGGTTTTGGCAAAAGTTGCATGAAACCATGGGAACCCATCTGAACTTCAGCTCTGCCTATCATCCCCAAACTGACGGGCAGACGGAGAGAACCAATCAGATCCTTGAAGATATGTTAAGGGCATGTGCACTCAAAAACAATAGGAGTTGGGACAAGAACTTACCGTATGCGGAGTTTTCCTATAACAACAGTTATCAAGCTAGTATGAAGATGTCACCGTTTGAAGCTTTGTATGGAAGGAAGTGCAGAACTCCCCTATTTTGGAACCAAACAGGAGAAAGTAAAGTGTTTGGTACAGAAGTGCTACAAGAAGCCGAAGCGAAGGTGAGGGAGATTCGCAACAACTTGAGGATAGCACAAACACGCCAGAAGAGTTATGCTGATGTACGAAGAAGAGAACTCGTTTTCAACGTGGGAGACTATGTTTATCTCAAGGTGTCCCCTATCAGAGGACTTCGTCGGTTCAAGGTGAAAGGGAAGTTGTCACCTCGATACATCGGACCCTTTCAAGTTTTGGAAAGGAAAGGCGAAGTGGCGTACCAACTAGAGTTACCGGTTCATCTATCGGACGTACACGATGTATTTCATGTGTCACAACTCAAGAAATGCCTGAGGACACCTGAGGAGGTGTTACCCATGAATGAAGTAGAGGTAGCTGAAGATTTGTCCTATGCCGAGCAACCATACAAGATTTTGGAGACAATGGAACGCCTCACCAGAAATAAAAGAATCCGGATGTGCAAGGTGCAGTGGAAGCATCACTCAGAAGAGGAAGCCACCTGGGAACGGGAAGATGAGCTCAAGGCACAATTTCCGGAATTGTTTTCTTAGAAACACCAATCTCGAGGACGAGATTTCTTTTAAGGGGGGTAGAGCTGTAACACCCCAAATTTTGATTCAAAACCCAAAACCATTTTCAGAGGGGAATTTAAAAATTTTTTGGACGTGTTGCATGTTTTGCAAAAATTCAAATTCAAACTGGAATTCAAATTATACTCAAAACAGAAAAGAAATGGAAAAAGAAAAAGGAAAACTGGAAAAAAACTGGCCAGTGGGCCGAAACCCGCAGCCGGCCCAGCAAACCCCCGCGCCAGCCCGCCCCCGCGCGCGCCGCGCTGCCCCTCGCTGACAGGTGGGACCCGCTTGTCATCCCTATCCCTAACCCCGCGACCCCGGACTCTCTCCCGCGCGCGCGATCGCAACCGATCGGGAAATCGCGTCCCGCAGTCGAATTCCGGTCCCTGAGGACTCCAACTCGATCACAACAGACCCACCGCCCTCCCCCGGCTATAAAAACCACCGATCCGATCAGTTTTCCTCACGCGATCGCCGATTTTCACTCCGGTGAGCACCGAGACTTCGCCGGTGAATTCTGGCCGATCTAAGCTCGGAAACTCTGATCTAACTCGCTAGTTTTGATCCACCGCCTCCGGGGAACTTTGCTGGTGCAGAAAACCCGAAGACTTACGGTGCAAATCCAGCTCCGACGAGCTTCGCCGTGATTTTGCCTCGGACCTCACCGCCGAGCACTTTCCAGGACCCCCGAGCTCGAGAAAACCCCCGAGGTGAGATCCCTGACCTCCCCTCTACCGATCTAGGCCATAAGATCACAGTTCTAGGCAGAATTCTCGAGAATCCGAAACTTTCCGGCGAGATCGCCGCTTCCCGCCGCCGTGCGCCGCCGGCAGCGCCGCCCGCTCTCGGTCAGAGCGACGTGGCCGCTTGTGCGCCGTTTATTTTAAATCGCACGGTAGACTTTAAATCCCCGCGTACCGGTTCGATGTTATAATCTCAGCCGTCGGTTTAGAATCGGACGGTCCACGTTAGCCCCGCGTTATAAAGACTGGAATTCTTACGTGCTACCCCCTGGGGTTCTCTGGAATTGAGAGCTAGCCCCGGAAACTTCAGATCTAGCCCCTGGAACTCCAGAAAATCATGTAAATTCATTTAAAAATCAGTTTTAGCCCCTGGACTTAATAGAAATTAGGAAAAACACCTCTGATAAATGTAGCTAGACCCCTGGAAATTATAAAAATAATATTATAGACCCTGTAATGGGGTGAATTTATTATTTTAACCCTGTTTAGTAATTAATTTAGAAAATTGAATATGTAACTAGTGTTTAAAATTAAAAAGTGGGACAAACATAATTGCCAAAATTAATTAAAAACTTTCTCAGTACTTAGAAAACTTTGGAGTGAGATAAAAATATATTTTTGGGTGGAGATAAATCTGTTTCATCTATTATTCACATTTAGGGACACATTTTAAGTAAATAATAGTTATAGAAAAATAGGGAAAATAATTATGAAATAGTCTACATCAGAAGCCAAGGTCAAAATATGTTATTAAATTATTTAGGACCAGAACCTATACTGTTTAGGTGATGTATATTACTAATTTCATAATGAAATACACAATTATGCATAGGAATATAAATTTGAAAATATAGCAACTAGTAAATGATAAATGGAGTTTCTAACATACAAAGAATTAGAGTTGGTAGAAATTCTGAAGGCACATATGGAGAAGAAAAATACTTTTCATACACGTTTGGTAGTAAAGAGGTGTAGTAGTTTAATATAAGGAATTTATTTAAAACTGAAACACAACACACATAATGGTGAATGAATTTCATAAATGTGAATGTGTGCTTTGTATGAAGTGTAAGTGTGAACTATGTCTTATGGATTGTTGTTTTTCTTTTGCTATGTGTGATGGTATGAAGTAGAACCTGTTCAAGAACAAGTTATTCATTTCCAAGACCAGGAATACCCATTTCAAGAGCAGCAAGAAGGAGGCAAGTGTCCTTGACCACTTTGATCCTATGCTAGGATGTGTAGCTAGAATTATTTGCATTGTCAATTGAAAATATGAAACCCATGTTAGGATGTTTCCCTAGAATTTGCATTACCTTGTTTCCTTGTAGCTTGGGTTGGGATTTATTTTACCATGTCATTTATTTACATGCATTTGCTTAGCCATGCTTAGAATGGGATATTTGGGAAATGAGATCATCAGTTTATATTACCATACTCTTGAATGAGACATTGTGAGTTATGTAGAGGTAGGGATCAAGGCAAGTTGGATGTTTTGGTTGTGTGCTGGGTGCACGAGACTTGGGTTTGTGTTTAGTACTTGCCTGGATCCTAAGGACCGGTTCATGGAGCATGTAACCCGGCTTTACAGTGCCAACCACATGCTGAGATGGGGCAGCTTGGCCAATTAATTAGGTGTATCCCCGGCGTAGTATGGGTGTGTTGGATGGTGTGGGGAGTAGGTGTCAGCTGGACTACCATATGAACCGCAAGGCTCAAGAGGGGGCCACTGCAGCGGGGTTAGAGCCTCTTGTATGCTGTTAGGGGTGAAACCTCAGTGGGCCCACGCTCGTCGGGAATCCCTTTGTAAAGGCTTCGTAGTGATCTCCTGGCTGCACACCTGGGAAGTGTGAATGTGGAACGTAGCCACTGGCATAATGGAGGTTCTTATAGTCCACCCGGCAACGGGGGATGAAATCACTACTTGTGGGTACAGTGGTACAAACTCTGCAGAGTCAAAACTGTCTTGACAGCCGTGCTCACGGTTAAGAGCGGCCTGGACTTATTCATGATTAGAGGATTGATGGTTTTGGAAGTTAAGCGGGGAGCTTAACATTGGAAATGATGTTATGGTTATTGGATTATGATAATGGGTTGAGAGATTTGGACCATTTCACCTGTGTAGTAATGTAGGTGCTTAATAAGCTAAGGTGATAGGTGTTAATTGCGTAGTGCTTTAACCATGAGTTCAACCTCTCCTTGTTCTAGCCATGCATGATACAATTTTCCCACACTTGCTGAGTACCATTGGTACTCAACCTTGCATATTTGTTGGTTTATATTGCTGCTCAGGTCAAGATAATGTGGTGGTGTATAATGACCAAGACTTTGGACCCGAGGAAGGATTTTAGGTTCATGAAGACCCCCGGGCAACGCCTGTGATGGAGCCCTAAAGAATAATATTCCGCTGCTAGTTTGTTTACTTGTGATGAACTTATTATTGTCCATCGAGACATTTACTATGTAAGACTTACTTATATTCGACACCTGGCTTGTAATAAATGATGCTTCACTATTTGTCATCACATGTATGAGAAAATGATCCTGGCATACATGTGATATTCACTTGGTTGTTCCTTCGGAAAAACCGGGTGTGACATTCAATGACATGTCTTATGTTATAACTAAGTGGTTTACTGTTTAAATAAATATTTGACATCTATCAAATATATTTTTACAGATGACAACAGACAAACAGTTGGAGAACGGGTGGGTGGTATCCCACTGTTCTCACCGCAGCGGCTATCCGGAAACATTGAGGCAGATGCTTTAATATTTCGGATACAACCAGATGCTGCAGTACTTCGCCAAGGAAGAAGGCGAAGAGGGGAACAAGACGTGGACAATCCATGTCGAAGTCCCTGCAGGACCTATGCCACCCGGTTGGGTGCCGTTCACTGTCACGGTGAGAGGAAGACAACCGGAAGGGATGTGGCAAGTGGCAGCCCGTGACACTATGTCACGTTTCTGCCAACTACACGTGCAGGCTATGGAGGGCACTCCATACGCGCTCGTTCCGGTGGAGGGACGGGCTCAGCATGTGTGGGAAGAGAGGTACCTGGAGGCAACAGATCTGAGTTGCCCAAGGTACAACCCCGCGGAGGCAAATCTCAGCCTCCAGATGAGGGCGGGAAACGCCGTGATGAACAGCCAAGCTGTTCATACGGAGCATCTCGCCACGAAGCTCAAGGAGAGCACGAGCCGCAGAGACCATTTCGAGAGTGCTCACATCGCACTCCGTAATGTGCTCCTTCCGACGATCAAGCGACTGAATGAACAGCACAATCAGTTGCATCGTTTGAAGAAAGCAAAGAAGAAGAGCCGTGTTGACATCGCGGCGTTGCAAGAACTGGTACAGAATCTGACCCAGCAGAACGAGGACCTTGCTCAAGAGCGAGACGACGCTATTGAGGAAGGCCAAGGCTGGGAAGAGGACTACAACCAGGCTATGGACGAGGTGCATGCTTTGCAGGACCTCGTACCTCCGGTATTGGGTATACCGGTGGTCTTGGGTCTTCCAGCAATGGGAGAACCCGGGATGGGACAAGAGGTGGTAGATCCAGAGCCACCAGCAGAGGTACCGGAAGAGGACGACCCACAGGAGGTCGAGTTCTACTCCGAGTAGGGGGTTACAGTTGCCATGTAGGGCAGCTAGGGTAGAGTAGCCCAAATTTTGTAATCGGTGACATGTCGTGTAAACAGTAGCGTATGTATAGGTAGTGACGACATGAGCACGACTTCTCGGAGACCCGAGAATAATGTATCTTGTATAAAGTTTATGCTTTATCAATATATGTGAATGTTGTACAAATTAATCATGTGTCACTTCAATACCTACTGTTACATATGAAATTTTAAGTAAGACATGTGCTAATAGCTGCTGTTTTGAATTTCAGAATGACGCATACTCGTGCCAACCCTGATGTTGGGGGTACTAGCCAAGGGGGAGAGACCTCCCAACCACCTCCCGAGGACTCCTCGGGACAGCAGCAGCAGCAGCAGCAGCAACAGCAAACACCGCCACTGCCAACGGTTACATTGGCCGACATCGTCGCGGCAATGGCGGGTTCACATCAGCAGCACTCGGAGTTGCTGCAAACGCTTATCGCCAATACGTCTCGCCCAGAGAGACGTCAAGACCGTGAGGAGCGTCAACAGAGCTCCTACTCCGACTTCCTGGCGACTCATCCCCCAGTATTCTCAAGGGCGGATGAACCTCTTGACGCGGACAATTGGCTCCGCGCGATAGAGATGAAGTTCGGGCTGCTCCAGATAAGCGAGCAGCGCAAGACTCAGTTCGCGGTCCAGCAGCTCCAAGGATCCGCGAGCGCGTGGTGGGCCAACTTCTGTGCTTCACAGCCCACCGACCGAGTTATGACCTGGACGGAATTCCGGACGGCCTTCAGGGCCTATCATATACCGCCAGGTCTAATGAAGAGAAAGACGCATGAATTCTTACACCTGCAACAAGGGAGCCAGAACGCGCTGGAATACTCCAGGGCGTTCAACGATCTCGCGCTCTACGCGTCGTATCACGCAGATACTGATGAGAAGCGGCGGGACCATTTTTACCAGGGGTTTAACCCGCCCCTGAAGGACAAGTTGGCGATGTTCAATCGCGGCAGCCTCAACGACATCATTGATGCTGCGATTGTTCAGGAGGACTCCGGCAAGGAGTTAGCGGTGGCGGAGAGAAAGCGAAGCGCGCCGCAGAGCAGCGGAGAAGGAGGCGGTCCTTCTCAGAAGTTTCGGATGGTGAATCACCCACCATCAGGTCCACGCTAGCAGCCACCACAGCGGTTGATGCCATTCCGCAGTCGGCCGTACTCTTCACCGGCGTTCAGGCCGGCACTGCCAGTACCACCTCCGCAACAACAGCAGCAGCAGGCGATGCCGCGTGCGTATGCACCTCAGCAGCGCATTAACCATTTTTACAAATTTTTATTGTTTTGAGCACTTACTTGAGTATTATAATTCTTCGCATTAGAGTCTTGTGTGGAAACCCAATTGCATAGCCAAGAAAACCATGGGTTGGGTTTAGGATTGCAAACCCCGTTAGCTACTGCAATGCTAAGATAGAGTAGGATTCGGTACAAGTCGAGTAGTTGGAACTACTCGCGAGCATAGGCTAGAGGCACTTGACTCGGGTAGAGATAGCACATGATACACATGGCAAGAAAGATGAGACCGAGCGGAGAGTAAGGGCAGCAGGACTTTGGGGCCTGTGTGCTGTAGCTCCGCTTGTGTCGATTGAGGACCGAGCCGTGTGCGGGCCTGTTGAACAAGCTAGAACAGTACCGAAGACCTACCGACTATATGGGAACCGGGAAACCGATGTAACTCGGGTAGCTGGTCGTTCAGAGGGTAGGTTGAGAGCTCGAGGTGTAAATCGGCTGGTGGCACTGAGATGCGCGTGCAAAGACCTCTTTCTCGGGACGATTGGACCGGTTCAACATTTGGCTAACGGGTGAAAGGTAGTTGCGTACGACGTCCGTGATGGTTGTTGTAGGCAACATCGAGTACGGGCATACGTGCCGGGTTGTTCAGGTAACCCTGCAGGTATAAATCGATTATAATCGCCGTCCCTCGCGGTCAGTGAGTACCACTTGTTCACTGTACCGTGACGTAGAAAGAACAGTCTAGTTACATGTTAAAATGTTGCTGATTGAAAGATGGATTTGATTGTTAATGATTTGCTGTAGTTTAGAGCTAATTAAAGTTCCCTTCAACTTTGGGCAAAGTACATGAGAGAAATGCGTTTCTTGTTTGATTGCGGCTCTCTCATGTGCCTTAGCGTAAGGTTCTCCACAACCTGCTGCTAAAACTTGAAAGTAAAGTTCTACTAATTAGGCAAGTCCTGGCAAATGATTTTACCTCATGTAACCCATTACCCCTCATGTAGAAGTTCCATGTTTAGGTGAGACGGGTCAGACTTGCTGAGCCTTCGTGCTCACTGCTTGTATTTGAAGCTTTTGCAGGGTTCTATGAGGAAGGGACTCCCGAAGAGGAGACGGAACCCCAGGAGGGGAATCCCGTCGAGTGGGAGTCGTGCACGCCGCAGAGTTAGTGTGTGTGTGTGCTAACAAGGACATGTTCAAGGGCTGAACGTGAACTTGATGCGTAGTCTACGCCCGTGAGTGTAGACTGGACATATTTTGCTGTAAACATGTTCATAAACTACTTTATGTAATATAAACTTTGCTTCCGCTTTGTACCTTTGATGTGTGTTATCCGGTGCTGTGCAACGCAGTACCCCTCAGTGTGATCCTGGCTCAACAAGACCGTGGGGTCGTGTCAGAAAACATCATGGACACCAGCAAGGGATGCCGGTAGCTCCAATCAATACGCCGCTGGTCCGCACTTCTCGGTGATAGCATAGGGTCCAATGAAACGGGGAGCGAGCTTCCCCTTCACACCGAACCGGTGCACGCCCTTCATCGGAGACACGCGGAGGTACACGTGTTCACCAACGTCAAAGTGCAACGGTCTACGCCTCTTATCAGCGTAGCTCTTCTGTCGGGATTGAGCGACCTTCAAATTAGCTTGAATCGTCCGAACGCGCTCTTCGGCGTCGTTCACCACATCAACCCCGAATGTGACCCTTTCACTGGACTCACACCAATTTAATGGGGTGCGGCATTTGCGACCGTAGAGAGCTTCTGTAAAGGTCCCAAAATTATGAATACAAAGAAACACTTGTTTGCAAAGTTTTGTTTCATATGAGTGAAATTTGGGACTTGTTAAAACTTTTCCCCACATGTGATAACCCACATGAGGGTTTTCTTCACACAAGTCAAATGTTTATTTGAGAACTTTGAACCTTAGTGGGGTCTAAAACAAAGATGGGAAGTTCCCATATGTGTGAGAAAACAAAAATCAGATTTGGAACAATGTGTTCAAAATAAAATTCAAATGAGAGAAACACTAGGAATTTCCAAACTGTTGTGCTACAAATCTCATTTGCAACAGCCAAATTAAAAATCAGGTTTCATATTTGAATTCCTTGGGTCCAAATTAGGGGGTGTGCAAAGTTTCATGATTTATGGAAATGATTTGCAACCCATTTTTCAAATGGACTTTAAATGACAAAGAATTCAAATGCATATTTGAATTTGGATAAAACTTGCCCAATTATCCAAATGCCTCTCAGATTTTAACTTCCACAATTGAATTCCATCAATATTCAAATTGGGGAGATATTTTAGAAGGGATAAGGAGGACTGACATGTGGGATCCACATGTCATTGGGAGGACTGAAAATTTGCAAAAAGATCTTCAGTGAAGCAGCCAGTCGCTGTTTGTTTTCCTCCCACGCGAAGCAACGGCCGAAGCCGCTTTCCCTCCGCTCGACACCGAGCTCGGCCGACGCCTCCACCTCCTGCTGGCTCCCCTTCGCGCTGGAGAGCTGCTGGACGTCGGCAGCTACCGCCTCACGCCCTCTCCCGCCTCTTAACCGAAGCCACGGCGCCGTCTCTGCTCTCCCTCACACCGAAAGACAGAAGCGCAGCCGCCCGGCTTCGATCACACGGGAACTCGGGCAATCCAAGTGAGCAGCACCTCTGAGCAGCAAAACCACACCACCGTCGTTCCCACGACTTCCTCGAGCCATCACTGAGCGGATTCACGCTCTCTGCACCGAGAACGGCGGGTTCCCGCGGCGGCCGCCACACAACAGCGGCGGTGTGCTCCCGTGGACAGCCTCCTCCAGAGCTTGTCACGACCAAGCGAGGCTACTTTTGGATGCGCAGGAGCTCCGTGCAGCTTCCACCCGAAACACAAAGCCTGTCTTCGCCTCTGGTCGACGAATTTCGGAAATCTCCTCCGGCCGGTGAAAACTGACCCGCGGGTATGAATCCGTGAAATTATCGAGTTATATTCATTTTGAGCATTTCAAATTGCACACACGGGACGTAGACTTGCTTAGCAACAACTTTCCTTTTGGAACCTAGCTGGAAACCCGCTCTGCACGACGTGATTTCGATCTTTCTAACGGCGGTTGTGGTAGAGACCGTCGGGTACACGTTGAACCCTAGGTGGGAGCCGTTCCTGAGACCATATGCGGCCATGCCGAGCTCGGCCAACCTCCACTGGTGCCATAGGACATTTCCAGAGGACTTTTGGCGGGCTAGAGCGTTGGGGCAACGTTGCCGGACTCCCTCAGGGCCGCTGCACCGGTGCGGGGTGGTTTAGGAACCTCGCCGGTCTGAGGAAGCCCCACCATCGTGTTCCTCAGGTTAAAATAGGTCCTAGCTGCGATTTTCAGCAGCTTCGATGACCGGACGACCGATCCCGGAGCTACTCCGGCGAGCCCGGCGGCGGGAGCGCGCGGGAGCGGGAGGTTGAAGAAGACCTCGCCGGTCCCGCCTGTCAGCGGCTCAGGGGAGTGGGCTGGATATTCTGTGGCGTGGGATCAATTGTAACAGCGCGGGAATTAACACTGTGCCCCGTGTGGCGCGCTCCCGGTGACTGACACGTGCCCCTGGTCCCACAGTCAGGTTTAAACTTTTTCCCGGATTTATTCAAATTCCAGATTTTTCCCCAAACTTTAGAAGAGCATAACTTTTGCTAGGAACCTCCAAATTTAGTGATTCAAATTGGGTTAGATTCATATTGACAAACTATATCCAAATATGCAACCCAATTTATATGAAAGTCTTTATTTACTTCTGGAAAAGTCTTTAAAGCTTTTCAGCAAAATAATTTTAGAGGGAGTTTGGTTTATCCAAAAATCCCCAAGTTTTGCCAGAACATTCTTTAGGGTGTTATTAGACTCCTATAAAAGTTTCAGCTCATTTGGAGTTGATTTGGTCAGGAGAATTCAGATTGTAAGTTACTGTGTTCAAATGAATAAAGAAACATTTTCAGAGAATTTCCAAAAATTGTAAATTCAGTTCTGGGAAATTCTTAGCTCCAAAAATCCTAGGAAAATTCATGTAGACTCCATGAACTATAATTGAAATTGTGGTTCACTAAGTTTAACATGAACATGGGTGTTAACTCAGAATTAATTCATCTTTGATTAAACACTTAGAGAATTGTTCTGAATAAACCACTCACTGAAAAGTGCTAAATTTTGGTCCAGAGGACTTTCTTGTGACAAGAAACTCACGTGAAAATTCTCAGCTCCATTAGAGCTCTGGACCACCACTGTCATGTGTGATCTCTTAAGGTGATCAACACTTAAGTGGGAAAGCACTCAACATTTGATCATAGTGTTTAAACCCAACCCAAACCACTAGCACCAGTGTCATTTTAAATTCTTGAACAGATTTCCAGTTTTAAAACTGTCCTTGGATCTTATTAGCAAAAGCTTTTTAATTAAATACATATGCATGATCATATCATGTAGCATATACGTGAACAAGGGGAGAAGGATCTGAAGTGAAGATCAAGGAGGGAGGAAAACAAGTGATCAAACTCCAAGTGATCGTCACTAACGGATTGTAACCTTAGTCACCTGCAAAACAGGCAAGCCCCGGTTTGCATTTGAACAGTTTTATAAGCATTTTCATTTGTAGAGATCATAGCTTTGCATCGTTGATTGCATTAAGTCTAGATGATATTGGAAACCCCACTTGCATGACCAGAAATACCTTAGAGAGAAAGGGTAGAATAGCACCTCCTCGAGTGGATTTGGCTACGCTAAATGTTAGTAGGAAAGGTCCGGTAGAAGTCGAGTAGTTGGAAGCTACTCGCGAGTTTAGGGCTGGTTTACTCGGAACGGGTCCGAATTAGATAAGATGAGGAAAGTTCACATATAAGAAATGGAGACCGGGCAGGGAGGTTTAGATGCAGCAGGTTGCAGGCCGTGCGTGCATAGCCCTGCCTATGTCGGTTAAGGCCCATCCGTGCTTGGCCCTGTTGGACAAGTTTGAGTTGTGTACCGGGCGCATACTGGCTATATGGGACCCAGGAAACCGATGTACCTTGGGAGATCCATAGTGGAACTTTTCCAACTGCCTTAGGCTTTCGGCGTCAGGGTAGCAGGAGGTACCTCGCTCAAGAACATACCACTGCGGGTATGTACCTTGAGGGAGCTTGCACACTCGGGGCAGTTGGACTGCGTCCAATGTGGAAGATCTTGGGAAAGGCGGCCGCGTACAACGTCAGTCGAGGTTGCTGCCGGCAACTCGGAGTACGGGTGTACGTGTCGTGTAGTCCGGGCGTGTATTGATTCGAATCACCGTCGCTCGCGGTTATATGAGCATACTTGCCCACTGCGTCTTGACGTAGTAAGAAC
Source organism: Neostapfia colusana (assembly GCA_030760725.1). Taxonomy (NCBI): domain Eukaryota; kingdom Viridiplantae; phylum Streptophyta; class Magnoliopsida; order Poales; family Poaceae; genus Neostapfia; species Neostapfia colusana. The sequence continues at coordinate 2,329,041 of JASWHV010000019.1, read as the reverse complement.
TGAAACTGGTTATCTTTTGAACTTGATAAGACTGTGATGTAATTTGTATTACAACCATGATTGATTTAGAAGCAGGCCCATTAAACTTTACTTTCACTTTGTGCAAGGAGCATCGCAACAAAGCGTTTCTTGTTTGATTGTGGAGTTGCGATGCTTTTCGGCTCAAGGTTTGCACAATGAGGCTTAAAATCTGAAAGTGAAGGATCAACTTTAGGCGAGTCCTTTATGCAAATCTAGCCAACCCAATTGCAACCGTCGTGCATGTAGAGTTTCTTGTTTAGGAGAGACGGGTTAGACTTGCTGAGCCTATGTGCTCATGCTTGCTATATAAGTGGTTTTGCAGGTTAACATCGATGCTTAAAAGAAGGTTGTCCGGTGAGACTCGGAGACTTCCGAGTCGTTTAACACATGGAGAACCCAGCCGCTGCTGTTGTCTTCGTGTTGCTAGCGAGAGGAGTCCGCGGGCTGGACTTCATCTTAAGTGCTCTTAGTTATTCAACGTGAGTTGATATAGACTTCCGTTGTAGTTACTTGATGTAAAGTATTTACAAAGAAAAACTTGTAAGCTTCCGCTATTGTTTATGTAATACAATTGTTCCTCATATGTGGGCTATTGGGTGTCGCACAACACGGCACCACCCAATGCGATTACCGGGCGAGTGGCCTGTCTCAGTTGACGGGGCCGCGCCAGTGTGGTATCAGAGCTGAGCCCTGTCTCTGTCGGTACCGCGCCCGTCTCAGTTGATATCAGAGCCGCATTGGTAATAGCACACGGAATAAGGAAGGTATTACGATAAAAATTTAGGTTACGGTGAGGATACGGTACTAGGCCCACATAAGGATTACTATTAGCTTAATATGAAGGTGGCAAACTAACTTATTTGTTATGTCAGAAAATCCTGCATCTCGGGACGAGTTATGTCTTGGGGGGTGCACGTAAGCGCTGTCCACCAGTGCGCACAAGCTGAAGGGTGGAGCCCCACGGGTGGCAGGTAACCCGACCCGCTTTAATATCCTCTACGACTCCTCATGTCGTTTGGGGTATTCGAGCAATGTCTGTCCCTGGCGTGAGTGGTGCAATTTGGGAAACCCCATCACGTGGTTAGTAACGTGAACACGTAGCTCAAGGCGGGTTTTGGCTTGAGAACACCTGTGCGAGTGATGACGGACGGGTGTAAGAATTGTATGGATACCGGGTTCGGTGTGCAGCCGGACCTGACGATTGAGTGTGATTTATGAAGGATTAACCCCGAAACCGTAGTATGAATAGTACACGTTTGCGAGTGACCATTTTAGTGCCACCTAAGATACGAATATGCCGGTATAATCCGGTCAGGATTTAATTTTGGTGAAGCTACGTAGTACTGACATGCTTCTTACGGAGCATCGACGCCGTACTAAACATAATAACCCCTTTCCTTTGAAGAAATGACTCATGAACTAACTTTCAAATAAAAATAGAAATTTGAAACAAATATTAGTTACTGAACTCTTATTTTGAGCTAAGATTCAAATGAGAGGGACACTAGGCTTTAAAGATTTCCAAAAACAGAGTGCACTGTTTTCGGCAGGAACTCTTGCTGGACTTTAACAGAGCATAACTCTGAGTAGCTTGACCCAATTAAGGTGTATGATACAGTTCTGGAAATATTTTCAAGTGATCTACAACTTATTTGTAGAGCTCCAGAGCAAAATCACATGCTAAATGGGTAGAAAGTTCAGAGGAAGGTAAACTGTTGAGAACCAGGACAGCAGCAAAACCTCTCTGGACCTTTCTGGTTTTAAGCCATAACTTTCTGTAGAAAAACCCTTAAGAAGCCTATGATACACCATTGGAAAGGTTATGAATTATTCCACAATTTTGTAGTTCAAAGTTTGTTCAGGTTCTTATTGTATTTACATGTACAACTGTGATAAAATCAGCCACGTACAAAGGAGGTGCTGGCAAATTTTATCCAGGGATTTTGTCAACTTTGGAAAATCATAACTTTTAATCCGGAGATGATCTGGGGCCATATGAGTACTCGTTGGAAAGATACTGAAGTTAAATTTAACTTTGGTATTCAACTCGAGATAGGGAAATGCTCGTAACTAGATCAAAATCTGGAGATAGTGCATAAAGGTCTGTCCTGTACAGATAGGCTGGATAGTTATGCCTACTAAGGAATTGTGTAAACATGGATTTTGTTACTGCTTTTACTAAAGTTTTGACATAATCATGTTTTCATTAGTCTCACATACTGCTGAGTTCTTGGTTAACTCTTCTCAACTACATGTTTGCAGTATGGTTCGTACTCGCTCTAGGAGTATGGCCGGAGGTTCTCGTCGAGGCGGTGATGCTTCTATTCTACCGTCGGAATCACCATCCACGGGATGGATGGATCTTATGACTCGAGTCGTCGAGTCTAATCAAGAGAACTCTAGGCTACTCCAAGAAGCAACACAAGAACACACACGCTTACTCCAAGCTTTGGTACAACAAGGCGTACTCCAGAACACGCAACAAGTCGTTCCACCTCGGGACGCTTATCTGGACTTCTTGGCGACTCAACCGCCTATCTTTACTGAAGCCACCGAACCTGTGGAAGCAGATCAATGGCTTCGTGTCATGGAGTCAAAATTTAGAGTATTCAAGTGTGATGAATACCAGAAGACAAAGTTTGCCGCTCAACAACTCCATGGAGCCGCCGGAAACTGGTGGGTGGATCATCTTGCCACCATTCCGGAGGACCATCAAGTAGCATGGAGTGAATTTTGTGAAGCCTTCCGTACTCGTTACCTACCACTAGGTATTGTAAAGGCAAAGTGGGAGGATTTTTTGGGCTTGAAGCAAGGGGACATGAGTGTCCTCGAGTATGTCAGAAGGTTTAACCTTTTGGCCCAATATGCTCCCGAGTATGTGGCGAAAGAAGAGGCACAGTGTGACCTATTCTTCCATGGCCTGAGTGCCATATTACGGGAAAAGCTGGACGTACACAATAACGGCAGTTACACCGACATGGTCGATGCGGCTTTCATTCAGGAGAAGCCGACACTTGAGTGGCAAGCGGAGAAGAGAAAGGTGAGTGAGATCGAGCAGGCTAGCACAAGATATGTGCCTCGAAAGTACCGCTTGGTGTATCAAGCGCCACCTGGTGAAAGATGGAGGCCATCTGTACGATCTACTCCGCAGAGGTTGATTGCTGGTCAAGTTCTACGACTTGCACCACCTCCACAGCCGCAGCATCAGACGGTGGTTTGTGCTCCATCGCTGCAGCCATTTGTACCTAGCAGTCCACCGGAAGTCAACGAAGATCCGGAAAGACATCCGTGTTTTACTTGTGGGTGTATGGCCCATTATGCTAGGCAATGTACAGAGGGAACTCAAGGCTACGGGTCATCATATTTACAACAATACGATCCGTACCTCAATCTGTAGATAAAGAGGGCAGATGAGGGGCAATATTCACTATACTGTGATTGATGATGTTCCGGAAGGAGAAGCCGCTTTAGCAGGGATGTTTTCTCTGAATCAGCTACCGGTTTTAGTTCTCTTTGATTCTGGTGCCACACACAACTTCATTAGCCAATCTTTCGTGGCTCAACATCAGCTCCAAACAGTTTATACAAAGAGGCAATACCTCATATCTTCGCCCGGGGGCAGCAGTACCGCAAGCGAGGTTGTCTCCCGAGCACCTCTTTGTTTGGGGGGTAAAATATACCCTACGACCCTCATTATTCTTGAAGGTCTAAAGATCGACATCATTTTGGGGATGTCGTGGTTGAATTACCACAGAGCGGTTCTTAACATCAGCTCCAGGACCGTTGAGCTCAACTCCCCACAGCACGGTCTTCATATATTAATTCTGGGCGCCAGACGGCAGCAGATTGCAACAGTGAACCACACGGAAGCTGTTAAGATAGAGGACATTCCGGTGGTACGTGAGTATCCGGATGTGTTTCCCGAAGATTTACCGGGCATGCCGCCTGAACGAGATGTGGAGTTCAAGATTGAACTTATACCGGGAACGACACCGATATCACGAAGGCCGTACAAGATGGCACCCAATGAACTGGCATAATTGAAGACACAACTGAATGACCTAATGAGCAAGGGCTTTATACGACTGAGTTCGTCACCTTGGGGTTGTTCAGCGTTGTTTGTCGAAAAGAAGGACGAAACACTACGGCTTTGTGTTGATTTTCGTCCTTTGAACGCCGTTACCATCAAGAACAAGTATCCACTACCTCGCATTGATATGCTCTTCGATCAATTAGTGGGTGCGAAGGTATTTTCGAAGATGGATCTTCAGTCTGGATATCACCAGATTAAAATCTGGGCAGAAGATATTCCGAAGACGGCATTCTCAATGAGATACGGGCTGTATGAGTATCTCGTTATGTCTTTTGGTTTGACCAACACCCCAGCACACTTTATGTACCTGATGAATTCAGTGTTCATGCCGGAGTTGGATAAATTCGTCGTTGTCTTCATCGATGATATCTTGGTGTACTCCAAGTCAGAGGAAGAACATGCTGAACATCTGCATATTGTGCTACAAAGATTGCGATCATCAGCTCTATGCAAAATTCAACAAGTGTGAATTCTAGATTAATCAAGTACCTTTTCTCGGACACATCATTTCAGCGGAGGGCATCACTGTAGATCCGAGTAAGATTATCCAAGTGCAGAAATGGGAGTCACCAAAGTCAGTACATGAAATCCGAAGCTTCCTCGGTTTAGCGGGTTACTACCGGGGGTTTATTCCGAGTTTTTCCAAGATTGCTAAACTGATGACGGAATTATTAAAGAAGAATACCAGATTTGTGTGGGGTGCTGCGTGTGAACAAGCTTTCAAGACCTTAGTGAAGCATCTCACAACAGCCCCAGTTCTTGCTCAGCCGGATACAACGAAGCCATTCGACGTTTATTGTGATGCATCTGGCATCGGTCTTGGTTGTGTGCTGATGCAAGAAAGACGAGTAGTCGCTTATGGATCTCGTCAACTCAGAAATCACGAGCAGTATTATCCAACTCATGATCTTGAGTTAGCTGCCGTGGTCCTTGCTTTGAAGATGTAGAGGCATTACTTGCTCGGAAATCTTGTACACCTCTACACCGACCACAAGAGCTTAAAGTACATCTTCACTCAGAAAGAATTGAACATGAGGCAACGAAGATGGCTAGAGCTCATTAAGGACTATGAACTGGAGATTCATTATCATCCACGAAAGGCGAATATGGTCGCCGATGCGCTCAGTCGTAAGGCACATATCCATCACTTAACTATCGTTGAAATGGATGATGACGAACCAAGCCTCCGTGTCATCCCGTATGGAGCTCTCTATAATCTCGCTCTCATTCCTACTATCCGAGAGGAGATCATGGAAGCTCAACGAAAAGACAAGGGTATGTTTCACATACGGCGAAGGATAAACAACGGGGAAATGAAGTGCTTCCGGAAGGACGATGAAGGTACTTTGTGGTTCAACGACCGGATTGTAGTACCCCGGGATATGGGACTACGGAAGAAAATTTTGGACGAAGCTCATTTGTCCAAGTTTTCCATTCATCCGGACAGTAATAAAATGTACCAAGATCTCCGGAAGAAGTTTTGGTGGACGCGTATGAAACGTGAAGTTGCAAAGTACATTTCGGAATGTGATACGTGTCGAAGAGTCAAGGCCGACCATATGAAGAAACCAGGCCTGTTGCATCCATTGCAAGTACCAGCATGGAAGTGGGAAGACTTGAGTATGGACTTCATCGTCGGGTTGCCGATGACCTCCCACCACCATGATTCGATTCGGGTAATCGTTGATCGGTTAACCAAATCAGCACATTTCATCCCTGTGCATACTAGGTATAACGCAAAGTAGTATGCGGAGCTGTACATAGCACGGATCTTGTGCTTACATGGAGTTCCCCGTACCATTGTGTCAGATAGATGATCGCTGTTCGTAGCCCGTTTCTGGGAACAGCTACACGCATCCTTGAGGACGGAGTTGATTAGAAGCTCTGCGTATCACCCTCAAACCGATGGGCAAACTGAGAGGGTGAATCAAATACTGGAAGATATGCTAAGAGCATGTGCCATCCACCACGGTAAGAGCTGGGATGATTACTTACCGCTGGCGGAGTTCTCGTACAACAACGGATATCAGACGAGCATCAAAATGGCACCATATGAAGCTCTATACGGCCGGAAGTGCCATACACCATTGAATTGGTGCGAATCCGGCGAACACGTAACGTTAGGGGTTGATCTTGTCAATGAAGCCGAAGAGAGAGTTCGGATAATACAAGAGAACCTCAAAGCTGCCCAATCTCGTCAAAAGAGCTACGCGGACCAGAGACGTCGACCGCTGCATTTCGAAGTCGGAGAGCACGTGTATCTTCGTGTGTCTCCGATGAAAGGGATTCATCGGTTCGGTGTCAAGGGGAAACTTGCTCCCCGATTCGTCGGTCCGTTTACTATAACGGAGAAGTGCGGAAACGTAGCTTACTGGCTGGAACTACCGGCAAGCCTTGCCGGTATTCACGACATATTTCACGTGTCCCAGCTGTGGAAATGTCATAAACCTTGTAATTACCTCCCACCTCGTTCTTCTTTTGAATCTCGGGACGAGATTCCTTTTAAGGGGTGAGGAATGTAAAGGTCCCAAAATTATGAATACAAAGAAACACTTGTTTGCAAACTTTTGTTTCATACGAGTGAAATTTGGGACTTGTTAAAACTTTTCCCCACATGTGATAACCCACATGAGGGTTTTATTCACACAAGTCAAATGTTTATTTGAGAACTTGGAACCCTAGAGGGGTCTAAAACAAAGATGGGAAGTTCCCATATGTGTGAGAAAACAAAAATCAGATTTGGGACAATGTGTTCAAAATAAAATTCAAATGAGAGCAACACTAGGAATTTCCAAACTGTTGTGCTACAAATCTCGTTTGCAACAGCCAAATTAAAAATCAGGTTTCATATTTGAATTCCTTGGGTCCAAATTAGGGGGTGTGCAAAGTTTCATGATTTATGGAAATGATTTGCAACCCATTTTTCAAATGGACTTTAAATGACAAAGAATTCAAATGCATATTTGAATTTGGATAAAACTTGCCCAATTATCCAAATGCCTCTCAGATTTAAACTTCCACAATTGAATTCCATCAATATTCAAATTGGGGAGATATTTTAGAAGGGATATAGGACTGACATGTGGGACCCACATGTCATTGGGAGGACTAAAAATTTGCAAAAAGATCTTCAGTGAAGCAGCCAGTCGCTGTTTGTTTTCCTCCCACGCGAAGCAACGGCCGAAGCCGCCTTCCCTCCGCTCGACACCGAGATCGGCCGACGCCTCCACCTCCTGCTGGATCCCCTTCGTGCTGGAGAGCTGCTGGACGTCGGCGGCTACCGCCTCACGCCCTCTCCCGCCTCTTAACCGAAGCCACATCACCGTCTCTGCTCTCCCTCGCACCGAAAGACAGAAGCGCAGCCGCCCGGCTTCGATCACACGGGAACTCGGGCAATCCAAGTGAGCAGCACCTCTGAGCAGCAAAACCACACCACCGTCGTTCCCACGACTTCCTCGAGCCATCACTGAGCGGATTCACGCTCTCTGCACCGAGAACGGCGGGTTCCCGCGGCGGCCGCCACACAACAGCAGCGGTGTGCTCCCGTGGACAGCCTCCTCCAGAGCTTGTCACGACCAAGCGAGGCCACTTTTGGACACGCTGGAGCTCCGTGCAGCTTCCACCCAAAACACAAAGCCTGTCTTCGCCTCTGGTCGACGAATTTCGGAAATCTCCTCCGGCCGGTGAAAACTGACCCGCGGGTATGAATCCGTGAAATTCTCGAGTTATATTCGTTTTGAGCATTTCAAATTGCACACACGGGACGTAGACTTGCTTAGCAGCAACTTTCCTTTTGGAACCTAGCTGGAAACCCGCTCTGCACGACGTGATTTCGATCTTTCTAACGGCGGTTGTGGTAGAGACCGTCGGGTACACGATGAACCCTAGGTGGGAGCCGTTCCCGAGCCCATATGCGGCCATGCCGAGCTCGGCCAACCTCCACTGGTGCTGTAGGACATTTCCAGAGGACTTTTGGCGGGCTAGAGCGTCAGGGCAACGTTGCCGGACTCCCTCAGGGCCGCTGCACCGGTGCGGGGTGGTTTAGGAACCTCGCCGGTCTGAGAAAGCCCCACCATCGTGTTCCTCGGGTTAAAATAGAGCCTAGCGGCGAGTTTCAGCAGCTGCGATGACCGGACGACCGATCCTGGAGCTACTCCGGCAAGCCCGGCGGCGGGAGCGCGCGGGAGCGGGAGGTTGAAGAAGACCTCGCCGGTCCCGCCTGTCAGCGGCTCAGCGGAGCGGGCTGATATTCTGTGGCGTGGGATCAATTGTAACAGCGTGGGAATTAACACTGTGGCCCCGTGTGGCGCGCTCCCGGTGACTGACACGTGCCCCTGGTCCCACAGTCAGATTTAAACTTTTTCCCGGATTTATTCAAATTCCAGATTTTCCCCCAAACTTTAGAAGAGCATAACTTTTGCTAGGAACCTCCAAATTTAGTGATTCAAATTGGGTTAGATTCAGATTGACAAACTCTATCCAAATATGCAACCCAATTTATATGAAAGTCTTTATTTAATTCTGGAAAGTTCTTTAAAGCTTTTCAGCAAAAGAATTTTAGAGGGCGTTTGGTTTATCCAAAAATCCCCAAATTTTGCCAGAACAATCTATAGGGTGTTCTTAGACTCCTGTAAAAGTTTCAGCTCATTTGGAGTTGATTTGGTCAGGATAATTCAGATTGTAAGTTACTGTGTTCAAATGAATACAGAAACATTTTCAGAGAATTTCCAAAACTTGTAAATTCAGTTCCGGGAAATTCTTAGCTCCAAAAATCCTAGGAAAATTCATGTAGACTCCATTAACTATAATTGAAATTGTGGTACTAAGTTTAACATGAACATGGGTGTTAACTCAGAATTAATTCATCTTTGATTAAACACTTAGAGAATTGTTCTGAATAAACCACTCACTGAAAAGTGCTAAATTTTGGTCCAGAGGTCTTTCTTGTGACAAGGAACTCACATGAAAATTCTCAGCTCCATTAGAGCTCTGGATCACCACTGTCATGTGTGATCTCTTAAGGTGATCAACACTTAAGTGGGAAAAGCACTCAACATTTGATCATAGTGTTTAAACCCAACCCAAACCACTAGCACCAGTGTCATTTTAAATTCTTGAACAGAGTTCCAGTTTTAAAACTGTCCTTGGATCTTATTAGCAAAAGCTTTTCAATTAAATACATATGCATGATCATATCGTGTAGCATATACGTGAAGAAGGGGAGAAGGACCTGAAGTGAGGATCAAGGAGGGAGGAAAACAAGTGATCAAGCTCCAAGTGATCGTCACTAACTGATTGTAACCTTAGTCACCTGCAAAACAGACAAGCCCCGGTTTGCATTTGAACAGTTTTACAAGCATTTTCATTTGTAGAGATCATAGTTTTGCATCGTTGATTGCATTAAGTCTAGATGATATTGGAAACCCCACTTGCATGACCAGAAATACCTAAGAGGGAAAGGGTAGAATAGCACCTCCTCGAGTGGATTTGGCTACGCTAAATGTTAGTAGGAAAGGTCCGGTAGAAGTCGAGTAGTTGGAAGCTAATCGCGAGTTTAGGGCTGGTTTACTCGGAACGGGTCCGAATTAGATAAGATGAGGAAAGTTCACACATAAGAAATGGAGACCGGGCAGGGAGGTTTAGATGCAGCAGGTTGCAGGCCGTGCGTGCATAGCCCTGCCTGTGTCGGTTAAGGCCCGTCCGTGCTTGGCCCTGTTGGATAAGTTTGAGTTGTGTACCAGGCGCATACTGGCTATATGGGACCTAGGAAACCGATGTACCTTGGGAGATCCATAGTGGAACTTTTCCAACTGCCTTAGGCTTTCAGCGTCAGGGTAGCAGGAGGTACTTCGCTCAAGAACATACCACTGCGGGTATGTACCTTGAGGGAGCTTGCGTACTCGGGGCAGTTGGACTGCGTCCAATGTGGAAGATCTTGGGAAAGGTGGCCGCGTACAACGTCAGTCGAGGTTGCTGCCGGCAACTCGGAGTACGGGTGTACGTGTCGTGTAGTCCGGGCGTGTACTGATTCGAATCACCATCGCTCGCGGTTATATGAGCATACTTGCCCACTGCGTCTTGACGTAGTAAGAACTGAAACTGGTTATCTTTTGAACTTGATAAGACTGTGATATAATTTGTATTACAACCATGATTGATTTAGAAGTAGGCCCATTAAACTTTACTTTCACTTTGTGCAAGGAGCATCGCAACAAAGCGTTTCTTGTTTGATTGTGGAGTTGCGATGCTTTTCGGCTCAAGGTTTGCACAATGAGGCTTAAAATCTGAAAGTTAAGGATCAACTTTAGGCGAGTCCTTTATGCAAATCTAGCCAACCCAATTGCAACCGTCGTGCATGTAGAGTTTCTTGTTTAGGAGAGACGGGTCAGACTTGCTGAGCCTATGTGCTCACGCTTGCTATATAACTGGTTTTGCAGGTTAACATCGATGCTGAAAAGAAGGTTGTCCGGTGAGACTCGGAGACTTCCGAGTCGTTTAACACAGGGAGAACCAAGCCGCTGCTGTTGTCTTCGTGTTGCTAGCGAGAGGAGTCCGCGGGCTGGACTTCATCTCAAGTGCTCTTAGTTATTCGACGTGAGTTGATATAGACTTCCGTTGTAGTTACTTGATGTAAAGTATTTACAAAGAAAAACTTGTAAGCTTCCGATATTGTTTATGTAATACAATTGTTCCTCATATGTGTGCTGTTGGGTGCCGCACAACACTGCACCACCCAATGCGATTCCCGGACGAGTGGCCTGTCTCAGTTGACGGGGCCGCACCAGTGTGGTATCAGAGCTGTGCCCTGTCTCAGCCGGTGCCGCGCCTGTCTCAGCTTCGTAGGGTGCCATCTTGATACTCGCCTGATAGCCATTGTTGTACGAGAATTCCGCCAATGGTAGGTGATCATCTCAATTCCTACCATGGTGGATGGCACCTGCTCTCAACATGTCTTCCAGAACTTGATTCACCCTCTCTGTCTGGCCATCTGTCTGAGGGTGGTAGGCGGAGCATCTTATTAGTTTATGACACGACCCACGGTCTTGTCGAACCAGGATCACGCTGAGGGGTACTGCATTGCACAACACCGAATAACACACATCAAAGGTACAAAGAGGAAGCAAAACTTTTATTACATAAAGTGGTTTATGAATATTTGTACATCAAAATAAGTCCAGTCTACACTCACGGGTGTAGACTACGCATCAAGTGCACGTTCAGCCCTTGAACGTGTCCTTGCTAGCACACACGCACACTAACCCTGCGGCGTGCACGACTCCCACTCGACGGGGTTCCTCTCCTGGGGTTCCGTCTCCTCTTCGGGAGCCCCTTCCTCATAGAACCCTGCAAAAGCTTCAAACACAAGCAGTGAGCACGAAGGCTTAGCAAGACTGACCCGTCTCTCCTAAACATGAAACTTCTACATGAGGGTTGATAGGTTACATGAGGTAAAAATCATTTGCAAGGACTCACCTAATTAGTAGAACCTTACTTTCAAGTTTTAGCAGCAGGTTGTGGAGAACCTTACGCTAAGGCACATGAGAGAGCCGCAATCAAACAAGAAACGCATTTCTCTCATGTACTTTGCCCAAAGTTGAAAGGAACTTTAATAAGCTCTAAACTACAGCAAATCATTAACAAGCAAGGTCCATCTTTCAGTCAGCAATATTTTAACATGTAACTAGCCTGTTCTTTCTACGTCACGGTACAGTGAACAAGTGGTACTCACTGACCGCGAGGGACGGCGATTATAATCGATTTACACCTGCAGGGTTACCCAAACAACCCGTCACGTACGACCGTACTCGATGTTGCCTACAACAACCATCACGGACGTCGTACGCAACCACCTTTCACCCGTTAGCCAAATGTTGAACCGGTCCAATCGTCCCGAGCAAGAGGTCTCTGCACGCGCATCTCAGTGCCGCCAGCCGATTTACACCTCGAGCTCTCAACCTACCCTCTGAACGACCAGCTATGCCTCAACACCCAGCTACCCGAGTTACATCGGTTTCCCAGTTCCCATATAGCCGGTAGGTCTTTGGTACTGTTCTAGCTTGTTCAACAGGCCCGCGCACGGCTCGGTCCTCAATCGATACAAGCGGAGCTACAGCACGCAGGCCCCAAAGTCCTGCTGCCCTTACTCTCCGCTCGGTATCATCTTTCTTGCCATGTGTATCATGTGTTATCTCTACCTGAGTTGAGTGCCTCTAGCCTATGCTCGCGAGTAGTTTCAACTACTCGACTTGTACCGAATCCTACACTATCTTAGCATTGCAGTAGCTAACGGGGTTTGCAATCCTAAACCCAACCCATGGTTTTCTTGGCTATGCAATTGGGTTTCCAAACAAGACTCTAATGCAAGGAATAATAGCATTCAAGTATGTGCTCAAACAATAAAGATTTGTAAAAGGGGAATGAAAACCGGAGCATGCCTGCTTTGTAGGGTATTAGTATATAATAGAAGTTAGTGATCTTCAATCCCTTGATCATTCTGAACTTGCTCAACTGACCCACACGTCAAGGGATGGCTTCGTCGAAGTCCTTCGTCGTAAACCCTATCGACATGTATATGCATAGTATTTTATAATGTAATTCAAGGCTTAGAGATTAAAACTTTTTAAGAACAGAGGTTGTGTAGAGATCCTAGGATGAAGTTGTTGCCTCTGTTGTGCAAAGAACTCAAAGAGACTAAATCTACCTTAGATGTTTCATTACATCTCTAGCTAAGTTCCAAATGCCATATAAGATGAGCTCTAATGATCTGGACATAACTAAAGATCCTGATCTCCAATGACTTCGAAATTTTTACAGGAAGTCATATACTACACAGGGACTTAGCTTGCTAAATTGCAGCTAAAGTGGAAAGAAATTGTGTCTCGCACAATTTCCACCCAACCCTATGTTGTTCTCCACATACACTAGAATGGAGAACAAGTACAGGGAGACTCAAGGCTCCATTTGAGATGAAAATTTGCATGTGAGTTCCTGGTCACGTGAAAGTGATCTGGACCAAAAATGAACACTTTTCATTGAGGGTTTTATTCAGAATAATTCCCTAAGCAATTAAGCACAAAGAAATTAATTCTGAATTAACTCACATGTTCATGCCCAACTGAATGAACTACAATTTCACTTATAGTTCATAGAGGCTGCATAAATTTTACTAGGATTTTTAGAGCTAAAAATTGCCCAGAAATGATTTTCCTAACTCTGGGACAATTTCTGAAAAGTCTCTGTATTCATTGGAATACAGTACATTGAAATCTAAATTCTCCAACATAATTCAACCCCAAATGAGCTGAAAGTTTTACAGGAGTTTAATAACATCCTAATGATTATTCTGGAAAAATTTGAGGATTTTTGGATAAACCAAACTCCCTCAAAAATTCTTTTGCTGAAAAGTTTTAAAGAATTTTCCAGAATTAAATTCATACAAATTGGGTTGCATATTTGGATAGAGTCTGTCAACCTGAATCTAACCCAATTTGAGTTACTAAATTTGGAGGTTTCTACACAAAGATATGAGCTTCACATGAATTGGGAAAAATCTGAAAATGAGCTCTGTTCTATTTTTCCAATTTTTCAGAGACATAAGGAATTAACACCACATTTGACCAAGCAAATGAGGTCCAATGCCTCTTAAATTATTACTGGTTGTCAAGTGATTTTGGAAGAATCTCCTGCCCAATTTTGGGAATTTTCCAATACACAGAACTCCTGGAACAATTCCTACAAGATTTTTCTTATATGAATTATTGAGCCAAATCCAGAGATTTTCATAAATATTGATCTGCACCCCTGGATAGTACTCTTTGAGAGGAATCCAACAAAATTTGTTTCACAATTTTTGGACATTCCTACACAAAGTTATGGCTCTTCAAAGATTGAACTGGAAACTGAAAATCCCAAAAATGTTTAAACGCTGACGGTGGGTCCGGGCTACATGTCACTCACTGGACAAAGACACACGGGGCCACACGTTTACAGGCATGCAGTCGCACCAGATCCAACAGCCGCAGAAGATCTGGATTTTTAAACTCCCTCTCACTGACTGTTGGGCCCGCCAGAACCCTTCTTCAACCTCGGTCTGATTCCCGCGCCCGTGTGCCCGCGCCGCCGCCCTCGCCGGAGATCATCGGAAACCGGTCTCCCGGCCTCTACCTGAGCCCCTGCTCGCCGCCAGGGCCTAACCTGCCACGTTGAGCACGATGGTGAGGTTTCCCCGAGCCTGCACGGCCTCTACGGCAGCTAGCGGCGGTGCGGCAGCTCGCCACACCATCAGCGACGTCGGTCGGCCATCCTAGTGCGCTAACAGTTCAGCAAAACGGTGCTACAGCACCAGTGAACGATGGGGGAGCTCGAACTAGCCACAAAAGCGTTCGGGAACGATGGTAAACATGCTTTCACCATGCGACCGTGGTCCCCCGGTTCGGTTGCCGGTAGAAAACCACGAAATACTCGCTCTAGGTGCAGTTTGAGGCTAGAATCGTGAAGAGCAAAGAATCGCCTACTACTTTGGACCCTTCGTGCAAACCATGACGAACAAAGATTGAGAATTGAAGGGGAATTTGGGATTACCGTGCCGGAAGGTCGATTCGGGTACGCCGGAGAAATTTTTCCAAATTCTCTCGCGGTGCTTCATGACATGGCCTGAGGTTTGGAGGAGAGCAGCACGGTACCTTGGCGCGTCCCGGGGCGCCGGTACTTGGTCGTGACAAGCGCCAGGTTGGGCTGTCCGCGGGAGCCTCCTCATCGGTTTCGGTTCGGCTTTCACGCGGTCACGTTGCTCCCGGGGTTGGAGAGCCGATCACCGGTCGAGAGTACGTCAAGGAGGACGAGGGTGGCACCCTGCTGCCATCTTGCTACTCACTAGCCTCGGTTCGTGGGAATTTGGAGGTCACCGAGCGAGCGGTGGTGTGGCGGAGGCGAGCTTACCCGTCTCGATGTGAGGGAGGGAGCGCCTCGGTGCTCTGTCCGCGAGCAGAGGGAGAGCACGTTGTGGATGGATGAGGGCGCTGAGGGGGGGGGGGGCTGTATCGGCGCTGGAGTCGGTTGCGGGGCGGTCGACCAGCTGCCGGTTTGCTGTCGCGAGCAGCTGCTGTCGATCTCCCGAAGGTAGCAAAACAGAGACCCAATTCCTCTGCAGAGATACTTTGATACATATGACAAGTGGGCCCCATATCCCCCTTATCTCCCCAAAATATCCCAACAATTTACAACTGATGAAATTCAACTGTGTGGAGTTGAAAACTAAACTGCATTTGGATAATTGGGATGAGAAATTTGCAAAAACTTCTTAAAGGAGAACACATTCGAGGCTTGAAAAGTGTTGTTTTTGATAAGGACTGGCCATGTAGTGCTTGTCAAGCCGGAAAGCAAGTTGGAGCTCAACATCCATCTAAAAATGTCATGACGACTACAAGACCTTTGGAGCTACTTCACATGGACCTCTTTGGTCCAATCGCCTACATAAGCATCGACTGTAACAAATATGGTCTTGTAGTTGTAGATGATTATTCTCGCTTCACTTGGGTGTTCTTTTTGCATGACAAAGGCGAAACTCAACGTGTGCTCAAGAAATTCTTGAGGAGAGCTCAAAATGAGTTCTCCTTAAGAATCAAGAACATAAGGAGCGATAATGGCACCGAGTTCAAGAACACGCAAGTGGAAGAATACTTGGAAGAAGAAGACATCAAGCATGAGTTTTCAGCCCCCTACTCCCCTCAACAAAATGGGGTGGCTGAAAGGAAGAATAGAACTCTTATTGAGATGGCAAGAACCATGCTTGATGAGTACAAGATGTCAGACCGGTTTTGGGCGGAAGCGGTTAACACCGCTTGCCATGCCATAAACCGGTTGTAGCTTTATCGACTTTTGAAGAAGACGTCTTACGAACTTCTAACCGGTAACAAACCCAACATCTCTTATTTTTGTGTCTTTGGGAGCAAGTGTTATATTCTCAACAAGAAGCCTAGGACTTCAAAGTTTGCTTCAAAGTCTGATGAAGGTTTCTTGCTTGGTTATGACTCAAACACCTATGCCTATCGTGTTTTCAGCAAATCTTCCGGAATTGTTGAAATAGCGAGAGACGTAGTGTTTGATGAGACTAATGGTTCCCAAGTGGAGCAAGTTGATCAAAGTGTGCTAGATAGAGAAGAGGCTCCACAAGAAGCACTTAAAAGGATGGCACTTGGAGACATTTTCCCTCAAGAACATCCTCAAGACTCACATGATCATCCAACAAACGAAGATACGTCTCCTTCCCACGATCAAGCTCAAGATGAGCAAGGCCAACCTCAAAAAGATCAAAACGATCAAAGTCAAGAAAGAGGATTAGATTAAGGGGGAGACGAAGAAAAGAACGACGATGTAGATGAAGATCAAAGAGTCCAACCACCCCATCCAAGAGTGCACCAAAGTGTTCAACGGGATCATCCCGTTGACAACATACTAGGAGACATCTGCAAAGGGGTAATTACTCGCTCTCGAATGGCTAACTTTTGTGAACATTACTATTTTGTTTCCTCTTTGGAGCCTCGCAAGGTAGAAGAAGCACTACAAGATCTGGATTGGGTGGTGGCCATGCAAGAGAAACTCAACAATTTTGAAAGAAATCAAGTACGGGAACTCGTGAAGCGACCCAACGCAAATGTTATGGGAACCAAGTGGGTATTCCACAACAAGCAAGACGAGTATGGGGTTGTAACAGGAAACAAGGCAAGACTTGTAGCAAAGGGATATGCACAAGTAGAAGCGCTTTCCTCAACGGTCCGATCAAGGAGGAAGTGTACGTGGAGCAACCACCCAGATTTGAGGACGATAAGTATCCTAACCATGTCTTTAAACTTCGAAAAGCCCTCTATGGTCTCAAACAAGATCCTAGAGCTTGGTATGAGTGTCTTAGAGACTTTCTCATTAAAAACGATTTTAGGATAGGGAAGGCCGACTATACACTCTTCACCAAGCATTTTAACGATGATTTATTTATGTGCCAAATATATGTCGATGATATTATATTTGGTTCTACTAACAAAGCTTTTTGTGATGAGTTTTCAAAGATAATGACTGAAAGGTTCGAGATGTCAATGATGGGGGAATTAAAGTTCTTCCTTGGATTTCAAGTCAAACAACTCAAGGAAGGAACGTTCATAAGTCAAACCAAGTATACTCAAGACACACTCAAGAGGTTCGACATGGACAAAGACAAACCTATCAAGACTCCAATGGGAACCAATGGACACCTTGACCTCAATGAAGATGGTCCAAGTGTGGACCAAAAGGTATTTCGTTCCATAATAGGTTCCTTGCTTTATCTTTGTGCATCTAGGCCCTACATAATTCTTAGTGTGTGTATGTGTGCATGGTTGCAAGCCGCTCCTAAGGAGTGTCACTTGACAGCCGTTTAGAGGATTCTTAGATATTTGGTTCACACTCCTAACCTAGGACTTTGGTATCCCAAAGGATCCAAGTTCAATCTCATCGGATACCCCGATGCCGATTATGCCGGTTGTAAAGTAGATAGGAAGAGCACGTCCGGGACTTGCCAATTTCTTGGTAGGTCTTTGGTTTCGTGGTCTTCAAAGAAACAAAACTCCATTGCCTTATCCACAGCCGAAGCGGAGTATGTCGCAGCCGGGAGTTGTTGTGCACAACTCCTATGGATGCGACAAACTCTTAGGGACTATGGTTACACTTTGAGCCATATTCCACTCCTATGTGACAATGAGAGTGCCATCAAGATTGCTCACAATCCCGTGGAGCATTCTAGAACCAAACACATTGATATCCGTCACCATTTCCTGTGAGATCACTCTATCAAGGGTGATATCGTTATCTCTCATGTTAGGAGTGAGAAGCAATTGGCGGATATTTTCACCAAATCCCGTGATGAGAAACGTTTTTGTGACCTAAGGAGTGAACTAAATATCCTAGATTTTTGAAATGTTGCTTGAGTCGTGCACATCTGTTTGTTACATGTACATAAACTTCAAAAATCGCACGCTTTCAAAATTCTACCCTAATCTCTCTTACTCTATGGAAACTATGTTCAAAAGGATTCTTTGACAAATATGGTCATTGTTTGTTTGATTATGCTTACTGACCATATTTGTCAAATATATTTGCAAAAACTTGTCCAAAAAGGATCATATTCTTGAGCTAAAATTCAAATTATATGAAATTTCAGCTTATAGCCGGACTAGTCCGCCCATGGGCCGGACAAGTACGGGATGTCTGGGTAAGACTTCTCAGCGGACAAGTCCAAACCGGACAAGTCCGCCTGGGAGGCCGACAAGTCCGGCTCCGGAGAAGTCCGGCTCTGGTCCGTAGACCGGCCTTGTCCGTGCATCAAACCAGACTAGTCTGGCCCCTAGGGACTTAACCTCCCAGGGGCGGCCAGACCACCTCTCTCTCCTCACACTCAACTCTCAACTCTCTCTTAAGCGGGAAACACCCCCCATTGGTGATTTTCACTTTTCTCCACCAAAAATCTCGTCCAATGCACGGATTGGAGCCCTAAGGAGTGCGGAAATCCTTCTCCGTGCTTGGTTGCTCAAGTTTTGCCTCTGATTTCATCACATTTGGAGAGGTATTCTTGACCTACCCAAAAATCCTTCCTTTTATTCATTCTTAGGTTTTTGCTAGAAACCTCTTCACAAATGTTATTCCTCAAGTCATTGCGATCGTAGCCTAGGAGTATTGCGACTTGATTTGAAGTTTTTGCGAAAAATTGTTAGGGTTAGGGTTCTTCCCTTGTAACCCAGACTAGTCTGGTTTCTGGGCGGACAAGTCCGTTCTCAGACGGACTAGTCCTGCCTCTTAACAGACAAGTCCGGTCTACATAGGAGAAACTCCAACTTTAGCCATTTTTAGTGAATTCTTTCGCAATATTCCACTTCCTTGACCTCTTATCTCTTGTTTCTCAGGCAATATGTCGGACTCCGACCAAAGCTCTCCTCTTGCAAGTCCCGCGGCCGAGGAGGCTCGACAAGCCCTCCATCGGCGCATTACCGAAGAGAGGGCAACAAAGGAGGCCCAAGCGGCAAAGATGCCGTCATTCGAGAGGCAAGAACAAAGAAGAGACATGATCTCGACGAGCAGGCACAGATTGCCAAAGCCATTGAAGAATCCTTGGCGGATCAACGGAAGAAGAAAAGGGTTGAACGTGAAGCCCATAGCTCCCAGGCTGCTAGTGCCGTAGAGGCCAAGAGGAAAAAAGCTGGTCACTTTGGGAGAGAAAGAGCGGGAAAAAGAGAAGGAGAAAGAACCCGAGGGTAGGGTTCTCCGTGAACCGAAGAAAGCAAGGCTCCACTTCCTGAGGAGCCCAAGAACAAAAAGGCAACTGCCAAGGCACCGACAAAAAGGGCAGGAGGCATAGTAATCAGGGAAAAGGGGCAACCAAAGCCCATCGGTCCCCTGAAGATGGCTGCCCCTGCTAGAGATCCAAACCGGCAGCCCAACAATGCGGCATATGTGTTCAAAGGAAAGGGTGCTGAGAAGGCAAGAAGGCTGAGAATGGATAAAGTCTATGACTATGAGAAGCACACAGCCGACCCTAGGTTTTGGTGTGACTTCCATTGCGACTACTACCGTCTGGTATACTTGAAAATGAAGACTCCAGTCACTCAAGCTCAATGGTTGAATTGGGACTACATGGCCAAAAGGAAGCATAAAGCTTTTGATGTTGTGATTGAAGCCGCAGAGCACCATGGAATCAAGAAAATCATGAGTTTCAAGTATGATTGGAACATCGAAGTGATTGTGCAGTTTTACACCACCGTGTACTTCTCCACCTACACTGACTAGAAAATCACTTGGATGACTCATGGAGAGTAGTACTCAGCCACATATGAGGAGTTTGCTCGGATACTTGGCCTTGAGGAGCACCTGGACCATGAGATCATTATTTCTAACCTCAAGGCCGTGGATAGGGATCAGCTCGACTACATGTATCCTAGTTATGTTCCCTATGAGACTGGGCTTGCTAGGAACATCAAGCCATTTTATAGCATCCTCAACCAGATTTTGAGGAGAACCATTGCCCCTAAGGATGGAGATGCAGGGGTGATTCAAGGAAACTTAAGGCATCTCCTCTTGTTGATTGATGGTGAAGAGAAGTTCAACCACGTTGAGCACATCTATGAAGACATCTTAAACGTCTCTCACACTCCCAACCGCTCTTGTGGCTATGCACCATATATCATGTGCTTAATTGAGAAGGTGTCGGGGCTTGTCTTCATCAAGGATGTGACTCATCGACCTCTCCGTCCTCAGCTGCCTCCAATTGTGCCAGAACCTTCCAAAAGGGAAAATGCCCAACCTCCTTCCAGCTCAGTGGCTCCTCCTAGCTCAGTGGATCCTTCATCACCTCCTCCTCCGCAGTTGATGAGCGGATTCTTCAACGTGCTCTTCGCCTCCTGTCGGCGTGTGGAGGTCCGCACTCGACGCGTGGAGAGGCGTCAGGAGAAGTACCTCAAGGCTGTGTGTGACAAGCTTGAGGTGCCTATGTCTCCTCCCGAGAAGAGTGATGGGGAGCTCACTCCTTATCCAGAGTTCACCGCTGATGAACTCGCCCAGTTCAGGGAAGATGGAAACTCTTCCAAGGCCGTGCCTCCATCCACCGCCGTTGACGACGAGGAAGATGATACGGAGGCCACGGAGAGCGATGAAGATGGCGATGAAGATGACAAGTAGACTTAGGCATATCTTCTTCCTTTTTTCCTTTTTGGTGCCTTGATGCCAAAGGGGGAGAGATGGAAGAGGATGTCTCTTTTATCATCTTCTAGTCTTGTAATAGATCCTTGAACATGACCATCTCTATGTTTTATGCATTGTGTCTCTTTTGTGTAAGACTATGTGTGGATCTTATGCTTATATTTGATCATTGTTGCCCTTTGCTATGTTTTATTGTCTTATCACATTTTTTGAACACAACACGTAGGCACCCCGCCATAATATGTGAATGTATATCAACTCCCCTCTTTTACTGTTGCATACATCCAGGGGGAGTTATCCATACACTCACTTGTTATGAAAATCAAATTTCTACCTCTTACGTTGAAAATTAATGTGTTGTCATCAATCACCAAAAAGGGGGAGATTGTAAGTGCATCTAGGTATCCCCGTGGGTTTTGGATGATTGATGATGATGATTAAGAGACTAATGAGCTGAGATGATCATAAGCACATGATATTTCCAAGGTGGACACCTAAACTCTCAAAAAGGAAAAGGATGAAGAACGGCATCGAAGACTCGAAGAGTAGAATTTAGGGTTTCATTTGAGTCTTTAGTAGGCTAGCCATGTTGGAGTGAGAGTGTGTGTGTCAAGTGCATTGAGATCATAGATGAGAGCTCAAAGCGTTAGAAGTGTCAAATCCTTAGTGGATGCTAGTGAGGTAAACTCGGGTAGCCCGACTTGTCCGGGCCAGAGGACAAACTAGTCCGGAGTCCTACGACTTAGTCCGTTTTGGGGCGGACTAAGAGTTCGTAACTGAGTTCGGACTTGTCCATTTGGGAACGTACTAGTCCGTTTCTCTCTTGGTGAGAGTGTTTCGGGACTACGTCCTGGTAGACCGGACTTGTCCGCCTCAATAGTTGGACTAGTCCGTGCTAGCCAGACTTGTCTATTTTCACACGGACCAAGAGTTCCTGTGTGAGTTCAGGCTAGTCCGTTCTGAGGTGGACTAGTCCATATGATTGTGAGATGAGAGCTCCCACGGCTAAGTCATGTTGGACCGGACTTGTCCGCCTTAGTGTCCGGACTAGTTCGGGTCCTCCAGACTTGTCCGTTCTCACCCGGACAAAGAGTTCCTGTGTGAGATCGGACTAGTCCGTTGTGAGGCGGACTAGTCCGGAAATCTGTGAACGTTTGAAATTTGAACGTTGGGGAGTAGGTGGCTTTGTGATGTCAGTGGTCCCCAAAGACCGGACTGGTCCGGGGTTCTGACCGGAGTAGTCCGGACTTTAGTTGGTGGCAACGGTTGGCTGTCGGGACTTCTATAAAAGGAGATGCCCCAACTTCATTTAGACCAATCTGGAACCCTAGCGCCGCCACAGCCATCCTAGAGCCCCTCGAAGCCTTCTCTCTTGCCTACTCACCCTCTAGAACCAATTCTTGAGTGGATTTGGGTGTGTGAGGAGAGGAGAAGGAAGAACTTCGTGTTTTGGCTCTTGGAGTGATCTCATGCACTTGGTGTGAGTCTTTGTGATCTGTGGCTTGTGAGATTTGTGAAGTGTTGAGGACGTGATCAAGTGGGAGCCTCAGATTGTGAGCAGCCCCAAAATCTTGTAAGTTCACCCTTGAGATAGTGGAAGAACCAGGTTGGTCTTAGTGGCGACTTAGTGAGGAAAGGGTTGTTAAACCCAGTCCTTTGTGGACTCCTCAACGGGGACGTAGATTCCTGAGTAGAATCGAACCTTGGGCAAAAATCTTCATGTCACTTTTGCTTTTACATTTCATTGATCATTAAAATTGCTTAGGGTTCATTTGATCATTTCGTTCCTATAGTATTCCTTGTTATAATCTTGCAATCCATTTCAATACTCTATCATACCTGTCATATTAGATTGCTAGTTATTTTATCTGCATTTTGTTAGGCTAAAATCCAAAGAAAAAACCCATGAAAATGAAGTTTTAGATTTTTCCAGCAGGCTGACCGGACTAGTCTGCCCCTAATCCAGACTAGTCCGGCCCCTGTGTTCTAATCTCGTTTAATTAAGTCATTTCGGGTATTTTAGCCTATTCACCCCTCTCTAGGCAACTATCACATAGTGGGCAAAAATAATTATTTGGCCACCCGGCCTTTGTAGTCGGTCAGAGGTACAAACCCGGTTTTGTGTGATGAGCCAAGTAAACACTTTGCACTTCGGAGGAGCCCATACCTTCCAGATTAACTTAGGATATGGTGATCGAATGGTTCCTTCAAATTGGAGAGCGTATGCTTATTTTGTTGAGTACTGTCCAGACTTTGATGAGATCCAGAAGATCTGATCCTCATTCTGTGGCTGCGTAGCAACGTCTCTCCTGAACACAGCTCCAAAGTATTATGTATTGCGACATTACCTTAGCAGTGCGTATCGGTGTCAATCTTCGTATCAAAGCCTGGCCTTCTAGTGCCTCCTCCACAGTGTGTTTTTCCCTCGGCTATGACTGTATAGTTCCGGCAACATAGCTGCAGGAGTGCCCCCTTGATCCATCTGCTCCATCAGAAACTCACCCTCCTGCCATTACCTATCGTGACCGAGGTGGCCGCCGCGAACAATGCTTTGTCAATGTTGTCGACCGGCGGCTCAAAGGAGCACCATGGGGACTGCGACCGCGCCCAAGAGAGCCATAGCCATCACAGTCACAGTGCACGACTGAATTTTTCCAAACCCAGAATGCCCAGGACACCTCTGTCCAGTGGTGAGCAAACACGGTCCCAGCTAATTTTACAATTTCCTCCACGCAGTTGGTGCGTGCCAGCCCATAGGAAGCGCCTACGTGCTTTATCAAAATTTTTAAAGAACATTTTTGGAGGCTTGATTGAGGTGAGCAGATACGTAGGCAAGGAGGTTAACACCGATCTGACCAATTCCCTTGTCCCTGCAAAACTTTGTGTGTGCCTGATCCTGGATGCTTTGCAGCTGTGATAATCTCAGCCTACCTAGTGTAATAGGCAGGCCAAGATACTGTATCGGAAAGGAAACTCGTTGACCAAAAAAGCTTCTCAGGACCGTGTCGAGTTTAATGCCATCACATCGTGTTAAGCTACTATGCACCGACCAGTTGACCCCAAAAGCTTAAACTGATGGGGAAGGGTGGGCAATTCACTTATATTTCAACACTCCCCCTCACGTGCAAGCTCCCTCGGGCCGCAAACGTGGAATAGGAGTCGGCTGCAATTTATTTTAATAAATCGCGCCAGCCAGAATTCAAACTCGAGACCTCTGGCTTTGATACCATGTTAAGCTACTATGCACCGACCAGTTGACCCCAAAAGCTTAAGCTGATGGGGAAGGATGGGCAATTCACTTATATTTCAACACATCGGATCGGCGCAACTGAACTTTTTGCCATGTTCACCCCGAGCCCGGTTGCCTCTCCAAAATTCTGTAGTATGGACATTGTTGCCCTGATCTCTGACTCCACTGTATTTATAAACATGACCACATCGTCAGCATATATTGAGATCCGCATGACCGCGTGTCCCCCTTCTAGGGGACAGAGGACACCATCTTCTGTCGCAATTCTGAAAACAGCCTGTAGTGTGTCAATTGCTAATATGAATATATGCGGAGATATTGGGTCCCCCTGTCTTAAGCCACGTTCATGTTGAACTGGCTGCCCTGGTACTCCATTGAGTAATATGGTGGATGATGTAGACGCCCATATCGCTGCCAGCCAATTTCTCCATCTGCTTGGAAAACCTCTCCATTCCATTATCTCAAGTATAGACTCCCAGCATACCGAATCAAAAGCCTTTGACACATCCAGCTTTAGCATTAGAATTGGCTTTCTCCTGTGATAGTAAGACCTTGCTAGGCTTCTGACATAATTGAAATTATCATGAATGCTTCTGCCTTTGATGAACGCACTTTGTGCCACAGATATCAGGTGATCTATCTCCACTGCTAGCCTTCGAGACAGCACCTTGGACAGAACTTTAGCAAAAGAATGGATCAAACTAATCGGTCGGAAGTTACCCGGAGTATCTGCTCCTTCAACCTTGGGGAGCAAAGCGATATGTGCTCTATTAAGTTTGTGCAGTCCACCTACATGGAGATTGTGGAAACTCTGCATGGCAGCCAGAATATCCTCCTTGATTATCATCCAACATTTTTTAAAGAAGAATCCGGTATAACCATCTGGTCCTGGCACCTTTTCTGTGGCCATTGAATTTATAGCTTCCCATATTTCTGTCTCAGTGAATGGTTGCACCAGTTGTTCAGGCTGTCGGATCTTCGGGATGTTTAGCGTAGACCAACGGAAGGACCTAGTTCGTTGCACACTCGAACCAATTGATTCTGCAAAATAGGTTCTCAGAACAGCTTGTTTTGCTTCATGCGACCAGACCCTTTGTCCGGCAGGGCTTTCCAGTGACGCCACAAAGTTCTTTCTAGCCCGTGCATTTGCTTTGAGGTGAAAAAAGCGTGTGCATGCATCTCCAGCTCGGAGCCATGTAATTCTGGAAGCTTGTCTCCTCCGCGCGCCCCAACAATCTGACTTTCAGTCCTTCCTAAATATCATTTCCTCAGGGGAGAGCGGTCTAACCTCCTGTGCCATCTCCAGGCGCTGGATGATCTCTTGTGCAATGTGCAAATGTGTCTTGGCCTTGTTGAACACACGCTTGCTCCACCTTTTGAGGGCCTTCGCAGTCTCTGTTAGTTTAACATGCAGGCTCTGCATCGAGGGGCCATTGTGTGCCGCTGTTGTCCATGCTTCCTGCACAATCTCCTGCAAACCTGAAGTTTGCGCTCAAAAAATCTCAAATCGGAATAGGCGCTGGTTTGGCCGGCCTGTTCTGCGGGGAAAGGAGGATGGGGCAGTGATCTGATATCGACGACGATAGGGCTGATAGACCAAAGTCTGGAAAAACATCATCCCAATCCGAGTTATAGAACGCCCGATCTAATCTGACTAGTGTAGGTTCTTGCCTTTCGTTGCTCCACGTAAATTTTCTGTTCTACAGGTGGTATTCCATGAGCCCAACACTGTCTAAGCAAGATGGAAATGAGCCCATGAGGCGCCTATTCAGATTATTGTTGTTCTTGTCTCTGGCCTGGTATATGAGATTAAAATCACCAATGCATAGCCATGGGGTACCAGAGGCTGGACTGCACTCGCGTATTTCTTGTAGGAAATCTTGCTTACATCCCTCCACTGTTGGACCATACACCGCCGTGAGAACTGCCATGTTGGTGGCTCGGTGTGTGAACACTATAGTTACTGAATATTCTCTGAGAGAATGGTTGTTCACCTCCAGGACACCACGATACCAACTGACCAGTATTCCTCCTCTAGTCCCATTTCCGGATAGGTGAAGGCGCTGGAAATCATGTCCAAGGCATTCAGGGACGGCCCTGGGGCAGTGCCCAAGGGGCGACCGCCCCGGGCCCCCAAAAATTAGGGCCCCCGTTTGGATTGGTCCTATATATTTTATCATGTCGCATAACTATACAAATGAACGTGATAACTACTAAATAATTAATTAACTATGAATAAAAGTCATCAGAAAAGTGAATTTATGTTTAGCAGAATCTAACTTAGAATCAGGTGTTCCTAAAAATAACATGGCCATGTAGAGGCAGAGCAGCTCCACGTCGCCCCTCATATATACTCTCAAATTGAACGTCAATCCTTGAATACGATATCGTACTCTCGTATGTTTGATGTTATGAACGTGATCCAATCTCGAATTTTGATTTGCCGGTTGTAGGAATTGTGAACCGATCTCGTATTTTTGTCTGCCATGACGCCACTCGAGTGCTCGTATTCTTGTATTCTCAAAGCTCTAGGTTTGTACACCAACAATCCAACGCTCGGTCCCTTATGCCTTCTAAATGCTAGTTTTAAGACGCTAATCTTTATGCAATGATCAAGATTAATCTAAATATATTTCTAGACTAACTGATTATCTTATTTTTTCTCATCTACGTGCGTACTAATTAACTACACTTAGTTGAGTGATAGTTCAAAATCTCTTACGTATTTTCTATATTATTAGATAAGTTTCAAACATTAACAATTTCTTTTGAATTAATAAATTAGTGGTAACGAGGTTTTATAACATAATTACATTTAATATATTATCTTGTTATATTTATAGTTAACGAGGGCTCTTTTTTTGTTCGCCCCGGGCCACATATAAGTCAGGACCGGCCCTGAAGGCATTCTGTTGCAATTCTGTCATCCATTTGTTCTATGTTCGTTTCTTGAAGGCATATCACAGAAGGTCTCAATGAGGTAGTCAGGCTCTTTAGGATTTCTCTCCGTGCAGGGTTGTTTAGGCCACGGACGTTCCAACTGAGTACGATCAAGTTAGACTCCATCGGGGACAGTACAAGCGACATCTTTGTCCTGGTTGTTTTTGATAGGCTGAGCACTAGGCCACAGTACATAACACAACACACAACGCCTTAATAGACCCACGCTGACACCAGACAGATAAAGTTTCTTCATAAGCTTCAGTTGGCCTTCTATTTTCCGTGGACTGACTAGATTCTAGCTGCCATCGCTTCCATCTCACGAGTCGCAAGTGCTGCAGTTGCTTTCTGTATTTCATCATCATGTAGTCCTGTGAGCTCCCGCATGGTCGCTATCGCTTGTGGCGCAAGCGGCTGCTTGTAGATATCAGCATACCGCTGCATAGTGGTGGTGTCGATCGGATCGTTTGGTCCTGCAAGATCAAGTTGCCTGACCATCCGGTGTGTTGCACGGGGAGCCACCCGAACACACAACTGAACTGTTGCCTGCCTTGCGCTCTTCCTACTAGGCTGGGGTGGAACTGAGTGCCCCCGTGTCTTGCAGCTATGCTTTGTCGGACATGGGAGCACAGCAGGGCTCGGCAGGGTGAAAACATTGTCAAGGAATCGGTTCACTTTGTCTTGGGCGTTGTCCGCAGCAGCCTCTCCTTCTTCAAGCCTGGGATTGTCCAGCTCGGTTGCTGGTTTGTCCTGGCACGACCCAAGGCTGTGGCTATCCACTTTTCCGTGAACCACTGAGGCATTGTACAATGCCAGTTGGGCTTCCAGTGTCATAGGGTCTGACCATTGTCCTTTAGGGTATGCCTCACTGGCCACCCCTTCTCTGTCACCTTGAATCCATTCCTGAAGTGTATCGTCACTTTGCGGTTTTGCAACACCGAGCAGAACCTTGCCCATGCCGCTAGAGTAGGTCTGCACCTCTGCTTGTTTCAGGTCTTCCTGCATTAGCCTGGTATGCTTGTCCGTTTGTGCATGGTTTGAAGTTGGACTGGCTCCCCGAGCAGCCCCTACACGTGAATTCGGTCTCCGCAGAAGCACGGGCGGCTTTTGTGTTGTAAAATACATATCACATGCAATTAATTTGACGAACCAGAACAGAGAAATAACAAGAACAAATATACTAGCAGTCAACATGAACAGTACTAGTATTACATAAAAATAAATTAAACATATACGAATAGATCGCTCATCAGAAATATCGAATTAGTCATTGATCGAGTAATTACTTACAAAAAATTCTGCTAGGAAGTGGAGGATTAGATCTCGACGGAGATGTTGAGGACGAAGGAAGTGCTGCGAGCGGCCGTGCGAGCGCACTTCCCAGAAATCTGATCGCCGGCACCCGTACAGGTCTTCAGATCACCGGTTGTCGGCTCGGAGACACCGCTCTCCCTCGATCCGCTGCACAACGAACGGAGGGACGGCAAGGCGAAAAATGGAGGCACAAAGCAGTTTTTGAGAGAGGTGAGTTTTTGTGTGTCTTCTCCGGTACCAAGACCGCCTATATACTCGAGCCTGCCAACCTCCTCAGATTCAATCTACCATAATTTTAGTAAACCGTCCACTGAAATCCTTCAACGTGCAACTAATAGAGCAGTTATGGCCATTACGCACATTAAACGTGTGCCTGCATTTACGCGGTATTACGCAAATTAAACATGTGTCTGCATTTACGCGGCATTACACACATTAAACGTGTATCTGCAGTTACGCCACAAATACTCCTCAAGTTGACCTGACAGTCTAGGTGTTGATGAGATATTCCAAATTATACAAGTGGCAAAAAATAAAGGCTCAGTTGAACACATCGTCACGACGCAAACGCGCAACGTCGCAAGTCACAAGTCACACGCTAAATACGCGTAAAATCGCGAAACGCGCGCGCGCATGCGTGTGTGTTTGTGTCCATAGCAGCAGTCTTCATCTTCCTCATTATTCTCTTGTTGAGAAACACTCCAAGGGCCACTATATATATTGGGAAACATCCATCTAGATGGCCAATGTGGGACTAAACATCCCAGCCACCTCTCCACACCACACCTTGGCTTTATACCAATGGATTTGGTCCAAATAATTCAGCCCAAAAACTGGGGTGCTGCTAATGTAGGCCAAATTCCAATATCCCCCCCCCCCCAAAAGCCAAGGTCTACAAGTAACATTTCTGCGCTTTCATATATCAGCTTTCCGGTGGAGACTTATAACGGGTTGAGCTGCACCTAGCATTCCATGATTCACATACTCACAACTTTGCAATGGACACAACCTTAAATTGCTAGTTTTGTGTAAGTAAGTTTCAAATGAAAGCATTGCTGATACTAGACCGCCTAAAGCCATGCCTATGGTTGGAGCACTACGGTCTTGCTCCTGTGTCTGTTCATGAGTTTATTTGAGATTACCCACATCTCATAGACTGCGACCCCACAGTCAAACTCACATAGGTGTAATCTTACAAGTATACCCTGTAGGATAGTATCTTGCCAAAATAGGTCTCAGAACACATTAAGATATTAGAGTCAACCTTCCATGCAGTACTGAGAGTACGCATCTGCTAACGGAAATGAGTAATAAATAGTACTCTCTAGTTATCTATACAACTTGTTTTTTCCCAAGATCTACTTCATGGTATCTCCGATCAAATAGTTTAGGTTACTATTGTATGATAACATCATGTGGGTTTCAAATCCATTTCCGTTGCTGCTTCATCAATTACAGCACGTGCTAATCCCTTAGTAAAAGGATCTACAAGATTTCTTTTTGTATTAATATACTTAATTGCAATCTCTCCCGTATATCTCAAATGTCCGACGGATTTGATTCGTCGTTTCACATGTCTTGAGGACTTTAAATTTTCTTTTGCATTGCCAACAGTTGTGATTACACTTTGATTATCATAATGCAAAAGAATGGCCGGCACAGGTTTATCGATCAAATGCAAGTCCATCAAGAGCTGTTTCAGCCACACCGCCTCATATGTGGCCGTCTCAAGTGCTACAAGTTCTGCCTCCATAGTAGACTTTGTCAATATAGTCTGCTTGTGAGACCTCCATGAAACTGCAGGACCACCAATAGCGAATATGTATCCACTAGTGGCCTTAATCTCATCAATATCTGAGATCCAATTTGAGTCACTATACCCTTCTAGTACAGCTGAGTACCCCATATAGTGAAGCCCATATGTTGAAGTACCTCTCAAGTATCTCATTACACGATCTAGTGCACACCTGTGATCTCTTCAAGGATTGGAAGTAAATCTGCTGAATTTGCTTACTGCAAATGAGATGTCAGGTCTGGTTGCACCAACAAGATACATGAGAGAACCAATATTCTGGAAATATCTCAATTGATTAATCCCTTGTCCTATGTTCTTGCGAAGTTTTAGACTGGGATCATATGGCGTTGGAGAAGCTTTAGAATCTGAGTATCCAAATCGACTCAGAATATTCTCCACATAATGAGATTGTTTTAAAGTAATATCATTCTCGCACTTAATCAGTTTGATGTTTAGAATAACATCAGCCTCTCTCAAATCCTTCATATCAAAATTTTGGGACAAGAATGATTTTACATCATTTATCACATTGATACTAGTCCCAAAAATTAATGTCATCGGCATATAAGCACAATATTACTCATGTACCCCCACCAAACCGATAGTACACACATGTGTCAGCGTCATTTACCACAAAACCTGCTGAGGTCATAGTTTCATCGAACTTCTCATGCCACTGCTTTGGTGCTTACTTGAGGCCATACAAGGATTTTCGTAACTTACACACTTCGTTCTCTTGCCCAGGCACCACAAAACCATCATGCTACTTCATATAGATCTCCTAATCGAGCTCGCCGTTTAGGAAAACCGTCTCCACATCCACTTGATGGATGAGGAGATCATTACATGCAGCAAGTGCAACAAGCACACGAATTGTGGTTAACCTAGCAACAGGTGAATAAGTATAAAAAAAATCCTCGCCTTCCTTTCGGGTAAATCCTTTGGCTACAAGTCTAGCCTTATATTTATCGACTGTACCATCTAGTTTAAGTTTCTTTTTAAATATCCACTTACACCCAACAAGTTTACACCTAACTGGACAGTCACATATTTCCCAAGTTCCATTTGTTAAAATGGACTCCATTTCATTATGTACCGCCTCCTTACAGCTCTCTGCATCTGGCGATGCATATGCTTCTGAAAGTGTTTTGGGTGTATCATCAATAAGGTAGACAGTAAAATCATCACCAAAGGATTTTTCAATCCTTTGTCTCTTGCTACTTCGAGGAGCAATATTTGTACTGTCATCCTCAATGGGTTTTTCAGTGTAAAAACAAGGTACGAATAATGGAGAAAGATCAGGAGTAAAACTAGTAGATGTCTCGCTACGACTTGCAACTCTATCCTTCATTGGAAAAATATTCTCGAAAAATGTGGCATCACGAGATTCAGTCACAGTGTTAACGTGCACATCAGAAATGTCGGATTTAATAACTAAAAATCTATAGGCTGCACTATGTTGTGCGTATCCTAGAAAGACACAGTCTATGGTTTTTTGTCCCAATTTTCGTTTCTTACACACATGCATATTAACTTTGGCCAAACAGCCCCATGCACGTAAGAAACTGAGAGCAAGCTTTCTTCCTTTCCATCCTTCATATGGGGTTATTTCACCCTTGGATGATGGAACTCGATTCAGCATAAAACATGCGGTCAAAATGGCTTCTCCCCCACCATGATTTGGATAAACCCGAACTGTCCAGCATGGCATTAACCAAGTCCGTAAGTGTTCGATTTTTTCGGTCAGCCATCCCATTAGATTGGGGTGAGTAGGGAGCCGTTGTCTCATGGATAATTCCATGTTGCACACAATATTCGCCGAAATCATTAGAAAGATACTCTCCTCCTCTATCTGGCCTAACTCGTTTGATTTTCCTTTCTAGTTGGTTTTCTACCTCAGCCTTATAGATTTTAAAATGATCTAGTGCCTCATCTTTCATTTTAATAAGATAGAGTTGACAATATCTTGTAGCGTCATCAATAAAAGATATAAAATATTTCTTCCCTGCTCTAGTCAAAATTCTATTCATTTCACACAAATCTGAGTGAATAAGATCTAGTGGCGATAAGCTCTTCTCTTCCATGCTTTTAAAAGGTTTACGTGGCTACTTAGCTTGCACACACGCATGACACTTAGATCTTCTTTCAATAGGAATTTTCAAAATCAAATTAAGTTTGGACAGTTTAATGATGCGATCATAATTAATGTGACAAAGACGAGAGTGCCAAACAGTAGCCTCTCTTCCATCGCATTCAGAACTAGAACAAGCAACTGTGTTCACAAGATTATTACAATCTTCAACAACTGAAAGGCGGAACAGACCTACGCTATCATAGCCTTTTCCGATAAATAAATCAAACTTTGAAACAATAAATTTGTTTGACTCAAACACTAACTCATAGCCATCACGACATAAAAGAGAACCACTAATCAGGTTCATATTTATTCTAGGGACGTGCTGCACATTCTTCAAAGAGAGAGTCTTTCTGGAGGTCAACTTCAGATCGACTCTTTCAATTTCATGTACAGCAGTCTTACACCCATTGCCCATCAAGACGGAACAACTATCGGTAGCCTGATAAGAAGAAAATAAATTATAGTCAGAACATACATACATATTAGCTCCTGTGTCTAACCACCAATCGATATAATGACATGCTAGAAAAACTTCTAGAACATACTCTGCTCCATACGTTCCTCCAGCCTCGCTAATAGTGACATTCACATATTTCTGACCACCACCTTTCTTGCCTTTTCTATTGCGGCATTTCCTGGCTATGTGGCCAACCTCGCCGCACACAAAGCAAGTGAGGTCTTCTTTCTTCTTATTATTAAAGCTAGTGTTTTGTTTGGCCTTTCCTTTCCAGTTCTTGTTATTCTTATTGCCACCACCCGATTTACCTTCAACCACATTGACATTAGAGTGAGTTCCTTCTCGCGGAACAGAACGAGGCACGTCCTTGGATCTTGCCTTTTCCTCAACATCAAGAGTTGAGATCAGACTTTCAACAGTCATAACCTCTTTCTTGTGTTTAAGACTCGTGGAAAAACTTCTCCAAGATGGAGACAGTTTGGAAATAATTCCACCAATCACGAATTTGTCAGGCAAGACAATATCAAAATGTGCAAGTTCCCCCACCAGAAGCTGGATCTCATGAGCCTGTTCCGTGATTGATCGATCATCGACCATCTTGTATTCGTGGTACTGGTCATTAACATATAGTTCATGTCCAACATCTGATTCCACATATTTGCGGTCTAGGGCCTCCTATAATTCTTTAGCCGAGGTATGGTTCATGTAAATATCACAGAGTTGATCAGACAGAAGTGACAACAAGCAGCCAAGACAACTTGAATTGTCCAGTTCATAGTCACGGTTCTGCTCCTCAGTGAGAGGAAGAACTGGGGAAACCACCCACCAGATCTTCATCGACATGAGCCAGAACTTGACCCGTGTCTGCCATCTCATAAAATTGTCACCCACGACAAAATCGCTCAAGTTTTAGCGCATCAGTAAGTCCAGCCATGTTAATTCTATCAGGTTTCTGGATTGTTGTAAAATACACATGGCATGCAATTAATTTGATGAACCAGAACAGAGAAATAACAAGAAAAAATATACTAGCAGGCAACATGAATAATACTAGTATTACACAAAAATGAATTGAAACATATATGAATAGATCGCTCATCAGAAATATCGAATTAGTCATGGATCGAGTAATTACTTACAAAGAATCCTGCTAGGAAGTGGAGGATCAGATCTCGATGGAGATGTTGAGGACGAAGGAAGTGCTGCGATCGGCTGTGCGAGCGTACTTCCCAGAAACCTGATCGCCGACACCCGTGCAGGTCTTCAGATTACCGGTCGTCGGCTCGGAGACACAGCTCTCCCTCGATCTGCTGCACAACGGACGGAGGGATGGCAAGGCGAAAAATGGCGGCGCAGAGCAGTTTTTGAGAGAGGTTAGTTTTTGTGTGTCTTCTCTAGTACCCAGTACGTCTCTTATATGCTCGAGCCTGCCAACCTCCTCAGATTCGATCTACCATAATTTTAGTAAACCGCCCACTGAAATCCTTCAACGTGCGATAATGGAGCAGTTACGGCCATTACGCACATTAAATGTGTGGCTGCATTTACGGGGCATTACGCACATTAAACATATGTCTGCATTTACGCGGCATTACACACATTAAACATTTGTCTACAGTTACGCCACAATGACTCCTCAAGTTGACCTGGCAGTCTAGGTGTTGATGAGATATTCCAAATTATACAAGTGGCAGAAAATACAGGCTTAGTTGAACATAACTCGTCACACCATGAACGCGCAACATCACAAGTCACAAGTCACGCGATAAATACGCGTAAAATCGTGAAACGCGCGCGCACGTACGTGTGTGTTTGTGTCCATAGCAGCAACCTTCATCTCCCTCATTATTCTAATGTTGAGAAACACTCCAAGAGCTACTATATATATTGAGAAACATCCATCTAGGTGGGCAATGTGGGACTAAACATCGCAGCCACGTCTCCACATCACACCTTGGCTTTATACCAATGGATTTGGCCCAAATAATTCAGCCCAGAAACTGGGGTGCTGCTAATGTAGGCCAAATTCCAACATTTTGCCCATGCCCCGCGTCACCCGGCGCCGCTGTCAGGGTTTGTCCCGACTTGCGTCGTTGGCAGCTAGGACTTTGGCTGAGAGCCCTTCGCATGCCACCCAAACGGTTCTCCCTGCGAGTCAAGGTACGACCGCGGCCCGGGCGGGGCGCGCCCCCCGGCCATCGGTTTGCACCTGGCTGGTGAGGTATCTCACCATGTGGACGGGATCCGTCCGGCACTCCCGGAGCCCAGTTAAAACGTCGATAACGGGGAAAGCCTTCGTCATTGGAGTTTGAAGACATCGAAGAGAAATGGTCGCTGTCATCCGAGGAGGAGTACTCCAGGGTGACAGGGGTGAAATCATGATAATGATCTAAATGAATGAGGATATCGACCTTGTTACCTTCAGGCGGAATCCCCATTTCCACAGGCTCCGGCTGCCCGTCACGGACGACGGATCTACCAGCTCTCTCGGGGAAGAAGGTGACCATCATGGCCCATGGTAGGAGGTATGGGTTTGATATCCATCCGTAGAAGCCAAATTCCGAGGCGTCGAGCTGCATGGCAGTCGCTCGATCCATGCGGTCGAGGAGAACGATGTCCCCTAGGATCTGCTTGATTCCTTCAGCCGAATGAACATGCAGGGGGAGACGCTCCACCACGATCTTCACTTGAAAGAACCAGGCAGTAGCACGGGAGGTGGCCTCTAGGCTCCATGGAGTAATGCGGAACTGCACTCCGGTAGCTAGCACACTCCTTTCATGCAGTAGCCTGAAACATTGACTCTCGTGATCAAGCTGCGCAATGAACTCACTGTTGCTGTGGCGGGCTACCAAAATGCTCCATAGCGGGATGTTTGTCTGCCGTTGAATGGCATGGCGAACATCACCCGCTCCCGCCCTGTGACGTCCACCACTAGCAAAGAGCAGCACCGTCCGGCGCTGGAGGCGCCCCAATTCCGCCAGCATTGCTCCGCTGGTGAGGACTGCAGCTTGTCCGCGCCCTGGCCGCTGAGCCGGACGACCTGCAACATAGGAGCTTGGGGGTTCCATCTTCTTTGCCGGAGTTGCAGCCGGTGCACGTAGCAGCGTGTCTTTGAAAGAGGTGTCCGACCGGACACAATTGTCACACGATCGCTGGGGGATCAAAGGAGGGAAATGGAGGCAGGTCAGTATGTTTGGCTTACTTTCTAGCAGTTTGGGGTGGATGTCCCGACGATCTCCCTCCGTTGGTGGCTACAGGCACCGGCGGGCTATGTGCCCACTGTGTAGACAGATGACACAACGTGGAGGTTCCCTGCACTCAGCGATGATATGGTTTCTTGCAAGGCACCTATAGCAGCACCCTTCCATCGCCTTTTGTAGACGCTTCACCCAGGGGGTGGTGTTCACTCCGGTTTCTGCATTGTCTCTCTGGCGAGGCCTGGTCATCTCCTTCCGGGGACGGTCAAATCGGCTCTTCCTCTGCTTCCGGCGGACAACTTGCCATTCCAGTGACTGCTTTAACTCTCCTGTTTCCTCTTCTTGATGCTTTGGCCTGAATCTTTCCGACGCATAATGGTGGTCAGGCACCACTATGACAGATTGAAGGCGTGGTCTTCTAGCTGGCGATGGTGGTCTTCGAGGTATGCTTGGTGTCTTCAAGGCCTGGCTCCGCGGGGACAGAGAACCTTGGTCATGGCCGGCCTGCGCGTACGGAGATCCAGTAGCCATCCCCTACGTTGCCATTAAGGGGAGGACGACAGGGCATGGGTTGCTCTGTGATGCCTGGGGCGCTGGAGTTGGCCAGAGGTCTCTAGCATTGAGAGGCATAGCCATGATGGCCGGAGTCAGTAAAGATGGCGAGGTCCGGACTTCCGGCTTTTCCTGCATCGCCTTGGATGCCTTCTTCGATGGGCTTGTCTTCCCCAGGGACAGTGGGTCATCGTCTTCCTCCAGTTCAGAAGCTTCATCCTAGAGCACAGGGAGAAGGGAGAGGACGCTGTCTTCGCCAGCCGAAGTGGGTTACAGTGTAGTCACCGGGCTTCGCAATGCTGAGAAAGGGGTGCACGTAGAGCTCGGTGCGTTTCTGGGCAGTCTGCGGGCGATGATGGTGGTCGGCGGGGTTGCAACTTGCAGTGTGGGACGAGGGGTGTGTGGTATGGCGGCCGGCGACCTAGGGGATACCGGCGGCAGCGGCGGCTGGGTGGTGGGTGCGCTCTCGCTCATTTCTCCCTCATAGATTCCAATTCTGCTACTCAACATTTGGCCCGACACCAAGTCCATTTGTATCTACGTCCCTTCTGTTAAGTGAGAAGGTGAATCGAGCAACCTACACTTTTAAAAGATATTTCTAGCTAGCTACGGCCCAAAAGTTGTCTAGTGTTTTTTAGAGAAGAAGGAAAAAAAGTTGTGTAGTTGTAATTCGAAACCAGAAAGTCTTATATATGGGAGATGTTATTCTTGCTGTTCTTACGTAGTATTATATGTATTATCATTATATATATATATATTCTACCATAAATAACAAAACCATAAAGGTAGATTTTTCCAAAAGCTACATTAGGGCGCCTTATATATCCGTTTAGACCAGGATTGTCCAGGATCATGATTCGATCACCGTGTGGTTCAGCCTGACGAGATATCATTACAAAATCGGGAGACGACAGAAATGAATATATGGATCACCTAATTTAGAGCCTGGATGCAAGAATTATATATATCCACGAGAAGATTACCACATGCTGAAAACTCACCTGGCAATGGCAGAAACAGGGCTAGCTGGCTCATTTCGGCAAATTCAACCAGTCTGGCTCTCGCTGCTAGAACAATTGCTCATTACATATTTGGACGACTGAGTAGCAGCTATGTGTGGCGTGCCACCCAAACAATGGTGGATTGCAACATCAGTTACATGGGACAGAAAAATTATCATCCATTATTATCCAGTTCAGACACGTGCTCTTCATGCTATCTGTATAATATTTTGCATGTCTGCGACAGAAGTGATCGTATTATCCAGTTCATATGTTTAGATAGTCATCTGTTAGACACAAAAATATTTTGCGTGTTTATGCAACAGAAGAACTCGTCTTATATATCCAATTCATATAATTTAGTCCACACTCAATCATCAACCCATGGATACGTTTCCTCATTTATAACAACGAAGATAAAAATGGGGGACGGATGAATCAGCGCCTAATGGCAAAATTCCGTAGAACTTTGAATCACATAGAAGTCAAGGAAATCCCTCTGTTAGGCCGCCGTTTCACATGGTCAAATGAGCAGCAGCAGCCTACTTTAACAAGGATATACCGTGCTTTCATTACGCCACACTGGGAAAATATTTTTAGTGACCCTATACTCCAAGCTCTTTCTTCATCAGCCTCAGACCATTGTCCTTTGCTTTTGATGCCGTTTGGAGATAAGCACCGTAGCCATTTGTTCCGGTTTGAAGATCATTGGCTAAACATGCCTGGTTTTCTGGAGTGTGTACAAGATTCTTGGTCAAAACAGGTTCCCCCACAGCATAATGCAATGCTCGCATTGCACATCAAGCTCTCCAGAACGGCTCAGGCACTTCGCCGCTGGTCCCGCTCGCACATCCCGCAAGGGAAATTAGCATTGGTAATTTGCCGAGAGGTCATTTTGAGGCTCGATGAGGCCTTGGAACACCGTCTGCTCTCTGACCAGGAAAGGGAAACAAGAGCCTTACTTAAGCACCGAATCTTAGGCCTGGCTGCAATAGAGAAATCAAGGGCACGACAGCAGTCCCGACTCATTTGGATCCGCAAGGGTGATGCCAACACACAATACTTCCACTCGATGGCGAACTCAAGAAAGAAAACCAACTTTATTCAATCGCTAGAGACAAATGATGGGACTGTCTTTTCGCATAATGGAAAACACTCTGCTATTTTTCAGCACTTCAAACAGCACATGGGGACCCATCACCCAAGAAGCCTAAACCTGGATCTTGCACAACTGGGCTGGCAACAGAAAGATCTGCAACATCTAGATCAGGAAATCTCTGAAGAGGAGGTTTATCGGGTGATCAAGAAGATGCCCAAGTCCAAAGCGCCGGGTCCGGATGGCTTCTCAGGTCATTTTCTACACTCCTGTTGGGATATAATTAAGACAGATTTTCTAGCAGCAGTGCAACAATTCTGTTTAACCAACCAGCAAGGTTTGAAATCCTTCAATACTGCTCTAGTGGTACTCATTCCAAAGAAATCAGACCCAAGAAAAATCACAGATTATCGCCCGATCAGTTTGATCCATATCTTTGCAAAAATCATATCAAAAGTCCTTGCCAACAGATTGGCACCAGAGCTGGATCAAATTATATCACTGCATCAAAATGCCTTCATTAAGCGTAGATGTATTCATGACAACTTTATGTTTGTCCAACAAACGGTGCGAGAGCTACACAAAAGAAAGTCACCCTCTCTGTTTATCAAGTTGGACATCTCTAAGGCGTTTGATACTGTCAATTGGGCATATATGATGGATACTATGAAGTACCTCGGATTTGGGGACAAATGGCGTGAGTGGATTGCAGCTCTTTGGGGAACATCAACCTCGTCCTTCCTGCTTAATGGCACCCCTGGTCCCAAAATTACTCATGCTCACGGTGTCCGCCAAGGTGACCCTCTATCCCCTATGATCTTTTTGCTAGCTATGGAGCCTTTGATTAAACTGTTCCAGCAAGCTCAACGCAGAGGACTACTTTCAGCCATCCCGGAGTTAGGTGACCAGCTACGGGTATCACTATATGCTGATGATGCGACAATCTTCATTAGACCCACAGCTCAGGATATGTTGACCACAAAATTCCTCCTTCATATATTCGGTCAAGCTTCTGGACTTATTACCAACCTAGAAAAAACGGAATTCTACCCCATTAGTTGCCAAGAGATTGATCTTCTTTCGACACTAGGAAATAGTAGTCGACTGAGCACTTTTCCCTGCAAATATTTAGGACTGCCGCTACATTACCGTAAGCTTCCCAAATCAGCAGTTCAACCAGTTGTCCAGAAGGTCGCCCAACGCCTATCGGGTTGGAAAAAGAACATGCTTTCCTATTCCGGAAGAGAGCTTTTAGTCAAGACAGTTTTAACTGCCATGCCAACTTATCACATGACAATTTTTCGTCTTCCGGAGTGGGCATGCCGGCAAAAAGATCGCATCAGAAGAGGTTTCCTATGGAAAGGCGAAGACTCAGATGTGGTGAGAGGCGGTCGGTGTCTAGTGCGCTGGAAGGTTTGCACCAAACCACGAAAGATGGGTGGACTTGGTATCAAGGATTTGGAGAAATTTGGGAGGGCCCTTCGTTTGAGATGGCTTTGGCACTCATGGGATCATCGCACCAGACCATGGAAAACGTTGTTCAAACACCATGATCAGACAGACCGTCATTTATTCTTTGCTTCAACCATAATCGCCATTGGAGACGGTACGAATACCCCATTTTGGGAGACGCGATGGCTCAATGGACAAGCTCCGAAGATCTTGGCACCACATATGTTCCAGCAAGCAAGATACAAGAAAAGGTCAGTAGCACAGGAACTTTCAAATTACAATTGGGTTAGGGGCATCTCCTCCCTACACACGGAAGACCTCCTAGATGAATTCGTTTTGCTATATCAGACCCTTAGCGAAATCACACTCACAGAGGAACGTGACCGCATTACTTGGCGATGGACAGCAGATGGCAACTACTCTGCGGCCTCGGCATACGAGATTCAATTCTTAGGTGGAGTCTCTCCTAGCTGGGCCTCATCACTGTGGACTTCCAAAACACAACCAAAGTGTCGATTCTTCGCTTGGTTAGTGCTACATAATAGAGCTCTTACGGCGGATAACTTAGCCAAGAAGAATTGCTCCATCAGACCTGCTGTGTGCTGCGCACAACCACAGCTGAAACTGTGGATCATCTATTATCACAATGTAACTACACAATCTTGGTTTGGGAAAAATTGGCTCAGCTCATACAACTTCCAACATCTCTACAGCAAGCTGTTTTGGCAGGGGTTTCTCATTGGGTCCAAGTCATCTCAGCTGTATGTCCTAAGACTCAATCAAAAAAAATGTTAGGAGTTCTTTTCTCGTTTTGGTGGCAAATTTGGAAAGAGCGTAATAGGCGTATCTTCCAACATCAAGACCTCCCGGAGCTGCAAGTAGCAAATCTAGTATTAGAGGACATCAAGCTGCAGGAAACTGTGCTTCATCTCTGAAGTAGTGGCACTTGGGGACGCTAGGTTGCTCATCAATACTAATTTTAGTTGTAGGGGTTTCATACCATGTACTCTTCTTTTAACAGTTGTACTTTATTAGACTATGTACCCCTAGATTGTAATTCTCAGTCCTCTTAATGCATGGGCAGCGCTCCTGCCTCCTTTTCGAAAAAAAATATTTAGCTAACTTCAACATGTTTGAGATAAAGACTATGTTATTTTTGTACTCAGTCATTAACCATCCCACACCCATATTATTTTATTTGATCAGTTACATAAAACAGCTGCCAGAAATCTAGGGAATCCTGTTTCTTGAATAATAATCTAGCGGATTAATTTTGGCCCGCGGGGCATGCCAGACGATTGTGGGTTTGGTGGATTAGGCACAAATCAGCTATCGTGTCCATTGATTAATGTAGTAGTCTTGTGTACGGAACGGCTGCTACAAATAGTAATCTTGCTTCTAGTAATTAATCTTGTTTTTTGTACGTAACACATATCTGCGTGGATGGGGTCCTCGTATTTGCCCCTAATCATCGTGGATTTCAAGCAACATGAATTAACTCGTCAACTGGTTTCACGAAGTGGTTTGCTTGCACACAATCCACATGAAATAACAAAATGTTTATGAGTAGGCCATCACAAACTGTGGGACATAGTGAGCCCAAACCGGTGGCATACAGTGACGGTACATCTGGGACTGGTCTTATCTTCTGCATTGTCAGCTTTTCCTGACGTGTTCCGAACATCACTCACCTGCTTCTACACCGGTATTTGCCCCTGTTAGGAAAATACCTGCTTCTACACCGGTATTTGCCCCTGTTAGGAAAATAGAGAGGCCCACAGGATTTAACGTGGAAAAAACTCTCTTGGGATGGAGGAGAAAAAAAATCACAGGAAACAGACCTATTATTTGTGTGTTGTTTGAAACAGGTACACGGTGGCCAATTTATAGCCGTACAAGAGATAGAGTCATATCCCAACAGATCTCCCCTAACTAAATCTATAGAAATTGTCTCCCAAACACCACTAGGGTGTTAAGCTCCATGAATACCAACCAAGTCAAGGCAATGCTTGAACTTGGTATTAGATAATGGCTTTGTAAGCATTTCTGCGGGATCCTCATCTGTATGTATCTTTTCAACAATAATCTTATGTTATGTGACAACATCGCGAATAAAATGATACTTGGTATCAATATGCATGGTCTTGAATTGATATATGTCATTCTTGGTCAAACAAATAGCACTATGGCTATCACAATGAACCTTAATGACATCCTGTGGAACACCAAGTTTAGAAACAAGACCGCGCATCCAAATAGCTTCTTTAACCCCTTCAGTGGCAGCAACATACTCCGCTTCAGTAATAGAGAGAGCAGTTATAGATTGAAGGGAAGCCTTCCAACTCACCGCATAACCGCATAAAGAGAATACATAGCCAGAGATGGAGCGTCTTTTATCAAGATCACCAGCATAATCAAAATCAACAAATCCAATAACATCATTTGACTTCATTAAATTCTTGTCAAATAATAAACCAAAGTTAGAAGTACCTTTCAAATAACGAAGAATCCACTTTACCGCATTTCAATGTTCTTTGCCTGGATTATGCATAAATATGCTAACCACACTAACAACATGAGCCAAATCGGGTCTTGTGCAGATCATAGCATATATGAGATTTCCAAAAACACTAGAATATGGAATGTGAGACATGTACTCTCTATCTTCTTCATTTGTAGGACAATGCATTGATGACAACTTAAAATGTGAAGCAAACGGTGTACGAACGGACTTGCAATTATTGAGATTGTACCTTTCAAGAACTTTCTCAATATAACTTTTCTTAGATAGAAATAATGTACCAGCATGACGGTCACACTTAATTTCCATCCCAAGAATCTTTTTAGCTGATCTAAAATCTTTCATACCAAACTCATGACTAAGTTGAGCCTTCACTCCATCACTCAATTATTTTTCATGAGAAACAATAAGCATATTGTTAACATAGAGCAGTAGATACACAAAAGATCAATTGGAGAACTGCTTGAAATAAACGCAATGATCATAATTGCTTCTAGAATAATTATGTGCAAGCATAAACGAGTCAAACCTTTTATACCGTTGCCTAGGAGCTTGTTTCAAACCATAAAGAGATTTCTTCAAATGACATACTAAGTGCTCTTGACTAGAAGTAGAAAAACACTCAGGTTGTGTCATATAAATCTCTATAAAGAAAGGCAGTTTTGACATCAAGTTGCTCTAGCTCCAAATTAAACATAGCAACAATTGCAAGCATAACTCGAATAGAAGAGTGACGAACGAAAGGAGAGAAAACCTCATTAAAATCAATACCTCCATTTTGTTCAAAACCTCTAACAACTAGACGAGCTTTAAATCTTGCAGGTTCAACTCCAAGTATACCCTCCTTCTTCTTATAAATCCACTTACACTTTAAAGGTCTTTTACCTGCAGCAAGCTCAACCAAATCCCACGTAGAATTCTTTTGAAGGCTCTCAATTTCATCTTTCATAGCAACTAACCATTGAGACGAATTATCACATGTGATAGCTTCCGAATAAGAAGAAGGTTCAAATACACCATTAGTATCTTGAGCAATAATAAAAGCACCCTACGCCATCTCTGTCTTTGGCTACCTCTGAACTCCTGTTAGACTGAGAACGTCCACCTAAAAACTTTTAAAAGTTTCCTTCTCGACCAACTCGATCCGATGACTGACTCTTAGCTGTTAAGGAACTGACTGCCGCCCGCGCCTCGACGTGAACTAACAGAGGAAGACAAAGCGTTTAGGTGTTGAAAACTGTGGAAAGCCATGGTCGTCACTCGCCAGGAGTTTCTACATGAGCAGGAACCGGTTCTGCATCTATCATTCATCCATATGTCGTCGCCTGCGTGCTACAGAAGCGACCAGCACTCCTGAACCATCTCGCCGAAAAGCGACAGCCTCCTCCCTCCCCCCGTCAAACTCTTCCGCCAGCCCTGAAACCGAAACATTCAGAAGGACGAGGCTGGTCAGAGGCACAAAACCTCGATGCATAGCGATCACTTTTTCCCGCGAGATCGCGCGTTTCTATTGTGACCTCAACGTGGGAAATGTAGCAATCACTTTACCTGCATCCAGCACCAGAACCCGATCACTGTTGTCCATGACAGTTGCTATACGATGTGCAATGCTTATGATAGCACATGCGGCAACCTCTGTTAGATAAATACATGTGTTTTACTTATTCAGTTCGAATAACAGTGAGCTCCACGCATGGCTACATACAGAGTGCGTCGCGTCCTGAAACTGAACGCATCGTGTGCGCATGACGCGCACCAAGCTCGGCTAAGTCCTGTGGACTGACTTGAGTGTAGGGAGTTGTTAGCTGCTGAGTTTGTTGGCTTTGTAAGTATATTTTCTAGTGATCAATGAAAGCAACGTTGCCAGTTCCCGCGACGAAAATACACCCGCGTCTCACACATTCTCTGCTCGTGCTCGTTCGTGTGCATCCTCGCCGGCGGCAAGTTGCTGCAGCTTTGCTTCTTTAAGTGGCATCAGAGTCGAGATCCAATGAAGGCTACGATGCACGCATCGTGGGGGGCCATCGAGGACTGGATCGCGCACGCCTCCTTGCCGTCTACGTCCAGCGGCATCTCCATCGCCACCGCCAAGAGGTCGTCGTGCTCCAGAGCGGCGCATTGTCGAGCGGGCCGTCAAGGAAGCCACGGCGTC
This sequence comes from Neostapfia colusana, assembly GCA_030760725.1. NCBI lineage: Eukaryota > Viridiplantae > Streptophyta > Magnoliopsida > Poales > Poaceae > Neostapfia > Neostapfia colusana. The sequence continues at coordinate 2,284,347 of JASWHV010000019.1, read as the reverse complement.
GGTCCAATACCTGATGTTAACAAGGACCAACTACAACGAATGGTCCTTGCTCATGCGGGTGAATTTGCAGGCGCAAGGACTCTGGTACGCCGTCGAGCCAGAAGAAGACGAGGAGGTAGAGTATCGTGATGATCGTCTAGCTTCTGCAGCCATACTGCGTGCAGTTCCATCAGAAATGTTGGCGACCCTCTCCACCAAGCGCACTGCCCAATCGACCTGGGAGGCGATTAAATCATGCCGAATTGGAGTGCAGAGGGTGAGGCAGGCAAACGCGGAGCAGTTGCGTAAGGAGTTTGATAATGCTCAATTCAAGGACGGGGAATCCGTTGATGACTTGTCAATGCGACTCACCGGGCTGGCAAACAACATCGCTACTCTTGGCGGGAAGATCACCGAAGCTGAGATCGTGAAGAAGATGTTGCACGTGGTGACAGAACCGCTTGAGCAGGTGGCCATCCCCATAGAAACTCTACTTGATCTTGAGAGACTTACAGTGGAAGAGGTCATTGGAGACTTGCGGAACGTCGAGCAGCGGAAGAAGAAGTCCGTTACCGACAAGCAGCGGAAGAAGAAGAGAGAGCCAAGAGGCGGGCAGACGAAGTGTTTGAACTGTGGGAAGAAGGGACATTGGGCAAAAGATTGCTGGAGTAAGCCCTAGAAAACTCAGGCTCACGTAGCCCAAATTGAGGAAGATGAAGGTCCGTCTTTGTTTCTGGCAAGCACGTCCAGCGGCAAAGAAAAACTTCCTGCCATCTCTTCAGTTGAAAATCAAACTGTGATTGGAGGTGAAAAAGGATGTTCTTCATTGCCCGAGAACAGAAGGAGGTCTCTGACGCTAGGGTTAGAGAAGAACCAGGTGGAGCTCAAGGAAGAGAAAGTGTTCGCTCAGATCGGCGACACTGAGTCCAAGCATGATCCTCAGTTATGGATGCTGGATACAGGAGCAACAAATCATATGACTGGGGTTAGGGCTGTTTTTTCTGAGCTGGACACCAGAGTTCATGGATCAGTCAAATTCGAAGACGGCTCAGTCGTTGAGATCGAATGACGAGGATCCATCCTTTTTCTTGGGAAGACCGGAGAACATAGGCGACTCACTGGAGTGTATTCTATACCTCGACTCAAGGCAAACATTGTGAGTCTAGGACAGCTTGATGAAGAGGGATGCTTCATTTGCATCGAAGGAGGAGTGCTCAAGATTTGTGATGACAAACGGCGTCTACTCACCAAATCACCAAGGTTACTCGCTTGGATAATCGCTTGTATTTTCTGAATCTGAATATTCAGCAGCCAGTGTGTTTCGCACTAAAAGCAGAAGAGACTCCTTGGAGGTGGCATGCTAGGTATGGGCATCTTAATTTCCCTGCTCTTCAAAAGCTCTCAAAATATAGTATGGTGCGAGGTTTGCCTGAGATTTGGCAAGTGAACCAACTCTCTGATGGGTGCATTATCGGTAAGCAGCGCCGAAGTCCATTCCCAGAAAAAGCAATCTGTCGAGCAGAGGAACCTCTTGAACTAGTACATGGGGACTTGTGTGGACCCATCAAGCCGGAGACACCCAGCGGCAACTCCATGTTTCTGCTGCTGGTTGATGATATGAGCCGGTTCATGTGGATCATCCTACTGCAGGTCAAGAGCGATACAGCCAATATGATCAAGCGTGTCCAGGCAATGGCAGAAGCTGAAAGCAGGAGGAAGATAAAGGTCCTCCGTACTGATAGAGGTGGAGAATTCACATCCTCAAGCTTCATTGACTACTGTCATGAACAAGGCATACGACGTCATCTCACGGCACCATATTCTCCGCAGCAAAACAGAGTAGTTGAACGCCGAAACCAGATGATCATCGGTGCTGCTCGTGTAGGGAAATAGGGATACGCTACTCTAGCAATTCGACCGTATCACCCAGGAAACATGCGAGTAAGAAGGTCATGGATCGTTACCACTAGACGCGCAGCGCAGCGGATCGTAGATGCGCATCGTAGCCGATCAGCGCAGCAGTAACAGCAGCGCATCCACGGAGTCCACACGTACAGGGAGGAACGCCGTGCGTCGATGTGCTAGCACCGTGCGCGCGGCAGGGGTTTCGGCGGCTGACCTGTGAGGGGCGGCGGCTGGGACTGCTATCTGGTGGAGTCCTCTGTCCCTAACCCTACCCCTCATATTTATAGGCGCGCTAATGGGCTTTTAGGTCACAGGCCCATTAGTACCCTAATTTCATATGGGTCAAATATCCATCAGGACTTTATCCGAATTGTTATGATTGCCTCTTGGGCATATCACCAACAATCTCCCACTTGCACTAGAGACAATCATATAGCCAAGTTTTTTTTTTAATATTTCATCCCCTTAAGTGTGTGACTCATTAGATTCATGTACAGTCGGTTATGAATAAAAACCGTTTTCAAACACAAGTCAGTAGAGGTACCTAGGAGGACATACTGACTCCCGAATGTACATAAAGATCATATCGGCTGAACCTAGATACATTCACATGCTAATTCCTTTGCCACACGATACCAGTCAAGCTCAAGGCGAGATACGTGCCATCCTTGTGATAGCTCGACCATTCACTCGATCAAATAGTGGATTCAATCTATGACTAACTTTTAGTCATAATGATTAACTCTTTAATCATTTTGGCATGGCCATGCACTTTCAATCCAACAATCTCGAGGGGCCCAGAGATATCTCTCCTGTTATTTAGGAGGGGCAAATCCCATCTTGATCCGCACACATCTCATTCCATGCTTCATCATGCACCTGAAGACTATTTTAGACCACCCAGTTACGGAGTAGCGTTTGATAGTTTCAAAGTGCACAACTACACATAGTGAGAAACAATGGCGATCTCAGGTCAAAGAATCTAGCAGGTGTATCACTCAAGACCAACTGATGGCACATATGTAAATAACAATCCCGACAGTGTTTCGGAATGGGTCTATCCAACACCATGTTCACTAACATGTGTTCACATTATTAATTTGATATCTCCATATCTATGATCTGTGAAACGTGATTATCAATTAATACATGTGCTAGTCTGCGTACTATCATTATCTCATATAACGATGTAGACTAGGGATTATTTTGAGTAACATTATAATTAACAAAGAGTCTCACGAACAAGTCACATACTTGATGATCAATGTGAATAATAGTTACTCAAATAGTATATAAACATAGCTATGACACATGTCTCCCACTACACACTAGGATCACTGATGTAAGTATCTAATACCCATAGATCTCGTGTGCGTCTCATGCTTTGATTGGGGAAGAGGCTTTGTCAACGGATCTGCCATATTCAAATCCGTGTGCACCTTGCATATATTCACATCACCTCGGTCGATAATCTCTCGAATCAGATGATAGCGTCGTAGTATATGTTTGGATCTTTTGTGTGATCTAGGCTCCTTTGCCTGTGCAATGGCTCCATTATTATCGCAATAGAGATCCACAGGTCAGGACGCACTAGGAACAACACCCAACTCAGAAACAAATTTTCTGATCCAAACAACTTCCTTTGCAGCTTCAGAAGCTGCAATATACTCCGCCTCCGTCGTTGAATCTGCTACTGTGTCTTGCTTGGAACTTTTCCAGCTCACTGCCCCTCCATTGAGGCAGAACACAAAACCGAATTGCGATCTAGAGTCATCCTTGTCTGTTTGGAAGCTAGCATCGGTGTAACCTCTTACAACGAGCTCTTCTTCACCTCCAAACACTAGGAATACATCCTTAGTTCTTCTCAAGTACTTAAGAATGTTTTTGACAACTGTCCAATGAGCCTCACCATAATCTGATTGATACCTGCTCGTAACACTTAGAGCATAGGATACATCTGGGCGTGTACACAACATGGCATACATGATAGATCCAATAGCCGAAGCATAAGGAATCGCTCTCATCCTCTTTTGCTCATCAGGCGTCGAAGGACACTGACTTTTGCTTAGAGTGATGCCATGTGACATTGGCAAGAAACCTTTCTTAGAATCTTGCATATTGAACCGATTCAATATCTTGTCAATATATGCGTCTTGGCTTAATCCAATTAACCTTTTAGATCTATCTCTATAGATCTTTATGCCCAAAATGTACGCTGCCTCTCCTAAATCCTTCATTGAGAAACTTTTCCTTAATGAGGATTTAACAACATCTAGTACTGGAATGTCATTTCCGATCAACAATATGTCATCTACATATAGGACCAGAAATATAAGTGCGCTCCCACTAACCTTCTTGTAAATACAAGGTTCTTCTACATTCTTGATAAAACCAAACCCTTTGACCACTTCATCAAAACGTAGATTCCAACTCCGAGATGCTTGCTTCAATCCATAGATGGACTTTTGAAGTTTGCATATTTTTCTAGCATTTTTAGGATCGACAAAACCCTCAGGTTGTGTCATGTACACATCCTCAGTCAGACTCCCATTAAGAAAGGCTGTTTTGACATCCATCTGCCATATTTCATAATCAAAATATGCAGCAATTGCTAGGAGAATCCGAACAGACTTTAGCATAGCGACGGGTGAAAATGTTTCATCATAATCAACACCTTGAATTTGTTTGAAACCTTTCGCCACCAATCGTGCTTTATAGATGTGAACTTTTCCATCCATATCAGTCTTTTTCTTGAAAATCCATTTGCAATCGATCGGTCTCACACCATCGATTGGATCAACCAAGTTCCAAACTTGATTCTCATGCATGGATTCTATTTCGGATTCCATGGCTCCAAGCCATTTTTCAGAGTCGGGTCCCATTGTTGCTTCAGTGTAGGTCACAGGCTCATTATTGTCCAACAATACCATGTCCTGTGGTTCTGTGGTTAGGAGTGTCAACTTTTCAGTTGCACGACGTACTCTTGTAGACCTTCATGGGGCTGGTGTTTCATGAAGTGGTTGTACAACATCTTGTACATCCTGTATAGGATTAGAGGGTGCCAAAACATTTTCAGATATTTCTTGAATTTCTTCAAGATGCACCTTGCTCCCACTAACTCCTTTTGAGAGAAACTCTTTCTCCAAGAAGACACCATTGCGAGCAGTAAACACTTTACCCTCCGTTTTATTATAAAAATAATATGCTTTTCTTTCCCTAGGATATCCCACAAAGAAGAATTTGTATGATTTGGGAGTAAGTTTTTCTGACGTCAAACGTTTGACATAAGCATCACATCCCCAAACTTTGAGGAAAGACAATCCGGGACGTTTCCCGGTCCACATCTCATATGGTGTCTTCTCAACAGACTTAGTTGGGACTCTGTTTAGTGTAAACGCAGCAGTTTCAAGAGCATAACCCCAAAAGGATAGTGGAAGATCAGTCTGGCTCATCATCGACCTAACCATGTCTAACAAGGTTCGGTTCCTCCGCTCGGACACCCCATTCCATTGAGGCGTTCCAGGTGGAGTCAACTATGGAACAATTCCATATTGTTTTAAATGATCATAAAATTCATGGCTCAAATATTCACCCCCACGATCAGATCGTAGAAGTTTAATTGTCTTGCCCAACTGATTTTGTACTTCATTCTGAAATTCTTTGAACTTTTCAAAAGATTCAGACCTGTGCCTCATTAGATAGACATATCCATATCTACTAAAGTCATCGGTAAAAGTAATGAAATACTGAAAACCACCTCTAGCTACCGAACTCATTGGTCCACATACATCAGTATGTATTAGTCCCAACAAGTCACTTGCCCTCTCACTTTGACCAGTGAAGGGTGTTTTGGTCATCTTCCCAAGCAAACAAGACTCGCATGTGTCAAGTGATTCAAAATCAAATGAACTTAACAAACCATCATTATGGAGTTTCTCATTTATATGACCTAAGCGACAATGCCAAATAAAAGTGGGATTTAGATCATTTCGTCGAGCCCTTTTTGTATTAATGTTATAGACTGTTTTATCCTCAAGATCAAGAACATATAATCCATTCACTAATGGACATTGAGCATATAAAATATTATTATAATAAATAGAACAACATTTGTTCTTTATTATAATCTCATAACCATTAACTTCTTCCAAACATGAAGAAGATATAATGTTCTTGCTCAAAGAAGGAATGCAATAACAATTATTTAATTCCAAAACTAATCCTGAGGGTAATGACAAGTGATAAGTTCCGACAGCTATGACAGCAACCTTTGCTCCATTGCCGACCCGAACATCCAACTCACCTTTTGCAAATCTTCTAGTCTCACTTAGACCCTGCAACGATTTGCAAGTGTGAATCATTGATCCGGTATCAAATACCCATGATTCACTAGATGATGTAGCAATATTGATTTCTATAACATTTATACCTGAAGTGGAAGTCTCACTCCCTTTCTTCTTCTTATCCTCCAAGTACTTCTTGCAATTCCTAGACCAATGCCCCTTAGCATGACAGTGGAAGCATTCATCTTTAGGAGAAGGGCCTGATTTGCCCTTTGGCTTTGAGCTTGAAGACTCATTGGGAACCTTTCCCTTGCCTTTAGGATGCATCACACGCTTCCTCTTTTTATTCTCCTTTTGAACCATCATCACATGAGTGGTGTTTTTCTTAATGCTTTCCTCGGCTGTTTTAAGCATCCCATGCAATTCAGCCAACGTTTTCTCCATGCCATTCATTTGATAATTCAATATAAATGGCTCATAGCTCGGTGGGAGTGACTGGAGAATAACGTCAATAGCCAGGTCATCCTTGAGTTCAAAACCAAGTTTGTCCAAAGTCTCAATGTAACCAATCATCTTGATTACATGGGGACTGACCGGGCTACCTTCTGCCAGCTTGCATGAGAACAAAGACTTTGAGATGTTGTACCTCTCAGCCCTTGCTTGGTTCTCGAACATTCCACGTAGTCCCTGAATCATAGAATAAGCATCTGCATGCTCATATTGTTTCTGTAGATCAGGGGACATTGTGGCAAGCATGAGGCAGCTTGCATTAAGCGCATCATCACAGTGCTTCTCATAAGTCCTGCGAGTTGCAGCATTTGCATCATCGGAGAGGTCATTGGGGTATGGTTGCTCAAGAACATACTCAATTTTCTCTTGCCTGAGAACAATTCTCAGGTTGCGGTACCAATCAATAAAGTTAGCTCCATTGAGCTTTTCTTTCTCAAGCACAGATCGCAAATTGAAACCAGAATTGTTACTAGCAGACATGATCTACAATAGAAAATAAATATGCAAGGTTTTAGCACTATGTTATGTACCAATCTTTTATTAACAGTTTAATAAAAGACACCACCACTATATGAGCATCGTCCTCCCTCTAACGACATATAGTGGTCCAAGATCCATATTCACTAATTCCTAGTGAGCTTTGGCTTCACTGCTAGAAAATTAGTGACATAGGTAAACAACCATTGTTAATCATATCTCTATATGATTCTTGTTTGTTGGGTGACATCCAATGCCCCGGCTCCCAACACTATGCCATAAAGCCCAAAACCGTTTTGATAGCTTTGTTGAGTAAACCAATACTATGCATGTGAATGTCCAACATTCACCCTATTCATTATGATAGATGACGATATTTTGCTTTGGTAAACCTACCATACAACGATCAAAACAACATACGTGCAGCTATAGGTAAATGGCATCAAATACTCAACTTTTCCGAGGGAAGCTATTCTATCATGACAAAATATCCACCATATGAAAAGCATGAAAAGAATAGTAAAACATCACAGGCATACGATCATATCATATATGTGAATAGTATGGCATTTAGGATCATAGTGGTCTCCATCACCATGGTTCCATCATGATCTACACCGCCATGTCTCCCTTCTTATGGTGATCACCATCGCCATCATGCTTGAGGTTTCTCAATGAATATAAAAGAAGCTAATACATCTAATAGCTATCAAATAAATTACATGAGAGATCAGGCATCACAGGGCGACACGCAGATCGTTATACAAATATGTGACAACCTCAACCCGGTTGTGTTAAATTTGCAACACGCAGGCTGCACGAATTTTACACACAGATTATCACATCATATTTAGGCCATACCATTCACATCATTCCCTGCAAAAACAAGTTAAGCGTAGAATGATGTCTATCGCGAAACAACTTAATGATCGCATCTATGAAATCACCATGAAAATCTCATCGAATTGATCAGATCAACCCGAATCTGAGCCATTCAGAATGCCTCAATTTTCATTGTGACTGGTTATCCACGAGAAGATCGCGACACATGACCGTGATCTGTTGGCTCAATCTGTTAGCTATGTACACTATTAGTCTCGATGGTGATTCCAGCCGGTAGGGACAGGTTGCGCACACAGCAGAGAAGGAGCACGAACTATCTTTTAGTCATATGATGACAATCTACTCTAACCAATTCCAAACCCCAAAAGCCGAATTATAAAAATTTATCATATGAACTTGTCTGCAGTAGATCGCATCTAAGATCCAGACCAAAAACTACGCAAGTCGGCTCTGATACCACTGTAGGAAAATAGGGATACACTACTCTAGCAATTCAACCGTATCACCCAGGAAACATGCGAGTAAGAAGGTCATGGATCGTTACCACTAGACGCGCAGCGCAGCGGATCGTAGATGCGCGTCATAGCCGATCAGCGCAGCAGTAACAGCAGCGCCTCCACGGAGTCCACACGTACAGGGAGGAACGCCGTGCGTCGACGTGCTAGCACCGTGCGCGCGGCAGGGGTTTCGGCGGCTGACCTGTGAGGGGCGGCGGCTGGGACTGCTATCTGGTGGAGTCCTCTGTCCCTAACCCTACCCCTCATATTTATAGGCACGCTAATGGGCTTTTAGATCACAGGCCCATTAGTACCCTAATTTCATATGGATCAAATATCCATCAGGCCTTTATCCGAATTGTTATGATTGCCTCTTGGGCATATCACCAACAGCTCGATCAATGATGAAGGCTGCAGGCATGCCAGGCAAGTTCTGGGGTGAAGCGGTAATCACAGCCGTGTATATTCTCAACAGGTCGCCTACCCGCAGTGTGGAGGGAAAGACATCGTATGAAGCCTGGTACGGGAAGAAACCAGCAGTGCATCATCTCCGTGTGTTTGGATGCATTGCTTACATGAGGATAACTCGCCCAAACTTGGCAAAGCTTGACCATAGAGGACTGAAGACAGTCTTCATCGGTTATGAACAAGGGAGCAAGGCTTATCGACTTTATGACCCGGCTGAAGACAAGGTGCATGTGTCCCGTGACGTGATTTTTTATGAGTGTTCTTTCTGGAACTGGGACAGAGATGATGAAGTGACACAAGCTGGTGATCCTTTTACGGTAGAATACATTGTCACTGAAGCTGGAGATTGAGGAGTGGAGGTTGTGCCACCTGCTTTGCCCCCTGATCCAAACCAGCCGGACTCATCATCAAGACCTGGAGTATCCTCACAGGAGCTGAGAACTCCTAATGCACCACAGACAAGTAGGCACCCAGTCGAGTTTGTGACTCCACTGTCACATGATCCTAATCTGGATATAGACTCTGGAAACAAAAAAATATTCAAATACAGGGGAATTGATGATCTTCTCAGGAATACTCACCGGTTGGAGGCGTGTGGGGTGGATCGTGCTGAGTTGTTTGCAACTAGTGCTGATGAACCACACACATTGGATGAAGCAGTGAAGGATCCCTGCTGGAGACAAGCCATGGCAGAGGACATGGCATTAATCATCGACAACAAGACTTGGAGCCTGGAAACATTACCTGATGGACACCGTGCCATAGGACTTAAGTGGGTATTCAAGCTGAAGCGCGATGAGGAAGGCAAAATTGTGAAACACAAAGCTCGGCTAGTCGCTAAAGGATATGTGCAGAAGGAGGGAATTGACTTCACTGAAGTATTCGCGCCAGTCACTAGGCTTGAGTCAGTGCGCCTACTGCTGGCTATTGAAGCACATCATCACTGGGAGGTGCATCATATGGACGTTAAGTCCGCCTTTTTGAATGGAGATTTGAAAGAAGTGGTCTATGTTGAGCAACCTCCAGCTTTTGTGGACAAACAAAATTCTGACAAGGTGCTTCGTCTTCACAAGGCGTTGTACGGCCTCCGGCAGGCGCCGCGAGCCTGGAAGCCAAGCTTGATGGAACCCTACTGTCACTTGGGTTCAAACGGTGTATCTCCGAGCACGGGATGTATACACGCAGCAACAATGAAGGGCGACTGATGCTTGGGGTGTACGTGGATGATTTAATCATCACCGGTGACAATGAACAAGTTTTGAGGGAATTCAAAAGGAAGATGTCAAAGACTTTCAAGATGAGTGATCTTGGCATGCTCAGCTATTATCTGGGAATTGAAGTCCAGCAGAATGGAGATGGAATCACTCTTTATCAAAGTGCTTATGCCAGGAAAATCCTTGAGTCAGCAGGGTTGGAGGAGGTCAATCCTTCGAAAACACCGATGGAAAGTAGGCTCCAACTGACCAAGGCTGGTGACACTCCTGTGGTCGACGCCACCAACTACCGCAGTGTAGTGGGAAGTCTACGTTATCTGGTAAATACTCGACCTGATTTAGCATACAGTGTGGGATATGCAAGCCGTTTCATGGAAACACCAAGAGAAGAGCATCTAACTGCAGTTAAGCGGATCCTTCGATATGTAGCTGGAACTAGAGGTTTTGGAGTGCAGTATTTAACAGGGAAGAAAGTAGATAAACTGAAGATCACTGGCTATAGCAACAGCGACATGGCAGGAGATAAAACTGATCGCAAAAGCACAAGTGGTATGATATATTTTCTCTCTGGGGGTGCAATAAGCTGGCAGTCAGCCAAGCAGAAGGTTGTGGCACTCTCCACTTGCGAGGCAGAGTATATTGCTGCCTCAACAGCTGCAACCCAAGGTGTCTGGATATCAAGGTTGATGGAGGAGCTGCTAGGTACAGAAGTTGAAGCCCCGATGCTGTTCATAGACAACAAAGCAGCTATCTCTCTGATCAATAATCCAGTTCTGCATGAGCGGAGTAAACACATTGAGATCAGGTTCCACTACATACGAGAATGTGCAGAAAAAGAGCTCATCAAGATCGAGTTCATTCGCACTGAAGAACAACTTGGTGACATCTTCACAAAGGCCCTAGGTCGAGTGAAATTTGAAGAGTTTCGCATGAAGATTGGTGTGCACAAGATAAAGTAGTCTCACCCAGGTATTTAGGAGGAGATTGTTAGATAAATACCTATGTTTTACTTATTCAGTTCGAATAACAGTGAGCTCCACGCATGGTTACATGCAGAGCGCGTCGCGTCGTTGAAACTGAACGGTTCGTGTGCGCACGACGCGTGCCAAGCTCGGCTAAGTCCTGTGGACTGGCGTGAGTGTAGGGAGTTGTTAGCTGCTGAGTTTGTTGGCTTTGTTAAGTATATTTTCTAGTGATCAATGAAAACAACGTTGCCAGTTCCCGCAACGAAAATACACCCGCGTCTCACACATTCTCTGCTCGTGCTCGTTTGGGTGCGTCCTCGCCGGCGGCAAGTTGCTGCAGCTTTGCTTCTTCAAACTCCTCTCGTATTATTCATCCCATTCCCAGTAATGCTACAAAAAACACGACACACAAGTAATTGCACTCCCAGTAATACTTGGAAGTCTTTCATAACTGTGGTTTTCAAGTAATAGTTTTTAGCCTACCCCAACTTGGGGTGCTTGTGACAAAGGCTTTGCTGTTGTTGTAGCTTTCAAGTAATATTTTTTACAGAAATCCTAATTTTCGATTGACTGGCAGTCGATGTTGAGTTAAAAAACTCCAGTCGATGGGAAACAGAGATTTTGTATTCGTTCTGATTTTTCTTCGTAAGGATTATGTAATATTTTTATTAAACAAAGAATAGCGTGGCAACCACATGGTGCCCGTAGAATAACATAACAAAATCACACCATTATGCAAGTTCCTTAGACTGTCATTTAGAAAAGTGATTTACTCATCTTTGAAAAATTTAAAGATATAGATATCTCTTTTTATAATAAAAAAAACTCTGAGCATCAAACCTAGTGCATCAAGCTTCTCCGGTTTTTGTCAGTGTTAAACTTAGTGTTGTGTGGAGTCTGCATATTTGCTTTGGTGAACATTGCATTAGTCAGTTAGTTACATCTTTGTTTTTCGTATCTGATCACGCACGAGCTCATAACTGGCATGTGATTGTGTGTGTGTTTTGAGGGCGGCGAGAATAGCTCGTGGTAGCCTGGTTCCTTCGCCATGACTCTGTCCACGATTATCATGCAGCATGGCGTGCAAAGCGCATCACGGCGCATGCATTTTTAAAATAGCAAACTCAATAGAAAAGGCACCAGTTCGTTGGTTGCTTTGAAAAAAAAACTCTCCCGTGCCCAAAGTGTTCATGTGCGTTCTGAGTGAGTTCACCTGAGGTGATCACCGGAGTTTTTCTGACAAGTGGCATCAGAGCCGGGCCAAGTGCCTCGGGGGAGGAGATGGCCACGAATAGGGGGTCACGATCGCCTACGCCAGTCTCGTACAGGCTGGCATCGCTTCAAGAACGCGGCCGCTCGCCGCAACGAAGGGCGCTGCGGAGGAGCTATGACGAACCACTCGTCGTCGAGCGTGTCGTTGAGAAGGTGGCATCAGCAGGTCCGGCGAACTACCCCGTGCTGACGAAGACGAACTACAATGATTGGTCGCTGTTGATGAAGATCAAGCTGGAGGCCAGAGGATTGTGGAGCGCGATCGATCCGGGTGACACCGAATTTCAGTTGGATCGGATGGTACTGGATGCGATCTGTAGCACGGAGCCATCAGAGATGATCTCCACCCTTGCAACCAAGCCGTTGGCGAGGGCGGCGTGGGAGAGAGTCAAGACGATGCGGTTGGGTGATGATCGCATTAGGAAGGCAACGAAAGCAGAAGCTAAGACACGAGTACAATTTGCTTGCGTTCAAGGACGGGGAGTTGGTTGAGGATCTCGACATGCGACTTACTGGAATCGCCAGCTTGTCATGTTGGGGGATCCTGAACCAGAGCCACGGGTGGTGGAGAAGTACTTGCGCATTGCATGGCCCAGATACAAGCAACTTGTCCTGTCAATTGAAACCTTACATGATGTGGAGCAGCTCATGGTTGAGGAGGTGGCTGGTCGCCTGAAAGCTGCTGAGGAAGATCAAACCGAGCCACCAATGTGTAAGGGCCTAAATTTCTGCACACAGTCAAAGTGTTCATCACACCACACACATCTCATTTGTAGAAAGATTATGAACACATTTGAAGAGCAAGTAAACACCATCAACATGGTCATTAGATGATAAACTCACAAAATGCAAAAGGGGTATTTCCCACATGCATCATATAGGGTCTGAGCATATGAAAAACTCATACAGTTTGTTAGGAATGCTCATTCCAAATTTCACCCAAATCCAAAACCTTTTTGAGTTATTTTTGGGCATAATTAGAAAGAGGCTAGTTTGAACTCCAATTCAAATTCAAACTCCTTCTACCCCATGGATTCAAAAGTGGGACACATATTTACACTCAGCACATTTTTGTGAGCTCACACACTAATTTTCACTCCATTTGGAGTTGATCTTGACATGAGCCAATTTAAGCAAATTCAAATTCAATATGAATATGTGCTATGAATATAGTCAAACACTTCACCATTTGAATTCTACCAAGTTCAAATGGGCATTTGGTGGATAATTCAAATTGCAAAGGGTATTATAGGAACTACTGTTTAGAGCAGTGGGAGAAATTAAATTTCAGAGGTTAAAATGGGAGTGGGGCCCTCATGTCAGTCTCTCCTGTGATCAACCGACTGAAGCAACCGAGACTCGGTTTCTCGGGCTGCAGCTGAGCGCGCCACCGAGCCACAAGCACCGGCCAGCAGCTGCTTTGCTCGCGCACGCTGGAGCCCCCCGATCGACGTCCTTACCCGGCGCCCGGACCACCTCTGAGATATTTCACCGATCACAGCGATTTGCATCACCCCGAGCGATAGAACCTCGCCGCTCTCCCAAGCTCTCGGTTCCACCGTCGTCCGGCCGAACCAGTGGTTGTCATGGCGAGCTGAGACCGCAACCGAGTTTGCCGACCCTTGCTCGATGTTCTCGCACCGGTTCAAGACCGTGACCGACCTTCCTCGAGCTCCACCGCGCCATCTCTTCTTCCTCGGTTCAACTCGAGCCGCCGCCACAGGAACAACTCTTCCGGCCACCACAGCCCACCTTTCCCTGAGCTGTTAACAGCAAAGAGGTTCGTCAAAGCTCCCTCTTCCATTACCGCAAGCTCCAGCGGCGTGACATGAGCTGCCGTCGCCGGAATTTCATGATTTTGCGCCGGTGTAAAAAGAGGCCACCGGACCACTTCGCAAAATTCGTGCTACACACCGCACCACTCATCACCAAACTTAGAGAACTACATCTAGACGTCCGTGCGAGTCTTACCGTGAAGCTCAAGGAGAGCACCAGCCGTGGAGACCATTTCGAGGGTGCTCACAGCGCACTCCGCAATGTTCTCCTTCCAACGATAAAGCGACTGAACGAACAACATAATCAGTTGCATCGTCTGAACAAGGCGAAAAGGAAAAGCCGCGTCGACATGATGGCTTTACAACAGCAAGTGCAGGCCTTGACCCAGCAGAATGAGGTCCTCACTCAAGAGCGTGATGAAGCTATTGAGGATGGGCAGGGCTGGGAAGAGAACTACAACCAAGCCATGGACGAGGTGCATGCGTTGCAAGACTTCGTACCTCCGGTAGTGGGCCTACCGATGGTAGGTGCCGTACCCGTGGTTTTGGGTATTCCAACGATGGCGGAACCTGAACCGGAAGAGGAGGTCATGGACCCGGAGCCACCAGTAGAGGTAGCGGAGGAGGACGACCCATAGGAGGTCGAGTTCTACTCCGAATAGTGGGTTACCGTTGCCAAGTAGGGCGGCGAGGGTGATGTATAAAAACTTTTGTAATGGTGACATGTCGTGTCGACAGTAGTATATGTATAAGTAGTGACGATATGAGCACGACTTCTCGGAGACCCAAGAATAATGTAACTTGTATAAAGTTTATGCTTTACCAATATATGTGAATGTTGTGCAAGTTTATTCATGTGTCACTTCAATACCTACTGTTTTATATGGAATTTTAAGTATGACATGTGCTGATCGCTGCTGTTTTGAATTTCAGAATGACTCGCACTCGTGCCAACCCGGAAGTTGGGGGTTCTAGTCAGGGGGGAGATGCCTCCCAACAGCCTCCCGAGGATTCCTCGGGACAGCAGCAACAGCAACAACCGCCACCGCCACCGCCACCGCCAACGGTTACATTGGATGACATCGTTGCGGCTATGGCGGGTTCTCATCAGCAGCACACGGAGTTGCTGCAAATCTTAATTGCTAATACGTCTCGACCGGAGAGGTATCAAGACCGTGAGGAGTGCCAACAAAGCTCCTACTCCGACTTTCTGGCTACTCATCCCCCAGTATTCTCAAGGGCGGATGAACCTCTCGAGGCGAACAACTGGCTCTGCACGATGGAGATGAAGTTCGGGCTGCTCCAAGTTAGTGAGCAGCGCAAGACTCAGTTCGCGGCCCAACAGCTTCAAGGGTCCACGAGCGCTTTGTAGGAAAATTTTTATGCCTCGCAACCCACCGAACGAGTGCTGACCTGGGCGGTGTTCTGGACGGCCTTCAGGGCCTATCACATACCGCCGGGTCTTGTGAAAAGAAAGACGCAGGAGTTCCTTCGCCTGCAGCAAGGGAGCAGGAACGCGCTGGAATATGCCAGGGCGTTCAATGAGCTCGCACTCTATGCATCATATCATGCCGATACTGATGAGAAGCGGCGGGACCATTTTTACCAGTGGCTTAACCCGCTCCTGAAGGACAAGTTGGCAATGTTCAATCACGGCAGCCTGAATGACATTATTGATGCTGCGATTTTTCAGGAGGACTCCGGCAAGGAGTTAGCGGCAGCCGAGAAGAAGCGAAGTGCGCCGCAGAGCAGCGGAGAGGGAGGTGGTCCTTCTCAAAAATACCGGATGGTTTATTGCTCACCATCGGGTCAACGCTGACAGCCACCACAGAGGCCGACGCCATTCCGCAGTCGGCCATATTCTCCACCGGCGTTCAGGCCGGCACTACCAACACCACCTCCGTAGAAACAACAACAGCAGCGGGCAATGCCGCGTGCGTTTGCACCTCAGCAGCGCATGCCGGGCTTTCGTCCCCCAAGCACGGGCCAGTCGTCAACCGCATGTTTCAAATGCGGTCGCCCAGGACACTTTGCCAACAACTGTCCTGAGAGGCAAGGCGGCGGAGTGGCACCACAGTTTCCAGGAAGGAATCTGCCCCGGAACCCCATTAATGCGCGGCGGGCAAATCCTAAGCCCGGCAACGTCCACCAACTCGCCATAGAGGACGTGCCGGAAGGGGAGCCAATCCTTGCGGGTATGTTCCAACTCCACCAGCATCCCGCCATAGTGTTATTTGATTCAGGCGCCGCGCATAATTTTATTAGCCAAGCTTTTATTGCTAGACACAGCTTACAAATACTACCCACCGAAGGTCCATATTTGATTTGTTCACCGGGTGGGAAGATTTCAGCAAGCATGATGGTTTCCAAAGCACCATTATGCTTAGCGGGTAGAGTATACCCCACGTCTCTCATATCTTTAGAGGGACAAAAGGTCGATGTCATCCTAGGGATGTCGTGGTTAAACCGCCACGACGCTGTTTTAGACACCGTCCTCCGAGTCGTGCATCTACACCCAGAAATGCATGAGTCACACTCATTATTTCTGGACAGTCCAGAAATAAAACTTCCAAGTGTATACCAATCCACCACCATCAGATAGGAAGACAATCCAATAGTCCGTGAGTTCCCGGATGTGTTCCCGGATGATTTACCGGGGATGCCGCCCGACAGAGAGGTGGATTTCAAGATTGAGCTTGCACTGGGAACTATGCCAATATCTCGAAGGCCGTACAAGATGGCGCCAAAAGAATTGGCAGAACTAAAGACGCAATTAAAAGACCTGCTGGTGAAGGGTTTTATTAGGCCGAGCTCCTCGCCATGGGGTTGTTCGGCATTATTCATGAAGAAGAAGGATGACACGTTGCGGCTTTGCGTGGACTATCGTGCACTAAAACGCCCCCATCAAGAACAAGTACCCGTTGCCACGGATCGACATGTTGTTTGATCAGTTGGTCGAAGCGAAGACCTTTTCCAAAATGTACTTAAGATCCGGGTACCATCAGATTAAGATACAGGCTGAGGATATTCCGAATACAGCTTTCTCGACGAGGTACAGGCTTTATGAGTACCTGGTCATGTTGCGAGACCTATGTGTGCTGAATACATTGGTTATGACGATAAAAGTTTTGAATTCTGCCAAAACACTCTTTTTATCAAGGTCCGACTCTAGGTCCGAGCTCCGACAAGATCCGACGTAAGGTCCGACTTGCTATGGCTAGGTCCAACATGTGTTTGGTTAGCTCCGGCGGTAGGTCCGACTAGCTTTGGTAAATTCTAGTACTAGGTTCTGCTAGCTTTGGTAAGCTCCGACTCAAGGTCCGGAGCTAAATCGCAATGGTTCTGTTTTTACCATGCAAATGTTTCAAACTTGCTTTACATCTATGGAAAGTTTGCTTAGTATTCTTTTACTAAGTTTTTGAAGTGTTATGGCTGTTTAGGGTGGTTAACATTTTGCTATGGTTTGCAACATGCTTATGTGAGGTGTTGTGGTTTTCAAAACTAACGTGAGTCAAGTCGCAGACTTGTGCTCGAAAGTATTGGTTGTTTATTCATGTGCAGGTGTTGCTTGAGTTCAAGATATGGATGGTGACGGGATCCATTGAACAAGTCTTAGGGAGAAGATGAGGTTCAACAACCAAGTTCGACAGGAATTGTGGTTGAGTTGATCGGGAGGTCACGCAGCATGTTTGGATCAAGAACAATGCATACGAAGGTATTGTGGACATCGTTGGAAGGTGTTTAGACTTGTGCAAGGAGTGCATGGACGTGGAAACATGGTTCCAAGACGTGATGAAGAGATGTGGACATAAAGAATTGGTAGGAAAGGTCCAACCAGCTAGATTATGGACTCAGGTTGCGGCTGAGTCGGTTATGGCTCAAATATGGAAAGATTTGGGTTTGTTATGATAGGATTTCGTGTGGAACATGAAGTTGAGTTGTTTTAGAAATATAGGATACATTCCTAAGGTGTTTGGAAGTCTTAAGATTGCTTCTATCTGTGTATAGAAGAGTCTTGAGCAGTTATGGAAAGTTTTGATTCAGAAACTGAGTAGGATTAGAGTCCTAGTTTGAATTGGGTTGGCCTCCGGGCTGGTTATATAAGCAAGGGAGGCCAGAGCTCGTTAGAAGACGACCTTGGGCTGTTCCTATTATGTGTTGATCAATAAAATTCGTAATTTAGAGGAGCTTTTGTGCCTTGTTCGTTCGACTTGTTTTTGTCAAGTCTTTCTCGTCGAGTTTCTGGACAACACGACAGTGCTTCGGTTTTTTTATCATAACTCGAGTTTTACAGATCCAATTGACGTGATTCTTTTTGTGTTGTCTTCACAACTTGATTATCTATCATCTATGAAAAATTTCACGGTCATTTGTTTGTAGTTTCTTATCTACACGAGTTTCTTTATAGTGTTGCAGATCTGGTTTTTACTCGAGTAGAATAGATTGACCCTTGTTTGATCTTTCGATCATAACTTGAGTTTTTCTTGACAGATTTTTATGATTATTGTTGTCATGTCTTACTCGATTCTCTATAATATATAACACTTTTGTCACGGTCGAACATATTTAGATCAGTCGCATACACGGTTTCTTTAACAGATCATTTTTTCTGCCGAGGGGGTTTTTGTTGCTTCCGCTAAAAAGTTTAAATCTACCATTCACCCCCTCTGGTAGCTTTTCACGTGCTCTTTGATCCTACAATTGGTATCAGAGCCACGGTGCTCTAATCTTTGTTATTTGCACGTGTTTTAACTAATCATCATGGAGAAATACTCCACAAAACCTTGTGTGTTCAGTGACATTGATTTTCAGGTTTGGAAGGCACGAATGGAGGCTTTCATCCACGTGCAAGGCTTCGAAATGTGGGAAAAGGTGTACAAGCCTTATGACGTGCCGCCAAATGATCATGTCATGGCTATGAACATGAGAGATGTTGACAACAACAACAAAGCACAGAACTTGATCATACAAGGATTAACTCAAAGTGACTTTGACCGTGTTGCACACCTCCGATCTGCATACGATGTGTGGAAAGCACTTTGTGAATACCACGATGTATCCAACACGGTCAAGGAGGTAAGACAAGATATGTTCAAGAAAGAGTACATGCGCTTTGAGATGCAACCCGGTGATTCGATCGATGACGTCTTTGCTCGCTTCAATAAAATTCTCAGCAACTTGCGTAGTGTCAACGTTAATTTTTCAGATGCTGAGAATGCTAGGCAATTACTAAGTGCATTAGACATGTCAATTTGGGAGATCAAAGTTACATCTATTCGTGAATCTACTGTCATGAGTACACTTACATTAGATGTGCTATATTCTAAGTTAAAAACTCATGAAATTGACATAATATCACGTAAGAACCCCAACAAGTCTCTTGTATTTGTTTCACAACGTGACATGGTCAATCTTCATCTTGTGGTACACTTTCTTTGTTAATCTCTCTAACCCTTGAACAGATTGAAGAGTTTCGAGAGGAAGAACTTGCACTCATCTCTACTCGGTTCTCAAAAATATTGCAAAATGTGAGAACTAGAAGGAGAGGAAGTGTCAGACCTCAACGATGCTTCGAATGTGGTAAGACAGGACATTTTCGTACGGATTTCCCTAACCCTTCAGGTCCTACTTCCCGTGATGAAAAGCAAACTAGGACGAAGCACTCCTCTGCAAACGATAAGAAAAAGAAGAAGGGTTTTATAGGACGCTAATTGGTAAATAGTTTTATCTCCGCACTTCAAGAACTTGGCTCGAGCGATGTGGACATCGGAAGTGACGAAGATGAAGATGATTTGGCAAACTTATGCTTCATAGCGGGCAAGTCAAGTTCAAGTATGGAGGAGGCAGAACACAACAGCGACAATGAAGAGGTATGTCCTACTTGTGAAGAAATGTGTGATGCTATTTCTTGTGTCACTGTTATAGTTAAGAAAATATCACACCCAGTTTCTCCGAAGAACAACCGAGTGAATATCACATGTATGCCAGGATCATTTTCTCATACATGTGATGACAAATAGTGAAGCATCATTTATTAGAAGCCAGGTGTCGAATATAAATATGTCTTACAAAGCATACGTCTCGATGGACGACAATAAGTTCATAATATGTAAATAAACTAACAGCGGAATATTATTCTTGTGGCTCCGTCACAGGCGTTGCCCGGGGGACTCCATGAACCTAGAATCCTTCTTCGGGTCCGAAGTCTTGGTCATTGAACACCACATCATCCCCTTGACCTGAGCAGCAATTTAAACCAACAAATATGCAAGTTTGAGTACCGTTGGTACTCAGCAAGTGTGGGAAAGTTATGTCATGCGTGGCTAGAGCAAGGAGAGGTTGAACTCATGGTTAAGGCACTACGCAATTAATACCTATCACCTTAGCTTATTAAGCACCTACATTACTACATAGGTGAAATGGTCCCAATCTCCCAACCCATCATCATAATCAAATAACCATAACATCATTTCCAATGTTAAGCTCCCCGCTTAACATCCACAACTTCCAAAGTCATCATCCTCTAATCATGAATAAGTCCAAGCCGGTCTTAACCGTGAGCACGGCTGTCATGACAGTTTTGACTCTACAGAGTTTGCACCACTGTACCCACATGTAGTGATTTCATCCCCCGCTGCCGGGTGGACTAAAAGAACCTCCATTATGCCAGTGGCCGCAAACCGCATTCACACTTCCCAGGTGTGTAGCCAGGAGATCACTACGTAGCCTTTACAAAGGGATTCCCGACGAGCGTGGGCGCACTGAGGTTTCACCCCTAACAGCATACAAGAGGCTCCAACCCCGCTGCAGTGGCCCCCTCTTGAGCCTTGCGGTTCATACGGTAGTCCAGCTGACACCTATTCCCCGCACCATCCAACACACCCATACTACGCCGGGGATACACCTAATTAATTGGCCATGCTGCCCCATCTCAGCATGTGGTTGGCACGGTAAAGCCAGGTTACATGCTCCATGAACCGGTCCTTAGGATCCAGGCAAGTACTAAACACAAACCCGAGTCTCGTGCACCCAGCACCAACCAAATCATCCTACTTGCCTTGATCCCTACCTCTACATAACTCATAATATCTCATTCAAGAGTAAGGTAAATAAATTGATGATCTCATATCCCAATTATCCCATTCTAAGCATGGCCAAGCATAAGCATATAAATAAATGACATGATAAAATAAATCCCAACCCAAGCTACAAGGAAACAAGGTAATGCAATTCTAGGGAAACTTCCTAGCATGGGTCTCATAGTTCAATTGACAATGCAAATAATTCTATCTACGCATCCTATTATAGGATCAAGGTGGTCAAGGACACTTGCCTTGTTCCTGCTGCTCTGAGAATGAAAAGTCTTGGTCTTGGAAGGGGAGAACTTGCTCTGGAGCAGGTTCTACTCATGCCAATACACATAGTAAAAGAAAACAACAATCCATAAGCCATAATCCGCACTTTCACTTCATACAAACCACACATACATAACTATGAAAGTCATTCTCATTTTTAAGTGTTGTGGTTACTCTACATGTGTTGATTTTTGGCCTACATGCACTTTTAAACATATGTATATTATTTCTAACTTCTAATGTTCAGATTTTTGTTTGCACACTATATATGAAGTTCCAATTTGAACAAATTCTTTATATTCAATTATTACACTTCTTAGCCACAAAGTTTGTATAAAAGGTATTTTCCTATTCCAAATAGGTTTTCAGATCTTCTACCAAATCCTAAACTGAAGTTTTTGAATTTGGAGACTTCATTTATCATTTTCTAACTATGCATACCTATTTTCCTATATTTTTCATATTTATTTTCTATGCCTAAAAGTGAGTTTTAATATTAAATAGTAGGACATATCTTCTAAACAGAATAGGTTCTGATCTAAAATATTAAATAATATATTTTTAAACTTCTCCTCTTATGTGAGCTAGTTTAAATTTATTTTATCAGTTTTCAGAATTATTTTCTAGCCTAAAAAGTTATTTCTAGAACTAATAAATATGAACAATAATTAGACAGATTCATTTCAACCAAAAATCTATTTTTAACTCATTCTAAAGTTTTCCAAGTGCTAGTAGAGTTTAAATTTAAATTTGTACATGTGTTTTCCTTACCTTTTAAATTTAAATCCTAGTCACATATTCAAATTTCTGAATTTAATATCATATAGGGTCAAAAAGGTAAATCCACCCTACTACAGGGTCTAATTTATTATTTTACAAATTTCCAGGGGTCTAACTACACATACCAGAGGAGTTTTACTAATTTTTATTAAGTCCAGGGGCTAAAACTGGTGTTTAAATGAATTTACACGAATTTCTAAAGTTCGAGGGGCTAGATCAGAAGTTTCCGGGCCTAGCTCGTATTTTCCGAAATCCCCAGGGGGTAGCGCGTAAGAATCCCGGCCTTTATAACACGGAGCTGATGTGGACCGTCCGATTTAAAGTGGACGGCTCAGATTAGATCATCGAACCGGTACGCGCGAGTTTTAATTCTACCGTGCGATTTAAAATAGACGGCCCTCAAGTGGCCACGTCGCCCTGGCCGGAGCCAGCCCGTGCGCGCGGCGGCGCCCGGCGGCGAGGGTGGCGATGTCGCCGGCGCAGCCTCGGCTTTTGCCGCTACTCGTTAGAACTTGCATCTTTTTGCATGGATCGACCGCGGAGGGGTAGGGGAGGCTCATCGAGGGGTTTTCCAGCACTCGGAGGTCCTGGAAGTAGGTCGGCGGCGAGCTTCAACGGCGATGATCTTTGGTGCACGTCGGAACAGATGCTAGGGCGCAAAACTTGTCGTTTCCTTCACGCACAGGGCTCCCTGGGGGCGGTGGAGCACGATCAGCGCGTTAGATCAGATAATGCGAGCAATGATCGAAGGAAAACGGGGATTGAACCTTCGGTTCTCACCGGAGAGAAGAACGGCCGATCGGGGGGGAAAACAGGGTGATTGTCAGCGTTTATATAGGCGAGGGGGGGGGGCGGCGGTCTGTTGGGATCGAGTTTGAGACGTCCGGGACCAGAATTCGGGATGGGGGCGCGGGTTTCCGGAGTTCGTTGAGATCGGGCGCGGGGAAGAGTCCGGCCGTTTGGGGCGCGCGGGAGGTGAGGGATGACACGCGGGCCCCGCGTGTCAGTGAGAGGAAGAGAGGGCGCGCGGTTGTGGGCTGGCGCGGGGGAGTAGTGGGCCGGCTTGTGGGTTTCGGCCCACTGGCCGGTGGGGTTTTTCTTTTTCTTTTTCCTTTTCTTTTCTGTTTTGATTTGAATTTGAACTTCAATTTAAATTTGAATTTCGGCACCACATGCAATATGTCCAAAAAATTTTAAATTCCCCTCTTAACAGATTTTGGGGTGTTACAGCTCTACCCCCCTTAAAAGAAATCTCGTCCTCGAGATTGGTGGTTCTAGGAAAACAATTCCGGAAATTGTGCCTTAAGCTCGTCTTCTCGCTCCCATGTGGCTTCCTCTTCCGAGTGATGCTTCCACTGCACCCTGCACACCCGGATTCTTTTATTTCTTGTGAGACGTTCCGTTGTCTCCAAAACCTTGATCGGTTGCTCGGCATAAGACAGATCCTCTCCTACGTCAATCTCATTCATGGGTAACATCTCTTCAGTCGTCCTCAGACATTTCTTGAGCTGTGACACATGGAATACATCGTGCACATCCGATTGGCGAGCCGGTAGTTCTAGTTGATATGCCACTTCGCTTTTCCTTTCCAGAACCTGAAAGGGTCCGATGTATCGAGGTGATAACTTCCCTTTCACCATGAACCGACGAAGTCCTCGGATAGGTGACACCTTGAGATAAACATAGTCTCCCACATTGAAAATAAGCTCTCTTCTCCGTACATCGGCATAACTCTTTTGTCGGGTCTGTGCTATCATCAGGTTGTTGCGAATTTCCCTCACTTTCGCCTCGGCTTCTTGTAGTACCTCGGGTCCAAACACTTTACTTTCCCCGGTTTGGTTCCAAAATAGTGGAGTTCTGCACTTTCTCCCATACAAAGCCTCAAATGGTGACATCTTCATACTAGCCTGACAGCTGTTGTCATAGGAGAACTCCACATACGGTAAGTTCTTATCCCAACTCCTATTGTTCTTGAGCGCACACACTCTCAGCATATCCTCAAGGATCTGATTGGTTCTTTCCGTCTATCCGTCAGTCTGGGGATGATAGGCAGAACTAAAATTCAGATGAGTTCCCATGGTTTCATGCAACTTCTGCCAGAACCTTGAGGTGAACTGCGTCCCTCGATCTGACACTATCTTCTTTGGCACTCCATGGAAACACACGATCCTTGACATGTACAATTCTGCCAATTTGGATCCGCTGTAGCTTTCTTTCACGGGGATGAAATGAGCTACCTTGGTTAGCCTGTCGATGATGACCCATATCGAATCATATCCTGATTGGGTCCTGGGTAGTCCCACTATGAAGTCCATACTTATTTCTTCCCATTTCCATTCAGGTACTTTGAGTGGTTGCAATAATCCCGCGGGTCGTTGATGTTCTGCTTTCACCAACTGACATGTGTCACATAGGGCAACATGTTCCGCGACATCTCTCTTCATGCCATTCCACCAATATCTTCTCTTGAGGTCATGATACATCTTCGTACTCCCAGGATGAATGGAATAGTCGAAATCATGAGCTTCCTTCAAAATCAATTCACGGATATCCTTCACTTCAGGCACACAAATTCTTTTCCCGTGCCACACCGTACCTTGTTCATCCTCTCTGAAACCAGGGGCTTTATTATCCTTGATGAGTTCTCTGATTTCTTGTATATTCTCATCATTCTTTTGACCATCGCGTATGTCTTGATCTAATGTGGAGTCCACTTCCATGGCGATGGCTTCACCACTATTCACCAGACATAGATTGAGTTTTATAACCTCTTCCTTCAATTCTGTAGACATGTCCTTCAAGCTCAACCTATTGACCTGCACTTTCCGGCTTAGAGCATCCGCCACGACGTTCGCTTTCCGAGTATGATAGTTGATTCCCACATCAAAGTCGTTGATCAGCTCTAACCATCTCCTTTGTCTGAGGTTGAGATCTGGCTGCGTGAAAATATACTTTAAGCTCTTATGATCCGTATATATCTCTGTCCTCTTCCCCATCAAGTAATGCCGCCAAATCTTCAACGCGTGTACCACTGCAGCTAGCTCTAGGTCATGTGTAGGATAGTTCTTCTCGTGTTTCCGGAGCTGCCGGGACGCATAAGCCACGACATGCCCCTCTTGCATGAGAACACATCCCAACCCGTGTCCAGAGGCATCGCAGTACACTGAAAAGTTCTTCTGCATGTCTGGCATGACTAGCACTGGGGCTGTTGTCAATCTTTTCTTTAATTCTTGAAAACTCGTCTCGCACTGCGGTGTCCATGTGAATGTGACTCCCTTCTCTAACAATATGGTGAGGGGTCTCGAGATCTTGGAGAAACCCTCAATAAACCGTCGATAATACCCAGCCAATCCTAAGAAGCTTTGAACTTCCCCGACATTCTCAAGGGTCTTCCACTTCTGTACATCCTCGATCTTGGCGGGATCTATGGAGATTCCTCCCTCCGAGATTATATGTCCTAAGAAGGGAACTCTCTTCAACCAAAACTCACACTTGCTCAACTTGGCATATAGTTGGTGTTCTCTCAGCTTCTGCAACACCAACCTTAGATGTTTCTCATGTTCTTCTTCATCTTTGGAGAAGACGAGAATGTCATCTATGAAAACCACCACAAATTTGTCTAGATATTCCATGAATACCTTGTTCATGAGATACATGAAGTATGCCGGGGCATTAGTTAGCCCGAAAGGCATGACGGTGTATTCATACAGTCCGTTCCAAGATACGAAAGCTGTCTTTGGAATATCAGCTTGCCTTATCTTAAGTTGGTGGTATCCCGACCTGAGATCAATTTTCGAGAACATACAAGCTCCCCTCAACTGATCAAACAAGTCTTCAATGCGGGGTAATGGGTACTTGTTCTTGATGGTTACTTCTTTTAACGCACGGTAGTCTACGCATAACCTTTGGGTCCCGTCCTTCTTGGGCACAAATATCACTGGAGCTCCCCATGGTGAGGAACTAGGACGAATATACCCCTTCTCCATCAATTCCCTTATATGCTCCTTGAGCTCTTCCAGCTGTTTGGAGTCCATCCGATAAGGTCTCTTGTATATCGGAGCTGTTCCAGGCACTAGCTCAATCGCGAATTCCACTTCGCGATCGGGGGGCATACCTGGCAACTCCTCCGGAAAAACATCTGGATATTCCCTGATGATCCTGATCTCCTCCACTTCCACCTCAACTTGATTGAGTTTAATGTCCCTCCTAGGCTCTTGTATGGTTATGAACTTTACTCTTGTGCCACTAGGGTTAGTTAGTTCCACCGTTCTTGTCAAACAATGGATGATTCCTTTATGTTTGGTCAACCAATCCATACCCAAAATAATATCTATCCCTTGTGAATTTATCACTATGAGGTTGGCAGTAAATACTACCCCATTAATGTCTAGATTCACCTTGGGACACACTTGTCTTGTCCTTATCTCTCCCCCTGGAGAGTTTACTGCTAGCATATGGTCCATTTCAGTTGTTGCTAGATCATGCTTCTTAACAAACCCTTGAGCAATGAACGAGTGGGTAGCACCAGAATCAAACAACAGGGTTGCAATGTGTAAATTGGCAGGAAACATACCAATTACCACGTCAGGTGCCTCTTGCGCTTCCTCCATGGTCACGTGGTTCACCCGTCCTCGCATCACATTCTGCTGTTGCGGCTGCACGGGCTTCTTCTTTAGGCACTTATGGGCGTAGTGCCCCACTTCACCACAGTTAAAGCATTGCACCCCAACCTTAGGTGCCTGGCCTTTGTTGTCTTGGGGTTGGTTTGGGGGTCCTTGTACTGCTGGTCAAGGTTGATATGTGGGGCGAGGCTGCTGTACAAACTGACGTTGTGGCTGTGCTGGTGCTGACGGAGGCCTGAAATTTGGGTTGTATCCTCTGGGTGCTGAGTAGGGCACCACAACACGGCTCGTCTGCCCTGTGGTTGGTTGCATCAGTCGTGGGCGTGTGTTGCTACCCGAGGCTTGGTGTGACCATCCCGCCTTCCTCTTGTTTTTATTTTCCAAGGCCTTCAGCTTCCTCTCCACAACAAATGCTCTGTCCACCATCTTTTGGAAGCTTTCATACTCGTTGGAGGACATTGCACACTACATTTCCGCTGTAAGTCCTTCCACAAAGCAGTCCTGTTTCTGCTCATCAGTCTCGATGTCCCGTGGTGCATAACGGGATAGTTGGGTGAATTTAGTGAGGTATTCCCTCACAGTCATGTTTCCTTGCTGCAGCCCCAAGAACTCCTTTCTCTTGTTTTTGAGTTCACCCCTTGGTATGTAATGGTTTCGGAAACTA
The DNA here is from genome assembly GCA_030760725.1 of Neostapfia colusana. NCBI lineage: Eukaryota > Viridiplantae > Streptophyta > Magnoliopsida > Poales > Poaceae > Neostapfia > Neostapfia colusana. Next base: position 2,256,738 of record JASWHV010000019.1, on the reverse strand, counting down.
CGCTTGAACTCTTCCCAAGTGATGTTCTCAGGGTCATGATGGGCGGCCACGTAAGCGGTCCACCAATCAGCAGCAGGTCCATGCAATTGGTGAGAGGCAAATAGCACCCTCTCATACCCTTAGCATTGTATGATCCTCATCTTGCTCTCAATGGTCTTAGCCAATCATCTGCCTCCAGAGGTTCAGCGGCACTTGCAAACTTTGGAGGTTGAGTCCCTAGAAACTCACTCAACCTTGGTTGGCGTGGTGTTGGCCACCACTTGAGTTAGGCTCTCGATGAGCTGATTCTGATTTTCAAGCATTTGGTGGATGGGATCAACTCCTTCACGGCGACCACCCCTGTCGTGTCCTCCAGAAAGATGAGGGTTGCCGGCCTCATCGTTGTTGCTGGCGGGGTTGGCACCACGACCCTTTCCTCTTCCGGCCATCTATCATGATCAACCAAATGTTAATTTAGAGTGTTTCGTATTAAATTCCCAATTTGCTTGTTTAAACTTAAACTCATGGGGTCTTATTATATTAACATTTTCTGAGGGTTTCACGTCTCACGCGAAAATAAATGCACTCTTAATTCATAGGGGTTCACACATCAAAGCAAAACAACCTGAAGACGAGGTTGTGGACAAATGCCCATGGCTTCCACAACTCACGTCACACACCAAACATTAACACACTATTAACTAAGGTATTGACTCGCCTACTCGATAACCTGCTGAACTATGGGAAAGGACTCTACACGACTCGTATCACTGAGCTGGCTCCTCGGGGTCTTCCTCATTATTGCGGCTGCCCTCTAACTCCGCTTTGGGTGGGGAAGCGGCTGGTGGAGAAGTGCGGCGACGCCTGCTCGCCCGGCGATCTGGGGAGTCAGGAGTCCATGTGTCATTCACGGTGACACACAGTTCATTCCCATCTCCTCTTTCTCTCGCCCTCAAGCTGGCTCGAAGCAACGCCTCAGTCTCCTTCAGGGTGTCACGAACATCTTGAAGCTCCTGCTGACACTCCTACAGTCGAGTGTTGAGCATAGCAGCATCCTCGAAACATAGGTCCATGTGCTCATGGGAAGTCCCCTGCTGCACTGGCGGGTACTTGTATTCTGCGGTACCACTCTCACGCTAGAGGACATACATGTACTCAGTCCTGTCCAGGTGACGACGGTAGATGTAACTTTGGCAGGTGATGGCCTCCCAGGTGACATCCTTCTCGGCATCGACCTGTGTCGCTCGACAAGCTGGAGAGCGGTGGATCTTGGGCAGCTGATTTTCATGGATAATCCTCATTTCTGAACTCCATTCTTCCCGCTTCTCACGGATGGTCCGGGTGGAGCTGTAGTGTATGATTAGCTTGCCCATATTGCCGGAGCGTGGAGCATACACCGTAGACGGCACAACAAGCCTCCTACTGCCAATCCGTAGGAGTGGTACGTCACCGGACGGTTCTCCTCTCTCAGGGCAAGGGCAACTACAGGAACTCTCCCTTCGGTGGACTTGCGGGCGGTGCGGATCATGCGAACCATCTAAAACATAAAGCATTTAAAATCAAGTTAGATAAGATTTAAAAAAAATCATGTTTTGAATAGAGTTGGGGCAAGGTGAATAAAGTGACCCATTAAATAACACTTTTCGACCCACACCTTTGTAAAATTGTTTTTAAGAAAATAGGGTCCTTAAATACGTCCATTTCTACCTAGGTCCACGTTCCTACGGGCAACCTTGGTTCTGATACCACTTCTGTCACACCCGGTTTCTCCGAAGTACAACCGAGTGAATATCACATGTATGCCCGGATCATTTTCTCATACATGTGATGACAAATAGTGAAGCATCATTTATTACAAGCCAGGTGTCGAATATAAATATGTCTTACAAAGCATACGTCTCGATGGACGACAATAAGTTCATAACATGTAAATAAACTAGTAGCGGAATATTATTCTTGTGGCTCCGTCACAGGCGTTGTCCGGGGGACTCCATGAACCTAGAATCCTTCTTCGGGTCCGAAGTCTTGGTCATTGAACACCACATCATCCCCGTGACCTGAGCAGCAATTTAAACCAACAAATATGCAAGTTTGAGTACCGTTGGTACTCAGCAAGTGTGGGAAAGTTATGTCATGCGTGGGTAGAGCAAGGTGAGGTTGAACTCATGGTTAAAGCACTACGCAATTAATACCTATCACCTTAGCTTATTAAGCACCTACATTACTACATAGGTGAAATGGTCCAAATCTCCCAACCCATCATCATAATCAAATAACCATAACATCATTTCCAATGTTAAGCTCCCCGCTTAACATGCACAACTTCCGAAGTCATCATCCTCTAATCATGAATAAGTCCAAGCCGGTCTTAACCTTGAGCACGGCTGTCATGAAAGTTTTGACTCTGCAGAGTTTGCACCACTGTACCCACATTTAGTGATTTCATCCCACGTTGCCGGGTGGACTAAAATAACCTCCATTATGCCAGTGGTCGCGAACCAAATTCACACTTCCCAGGTGTGTAGCCAGGAGATCACTACGTAGCCTTTACAAAGGGATTCCCGACGAGCGTGGGCCCACTGAGGTTTCACCCCTAACAGCATACAAGAGGATCCAACCCCGCTGCAGTGGCCCCCTCTTGAGCCTTGCGGTTCATACGGTAGTCCAGCTGACACCTATTCCCCGCACCATCCAACACACCCATACTACGCCGAGGATACACCTAATTAATTGGCCAAGCTGCCCCATCTCAACATGTGGTTGGCACGGTAAAGCCAGGTTACATGCTCCATGAACCGGTCCTTAGGATCCAGGCAAGTACTAAACACAAACCCGAGTCTCGTGCACCTAGCACCAACCAAATCATCCAACTTGCCTTGATCCCTACCTCTACATAACTCATAATATCTCATTCAAGAGTAAGGTAAGTAAATTGATGATCTCATATCCCAATTATCCCATTCTAAGCATGGCTAAGCATAAACATATAAATAAATGACATAATAAAATAAATCCCAACCCAAGCTACAAGGAAACAAGGTAATGCAATTCTAGGGAAACTTCCTAGCATGGGTCTCATAGTTCAGTTGACAATGCAAATAATTCTATCTACGCATCCTATTATAAGATCAAAGTGGTCAAGGAGACTTGCCTTCTTCCTGCTGCTCTGGGAATGGAAAGTCTTGGTCTTGGAAGGGGAGAACTTGCTCTGGAGAAGGTTCTACTCATGCCAATACACATAGTAAAAGAAAACAACAATCCATAAGCCATAATCCACAATTTCACTTCATACAAACCACACATACATACCTATGAAAGTCATTCTCATTTTTAAGTGTTGTGGTTACTCTACATGTGTTGATTTTTGGCCTACATGCACTTTTAAACATATGTATATTATTTCTAACTTCTATGTTCAGATTTCTATTTGCACACTATATATGAAGTTCCAATTTGAACAAATTCTTTATATTCAATTATTACACTTCTTAGACACAAAGTTTGTATAAAAGGTATTTTCCTATTCCAAATAGGTTTTCAGATCTTCTACCAAATCCTAAACTGAAGTTTTTGAATTTGAAGACTTCATTTATCATTTTCTAACTATGCATACCTATTTTCCTATATTTTTCAGATTTATCTTCTATGCCTAAAAGTGAGTTTTAATATTAAATAGTAGGACATATCTTCTAAACAGAATAGGTTCTGATCTAAAATATTAAATAATATATTTTTAAACTTCTCTGATGTGAGCTAGTTTAAATTTATTTTATCAGTTTTCAGAATTATTTTCTAGCCTAAAAAGGTATTTCTAGAACTAATAAATATGAACAACAATTAGACAGATTCATTTCAACCAAAAATCTATTTTTAACTCATTCTAAAGTTTTCCAAGTGCTAGGAGAGTTTAAATTTGAATTTGTACATGTGTTTGCCTAACCTTTTAAATTTAAATCCTAGTCACATATTCAAATTTCTGAATTTAATATCATATAGGGTCAAAAAGGTAAATCCACCCTACTACAGGGTCTAATTTATTATTTTACAAATTTCCAGGGGTCTAACTACACATAACAGAGGGGTTTTGCTAATTTTTATTAAGTCCAGGGGCTAAAACTGATGTTTAAATGAATTTACACAAATTTCTGAAGTTCTAGGGGCTAGATCAGAAGTTTCCGGGGCTAGCTCGTATTTTCCGAAATCCCCAAGGGGTAGTGCGTAAGAATCCCAAGTTTTATAACGCGGGGCTGATGTGGACCGTCCGATTTAAAGTGGACGGCTCAGATTAGATCATCGAACCGGTACGCGCGAGTTTTAATTCTACCGTGCGATTTAAAATAGACGACCCTCAAGTGGCCACGTCGCCCTGGCCGGAGCCAGTCCGCGCGTGCGGCGGCGCGCGGCGGCGGGGGTGGCGATCTCGCCGGCGCAGCCTCGGCTTTTGCCGCTACTCGTTAGAACTTGCATCTTTTTGCATGGATCGGCTGCGTAGGGGTAGGGGAGGCTCACCGAGGGGTTTTCCAGCACTCGGAGGTCCTGGAAGTAGGTCGGCGGCGAGCTTTAACGGCGACGATCTTTGGTGCACGTCGGAACAGATGCTAGGGCGCGAAACTTGTCGTTTCCTTGACGCGCAGGGCTCCCTGGGGGCGGTGGAGCACGATCAGCGCGTTAGATCAGATAATCCGAGCAATGATCGAAGGAAAACGGGGATTGCACCTTCGGTTCTCACCGGAGAGAAGAACGGCCGATCAGGGGGAAAAATAGGGCGATTGTCGGCGTTTATATAGGCGAGGGGGGCGGCGGTCTGTTGGGATCGAGTTTGAGACGTCCGGGACCATAATTCGGACTGGGGGCGCGGGTTTCCGGAGTTCGTTGAGATCGGGCGCGGGGAAGAGTCCGGCCGTTGGGGGCGCGCGGGAGGTGAGGGATGACACGCGGGCCCCGCGTGCCAGTGAGAGGTAGAGAGGGTGCGCGGTTGTGGGCTGGCGCGGGGGAGTAGTGGGCCGGCTGGTGGGTTTCAGCCCACTAGCCGGTGGGGTTTTTCTTTTTCTTTTTCTTTTTCCTTTTCTTTTCTGTTTTGATTTGAATTTGAACTTCAATTTAAATTTGAATTTCGGCACCACATGCAATACGTCCAAAAAATTTTAAATTCCCCTCTTAACAGATTTTGGGGTGTTACAGAAAAAGGACAAAAAGCTTATGGACAATGCTGTTAAAATTGAGTCACTAGAATCTGAAATTAATCGTTTGAAATCTTTGATTCCTAGTGATGATTTTTGTTCCTCATGTGATTTAATATACGAACAATTGTCCTCTCTAAGAAGTGCACATACCTCCACACTTGATAAACTTGAGTTAGAGATTGAAAACAACAGAGAGCTTGCCGCACTTAATGATAAAAACTTGAAAGATGCTTGTTGTTGTACAATTGATTTGCATTGTTCTACTTGTGATGATCTTAATAAGAAACTACAGGATGCTATGAATGAAATTTCTATATTGAACAATGCTTTACGTTCTCATGAACTTAAGTATTGTTCCAATTGCAAACTAAAAGGAAAAACTTCATGTCAAAACTGCTTAGACTTGTCTAAGAAACTTGATGATATGAATAGGACACTAGAGTGGTTTTATAATGGGAATAAGAATCTGAACTTGTTGTTGAATTCTTCTAAATCTTGCAGTGATAAAACTGGTTTAGGTTTTGATTCCCATGCTCATGCTTAAGCAAATCCACCTAAAATTGTAAAGTCATTAGGAAGTGTTTTGATTGAAACAGTTCCTAAACAAAAAGAAGTGGTTTTTAAATCTGCAGGAGTGTTGTGTCATTCGGTTTCAAATAAACATATTGTCTGCTCATATAGACATGAACATAAAGTTAAATTTAATTGTACCTACTGTGGTAGAGATGGTCATGTCATAGATTTTTATTATAGACTAGCTAAGCAACTTAAAAAGGAAAGAATGATTGCTAGATCACATAACAACGGTGCAAAACCTGTTGCGTATGCTGAACCGAACGTTAGGAATATGCAACCTGGGGTAATGAGTCAAAAACATGCAAAGTTTGCTTCCGAACCTACTGGTTTTAGTACTACTGATGTAACACATCGTAGGTCAGTAGTTGGATACAAAAATCCTCAAACTTTGGCTCATAAACCTGCTGTTTTATCTCAGCCTTTGCGTGTTACTTCTGCTAGACATCGTGTGACTCAGTACTGGATTCCTAAATGCCTTTTGACTAACCCCAGTGTTGAGTCATCGACGTATTGTACTTCTATGTAGGTTACACGCTTGAGAAAGAAGAGCATTTGGATTATGGATTCAGGATGCTCATGCCACATGACCGGTAACAAAGAATGGTTCTCCTCTCTCTCTTTTATGTCACATGTAGAAAATGTTACTTTTGCCGATAATTCTTCAACTCCTATAATTGCTAAGGGTTCGGTTAGAGTAAATAATCACTACACTTTAAAAGATGTGGCACTTGTTAAAAATTTGAAATACAACTTGCTTTCTGTTTCACAATTGCTAGATGAAAATCTGGAAATTATTTTCACTAAAAATTGTTGCAAGGTTGTAGATTCAAATAGTGAGCTCATTTTTAACATGTCTCTGTTTGGAAGAGTTTTTAAAGATGATTTTGATATATCATCCTCTAAGCATAGATGTCTAGTTGCTAATGATTCAAAAGACTTATATTTTTTGCATCGTAGACTTGGTCACGTAAGCTTGATCATCTCACACGTGTTAGTGCTCTTGATCACATACGTGGGCTGCCTAAGCTTAAAGGGGACAAATAAATTGTGTGCTCTTCTTGTAGACATGCTATGATGGTTGCAGGTTCACATGCTCCTCTCACAATGACCATGACAACTGAACCGAGTCAACTTTTGCACCTTGAAACTGTAGGACCTTCACGTGTTCAACCCCTCGGAGCTAAATGGTATGTTCTTGTCATTGTTGATGACTATTCTAGATACTCTTGGGTTTATTTTATGGCATCTAAGAATGAAACTTTTAGTCACTTTATAACCTTATTTCTTAGATTATCAATTGATCACCCAGGATCTTTAAAAGCAATTAGAAGTGATAACGGAACTGAATTTAAAAATCAATCGTTTGATCACTTTTGTGCTGAAAATGGAATATATCATCAATTTTCTTCACCATATGTACCTCAACAAAACGGTGTTATAGAGAAAAAGAACAGAACCTTAGTTTAGATGGCTAGGACTATGCTTGATGAATATCAAACTCCTAGAAAATTTTGGGCTGATGCAATTACAACTGCTTGTTATGTCTCAAATCGTGTTTTCTTGCGTGCTAAGCTAGGTAAAACACCATATGAACTTCGGTTGGACATTGGCCTAGTGTCACACACTTTCGGGTCTTTGGTTGCAAATGCTTTGTTAAGAAACATGAGAATGTTGATAACTTTGAATCTAGATCCGTTGATGGCATGTTTCTTGGTTACCCATCTCATACTAGAGGCTACCGTGTGCTTTTACATGAGACTAAGAAATTGTGGAGACTTGTGAGGTTTCTTTTTAATTAAGCTAGCCCATGTACTAGCTCTAATATTGCAGGACCAGACCCATCTACGCAGGGGGAGAGTATTTTTGTCGAAGAAGATGAAGAAGTGATGCTGCTGCCCGCAAATTCAGGAGCTAATGACATTATTCTAGCTCCTGATTTTGATTCACAACCAGCACCGACAACCACCATAGCTGGTCCAGATCGTCCTCAAGTCAGAAGTTCTTTAATTTGTGATGAACATGAAGAAGAAGGAGGTTGTGAATTGTCTACTCCCCTCCGGGTCCTCAAAGGTCATCCTCCACAACAAATGATTGGAAGCTTGCACGAATGAGTCACAAGGTCCAGGTTTTGTGATCCAAACTCTCACGCTCATTCTGCATTTGTTGCTTCTTTTGAACCCAAAGATATATCACACGCACTCACTAATGAATCTTGGATTATTGCCATGCAAGAAGAGTTAGAAAATTTTGAAAGAAATAATGTTTGGAAACTTGTACCTCCACCTCAAGGTCACACTCTAATCGGAACTAAATGGGTGTTTAAAAATAAACAAAGTGAGGATGTGGTTGTGGTTAGGAATAAGTCTAGGTTGGTTGCTCAAGGTTTCACACAAGTTGAAGGACTAGATTTTGATGAAACTTTTGCTCTTGTTGCTAGATTAGAAACCATAAGAATTTTGTTAGTATTTTCTGCATCTAAAGGTTTCAAGTTATATCAAATGGATGTTAAAAGTGCTTTTCTTAATGGATACATAGATGAGGAGGTTTATGTCAAGCAACCACCAGGTTTTGAAAATCCAAATTTTCCTAATCATGTTTATAAACTGTCCAAAGCCTTGTATGGTCCTAAACAAGCCCCTAGAGTATGGTATGATAGGTTAAAAACATTCTTACTTGAAAAGGGGTTTACCATGGGCAAGGTTGATAAAACTCTTTTTGTGCTTAAGCATGGCAATGACTCATTATTCGTTCAAGTGTATATGGATGATATTATGTTTGGTTGTGCTTCTCATGATCTTGTGTCCAAGTTTTCTGCTATGATGAGTTCAGAATTTGAGATGAGTATGATGGGAGAACTCACATACTTTTTGGGGCTGCAAATCAAGCAAACCAAGGAGGGTACTTTTGTGCATCAAACAAAGTATACAAGAGACCTTCCTAAGCGCTTCAACATGGACAGAAGCAAGTCTCTTCGGACACCAATGGGTACAACAACGACACTTGAACTTGATGAAGATGGTGAACCCGTGGATCAAAAAGAATATAGAAGTATGATTGGATCACTTTTATACCTCACGACATCAAGACCGGACATACAATTCAGCGTATGTCTTTGTGCATGATTTCAAACTTCCCCACGTGCTTCACATCGTCAAGCCATCAAAAGAATTACCAGGTACTTACATGGAACTCAAGAATTTGGGATTTTTCTTCCTTCTTCCTCAACCGTTACTTTGAAAGCTTTTTCGGATGCTGATTTTGGGGGTTGTAGAATTGATAGGAAAAGTACTTTGGGTGCTTGTCATTTTCTTGGTAATTCACTTGTTGCTTGATCCTCTAGAAAACAAAATTCAGTTGCACAATCCACAGCCGAATCTGAATATGTAGCTGCTGCTAGCGCTTGCTCACAAATTCTTTGGATTGTTCAAACACTTAAGGACTATGGGGTTGATCTAGATAGTGTTCCACTATTTTGTGATAACACTAGTGCCATTTGCATTGCTAAAAACCCCGTGCAACATTCGAGAACAAAGCACATTGACATTAGATATCACTTTCTCCGTGATAATATTGAAAAAGGAAACATTGTGCTTCACCATGTAGATACCGAACAACAATTGTCTGACATTTTTACAAAACCTTTGGATTTCACTCGTTTTTGTTTCATTCGTAGTGAAATAGGGGTTATGCATCCTCATGGCATAAACTGAGGGGGAGTTTTGAAACTTAGGAAGTCTATGTATGAATCTGAATTTAAAATAATATGAGCATAGTATTTCATACATATATGACTTTGTGATTCCTTTTATATGCTGAAAGTTCTTACTATATTACTCATGTTATACATTTTGTAGTTTTTGCCATGACTAGTGTCACACCCGGTTTTTCCGAAGAACAACCAAGTGAATATCACATGTATGCCAGGATCATTTTCTCATACATGTGATGACAAATAGTGAAGCATCATTTATTACAAGCCAGGTGTCGAATATTAATAAGTCTTACATAGCAAATGTCTCGATGGACAATAATAAGTTCATCACAAGTAAATAAACTAGCAGCGGAATATTATTCTTGTGGGCTCCTTCACAGGCGTTGCCCGGGGGTCTCCATGAACCTAAAAACCTTCTTCGGGTCCAAAGTCTTGGTCATTATACACCACCTCATTATCTTGACCTGAGCAGCAATATAAACCAACAAATATGCAAGGTTGAGTACCGATGGTACTCAGCAAGTGTGGGAAAGTTATGTCATGCATGGATAGAACACAAGGGAAGGTTGAACTCATGGTTAAAGCACTATGCAATCAATACCTATCACCTTAGCTTATTAAGCACCTACATTACTACACAGGTGAAATGGTCCCAAACTCCCATCCCATCATCATAATCAAATAACCATAACATCATTTCCAATGTTAAGCTCCCCGCTTAACATTCTCAACTTCCAAAACCATCACTCCTCTAATCATGAATAAGTCCAAGCCGCTCTTGACCGTGAGCACGGCTGTCATGACAGTTTTGACTCTACAGAGTTTGTACCACTGTACCCACAGGTAGTGATTTCATCCCCCGTTGTCGGGTGGACTAAAAGAACCTCCATTATGCCAGTGGTTACGAACCACATTCACACTTCCCAGGTGTGTAGCCAGGAGATCACTACGAAGCCTTTACAAAGGGATTCCCGACGAGCGTGGGCCTACTGAGGTTTCACCCCTAACAGCATACAAGAGGCTCCAACCCCGCTGTAGTGGCCCCCCTTTGAGCCTTGCGGTTCATATGGTAGTCCAGCTGACACCTACTCCCCGCACCATCCAACACACCCATACTACGCCGGGGATACACCTAATTAATTGACCAAGCTGCCCCATCTCAGCATGTGGTTGGCACTGTAAAGCCAGGTTACATGCTCCATGAACCGGTCCTTAGGATCCAGGCAAGTAGTAAACACAAACCCGAGTCTCGTGCACCCAGCACACAACCAAAACATCCAACTTGCCTTGATCCCTACCTCTACATAACTCACAATATCTCCTTCAAGAGTATGGTAAAATAAACTGATGATCTCATATCCCATATATCCCATTCTAAGCATGGCTAAGCATATGCATAATAATAAATGACATGATAAAATAAATCCCAACCCAAGCTACAAGGAAACAAGGTAATGCAATTCTATGGAAACTTCCTAGCATGGGTTTCATATTTCAATTGACAATGCAAATAATTCTAGCTACACATCCTAGCATAGGATCAAAGTGGTCAAGGACACTTGCCTCCTTCCTGCTGCTCTTGAAATGGGTAGTCCTGATCTTGGAAAGGGATAACTTGCTCTTGAGCAGGTTCTACATCATACCATCACACATAGCAAAAGAAAAACAACAATCCATAAGACATAGTTCACACTTCCACTTCATACAAGCCACACATTCATATTTACGAAAGTCATTCACCATTATATGTGTTGTGGTTACTCTATGTGTGTTGATTTCTGGCTTGCATGCACTTTTAATCATGTGTATATGATTCCTACTTTTCTGTTCACATTTATACTTGCATACTATATATATGAGTTTCCAATTTAAATAAATTCCTTATATTCAATTACTAGACCTTTTAGCTACAAAGTATGCATGAAAGGTATTTTCCTTCTCCACATGTGTCCTCATAATTTCTACCAACACTAAACTGAATTCTTTGGATTTTAGAAACTTCATTTATCATTTACTAGTTGCTATATTTTCAGATTTATTTCTTATGCTTAAATGTGAGCTTTATTATGAAAATAACAAAATACATCATCTAGACAGAATAGGTTCTGATCTAAATTATTTAATAATATATTTTTGACCTTTGCCTCTGATGTAAACTATTTTATAATTATTTTCCCTATTTTCCAGAATAATTCTTTACTTAAAAATGTGTCCTTAAATGTGAATAATAAATTAAACAGATTCATTTCAGCCCAAAATATATTTTTATATCACTCCAAAGTTTTCTAAATGCTGAGAAAGTTTTTAATTTAATTATGACAATATGTTTGTCCCACTTTTAAATTTTAAACACTAGCCACATATTCAATTTTCCTAATTTAAATATCAAACAGGGTTAAAAAGGTAAACTCGCCCCACTACAGGGTCTATAATATTATTTTAAGAATTTTCAGGGGTCTAACTACTCATAACAGAGGAGTTTTTCCATATTTTTATTAAGTCCAGGGGCTAAAACTGATTTTTAAATGAATTTACATGATTTTCTGAAGTTCCAGGGGCTAGATCAGAAGTTTCCAGGGCTAGCTCTTATTTCCCGAGAACCCCAGGGGGTAGCACGTAAGAATTCCAGTCTTTATAACGCGGGGCTGACGTGGACCGTCCGATTTTAAACCGACGGCCGAGATTAAAACATCGAACCGGTACGCGGGGATTTAAACTCTACCGTGCGATTTAAAATAAACGGCGCACAAGCGGCCACGTCGCTCTGATCGAGCGCGGGCGGCGCTGCCGGCGGCGGGAAGCGGCGATCTCGCCGGAGACTTTCGGATCTTCGAGAATTCTTCCTAGAACTGTGATCTTATGGCATAGATCGGTGGAGGAGAGGTCGGGGATCTCACCTCGGGGGTTTTCTTGAGCTCGGAGGTCCTTGAAGGTGATCGGCGACGAGGTCCGAAGTGAAACCATGGCGAGGCTCGTCGGCGCTGTGTTTACACCGCAAGTCACCGAGTTTTCTGCACCTGCAAGGTTCACCGGAGGCGGTGGATCAAGACCAGCGAGTTAGATCGGAATTTCTGAGCTTAGATTGGTCAAAATTCGTCGGAGAAAGCTCGGGTTCTCACCGGAGGAAAAACAGCAGATCGCGTGGGAAAAATAGAACGAGGCTGGGGTTTTTATAGACGGGGGAGGGCGGCGGGGTGGTTTAGATCGAGTTTGCGTAGCCCCCGAACGGAATTCGGCTGGGATACGCGAGAATTTCCGATCGGTTTCGATTCGGGTGAGAGAGTCCGGCGCTGGCGCGAGGTAGACGAAGAACTGGCGGGCCCCGCCTGTCAGTGGGAGGAAGCGGCGCGCGCGGCTTCGGGCTGGCGCAGGAATAAATGGGCCGGCTTGTGGGTTTCGGCCCACTGGCCGGTTTGTTTCTGTTTTCCTTTTTCTTTTTCTATTTTTTTTTCTGTTTTGAGTTTAATTTGAATTCCAGTTTGAATTTGAATTTTTGCAAAACATGCAACACGTCCAAAAATTTTTAAATTCCCCTCTTAACATGATTTAGGGTCTTAACAAGATTTTTGGGGTGTTACAGCTCTACCCCCCTTAAAAGAAATCTCGTCCTCGAGATTGGTGGTTCTTAGAAAACAATTCCGGAAATTGTGCCTTGAGCTCATCTTCCCGCTCCCAGGTGGCTTCCTCTTCTGAGTGATGCTTCCACTGCACCTTGCACATCCGGATTCTTTTATTTCTGGTGAGGCGTTCCATTGTCTCCAAAATCTTGTATGGTTGCTCGGCATAAGACAAATCCTCAGCTACGTCCACTTCATTCATGGGTAACACCTCTTCAGGCGTCCTCAGGCATTTCTTGAGTTGTGACACATGGAATACATCGTGCACATCCGATAGCTGAGCCGGTAACTCTAGTTGATACGCCACTTCGCCTTTCCTTTCCAGAACTTGAAAGGGTCCGATGTATCTAGGTGACAACTTCCCTTTCACCTTGAATCGGCGAAGTCCTCTGATAGGGGACACCTTGAGATAGACATAGTCTCCCACGTTGAAAACGAGCTCTCTTCTTCTTACATCGGCGTAGCTCTTTTGGCGTGTCTGTGCTATCCTCAAGTTGTTGTGAATTTCCCTCACCTTCGCCTCGGCTTCTTGTAGTACTTATGGACCAAACACTTTACTTTCCCCCGTTTGGTTCCAAAATAGGGGAGTTCTGCACTTCCTCCCGTACAAGGCTTCAAACGGTGACATCTTCATACTAGCTTGATAGTTGTTGTTATAGGAAAACTCCGCATACGGTAAGTTCTTGTCCCAACTCCGATTGTTTTTGAGTGCACATGCCCTCAGCATATCTTCAAGAATCTGATTGGTTCTTTCCATCTGCCCATCAGTTTGGGGATGATAGGCAGAACTAAAAGTTCAGATGGGTTCCCATGGTTTCGTGCAACTTCTGCCAGAACCTTGAGGTGAACTGTGTCCCTCGATCCGACACAATCTTCTTTGGCACTCCATGGTAACACACGATCCTTGACATGTACAACTCCGCCAATTTAGATCCGCTGTAGCTTTCCTTCACGGGGATGAAGTGAGCTACCTTGGTTAGCCTATCAATGATGACCCATATCGAATCATATCCTGATTGGGTCCTAGGCAATCCCACGATGAAATCCATGCTGATTTCTTCCCATTTCCATTCAGGCACTTTGAGTGGTTGCAATAATCCCGCGGGTCGTTGATGTTCTGCTTTCACCAACTGACATGTGTCACATAGGGCAACATGTTCCGTGACATCTCGTTTCATGCCATACCACCAATACCTGCTCTTGAGGTCCTGGTACATTTTCGTACTCCCAGGATGAATGGAATAGTCAGAATCATGAGCCTCCTTCAAAATCAATTCACGGATCTCCTTTACTTCTGGCACACAGATTCTTTTCCCGTGCCACACCGTTCCTTGTTCATCCTCTCTGAAACCAGAGGCTTTATTTTCTTTGATGAGTTGTCTGATCTCTTGTATCTTCTCGTCATTCTTTTGACCCTCGCGTATGTCTCGCTCTAGTGTGGAGTCCACGTGAATGTGATTCCATTCTCCAACAGTTTGGTGAGGGGTCTCGAGATCTTAGAGAATCCCTCAATAAACCGTCGATAGTATCCAGGCAATCCCAAGAAGCTTCGAACTTCCCCGACATTTTCAGGGGTCTTCCATTTCTTTATATCCTCGATTTTGGCAGGATCCACGGAGATTCCTCCCTCCGAGATTTTATGTCCTAAGAAGGGAACTCTCTTCAGCCAAAACTCACACTTGCTCAACTTGGCATATAGTTGGTGTTCTCTCAGCCTTTGCAACACCAACCTTAGATGTTTCTCATGTTCTTCTTCATGTTTGGAGAAGACGAGAATGTCATCTATGAAAACCACCACAAATTTGTCCAGATATTCCATGAATACCTTGTTCATGAGATACATGAAGTATGCCGGGGAATTAGTTAGCCCGAAAGGCATGACAGTGTATTCATACAGTCCGTACCGAGATACGAAAGCTGTCTTGGGAATATCAGATTGCCTTATCTTTAGTTGGTGGTATCTCGACCTGAGATCAATTTTCGAGAACACACAAGCTCCCCTCAACTGATCAAACAAGTCTTCAATGCGGGGTAATGGGTACTTGTTCTTTATGGTTACCTCATTCAAGGCACGGTAATCCACGCATAACCTTTGGGTTCCATCCTTTTTGGGCACAAATATCACCGGAGCTCCCCATGGTGAGGAACTAGGGCGAATATACCCCTTCTCCATCAATTCTCTCAAATGATCCTTGAGTTCTTCTAGCTGCTTGGAGTCCATCCGATAAGGTCTTTTGTAAATTGGGGCTGTTCCAGGTACTAGCTCAATTGCGAATTCCACTTCACGATCGGGAGGCATACCTGGCAACTCCTCCGGAAAAACATCTGGATATTCCCTGATGGTCCTGATTTCCTCAACTTTCACCTCAACTTGATTTAATTTAATGTCCCTCCTAGGCTCGTGTATTGTTATGAACTTTACTCTTGTGCCACTAGGGTGAGTTAGTTCCGCCGTTCTGGTCGAACAATAATGATTCCCTTATGTTTGGTCAACCAATCCATGCCCAAAATAATATTGATCCCTTGGGAATCTATCACTATGAGGTTAGCAGTAAACACTACCCCATTAATGTCTAGATTCACCTCGGGACACACTTGTCTTGTCCTTATTTCTCCACCTGGAGAGTTTACGGCTGGCATATGGTTCATTTCTCACACAAAAAGAATTGCAATATTATTTCATGTGGGTTCACTCACCAAAGCAAAACAATTTAAAGACGAGGCTGTGGACAATTGCTCATGGCATCCACAACTCACGTCACACACCAAGCATTAACACACCATTAACTTAACGTAATGACTCGACTATTCGACATCTTGCTAATTAAGGGAAAGACTCTACACTACTCGTTTTCTTGAGCTGGCTCCTCGGGATCTTCCTCATCATTTCGGCTGCCTTCTGACTCTGCTTTGGGTGGTGAGGCTGCTGGTGGAGAAGTGCGACGACGCCTGATCGCTCGGCGATCTGGGGAGTCAGGAGTCCATGTATCATTCACGGTGACACACAGTTCATTCCCATCTCCTATTTCTCTCGCCCTTAAGCAGGCTCGCAGCAACGCCTCCGTTTCCTTCAGGGTGTCCCGGACATCCTGAAGCTCTTGTTGACACTCCTGCAGTCGAGTGCTGAGCATAGTAGCATCCTCCAAGCACAAGTCCATGTGCTCATGGGAAGTCCCTTGCTGCACCGGCGGGTACTTGTACTCCGTGGTACCACTCTCACGCTGGAGGACATACATGTATTCAGTCCTGTCCAGGTGGCGACGATAGATGTGACTCTGGCAGGTGATGGCCTCCTAGGTGACATCCTTCTCCGCATCGACCTGTGTCGCTCGACAAGCTGGAGAGTGGTGGATCTTAAGCAGCTGATTTTCGTGTATAATCCTCATCTCTGAACTCCATTCTTCCCTCTTCTCACGGATGGTCCTGGTGGAGTTATAGTGGATGATTAGCTTGCCCGTTTTGCCGGCGGCTTCGAGCATACGTCGAAGACGGCGCAACAAGCCTCCTACTGCCAATCCTTAGGAAAGGTACGTCACTGGACGGCTCTCCTCTCTTTGGGCAAGGGCAACTACGGGAACTCTCCCTCCTGTGGACTTGCGAGCGGTGTGAATCATGCGAACCATCTAAAACAAAAAGAATTTAAACTTAGGTTAGGTAAACTCTTAAAAAAATCCTATTTTGAATGAAAATTTGGGGTAAGATGAAGAAAGTGACTCATTAAATAACACTTTTCAACACACACCTAGTAAAAATAGTTTTTAAGAAAATAAGGCCCTTAAATACGTCCATTTCTACCTAGGTCCACGTTCCTACGGGCAACCTTGGCTCTGATACCACTTTCTGTCACACCCGGTTTTTCCGAAGAACAACCAAGTGAATATCACATGTATGCCAGGATCATTTTCTCATACATGTGATGACAAATAGTGAAGCATCATTTATTACAAGCCAGGTGTCGAATATTAATAAGTCTTACATAGCAAATGTCTCGATGGACAATAATAAGTTCATCACAAGTAAATAAACTAGCAGCGGAATATTATTCTTGTGGGCTCCTTCACAGGCGTTGCCCGGGGGTCTCCATGAACCTAAAAACCTTCTTCGGGTCCAAAGTCTTGGTCATTATACACCACCTCATTATCTTGACCTGAGCAGCAATATAAACCAACAAATATGCAAGGTTGAGTACCGATGGTACTCAGCAAGTGTGGGAAACTTATGTCATGCATGGCTAGAACACAAGGGAAGGTTGAACTCATGGTTAAAGCACTACGCAATCAATACCTATCACCTTAGCTTATTAAGCACCTACATTACTACACAGGTGAAATGGTCCCAAACTCCCATCCCATCATCATAATAAAATAACCATAACATCATTTCCAATGTTAAGCTCCCCGCTTAACATTCTCAACTTCCAAAACCATCACTCCTCTAATCATGAATAAGTCCAAGCCGCTCTTGACCGTGAGCATGGCTGTCACAACAGTTTTGACTCTGCAGAGTTTGTACCACTGTACCCACATGTAGTGATTTCATCCCCCGTTGCCGGGTGGACTAAAAGAACCTCCATTATGCCAGTGGCTACGAACCACATTCACACTTCCCAGGTGTGTAGCCAGGAGATCACTACGAAGCCTTTACAATGGGACGAGCGTGGGCCCACTGAGGTTTCACCCCTAACAGCATACAAGAGGCTCCAACCCCTCTGCAGTGGCCCCCCCTTGAGCCTTGCGGTTCATATGGTAGTCCAGCTGACACCTACTCCCCGCACCATCCAACACACCCATACTACGCCGGGGATAAACCTAATTAATTGGCCAAGCTGCCCCATCTCAGCATGTGGTTGGCACTGTAAAGCCAGGTTACATGCTCCATGAACCGGTCCTTAGGATCCAGGCAAGTACTAAACACAAACCCGAGTCTCGTGCACCCAGCACACAACCAAAACATCCAACTTGCCTTGATCCCTACCTCTACATGACTCACAATATCTCCTTCAAGAGTATGGTAAAATAAACTGATGATCTCATATCCCAAATATCCCATTCTAAGCATGGCTAAGCATATGCATAATAATAAATGACATGATAAAATAAATCCCAACCCAAGCTACAAGGAAACAAGGTAATGCAATTCTATGGAAACTTCCTAGCATGGGTTTCATATTTCAATTGACAATGCAAATAATTCTAGCTACACATCCTAGCATAGGATCAAAGTGGTCAAGGACACTTGCCTCCTTCCTGCTGCTCTTGAAATGGGTAGTCCTGATCTTGGAAAGGGATAACTTGCTCTTGAGCAGGTTCTACATCATACCATCACACATAGCAAAAGAAAAACAACAATCCATAAGACATAGTTCACACTTCCACTTCATACAAGCCACACATTCATATTTATGAAAGTCATTCACCATTATATGTGTTGTGGTTACTCTATGTGTGTTGATTTGTAGCTTGCATGCACTTTTAATCATGTGTATATGATTCCTACTTTTGTGTTCATATTTATACTTGCATACTATATATATGAGTTTCCAATTTAAATAAATTCCTTATATTCAATTACTAGACCTTTTAGCTACAAAGTATGCATGAAAGGTATTTTCCTTTTCCATATGTGTCCTCAGAGTTTCTACCAACGCTAAACTGAATTCTTTGGATTTTAGAAACTTCATTTATCATTTACTAGTTGCTATATTTTCAGATTCATTTATCATTTATCATCTAAACAGAATAGGTTCTGATCTAAATTATTTACTAATATATTTTTGACCTTTGCCTCTGATGTAAACTATTTTATAATTATTTTCCCTATTTTCTAGAATAATTCTTTACTTAAAAATTTGTCCTTAAATGTGAATAATAAATTAAACAGATTCATTTCATCCCAAAATATATTTTTATCTCACTCCAAAGTTTTCTAAATACTGAGAAAGTTTTTAATTTAATTATGACAATATGTTTGTCCCACTTATAAATTTTAAACACTAGCCACATATTCAATTTTCCTAATTTAAATATCGAACAGGGTTAAAAAGGTAAACTCACCCCACTACAGGGTCTATAATATTATTTTAAGAATTTTCAGGGGTCTAACTACTCATAACAGAGGAGTTTTTCCATATTTTTATTAAGTCCAGGGGCTAAAACTGATTTTTAAATGAATTTACATGATTTTCTGAAGTTCCAGGGGCTAGATCAGAAGTTTCCGGGGCTAGCTCTTATTTCTCGAGAACCCCAGGGGGTAGCACGTAAGAATTCCAGTCTTTATAACGCGGGGCTGACGTGGACCGTCCGATTTTAAACCGACGGCCGAGATTAAAACATCGAACCGGCACGCGGGGATTTAAACTCTACCGTGCGATTTAAAATAAATGGCGCACA
This sequence comes from Neostapfia colusana, assembly GCA_030760725.1. Taxonomy (NCBI): domain Eukaryota; kingdom Viridiplantae; phylum Streptophyta; class Magnoliopsida; order Poales; family Poaceae; genus Neostapfia; species Neostapfia colusana. The sequence goes on along the minus strand of JASWHV010000019.1, from coordinate 2,237,282 downwards.
AGCGGCCACGTCGCTCTGATCGAGCGCGGGCGGCGCTGCCGGCGGCGCACGGCGGCGATCTCGCCGGAGACTTTCGGATCTTCGAGAATTCTTCCTAGAACTGTGATCTTATGGCATAGATCGGTGGAGGAGAGGTCGGGGATCTCACCTCGGGGGTTTTCTTGAGCTCGGATGTAAAGGTCCCAAAAATGTGAATACAAAGAAACATGAGTTTGCACAAATAATAGAGTCATGTGTATGAAAAAGGGGCTTAGTTGAAACTTTTTCCCACATATGATAACATAGGTGAGATTCTTCTAAACAAACTTAGGGCTATTGCATGGATGGACCTAATGTGGATTAAAACCACAGAATTGAAGAGCTCAAGTGCAATGGAAGGGTTTAAAAATCAGAGATGGACTAAAGGTAAATTCAAACTCCAAGTGAGGGAAGGACACAATGAGAAAATTCAAAACTGTTGTGTCCAAACTATTGTTTGCAGCAGCTAACACAAGGATCAAGTGGCATATTTGAATTCCTTAGGTCCAAATTAGTGGGGAGACAAAGTGTCATTAATTTTTGAAAAGATTTGCGGCTCATTTTTCCAAAGGGAGTCAAATGTGCAAAGAATTCAATTGAACATTTGAATTTGCATGGAATTTGTCCAAACTTGTCAAATGAGCTCAGTTTCCAATTTTCCAACAATTGGGTTGGATAATTGTCAAACTTTGGAGATATTTTGAGGAAAAGAGGTACTGAATTGTGGGGCCCACATGTCATTGGGGGAGATGAGTGTGCAAAAGATCTTCACCTCAGGCGGTGCACGGTCTCTGTTTTTCTCCTCCAAGCGAAGTCATCGCGCCACCGAGACCGCCTCGGTCTTTCTCACCGTGCGACACCGGGGCAAGGCCGACGCCACCTCTCCCTCGCGATCTCTGTGCTGGCGAGCTGTTTCCCCCCTCCTTATCACGCAGCTCGCGCGTTGTCCTCGGTTCCCACTCTCGCGCGCACAACAGGGACCTCCCGGCGCCGTTTCTCGTTCTGTCTGTTGCAAACCGCGTCGCCCCCTCCACTGCCCGAGTGATCCACGGAAGAAGTGAGCGCCAGCGTGTGCTCTAGGGACCCATCGCTCTACTCCGTGGCGTTGCCGCATCGTTTGATCACAATTTGACGAATTTCACCGGGCACCGAGGCTCACCATCGGGAAACCGAGCGGGTCTCACGTGGACAGCACCACCGAGAGCTTCTCAGGCCCGAGCTAGAGCGCCCTCGGATGCGCTGGGAGCCCCTAATGCTCATCCCCGAAGCTCAAGCCATGAGATGAGCTACCGGGCTCGAATTTGGAAAAAGATCGCCGTCGGGCACCATCCGACCTTCTGATACGGTAATACCAAATTCGATTGTCCCTCTCATTCTTAGGCCATCAAATCTTGCACACACGAGCTGGGCTAGCCGGCGATCTTTTGCCCTTTTGCAACCAATGCCTGAAAACCATTGTGCACGTCGTATTTCACACTTTTTCCACGGCGGTTATGGTGGGGCGGTTCGGACTCCCGATGAGAGCTAGGTTAGAGCCATTTGCAGGCTGCTTCACCACCCGGACGATCCTCCCTGGCGTCCACTGGTGCTGTAGTGCCGTTCCACCAAGGGCTGGGCAGGCTAGGATGACCGAGCGACGTTGCCGAACCGGTCCAGAGCCGCCGCGCCGTTGCCAGCTAGGTTAGAGCCATCGCCGGCCGGGGAAGAGGGTTCCATCGTGTTCAGCACGTGAAATAAGGCCCTAGCGGCGAGGGAGAGCTCGGGGGATGGCCGGGAGGCTGGGATCCGTCGAACTCCGGCGAGCACGGCGGCGCGCGGGCGCGGGGGCCGGAGGTAGAAGACGACCCGGTGGGTCCCGCCCGTCAGCGACGGTTTTTCAAATATTTGATCGGCTGTGGCGCAGGGATTTGGTGTGGTGGCGCGGGAAATACCCTGTAGCCTCGTGTGGCTTGCCCCGACGCGTGACACCTGTCCCCGGACCCACAGCCAGTATTTGAACATTTTGGGGAATTTCAGTCCTCAGTTCAAACTTTGAATAGCTACAACTTTGGGTAGGAGAATCCAAAAATTGTGAAACGAATTTTTTTGGATTCCTCTGATAGAGTACTATCCAACTGTAGAACCCAATTTGTATGAAACCCTTTATTTAATTCTGTAAAATTCTTTAAAACTTTCTAGCAAAAGAATTTTATAGGGAGTTTGGTTAATCCAAAGATCCTCAAATTTTGCCAGAATAGTCTTTAGGGTATTAGTGAACACCTGTAAAATTCTCAACTCATTTGGAGTTGATTTAGTTAGGTTAATTCTGATTTTAAGTTTCTGTATTTAAATGAATACAGAAAACAAATTCAGGGAATTTCCAAAACTTGGAAATTCAGTTCTAGCTATTCCTTAGCTCCAAAAATGCTAGGACAATTCATGCAAACTCTATGAGCTATAATTGAAATTATGGTTCACTAATTTTTGCATGAACATGGGTGGGATCTCAGAATTAATTCTTCTTTGCTTAATTGCTTAGAAAATTATTCTGGACAAACCACTCAATGAAAAGTGCTAATTTTTGGTCCAGAGGACTTTCTTGTGACAAGGAACTCACATGAAAAGTCTCAGCTCCAGTGGAACCCTGGATCACCCCTGTGCTTTTAACCTCTTTAGGTGATCAATATAAAAGAGGGGGGGAAAACCATTTAGCATTTAATCATCTGTTTAGATCCAAACCTAAACCACTAGCACCAGTGTTATTTTAAATTCTTAAACAGAGTTCCAGTTTTTGAAAACTTGTTAGTAGGACTTGTAGCAAAGTCTTTACAATTAAACAATATGCATATTCTTCACGTGTAGTATCTACGTGGAGGAGTTGAAATCATCGGAGTAGAAATCAAGGAAGGAGGAAAGAGGTTGATCAAGCACCAAGTGATCTTCACTAACTGCATATATATATAAGTCACCTGCAAAACAAAGGCAAGCCCCGGTTTGCATCAAATTTACAAGTTTTTATTTGTATTCACTTCATACGTCTAGTATTATATTTATTGCATTACGTCTAGATGGTATGAAACCCCAAATGCATGACCCAGAAAACCCTGAAGTTTAATGTAGGATAGGTTATCAATTAATTATAACTGTTGTTCTCAATAAAAGTGGATTAAAAGAGGCATAACTCGAGTAGGCAGATTCCTACTCGTGAAATGGGATTAAGGGGGATCAATCGGAAGAGTTGGGAATTGATCCTCATAATTGGGAATGGAGACCGGGCAGTGGATGGAAGGTCAAGGACGTGGTCCTGTGAGCCTAGTCTATGTCTGAGTCGATTAAGGCCCGTTCTCGTGTGCGGCCCCGCTGGACAAGTTTGAGTTGTGTACCGGATGCATACTGGCTATATGGGACCCAGGAAACCGATGTAACATGTTAACCTGGGTGTCGAGGCATACCTCACCGTCTGATGCCGATGCTGAAAGGATAGAGAAGTCGGCTCTACGAGGGTTTGCCGTAGAGAGACTTAATCCCAGTCGGTGGGACCGGTTCGACATTTGGGTGTCGTGTGAAAGGTGGCCACGTACGACGTCAGTGACGGTTGCTGTGTGCAACGTCGAGTACGGGCGTACGTGTCGTGTCAGCCGGGTGTTTTTGATTGCAATCACCGTCGCTCGCGGTAGTGAGCATACTTGTACACTGAGTCGTGACGTAGTAATAAACCGGGGAAATGTTTAATATGCTTCGTGGGTAATCCTCATAATGGAGATGAGGAACGATCAACACTTCACTAAATTTAATTTCCACCTTGGGCTAGAAGCGTCGAGGCAAAGCGTTTCTTGTTTGATTGTGGAGTCTCGACATTGATGGCGCAAGGTCTGTATGAGTCTAGGGTAGTTCACTAAAGTTACTTTCACCTCGGGCAAGTGACATCGAGATGAAGCGTTTCTTGTTTGATTGTGGGGTCTCGATGTAAGTTGCGCGAGGTCTATAAAAGTTGATTAAAACTGGAAGCAAGGACTCTCCTTTAGCTCAAGTTCATCGTTTATGAAAAAGGCTATAATCAGCCCTCTATTTCCATCATATAGAGTTTCATGACTAGGGTGACGGGTCAGTCTTGCTGAGCTTCGTGCTCACAGATACTTCACAAGTTGTTTTGCAGGAAATAACTGTACGCTGAGATGTACGGGTGCCTAAGGAGATTCGGAACTCTCCGAGTGGTGAACTCAGGGCAACCCCTGCCGCTGCTACTGTGATAGTGTTGCTAGTGAGAAGGTTCCGCGGGCTGGACACCTTCTCTGTTGCTTAGCATAGATATGAGTCGTGAGTTGTAATAGTCTTCCGCTGTCATTTATTTTGAGAAGTATTTGTAAACTCAAAACTTTGTAAGTTTCCGCTTGATTTATGTAATATGATGCTTTATTATGTGTGCTGTTGGGTACCGCATCACACGGCACCACCCAATGCGATTCCCGGGCGAGGTATCCCGTCCCCGTGAGTGATCGGGATGGTGGGGCCCTCACAGCGTGGTATCAGAGCCGCATTGGTAATAGCACACGGAATAAGGATTGTATTACAATAAAAACTTAGGATATGGTGAGGAAACGATAGTAGGCCCACATAAGGACTATAGTAGTATAGTTACTTAAGGTGGCAGTACTAACATACTTGTTATAATTCTGAATTTTAAATATGTAACGACGCACCTACGTTCAGGTAAGAATGGTAAGGAACGCCACCGAAAGCGGTTCAATTTCGGTTAGCTCCCCTGACGAGGGAAGTGGTTCAGGGTTAGATCTCACAGCTTGGTGTGAGATGTTAATATGAAACTCTTGGACTCTTCATGTTCCTGAGTTCATATGAAACGCTGATCCCTAGCGTGCATTAGGCAAGTAAGTGGAGACCCCATCGCGTGGTCAGTAACGCGAGAGTGTGTTCGTCTGGGAGTAGCCCAGGAGGATATACGCAGCGCTTGCCATCGGCGTGCCCTGCAGGGCAGTAGGTGGTATCCGTTGGGTTGATAACATTCCCAACCGTGACGACCCGTTCATGACATACTCGGGTTCCCCGTCGTGTGGTGTTGAAACACGATCGCGTACCTTGAGACGTGACTTAACTCAAGGACGGCCGTATGATAATGATACGGGCGTTTGTATTTATTTTCAATTATAGAACTGCCTGAAATGAGAAAAACTTTGAGTGCACCACTATTGAGTGTTCTTCTGCAGGTACCAACCACGTAGTATCCCGGGTAGTACACGTGTGCGAGAGACCGTTTAGTGCCACTGATTATACGTATATACCGGTATAATCCGGTTTAGGATTTTCTTTTGGAGAAACAACGTAGTACCGACATTGTTCTTACGGTGCATCGACACCGTACCACACCTAATAACCTCTTCCCTATGAAGAAATGGGTCATGAGCTAACTTTCTACTAAAAATGGAAGTTTGAAACAAATATTAGTTACTGAACTCTTAATTTGAACTAAGATTCAAATGAGAGAGTGTCTAGGTTTCAAAGATTTCAAAAACAGAGTGCTCTGTTTCTAGCAGAAATTCTTGCTGGATTTTTACAGAGCATAACTCTGAGTAGCTTTAACCAATTAAGGTGTATGATACAGTTCTGGAGAGATTTTCAAGTGCTCTACGACTTTCTTGTAGACCTCCAGAGCAAAATCACAGATTAAGTTAGTGAAAAGTTCAGTTGAAGGCAAACTGTTCAGAACCAGGACAGTAACAAAGCCTCTCTGAACCTTTCTGTTTTTAAGCCATAACTTCCTGTAGAAACATCCCTAGGAGGCCTTTGGATACTCGTTGGAAAGATATTAAAGTTAACTTTAACTTTGATATTCGACTTGAGTTACCAAAGTGCTGTTAACTGGATCAGAATCTGATCTGTTTGAAGACCAATCAGTCGGCTTGTAAATCCTTGCTATTGGATACATCAGTTTGCGCTTAAACCATTTTGCTTGCATGTTGAGGTTTCATTATCAGTGTTGCACTACTTTGTTTATGGAATAAATCAAGTGATAGTGTTGAACTGATAATGAACTCGTGCAATTGCAGAATGGTGCGAACTCGTTCCATGAGTGAGGTGGGTGGTTCCAGTGGTGGTGGTGGTGATAACTCTCCACAGCGGGAGCAGCGAGCTCCGCAACAGCAGCCTTCACCAGGACCTTCACCCACGGTCACAATGGCGGACATTCTGGCCGCCATGACGGGTGCAAGCGATGAGCGAACCAACTTGCTCCGCACCCTAGTGATGAATACATCCCGTCCAGGGGGATGTCAAGACGAAGACTTGCGCCAACCGCAACTGAATTCCTATGTTGAGTTCTTGGCAACTCAACCACCGGTTTTCATTGAATCTGAGGATACTCTGGTGGCGGATAGCTGGATCCGTACCATTGAATCTAAGTTCGGGTTGCTTCAATGCACCGAACATCAGAAGGTTTTATACGCGGCGCAACAACTTCACGGGTCCGCCAGTGCATGGTGGGCAAATCAACTCGCCTCCTTACCAGCTGGACATGACTGTACATGGGCAGAATTCCGGAAGGCATTTCTCGCGTATCACGTTCCGTCCGGGATAATTCAGCGGAAACTCGAGGAGTTCCTGGCCTTAAAACAAGGAGGGAGGGGTGCATACGAGCATTCACGAGTGTTCAACAAGCTGGCGCAGTATGCGCCTCAACATGTGAACACCGAAGCACAAAAGTGTGAATGGTTTTTCCGCAGCCTCAATCCCAAGCTAAAAGAGAGACTCGTTTTAACTGATCGAAAGAACTTCAACGAATTGATGAATGCTGCCATCATGGTCGAAGATGCTCAGCGGGAAGTTCAGGCTGAGAAAAGAAAGAACCATGTACCACCGGAGAGTAGCAGTAGTGCTCCTCAGAAATACCGGATGGTAGACAGTACCTTTAACTGTCAGCTGATGCAGCCGGCTCGACGACTCCAGCAATATTCCAGTCAATCATCCCAATACTCTGATTTCGGACAGCTGCAACAATGGTATAGGCAGCCACGTTATTCTGCTCCTCAAGTGTTCTTGCCGCAGCAGAGTACCACCAATGTCCATGCACAGAGCAACCAGGAACCGGCTGAGAAACCGTGCTTCACGTGCGGGTACTTGGGTCACATCAGCAGAAAGTGTCCAGAAAGGATACGCCACAAAGAAACTACACCAAAGCGGGGTATGAATCAACCCCGTGCTCAGCTTCAAGGAACAGCACCAAAACCCGGGTGCATTTATCATACAGCTCTAGAGGATGTGCCAGATGGGGCACCTGTACTAGCGGGAATGTTCACCCTCAATGGACTGCCCGTATTAATTCTGTTTGACTCTGGAGCTACACACAATTTCATCAGCAGGATGTTTGTGTGCAAAGCTGAGCTCTCCACCTCTACACCGAAGGATCACTACCTTATCCGCTCACCGGGTGGAAATATAGCTGCTAATGAAGTAGTGATCAAAGCACCCTTGTGCTTAGGTGGAAACTTATACCCCACCACCTTCATTGTGTTAGAGGGGCAGAAGATCGACGTGATTCTAGGAATGGCGTGGATGAACTATCACGGGGCTGTTCTTGATATTGGTCCACGGATTGTTAGTTTGGACTCTCCAATCTACGGTATCCAAACGCTCATACTTGAAACCGTGGATCCTAAAAATCCAGTGGTATACCACAGTGTGACCACGAAACTGGAGGATATTCCAGTGGTCCGTGAGTACCCAGATGTGTTTCCCGACGATCTTCCAGGGATGCCGCCCGAGAGGGATGTGGTATTCAAGATCGAGTTAGCACTGGGAACCACACCAATATCTCGGAAGCCGTACAAAATGTCTCCGAAGGAATTAGCTGAACTAAAAGAACAGCTAACGGACTTAATGGACAAAGGGTTCATCCGACCAAGCTCATCGCCATGGGGCTGTTCAGCCCTTTTTGTGAAGAAAAAGGATGAGTCACTTCGATTATGTGTGGATTATCGGCCGCTGAATGCAGTGACGATCAAAAATAAATATCCGTTGCCGCGGATCAATATATTATTTGATCAGTTAGTGGGTGCCAAGGTATTCTCCAAGATGGACTTACGGTCTGGTTATCATCAAATAAAGATCAGAGCGGAGGATATACCGAAGACGGCCTTCTCGACTAGATACGGGCTCTATGAGTATCTAGTCATGTCTTTCGGGCTAACAAATGCACCCGCACATTTCATGTATCTCATGAATTCTGTATTCATGCCAGAGTTGGATCAGTTCGTCGTGGTTTTCATTGACGATATTCTCGTTTACTCCAAATCGGAGGAGGAGCACACCAAACATCTCCATATTGTGCTCCAACGCCTACGAGAACATAAGCTGTATGCCAAATTCAGCAAGTGTGAATTTTGGATCAGCAAAGTACCATTTTTAGGCCACATTATTTCAGCAGAGGGTGTGGCCGTGGATCCAACAAAAATTGAGCAAGTCTTGAAGTGGGAGTCTCCGACATCGGTTCATCAAATCCGCAGTTTCTTAGGACTAGCGGGTTATTACCGGAGATTTATTCCCAGCTTCTCGAAGGTGGCTAAACCAATGACGGAGTTATTAAAGAAGAGCAGCAAGTATGTGTGGACAGAGGCCTGTGAAGAGGCATTTCAAACTCTAAAGAAACATCTCACAACGGCACCGGTGTTAGCCCAACCGGATACAACAAAGCCATTTGATGTTTATTGCGATGCCTCAGGCATTGGACTTGGCTGCGTCTTAATGCAAGGTAGACGCGTGATCGCGTATGGGTCTCGTCAACTCCGCAACCACGAGCAGCACTACCCCACTCATGACCTAGAACTCGCTGCAGTGGTGCTTGCGTTGAAGATGTGGAGGCACTACTTACTTGGAAATTTAGTGCACCTCTACACCGACCATAAGAGCCTCAAATATATATTCACTCAGAAGGATATTAATATGAGGCAGCGGAGATGGCTGGAATTAATTAAAGACTATGAGCTCGAGATCCATTACCATCCGGGCAAAGCTAACGTGGTGGCTGATGCACTCAGTCGTAAGTCCCACATTAATAATTTGGCAGTTGTTCCGGAGGAGGAAGAACCAAGCTTGCGAGTGATTCCGTATGGGGCGTTGTATAACCTTGCTCTTGTGCCTACCATCAGAGAGGAGATTGTACAAGCCCAGAAGAGAGATAGAGGAATGCGGAATATACGAGCAAGGATTAAAGAGGATAAGATGAAATGTTTCCGGGAAGATGATCAAGGCGTGTTATGGTTTAAGGACCGTATTGTGGTACCCCGGAACCTGAAGTTAAGAAAGAAGATCTTGGACGAAGCTCATATGTCCAAGTACTCGATACATCCAGGGAGCAATAAGATGTATCAAGATCTTAAAACGAAATTTTGGTGGACTCGGATGAAGCGAGAAATTGCCAAATATGTATCTGAATGTGATACATGTCGGCGAGTCAAGGCTGACCACATAAAGAAAGCGGGAATGCTGCAACCATTAAACGTTCCAGCATGGAAGTGGGAGGACATCAGCATGGACTTTATTGTCGGACTGCCTCTCACGTCCAGAAAGCATGACTCCATTTGGGTGATTGTTGATCGCTTAACCAAATCAGCCCACTTCATCCCAGTGAATACGGGATTCCATACTAAACAATATGCAGAGTTGTATCTCTCTAGAATTGTGTGCTTGCATGGAGTCCCCAAGACCATTATATCAGACCGAGGTTCAATATTTGTTGCTCGTTTCTGGGAGCAACTACATGAATCTCTGGGAACAAAGTTAATCAGAAGCTCAGCATACCACCCTCAGACGGATGGTCAAACGGAGAGGGTGAACCAGATTTTGGAAGATATGCTGAGGGCATGTGCCATAGATCATGGAAAGAACTGGGATAACCATTTGCCATTAGCAGAGTTCTCCTACAACAATGGTTACCAATCCAGTATTAAAATGGCACCATACGAAGCACTTTATGGCAGGAAGTGCCGCACACCACTCAATTGGTGTGAATCGGGCGAAAGGGTGATTTTCGGCATTGATCTTGTAAAAGATGCCGAAGAGCGGGTCCAGCTGATTCAAGAAAACCTCAGGGCCGCTCAATCTCGCTAGAAAAGCTATGCGGACCAGCGACGCCGACCCTTGTGTTTTGAAGTCGGAGATCACGTCTATCTCCGAGTATCCCCGATGAAGGGAATTCATCGATTCGGTGTCAAGGGAAAGCTAGCTCCTCGCTTTGTGGGTCCGTTCCTTATTACAGCACGGTGTGGGCCTGTAGCCTACCGTTTGGAGCTGCCGCCACCCCTATCGGGTATCCACGACATCTTCCATGTCTCACACTTGAGAAAGTGTTTGAAGAAACCGACGGACATCCTTTCAGAAGACATGGAAATATTGCAACCGGACCTCACCTATGCCGAGAAGCCTATCAAGATTATCGACGAGAAGAGCCGGATCACTCGAAATCGGGCTTTGAAATTTTACAAAGTCCTGTGGAGTAATCACACACCGGAAGAAGCGACTTGGGAGAGTGAAGATTTCCTCCACAAGAACTATCCGGAACTTTTGTCGTAGTTGTTGTAATTACCTCCCGCCTCATCTTTCTTTTGTAATCTCGGGACGAGATTCTTTTAAGGGGGGAGGGTTGTAAAGGTCCCAAAAATGTGAATACAAAGAAACATGAGTTTGCACAAATAATAGAGTCATGTGTATGAAAAAGGGGCTTAGTTGAAACTTTTTCCCACATATGATAACATAGGTGAGATTCTTCTAAACAAACTTAGGGCTATTGCATGGATGGACCTAATGTGGATTAAAACCACAGAATTGAAGAGCTCAATTGCAATGGAAGGGTTTAAAAATCAGAGATGGACTAAAGGTAAATTCAAACTCCAAGTGAGGGAAGGACACAATGAGAAAATTCAAAACTGTTGTGTCCAAACTATTGTTTGCAGCAGCTAACACAAGGATCAAGTGGCATATTTGAATTCCTTAGGTCCAAATTAGTGGGGAGACAAAGTGTCATTAATTTTTGAAAAGATTTGCGGCTCATTTTTCCAAAGGGAGTCAAATGTGCAAAGAATTCAATTGAACATTTGAATTTGCATGGAATTTGTCCAAACTTGTCAAATGAGCTCAGTTTCCAATTTTCCAACAATTGGGTTGGATAATTGTCAAACTTTGGAGATATTTTGAGGAAAAGAGGTACTGAATTGTGGGGCCCACATGTCATTGGGGGAGATGAGTGTGCAAAAGATCTTCACCTCAGGCGGTGCACGGTCTCTGTTTTTCTCCTCCAAGCGAAGTCATCGCGCCACCGAGACCGCCTCGGTCTTTCTCACCGTGCGACACCGGGGCAAGGCCGACGCCACCTCTCCCTCGCGATCTCTGTGCTGGCGAGCTGTTTCCCCCCTCCTTATCACGCAGCTCGCGCGTTGTCCTCGGTTCCCACTCTCGCGCGCACAACAGGGACCTCCCGGCGCCGTTTCTCGTTCTGTCTGTTGCAAACCGCGTCGCCCCCTCCACTGCCCGAGTGATCCACGGAAGAAGTGAGCGCCAGCGTGTGCTCTAGGGACCCATCGCTCTACTCCGTGGCGTTGCCGCATCGTTTGATCACAATTTGACGAATTTCACCGGGCACCGAGGCTCGCCATCGGGAAACCGAGCGGGTCTCACGTGGACAGCCCCACCGAGAGCTTCTCAGGCCCGAGCTAGAGCGCCCTCGGATGCGCTGGGAGCCCCTAATGCTCATCCCCGAAGCTCAAGCCATGAGATGAGCTACCGGGCTCGAATTTGGAAAAAGATCGCCGTCGGGCACCATCCGACCTTCTGATACGGTAATACCAAATTCGATTGTCCCTCTCATTCTTAGGCCATCAAATCTTGCACACACGAGCTGGGCTAGCCGGCGATCTTTTGCCCTTTTGCAACCAATGCCTGAAAACCATTGTGCACGTCGTATTTCACACTTTTTCCACGGCGGTTATGGTGGGGCGGTTCGGACTCCCGATGAGAGCTAGGTTAGAGCCATTTGCAGGCTGCTTCACCACCCGGACGATCCTCCCTGGCGTCCACTGGTGCTGTAGTGCCGTTCCACCAAGGGCTGGGCAGGCTAGGATGACCGAGCGACGTTGCCGAACCGGTCCAGAGCCGCCGCGCCGTTGCCAGCTAGGTTAGAGCCATCGCCGGCCGGGGAAGAGGGTTCCATCGTGTTCAGCACGTGAAATAAGGCCCTAGCGGCGAGGGAGAGCTCGGGGGATGGCCGGGAGGCTGGGATCCGTCGAACTCCGGCGAGCACGGCGGCGCGCGGGCGCGGGGGCCGGAGGTAGAAGACGACCCGGTGGGTCCCGCCCGTCAGCGACGGTTTTTCAAATATTTGATCGGCTGTGGCGCAGGGATTTGGTGTGGTGGCGCAGGAAATACCCTGTAGCCTCGTGTGGCTTGCCCCGACGCGTGACACCTGTCCCCGGACCCACAGCCAGTATTTGAACATTTTGGGGAATTTCAGTCCTCAGTTCAAACTTTGAATAGCTACAACTTTGGGTAGGAGAATCCAAAAATTGTGAAACGAATTTTTTTGGATTCCTCTGATAGAGTACTATCCAACTGTAGAACCCAATTTGTATGAAACCCTTTATTTAATTCTGTAAAATTCTTTAAAACTTTCTAGCAAAAGAATTTTAGAGGGAGTTTGGTTAATCCAAAGATCCTCAAATTTTGCCAGAATAGTCTTTAGGGTATTAGTGAACACCTGTAAAATTCTCAACTCATTTGGAGTTGATTTAGTTAGGTTAATTCTGATTTTAAGTTTCTGTATTTAAATGAATACAGAAAACAAATTCAGGGAATTTCCAAAACTTGGAAATTTAGTTCTAGCTATTCCTTAGCTCCAAAAATGCTAGGACAATTCATGCAAACTCTATGAGCTATAATTGAAATTATGGTTCACTAATTTTTGCATGAACATGGGTGGGATCTCAGAATTAATTCTTCTTTGCTTAATTGCTTAGAAAATTATTCTGGACAAACCACTCAATGAAAAGTGCTAATTTTTGGTCCAGAGGACTTTCTTGTGACAAGGAACTCACATGAAAAGTCTCAGCTCCAGTGGAACCCTGGATCACCCCTGTGCTTTTAACCTCTTTAGGTGATCAATATAAAAGAGGGGGGAAAACCATTTAGCATTTAATCATCTGTTTAGATCCAAACCTAAACCACTAGCACCAGTGTTATTTTAAATTCTTAAACAGAGTTCCAGTTTTTGAAAACTTGTTAGTAGGACTTGTAGCAAAGTCTTTACAATTAAACAATATGCATATTCTTCACGTGTAGTATCTACGTGGAGGAGTTGAAATCATCGGAGTAGAAATCAAGGAAGGAGGAAAGAGGTTGATCAAGCACCAAGTGATCTTCACTAACTGCATATATATATAAGTCACCTGCAAAACAAAGGCAAGCCCCGGTTTGCATCAAATTTACAAGTTTTTATTTGTATTCACTTCATACGTCTAGTATTATATTTATTGCATTACGTCTAGATGGTATGAAACCCCAAATGCATGACCCAGAAAACCCTGAAGTTTAATGTAGGATAGGTTATCAATTAATTATAACTGTTGTTCTCAATAAAAGTGGATTAAAAGAGGCATAACTCGAGTAGGCAGATTCCTACTCGTGAAATGGGATTAAGGGGGATCAATCGGAAGAGTTGGGAATTGATCCTCATAATTGGGAATGGAGACCGGGCAGTGGATGGAAGGTCAAGGACGTGGTCCTGTGAGCCTAGTCTATGTCTGAGTCGATTAAGGCCCGTTCTCGTGTGCGGCCCCGCTGGACAAGTTTGAGTTGTGTACCGGATGCATACTGGCTATATGGGACCCAGGAAACCGATGTAACATGTTAACCTGGGTGTCGAGGCATACCTCACCGTCTGATGCCGATGCTGAAAGGATAGAGAAGTCGGCTCTACGAGGGTTTGCCGTAGAGAGACTTAATCCCAGTCGGTGGGACCGGTTCGACATTTGGGTGTCGTGTGAAAGGTGGCCACGTACGACGTCAGTGACGGTTGCTGTGTGCAACGTCGAGTACGGGCGTACGTGTCGTGTCAGCCGGGTGTTTTTGATTGCAATCACCGTCGCTCGCGGTAGTGAGCATACTTGTACACTGAGTCGTGACGTAGTAATAAACCGGGGAAATGTTTAATATGCTTCGTGGGTAATCCTCATAATGGAGATGAGGAACGATCAACACTTCACTAAATTTAATTTCCACCTTGGGCTAGAAGCGTCGAGGCAAAGCGTTTCTTGTTTGATTGTGGAGTCTCGACATTGATGGCGCAAGGTCTGTATGAGTCTAGGGTAGTTCACTAAAGTTACTTTCACCTCGGGCAAGTGACATCGAGATGAAGCGTTTCTTGTTTGATTGTGGGGTCTCGATGTAAGTTGCGCGAGGTCTATAAAAGTTGATTAAAACTGGAAGCAAGGACTCTCCTTTAGCTCAAGTTCATCGTTTATGAAAAAGGCTATAATCAGCCCTCTATTTCCATCATATAGAGTTTCATGACTAGGGTGACGGGTCAGTCTTGCTGAGCTCCGTGCTCACAGATACTGCACAAGTTGTTTTGCAGGAAATAACTGTACGCTGAGATGTACGGGTGCCTAAGGAGATTCGGAACTCTCCGAGTGGTGAACTCAGGGCAACCCCTGCCGCTGCTACTGTGATAGTGTTGCTAGTGAGAAGGTTCCGCGGGCTGGACACCTTCTCTGTTGCTTAGCATAGATATGAGTCGTGAGTTGTAATAGTCTTCCGCTGTCATTTATTTTGAGAAGTATTTGTAAACTCAAAACTTTGTAAGTTTCCGCTTGATTTATGTAATATGATGCTTTATTATGTGTGCTGTTGGGTACCGCATCACACGGCACCACCCAATGCGATTCCCGGGCGAGGTATCCCGTCCCCGTGAGTGATCGGGATGGTGGGGCCCTCACAGCGTGGTATCAGAGCCGCATTGGTAATAGCACACGGAATAAGGATTGTATTACAATAAAAACTTAGGATATGGTGAGGAAACGATAGTAGGCCCACATAAGGACTATAGTAGTATAGTTACTTAAGGTGGCAGTACTAACATACTTGTTATAATTCTGAATTTTAAATATGTAACGACGCACCTACGTTCAGGTAAGAATGGTAAGGAACGCCACCGAAAGCGGTTCAATTTCGGTTAGCTCCCCTGACGAGGGAAGTGGTTCAGGGTTAGATCTCACAGCTTGGTGTGAGATGTTAATATGAAACTCTTGGACTCTTCATGTTCCTGAGTTCATATGAAACGCTGATCCCTAGCGTGCATTAGGCAAGTAAGTGGAGACCCCATCGCGTGGTCAGTAACGCGAGAGTGTGTTCGTCTGGGAGTAGCCCAGGAGGATATACGCAGCGCTTGCCATCGGCGTGCCCTGCAGGGCAGTAGGTGGTATCCGTTGGGTTGATAACATTCCCAACCGTGACGACCCGTTCATGACATACTCGGGTTCCCCGTCGTGTGGTGTTGAAACACGATCGCGTACCTTGAGACGTGACTTAACTCAAGGACGGCCGTATGATAATGATACGGGTGTTTGTATTTATTTTCAATTATAGAACTGCCTGAAATGAGAAAAACTTTGAGTGCACCACTATTGAGTGTTCTTCTGCAGGTACCAACCACGTAGTATCCCGGGTAGTACACGTGTGCGAGAGACCGTTTAGTGCCACTGATTATACGTATATACCGGTATAATCCGGTTTAGGATTTTCTTTTGGAGAAACAACGTAGTACCGACATTGTTCTTACGGTGCATCGACACCGTACCACACCTAATAACCTCTTCCCTATGAAGAAATGGGTCATGAGCTAACTTTCTACTAAAAATGGAAGTTTGAAACAAATATTAGTTACTGAACTCTTAATTTGAACTAAGATTCAAATGAGAGAGTGTCTAGGTTTCAAAGATTTCAAAAACAGAGTGCTCTGTTTCTAGCAGAAATTCTTGCTGGATTTTTACAGAGCATAACTCTGAGTAGCTTTAACCAATTAAGGTGTATGATACAGTTCTGGAGAGATTTTCAAGTGCTCTACGACTTTCTTGTAGACCTCCAGAGCAAAATCACAGATTAAGTTAGTGAAAAGTTCAGTTGAAGGCAAACTGTTCAGAACCAGGACAGTAACAAAGCCTCTCTGAACCTTTCTGTTTTTAAGCCATAACTTCCTGTAGAAACATCCCTAGGAGGCCTTTGGATACTCGTTGGAAAGATATTAAAGTTAACTTTAACTTTGATATTCGACTTGAGTTACGAAAGTGCTGTTAACTGGATCAGAATCTGATCTGTTTGAAGACCAATCAGTCGGCTTGTAAATCCTTGCTATTGGATACATCAGTTTGCGCTTAAACCATTTTGCTTGCATGTTGAGGTTTCATTATCAGTGTTGCACTACTTTGTTTATGGAATAAATCAAGTGATAGTGTTGAACTGATAATGAACTCGTGCAATTGCAGAATGGTGCGAACTCGTTCCATGAGTGAGGTGGGTGGTTCCAGTGGTGGTGGTGGTGATAACTCTCCACAGCGGGAGCAGCGAGCTCCGCAACAGCAGCCTTCACCAGGACCTTCACCCACGGTCACAATGGCGGACATTCTGGCCGCCATGACGGGTGCAAGCGATGAGCGAACCAACTTGCTCCGCACCCTAGTGATGAATACATCCCGTCCAGGGGGATGTCAAGACGAAGACTTGCGCCAACCGCAACTGAATTCCTATGTTGAGTTCTTGGCAACTCAACCACCGGTTTTCATTGAATCTGAGGATACTCTGGTGGCGGATAGCTGGATCCGTACCATTGAATCTAAGTTCGGGTTGCTTCAATGCACCGAACATCAGAAGGTTTTATACGCGGCGCAACAACTTCACGGGTCCGCCAGTGCATGGTGGGCAAATCAACTCGCCTCCTTACCAGCTGGACATGACTGTACATGGGCAGAATTCCGGAAGGCATTTCTCGCGTATCACGTTCCGTCCGGGATAATTCAGCGGAAACTCGAGGAGTTCCTGGCCTTAAAACAAGGAGGGAGGGGTGCATACGAGCATTCACGAGTGTTCAACAAGCTGGCGCAGTATGCGCCTCAACATGTGAACACCGAAGCACAAAAGTGTGAATGGTTTTTCCGCAGCCTCAATCCCAAGCTAAAAGAGAGACTCGTTTTAACTGATCGAAAGAACTTCAACGAATTGATGAATGCTGCCATCATGGTCGAAGATGCTCAGCGGGAAGTTCAGGCTGAGAAAAGAAAGAACCATGTACCACCGGAGAGTAGCAGTAGTGCTCCTCAGAAATACCGGATGGTAGACAGTACCTTTAACTGTCAGCTGATGCAGCCGGCTCGACGACTCCAGCAATATTCCAGTCAATCATCCCAATACTCTGATTTCGGACAGCTGCAACAATGGTATAGGCAGCCACGTTATTCTGCTCCTCAAGTGTTCTTGCCGCAGCAGAGTACCACCAATGTCCATGCACAGAGCAACCAGGAACCGGCTGAGAAACCGTGCTTCACGTGCGGGTACTTGGGTCACATCAGCAGAAAGTGTCCAGAAAGGATACGCCACAAAGAAACTACACCAAAGCGGGGTATGAATCAACCCCGTGCTCAGCTTCAAGGAACAGCACCAAAACCCGGGTGCATTTATCATACAGCTCTAGAGGATGTGCCAGATGGGGCACCTGTACTAGCGGGAATGTTCACCCTCAATGGACTGCCCGTATTAATTCTGTTTGACTCTGGAGCTACACACAATTTCATCAGCAGGATGTTTGTGTGCAAAGCTGAGCTCTCCACCTCTACACCGAAGGATCACTACCTTATCCGCTCACCGGGTGGAAATATAGCTGCTAATGAAGTAGTGATCAAAGCACCCTTGTGCTTAGGTGGAAACTTATACCCCACCACCTTCATTGTGTTAGAGGGGCAGAAGATCGACGTGATTCTAGGAATGGCGTGGATGAACTATCACGGGGCTGTTCTTGATATTGGTCCACGGATTGTTAGTTTGGACTCTCCAATCTACGGTATCCAAACGCTCATACTTGAAACCGTGGATCCTAAAAATCCAGTGGTATACCACAGTGTGACCACGAAACTGGAGGATATTCCAGTGGTCCGTGAGTACCCAGATGTGTTTCCCGACGATCTTCCAGGGATGCCGCCCGAGAGGGATGTGGTATTCAAGATCGAGTTAGCACTGGGAACCACACCAATATCTCGGAAGCCGTACAAAATGTCTCCGAAGGAATTAGCTGAACTAAAAGAACAGCTAACGGACTTAATGGACAAAGGGTTCATCCGACCAAGCTCATCGCCATGGGGCTGTTCAGCCCTTTTTGTGAAGAAAAAGGATGAGTCACTTCGATTATGTGTGGATTATCGGCCGCTGAATGCAGTGACGATCAAAAATAAATATCCGTTGCCGCGGATCAATATATTATTTGATCAGTTAGTGGGTGCCAAGGTAGTCTCCAAGATGGACTTACGGTCTGGTTATCATCAAATAAAGATCAGAGCGGAGGATATACCGAAGACGGCCTTCTCGACTAGATACGGGCTCTATGAGTATCTAGTCATGTCTTTCGGGCTAACAAATGCACCCGCACATTTCATGTATCTCATGAATTCTGTATTCATGCCAGAGTTGGATCAGTTCGTCGTGGTTTTCATTGACGATATTCTCGTTTACTCCAAATCGGAGGAGGAGCACACCAAACATCTCCATATTGTGCTCCAACGCCTACGAGAACATAAGCTGTATGCCAAATTCAGCAAGTGTGAATTTTGGATCAGCAAAGTACCATTTTTAGGCCACATTATTTCAGCAGAGGGTGTGGCCGTGGATCCAACAAAAATTGAGCAAGTCTTGAAGTGGGAGTCTCCGACATCGGTTCATCAAATCCGCAGTTTCTTAGGACTAGCGGGTTATTACCGGAGATTTATTCCCAGCTTCTCGAAGGTGGCTAAACCAATGACGGAGTTATTAAAGAAGAGCAGCAAGTATGTGTGGACAGAGGCCTGTGAAGAGGCATTTCAAACTCTAAAGAAACATCTCACAACGGCACCGGTGTTAGCCCAACCGGATACAACAAAGCCATTTGATGTTTATTGCGATGCCTCAGGCATTGGACTTGGCTGCGTCTTAATGCAAGGTAGACGCGTGATCGCGTATGGGTCTCGTCAACTCCGCAACCACGAGCAGCACTACCCCACTCATGACCTAGAACTCGCTGCAGTGGTGCTTGCGTTGAAGAT
Organism: Neostapfia colusana; assembly: GCA_030760725.1. Taxonomy (NCBI): domain Eukaryota; kingdom Viridiplantae; phylum Streptophyta; class Magnoliopsida; order Poales; family Poaceae; genus Neostapfia; species Neostapfia colusana. The sequence continues at coordinate 2,217,951 of JASWHV010000019.1, read as the reverse complement.
GTGGAGGCACTACTTACTTGGAAATTTAGTGCACCTCTACACCGACCATAAGAGCCTCAAATATATATTCACTCAGAAGGATATTAATATGAGGCAGCGGAGATGGCTGGAATTAATTAAAGACTATGAGCTCGAGATCCATTACCATCCGGGCAAAGCTAACGTGGTGGCTGATGCACTCAGTCGTAAGTCCCACATTAATAATTTGGCAGTTGTTCCGAAGGAGGAAGAACCAAGCTTGCGAGTGATTCCGTATGGGGCGTTGTATAACCTTGCTCTTGTGCCTACCATCAGAGAGGAGATTGTACAAGCCCAGAAGAGAGATAGAGGAATGCGGAATATACGAGCAAGGATTAAAGAGGATAAGATGAAATGTTTCCGGGAAGATGATCAAGGCGTGTTATGGTTTAAGGACCGTATTGTGGTACCCCGGAACCTGAAGTTAAGAAAGAAGATCTTGGACGAAGCTCATATGTCCAAGTACTCGATACATCCAGGGAGCAATAAGATGTATCAAGATCTTAAAACGAAATTTTGGTGGACTCGGATGAAGCGAGAAATTGCCAAATATGTATCTGAATGTGATACATGTCGGCGAGTCAAGGCTGACCACATAAAGAAAGCGGGAATGCTGCAACCATTAAACGTTCCAGCATGGAAGTGGGAGGACATCAGCATGGACTTTATTGTCGGACTGCCTCTCACGTCCAGAAAGCATGACTCCATTTGGGTGATTGTTGATCGCTTAACCAAATCAGCCCACTTCATCCCAGTGAATACGGGATTCCATACTAAACAATATGCAGAGTTGTATCTCTCTAGAATTGTGTGCTTGCATGGAGTCCCCAAGACCATTATATCAGACCGAGGTTCAATATTTGTTGCTCGTTTCTGGGAGCAACTACATGAATCTCTGGGAACAAAGTTAATCAGAAGCTCAGCATACCACCCTCAGACGGATGGTCAAACGGAGAGGGTGAACCAGATTTTGGAAGATATGCTGAGGGCATGTGCCATAGATCATGGAAAGAACTGGGATAACCATTTGCCATTAGCAGAGTTCTCCTACAACAATGGTTACCAATCCAGTATTAAAATGGCACCATACGAAGCACTTTATGGCAGGAAGTGCCGCACACCACTCAATTGGTGTGAATCGGGCGAAAGGGTGATTTTCGGCATTGATCTTGTAAAAGATGCCGAAGAGCGGGTCCAGCTGATTCAAGAAAACCTCAGGGCCGCTCAATCTCGCCAGAAAAGCTATGCGGACCAGCGACGCCGACCCTTGTGTTTTGAAGTCGGAGATCACGTCTATCTCCGAGTATCCCCGATGAAGGGAATTCATCGATTCGGTGTCAAGGGAAAGCTAGCTCCTCGCTTTGTGGGTCCGTTCCTTATTACAGCACGGTGTGGGCCTGTAGCCTACCGTTTGGAGCTGCCGCCACCCCTATCGGGTATCCACGACATCTTCCATGTCTCACACTTGAGAAAGTGTTTGAAGAAACCGACGGACATCCTTTCAGAAGACATGGAAATATTGCAACCGGACCTCACCTATGCCGAGAAGCCTATCAAGATTATCGACGAGAAGAGCCGGATCACTCGAAATCGGGCTTTGAAATTTTACAAAGTCCTGTGGAGTAATCACACACCGGAAGAAGCGACTTGGGAGAGTGAAGATTTCCTCCACAAGAACTATCCGGAACTTTTGTCGTAGTTGTTGTAATTACCTCCCGCCTCATCTTTCTTTTGTAATCTCGGGACGAGATTCTTTTAAGGGGGGAGGGTTGTAAAGGTCCCAAAAATGTGAATACAAAGAAACATGAGTTTGCACAAATAATAGAGTCATGTGTATGAAAAAGGGGCTTAGTTGAAACTTTTTCCCACATATGATAACATAGGTGAGATTCTTCTAAACAAACTTAGGGCTATTGCATGGATGGACCTAATGTGGATTAAAACCACAGAATTGAAGAGCTCAAGTGCAATGGAAGGGTTTAAAAATCAGAGATGGACTAAAGGTAAATTCAAACTCCAAGTGAGGGAAGGACACAATGAGAAAATTCAAAACTGTTGTGTCCAAACTATTGTTTGCAGCAGCTAACACAAGGATCAAGTGGCATATTTGAATTCCTTAGGTCCAAATTAGTGGGGAGACAAAGTGTCATTAATTTTTGAAAAGATTTGCGGCTCATTTTTCCAAAGGGAGTCAAATGTGCAAAGAATTCAATTGAACATTTGAATTTGCATGGAATTTGTCCAAACTTGTCAAATGAGCTCAGTTTCCAATTTTCCAACAATTGGGTTGGATAATTGTCAAACTTTGGAGATATTTTGAGGAAAAGAGGTACTGAATTGTGGGGCCCACATGTCATTGGGGGAGATGAGTGTGCAAAAGATCTTCACCTCAGGCGGTGCACGGTCTCTGTTTTTCTCCTCCAAGCGAAGTCATCGCGCCACCGAGACCGCCTCGGTCTTTCTCACCGTGCGACACCGGGGCAAGGCCGACGCCACCTCTCCCTCGCGATCTCTGTTCTGGCGAGCTGTTTCCCCCCTCCTTATCACGCAGCTCGCGCGTTGTCCTCGGTTCCCACTCTCGCGCGCACAACAGGGACCTCCCGGCGCCGTTTCTCGTTCTGTCTGTTGCAAACCGCGTCGCCCCCTCCACTGCCCGAGTGATCCACGGAAGAAGTGAGCGCCAGCGTGTGCTCTAGGGACCCATCGCTCTACTCCGTGGCGTTGCCGCATCGTTTGATCACAATTTGACGAATTTCACCGGGCACCGAGGCTCACCATCGGGAAACCGAGCGGGTCTCACGTGGACAGCCCCACCGAGAGCTTCTCAGGCCCGAGCTAGAGCGCCCTCGGATGCGCTGGGAGCCCCTAATGCTCATCCCCGAAGCTCAAGCCATGAGATGAGCTACCGGGCTCGAATTTGGAAAAAGATCGCCGTCGGGCACCATCCGACCTTCTGATACGGTAATACCAAATTCGATTGTCCCTCTCATTCTTAGGCCATCAAATCTTGCACACACGAGCTGGGCTAGCCGGCGATCTTTTGCCCTTTTGCAACCAATGCCTGAAAACCATTGTGCACGTCGTATTTCACACTTTTTCCACGGCGGTTATGGTGGGGCGGTTCGGACTCCCGATGAGAGCTAGGTTAGAGCCATTTGCAGGCTGCTTCACCACCCGGACGATCCTCCCTGGCGTCCACTGGTGCTGTAGTGCCGTTCCACCAAGGGCTGGGCAGGCTAGGATGACCGAGCGACGTTGCCGAACCGGTCCAGAGCCGCCGCGCCGTTGCCAGCTAGGTTAGAGCCATCGCCGGCCGGGGAAGAGGGTTCCATCGTGTTCAGCACGTGAAATAAGGCCCTAGCGGCGAGGGAGAGCTCGGGGGATGGCCGGGAGGCTGGGATCCGTCGAACTCCGGCGAGCACGGCGGCGCGCGGGCGCGGGGGCCGGAGGTAGAAGACGACCCGGTGGGTCCCGCCCGTCAGCGACGGTTTTTCAAATATTTGATCGGCTGTGGCGCAGGGATTTGGTGTGGTGGCGCGGGAAATACCCTGTAGCCTCGTGTGGCTTGCCCCGACGCGTGACACCTGTCCCCGGACCCACAGCCAGTATTTGAACATTTTGGGGAATTTCAGTCCTCAGTTCAAACTTTGAATAGCTACAACTTTGGGTAGGAGAATCCAAAAATTGTGAAACGAATTTTTTTGGATTCCTCTGATAGAGTACTATCCAACTGTAGAACCCAATTTGTATGAAACCCTTTATTTAATTCTGTAAAATTCTTTAAAACTTTCTAGCAAAAGAATTTTAGAGGGAGTTTGGTTAATCCAAAGATCCTCAAATTTTGCCAGAATAGTCTTTAGGGTATTAGTGAACACCTGTAAAATTCTCAACTCATTTGGAGTTGATTTAGTTAGGTTAATTCTGATTTTAAGTTTCTGTATTTAAATGAATACAGAAAACAAATTCAGGGAATTTCCAAAACTTGGAAATTTAGTTCTAGCTATTCCTTAGCTCCAAAAATGCTAGGACAATTCATGCAAACTCTATGAGCTATAATTGAAATTATGGTTCACTAATTTTTGCATGAACATGGGTGGGATCTCAGAATTAATTCTTCTTTGCTTAATTGCTTAGAAAATTATTCTGGACAAAGCACTCAATGAAAAGTGCTAATTTTTGGTCCAGAGGACTTTCTTGTGACAAGGAACTCACATGAAAAGTCTCAGCTCCAGTGGAACCCTGGATCACCCCTGTGCTTTTAACCTCTTTAGGTGATCAATATAAAAGAGGGGGGAAAACCATTTAGCATTTAATCATCTGTTTAGATCCAAACCTAAACCACTAGCACCAGTGTTATTTTAAATTCTTAAACAGAGTTCCAGTTTTTGAAAACTTGTTAGTAGGACTTGTAGCAAAGTCTTTACAATTAAACAATATGCATATTCTTCACGTGTAGTATCTACGTGGAGGAGTTGAAATCATCGGAGTAGAAATCAAGGAAGGAGGAAAGAGGTTGATCAAGCACCAAGTAATCTTCACTAACTGCATATATATATAAGTCACCTGCAAAACAAAGGCAAGCCCTGGTTTGCATCAAATTTACAAGTTTTTATTTGTATTCACTTCATACGTCTAGTATTATATTTATTGCATTACGTCTAGATGGTATGAAACCCCAAATGCATGACCCAGAAAACCCTGAAGTTTAATGTAGGATAGGTTATCAATTAATTATAACTGTTGTTCTCAATAAAAGTGGATTAAAAGAGGCATAACTCGAGTAGGCAGATTCCTACTCGTGAAATGGGATTAAGGGGGATCAATCGGAAGAGTTGGGAATTGATCCTCATAATTGGGAATGGAGACCGGGCAGTGGATGGAAGGTCAAGGACGTGGTCCTGTGAGCCTAGTCTATGTCTGAGTCGATTAAGGCCCGTTCTCGTGTGCGGCCCCGCTGGACAAGTTTGAGTTGTGTACCGGATGCATACTGGCTATATGGGACCCAGGAAACCGATGTAACATGTTAACCTGGGTGTCGAGGCATACCTCACCGTCTGATGCCGATGCTGAAAGGATAGAGAAGTCGGCTCTACGAGGGTTTGCCGTAGAGAGACTTAATCCCAGTCGGTGGGACCGGTTCGACATTTGGGTGTCGTGTGAAAGGTGGCCACGTACGACGTCAGTGACGGTTGCTGTGTGCAACGTCGAGTACGGGCGTACGTGTCGTGTCAGCCGGGTGTTTTTGATTGCAATCACCGTCGCTCGCGGTAGTGAGCATACTTGTACACTGAGTCGTGACGTAGTAATAAACCGGGGAAATGTTTAATATGCTTCGTGGGTAATCCTCATAATGGAGATGAGGAACGATCAACACTTCACTAAATTTAATTTCCACCTTGGGCTAGAAGCGTCGAGGCAAAGCGTTTCTTGTTTGATTGTGGAGTCTCGACGTTGATGGCGCAAGGTCTGTATGAGTCTAGGGTAGTTCACTAAAGTTACTTTCACCTCGGGCAAGTGACATCGAGATGAAGCGTTTCTTGTTTGATTGTGGGGTCTCGATGTAAGTTGCGCGAGGTCTATAAAAGTTGATTAAAACTGGAAGCAAGGACTCTCCTTTAGCTCAAGTTCATCGTTTATGAAAAAGGCTATAATCAGCCCTCTATTTCCATCATATAGAGTTTCATGACTAGGGTGACGGGTCAGTCTTGCTGAGCTTCGTGCTCACAGATACTGCACAAGTTGTTTTGCAGGAAATAACTGTACGCTGAGATGTACGGGTGCCTAAGGAGATTCGGAACTCTCCGAGTGGTGAACTCAGGGCAACCCCTGCCGCTGCTACTGTGATAGTGTTGCTAGTGAGAAGGTTCCGCGGGCTGGACACCTTCTCTGTTGCTTAGCATAGATATGAGTCGTGAGTTGTAATAGTCTTCCACTGTCGTTTATTTTGAGAAGTATTTGTAAACTCAAAACTTTGTAAGTTTCCGCTTGATTTATGTAATATGATGCTTTATTATGTGTGCTGTTGGGTACCGCATCGCACGGCACCACCCAATGCGATTCCCGGGCGAGGTATCCCGTCCCCGTGAGTGATCGGGATGGTGGGGCCCTCACAGCGTGGTATCAGAGCCGCATTGGTAATAGCACACGGAATAAGGATTGTATTACAATAAAAACTTAGGATATGGTGAGGAAACGATAGTAGGCCCACATAAGGACTATAGTAGTATAGTTACTTAAGGTGGCAGTACTAACATACTTGTTATAATTCTGAATTTTAAATATGTAACGACGCACCTACGTTCAGGTAAGAATGGTAAGGAACGCCACCGAAAGCGGTTCAATTTCGGTTAGCTCCCCTGACGAGGGAAGTGGTTCAGGGTTAGATCTCACAGCTTGGTGTGAGATGTTAATATGAAACTCTTGGACTCTTCATGTTCCTGAGTTCATATGAAACGCTGATCCCTAGCATGCATTAGGCAAGTAAGTGGAGACCCCATCGCGTGGTCAGTAACGCGAGAGTGTGTTCGTCTGGGAGTAGCCCAGGAGGATATACGCAGCGCTTGCCATCGGCGTGCCCTGCAGGGCAGTAGGTGGTATCCGTTGGGTTGATAACATTCCCAACCGTGACGACCCGTTCATGACATACTCGGGTTCCCCGTCGTGTGGTGTTGAAACACGATCGCGTATCTTGAGACGTGACTTAACTCAAGGACGGCCGTATGATAATGATACGGGCGTTTGTATTTATTTTCAATTATAGAACTGCCTGAAATGAGAAAAACTTTGAGTGCACCACTATTGAGTGTTCTTCTGCAGGTACCAACCACGTAGTATCCCGGGTAGTACACGTGTGCGAGAGACCGTTTAGTGCCACTGATTATACGTATATACCGGTATAATCCGGTTTAGGATTTTCTTTTGGAGAAACAACGTAGTACCGACATTGTTCTTACGGTGCATCGACACCGTACCACACCTAATAACCTCTTCCCTATGAAGAAATGGGTCATGAGCTAACTTTCTACTAAAAATGGAAGTTTGAAACAAATATTAGTTACTGAACTCTTAATTTGAACTAAGATTCAAATGAGAGAGTGTCTAGGTTTCAAAGATTTCAAAAACAGAGTGCTCTGTTTCTAGCAGAAATTCTTGCTGGATTTTTACAGAGCATAACTCTGAGTAGCTTTAACCAATTAAGGTGTATGATACAGTTCTGGAGAGATTTTCAAGTGCTCTACGACTTTCTTGTAGACCTCCAGAGCAAAATCACAGATTAAGTTGGTGAAAAGTTCAGTTGAAGGCAAACTGTTCAGAACCAGGACAGTAACAAAGCCTCTCTGAACCTTTCTGTTTTTAAGCCATAACTTCATGTAGAAACATCCCTAGGAGGCCTTTGGATACTCGTTGGAAAGATATTAAAGTTAACTTTAACTTTGATATTCGACTTGAGTTACGAAAGTGCTGTTAACTGGATCAGAATCTGATCTGTTTGAAGACCAATCAGTCGGCTTGTAAATCCTTGCTATTGGATACATCAGTTTGCGCTTAAACCATTTTGCTTGCATGTTGAGGTTTCATTATCAGTGTTGCACTACTTTGTTTATGGAATAAATCAAGTGATAGTGTTGAACTGATAATGAACTCGTGCAATTGCAGAATGGTGCGAACTCGTTCCATGAGTGAGGTGGGTGGTTCCAGTGGTGGTGGTGGTGATAACTCTCCACAGCGGGAGCAGCGAGCTCCGCAACAGCAGCCTTCACCAGGACCTTCACCCACGGTCACAATGGCGGACATTCTGGCCGCCATGACGGGTGCAAGCGATGAGCGAACCAACTTGCTCCGCACCCTAGTGATGAATACATCCCGTCCAGGGGGATGTCAAGACGAAGACTTGCGCCAACCGCAACTGAATTCCTATGTTGAGTTCTTGGCAACTCAACCACCGGTTTTCATTGAATCTGAGGATACTCTGGTGGCGGATAGCTGGATCCGTACCATTGAATCTAAGTTCGGGTTGCTTCAATGCACCGAACATCAGAAGGTTTTATACGCGGCGCAACAACTTCACGGGTCCGCCAGTGCATGGTGGGCAAATCAACTCGCCTCCTTACCAGCTGGACATGACTGTACATGGGCAGAATTCCGGAAGGCATTTCTCGCGTATCACGTTCCGTCCGGGATAATTCAGCGGAAACTCGAGGAGTTCCTGGCCTTAAAACAAGGAGGGAGGGGTGCATACGAGCATTCACGAGTGTTCAACAAGCTGGCGCAGTATGCGCCTCAACATGTGAACACCGAAGCACAAAAGTGTGAATGGTTTTTCCGCAGCCTCAATCCCAAGCTAAAAGAGAGACTCGTTTTAACTGATCGAAAGAACTTCAACGAATTGATGAATGCTGCCATCATGGTCGAAGATGCTCAGCGGGAAGTTCAGGCTGAGAAAAGAAAGAACCATGTACCACCGGAGAGTAGCAGTAGTGCTCCTCAGAAATACCGGATGGTAGACAGTACCTTTAACTGTCAGCTGATGCAGCCGGCTCGACGACTCCAGCAATATTCCAGTCAATCATCCCAATACTCTGATTTCGGACAGCTGCAACAATGGTATAGGCAGCCACGTTATTCTGCTCCTCAAGTGTTCTTGCCGCAGCAGAGTACCACCAATGTCCATGCACAGAGCAACCAGGAACCGGCTGAGAAACCGTGCTTCACGTGCGGGTACTTGGGTCACATCAGCAGAAAGTGTCCAGAAAGGATACGCCACAAAGAAACTACACCAAAGCGGGGTATGAATCAACCCCGTGCTCAGCTTCAAGGAACAGCACCAAAACCCGGGTGCATTTATCATACAGCTCTAGAGGATGTGCCAGATGGGGCACCTGTACTAGCGGGAATGTTCACCCTCAATGGACTGCCCGTATTAATTCTGTTTGACTCTGGAGCTACACACAATTTCATCAGCAGGATGTTTGTGTGCAAAGCTGAGCTCTCCACCTCTACACCGAAGGATCACTACCTTATCCGCTCACCGGGTGGAAATATAGCTGCTAATGAAGTAGTGATCAAAGCACCCTTGTGCTTAGGTGGAAACTTATACCCCACCACCTTCATTGTGTTAGAGGGGCAGAAGATCGACGTGATTCTAGGAATGGCGTGGATGAACTATCACGGGGCTGTTCTTGATATTGGTCCACGGATTGTTAGTTTGGACTCTCCAATCTACGGTATCCAAACGCTCATACTTGAAACCGTGGATCCTAAAAATCCAGTGGTATACCACAGTGTGACCACGAAACTGGAGGATATTCCAGTGGTCCGTGAGTACCCAGATGTGTTTCCCGACGATCTTCCAGGGATGCCGCCCGAGAGGGATGTGGTATTCAAGATCGAGTTAGCACCGGGAACCACACCAATATCTCGGAAGCCGTACAAAATGTCTCCGAAGGAATTAGCTGAACTAAAAGAACAGCTAACGGACTTAATGGACAAAGGGTTCATCCGACCAAGCTCATCGCCATGGGGCTGTTCAGCCCTTTTTGTGAAGAAAAAGGATGAGTCACTTCGATTATGTGTGGATTATCGGCCGCTGAATGCAGTGACGATCAAAAATAAATATCCGTTGCCGCGGATCAATATATTATTTGATCAGTTAGTGGGTGCCAAGGTATTCTCCAAGATGGACTTACGGTCTGGTTATCATCAAATAAAGATCAGAGCGGAGGATATACCGAAGACGGCCTTCTCGACTAGATACGGGCTCTATGAGTATCTAGTCATGTCTTTCGGGCTAACAAATGCACCCGCACATTTCATGTATCTCATGAATTCTGTATTCATGCCAGAGTTGGATCAGTTCGTCGTGGTTTTCATTGACGATATTCTCGTTTACTCCAAATCGGAGGAGGAGCACACCAAACATCTCCATATTGTGCTCCAACGCCTACGAGAACATAAGCTGTATGCCAAATTCAGCAAGTGTGAATTTTGGATCAGCAAAGTACCATTTTTAGGCCACATTATTTCAGCAGAGGGTGTGGCCGTGGATCCAACAAAAATTGAGCAAGTCTTGAAGTGGGAGTCTCCGACATCGGTTCATCAAATCCGCAGTTTCTTAGGACTAGCGGGTTATTACCGGAGATTTATTCCCAGCTTCTCGAAGGTGGCTAAACCAATGACGGAGTTATTAAAGAAGAGCAGCAAGTATGTGTGGACAGAGGCCTGTGAAGAGGCATTTCAAACTCTAAAGAAACATCTCACAACGGCACCGGTGTTAGCCCAACCGGATACAACAAAGCCATTTGATGTTTATTGCGATGCCTCAGGCATTGGACTTGGCTGCGTCTTAATGCAAGGTAGACGCGTGATCGCGTATGGGTCTCGTCAACTCCGCAACCACGAGCAGCACTACCCCACTCATGACCTAGAACTCGCTGCAGTGGTGCTTGCGTTGAAGATGTGGAGGCACTACTTACTTGGAAATTTAGTGCACCTCTACACCGACCATAAGAGCCTCAAATATATATTCACTCAGAAGGATATTAATATGAGGCAGCGGAGATGGCTGGAATTAATTAAAGACTATGAGCTCGAGATCCATTACCATCCGGGCAAAGCTAACGTGGTGGCTGATGCACTCAGTCGTAAGTCCCACATTAATAATTTGGCAGTTGTTCCGGAGGAGGAAGAACCAAGCTTGCGAGTGATTCCGTATGGGGCGTTGTATAACCTTGCTCTTGTGCCTACCATCAGAGAGGAGATTGTACAAGCCCAGAAGAGAGATAGAGGAATGCGGAATATACGAGCAAGGATTAAAGAGGATAAGATGAAATGTTTCCGGGAAGATGATCAAGGCGTGTTATGGTTTAAGGACCGTATTGTGGTACCCCGGAACCTGAAGTTAAGAAAGAAGATCTTGGACGAAGCTCATATGTCCAAGTACTCGATACATCCAGGGAGCAATAAGATGTATCAAGATCTTAAAACGAAATTTTGGTGGACTCGGATGAAGCGAGAAATTGCCAAATATGTATCTGAATGTGATACATGTCGGCGAGTCAAGGCTGACCACATAAAGAAAGCGGGAATGCTGCAACCATTAAACGTTCCAGCATGGAAGTGGGAGGACATCAGCATGGACTTTATTGTCGGACTGCCTCTCACGTCCAGAAAGCATGACTCCATTTGGGTGATTGTTGATCGTTTAACCAAATCAGCCCACTTCATCCCAGTGAATACGGGATTCCATACTAAACAATATGCAGAGTTGTATCTCTCTAGAATTGTGTGCTTGCATGGAGTCCCCAAGACCATTATATCAGACCGAGGTTCAATATTTGTTGCTCGTTTCTGGGAGCAACTACATGAATCTCTGGGAACAAAGTTAATCAGAAGCTCAGCATACCACCCTCAGACGGATGGTCAAACGGAGAGGGTGAACCAGATTTTGGAAGATATGCTGAGGGCATGTGCCATAGATCATGGAAAGAACTGGGATAACCATTTGCCATTAGCAGAGTTCTCCTACAACAATGGTTACCAATCCAGTATTAAAATGGCACCATACGAAGCACTTTATGGCAGAAAGTGCCGCACACCACTCAATTGGTGTGAATCGGGCGAAAGGGTGATTTTCGGCATTGATCTTGTAAAAGATGCCGAAGAGCGGGTCCAGCTGATTCAAGAAAACCTCAGGGCCGCTCAATCTCGCCAGAAAAGCTATGCGGACCAGCGACGCCGACCCTTGTGTTTTGAAGTCGGAGATCACGTCTATCTCCGAGTATCCCCGATGAAGGGAATTCATCGATTCGGTGTCAAGGGAAAGCTAGCTCCTTGCTTTGTGGGTCCGTTCCTTATTACAGCACGGTGTGGGCCGGTAGCCTACCGTTTGGAGCTGCCGCCACCCCTATCGGGTATCCACGACATCTTCCATGTCTCACACTTGAGAAAGTGTTTGAAGAAACCGACGGACATCCTTTCAGAAGACATGGAAATATTGCAACCGGACCTCACCTATGCCGAGAAGCCTATCAAGATTATCGACGAGAAGAGCCGGATCACTCGAAATCGGGCTTTGAAATTTTACAAAGTCCTGTGGAGTAATCACACACCGGAAGAAGCGACTTGGGAGAGTGAAGATTTCCTCCACAAGAACTATCCGGAACTTTTGTCGTAGTTGTTGTAATTACCTCCCGCCTCATCTTTCTTTTGTAATCTCGGGACGAGATTCTTTTAAGGGGGGAGGGTTGTAAAGGTCCCAAAAATGTGAATACAAAGAAACATGAGTTTGCACAAATAATAGAGTCATGTGTATGAAAAAGGGGCTTAGTTGAAACTTTTTCCCACATATGATAACATAGGTGAGATTCTTCTAAACAAACTTAGGGCTATTGCATGGATGGACCTAATGTGGATTAAAACCACAGAATTGAAGAGCTCAAGTGCAATGGAAGGGTTTAAAAATCAGAGATGGACTAAAGGTAAATTCAAACTCCAAGTGAGGGAAGGACACAATGAGAAAATTCAAAACTGTTGTGTCCAAACTATTGTTTGCAGCAGCTAACACAAGGATCAAGTGGCATATTTGAATTCCTTAGGTCCAAATTAGTGGGGAGACAAAGTGTCATTAATTTTTGAAAAGATTTGCGGCTCATTTTTCCAAAGGGAGTCAAATGTGCAAAGAATTCAATTGAACATTTGAATTTGCATGGAATTTGTCCAAACTTGTCAAATGAGCTCAGTTTCCAATTTTCCAACAATTGGGTTGGATAATTGTCAAACTTTGGAGATATTTTGAGGAAAAGAGGTACTGAATTGTGGGGCCCACATGTCATTGGGGGAGATGAGTGTGCAAAAGATCTTCACCTCAGGCGGTGCACGGTCTCTGTTTTTCTCCTCCAAGCGAAGTCATCGCGCCACCGAGACCGCCTCGGTCTTTCTCACCGTGCGACACCGGGGCAAGGCCGACGCCACCTCTCCCTCGCGATCTCTGTGCTGGCGAGCTGTTTCCCCCCTCCTTATCACGCAGCTCGCGCGTTGTCCTCGGTTCCCACTCTCGCGCGCACAACAGGGACCTCCCGGCGCCGTTTCTCGTTCTGTCTGTTGCAAACCGCGTCGCCCCCTCCACTGCCCGAGTGATCCATGGAAGAAGTGAGCGCCAGCGTGTGCTCTAGGGACCCATCGCTCTACTCCGTGGCGTTGCCGCATCGTTTGATCACAATTTGACGAATTTCACCGGGCACCGAGGCTCACCATCGGGAAACCGAGCGGGTCTCACGTGGACAGCCCCACCGAGAGCTTCTCAGGCCCGAGCTAGAGCGCCCTCGGATGCGCTGGGAGCCCCTAATGCTCATCCCCGAAGCTCAAGCCATGAGATGAGCTACCGGGCTCGAATTTGGAAAAAGATCGCCGTCGGGCACCATCCGACCTTCTGATACGGTAATACCAAATTCGATTGTCCCTCTCATTCTTAGGCCATCAAATCTTGCACACACGAGCTGGGCTAGCCGGCGATCTTTTGCCCTTTTGCAACCAATGCCTGAAAACCATTGTGCACGTCGTATTTCACACTTTTTCCACGGCGGTTATGGTGGGGCGGTTCGGACTCCCGATGAGAGCTAGGTTAGAGCCATTTGCAGGCTGCTTCACCACCCGGACGATCCTCCCTGGCGTCCACTGGTGCTGTAGTGCCGTTCCACCAAGGGCTGGGCAGGCTAGGATGACCGAGCGACGTTGCCGAACCGGTCCAGAGCCGCCGCGCCGTTGCCAGCTAGGTTAGAGCCATCGCCGGCCGGGGAAGAGGGTTCCATCGTGTTCAGCACGTGAAATAAGGCCCTAGCGGCGAGGGAGAGCTCGGGGGATGGCCGGGAGGCTGGGATCCGTCGAACTCCGGCGAGCACGGCGGCGCGCGGGCGCGGGGGCCGGAGGTAGAAGACGACCGGTGGGTCCCGCCCGTCAGCGACGGTTTTTCAAATATTTGATCGGCTGTGGCGCAGGGATCTGGTGTGGTGGCGCGGGAAATACCCTGTAGCCTCGTGTGGCTTGCCCCGACGCGTGACACCTGTCCCCGGACCCACAGCCAGTATTTGAACATTTTGGGGAATTTCAGTCCTCAGTTCAAACTTTGAATAGCTACAACTTTGGGTAGGAGAATCCAAAAATTGTGAAACGAATTTTTTTGGATTCCTCTGATAGAGTACTATCCAACTGTAGAACCCAATTTGTATGAAACCCTTTATTTAATTCTGTAAAATTCTTTAAAACTTTCTAGCAAAAGAATTTTAGAGGGAGTTTGGTTAATCCAAAGATCCTCAAATTTTGCCAGAATAGTCTTTAGGGTATTAGTGAACACCTGTAAAATTCTCAACTCATTTGGAGTTGATTTAGTTAGGTTAATTCTGATTTTAAGTTTCTGTATTTAAATGAATACAGAAAACAAATTCAGCGAATTTCCAAAACTTGGAAATTCAGTTCTAGCTATTCCTTAGCTCCAAAAATGCTAGGACAATTCATGCAAACTCTATGAGCTATAATTGAAATTATGGTTCACTAATTTTTGCATGAACATGGGTGGGATCTCAGAATTAATTCTTCTTTGCTTAATTGCTTAGAAAATTATTCTGGACAAACCACTCAATGAAAAGTGCTAATTTTTGGTCCAGAGGACTTTCTTGTGACAAGGAACTCACATGAAAAGTCTCAGCTCCAGTGGAACCCTGGATCACCCCTGTGCTTTTAACCTCTTTAGGTGATCAATATAAAAGAGGGGGGGAAAACCATTTAGCATTTAATCATCTGTTTAGATCCAAACCTAAACCACTAGCACCAGTGTTATTTTAAATTCTTAAACAGAGTTCCAGTTTTTGAAAACTTGTTAGTAGGACTTGTAGCAAAGTCTTTACAATTAAACAATATGCATATTCTTCACGTGTAGTATCTACGTGGAGGAGTTGAAATCATCGGAGTAGAAATCAAGGAAGGAGGAAAGAGGTTGATCAAGCACCAAGTGATCTTCACTAACTGCATATATATATAAGTCACCTGCAAAACAAAGGCAAGCCCCGGTTTGCATCAAATTTACAAGTTTTTATTTGTATTCACTTCATACGTCTAGTATTATATTTATTGCATTACGTCTAGATGGTATGAAACCCCAAATGCATGACCCAGAAAACCCTGAAGTTTAATGTAGGATAGGTTATCAATTAATTATAACTGTTGTTCTCAATAAAAGTGGATTAAAAGAGGCATAACTCGAGTAGGCAGATTCCTACTCGTGAAATGGGATTAAGGGGGATCAATCGGAAGAGTTGGGAATTGATCCTCATAATTGGGAATGGAGACCGGGCAGTGGATGGAAGGTCAAGGACGTGGTCCTGTGAGCCTAGTCTATGTCTGAGTCGATTAAGGCCCGTTCTCGTGTGCGGCCCCGCTGGACAAGTTTGAGTTGTGTACCGGATGCATACTGGCTATATGGGACCCAGGAAACCGATGTAACATGTTAACCTGGGTGTCGAGGCATACCTCACCGTCTGATGCCGATGCTGAAAGGATAGAGAAGTCGGCTCTACGAGGGTTTGCCGTAGAGAGACTTAATCCCAGTCGGTGGGACCGGTTCGACATTTGGGTGTCGTGTGAAAGGTGGCCACGTACGACGTCAGTGACGGTTGCTGTGTGCAACGTCGAGTACGGGCGTACGTGTCGTGTCAGCCGGGTGTTTTTGATTGCAATCACCGTCGCTCGCGGTAGTGAGCATACTTGTACACTGAGTCGTGACGTAGTAATAAACCGGGGAAATGTTTAATATGCTTCGTGGGTAATCCTCATAATGGAGATGAGGAACGATCAACACTTCACTAAATTTAATTTCCACCTTGGGCTAGAAGCGTCGAGGCAAAGCGTTTCTTGTTTGATTGTGGAGTCTCGACATTGATGGCGCAAGGTCTGTATGAGTCTAGGGTAGTTCACTAAAGTTACTTTCACCTCGGGCAAGTGACATCGAGATGAAGCGTTTCTTGTTTGATTGTGGGGTCTCGATGTAAGTTGCACGAGGTCTATAAAAGTTGATTAAAACTGGAAGCAAGGACTCTCCTTTAGCTCAAGTTCATCGTTTATGAAAAAGGCTATAATCAGCCCTCTATTTCCATCATATAGAGTTTCATGACTAGGGTGACGGGTCAGTCTTGCTGAGCTTCGTGCTCACAGATACTGCACAAGTTGTTTTGCAGGAAATAACTGTACGCTGGGATGTACGGGTGCCTAAGGAGATTCGGAACTCTCCGAGTGGTGAACTCAGGGCAACCCCTGCCGCTGCTACTGTGATAGTGTTGCTAGTGAGAAGGTTCTGCGGGCTGGACACCTTCTCTGTTGCTTAGCATAGATATGAGTCGTGAGTTGTAATAGTCTTCCGCTGTCGTTTATTTTGAGAAGTATTTGTAAACTCAAAACTTTGTAAGTTTCCGCTTGATTTATGTAATATGATGCTTTATTATGTGTGCTGTTGTGTGCCGCATCGCACGGCACCACCCAATGCGATTCCCGGGCGAGGTATCCCGTCCCCGTGAGTGATCGGGATGGTGGGGCCCTCACATCGGAGGTCCTGGAAGGTGATCGGCGACGAGGTCCGAAGTGAAACCACGGCGAGGCTCGTCGGCGCTGTGTTTACACCGCAAGTCACCGAGTTTTCTGCACCTGCAAGGTTCCCCGGAGGCGGTGGATCAAGACCAGAGAGTTAGACCGGAATTTCCGAGCTTAGATCGGCCAGAATTCGCCGGAGAAAGCTCGGGTTCTCACCGGAGGAAAAATAGCAGATCGCGTGGGAAAAACAGAACGAGGCCGGGGTTTTTATAGACGGGGGAGGGCGGCGGGGTGGTTTAGATCGAGTTTGCGTCGCCCCCGAACGGAATTCGGCCGGGATACGCGAGAATTCCCGATCGGTTTCGATTCGGGTGAGAGAGTCCGGCGCTGGCGCGAGGTAGACGAAGAACTGGCGGGCCCCGCCTGTCAGTGGGAGGAAGCGGCGCGCGCGGCTGCGGGCTGGCGCGGGAATAAATGGGCCGGCTGGTGGGTTTCGGCCTACTGGCCGGTTTGTTTCTGTTTTCCTTTTTCTTTTTCTATTTTTTTTCTGTTTTGAGTTTAATTTGAATTCCAGTTTGAATTTGAATTTTTGCAAAACATGCAACACGTCCAAAAAATTTTAAATTCCCCTCTTAACATGATTTAGGGTCTTAACAAGATTTTTGGGATGTTACAACTAGTAATTGGAATAATTATTTACACTAAATCTGGTCATGATCAAACTTTCTTGCTGTTTTAAACTTGTTGCATGCTCACAAGTGCTTTTAATAATAAAAAATAGTCAAGCAACTATTCACATGTTGAACTTTTATGTTCAAATGAAAAATTGAGAAAAAGATCAAGAGAATATGCATGCATCGATCTTCTTATTTTGAGATGGCTTATCATTGTACTTAGATATGAACTTGGAAGAAGTTTTGTATGACTAAAACCATGTCCTTAAGCTTCTGATTGTCAAATGACATAGACTTGGCTCGGTTGGTTAGAATAAGGCTGATGCAGCACATAATCTCTTGCAAATGTCATATGATCTGAATTTATGCTTTGAAAAATAATTAAAATGCAGCAACAAGTGTCATGCTTTCAGGTGTGAGATCATGACTTGCTTAAATTGAAAATTATGCTTGATCTCTAGCATGACTTACACTACTTTATGTATCTCATTGATGTGATAGCGTAAGTTACTTGATAGTATTGCTTGGATGAGCTTTGTTTTATATGTATATGTTATAAATATGCTCATAACAATTAAAATTTCTCTTTTGAACCTTGCTGAATACATTGTCAAAGGGGAAGAAATTGATCACACATTGCACGATTCACAAGTGTTTTGGCACGATTCTTCTCAGGGGGAGAATTTTGTTTTTCTTCTCATTTTATTTCTGATTTACAAAGGGGGAGGAATATGTATAAGGGCAGAAATTTTTGTTTCGAAATTTCTTTCTCATTTGATCGTTTTCAAAACTTTTCATGTGAATAAGCCAATGTTCGGATGTTAAGTGGTGTTGCCAATGCATTCATCAAGGGGGAGATTGTGAGACCTATATGTGCTGAATACATTGGCTATGACGATAAAAGTTTTGAATTCTGCCAAAACACTCTTTTTGTCAAGGTCTGACTCTAGGTCCGAGCTCCGACAAGATCCGACATAAGGTCCGACTTGCTATGGCTAGGTCCGACATGTGTTTGGTTAGCTTCGGCGGTAGGTCCGACTAGCTTTGGTAAGTTCCGGTGCTAGGTTCTGCTAGCTTTGGTAAGTTTCGGCTCAAGGTCCGGTTAGCTATGGCAAGGTCCGGAGCTAAATCCCAATGGTTCTGTTTTTACCATGCAAATGTTTCGAACTTGCTTTACATCTATGGAAAGTTTGCTTAGTATTCTTTTACTAAGTTTTTAAAGTGTTATGGCTGTTTATGGTGGTTAACATTTTGCTATGATTTGCAACATGCTTATGTGATGTGTTCACGTAAGGTGTTGTGGTTTTCGGAACTAACGTTAGTCAAGTCGCGGACTTATGCTCGAAAGTATTGGTTGTCTATTCATGTGCATGTGTTGGTTGAGTTGAAGATATGGCTGGTGACGGGATCCATTGAACTAGTCTTAGGGAGAAGATGAGGTTCAACAACCAAGTTCGGCAGGAATTGTGGTTGAGTTGATCGAGAGGTCGCACAGCATGTTTGGATCAAGAACAATGCATATGAAGGTATCATGGACGTCGTTGGAAGGTGTTTGCACGTGTGCAAGGAGTGCATGGACGTGGCAACATGGTTTCAAGGCGTGATGAAGAGATGTGGACGTAAAGAATTGGTAGGAAAGGTCCAACCGGCTGGATTATGGACTCAGGCTGTGGCTGAGTCGGTTATGGCTCAAATATGGAAAGATTTGAGTTGGTTATGGTAGGATTTCGTGTGGGACACGAAGTTGAGTTGTTTTAAAAATGTGGGATACGTTCCTAAGGTGTTTGTTAGTATTAAGATTGCTTCTATCTGCGTATAGAAGAGTCTTGAGCAGTTATGGAAAGTTTCGATTCAGAAACTAAGTAGGATTAGAGTCCTAGTTTGAAATGGGTTGGCCTCCGGGCTGCTTATATAAGCAAGGGAGGCCAGAGCTCACTAGAAGATGACCTTGGGCTGTTCCTCTTTTATGTTGATGAATGAAATTCATAATTTAGAGGAGCTTTTGTGCCTTGTTCGTACGACTTGTTTTTGTCAAGTCTTTCTCGTCGAGTTTCTAGACAGCACGACAGTGTTTCGGCGTTTTGATCAAAACTCGAGTTTTACAGATCCAATTGACGTGATTCTTTTTGGGTTGTTTCACAACTTGATTATCTATCATCTGTGAAAATTTCACTATCGTTAGATTTGTAGTTTCTGGTCTACATGAGTTTCTTTGCAGTGTTGCAGATCTGGT
The DNA here is from genome assembly GCA_030760725.1 of Neostapfia colusana. Classification (NCBI taxonomy): domain Eukaryota; kingdom Viridiplantae; phylum Streptophyta; class Magnoliopsida; order Poales; family Poaceae; genus Neostapfia; species Neostapfia colusana. The sequence goes on along the minus strand of JASWHV010000019.1, from coordinate 2,198,454 downwards.
ATTTACTCGAGTAGAACAGATTGACCCTCGTTTGATCTTTCAATCATAACTTGAGTTTTTCTTGACGGATTTCTGTGATTCTTGTTGTCATGTTTTCGTGACTTGATTCTCTATAATATACACCACTTTTGTCACGGTTGAACATATTTAGATCAGTCACATTCATGATTTTTAAATAGATCAATTTTCTGCCTAGGGGTTTTTTGTTGCTTCCGCTAAAAAGTTTAAATCTACCATTCACCCCCCTCTGGTAGCTTTTCACATGCTCTTCGATCCTACACATGTCCTTTGGCCTCGCTAACGCTCCATCTCACTTCATGTACTTGATGAACTCGGTATTCATGCCGGAGCTGGACAAATTTGTCGTGGTCTTCATCGATGACATATTGGTATATTCCAAGTCGGAGGAAGAACACATGAAGCATCTGCGTATAGTCTTGCAACGGCTGCGGGATCACAAACTATATGTGAAATTTAGCAAGTGCGAATTCTGGATATCGCAAGTGCCTTTTCTCAGGCATATTATCTCAGCGGAGGGCATCGCTGTAGACCCGAGTAAGATCACACAAGTGCTGAATTGGAAGTCCCCAAGAACTGTTCACGAGGTACAGAGATTTCTCGGACTAGCGGGATATTATCGGAGGTTCATTCCAAACTTCTCAAAGATTGCCAAGCCTATGACAGAGCTGCTGAAGAAGGCTACCAAATATGTTTGGAGTCCAGCACGTGAAGCAGCATTCAAGGCACTAGTGAAGCACTTAACATCAACACCGGTTTTGGCGCAGCCAGACACAACAAAACTGTTCGATGTGTACTGCGATGCATACGGCATTGAGCTCGGATGTGTGCTGATGCAAGACTGAAGGGTGGTTGCATATGGATCACGGCAGCTCAGGAACCATGAGCAAAATTATCCAACTCATGACTTAGAGCTCGCTGTCGTGGTACTCGCACTCAAGATGTGGATGCACTACCTACTCAGTAACCTCGTTCATTTATATACCGACCACAAAAGCCTCAAGTACATATTCACTCAGAAGGAGTTGAACATGAGGCAGCGAAGATGGTCGGAGTTGTAAAGTATTACGAAATAGAGATCCATTATCACCCCGGCAAGGCAAACGTAGTGGCGGATACACTGAATTGCAAATCACACGTCAACAATCTGACCATCACACCGTTGGAAGAGAGCGAGCCACCATTGCATGTGATTCCACATGGAGCTCTCTACAACTTAGCCTTTATCCCCACCATCAGTGAAGAAATAGCGGCAGCTCAGAAACATGACAAGGGCATGTCGCATTTGTGAAGACTTGTAGACAGTGGAGAGCTGAAATGTTTCCGGAAAGACGGAGACGGCATCCGATGGTTCAAGGACCGTATCTCGTACCCCAGACCCAGAGTTATGGAAGAAAATCTTTGATGAGGCTCACTTGTCAAAGTTTTCTATTCACCCCGGCAGCAACAAGATGTATCAAGAACTCAGAAGCAAGTTTTGGTGGACACGAATGAAGCGGGAGATCATGAAGTACGTGTCCGAGTGTGATACATGCCACAGGGTGAAGGCTGACCACATGAAAAAACAGGGACTGCTACAACCACTGAGCATTCTTGACTGGAAGTGGGAAGATGTGAGCATGGACTTCATCGTTGGTTTACCCACCACATTTCAGAACCATGATTCAGTGTGGGTAATCGTCGACCGGTTCATCAAAGTTGCCCATTTTATCCCGGTCAACACCAACTACAACGCCAAGAAATATGCTGAATTGTACATCTCACGGATGCTATGCTTGTACGGTGTACCCCGCACCATCATATCGGATCGGGGCACTTTATTTGTGTCTCGTTTTTTAGAGCAGCTACATGCTTCTTTGGGGACGAAACTGATCCGTAGTTCAGCATACCACCCGCAGACGGATGGGCAAACTGAGTGGGTAAATCAGATTCTAGAAGATATGCTACGAGATTGTGTTATCAACCACGATAAGAATTGGGATGATCATATATTGTTAGCCGAGTTCTCGTACAATAATGGGTACCAAGCCAGCATCAAGATGGCGCCTTACGAGGCGCTATACGGGAGAAAATGCCGCACACCGCTGAATTGGTGTGAGTATGGCAAAATGGTCACCTTCGGGATTGATCTTGTCAACAATGCGGAGGAAAAGGTTCGGCTGATTCAAGCGAACCTAAAAGCCGTCCAATCCTGACAAAAACAGTATGTGGACTGGAGAAGACGACCGTTACAATTCGAAGTCGGGGATCATGTGTATCTAGGTGTGTCTCCAATGAAGGGCGTGAACAAATTCGAGGTGAGAGGAAAGTTGGCACCCCGATTAATCAGTCCATTCCAGATTGTGGAAAGATGTGGATCAGTTGCATACCGGCTGGAATTACAGGCGACACTCTCCGGTGTGCACGACGTCTTTCACATTTCTCAGCTGAGGAAGTGTCTTAAGCTATCAACTACCATTCAGCTGGGGGACATTGAAGAACTGAAACCGGATCTCACTTATCGAGAAAAACCGGTTCAGATAATTGATGAAAAGGCCCGAACCACACACAACCGTACGTTGTGGTTCTACAAAGTTATATGGAGTAATCACTTCGTACACGAAGCGACATGGGAGAGCGAAGGTTTTCTTCGCGCTAACTACCCCGACTCTTTCACGTCGCACATACGGTAATTTTCCACCGTCCTCTCTCTCGTTTTCACCTTATAATCTCAGGATGAGATTCTTTTAAGGGGGGGAGAAATGTAAGGGCCTAAGTTTCTGCGCACACTCAAAGTGTTCATCACACCACACACACCTCATTTGTGGAAATATTATGAACACATTTGAAGAGCTAGTAAACACCATCAACATGGTCATTAGATGATAAACTCACAAAATGCAAAAGGGGCATTTCCCACATGCATCATATACGGGCAGAGCATATAAAAAACTCCTACACTTTGTTAGGAATGCTCATGCCAAATTTCACCCAAATCCAAAACCTTTTTGAGGTATTTTTGGTCATAATTAGAAAGAGGCTGGTTTGAACTCCAATTCAAATTCAAACTCCTTCTACCCCATGAATTCAAAAGTAGGACTCATATTTACACTCATCACATTTTTGTGAGCTCACACACCAATTTTCACTCCATTTGGAGTTGATATTGACATGAGCCAATTTAAGCAAATTCAAATTTAATTTGATATTCAGACTGCATATGTGCTATGAATATAGTCAAACACTTCACCATTTGAATTCTACCAAGTTCAAATGGGCATTCGGTGGATAATTCAAATTGCAAAGGGTATTAGAGGAACTACTGTTTAGAGCAGTGGGAGAAATTAAATTTCAGGGGTTAGAATGGGAGTGGGGCCCTCATGTCAGTCTCTCCTGTGATCACAACCGACTGAAGCAACCGAGACTCGGTTTCTCGGGCTGCAGCTGAGCGCGCCACCGAGCCACAAGCACCGGCCAGCAGCTGCTTCGCTCGCTCGCGCGCGCTGGAGGCCCCCGATCGACGTCCTTACCCGGCGCCCGGACCACCTCTAGGATATTTCATCGATCACAGTGATTTGCATCACCCCGAGCGAAAGAACCTCGCCGCTCTCCCGAGCTCTCAGTTCCACCATCGTCCGGCCGAACCAGTGGTTGTCACAGCAAGCTGAGACCGCAACCGAGTTCGCCGACCCTTGCTCGACGTTCTCGCACCGGTTCAATACCGTGACCGACCTTCCTCGAACTCCACCGCGCCATCTCTTCTTCCTCGGTTCAACTCGAGCCGCCGCCACAGGAAGAACTCTTCCGGCCACCACAGTCCACCTTTCCCCGAGCTGTGAACAGCAAAGAGGTTCGTCAAAGCTCCCTCTTCCATTACCGCAAGCTCCGGCGGCGTGACATGAGCTGTCGTCGCCAGAATTTCACGATTTTGCGCCGGTGTACAAAAGAGGCCGCCGGACCACTTCGCAAAATTCATGCTACACACCGCACCACTCATCACCAAACTTATAGAACTACATCTAGACGTCCGTGCGATTCTATAGGATCCGAAACTTTGGAGAACCGTTGGGTGTAGCCACTGTTCTTCGAGTTTTACTAGGATTTCAGATTTCTGACGTAGGTCGCATGGTGACATCCTAGTTGCGGCTGTTTCCGAGCTCCTTTGAGTTCATGACGACCTTCCCTCTGGTGCACTGATGCTCTACGACCGTTTGCTCGATCAGTTGGGGTGCTAGGAAGTCCGGCCGACACGGCCAAAGTTCTTCCGAAGCCGCCGCTCATCACCGGCCATGTTCCGGTAGTTGTCATGTCGTGCTAAGGCCAGTACCGTGTTCCCCGTGTGGGATTAGGGCACGGCATAGCCCCTCCGGCGAGCACTCCGCCGGGGGGGGGGGGGGGCGGCCGAGCGTGGGAGGTCGGGAGGTTGAAGAAGCCCCTGGTCCCAAGTGTCAGCGAGCAAATATTTAAACTGGGGATCCGCTGTGGCACCGGATCGTCTGTGGCTGCGCGCGAAAAACCCCGTAGCCCCGTGTGTCAGCCGCTGAGGAGTTGCCACGTAGCCCCGGTCCCACATGCAGCAATTTAAACTTTTCCCCGATTTTTAGTTCTAGTTCAAACTTCAAACCCACATAACTTTGGCTAGGAAACTCCAAATCGAGTGAACCAAATTTTGTTGGATTCAGCTCTCTGAGTAATTTCCAACAAATCAAGTTTCACTTTATGAATATCCATATTACTACAGAATTAATTCTTCAATATTTAAAATTTTTAGAATCATAACTGGAGAACCCTTTGGAGGAAAATTCTGTAATTTGGCCAGGATGTTCACCAAAATATCATTGAGCTACCATAAAAATTCCAGATCCTTTTGAGCTAATTTGATTCACCTAATGGTGTGATTAATAAAACTGTTCCAAAGAAAATGGAAAGTGTTCAGAAACATTTTCAGAATTTCTCTGAAATTGTTTAGCTCATATCTTTGGCTCGGAATCTTCAAATTAAGTGAAACCAACTCTATTTGAACCCTCTGAAAATCTAGTTTTCATAAGGTCATGGCTTGCTCCATAAAAATCCCTAGAACACCCTAAGAGCTCCAATTAAGGCAAAGTACACAATTAGTTGTGGAGGGCTCAAATGAGATTTGCTGCAAATGAAACTTGGCCAAGTCTATGTTTAGGTTGTATCCAAATCACAGTAAAATTTCAGAGTCATTGGGTCTGTCTAGCAATATTTATAGTCTTAACAAATTCAACTTCAAATTCAAATGCATTCAAATTGATACATACATGTATTTATCTCATGTAGTCGCTAAGGTTGAGGAGGAGCTCGAAGTCTTAGACTTCATCACTCTGGAGGAACAGCTAGCCTACGACCAACAGCAGCAAGGCAAGCTCCAGTTTGCATTAGCCTTTTTATAAATTTTACTGTTTTGAGAACTTACTTTGAGCACTCACTTAAATTATGCATTAGAGTCTTGTTTGAAAACCCAAATGCATAGCCAAGAAAATCCTGGTTTGGGCTTAGGTTTGTAAACCTTGATTAGCCACTGCAATGCTAAGTTAGTGTAGGATTTGGTACAAGTCGAGTAGTTGGAACTACTCGCGAGAATAGGCTAGAGGCACACTACTCAGGTAAAGATAGCAAATGGAACACATGTCAATAAAAATGAGACAGGGCGGAGAGTAAGGGCAGCAGGACGTTGGGGCCTGGGTGCCATAGCTTCGCTTGTGTCAGTTGAGGACCAAGTCGTGTGCGGGCCTGTTGAACAAGGTAGAACAGTACCGAAGACCTAATGGATATATGGGAACCGGGAAACCGATGTAATTCGGGTAGCTGGGTGTTGAGGCATTGCTTGTCGTCCAGAGAGTAGGTTGAGAGCTTGAGGTGTAAATCGGCTGGCGGCACTGCGGATGCGCGTGCAGAGACCTCTTGCTCGGGACGATAGGACCGGTTCAACATTTGGCTGACGGGTGAAAGGTGGTTGCGTATAACGTCCGTGATGGTTGCTGTAAGAAACATCGAGTACGGGCGTATGTGATGGGTTATTCGGGTAACCCTGCAGGTGTAAATCGATTATAATCTCTGTCCCTCGCCGTCAGTGAGTAACACTTGTTCACTGTACCGTGACGTAGAAAGAACAGGCTAGAGTCGTGTAAAAGTTGCTGATTGAAAGATATACCTTGATTGTTAATGACTTGTTGTAGTTTAGAGCAAATTAAAGTTCCGTTTCAACCTTGGGCAAAGCACATGAGAGAAATGTGTTTCTTGTTTAATTGCGGCCCTCTTGTGTGCCTTAGTGTGAGGTTCTCCATAATTTGCTGCTAAAACTTGAAAGTAAGGTTCAAATAAGTAGGCGAGTCCTTTGCAACTTACATTCCCAATTACACATAATCCAACATGTAGAAGTTTCATGTATAGGAAAGACGGGTAAGACTTGCCGAGCCATCGTGCTCACTGCTTGTATTTGAAGCTTTTGCAGGGTGTTATGAGGAAGAGACTCCCGAGGAGGAGACAGAACCCCAAGAGGGAAACCCCGTTGAGTGGGAGTCGTGCACGCCGCCGTGTTAGTATGCGTGTGTGCCAGCGGGGACACGTTCACGGGCTGAACCTGAACTCGGTGCGTAGTCTACGCCCGTGAGTGTAGACTGAACATATTTTGTTGTAAAAATGTTCATAAACTCGTTTATGTAATAAAACTTTGCTTCCGCTTTGTACCTTTTATGTGTGTTATCCGGTGCTGTGCAACGCAACATCCCTCAGCTTGATCCTGGCTCGACGAGGTCGTGAGGCCGCGTCAAAACGTCGGGTGGCAAGCTCTATCCGACAGAGGAGGAGTGACTGGAGCGCACCAAGAAGAAAGAGGTGGAAGCACCGAAGGGTGGTCGTGGTGGTCCTGGTGGCAAGAGAGGTCGAGGGCGCGGTGGTCGCGGTGATGGTGCAGGATCATCGATAGGCCCGTGGTAACAACTGGCACCGGTGTGGCAAACCTAGCCACTGGGCGAGGGAGTGCAGGAGCAGCAAACCCAGAAAGGAAGAACATGCCGTGGTAGCACATGAAAACAAGAAGGCCCTGCTTCTTGCTTAGATTGACAATCAGGCACAGGAAGGCTGTCACTCAACAAGTTGAGAGGGTGCACTTACTGGAAGAGAAGGTATTTGCAGCTCTGGGTGACAAGGACGATAGGGATCGATGCCGTTGGGTGATGGACATCGGGGCATCTGTCACACCCAGTTTTTCCGAAGAACAACCGAGTGAATATCACATGTATGCCAGGATCATTTTCTCATACATGTGATGACAAATAGTGAAACATCATTTATTACAAGCCAGTTGTCGAATATAAATAAGTCTTACATAGCAAATGTCTCGATGGACAATAATAAGTTCATCACAAGTAAATAAACTAGCAGCGGAATATTATTCTTGAGGGCTCCGTCACAGGCGTTGCCCGGGGGTCTCCATGAACCTAGAAACCTTCTTCGGGTCCAAAGTATTGGTCATTATACACCACCTCATTATCTTGACCTGAGCAGCAATATAAACCAACAAAATGTGCAAGGTTGAGTACCAATGGTACTCAACAAGTGTGGGAAAATTATATCATGCATGGCTAGAACAAGGAGAGGTTGAACTCATGGTTAAAGCACTACGCAATTAATACCTATCACCTTAGCTTATTAAGCACCTACATTACTACACAGGTGAAATGGTCCCAATCTCCCATCCCATCATCATAATCCAATAACCATAACATCATTTCCAATGTTAAGCTCCCCGCTTAACATTCTCAACTTCCAAAACCATCACTCCTCTAATCATGAATAAGTCCAAGCCGCTCTTGACCGTGAGCACGGCTGTCAGGACAGTTTTGACTATGCAGAGTTTGCACCACTGTACCCACATGTAGTGATTTTATCCCCCGTTGCCGGGTGGACTAAAAGAACCTCCATTATGCCAGTGGCTACGAACCACATTCACACTTCCCAGGTGTGTAGCCAGGAGATCACTACAAAGCCTTTACAAAGGGATTCCCGACGAGCGTGGGCCCACTGAGGTTTCACCCCTAACGGCATACAAGAGGCTCCAACCCCGCTGCAGTGGCCCCCTCTTGAGCCTTGCGGTTCATATGGTAGTCCACCTGACACCTATTCCCCGCACCATCCAACACACCCATACTACGCCGGGGATACACCTAATTAATTGGCCAAGCTGCCCCATCTCAGCATGTGGTTGGCACGGTAAAGCCAGGTTACATGCTCCATGAACCGGTCCTTAGGATCCAGGCAAGTACTAAACACAAACCCGAGTCTCGTGCACCCAGCACACAACCAAAACATCCAACTTGCCTTGATCCCTACCTCTACATAACTCACAATATCTCATTCAAGAGTATGGTAAAATAAACTGATGATCTCATATCCCAAATATTCCATTCTAAGCATGGCTAAGCATATGCATAATAATAAATGACATGATAAAATAAATCCCAACCCAAGCTACAAGGAAACAAGGTAATCAATTCTAGGGAAACTTCCTAGCATGGGTTTCATATTTCAATTGACAATGCAAATAATGCTAGCTACACATCCTAGCATAGGATCAAAGTGGTCAAGGACACTTGCCTCCTTCCTGCTGCTCTTGAAATGGGTAGTCCTGGTCTTGGAAAGGAATAACTTGCTCTTGAGCAGGTTCTACATCATACCATCACACATAGCAAAAGAAAAACAACAATCCATAAGACATAGTTCACACTTCCACTTCATACAAACCACACATTCATATTTATGAAAGTCATTCACCATTATATGTGTTGTGGCTACTCTATGTGTGTTGATTTGTGGCTTGCATGCACTTTTAATCATGTGTATATGATTCCTACTTTTGTGTTCACATTTATACTTACATACTATATATATGAGTTTCCAATTTAAATAAATCCCTTATATTCAATTACTACACCTTTTATCTACCTAGTATGCATGAAAGGTATTTTCCTTCTCCATATGTGTCTTCATAATTTCTACCAACCCTAAACTGAATTCTTTGTATTTTAGAAACTCAATTTATGATTTATTAGTTGCTATATTTTCAGATTTATTTCCTATGCCTAAGTGGGAACTTTATTATAAAAATAACAAGACACATCATCTAAACATAATAGGTTCTGATCTAAAATATTTGCTAATATATTTTTGACCTTTTCCTCTGATGTGAACTATTTTACAATTATTTTCCCTATTTTCTAGAACTATTCTTTACTTAAAAATGTGTCCCTAAATGTGAATAGTAAATTAAACAGATTCAATTCAGCCCAAAATATGTTTTTATCTCACTCCAAAGTTTCCTAAATTCTGAGAAAGTCTTTAATTTAATTTTGACAATATGTTTGTCCCACTTTTTAATTTTTAAACACTAGCCACATATTCAATTTCCCAAATTAGATACTAAACAGGGCTAAAAAGGTAAACTCACCCCACTACAGGGTCTATACTATTATTTTAAGAATTCTCGGGGGTCTAGCTACTCATAACAGAGGAGTTTTTCCAAATTTTTATTAAGTTCAGGGGCTAAAACTGATTTTTAAATGAATTTACATGATTTTCTGAAGTTCCAGAGGCTAGATCAGAAGTTTCCGGGGCTAGCTCTTATTTCCCGAGAACCCCAGGGGGTAGCACGTAAGATTTCCAGTCTTTATAACGCGGGGCTGACGTGGACCGTCCGATTTTAAACCGACGGCTGAGATTTTAACGTCGAACCGGTACGCGGGGATTTAAACCCTACCGTGCGATTTAAAATAAACGGCGCACAAGCGGTCACGTTGCTCTAATCGAACGCGGGCGGCGCTGCCGGTGGCGCACGGCGGCGGGAAGCGGCGATCTCGCCGGAGACTTTCGGATCTTCGAGAATTCTCCCTAGAACTGTGATTTTATGGCATAGATCGGTGGAGGGGAGGTCGGGGATCTCACCTCGGGGGTTTTCTTGAGCTCGGAGGTCCTGGAAGGTGATCGGCGACGAGGTCCGAGGTGAATTCATGGCGAGGCTCGTCGGCGCTGTGTTTACACCGCAAGTCACCGAGTTTTCTGCACCTGCAAGGTTCCCCGGAGGCGGTGGATCAAGACCAGCGAGTTAGATCGGAATTTCCGAGCTTAGATCGGTCAGAATTCACCGGAGAAGTCTCGGTTCTCACCGGAGGAAAATCGGCGGATCGCGTGGGAAAAACAGAACGAGGCCGGGGTTTTTATAGACGGGGGAGGGCGGCGGGGTGGTTTAGATCGAGTTTGCGTCGCCCCCGAACAGAATTCGGCTGGAATACGCGAGAATTCCCGATCGGTTTCGATTCGGGTGAGAGAGTCCGGCGCTGGCGCGAGGTAGACGATGACCTGGCGGGCCTCACCTGTCAGTGGGAGGAAGCGGCGCGCGCGGCTGCGGGCTGGCGCGGGCGCTGGTTGGGCCGGCTGGTGGGTTGCGGCCCACTGGCCGGTTTTTTCTGTTTTCTCTTTTTTTTCTTTTTCTATTTCTTTTCTGATTTGAGTTTAATTTGAATTCCAGTTTGAATTTGAATTTTTGCAAAATATGCAACACGTCCAAAATTTTTTAAATTCCCCTCTTAACATGATTTAGGGTCTTAACAAAATTTTGGGGTGTTACAGCATCAAATCATATGACTGGGTCCCGGGCAGTTTTCTCAAGCATTGACAGCAAGACAGTGGGTACTGTCAAGTTTGCTGATGGTTCAGTTGTGAAGATTGAATGGTGTGGTACTGTGCTCTATGAGTGCAAAAATGTAGAGCATTGAGTGCCAACCAATGTATACCACATCCCTCAACTTACTGCCAATATCATAAGTCTTGGGCAGTTGGATGAAGATGGCTATGAGGTGCTGATCAGAGATGGAAACATGATCACCAGGGATGAAAAGCAGAAGCTACTGACCAAGATTTCACGCAGTCCAGGAAGACTGTACAAGCTGGACCTTCAAATCACAAAGCGCTATGTCTGGCAGCATGTGTAGGAGAAGATGTTTGGCGTTGGCATGGCCGGTTTGGGCATGTCAACTTTACCTGTCTAAAGAAGATGAGTACTCAGGGGCTGGTGCGTGGACTACCAGCACTGACGCAGGTGGAGAAGGTCTGTGAGGCTTGCTTGGCAGGAAAACACAAACGAGCTTCTGCAGTGCGACGTGCAACCAAATCTTTAGAAGTGGTCCATGGTGATTTGTATGGGCCAATCAGTCCAGTTACACCAAGAGGTAACAAGTATTTCTTGCTCTTGGTTGATGATTACAGTCGGCACAAGTGGGTTGCACTCTTGCCCACAAAGGATGAAGTAGCAAACGCTATCAGGAGGATACAGGCGGCAGCTGAGAGGAAGAGTGGCCATCTGCTTGGTACTCTGAGGACAGACTGTGGAGATGAATTTACTGCTGAACACTTCAGATAATATTGCAGTGAACTTGGGATAAGGAGAGAGATGACTGCACCATATACACCACAACAAAATGGTGTTGTGGGGAGGAGGAATCAATCCGTTGTGGCCACTGCTAGGTGCATGTTAAAAGCAAAGAAACTTCCCGGCATGTTCTGGGGGGAGGCAGTGAATTATGCACTCTATCTTCTCAACAGAACATCCTCAAAAAGTATTGCAGGAAAGACTCCATACGAGCTCTGGACTGGCAACACTCCCAGTGTACAGCATCTGCGTACCTTTGGGTGCATAGCTCATGTGAAGGTGAATACACCTAATCTAAAGAAACTAGATGATAAGAGCAAGAGGATGATTTTTGTAGGCTATGAACCAGGGTCTGCAGCTTATAGATGCTATGATCCTCTCACCAAAAGCGTGCATATCAGTAGGGATGTTATTTTTGAGGAAGATGCAATGTGGGACTGGAGTAAGACAGAGGAAACTGAAGCTGATTCAGAGCTTAGTATTGAAGATTACTCTGGATTTTTTCCTCCAACTGAATCTGAGGTAAGAATGCAAGATCATTCTGTTTGGGTTCCACATATCTCACTAGTGCAGCAGGAAGGAGGAGCATCATCTAGTCCACAACCATCTGTGGGTCAGAGAACACCCTATGTTGGAACTGAATGTCAAGCACCTGAGCATGGGATTCAGTTTGCTACACCACCTTCAGACCCAGAACAATATCTTGATTCAGATCATGAAGACGATGCACCTCTGAGGTTCAGACGAATGAGTAATGTCCTTGAACCAGTCTCACCTCCAGGACAGGCAGCCAGGAACATACATTGAGAATTGTTCTACGCAGATGAACAAGAACCTTCAGACTTCAGTCAAGCATAGCAGATACTCTCTTGGAGACAGGCTATGGCTGAAGAAATCAACTCCATAGAAGAGAACAGCACCTAGAGGTTGGTAAATTTACCTACTGACCACAGACCCATTGGACTCAAGTGGGTGTATAAACTTAAAAAGGATGCCAGTGGTAAAATAGTCAAGTATAAAGTAAGACTTGTTGCTAAAGGCTATATTCAGAAGGAAGAGGTTGATTTTGATGAGGTGTTTGCTCCAGTTGCTAGGTTAGACTCGGTGAGATTGTTGCTTGCTCTGGCTGCACAGGATGGTTGGACAGCTCACTATATGGATGTCAAATCAGCATTTTTAAATGGGGAGCTAAAGGAAGAAGTGTATTTCTGCAGCCACAAAGATTTGAAAAAAAGGGGCAAGAACATAAAGTCTAGAAGCTTCATAAAGCTCTATATGGTCTAAGGCAGGCTCCTAGGGCCTGAAACACTAAGTTAGACAGCACTATGAAGAGGTTGGATTTCATTCAGAGCTCGTTGGAGCATGGCTTATATGCAAGGGGCACTGAAAATGCAAGACTACTTGTGGGAGTGTATGTTGATAACTTGATAATTGTCAGTGGGTGTGACAGGGTGATCACTGATTTCAAAAGTCAGATGAAAGCTGAGTTCAAAATGAGTGATCTTGGACCCTTGAGTTTCTATCTGGGCATAGAAATTCAATAGAGGAAGGGGCAAATAACACTCAGTCAAGCAGCATATGCCTCTAGGATTGTTGAAAAAGCTGGTCTGATAGGATGTAATCCCTGTGCCATACCTATGGATCCAAAGACTAAACTCAGCAAAGTTAGTACTGCAACTCAAGTGGATTTGGCCTGATTTGGCCTTCTCAGTGGGATATGTCAGTCGGTTCCTGGAGAGACCAACTGAAGAACACCTAGCAGCTGTTAAGCGTATCATCAGATATGTGGCCGAACAATCAACCTTGGCTGTCAGTATGGAAAATATTTTGGTTGGAAGCTACTGGGATATAGTGACAGTGATCTGGGGGGAGATGTTGATACAAGAAAGAGCAGGTCGGGTATAGCATTTTTCCTTGGAAGAAGTCTGATCAGCTGGCAATCCCAGAAGCAAAAGGTTGTGGCATTGTCGACATGTGAAGCTGAGTATATAGCAGCTGCTTCGGCAGCATGTAAGGGGATCTGGCTTGCTCGATTACTTGGAGAACTGAAGAATACAACTGTGAAAGGTGCAGTTCTGAAAGTCGTCAATCAATCAGCTTTGGCTCTGATGAAAAATACTGTCTTACATGACAAGAGCAAGCATATACAGATAAAGTTCCATTTTATTCGTCAGTCTGTGGATGATGGTGATATTCATCCGAGTTTCATCATTGGTGAAGATCAACTAGCTGACATTTTGACGAAGACACTTCCAAGAACAAGATTTCTAGAAATGAGGGAACGCCTCGGGATGTGTTCAGTAGCAGCACAAGCTTAGGGGGCGATTTGTCAGAGTTAAGCTTAGTTCTGTGTCGAGTCTCCATATTTGCTTTGGTGAACATTGCATTGTCAGTTAGTTGCATGTTTGTTTTTCGTATCTGATCACGCACGAGCTCAAACTGGGCATGGTGATCGTGTGTGTGTGTTTTGACGGCAGCGAGAATAACTCATGGTAGCCCGGTGCCTTCGCCATGACTCTGTCCACGATTATCGTGCGGCATGGCGTGTAAAGCGCATCACAGCGCATGCATTCTTACGTTAAATAGCAAACTCAACAGAAAAGACAGCAGTAGCGTTGGAATTTGGGCCATTCAAGTGGCCCATTCAGCTGAAATTCTAAAGAAACATGGCTGTTGGTTTTAGTCCCATATTGCTAGTTCAAGGTGGTGCAAACAAACTTATATAGTAGCCCTCATACCCATGGCTGAATAGAGAAAACAATATTATAACGAGGGGTTGGCTATATATATACTCATACAAACGTACACGCGCGCGCGTATCCACGATTTTTCGCGTGTTCTTCCACGTGACTTGCGACGTGCGACTGTGGCCAGGCTGCATTGAGTGTACTAATAGAGAATTAGTGCATGTTTTATTGCCATAAACACCATTCGTTTTTGTTAGACTGTGCAATTATGTGGGTTAATCAAGGGTGGTTTAGTCATTTATATGGGATTAGGGTTAGGGGCACTTTAGTATTTTTCCATCACCTAATCCCTCTATATAATGTACGCTTGACTCTCAGGATTAATCATCCAATTCATCCTCCTCTAATATGGTATCATTAGCTAGGTTAGTTTAGGATTAGTGCTTAACCCTAACCCTAATGGCTCAGCCGCCGCCGGCGCCACCGCGCCGCCTCCCTGGGCCGCCGCTGGCGCTACCGCGGCCGCCCTTGTTGCGCCCTACCCCGCCGCCGCTGTCTCTGCAGGCGCCGCCGCCCCTGCTGCAACCTACCCCGTCGTCGCCCCTGCAACACCCCACCATGCCGCCGCAGCCACCGCCGCCCCTAGCGTGCCGCCTCACCCCGCCTCCTCCCCTGCAAGCGCTGCCGTGACTGCTGCCTCTGCAGCGCTGCCGCCCTGGGCTGACGCCCACGTGCCGCCTCCCTGGGCCATCGCTGACGCCATTGCGCACCACCCTGCCACAGCCCCTGCTGCGAGGCTGCCGCCGCCTGGCTTTGGGGCGCCGCCGAATCTCGGCCAGCCAGCGCAGCACCCGGCCAGCATGCACGGGGGTCCACCACGGCCGGCTTGCCAGGCAAGTTACGGGGGAGAGGGCGCCGGATCGGTTGGCGCCCCCCACCATAGGCCGGCTGTTGTCGCCGCCACCGCCACCGCGTTTCCGAGGATCGGACCAGCCGCCGGCGGACCTCTTGTAGTTACCACCAGCAAACCTGTCGCCGTCGTTGTTTTCATGGCAGGTACTACATCCGGGCCTCACGATCCAGCGGCCACGTTTACCAGTCTCGACATAGACGGGAGCACCACGACAACCGTCCCACCGGTGATCCCATTTCCAGCCACTCGTGACGCTGCTGATAGCGCAGCCACTGCCTCTTTCTATGGCACCGATATGACGGACACCTCCGGTATCGCCGCAGCCCTACCTGCCTCTCATGAGCGTGAGCGGGCACTTGCTCTCACCCTAGAGCAGGAGCGTGCCTCTGTGGCCGCTCTATCTCACCAGCTCGAGTAGAGTGATCACCGACCGATGAGTGCTACCTACCTGCCTCCCTCAGACGCTGATATGTACTCGGTTTCACTTGTGGCTGCTCTTCATGCACAGGTCATCAGGATTCAGAACATCCGAACACTTGTGTCGGTTGTCCTCAGCTCCGAGTCTACCTCATACACCCGGTGGTGTGACCTGGTGCTTCTCACATTGAGGCGCTTCCGCCTCGATGACCATGTCCTCCAGTATGGTTCTTCACTGGATGTCTCCTGGATCAGCATGGACATCCTGGTCTTGTCCTGGATCCTTGGCTCCCTCTCACAGGAGCTACAGAACATCGTTGGGCAGCGCGGTGGTGGCACTGCTCGACGGGATTGGCTGGTGCTTGAGCAGCGCTTTCTAGGGAACCGCGTGACTCGATCCCTCTACATCAGCGCAAAGTTCCAGAACACTGTCCAGGGTGACCGCTCTGTCTCCGCATACTGTCGGAAGATGAAGGCCATGGCGAATGCTCTACGTGACCTTGGTGAGTCGGTCACCGACAAAGCTCTTGTTCGTCGGGTCCTTTAGGGCCTTAATGAGCGCTACTGTCATCTACCGACGTGGCTTCTCCATCTGGAGCCACCCATTATGTGACACCCTCATCTCGGGTGTCAGCATATGTTCATGTTTTATGAAGAAGAAAAACATTTTAAGAAAAGAAGGAACAGAGACAAGTATCAAAAGGATGGCCAACAAAGCTCTCCGAGAGCACCGAAGGCAATTTCCACGGCCAGCAGACCACGTGGCGTGTTCGGAGCTCATCCCCAAGAAATTGGGAGAGGTCCGCCTCTAAACTGGCTACGTGGCAGGCTCGAGGGTCATCTCCGCGATTGGAAAGAGGTCCGACCCTGTGGGACACGTGTTGCCGTAGAGCCAGCCTCTGCGGAAGAAGCAAAGGCATTTTTCATGGGACACATGTCACCTTCGGAGCTAGTCCTCACGGAAGTCAGGCGACCAATCGCACGGGATACGTGTTGATCTCGGAACCCATCTCCGAGAAGTCCGGATCTATTGAACACGTGTCGCCACTGGAGCTTATCTCCGGAGGTCCGTCGCTGCTGGACACGTGTCGACCTCGGGGCATGTCCCTGAGGGAAGGAAAGGCGGAAAGACCGGCACCCACACGTGGCGTGCACGGATCTCACCTCCGAAGAAGAGGGGGGGGTCTCGATCGATTGACACGCGGCACAACCGGAGCTCGTCTCTGCGGACGAGGAGGTACCAGGCCCCGGAGGACACGTGGAGCTTCCGGAGCTCATCATCACGGAGGTAGCGAGTTCTGGAGCGGTTTTTACGCCTAAAGATACCGGTACGCAACAGAAACCGATCTAAATTCCACGATGTTACCAAATATAAGACGTTAGGATCCAACAAAGATCTGAATAAGACTCTTATTCGGGATCCAATCCGATTAGGACTCTTCTCTTCCCGATTATAAATAGAACCCAAAACCCCTGGCCGAAACCACAAACTTCTCTTTCAAATCCTGAGCCGACGACTTAGAGCCCTAGCCCTAACTCGCCGAGCAAAACATCGCCGAAGCGCAACAAGGGAGATCATCGGAGGAGAACCAAGCGGTCTGAGGAGGACCCCGAAGACAAGAAGAGCGTGAGGTAGGACTTCAATACCACCTTACGATATCATTCTGTTCATCTCTTTGCATCTGTTCTTCGATTCCTTTCGAACAGAAGCCTTTTCGTGGGCAGAACACTCGATGATCAGTTTGATCTAAAGACAAGATCATCGCCACGTTCATCTTTGATCCGAACACCTCTGACCATGCAAGCCATGCAAGAACAACAGATCAATCTAATAAAACTAATCGTAGAATAGCATGCATGTGCATCATCGCATCTAGTTTAGGGTTTGTGCATGATATTGATTGCTGTGAATTTTGTATGCACGTGAATCCTACATAGCAGGACAGACTCAGGAAGCTGTCTACGACGAGCTGCAGCAACAAGATTTTGAGAATCAAGAACAACCCGAACCGCAAGAACAAGGCAAGTGCTCCTTGACCATGTTGATCCTATGTTTTGGGTAAAACTATTTGTTTTGCGAAAAGGTGTGTGTGCTGAGTCAAACATGATGGGAAACCTTTTTATAGGACTTTACTAGTTTTGGTTAAACCACCCTTGTCGCCAGGGAAGTTATGAGTCAGGTATGGTTTTTGTTTTTATGCTTCGCTGAGTCCATGGGATGGGGAAGCGAGATAGATGTGTCGAGCTAACTGCACTCATACTGATAATAAACAACTGATGAGGTTAAATGAACATGGATCGGAGGGAGATCTAGGCAAGCTTGGGTTTGTGAATGAGGTAGAATGAGATGGTGGCTTTACTTGCCGTAGATCTAAGGACCGGTTCATGCATGCACATGCCAGGATAACAGTGCCACCACAAGGCCAAGTATGGGTGTGGCTTAGCTGAGTAATTAGGTAAGTTGCTAGAGTGTTATGGACTGTGGAAGGCGCGGGGAATGGGAGTCGAGTGAGGACTGCCCTGGGAACTGCATGGCACAAGAGGGGGCCCGTGGGTGGGAGAATTGGAGATTCTAGTCTGCCGGTGAAACCTTAGTGAGTCCATACATCTAGTAACCCCTTTGTAAAGGCTATTTTGTGATCTCTTGACCATACACCGACGGTTGTGTACTGGTATAATGGAGGTTCTGCAGTCGCCGACCGGTGACGAAATCACAAACTTGTGGGTAAAGAGGTGCAAACTCTGCAGAGTTATTAAAACTATCATGATAGCCGAGCTTACGGTCACGAGCACCTGGCTAAACTGCCATGATTAGATGGGATGGTTACTGGAATGGTTATTGGGAAGGTTTTTGGGTTATGGTTATTGGTTATGGTTTGGTTTGGGACTGTTGAGTTCGGGAGGTGAGATGGGTGTATGACTGATGAGTCATATGAGATTGGTCTCGGTGCGAGACGAGGTTGTTTCATGAGGTGAGATGGTAGCAAATACGAGGAGGTATTCGTGAGTATGGGTAAAGGATTGGTTAATGTTTGGATGGAACATGGAAAGCGATGGAGGTATGTTGGTAATTTAATACATGCTGGGATTGCATTCATCTAAAGTTAAGTTGCTGTTTTATCATGGTTTTATAAATCTGCTTTTCTGCAAATAAGCCTTTTTATACCTACCTTGTTTATGAGCTGCATATCATGTGTTTTCCCGCACTTGCTGAGTACATCATTGTACTCAAACTTGCATTATTATTTCTTCATCAACAGCAAGAGAAGGCTACTATGAAGACTGAGTAGAGCATTATGGCATGTGATCTGTCCTCAACCTTGCCTGTGGAGGAAGTAGAGATGGAGCCACTTCTGCTTAGTTATGCTTCCGCATTAGTTTTTGCTTCCGCATTTAAATAAAGATTTCCGCTGCGTAGAAATAAAGACTTCCGCTGTGAGCATGAGTCCAAGACTCATGAGGTGTTGTAATAAACTCTGTTATTCATGGTAATATATAATCTGAATTCAGTTTGTGGAACGTATGTGTATGTGTGATGAACATCCTGGGCACACATATGCATTAGTTCTCGGTTCCGTGGTTTTCCACAGAATTGAGGGCGTCACAGATTGGTATCAGAGCCACGGGTTGACAGTAGGTTACACGCCTAGATAGAAACCTTAGATTGATATTAGAATCACGGGTTAACAGCAAGTTACACCCCTAAATAGAAATTACAGGTAGCTAAGCCACGCGGACCAAAGGAAGCATCCTAGGGTGAATAGCTTAGATTGGCCTTGAAACAACCTTGACATAGGAAACCAACCTTGAATAGGAGTTGAGTGGGCCCTTGTAATGATTATTTGTGAATATGTGCTTAGTGTGAGTGGTGGGACGTCTCAAAAACGTTGTCCATATCCACACATAAGAAGAAGGAGGTGTGAGATGTTTCGGCACTTGCTCACATCCTCATAAGGGCTAATATATATAGTCCAACTCACCTTGATGCATATAGTTGAAAGGACCTACCTAACCTTCTAACCTTCTATTACTATTTCGTTCTCTCTCACAGATGGTGAGAGGAAACGCCAGCCGAAGGAACGTCCAGTAAGATGACCACGAGGAAGTTCCTGCTAACCCCGGAGCTGGCGAAAACAACCTAGAAAGGTTGATGGCCATGCAAAACCAGCTTATGCAAACCATGATCCAAACTTTGGGTCAGTTACGGGCCAACCAAAACCCCGTTCCGGCACCACCGCCACCACCACCGCCGGCTCATAACAGGTTGGGAGAGTTCCTGAGGACTCGACCACCCACCTTTGCTCAAGCAAGCGATCCAATGGAGGCCGATGATTGGTTGAAATCCATGGAGAAGAAGCTTGCCATTGTTCAGTGCAACGACCGAGAGAAGGTTCTCTTTGCGTCGCACCAACTGATGGGAGCAGCTGCTGACCGGTGGGATGCCTTGAGCAACGCCCATGCCAACCCGGAGACAATCACTTGGACTGAGTTCAAGGAAAGTTTCCGCTCCCACTATATCCCTGTTGGCGTAATGATGCTCAAAAGGCAGGAGTTTGAAGGTCTCCGCCAAGGGCAGAAAAGTGTGAACGAATATTTGAACAAGTTCATACAACTGTCCCGGTATGCCCCCGAAGATGTCCACTCAGATCAGAGGAAGCAGTACCTGTTCATGAGAGGGTTGAACAATGAGATCCAAGTTCAGCTCCTCAACAATGACTACGTAAACTTCCAAAAGCTGGTTGATAAGGCTATTGTGGTGGAAAACAAGATCCGAGAGATTGAGCGCGAGTGCAAAAGGAAGATGCCATACCAGCCCCAAGGGAGCAACGTACGACCTAGGTACATGCCCCCTGCACCGCAGTATGGATCGACCACTCCTACGAACCGCCCTGGTCAGCCACCACAGCAATGGTTTGTTGCACCGGCACCTCGTGTGCCCATGCCTCCTGCGCCCCGGCCTAACAATGGCGCTCCTGTTCAAAACCCCCGTCCCAACGTACCTGCTGCCGTATGCAACAGGGCATGCTTTGCATGCGGGGAAGTAGGCCACTTCGCTAACCAGCGCCCGAAGAGAGGCCCTGGACAGCAAGGTAACGTGCCCAAGCAGAACCAGCGACCAAACGGAGGGGACAACTAAGGGAACCGTGGACCGCAGAACTATGCTCGTGGCCACGTTAACCATGTCATTGCTGAGGAAGCACAACAGGCTGAGGACGTCGCAATTGGTATGTTCCTTGCCAACTCCAACCCAGTCACCATTTTATTTGATTCTGGAGCATCACATTCCTTCATATCATCCGAATATGTTGCCAAACATCATCTACCCGTATCCCACCTCGAATGTGCTATGTTAGTTAATTCTCCCGGAGGAGAAATAAGGACTAATATAGTATGTCCTAAAGTAAGCCTTAAAATAAGGGGGCTAGACTTCCTTGCCAACCTTATTGTCTTGGACTCCCACAGAATTGACATCATACTCAGAATGGACTTGTTAAGCAAGCACAAAGGAGTAATCCAATGCGCTGAGAAAAGCGTGCAGTTGACAAACGAACACGGTATCCGTGTCGAGTTTGAGTCAGCCCAGCAAGCAACCGAACGGGCGGATTTGAACCATGTTGAAAGAATAGCATTGGACAACATTCCAGTGGTTCAGGAATTTTCGGACGTGTTTCCGAAAGAACTTCCAGGTATGCCACCTGACCGGGACATCGAGTTTGCCATAGATTTGGTACCTGGAACTGCACCCATAGCTAAGAGACCATATAGGATGCCCGTCAACGATTTAGTAGAACTCAAGAAGCAAATTCAAGAATAGTTTAAGAAGGGTTTTATCCGGCCAAGCTCGTCACCATGGGGAGCTCCGGTACTCTTCGTGGACAAGAAGGACGGAACTCAAAGAATGTGTGTGGACTACAGGTCTCTCAACGAGGTAACAATCAAGAATAAATACCCTCTGCCTCGTATAGAGGACCTGTTCGATCAAATGAAAGGAGCCCAAGTATTCTCCAAGATTGATCTTCGGTCGGGATATTTCCAGCTGAAGATTAAGCCCTCCGATATACCTAAGACATCCTTTCGGACACGGTATGGTTCATATGAATATACCGTTATGTCTTTTGGATTGACGAATGCACCCGCATACTTCATGTACCTTATGAATAAGGTTTTCATGGAGTACTTGGACAAGTTCGTCGTGGTTTTCATCGACGACATTATGGTGTATTCAAAAAGTAAGGAGGAGCATGAAGAACATCTGAGATTGACCTTGCAGAAGTTGCGTGAGCATCAGTTGTATGCCAAGCTCAACAAGTGTCAATTTTGGCTTAAGGAAATATCTTTCCTAGGCCACATCATCCCCAAGGAAGGGGTATCGGTTGATCCTGGAAAGGTGAGAGATGTTCTAAAGTGAGACCAACCAAAGAGCGTGAGGGATATTCGAAGTTTCCTTGGGATGGCAGGATACTATCGGCGCTTCATTAAAAACTTCTCTAAGATAGCAAAACCTATGACGGAGTTGTTAATGAAGGGGAAGGTCTTTCAATGGACACAAGCCTGCCAAGAAAGTTTTGAGGAGCTCAAGAAAAGGCTAACCACAGCACCAGTTCTGGTATTGCCAGACGTAAGCAAGAGTTTTGACATATATTGTGATGCATCCAGACAAGGGCTCGGATGTGTACTCATGTAGGAAGGACAAGTGGTAGCCTATGCCTCACGACAATTAAAGAAGCATGAGCTTAACTATCCTACGCATGATTTGGAGTTAGCAGCAGTAGTGCATGCATTGAAGATTTGGAGACATTATATCCTTGGTCATCGATGTGAGATCTATACAGATCATAAAAGCCTCAAGTACATATTTACACAAACGGACTTGAATTTGAGGCAACGTCGATGGTTAGAACTTATAAAGGATTATGATGTGGGAATCAACTACCACCCCGGGAAGGCCAATGTAGTCGCTGACGCATTGAGCAGAAAGGGAGCATGCCACCGACTCACGGTTCGGGAGCTACCACCCGAACTACGAAAGGAGTTCGAACGATTTCACCTCGGATTCTTGAATAACGTGGAGATAATGAAGATCCACTCCTCATTGGAGCAAGAAATAAGAAAGGGCCAAGCAATGGACGAGGGGGTCAAGGAGATCAAGGAAAGAATCCGACAAGGGATAGAGAAGGATTTCAAGGAGGATGAAAAGGGTACGCTTTGGCTAGGAAAAAGGATTTATGTGCCAAACCTAAGACACCTTCGCGACATGATATTAAGGGAGGCACATGATTCACCCTATTCCATACATCCAGGGAGCACCAAAATGTACAGGGACTTGAAAACTTGTTATTGGTGGGATGGTATGAAGAGGGATATAGCCAAATACGTTGCCCTATGCGACACATGCCAACGGGTGAAAGCCGAACATCAAAAACCCGCTGGATTGTTGCAACCTTTGAAAATACCTGAATGGAAATGGGAGTACATCAGTATGGACTTTATTGTCGGATTGCCAAGAACTCAGTCAGGATACAACTCCATCTGGGTCATTGTGGACTGGTTGACGAAAACCGCCCATTTTCTTCCGGTAAAGACCAGTTACAACGTTACACAGTTGGCAGAATTGTACATGGAGCAGATCGTGTGCCGACATGGAGTTCCGAAAAGGATAGTCTCAGATCGAGGTTCTCAGTTTACCTCTAGATTCTGGAGGAAGCTGCAGAAAGCCATGGGTACACGACTGGATTTTAGCTCCGCCTGTCACCCACAAACAGATGGGCAAACCGAAAGGACAAACCAAATTTTGGAGGACATGTTGAGAGCTTGCGCCTTGAAACGTGGGCGTAGTTGGGATAGGAGTTTACCGTATGCCGAGTTCTCCTATAACAACAGCTATCAAGCTAGCTTGAAGATGTCGCCTTTCGAAGCCTTATATGGCAGACGGTGCAGAACGCCGCTGTTCTGGAACGAGACTGGAGAGAACCAGGTGTTTGGACCCGAAGTACTACAAGAGGCTGGAAAGCAAGTTCAAACGATACGGGAAAACTTAAAGGCTGCTCAGTCACAACAGAAAGGCTATGCGGACAATAGGCGAAGGAAGTTGACTTTTGAAGTAGGAGACTTCGTATACCTTAAGGTATCGCCTATCCGAGGCCAACGACGTTTCAACGTCAAAGGCAAGCTAGCACCTCGCTACATTGGGCCATTTAAGATTTTGAACAAGCGAGGAGAAGTAGCCTATCAACTAGAGCTCCCAAACCACCTCTGCGACGTACATGACGTGTTTCATGTATCCTAGCTCAAGAAGTGCTTGAGAGTACCAGAGGAACAAGTGTCAATGGGAGAACTTGAACTTTAAGAAGACCTAACCTACGCAGAACACCCTGTCCGAATCTTGGACGTAAAGGAAAGGGTCACCTGAAACAAAGTGATTCGATGGTGCAAGGTACAATGGAGTCATCATACTGAAGCTGAAGCCACATGGGAGCGTGAAGAGGATATTAAGGCTGAATTCCCCTATATATTTTCTACTAACGAATCTCGAGGGCGAGATTCAATTTAAGGGGGGTAGATTTGTGACACCCTCATCTCGGGTGTCAGCATATGTTCATGTTTTATGAAGAAGAAAAACATTTTAAGAAAAGAAGGAACAGAGACAAGTATCAAAAGGATGGCCAACAAAGCTCTCCGAGAGCACCGAAGGCAATTTCCACGGCCAGCAGACCACGTGGCGTGTTCGGAGCTCATCCCCGAGAAATTGGGAGAGGTCCGCCTCTAAATTGGCTACGTGGCAGGCTCGGGGGTCATCTCCGCGATTGGAAAGAGGTCCGACCCTGTGGGACACGTGTTGCCGTAGAGCCAGCCTCTGCGGAAGAAGCAAAGGCATTTTTCATGGGACACATGTCACCTTCGAAGCTAGTACTCGTGGAAGTCAGGGGACCAATCGCACGGGATACGTGTTGATCTCGGAACCCATCTCCGAGAAGTCCGGATCTATTGAACACGTGTCGCCACCGGAGCTTATCTCCGGAGGTCCGTCGCTGCTGGACACGTGTCGACCTCGGGGCATGTCCCTGAGGGAAGGAAAGGCGGAAAGACCGGCACCCACACGTGGCGTGCACGGAGCTCACCTCTGAATAAGAGGGGGGGTCTCGATCGATTGACACGCGGCACAACCGGAGCTCGTCTCTGCGGACGAGGAGATACCAGGCCCCGGAGGACACGTGGAGCTTCCAGAGCTCATCATCACGGAGGTAGCGAGTTCTGGAGCGGTTTTTACGCGTAAAGATACCGTACGCAATGGAAACCGATCTAAATTCCATGATGTTACCAAAGATAAGACGTTAGGATCCAACAAAGATCTGAATAAGACTCTTATTCGGGATCCAATCCGATTAGGACTCTTCTCTTCCCGATTATAAATAGAACCCAAAACCCCTGGCCGAAACCACAAACTTCTCTTTCAAATCCTGAGCCGACGACTTAGAGCCCTAGCCCTAACTCGCCGAGCAGAACATCGCCGAAGCGCAACAAGGGAGATCATCGGAGGAGAACCAAGCGGTCTGAGGAGGACCCCGAAGACAAGAAGAGCGTGAGGTAGGACTTCAATACCACCTTACGATATCATTCTGTTCATCTCTTTGCATCTGTTCTTTGATTCCTTTCGAACAGAAGCCTTTTCGTGGGCAGAACACTCGATGATCAGTTTGATCTAAAGACAAGATCATCACCACGTTCATCTTTGATCCGAACACCTCTGACCATGCAAGCCATGCAAGAACAACAGATCAATCTAATAAAACTAATCGTAGAATAGCATGCATGTGCATCATCGCATCTAGTTTAGGGTTTGTGCATGATATTGATTGCTGTGAATTTTGTATGTACGTGAATCCTACATAGCAGGACAAACTCAGGAAGCTGTCTACGACGAGCTGCAGCAACAAGATTTTGAGAATCAAGAACAACCGGAACTGCAAGAACAAGGCAAGTGCTCCTTGACCATGTTAATCCTATGTTTTGGGTAAAACTATTTGTTTTGCGAAAAGGTGTGTGTGCTGAGTCAAACATGATGGGAAACCTTTTTATAGGAGTTTACTAGTTTTGGTTAAACCACCCTTGTCGCCAGGGAAGTTATGAGTCGGGTATGGTTTTTGTTTTTATGCTTCGATGAGTCCATGGGATGGGGAAGCGAGATAGATGTGTCGAGCTAACTGCACTCATACTGATAATAAACAACTGATGAGGTTAAATGAACATGGATCGGAGGGAGATCTAGGCAAGCTTGGGTTTGTGAATGAGATAGCATGAGATGGTGGCTTTACTTGCCGTAGATCTAAGGACCGGTTCATGCATGCACATGCCAGGATAACAGTGCCACCACAAGGCCAAGTATGGGTGCGGCTTAGCTGAGTAATTAGGTAAGTTGCTAGAGTGTTATGGACTGTGGAAGGCGCGGGGAATGGGAGTCGAGTGAGGACTGCCCTAGGAACTGCATGGCACAAGAGGGGGCCCGTGGGTGGGAGAATTAGAGATTCTAGCCTGCCGGTGAAACCTTAGTGAGTTCATACATCTAGTAACCCCTTTGTAAAGGCTATTTTGTGATCTCTTGACCATACACCGACGGTTGTGTACTGGTATAGTGGAGGTTCTGCAGTCGCCGATGGGTGACGAAATCACAAACTTGTGGGTAAAGAGGTGCAAACTCTGCAGAGTTATTAAAACTATCATGATAGCCGAGCTTACGGTCACGAGCACCTGGCTAAACTGCCATGATTAGATGGGATGGTTACTGGAATGGTTATTGGGAAGGTTTTTGGGTTATGGTTATTGTTTATGGTTTGGTTTGGGACTGTTGAGTTCGGGAGGTGAGATGGGTGTATGACTGATGAGTCATATGAGATTGGTCTCGGTGCGAGAAGAGGTTGTTTCATGAGGTGAGATGGTAGCAAATACGAGGAGGTATTCGTGAGTATGGGTAAAGGATTGGTTAATGTTTGGATGGAACATGGAAAGCGATGGAGGTATGTTGGTAATTTAATACATGCTGGGATTGCATTCATCTAAAGTTAAGTTGCTGTTTTATCATGGTTTTATAAATCTGCTTTTCTGCAAATAAGCCTTTTTATACCTACCTTGTTTATGAGCTGCATATCATGTGTTTTCCCGCACTTGCTGAGTACATCATTGTACTCAAACTTGCATTATTATTTCTTCATCAACAGCAAGAGAAGGCTACTATGAAGACTGAGTAGAGCATTATGGCGTGTGATCTGTCCTCAACCTTGCCTGTGGAGGGAGTAGAGATGGAGCCACTTCTGCTTAGTTATGCTTCCGCATTAGTTTTTGCTTCCGCATTTAAATAAAGATTTCCGCTTCGTAGAAATAAAGACTTCCGCTGTGAGCATGAGTCCAAGACTCATGAGGTGTTGTAATAAACTCTGTTATTCGTGGTAATATATAATCTGAATTCAGTTTGTGGAATGTATGTGTATGTGTGATGAACATACTGGGCACACATATGCATTAGTTCTCGGTTCCGTGGTTTTCCACAGAATTGAGGGCGTCACACCTTACCTTCGAGAAGATATGGTCTGATCTCGAGCTTTGCAGAAGGATCTACTAGCTCTGGGCCTGCCACAGCCTTTTACGGCTATGGGCAGTCCCCTCGTCCACCTTCGCCAACTACTGGTGGACCACCGTTGCGACCACCCACCACCCTAGGCACCCTAGCCAGCTCTTGGGGTGGTAATCGTCGCCGCCAAGGAAAACACAACGGCCGTGATGGTAGTAGCAGTGCTAGGAGGCACTCCTACATCCACTACTACGGCTACTGGTGGTAGTGGTGGTACCGGTTGGGGAGGTGCACCCTAGCCCACACCCTACAACCCGTGGACTGACCATATCTACATGTGGCCTGGGCCGTATCTTGGTTCTCAGCCTCCACGACCACCACGCCCCCAGCCGTCGTTCATAGCCACCCCAGGCTACAGTGGACCAGCCTACAGTGCTGGTGAGCCGCCGACTCAGGCCTATGGTGGGCCTGGCTACCCTTCTGGCGGACAGTCGACCTCGACCTATGGGGGCACTGACTACCCTGTTGGATACTCGGAGCCGTCGGCACCTCTCTAGGAGCAACCCTCGACGTGGGATCGCCAGTCGCTGGCCTCCTCCTTCAGCACCATGCACCTTACTCCACCAGGCGCCGATTGGATAGCTGACTCCGGAGCATCATACCATACCACCCGTAATGCTGGTATACTCTCTTCCACCCACCCTCCCAATCCCTCTTTTCTGTCATCTATCGTTGTTGGGAATGGGTCTGTTCTTCCGGTCACCTCAGTAGGTGATTCTGGTCTCCCGGGTTCTTTCCAGCATAAAAACATTCTTGTCGCTTCGGATATCATTCAAAATTTGCTTTTTGTCTATCGTTTTACCACTGACAACAATGTTTCCATTGAGTTTGATCAGTTTGGTTTGTCTGTGAAGGATCTTTCTATCCGACGACCTCTTTTTCGATGTGACAACTCGAGGCAGCTGTACACACTTCGACTTCCTACTTCCGCTACATCACCGTCTTTTGCTTTGACTATGACAGCTTCATCCACCATTTGGCATCGCCGGCTTGGCCACCCTGGTGCAGATCCTATGTCAAAGTTTTCTAGTAGTTTTGTTATTTCGTGTTCTAGGGGCATACATGACTCTTTATGTCATGCTTATCAGCTTGGTCGCCATGTTCGGCTCCCTTTTCCCACTTCAGTGACTCATGTTGAGCACACCTTTGATCTTATACATTGTGATTTGTGGACATCACCTATTACCAGTGTATTAGGCTTTAATTATTGCTTGGTGATCATTGATGATTTTTGTCACTTTTCGTGGATTTTTCTATTATGATTGGAGTCTGAGACTTTTGTTACTCTTTCTCACTTCTTCGTTTGGATATCCACTCAGTTTGGGCGCACCATCCGAGCTCTCCAGTGCGATAGCGCACGTGAGTTTGATAACTCGGTGTTTCGTAACTTTCTCTCTGCACATGGGGTGCAACTGCGCATGTCTTGTCCGTATACCTCTCCTCAAAACGGCAAGCCTGAGCGCATGATTCATACCACCAACGATGTCATGCGCTCCCTGATGTTTCAAGAATCTATTCCTACCCGATACTGGGTGGAGGCTCTACACACTGCCACTCTTCTGATCAATCACCTTCCTACCAAGGCGATTCTTGCCTCCACCCCCTATTTCGCTTTATATGGCACCGATCCTATTTTCAACCGCCTTCGAGTTTTCGGGTGCACTTGCTACCATAATCTTTCTGCCACCGCCCCACATAAACTAGCACCCTGCTCGACACGGTGTGTTTTCCTTGGGTATTCCCTTGATCATAAGGGTTACTGTTTCTTAGATCTCACTATTCACCGCCTTTTGATCTCTCGACACGTCGTCTTCGACGAGTCCTCCTTTTTCTTCTCCACCACCTCTTCCAGTTCCACCACAGAGCTGGATTCTTCTTTTCCTACTAACGCCGAGGCCGCTCCCCAGCTATCTTGGCCTCTTTCCTCTTCAGGTTCGACACACGCTACGCCTCAGGTACCCCTGACGCCACCTGCTGCACCACGTGCGGCATCGACGCCTCCAGCATCACTTGATGCACCTCAGGTGCTCCCAACATCACCAGCTGCGCCACGCACGGCATCAGCGTCTCCGGCATTGCCCACTGCACCTCGGAAGGCTCCTAGGTCACTAGCTGCGCCACGCGCAGCCTCGCCCTCCCCGACGTCACCTGCAGCGAGACCGATGTCCCTGACTTCACTAGCCGCACTAGGCGCGGCACCGACTGTGACCCCAACTTCTTGCTTCACCGAACCCCACACTTTTCTACCAGCGTCAAGCACGGGATGGTGCCCCAGCTCCAGCTGCGCCATGTGCGGCACAGGAGCCCTCCATGCCAGTCACCGCACCACGCGCGACCACAAGACCCACTCTCGTCTATCAACGACGGGAGTGGGGTGGTGCTCCGGCTCCTGCTCTCTCCGAGCGCCTGATGTACAATCCTTCTCTGCTCCACAAATATCCTGGTCACGTTCACCCGATGGTGACTCAACGTGCGTCCGAGAGTCTTCGACCGGTTGAGCGCTTCTCCGAAGCTGTCTTCTCATCGACGACCTCTCCACCGCATGAATCTTCTTCGATCTCGCCCATACCAACTTTCGTCCGTACCGCCCTCGTCGACCCTCACTAGCATCGCGCTATGGAGGAAGAGTATGCAGCCCTTCTTGCCAACCAGACCTAGGACCTGGTTCCCTACCCTGGTCATTGCAATGTTGTCACGGGCAAGTGGGTATTCACACATAAGAAGAAGGCGGACTGTACCTTGGAGAGGTACAAGGCTCGGTGGGTACTTCGGGGCTTCACTAAGTGCCCTGGAGTGGACTACGACGATACCTTCAGCCTGGTGGTGAAGCCTGCGATGGTTCGTACCGTTATGTCGCTTGATCTCTCGCATTCTTGGCCCGTCCACCAGTTGTGTGACGCCCTCAATTCTGTGGAAAACCACGGAACCGAGAACTGATGCATATGTGTGCCCAGGATGCTCATCACACACATACACATCATCCACAAACTGATTTTCAGAATATATATGACCATGAATAACAGAGTTTATTACAATGTCTCATTAGTCTTGGACTCATGCTCACAGCGGAAGTCTTAATTCAACAGCGGAAGCAATCTAACTAATGCGGAAGCAATTCTAAGCAGAAGTGGCTCCATCTCTACTCCATCCCCATAGGCAAGGTTGAGGACAGATTACACGCCTAATGCTCCACTTGGTCTTCATAGTAATCTTCCCCTGTTGCTGATGATGAAATAATAATGCAAGTTTGAGTACAATGATGTACTCATCAAGTGCGGGAAAATATGATGTGTAGCTCGCAACAAGGTAGGTATAAAAAGGCTCATTGCAGGAAGCAAAGTTATTTATTAAAAAACTACGATAAAACAGCAACTTATCTTTAAGTGAATATAATCCCAACATGTATTAAAATACCAATCATACCTCCATTATGTTCATTACCTTCCATGTCCCAACCAGACATCAATGAACCTCATTCTTGCTCACGAATATCTCCTCGTATTCGCTACCATCTCACGAATACCATCTTGTATTCGCTACCATTTCATCTCATAAACAATTCCGTCTTACACCGTCCAACCTCATTGCCATGACTCAACAGTCATGCGACCCATCTCATCACCCGGACTCAACAGTCCCAAAAACATAACCAAAACCAAACCATAACCAAAACACAATAACCATCCCAACTAATCATGAAAGTTGGCCAGGCGCTCGTGACCGTAAGCTCGGCTATCATGATAGTTTTAGACTCTGCAGAGTTTGCACCTCTTTACCCACAAGTTTGTGATTTCGTCACCCGTCGGCGACTGCAGAACCTCCATTATACCAGTACACAACCGTCGGTGTATGGCCAAGAGATCACAAAATAGCCTTTACAAAGGGGTTACTAGATGTATGGACTCACTAAGGTTTCACCGGCAGGCTAGAATCTCCCATTCTCCCACCCACGGGCCCCCCTCTTGTGCCATGCAGTTCCCAAGGCAGTCCTCACTCGACTCCCATTCCCCGCGCCTTCCACGGTCCATAACAATCTAGCAACTTACCTAATTAGTGAGCTAAGCCGCACTCATACTTGGCCTTGTGGTGGCACTGTTATCCTGGCATGTGCTTGCATGAACCGGTCCTTAGATCTACGCCAAGTAAACCACCATCTCATGCTACCTCATTCACAAACCCAGTCTTGCCTAGATCTCCCTCCGATCCATTTTCATTAACAACATCAGTTTCTCATTATCATTACGAGTGCAGTTAGCTAGACACATCTATCTCACTTCCCAATCCCATGGACTCAGCGAAGCATAAAAGAAAAAACCATACCGACTCATAAACTTCCCTGGCGACAAGGGTGGTTTAACCAAAACTAGTAAACTCCTATAAAAGGGTTTCCCATCATGTTTGACTCAGCACACACACCTTTTCGCAAAACAAAACAGTTTCCCAAACATAGGATCAATATGGTCAAAGGGCACTTGCCTTGTTCTTGCAGTTCCGGTTGCTCTTGGATCTCGAAACCTTGTTGTTGCAGCTCGTCGTAGACAGCTCCCTGAGCTTGTCCTTCTATACAAGATCACGCACATACAAGATTCATAGCAATCAATATTCTGCATAAACTTTAACTAGATGTGATGATGCATATGCATGCTATCCTATAATCAGTTTTATTAGATCGGTTTGTACGTGTTCTTGCATGGCTTGCAGGGTTTTACGATGAACAGAGGTGTTTGGATCAAATGTGGACGTGGCGATGATCTTGTCTTTAGACCAACCCGATCAACAAGTGATCTGTCCACGAGAAAGCTTCTGCTCGAAAGGAATCGAAGAACAGATGCAAGGAAAACACGATGATGTCGCAAGGTGATATTGGAGGCCTACCTTACGTTCTTCTTGGTCTCGGGTTCCTTTTATGATCAGACAGATCGTTGGGCTCTCTTTCGGCGATCTTACTCGACTGAACTCCGGCGATGGGCTTACTCGGTGAGTTGGGGCTAGGGCTCTAAGTCGTCGGCTCAGGAGGTGGAAAAGAAGTTCGTGGTTTCGGCCAAAGGTTCTGGGTTCTATTTATAATCGGGAGAAGAAGAGTCCTAATCTGATTGTATTTTGAATAAGAGTCATATTCAGATTATCGTTGAATCTTAACAACTTATCTTTAGTTGATTTTGTGCAGTAACATTGTGGAATTCAGGTCGGTTTCTTCTCTGTACCGATATTTCTACGCGTACAGAATCCAAAAACCGCTCCAGAACTCGTTACCTCCGCGGTGATGAGCTCCGGAAGCTCCACGTGTCCACCGGGGCCAGGTCTCCCCTTTTCCGCAGAGACGAGCTCCAGTTGTGCCACGTGTCAAGCGAGCGAGACCTCCCTCTCTCTGGAGGTGAGCTCCGTGAATGCCACACGTCAAGTAGTGTCGGACTCCCTTTTTCCTCAGAGACGAGCTCCGAGGTCGACACGTGTCCAAAAGTGTCAGACCTCCCTGAGATAAGCTCCGGTGGCGACATGTGTCCAATAGAACCGGACCTCTCGGAGGTAAGCTCCGAGATTGACACGTATCCCACGCGACTGGTCCTCTGATTTCCGTGGTGACTAGCTCCGAAGGTGACATGTGTCCTGCGGCTGGCCTTGCTTCTCCGCAGAGGCTAGCTCCGGGGGCAACACGTGTCTCACAGGGTCGGACCTCTTCCCCCTTGTGGGAATGAGCCCCGAGCCTGCCACGTAGCCAGTTTAGCGGTGGACCTCTCCCCAATTGCAGAGATGAGCTCCGAAGGCGCCACGTGGCCAGCGGGCCGCGGGGGTTGTCCTCGGCACTCTTGGTGAACTGGATTTTTGCTCTTTTTGGCTATCTTTTTTATTCTTTCTCTGTTCCTACTTCTTTAAAAATGTTTTCTCTACATGAAACATGAATACATGCAGAAACCAAAAATGAGGGTGTCACAAGTTGGACGTCAAGAATGCCTTTCTCCATGGTACACTGACCGAGACGGTGTACTACAGTCAGCCAACGGGAATTGTTGACTCGGCTCATCCAGACATGGTCTGTAAGCTGAACAAATCCTTGTGCAGTCAGAAGCAGGTACCGAGAGCCAGGTATAGCAGGTTCGCTTCCTTCTTGATCTCACTGGGCTTTGTAGAAGCCAAGTCAGACACTTTGTTGTTTGTCTATCGATGTGGCAGTGACACAGCTTATCTTCTACTATACGTCGATGACATTGTACTGACAGCGTCCAGTCTAGCTCTTCTTCGGCGTACTATCTCTGCTTTACAGTAGAAGTTCACTATGAAGGACTTAAGCCGCCTCCACCACTTCATGGGTATTGCGGTCGAGGACCGACCAGGCGTCCTGTTCCTTCACCAGCGACAGTACTGCCTGGACATCCTCCAACGAGCGGACATGGCTGAGTGCATGTCATGCTCTAATCCAGTGGATACCCAGGCGAAGCTCTCCGCTACCGACGGGACACCCGTCACTGACCCTACAACTTACAGGAGTCTTGCAGGTGCTCTTCAGTACCTCACCTTCACCAGATCGGATATCTCATATGCGGTTCAGCAGGTGTGCCTCCACATGCATGACCCGAGGGAGACGCACCTCACAGCTGTAAAGCGGAGTCTTCGGTACCTACGTGGCACCCTCAACTACGACTTCCTACTTTGACGTGATGCAGCCTCCGAGCTGGTTGTGGACACCGATGCTGACTGGGCAGACTGCCCAGACACTCGATGGTCTACCTCTGGCTACGCAATCTTCCTGGGCGGTAATCTCGTCTCCTGGTCCTCGAAGCGACAGCATGTGGTGTCGCCTTCAAGTTCTGAGGCGGAGTATCGCGCCGTGGCTAACGGTGTGGCTGAGGCTTCCTGGCTTCAGCAGCTGCTTTAAGAGCTCCACGCTCTCGTCACGAGGAGCACTCTGATCTACTGCGACAACGTCAGCGCCGTGTACCTCTCCACCAACCTAGTCCAACATCAGAGCACGAAGCATGTGGAGATTGACCTCCATTTTGTTCGTGAGCGGGTTGCACGTGGCGAGGTTCGGGTTCATCATGTCCCGACGACGACACGGTTCATCGACATCTTCACGAAGGGCCTACGGTCATCACTGTTCTCCGAGTTTTGGTCCAGTCTCAACATCTGCAATGGCTAGACGGTGTGACTGCGGGGGTGTTAGACTATGTAATTATGTGGGTCAATCAGGGGTAGTTTAGTCATCTGTATGGGATTAGGGTTAGGGACAGTTTTGTCTTTTCTCCTCACTTAATCCCTCTATATAACGCACCCTTGACCCTAAGGATTAATCCTCCAATTGATCCTCATCTAATAGTTTTATTGCCATAAACATCGTTCATTATTGCCATAAACATCATTAATTTATTGCCATAAACACCATTAATTGGCCAGCGGCCATTAGTGGTCGTTATTGAGGGTAAACGACTCCTAGAGAGCAGCCATGTCAATATATAAGGCCCTGGAGACGTTCAGGTTTGAAAACAGGAAAATTCCATTCCATCTATTTTTCTCCCTTTATTTGGAAAGCTGTGTTGTGGTGTTTGAGTTACCATACTTCACCGAGCCTTTTTCTTGGCGTGCACTGAGGAGGAGGGTGAGCAGTATATCCGAACCGTTGTCGTCGTGAAGCCTGCACGAGGGACAACAATAAGGTTTCTAGGCAGCGCATCCGTGTGACTGCTTGAAGATGGTTGACATTGATCTTCGCTGCTGCACGGACGGACTACAACTTCTACATCAACGGTCTATTTCAACTATAATTTGTGCTTATAAAAGCACCGACAAAACCAAAGTGAGTCCATATGTCTCCCCTAGTTTTTATTGTGTTGATCTACCTACTGCTCAGTAAAATTCGCATGACAGTTTTAAATATCTGTGAAACTTGCCTCAATATTGAATCTGGATTTAGAATAATACGCAATTTCCTAACATTCTAGAAACCTTACTACACTTTGACATCAGCCGGATTCAGCGTGAATGAGGTAGACAAGTGTGCGTATTATCGTTATGGTGGGGTTCAAGGAGTAATATTGTGCTTGTATGTCGATGACATATTGATTTTTGGAACAAGCACAAGCGTGATTGATGATATCAAATCTTTCTTGTCTCGATTCTTTGACATGAAAGACTTGGACCGGCAGATGTAATTCTGAATATAAAGTTGATTAAAAGTGAGGATGGGATCACTCTAAATCAATCTCACTATTCGGAGAAAATTCTTTCTCACTTTGGCTTTGAGAACTGCAAAGTCTCTCCAACTCCCTATGATGCAAGCTAAAATTCATGGGAGAGGGAAAAGATCAACTGAGATATTCACAAATAATCGGTTCTCTTATGTATCTAGCTGGTGCCACGCGATCATTATATCTCCTATGCTGTGAGCAAACTCAGTCGGTTTACATCAAACCCAGGATAATCATTGGAAGGCATTTGAAAGAGTGTTGTGCTATTTGACAGGAACAACCTCACTTGGAATTCACTACACGGGATATCCCCCATCGTTGGAGGGATACAGTGATTCCAATTGGACCTCAGATGCGGATGAGATGAAGGCCACGAGTGGCTTTGTGTTTACGTGTGACGCCCCTGTTCCGAGAAAACCTCAGAACTAAGCTGATGCATATGTGTGCCTAGGATGTTCATCAGACATACACATATCATCCACAAACTGAATTCAGAATATATATTTAACCATGAATGAGTAGGGTTTTATTACATTAACTCATGAATTTATAACTCATTCTAACAGCGGAAGTCTTCTAAACTATTGTGGAAGCAAACTAAACACGGCAGCGGCTCCATTTCCTATTCCACAGGCAAGTTGACGGTAGATCACACGCCTAGTACTCCACATGGTCTTCGAAGTACTCTTCTCCTGTTATTGATGATGAAGTAAAAATGCAAGTTTGAGTACATGACATACTCAGCAAGTGCGGAAAAATATGATATGTAGCTTCCAACAAGGTAGGTATAAAAAGACTCATTGCAGAAAGCAAAATTTATTTCACAATCATGATAAAAACAGCAACTAGCTTTAAGTGAATGTAATTCCAACATTTATCCAATTAAAGCATCAACATACCTCCATCATATTCCACAACCTTTCATGTCTCATCCAGCCATTTATCTTTCTCAATTTTTTCTCATGCTCATGAATACCATCTCGTATTCATTACCATCTCAACTCACATTCAATTACGTCTCATAACCGAGACCAAAGCCCATTTTCACGACTCAACAGTCATGAAACCAATCTCATTACCAGGACTCAACAGTCCAAAACCAAATCCAAAGACCAAACCAATATCCAAACCAAATACCATCCCAATAACCATCCCATCTAATCATGTGAGTTGGCCAGGCGCTTGTGACCGTAAGCTCGGCTATCATGGTAGTTTTATACCCTGCAGAGTTTGCACCACTTTACCCACAAGTTTGTGATTGCGTCACCCGTCGGCGACTGCAGAACCTCCATTATACTAGTACACAACCGTCGGTGTATGGCCAATAGATCACAAAATAGCCTTTACAAAGGGGCTACTAGATGTATGGACTCACTATGGTTTCACCAGCAGGCTCGAATCACCATTCTCCCACCTACGGGCCCCCTCTTGTGCCATGCAGTTCCCAGAGCAGTCCTCTCTCGACTCCCAATCCCCGCACCTTCCACGGTCCATATCAATCTAGCAACTTACCTAATTAGTCAGCTAAGCCGCACCCATATTTGGCCTTGTGGTGGCACTGTCATCCTGGCATGTACTGGCATGAACCGGTCCTTAGATCTACGGCAAGTAAACCGCCATCTCATTCTACCACTTCCACAAAACCAAGCTTGCCTAGATCTCCCTCCGATTCATGTTCATTAACATCAAGTTCTCATTATCATTACTCATACGAATGCAGTTAGCTAGACACATTTATCGCTTCCCATATCCCGTAGATTAGCAAAGCAAAAAAGCAAAAAACGACCATACCCGACTCATCAACTTTCCCTGGCAACAAGGATGGTTAACAAAACTAGTAAACTCCTAATAAAGGGTTTCCCATCAAGTTTGACTCAAGCATACACAGTTTTCGCAAACAAAACATTTTCAAAACATGGGATCAATATGGTCAAGGGGCACTTGCCTTGTTCTTGTGGCTTCTGTCGCTCACGGATCTCGAAGTCTTGTTGTTGTAGCTCGTTGTAACAGCTCCCTGAGCTTGTCCTTCTACTCACGATCACGCATATACAAGATTCACAGCAATCAATTATCATGCACAAACTTTACTCAAGATGCAATGATGCATATGCATGCTATTCCTATGGTGCTGGTTTCATTAGATCAGTTTGTATGTGTTCTTGCATGTCTTTATCGGTTTGCATGGGTTTTACGATGAACAAGGGTGTAAAGATCAAGTGCGGACGTGGTGATGATCTGGACTCAAGATCTAGATCAGACCGATCAACACGTGATCTGTCCACGAAAAAGCTTATGTTCGAAGGGATCGAAGAAACAGATGCGAAAAAAACCGTGATGAGGTCGTAAGGTGGTAACGAAGACCTACCTCACTTCTCCTTGGTCTCAGGGTCTTCCTCCTAGCAAGACAGATCGTCGGGGCTCTCTTTCGGCGACGGCGAGCTCGTCGGCGGTCTCCGGAGACTGAACTCCGGCGAAGGGAATTATCTCGACGAGTTAGGGGCTAGGGCCTCTAAGTCATCGACTTGGGAGGTATGGCCAAGGGGTCTTTCGGATTCTATTATAACCGGAAAAAGAAGAGTCCTAATCTGATTGGATAAGAGTCCTATTCAAATCGTTTTTGTATCTTAACAACTTATCTCCAATTAATTTGGTGTGGTAACATCGTGGAAATTGTGTCGGTTTCCTCCCGTATCAGGTATGCTCATGCATACAGAAGAAAAACCGCTTAAGATCTCGTCACCTCCACGGTGATGAGCTCCGGAGGCTCCACGTGTCCAGCAGGCCGGGTCATACTTTTCCGTAGAGGCCGGCTCCTGTTGTGCTGCGTGTCAGGCGGGCGAGACCTCCCCCTTCCTCAGAGGCGAGCTCCGCGTGCGCCATGTGTCCTGGCGGGTCGGGACCTCCCTCTCCCTCAGAGGCGAGTTACGCGTACGCCACGTGTCAGAGCCAGACATCCCCTTTCTTCGGAGGTGAGCTCCGAGAGTGCCACATGTCAGTTCCGGACCTCCCCTCTCTTTGGAGGTGAGCTCCTAGAATACCACGTGTCCAGTAGCGCCGGACCTCCTTTTCTCCTCGGAGATGAGCTCCGAGGTCGACACGTGTCCATCAGCGTTGGACCTCCTGGAGGTGAGCTCCGAAGGTCGACACGTGTCCAACAGTGTCGGACCTCCCGGAGGTGAGCTCCGAATGTGACACGTGTCCGGTAGTGTCGGACCTCCCAGAGGCGAGCTCCGAAGGTGACACGTGTCCAGTAGGACCGGACCTCTCGGAGGTTAGCTCCGAGAGCGACACGTGTCCAGCGGGTTGGGCCTTACTTCCCCAGAGCGACTAGCTCCGGTGGTGACATGTGTCCTGCGGGGCTGGACTTCGCTTCTCCGCAGAGACAAGCCCCGGAGGCAACACGCGTCTAGTGGGTCGGACCTCGCCCCTTCCATAGAGGCTAGCTCCGAGCCTGCCATGTGTCTGGTGGTGCCGGACCTCTCCCCACTACGCAGGGATGAGCTCCAAACACGCCACGTGGCCAGCAGGCCGCGGGAAGTGTCTACAGCGCTCCTCGGCGAACTGGAACTGGCTCTTTTTAGCTATCTTTTTTATTCCTTCTCTGCTTCTACTCATTTCAAAATGTTTCTCTACATGAAATATGAATGCATGCATGATTACGAAATTGAGGGTGTTACAAACCTACCCCTTAAATTGAATCTCGCCCTCGAGATTCGATAGAGTGGAGAATAGATGAGGAAATTCTGCCTTGATGTCTTCCTCACGTTCCCATGTAGCTTCGGCTTCCGTGTGATGGATCTAGTGTACCTTGCACCATCGGATCACTTTGTTCCTCGTGACCCTTTCCTTTACGTCCAAAATTTGGACAGGGTGCTCTACATAGGTTAGATCCTCTTGAAGTTCGAGCTCTTCTCGGGTGGTGGTTGGGTTGACTCGAACTCAAAACGAGTACCGTGCTCGTTTGTCAACTGCACGCTCCTCTCAACACATTGGATTACTTCGTTGTGCTTGCTTAACCAATCCATTCCGAGTATTATGTCAAGCCCTTGGGAATCCAAGACAATGAAGTTGGCAAGGAAGTCTACCCCCCTTATTTTAAGGTTTACCTTCAGACATACTATATTAGTCCTCATCTCTCCACCGGGAGAATTAGCCAACATAGTATATTTCAAGTGTGATATGGGTAGATTATACTTGGCAACATACTTGGATGATATGAATGAATGTGATGCTCCGGAATCAAATAAAATGGTGGCTGGGTTGGAGTTGGCAAGGAACATACCAACCACGACGTCCTCAGCCTGTTGCGCTTCCTCGGCAGATACATGGTTCACGTTGCCACGAGCGTAGCTCTGCTGTCCACGGTTGCCTTGATTGGCTGCTCCGTTCGGCCGTGGGTTCGGCTTGGGCACGTTGCCTGGCTGTCAGGACCTTTCCTCGGGCACTGACTTGCAAAGTGTCCTGTTTCTCCGCATGCAAAGCATGCCTTGTTGCCCAAGACAGCAGGGACGTTGGGACGAGGGTGGTTTTGAGTATAAGCACCCATGTTTGGACGGGGTGCAGGAAGCAAAGGCACACGAGGTGCTTCCATAACAGGACGTTGCTGTGGTGGCTGATTAGGGTGAAAAGTAGACATAGACGAGCCATACTGTGGTCCAGCTGGGGGCATGAAAGGGGGGCGTACATTGCTCCCTTATGGCTGGTATGGCATCTTTCTCTTGCCCTCTTGCTCGATCTCTCGGATCTTGCTTTCAACCACTATAGCTTTGTCAACTAGCTTCTGGAAGCTGGCATAATCGTTGTTGAGGAGCTGGACCTGGATCTCATTGTTCAACCCCTCATGAACAAGTACTTGCGTCCGTTGGTCCGAGTTGACATCTTCGGGGGCATACCGTGATAGTTGCGTGAACTTGTTGAGGTACTCGTTCACGCTTTTCTTGCCTTGGCGGAGACCTTCAAACTGTTGCCTTTTGAGCACCATGACTCCAACAGGGACATAATGAGAGCGGAAACTCTCTTTGAATTCCGCCCAAGTGATAGTCTCGTGGTCGACATGATTGTTGCATAGAGCGTCCCACCAGTCAGCGGATGCTCCCATAAGTTGGTGCGATGCAAAGAGAACTTTCTCTCGGTTATTGCACTGAACTATGGCAAGCTTCTTCTCCATGGACTTCAACCAATAATCGGCCTCCATGGGATCATTAGCTTGTGCAAAAGTGGGTGGTCGAGTACTCATGAACTCTCCCAGTCGGTTGTGAGCCGGCGGTGGTGGCGGGGGTGCAGGAACGGGGTTGTTGTTGTTGGCTTGCAGCTGACCCAAAGTTTAGATCATGGTTTGCATGAGATGATTCTGCATAGCCATTAACCTTTCAAAGTTGTTTCCACCAGCCTCGGGATTGACATTCTCAGGAACTTCGACGTGGTCATCCTCTTGGTTGCCACGGACGTTCCTCCTTTGCCGGCCGGCGTTTTCTCTCACCATCTTGAGAGAGAGTTGGATAGAATAGAGGTTAGAAATTTAGATGGATTCCCCCCAACTATATGCATCAAGGGTGGATGGACTATATATCATCCTATACGAGGATGTGAACACATGCCGAAGCATCTCACATCTCTCTACTATGTGTGGATATGGACAACGCTGAAACGTCCCACAACTCACACTAAGCACACAATCACAAGCAATCATCACAAAAGTTTCACACAACTCTATTCAAGCTTTATTCAATGGGAGCCCTATGTGTTTTTAGGGTGATACCAATCTGTGACTTCGTCCCATAGTCAATGTAGTTTGGGATGATACCTATGATATCAATCTATGATCAATCTGTGACTTCTCCTAGGCTTGCATCCTACGGTCAAGGTGGTTTTGATGCCAATCTATGCATTCTAGGCTTGCATCCTACGGTCACAGTGGCTCTAATGCTAATCTGTGACTAGGCCTGCGTCCTACGGTCAGCGTGGCTTCTAGTACCAATCTATGATTTCTATCTAGGCTTGTGACCTACGGTCAACCGTGGCTCTGATACCAATCTGTGATTTCTATCTAGGCTTGTGACCTACAGTCAACCGTGGTAGCTCTGATACCAATCTATGACGCCCCTGTTCCAAGAAAACCTCAGAACCGAGCTGATGCATATGTGTGCCCAGGATGCTCATCACACATACACATATCATGCACAAATTGAATTCAGAATATATATTTAACCATGAATGAATAGGGTTTTATTACATTGCCTCATGAATTTCTAACTCATTCTAACAGCGGAAGTCTTTAATCTAGCAGCGGAAGTCTTCTAAACTATTGCGGAAGCAAACTAAACACGGCAGCAGCTCTATCTCCTATTCCACAGGTAAGTTGACGGTAGATCACACGCCTAGTACTCCACATGGTCTTCGAAGTACTCTTCTCCTGTTGCTGATGATGAAGTAAAAATGCAAGTTTGAGTACATGACGTACTCAGCAAGTGCGGGAAAATATGATATGTAGCTTCCAACAAGGTAGGTATAAAAAGCCTCATTGCAGGAAGCAAAATTTATTTCACAATCATGATAAAAACAGCAACTAGCTTTAAGTGAATGTAATTCCAACATTTATCCAATTAAAGCATCCACATACCTCCATCATATTCCACAACCTTTCATGTCTCATCCAGCCATTTATCTTTCTCAACTTTTTCTCATGCTCATGAATACCATCTCGTATTCATTACCATCTCAACTCATATTCAATTCCGTCTCGTAACCGAGACCAAAGCTCATTTTCATGACTCAATAGTCATGAAACCAATCTCATCACCAAGACTCAACAGTCCAAAACCAAATCCAAAGACCAAACCAATATCCAAACCAAATACCATCCTAATAACCATCCCATTTAATCATGTGAGTTGGCCAAGCGCTTGTGACCGTAAGCTCGGCTATCATGATAGTTTTATACCCTGCAGAGTTTGCACCACTTTACCCACAAGTTTGTGATTGCGTCACCCGTCGGCGACTGCAGAGCCTCCATTATACTAGTACACAACCGTCGGTGTATGGCCAAGAGATCATAAAATAGCCTTTACAAAGGGGCTACTAGATGTATGGACTCACTATGGTTTCACCAGCAGGCTCGAATCACCATTCTCCCACCTACGAGCCCCCTCTTGTGCCATGCAGTTCCCAGAGCAGTCCTCTCTCGACTCCCAATCCCCGCACCTTCCACGGTCCATATCAATCTAGCAACTTACCTAATTAGTCAGCTAAGCCGCACCCATATTTGGCCTTGTGGTGGCACTGTCATCCTGGCATGTGCTGGCATGAACCGGTCCTTAGATCTGCGGCAAGTAAACCGCCATCTCATTCTACCACTTCCACAAAACCAAGCTTGCCTAGATCTCCCTCCAATTCATGTTCATTAACATCAAGTTCTCATTATCATTACTCATACGAGTGCAGTTAGCTAGACACATTTATCGCTTCCCATATCCCGTAGATTAGCGAAGCAAAAAGAAAAAAACGACCATACCCGACTCATCAACTTTCCCTGGCAACAAGGATGGTTAATAAAACTAGTAAACTCCTAATAAAGGGTTTCCCATCAATTTTGACTCAAGCATTCACAGTTTTCGCAAACAAAACATTTTCAAAATATGGGATCAATATGGTCAAGGGGCAGTTGCCTTGTTCCTATGGCTTCCGTCGCTCACGGATCTTGAAGTCTTGTTGTTGTAGCTCGTCGTAGACAGCTCCCTGAGCTTGTCCTTCTACTCACGATCATGCATATACAATATTCACAGCAATCAATTATCATGCACAAACTTTACTCAAGATGCAATGATGCATATGCATGCTATTCCTATGGTGCTGGTTTCATTAGATCAGTTTGTATGTGTCGAAGTATGTAGTCGACATTTCCCCCGGACCTGCTCTGGACAGCCCGCGGAGGTTCTTTTTCGGAGGGGCTAGACACTTGCGGAGAGCTTTAGCGTTAGGGGCGAGTGAGGGAGAAGCTTGACACGGGGAGTTTTACGTGGTTCACGCCGCCGGAGCGTAAAACCCTACGTCCACGGTGAGCAGAGGTGCTCGCTGTATTGCTTGTTGCTCCGAACCGGAGTCCTGAGCTTGAGGGTGAGTGATGTCTAGAGTGCGAGTTCACAGAGTTCGAACCCTTGCTAACGTTGCCTACCCGAGCTTTTTATAGTCCAAGGCTCGAGCGGCTTACAAGGTGGGCCGGGACCCGACAGGTGGTCCCGGGGAGATTTCCTGCCATCTACCGTATCTGCAGTTATGCCGGTAGTTGTCTCTGGCGAAGGCTTCCGGGTCTTTGTTCTGCCCCCCTGCCCATGCCGCAAGCTAGCCGTAGTGGTTGATGATGGCAGGGGCGGTAGGGGATGTCTTATTGCTGTGTTTATTGGCGGGCAGGCTCTGACACGGCGCGCCAGTCTGCGATGTGACTGGGCGCAACGGCACCTGACAGAGGCGTGCTCCGCGTCTCCGCGTCTTGGGAAGGCGCGGGCCTTAAATACCTTGTACGGGCAAGGTATGGCGCGTCTTTACGCCCGCTGCCTACCGCGCGGGGGCAGGCAGCGTTGCTCTGCTGGCCACGTGGCGGGCCCGGAGCTCTCCTATGAGAAGAGGGAGGTCCGGTCCCGCGGGGCACGTGGAGTCCTCGGAGCTCTCCCCGCGGAGGGGGGAGGTCCGGCTTCTGCTGGCCATGTGGCGGGCCCGGAGCTCTCCTCTGAGGAGAGGGAGGCCCGACCCCGCGGAACATGTGGAGCCTTCGGAGCTCTCCCCACGGAGGGGGGAGGTCCGGCTCAGTTGGCCACATGGCGAGTCCGGAGCTCTCCTCTGAGGAGAGGGAGGTCCGGCCCTGCTGGACACGTGGCGCCTTCGGAGCTCTCCCTGCGGAGAAGGGC
The DNA here is from genome assembly GCA_030760725.1 of Neostapfia colusana. Taxonomy (NCBI): domain Eukaryota; kingdom Viridiplantae; phylum Streptophyta; class Magnoliopsida; order Poales; family Poaceae; genus Neostapfia; species Neostapfia colusana. Next base: position 2,154,285 of record JASWHV010000019.1, on the reverse strand, counting down.
GAGGTCCTTAGACATTTCCCCCTGTGCGCGAGGGTACCCCGTATCGAGGGTACCGACAGTGGCCCCCGGGCCCATCTCGGGGGAGATAGCGAGCCCGAGGTGGGGCCTCCGTCTCTTTCGTTCCGTGCACTTTCTCTAAGTCCCGCATTGACCGTTGTCGGAGCACAAACAGTCGCTGCCACTTCTGCCATTGACCGAGGTGGCGCCCACTTGATGGTTGCTTTTACTGCGGCGGTTCCCAAGGCTGCCACTTCTGCACGTTGCGGTGCTTTTTTCGGGAACCGCCGAAGCGCCTTGCCGGCTCGTCTCCTTGGGAGACTGACTTTTTGGCCCACTGCTTCAGCTGGACGACTTGGGCCCACTTGTCATCAATGCTCGGTCTTGGAGCCGAAGCGGTTGCCCATGCGGCGTATTCGAAGAGTTTTGAATTGCCTTGAATTGCACCTGGGAAGTTTTAAAAGGGGATCTTACCCGCATTGCGGCTTCCCTTCGCACTCCCTAGCGCTTTGCACTTTCAGTGAGTTCTTGCACCTTTGTCTTCTGCCATGGCTTCTATCCTGCCTCGAGAGAAGAAGCGCGCTCGATCTCCTCCAGTGGCGGCGTCTTTGCCGAGTCAGGGACCCAGGGCGCCTGCACGGCCTGCTTCTAGAGACGGTGCTCCGTCCGGTGATGACCCCAAGAGGTCTCGGGCTCATCATCCCGACGGGACTCCTCTTGAGCGACGACAGGCTGAAGGTTCCCGGGCGTCGCGTCCTCCCTCCTCAGGCGGAGGAGTCTCCAAGGAAACTGCTGATGCGTTGAGGAAGGCTTCAGGGGGTGGAGTCTCCAAGGAAACTGCTGACGCGCCAAGGAGGGCTTCAGGCAGTGGAGTCTCCAAGGAGACTGCTGATGTGTTGAGGGGAGCTTCAGGAGCATCCCCTGCTCCGTCAGTCCGGGCGACTGCGGAGCAGCTGTCGGCGGCGACGGCAGGCTCTAGTGGTCCTACCCCGGCTTGGAAGCTGGGGTTCAGAGCCCGTTGGAGTGCTCACGTTTCTCGGCCATCCCCGACTGATGGGGAGTCTGCGCCACAGCGCTCGGAAGCCGAGACGGTTGTCGCGGCCCCCAAGCCAGTGCAGGTTCCTCCTGTACCAGGCGGCCCGACTTCTGTGGCAGCGTCGACCCCCTCCACTCGTCCTTCTCCACCGGCTCAGGAGCCAGCTGCCGGTGAGGGTTCGGCGGGTGTCTGGCTGTCGAAGTCCCGACGCCAGCTTCTCCTGACCGGCGTCTCATCCCGGTTGCTGGTGCGTCGTCTTCTCTTGAAGATGACGTGATGGAGGAAGTCAGGGGCGCCGCTCCAGCCTCTGCTGCCCCACTTCCCCTGGCAGATGCTCTCGTGCTTGCCCAGACGAGCGTTCGGCAGGTCTTGGCCGCGCTCGGTCGTGAGCGAGAGGAGCAGGTGGTTGAGAGGGATCGCCTCCTCACCTGGGGGAACCTTTTGCGGGAGCGGACCGTGAAGGTCAAGGGCGAGCTCGACTCCAGTCGGGAGTCGCTTGACGTCATGGAGGCGCTCCTTGACCGACAGAAGCGGGCTGTCGACCGTATGGACTCTGAGACGGGGCGGCTCCACAGGGAGGCCCTTGAGGCGCATGCCCGGGCCGAGGAGAACTTATCTACCCTTGAGGAGGTACGGCAGAGGCTGGCGTGACGTAAGCGCGCCGTTGAGGATCAGGAGCGCTCCGTGGTGGCCGAGGCAGGGAGGGTCGCTGCGCGGCTGGCGGCGGGTGAGGGCGACCTGTGAGCTCGGGCCGCGGAGCTAGAGGCCCGGAAGGCAGACCTTGCCACGAGGGAAGAGCAGGTCTCCCGGGAGCACCAGGCGATCCTAGATTGGGAGCTGGCTTGCCTAGACTCTGCGCCTCCAGGAAAGCTCCCTGGCGGCCAAGGAGAAGGAATTCTCCGAGGGAAGCCATGATGCCCTGCGGGCAGCCCGCCGTGAGGTAGAGGAGCTCTTGGCCTCGTGGTCTTCCGAGGCCCGTGCGGTCTCGAGCTTCGTTGACCAGGCAGGGTCGCCTTGGTCCTCCTTGGCTTCAGCCTGGTGAAGACGGCAGCCCCTGCGCTGAAGGTGGCTGAAGTGATCCCCGCGTTGGAGTCAATCGGCGCCAAGCTAAGCAAGCTAGACGCGGTGGTCGCCGACGAGCTCGAGGCATAGGGACGGGGCCTGGCCGTGGAGGTTGCCACGCATGTGTTGGCATGCTTCAGGAGCCGGGATCCTTCTTTCTCACTGGAGCCAGCGAGACAGGGCCCTGCCGCAGAGCGGGAGGAGACCACCAGGGCTGAAGTCGGGGATGTGGCCACCCTTGTAGCCTCTAGGTTCAGGCGCGAGCCAGGGGGGCCCTAGATCTTGTATCTCCCTCTTTTTCTTTTTATTGAGTCTGTAGTCCAGCTCATGGAGCCATGAATAAATACTCTTGTGACCTTTTGTGCCTGTTATGCTTTTGTCTTCTTCTTGGTTTTGCCTGGCCGAGGCTCAGGTCGGAGCTCTCCCCTCGGAGGGGGAGGCCCGGCTTCTGCCGGCCACGTGGCCGGTGGGTCCGGACCTCCTCCTTAGGAGACGGGAGCTCCGGCCCTGCTGGACACGTGGGGCCTTCGGAGCTCTCACCTCGGAGGGGAGGTCCGGCTTCTGCCGGCCACATGGCGGGCCTGGAGCCCCTCCTGAGGACTGGGGAGCTCCGGCCCCGCTGGACACGTGGGGCCTTTGGGTCTTGTCCCTGCAGAAGGGGCGAAACCCGGTTCCTCCGGTCTTGCGCTGGAGTAGTCGATAGCTCCTTGCCCCCCTCATGCAGCCCCCATAGCTATAACCTGGAGGTCCTGCACGCAGGTAGAGGAAACGTAATTCTCCTCGGGGGGTTCCCCCATCCTTGTATCTTAGTCTTATTCGGCTTACGGTCCTAGTCCGGTATACAGGGCTTGGGCAATTCTGTGCGCGAGGCACCGGGGCTCCGGCTCCCTCCAAGGTCTGGGTACGACCGTCCGGCCCCTAGTACTAGACTGTACACCGGGGAAGCAGAGTGCACATGCTTTGGGTACGGAACCAGGCAAAGCGGCTGTACTCCCCTGGACCTCCGAAGGGCAGGGTGCGCACGCTGTGGGTACAGAGCCGGCTGAGCGGGATACGCACCCTGGACCCCCATGCACGACGCAGGCCTTTCCTGGAAGTTACCAACTGGCACCGCAACACCTGACTGGGGGAGGCCCGAGAGGCCCCCTGGCCATCGGCAGGTGCCTCAAGCACAACCGCCTTCGGTAGGATAGCAAATGCTGACTATGGATGAGCGCGGGAAAAGGGGAGCTATATGTACGGTGAGCATACATAGAAAGTGCGGTCATAAAAATTAATGCGTAATTTAAATGAGCACATGAGTGAGAGCGAGGTGGAACAGGTTTCTGTGTAAATTCCCATAGGAGGAAGGCAGGCTGTACATGGAGGCAACAACCCGCCCCATTAAGAAGGGAAGCAAGACTCTACGCGCTTGGGGTCGGAACCAGGCCAAGTTGGACGTAGTCCTGGACCGTCCCCTGAGACTTAGCTGCTCCGAGCGCTGTTCCTAGACTCTATGGGATTTATTACAGAAGGGTATGGCCCTGTTCTACTAATGCTCAGGAGGTAGAACTTACTCTGTTGTTCCATGCTCCAAGGGTTCAGGAACGGATCACATCCTTGGTTGAAAGGCATGTGTACCTGGGACGGCAACTTTTGTGACTCGGAAGGGACCTTCCCGGCAGGGGGAGAGTTTATAGGTCCTTCGCGGGAAAGTGTGTGCCGCGGCACCAGGTTTCCTTCTTGCAGGTCCCTGACACGCTTGGTCCTTTGGTGGTAGTGCTAGAGCACCAGCCGAGGCCGTGCGTTGTGGGGTGTCACCTACAGTCATGCCTCGTCGAAGAGGTCGTTATCTTCACGCTGGAGCAGGTCCTGCGCGGCTTCTCCTGGGAGCCCCGGGATGCCTTCCCCTTCTGGCTAAGGCCGTCAAGAGGTAGGAGGACCCGAACTCTTCTTGGGAGACCCAAGGCGTCTTTCCCCTTCTGGCTAAGGCCGTCAAGAGGTTGATAGACCCTGGGCGGCCCCCAGGAAGTAAGGCCGAGGCACAGAGACGTGCACTCGGGTGGAGCTGGCCCGGTTCTGCACCGTCGGGGCTGGTGCTTGGGCTGCTGCAACTGCTTGGAGCTTCTCCAAGGTTGATATCGCAGCAGTGCAGTCTCCACTGACTTTTCGGGGCAGCCGTAGTCGGCTACTGCCCCAGCTCGTCATCACTGGAGCTGGAGTCCTCACCGTTGTGCACCGTCTTTATGGCGCGCTGAGGCTCCTGAAACCCCACCTGGTGGCCGACGCTGACTGAGGCGTCAACCTTCTGCTTGCCCTCCCTTTGACGGAAGGGCGGAGCATCAGCTCGTAGCTGCCTCCCTTTGCGGAAGCGCTCCGCGAGCCTCTGGATGTCCCGGCAGTCAGCAGAAGTATGGTGGCTGGTGCCATGCACGGGGAATAGCTCGCCTTGGTCACCATCTGGAGTTGGTGACTGTCGTTGCCTTTTGTCGGGGCGTGGCCCCCGAGCTCCAATGGGTGCTGCTGCTGCAGCAATGGGAGCCGCAGCCGGTGGTTTCATCTTGCCACCGCCCCGGTTCTTGATCTTCTTGCTGCCTCCATAGGAAGCAGCGCCAGATCCGGGCTGTCTTCCTGACTCGAAGGCTGGCAGAGAGTGCCAGTTCCGCCCTTCAGCTGCCCTGGCGCATTTGTCCACCAGGCTGAAGAGCTCTGAGACGTCACGAACCTCTCTGGTCACGAGCTTCTCAAGCATCTTCTCATCCCGAACACCCTGCCAGAACGCTACCACCACAGAAGCACTTTGAATGTGCGGGATGGTGTTGCGTACCTGGGAGAACCACTGGATGAAGGAGCGCAGCGTCTCTCCTGGTTGTTGCTGGATGGCGTGGAGGTCGAGCTCCGTGCCAGGCCGGGTGTAGGAGATGCTGAAGTTGGCGGTGAACTGCCGGCAGAGCTCTCCCCAGGAGGTTATGGAACCCTGGGGGAGGTTCATGAGCCAAGACCGGGCTGGGCCGGTCAGGGCGATGGGGAAGTAGTTGGCCATGACAGCCTCGTCCCCTCCTGCAGCAAGGATGGCGGAGGAGTAGATCTAGAGGAACTCCGCCGGGTTGACACTGCCGTCGTACTTCTCGGGCAGGTGTGGCCGAAACTTGCGCGGCCACCTCGCGAAGCGAAGGTGGGGCGCCAGGGCCGCACATCCTGCTCCTGTTGCCGCAGGCGTTGGTGCCGCGAACGCTTGGTTTGCTGCTGGCACAGTGTACCCCGGTATGGGTAAGGCTGCGCCATAGAGAGGGGCGCCGTTTGCAGGGCATATGGCTGTGGCATATGCTGCGTGGTGTATGCCTGGGGCAGAGATCGCGTGGCGAAAGTCTGCGCCTCAGGCAGGGTTGAGGCAGACGTCATGCTGTCGCCGGTCTCTTGGTTGCGACGCCTTTCTCGTCGTCGCTCAAGGAACACTCGGGCATCTTGGCCCAAGTGGCATCGTTCCAACTCTGTCCTCAGATCCGTCGATGGGAGCCTGGTGGAGTTGGAATCTGCCGTCTGCCCGTCGACCGTTGGCGTGTGCGTCAGCGACACAGCCGGTTGGTCGGGGCGTCGTCCCCGCCGAAGTCGAGGGTTTGCGGCGGCGACGACGAGACAGTCTACCTCGTGAATCCACCGCTGGGTCGCTGACTGAGGCGCGTCCCCAGCAGGCAGATTGCGCAGTAGCGCTCTTGTTGCAGCTAGCGCGCCCCCGTGGGGGACGCTCAGCGCTGCAGAGGATCTCACGCTCGCAGGAGCCTGCGTTGCCGGAGTCGGCTGCTGGCTTCCAGCTTGCGCCGACACACTCCATCCAGAGTGTGTCGAGACGTAGTCCCCGCTAGTCACGGTCCGTCGTGAACGCGGGGGAGGAGAGCTTGCCGCTGAAGGAAGCTTGGTCATCTTCGCCGGCAAAAGCTCGTCGCGCAAGGGAAAAGCCCCCTACCTGGTGCGCCAAATGTCAAAGTGTGTAGTCGACACTTCCCCCGGACCTGCTCTGGGCAGCCCACGGAGGTTCTTTTTTGGAGGGGCTAGACACTTGCGGAGAGCTTTAGCGTTAGGTGCGAGTGAGGGAGAAGCTTGACACAGGGAGTTTTACGTGGTTCAGGCCGCCGGAGCGTAAAACCCTACGTCCACGGTGAGCAGAGGTGCTCGCTATATTGTTTGTTACTCCGAACCGGAGTCCTGAGCTTGAGGGTGAGTGATGTATAGAGTGCGAGTTCACAGAGTTCGAACCCTTGCTAACGTTGCCTACCCGAGCTTTTTATAGTCCAAGGCTCGAGCGGCTTACAAGGTGGGCCCGGGACCCGACAGGTGGTCCCGGGGAGATTTCCCGCCATCTACCGTATCTGCAGTCATGCCGGTAGTTGTCTCTAGCGAAGGATTCCGGGTCTTCGTTCTGCCGCCCTGCCCATGCCGCAAGCTAGCCGTAGTGGTTGATGATGGCAGGGGCGGCAGGGGATGTCTTGTTTCTGTGTTTATTGGTGGGCAGGCTCTGACACGGCGCGCCAGTCTGTGATGTGACTAGGCGCAACGGCACCTGACAGAGGCGTGCTCCGCGTCTCCGCGCCTTGGGAAGGCGCGGGCCTTGAATACCTTGTACGGGCAAGGTATGGCGCGTCTTTACGCCAGCTGTCTACCGCACGGGGGCAGGCAGCGTTGCTCTGCTGGCCACGTGGCGGGCCCAGAGCTCTCCTCTGAGAAGAGGGAGGTCCGGTCCGGCGGGACACGTGGAGTCCTCGGAGCTCTCCTCGCGAAGGGGGGAGGTCCGGCTTCTGCTGGCCACGTGGCGGGCCCGGAGCTCTCCTCTGAGGAGAGGGAGGCCCGGCCCCACGGGATACGTGGAGCCTTCGGAGCTCTCCCCACGGAGGGAGGAGTGTCACACCCAGTTTCTCCGAAGAACAACCGAGTGAATATCACATGTATGCCAGGATCATTTTCTCATACATGTGATGACAAATAGTGAAGCATCATTTATTACAAGCCAGGAGTCGAATAAGTCTTACATAGCATATGTCTCGATGGACAATAATAAGTTCATAACATGTAAATAAAATAGCAGCGGAATATTATTCTTGTGGGCTCCGTCACAGGCGTTGCCCGAGGGAATCCATGAACCTAGAATCCTTCTTCGGGTCCGAAGTCTTGGTCATTGAACACCACATCATCCCCTTGACCTGAGAAGCAATTTAAACCAACAAATATGCAAGGTTGAGTACCGTTGGTACTCAGCAAGTGTGGAGAGTTATGTCATGCATGGCTAGAGCAAGGAGAGGTTGAACTCATGGTTAAAGCACTAAGCAATTAATACCTATCACCTTAGCTTATTAAGCACCTACATTACTACACAGGTGAAATGATCCCAATCTCCCAACCCACCATCATAACCATAACATCATTTCAAATGTTAAGCTCCCCGCTTAACATCCACAACTTCCAAGGTCATCATCCTCTAATCATGAATAAGTCCAAGCCACTCTTGACCGTGAGCACAGCTGTCATGACAGTTTTGACTCTGCAGAGTTTGCACCACTGTACCCACATGTAGTGATTTTATCCCCCGTTGCCGGGTGGACTAAAAGAACCTCCATTATGCCAGTGGCTACGAACCACATTCACACTTCCCAGGTGTGTAGCCAGGAGATCACTACGAAGCCTTTACAAAGGGATTCCCGACGAGCGTGTGCCCGCTAAGGTTTCACCCCTAACAGCATACAAGAGGCTCCAACCCCGCTGCAGTGGCCCCCTCTTGAGCCTTGCGGTTCATATGGTAGTCCAGCTGACACCTATTCCCCGCACCATCCAACACACCCATACTACGCCGGGGATACACCTAATTAATTGGCCAAGCTGCCCCATCTTAGCATGTGGTTGGCACGGTAAAGCCAGGTTACATGCTCCATGAACCGGTCCTTAGGATCCAGGCAAGTACTAAACACAAACCCGAGTCTCGTGTGCCCAGCACCAACCAAATCATTCAACTTGCCTCGATCCCTACCTCTACATAACTCATAATATCTCATTCAAGAGTAAGGTAAATAAATTGATGATCTCATATCCCAATTATCCCATTCTAAGCATGGCTAAGCATAAGCATATGAATAAATGACATGATAAAATAAATCCCAACCCAAGCTACAAGGAAACAAGGTAATGCAATTCTAGGGAAACGTCCTAGCATGGGTTTCATATTTCAATTGACAATGCAAATAATTCTATCTACACATCCTAGCATAGGATCAATGTGGTCAAGGACACTTGCCTTCTTCCTACTGCTCTAGGAATGGATAGTCCTGATCTTGAAAGGGAAGAACTTGCTCTGGGGCAGGTTCTACTCATGTCAACACACATAGCAAAAGACAACAACAATCCATAAGACATAGTTCACACTTTCACTCCACACATACATACATATGATAATCATTCACATTTCTATGTGTTGTGTTTACTCTACATGTGTTGATTTTTAGTCTACATGCACTTTTAAACATATGTATATGATTTCTAACTTTTGTATTCAGATTTTCTGTTTGCAACTATGAATTTCAAATTTAAACAACTTCTTTAATACACTCTTTAGCTACCAAGTTTGAATGGAAGGTAACTTCCTACTTCAAATGGATTTTCAGATCTTCTACCAATCCTAAACTGAAGTCTTTGGATTTGGAGACTTCATTTATCGTTATCTAATCATGCACACCTATTTTCCTATATTTTCCAGATTTATTTTCTATGACTGAAAGTAAGTTTTAATATTAAATAGTAGGGCATATCATCTAAACAGAACAGGTTCTGATCTAAATATTAAATAATATATTTTGGAACTTCTCCATCTGATGTGAACTAATTTAAATTCATTTTTCCAATTTTCAGAATTATTTCCTAGCCTAAAATATGTTTCTATAACTAATAAATATGAACAATCAACTAGACAGATTCATTTCAGCTAAAAATCTATTTTTAACTCATTCTAAAGTTTTCCAAATGCTAGGAGAGTTTAAACTTGAATTTACAATGTGTTTGCCTCACCTTTTAAATTTTAAATCCTAATCACATATTCAAATTCCTAAATTTAATATCATATAGGGTTAAAAAGGTAAACTCACCCCACTACAGGGTCTATTATATTATTTCATAATTTTCCAGGGGTCTAACTGCACATAACAGAGGGGGTTTCCTAATTTTTATTAAGTCCAGGGGTTAAAACTGATTTTTAAATGAATTTACACGAATTTCTTAAGGTTCAGTGGCTAGATCAGAAGTTTCCGGGGCTAGCTCGTGTTTTCCGAGATCCCCAGGGGGTAGCGCGTAAGAATTCTGGCCTTTATAACGTGGGGCTGACGTGGACCGTCCGATTTAAAACAGACGGCTCAGATTAGATCGCAGAACCGGTACGCGTGGATTTTATTTCTACCGTACGATTTAAAATAGACGGCCCTCAAGGGGCCATGTCGCCCTGGCCGGAACCAGCCCGCGCGCGCGGCGGCGGGGGTGGCGATATCGCCGGCGCAGCCTCGGTTTTTGCCGCTGTGCGTTAGAACTCGCATCTTTTTGCACAGATCGACTGCGGAGGGGTAGGGAATGCTCACCGAGGGGTTTTCCTGCACTCGGAGGCCCTGGAAGTCGATCGGCGGTGAGCTTCAACGGCGATGGTCTTCGGTGCACGTCGGGGTGGCCGTTGGGGTGCAAGACACGTCGTTTCCTTCACCTGCAGGGCTCCCCGGCGGCGGTGGAACGTGATCAGCACGTTAGATCAGAAAATTTGAGCAAGGATCGACGGAAATCGGCTGTAGAAACTTCGGTTCTCACTGGAGAGAAAAACGGCCGATTGGGGGGGGGAACAGGGCGATTGTCGGCGTTTAAATAGGCGAGGGAGGGCGGCGGTCTGTTGAGATCCTGTTGGGGGCGTCTGGGACCGGAAATCGTGGCTTGGAGCGTGGGTTCCGGGGGTTGTTTTGATCGGGCACGGGGGAAGAGTCCGGGGTCGGTTGGGCGCGCGGGAGGTGAGGGATGACACGCGGGCCCCGCGTGTCAGTGAGAGGGAGAGAGGGGGGCGCGGGTTTGGGTTGGCGCGGGGGATTGGGTCGGCTGGCGGGTTTCGGCCCACTGGCTGGTTTGGGTTTTCTTTTTCTTTTTCCTTTTCTTCTTATGTTTTGATTTGAATTTGAATTCCTGTTTGAATTTGAATTTCTGCACCACATGCAATACGTCCAAAAATTTTAAATTCCCCTCTTTAGCAGGTTTTGGCGTGTTACAGCTCTACCCCCCTTAAAAGAAATCTCGTCCTCGAGATTGGTGGTTCTAGGAAAACAATTCCGGAAACTGTGCCTTAAGCTCGTCTTCTCGCTCCCATGTGGCTTCCTCTTCCGAGTGATGCTTCCACTGCACCTTGCACATCCGAATTCTTTTATTTCTTGTGAGGTGTTCCATTGTCTCCAAAACCTTGACCGGTTGCTCGGCATAAGACAGATCCTCTCGTATGTCAACTTCATTCATGGGTAACATCTCTTCGGGCGTTCTTAGACATTTCTTGAGCTGTGACACATGGAATACATCGTGCACATCCGATAGGCGAGCCGGTAGTTCTAGTTGATATGCCACTTTGCCTTTCCTCTCCAGAATATGAAAGGGTCCGATGTATCGAGGTGATAACTTTCCTTTCACCTTGAACCGACGAAGTCCTCGGATAGGGGACACCTTGAGATAGACATAGTCCCCCACGTTGAAAACGAGCTCTCTTCTCCGTACATCGGCATAGCTCTTTTGTCGTGTCTGTGCTATCCTCAAGTTGTTGCGGATTTCCCTCACTTTCGCCTTGGCTTCTTGTAGTACCTCGGGCCCAAACACTTTACTTTCCCCTGTTTGGTTCCAAAATAGTGGAGTTCTGCACTTCCTCCCATACAAAGCCTCAAATGGTGATATCTTCATACTAGTCTGATAGCTGTTATTATAGGAGAACTCCGCATATGGTAAGTTCTTATCCCAACTCCTATTGTTCTTGAGCGCACACACTCTCAGCATATCCTCAAGGATCTGATTGGTTCTTTCCGTCTGCCCGTCAGTCTGGGGGTGATAGGCAGAACTAAAATTTAGATGAGTTCCCATGGTTTCATGTAACTTCTACCAGAACCTTGAGGTGAACTGTGTCCCTCGGTCCGACACTATCTTCTTTGGCACTCCATGAAATCACACGATCCTTGACATGTACAATTCCGCCAATTTGGATCCGCTGTAGCTTTCTTTCACGGGGATGAAATGAGCTACCTTGGTTAGCCTGTCGATGATGACCCATATCGAATCATATCCTGATTGGGTCTTGGGTAGTCCCACTATGAAATCCATACCGATTTCTTCCCATTTCCATTCAGGCACTTTGAGTGGTTGCAATAATCTCGCGGGTCGTTGATGTTCTGCTTTCACCAACTGACATGTGTCACATAGGGCAACATGTTCCGCGACATCTCGCTTCATGCCATACCACCAATATATGCTCCTGAGGTCATGATACATCTTCATACTTCCAGGATGAATGCAATAGTCGGAATCATGAGCCTCCTTCAAAATCAATTCACGGATTTCCTTCACCTCAGGCACACAGATTGTTCTCCCGTGCCACACCGTACCTTATTCATCCTCTCTGAACCCAGGGGATTTATTATCCTTGATGAGTTCTCTAATCTCTTGTATCTTCTCGTCATTCTTTTGACCATTGCGTATGTCTTGCTCTAACGTGGAGTCCACTTCCATGGCGATGGCCTCACCACTATTGACCAGACATAGATTGAGTTTTACAACCTCTTCCTTCAATTCTGTAGGCATGTCCTTTAATCTCAACCTATTGAACTGCACCTTCCAGCTTAAAGCATCCGCTACGACGTTCGCTTTCCCAGGATGATAGTTGATGCCCACATCAAAGTCGTTGATTAACTCTAACCATCTCCTTTGTCTGAGGTTGAGATCTGGCTGTGTGAAAATGTACTTTAAGCTCTTATGATCCGTATATATTTCTGTCCTTTTCCCCATCAAGTAATGCCGCCAGATCTTCAATGCGTGTACCACTGCGGCTAGCTCTAGGTCATGTGTAGGATAGTTCTTCTCGTGTTTTCGGAGCTGCCGGGACACGGAGGCCACGACATGCCCCTCTTGCATGAGAACACATCCCAACCCGTGTCCAGATGCATCGCAGTACACCAAAAAATTCTTCTGCATATCCGGCATAACTAGCACTGGGGCCGTTGTCAATCTTTTCTTCAATTCTTGAAAACTCGTCTCGCACTGCGGTGTACATGTGAATGTGATTCCCTTCTCTAACAATTTGGTGAGGGGTCTCGAAATCTTGGAGAAACCCTCGATAAACCGTCGATAATACCCAGCCAATCCTAAGAAGCTTCGAACTTCCCCGACATTTTCAGGGGTCTTCCACTTCTGCACATCCTCGATCTTGGCGGGATCTACGGAGATTCCTCCCTCCGAGATTATATGTCCTAAGAAGGGAACTCTCTTCAGCCAAAACTCACACTTGCTCAACTTGGCATATAGTTGGTGTTCTCTCAGCTTTTGCAACACTAACCTTAAATGTCCCCCATGTTCTTCTTCATCTTTGGACAAGACAAGAATGTCATCAATGAAAACCACCACAAATTTGTCCAGATATTCCATGAATACCTTGTTCATGAGATACATGAAGTATGCTGGGGCATTAGTTAGTCCGAAAGGCATGACGGTGTATTCATACAGCCCGTACCGAGATACGAAAGCTGTTTTTGGAATGTCAGTTTGCCTTATCTTAAGTTGGTGGTATCCTGACCTGAGATCAATTTTCGAGAACACACAAGCTCCCCTCAACGGATCAAATAAGTCTTCAATGCGGGGTAATGGGTACTTGTTCTTGATGGTTACTTCATTCAACGCACGGTAGTCTACGCATAACCTTTGGGTTCCGTCCTTCTTGGGCACAAATATCACTGGAGCTCCCCATGGTGAGGAACTAGGACGAATATACCCCTTCTCCGTCAATTCTCCTATATGCTCCTTGAGATCTTCTGGCTGTTTGGAGTCCATCCGATAAGGCCTCTTGTATATCGGGGCTGTCCCAGGCACTAGTTCAATCGCGAATTCTACTTCACGATCAGGGGGTATACCTGGCAACTCCTCCAGAAAAACATCTGGATATTCCTTGATAATCCTTATCTCCCCCACTTCCACCTCAACCTTATTGAGTTTAATGTCCCTCCTAGGCTCTTGCACGGCTATGAACTTCACTTTCGTGCCACTAGTGTGAGTTAGTTCCACCGTTCTGGTCAAACAATGGATGCTTCCTTTATGTTTGGTCAACCATATGTTAACTTAAAGCATTACGTATTAACTTCCCAAATTTCTTGTTTAAACTTAAACTTTTGAGGCCTTAATATTTAAACATTTTCTGAGGGTTTCACGTAGATTTTTGGGAGTCACGTCTCACGTGAAAATAAATGCACTATTAATTCATAAGGGTTCACACATCAAAGCAAAGCAACCTAAAGACGAGGTTGTGGACAAATGTCCATGGCCTCCACAACTCACTTCACATCCCAAACATTAACACACAACTAACTAAGGTATTGACTCGACTACTCGATAACCTGCTGAACTAAGGGAAAGGACTCTACACGACTCGTATCACTGAGCTGGCTCCTCGGGGTCTTCCTCATTATTGCGGCTGCCCTCTGATTCCGCTTTGGGTGGGGAAACTGCTGGTGGAGAAGTGCGGCGACGCCTGCTCGCCCGGCGGTCTGGGGAGTCAGGAGTCCACGTGTCATTCACGGTGACACACAGTTCATCCTCATCTCCTCTTTCTCTCGCCCTCAAGCTGGCACGAAGCAATGCCTCAATCTCCTTCACGGTGTCATGAACATCCTGAAGCTTCTGCTGGCACTCCTGCAGTCGAGTGCTGAGCATAGCAGCATCCTCCAAGCACAGGTCCATGTGCTCATGGGAAGTCCCCTGCTGCACTGGCGAGTACTTGTACTCCGCGGTGCCACTCTCGTGCTGGAGGACATACATGTATTCAGTCCTATCCAGGTGGCGACGGTTGATGTAACTCTGGCAGGTGATGGCCTCCTAGGTGACATTCTTCTCAGCATCGACCTGTGTCGCACGACAAGCTGGAGAGCGGTGGATCTTGAGTAGCTGATTTTCATGGATAATCCTCATTTCTGAACTCCATTCTTCCCGCTTCTCACGGATGGTCCGGGTGGAGCTTTAGTGTATGATTAGCTTGCCCGTATTGCCGGCAGCGTGGAGCATAAGCCGTAGACGGCGCACCAAGCCTCCTACTGCCAACCCGTAGGAGTGGTATGTCACCGGACGGTTCTCCTCTCTTAAGGCAAGGGCAACTACCGGAACTCTCCCTCCGGTGGACTTGCGGGCGGCGTGGATCATGCGAACCATCTAAAACATAAAGCATTTAAAATTAAGTTAGATAAGAGTTAAACAAAAACTGTATTTTGAATAAAAGTTGGGGTAAGATGAATAAAGTGACCCCACTAAATAACACCTTCAACCCACACTTTTGTAAAATAGTTTTTAAGAAAATAGTGTCCTTAAATACATCCATTTCTACCTAGGTTCATGTTCCTACAGGCAACCTTGGCTCTGATACCACTTCTGTCACACCCGGTTTCTCCGAAGAACAACCGAGTGAATATCACATGTATGCCAGGATCATTTTCTCATACATGTGATGACAAATAGTGAAGCATCATTTATTACAAGCCAGGTGTCGAATAAGTCTTACATAGCATATGTCTCGATGGACAATAATAAGTTCATAACATGTAAATAAAATAGCAGCGGAATATTATTCTTATGGGCTCCATCACAGGCGTTGCCCGGGGGACTCCATGAACCTTGAATCCTTCTTCGGGTCCGAAGTCTTGGTCATTGAACACCACATCATCCCCTTGACCTGAGAAGCAATTTAAACCAACAAATATGCAAGGTTGAGTACCGTTGGTACTCAGCAAGTGTGGAGAGTTATGTCATGCATGGCTAGAGCAAGGAGAGGTTGAACTCATGGTTAAAGCACTAAGCAATTAATACCTATCACCTTAGCTTATTAAGCACCTACATTACTACACAGGTGAAATGATCCCAATCTCTCAACCCATCATCATAACCATAACATCATTTCAAATGTTAAGCTCCCCGCTTAACATCCACAACTTCCAAGGTCATCATCCTCTAATCATGAATAAGTCCAAGCCGCTCTTGACCGTGAGCACGGCTGTCATGACAGTTTTGACTCTGTAGAGTTTGCACCACTGTACCCACATGTAGTGATTTTATCCTCCGTTGCCGGGTGGACTAAAAGAACCTCCATTATGCCAGTGGCTACGAACCACATTCACACTTCCCAGGTGTGTAGCCAGGAGATCACTACGAAGCCTTTACAAAGGGATTCCCGACGAGCGTGGGCCCACTATGGTTTCACTCCTAACAGCATACAAGAGGCTCCAACCCCGCTGCAGTGGCCCCCTCTTGAGCCTTGCGGTTCATATGGTAGTCCAGCTGACACCTATTCCCCGCACCATCCAACACACCCATACTATGCCGGGGATACACCTAATTAATTGGCCAAGCTGCCCCATCTCAGCATGTGGTTGGCACGGTAAAGCCAGGTTACATGCTCCATGAACCGGTCCTTAGGATCCAGGCAAGTACTAAACACAAACCTGAGTCTCGTGCACCCAGCACCAACCAAATCATCCAACTTGCCTCGATCCCTACCTCTACATAACTCATAATATCTCATTCAAGAGTAAGGTAAATAAATTAATGATCTCATATCCCAATTATCCCATTCTAAGCATGGCTAAGCATAAGCATATGAATAAATGACATGATAAAATAAATCCCAACCCAAGCTACAAGGAAACAAGGTAATGCAATTCTAGGGAAACTTCCTAGCATGGGTTTCATATTTCAATTGACAATGCAAATAATTCTATCTACACATCCTAGCATAGGATCAAAGTGGTCAAGGACACTTGCCTTCTTCCTACTGCTCTGGGAATGGATAGTCCTGATCTTGAAAGGGAAGAACTTGCTCTGGGGCAGGTTCTACTCATGTCAACACACATAGCAAAAGACAACAACAATCCATAAGACATAGTTCACACTTTCACTCCACACATACATACATATGATAATCATTCACATTTCTATGTGTTGTGTTTACTCTACATGTGTTGATTTTTGGTCTACATGCACTTTTAAACATATGTATATGATTTCTAACTTTTGTATTCAGATTTTCTGTTTGCACACTATCTATGAATTTCAAATTTAAACAACTTCTTTAATACACTGTTTAGCTACCAAGTTTGCATGGAAGGTAACTTCCTACTTCAAATGGATTTTCAGATCTTCTACCAATCCTAAACTGAAGTCTTTGGATTTGGAGACTTCATTTATCATTATCTAATCATGCACACCTATTTTCCTATATTTTCCAGATTTATTTTCTATGACTAAAAGTAAGTTTTAATATTAAATAGTAGGGCATATCATCTAAACAGAATAGGTTCTGATCTAAAATATTAAATAATATATTTTGGAACTTATCCATCTGATGTGAACTAATTTAAATTCATTTTTCCAATTTTCAGAATTATTTCCTAGCCTAAAATTTGTTTCTATAACTAATAAATATGAACAATCAACTAGACAGATTCATTTCAGCTAAAAATCTATTTTTAACTCATTCTAAAGTTTTCCAAATGCTAGGAGAGTTTAAACTTGAATTTACAATGTGTTTGCCTCACCTTTTAAATTTTAAATCCTAATCACATATTCAAATTCCTAAATTTAATATCATATAGGGTTAAAAAGGTAAACTCACCCCACTACAGGGTCTATTATATTATTTCATAAATTTCCAGGGGTCTAACTGCACATAACAGAGGGGGTTTCCTAATTTTTATTAAGTCCAGGGGTTAAAACTGATTTTTAAATGAATTTACACGAATTTCTTAAGGTCCAGGGGCTAGATCAGAAGTTTTCGGGGCTAGCTCGTGTTTTCCGAGATCCCCAAGGGGTAGCGCGTAAGAATTCCGGCCTTTATAACGCGGGGCTGACATGGACCGTCCGATTTAAAACAGACGGCTCAGATTAGATCGCCGAACCGGTATGCATGGGTTTTATTTCTACCGTGCGATTTAAAATAGACGGCCCTCAAGGGGCCACGTCGCCCTGGCCGGAACCAGCCCGCGCGCGCGGCGGCGGGGGTGGCGATATCGCCGGCGCCGCCTCGGTTTTTGCCGCTGTGCGTTAGAACTCGCATCTTTTTGCACAGATCGACTGCGGAGGGGTAGGGAATGCTCACCGAGGGGTTTTCCTGCACTCGGAGGCCCTGGAAGTCGGTCGGCGGCGAGCTTCAACGGCGATGGTCTTCGGTGCACGTCGGGGTGGCCGTTGGGGTGCAAGACACGTCGTTTCCTTCACCTGCAGGGCTCCCCGGCGGCGGTGGAACGTGATCAGCACGTTAGATCAGAAAATTTGAGCAAGGATCGACGGAAATCGGCTGTAGAAACTTCGGTTCTCACCGGAGATAAAAACGGCCGATTGGGGGGGGGGGGGGAACAGGGCGATTGTCGGCGTTTAAATAGGCGAGGGAGGGTGGCGGTCTGTTGAGATCATGTTGGGGGTGTCCGGGACCGGAAATCGGGGCTTGAAGCGTGGGTTCCGGGGGTTGTTTTGATCGGGCATGGGGGAAGAGTCCGGGGTCGGTTGGGCGCACGGGAGGTGAGGATGACACACGGGCCCCGCGTGTCAGTGACCGGGAGAGAGGGGGGCGCGGGTTTGGGTTGGCGCGGGGGGATTGGGCCGGCTGGCGGGTTTCGGCCCACTGGCTGGTTGGGGTTTTCTTTTTCTTTTTCCTTTCCTTTTTCTGTTTTGATTTGAATTTGAATTCCTGTTTGAATTTGAATTTCTGCACCACATGCAATACGTCCAAAAATTTTAAATTCCCCTCTTTAGCAGGTTTTGGCGTGTTACAGGGAGGTCCGGCTCAGTTGGCCACGTGGCGAGTCCGGAGCTCTACTCTGAGGAGAGGGAGGTCCGGCCCCGCTGGACACGTGGCGCCTTCGAAGCTCTCCCTGCGGAGAAGGGCAAGGTCCTTAGGCATTTCCCCCTGTGCGCGAGGGTTCCCCGTATCGAGGGTACCGACAGTATGTGTTCTTGCATGTCTTGCATGGGTTTACATGGGTTTTACGATGAACAAGGGTGTAAAGATCAAGTGCGGACGTGGTGATGATCTGGACTCAAGATCTAGATCAAACCGATCAACACGTGATCTGTCCACGAAAAAAGCTTCTGTTCAAAGGGATCAAAGAAACAGATGCAAAGAAAACCGTGATGAGGTCGTAAGGTGGTAACGAAGACCTACCTCACTTCTCCTTGGTCTTAGGGTCTTCCTCCACGCAAGACAGATCGTCGGGGCTCTCTTCCGGTGACAGTGAGCTCGTCGGCGGTCTCCGGCGACTGAACTCCGGCGAAGGGAATTAACTCGACGAGTTGGGGGCTAGGGCCTCTAAGTCGTCGACTTGGGAGTAGATGGTACGGCCAAGGGGTGTTTCGGGTTCTATTATAACCAGAAAAAGAAGAGTCCTAATCTGATTGGATAAGAGTCCTATTCAAATCATTTTTGAATCTTAACAACTTATCTCCAATCAATTTGGTGCGGTAACATCGTGGAAATTGTGTCGGTTTCCTCCCATATCGGGTATGCCCATGCGTACAGAAGAAAAACCGCTTAAGATCTCGTCACCTCCGCGGTGATGAGCTCCGGAGGCTCCACGTGTCCAGCAGAGGCCGGGTCTCCCTTTTTCCGCAGAGGCGGGCTCCTGTTGTGCCGCGTGTCAGGCGGGCAAGACCTCCCTCTTCCTCAGAGGTGAGCTCCGCGTGCGCCACGTGTCCTGGCGGCTCGGGACCTCCCTCTCCCTCAGAGGTGAGTTCCGCGTACGCCACGTGTCAGTGTCGGACCTCCCCTTTCTTCGGAGGTGAGCTCCGAGAGTGCCACGTGTCAGTTCCGGACCTCCCCTCTCTTCGGAGGTGAGCTCCTAGACTGCCACGTGTCCAGTAGCGCCAGACCTCCTTTCTCCTCGGAGATGAGCTCCGAGGTCGACACGTGTCCATCAGCGTTGGACCTCCCGAAGGTGAGCTCCGAAGGTCGACTCGTGTCCAACAGTGTCGGACCTCCCGGAGGTGAGCTCCGGAGGTGACACGTGTCCGGTAGTGTCGGACCTCCCGGAGGCGAGCTCCGAAGGTGACCCGTGTCCAGTAGGACCAGACCTATCGGAGGTTAGCTTCGAGAGCGACACGTGTCCAGCGGTTTGAGCCTTACTTCCCCGTAGCGACTAGCTCCGGTGGCGACACATGTCCTGTGGGGCTGGACTTCGCTTCTCCGCAGAGACAAGCCCCGGAGGCAACACGCGTCCAGCGGGTCGGACCTCGCCCCTTCCACAGAGGCTAGATCTGAGCCTGCCACATGTCTGGCGGTGCCAGACCTCTCCCCACTACACAGGGATGAGCTCCAAACATGCCACGTGGCCAGCAGGCCGTGGGAAGTGTCTACAGCGCTCCTCGGCGAACTGGAACTGGCTCTTTTTAGCTATCTTTTTTATTCCTTCTCTGTTTCTACTCATTTTAAAATGTTTCTCTACATGAAATATGAATGCATGCATGATTACAAAATTGAGGGTGTTACATTACGCTTGTTGGTGCTGCAATTTCATGGAGGTCTTGTAAACAGACGATATTAACAAAGTCCACCACGGAGGCAGAACTTGTAGCACTAGAAACAACTACCAATGAAGCTAAATGGCTAAGAGAGCTATTGATGGACTTACCTTTTGTTGAAAATCCGGTACCGCCTATCCTAATGTATTGCGATAACCAATCAATGCTAGTTCAGGTTATGAATACAAAGGATAATTCAAAGTCGAACAAGCACATTAAGCGTAGACTGAAATCTATCAGTAAGATGAAAAACTCTGGAGTTATAGCTGCGAGCTATGTGAGGAGTGCAAATAATCTGGTAGACTATTTCACAAAGGGATTATCATGAAATGTGATTTCCTTGATGTCTAAGAACATGGGTATGAGGCCCACTTGAAGTTACATAACAATGGTAACCTGTCCTTTTTGTTGGAGATCAGGTGATTTAGGTACTAGGAAAAACAATTTGACTGATATAAACCAAAGAGTACATTGTAAATAAATAAATGTACCCATGTTCAAATGACACCAAGTACTATTTACTGTATGGAAGTTTGGCATAAATTAAGCCTTAATGTTTTCCATTGTAAAGATATTATCCTACAGGATGTCTTGAAGGGAAACACCTACTTGAGCTCAACTGTAGGTCGCAGGTCATAAGAATAGGGCGTTCTCATAAAGGTTCATGAGAAGATATGGGAGCAGACCATTAACACTCCAGATAGGTGGGGTTGTCTTGCTACCTAGTACTAGTTATGATCTCAAGTGAAATCTTTACACGTGAGGCTGAGAATTCAAGGCCTAGTCCATTCTTCAGTCGTGGAAAAATGAATCTTTTTATTCTAGGTATAAGTTCAACCCGTACGGGACTCATACCAAAAGACTGATATATAAAACAACACTACAACACAGTGATCTTTTGTCTTCCATTCCTTGCTTTGGAATTGGTGGGCGATTGTTGAAATTTGGGCCATTCAAGTGGGCTATTCAGCTGAAATTCCAAAACAACGTGGCTGTTGGTTTTAGTCCCATATTGCTAGTTCAAGGTGGTGCAAACCAACTTATATAGTAGACCTCATACCCATGGCTGAATAGAGAAATCAATATTATAATGAGGGGCTAGCTATATATACTCACACACACGCACGCGTGCGCGCGCGTATCCGTGATTTTTCGTGTGTTTTTCCGCGTGACTTGTGACTTGCGACTGTGGCATGGCTGCATTAAGTTTATTTTGCCACTTGTATCCTTCACAATATTTGAACTGTATTATACTAATAGAAATTAGTGCATATTTTATTGCCATAAACACCATTTGTTTTATTTCCATAAACACCGTTTGTTTATGGCCATAAACACTATTCATCTATTGCCATAAACATCATTCGTTTATTGCCATAAACACCATTGATTGGCTAACGGCCATTAGTGGTCGTTATTGAGGGAAAACGGCTCCTAGAGAGCAGCCGTGCCTATATATAAGGCCCTGGAGACGTTCAGGTTCGAACACAGAAAAATTCCCTTCCATCTAATCTTCTTACTTCCTTTGGAAAGTTGTGTTATGGTGTTTGAGTTGCCATACTTTGCCGACCCTTTTTCTTGGCGTGCACCGAGGAGGAGGGTGAGCGGTATCTCCAGACCGTTGCCATCGTGAAACCTGCACGAGGGACGGCAATAAGGTTTTGGGGTAGCGCATCTGCGCGATCGCTCGAAGCTTGTTGACATCGATCTGTGCTGCCTCACGGACGAACTGCAACTTCTACATCAACGGTCTGTTTCAACTATAATTTGTGCTTATCAAAGCACCGACAAAACCAAAGTGAGTCCATATGTCTCCCCTAGTTTTTATTGTGTTGATCTACCTACTGCTCAGTAAAATTCGCATGACAGTTTTAAATATATGTGAAACTTTCCTCAATATTGAATCTAGATTTAGAATAATACACAATTTTCCAACAGTTCGTTGGCTGCACTGAAAAAAACTCTCCCGTGCCCAAAGTGTTCGTGTGTGTTTTGAGTGAGTTCACCTGAGGTGATCGCCAGAGTTTTCCTGACAGTTTTGAAGCTACTATATCCTTAAGCTGGCAGCGCGCTAAGGCCTGCAAGGAAACAAAATATGAATATCAGAGGATATCCTTGGCCTTACCTCATTGATCAGGGTTGCTGAATATTTGGACATCAAGGCATGACAAAAAACACCCTTCTTCATCATATTGCAAAAACATACACTCGCAATAAGTATATGCACAAAAGTTGAACATGTGATTGTCCAACTGTGTTGATATGGAGCATTTGTCTTTGATCGATCCTTCAAGCCAGCTAGAGTTGCAAAACATCTTCAAAATATCAGCTCTTATGCCTAAGATGCACTTGCAATTATGGAGAACCACTTTTCTTGTATTCAAACACATGTTGAACAAGTTCATAGTCTTTTGGCTCAAAAGTTCTCCATTTTATGCAAAACAACTTACAAAAATACACAATTCATCGTACCTTGATTCTAGAGTTAGTGAGGTAACGTTTTATATATCCAACACTTTGTCACACGATTGAAAACAGAAAAAGCATGAGAAAGCTGAGGTAAAACAACAAGTTTATGAGTCGAAACACGAGCATTCTTGCGTCCAACTACTCACCTACAAGTTATAGCATGATTAGCACAAAAAGAAGTAGGTTTGAAAGAAAAATTTATACGTTAATAATCCAAAACAGCAAATCGTGCATGGCTAACATTTTGAATAGCATGTGCAGAATGATTGTAGTTAGTTTTCTTTCCTTTTTTATATTGTTTAGCTAGTCTATACAACAACAACAACAACAACAACAACAACAACAACAACCAAGCCTTTATCCCAAGCATGTTGGGGTCGGCTAGACATGAAACCCAATATCAATGAAGTAAAAGAGAGGAAGAGATATAACAACAAGAAAAAAAGAAAAAAAGAAATAATAAAATAATAAAAAGAAAAAAAAAAGAAAAAGGAAAAAGAAAAAGGGAAAAAAGAAGAAAAAAACAAGACTAGGATTCTGGCACATGAATTGCTACTTTCCATGCGGTCCTATCATTAGCTAAGTCTCTAGATACATTCCAATCTCTCAAATCTTGTTTTACCGTCTCCTCCCAGGTCAACCTTGGTCGTCCTCTACCCCTCCTAATATTTTTTCTACTTGTTAAAATCCCACTGTTAACAGGTGCTTCTGGAGGTCTCCGTTGGATATGTCGAAACCACCTAAGTCAATGTTGGACTAACTTCTCTTCAATCGGCGCCACCCTACCCTATCACGAATCGCCTCATTCCTTATTCGGTCTCTTCTCGTGTGCCCGCACATCCACCGTAGCATGCACATCTCTGCGACACTCATTTGTTGGACATGCTGCCGTTTAGTTGGCCAACATTCCGCCCCATAGGGCATCGCGGGTCTGATCACCGTTCTATAGAACTTCCCTTTTAGCTTTTGCGGGACTTTCCTATCACATAGGATTCCAGAGGCTTGTCGCCATTTCATCCACCCTACCTTGATCCTGTGGCAAACATCCTCATCAATATCGCCGTTGCTTTGTAACATTGATCCTAAGTATCGGAAAGAGTCCCTTCTAGGTACTATTTGTCCTTCTAGACTAACATTTCCCTCTTCACGACCAACACCACTAAAGTCACACCTCATATACTCGGTTTTGGTCCTACTAAGTCTAAACCCCTTGGACTCTAAGGTTTGTCTCCATAATTCTAATTTCTTATCAACACCATCTCTAGTTTCATCTAGCAGCACTACATCATCGGCAAAGAGCATGCACCAAGGGATATCCCCTTGTATATCCTTCGACACCTCATCCATCACCAAGGAAAAGATGTATGGGCTCAAAGTTGATCCTTGATGTA
Organism: Neostapfia colusana; assembly: GCA_030760725.1. Taxonomy (NCBI): domain Eukaryota; kingdom Viridiplantae; phylum Streptophyta; class Magnoliopsida; order Poales; family Poaceae; genus Neostapfia; species Neostapfia colusana. The sequence continues at coordinate 2,130,555 of JASWHV010000019.1, read as the reverse complement.
GTCCTACCGTGATAGGAAATGCATCAGTCTCACTATCACTTACGCGCACACTTGTCTTAACATTATTGTACATATCCTTGATAAGGGTAATGTACTTTGTTGGCACTTTATGTTTCTCTAGTGCCCACCACATGACTGACCTTGGTATCTTGTCGTACACCTTCTCCAAGTCGATGAACACCATATGCAAGTCCTTCTTCTGCTCCCTATATCTCTCCATAAGCTGACGGAGCAAGAAAATCGCCTCCATTGTAGACCTCCCAGGCATAAAACCAAACTAGTTTTTAGTGACATTAATCACTTTCCTCAGGCGGTGTTCAATCACTCTCTCCCAAAGCTTCATAGTATGACTCATAAGCTTAATACCTCGATAATTAATACAACTTTGAATATCTCCTTTATTTTTGAAGATAGGTACTAATATACTTTTTCTCCATTCTTCAGGCATCTTGTTTGACTAAAAAATGTGGTTGAATATCTTTGTGAGCCATACTATTTCCACGTCCCCAAGGCATCTCCACACCTCAATAGGGACATCGTCAGGGCCGAGGGCCTTTCCTCCTTTCATCCTTTTTAAGGCCTCCTTAACCTCAAACTCTTGTATCCTCCGCACGAACCGCCTGTTGGAGTCATCAAAGGAGCCATCCAACTCAACCATAGTGCTCCCATTCCCATCATTGAATAGCCCATTAAAGTAATCACACCATCTATTCTTAATCTCTTCATCCTTCACTAGAATGCGGTCAGTCTCATCTTTGATGCATTTAACTTGATTGAAATCCCTCATCTTTCTCTCACGGATTTTTGCTATCTTGTATATGTCCTTTTCACCTTCTTTTGTCTTTAGTCTCTCATATTACTTATCATAGGCCTGTCCTCTTGGCTTACTCACAGCCCGCCTTGCATTCTTCTTTGCCTCTTTGTACTTAAGGATGTTGCTTGCGCTTCTATCATTATGCCAACTCTTGTAACACTCCTTCTCCTTAATGGCCTTTTGTACATCCTCATTCCACCACCAAGTGTGTTTATCTACAAGTTTCTTTCCTTTTGTCACACCGAACACCTCACTAGCTACCTTCCTAATGCAAGTTGTCATCTTCACCCACATACTATCTGCATCTCCATTTTCTGCCCAGGGTCCTTCTATGATCACCCTATTTTTAAAGGATTCTTGTGATTCACCTTTCAACTTCCACCAGTTTGTTCTTGTGATTTTGACACCTTTGTCCCGCAAAGAACATGTATGGAAGTGAAAGTCAACTACCACAAGCTTATGTTGTGTCACGACACACTCCCCGGGGATCACCTTACAATCTAGACACTCCCGTCTATCCTTTCTCCTAGTGAGGACAAAGTCAATCTGGCTAGAGTGTTGGGCACTACTAAAGGTCACTAGGTGAGATTGCCTCTTCCTAAAGAGGGTGTTAGCTAACAACAGATCATAGGCTACGGCAAAGTCTAGGATGTCCTTACCCTCTTGATTTCTATCGCTGCATCCAAAGCCTCCATGTACTCCCTCAAATCCTAGGTTAGTTGCACCCACGTGACAATTGAGATCTCCCCCTATGAGGAGTTTCTCGGTTATCGGTACACTACTAACCATATCCTCCAAGTCCTCCCAAAATTGCCTCTTAGCACTCATGTTGGGCCCAACTTGTGGGGCATAAGCACTAATGACGTAACAGAAATAAATGACATGACCACCTATACAACAAATGGTACAATGAAATTTAACATTATGTTCATGTGTAGATAAGATAGCAACTTGTTTCTTGTCATTGGAATGAGACAGCACTCTAACAGATTTTAAAACAACCTGTTTTGAGCTATAAACCGTTTGAATCAAATTATTTTCTAGTGACTTTACAAACTTGGGTGGATTTGTCTTATCATGAAAATGAGAATAATAAATCTAAACTAATTCTATCATTGCAACACTTGGACAGATTTATAAGCAAGTTTAGGTAATTTTTCTCACTATAAAACTACTCTGGAGTTTTATATATGTTGTCAAGTTTTTTGATAAATTTAGTTAGTTTTCATATAAGGTTTTTTGCTTTTGATTTATAATAAGAATAAAAATAAACCTTATACAGTTTAAAGCATCATTTAAAATAAAAAATTCTGTCTTACATCGTGCAACTTTACATTAAGATTATGTCAGATAGAACAATGCAAATAAGTAGAACAACTAGCATGTTTTGTATTTTTGCTACTCGGAACTAATCGAGGGCTAATGATAGCTGTATTAGATGAATCCATAATGCTGGGTACAGGTCTGATTATATAGAGGGATTAGGAGGGAAAAAGGACTAAACTACCCCTAACCCTAATCCCTCTCTAATGACTAATATGCCTTTGTGACACACACTTAATTACAGTGTCTAACACCCCCCCCCCCCCGCAGTCACAACATCTAGCCACTGCAGATGTTGAGACTGGACCGAAACTCGGAGAACAGTGACGACGGGAGGCCCTTCATGAAGATGTCGGTGAACTGAGTCGTCGTCGGGACATGGTGTACCCGAACCTCACCCCGTGCAACCCGCTCATGAACAAAATGGAGGTCGATCTCCACATGCTTCGTGCGCTGATGCTGTACCGGGTTGGTGGAGAGGTACACGGCGCTGACGTTGTCGTAGTAGATGAGGGTGCTCCTGGCGATGGGAGTGTGGAGCTCCTGAAGTAGCTTCTGAAGCCAGGAGGCCTCAGCCACGCCGTTAGCCATGGCGCGATACTCTGCCTCAGCACTCGAGCGCGACACCACGGGCTGTCGCCTCGAGGACCAGGAGATGAGGTTGCCGCCCAGGAAGACAGTGTACCCAGAAGTAGAACGTAGTGTGTCCGGGCAGCCTGCCCAGTCAGCGTCAGTGTACACGACCAGCTCAGAGGTCGTGTCACGCCGAAGAAGGAGGCCGTAGTCGAGGGTGCCTCGTAGATACCGAAGAATCCTCTTCACAATGGTGAGGTGCGGTTCCCTCGGGTCATGCATGTGGAGGCACACCTGCTGAACCACATATGAGATATCCGGCCTGGTGAAGGTGAGGTACTAAAGAGCACATGCAAGACTCCTATAAGAAGTGGGGTCAGAGACGGGTGTCCCATCCGTAGTGGAGAGCTTCGCCTGAGTATCCACTGGAGTGGAGCATGGCTTGCACTCAGCCATGCCCGCTCGCTGGAGGATATCCAGGCAGTACTATCGCTGGTGAAGGAATAGGCCGCCTGGTCGGTCCTCGACCGTAATACCCAGGAAGTGGTGGAGACGGCCCAGGTCCTTCATAGCGAACTCCTGCTGCAAAGCAGAAATGGTTCCCCGGAGCAGATCCGGACTAGATGCTGTCAGTACAATGTCATCGACGTACAGTAGGAGGTAAGCAGTGTCACTGCCCCGTTGATAGACAAACAGTGAAGTGTCCGACTTAGCTTCAACAAACCCCTGTGAAACCAAGAAAGAGGCGAACCGGCTATACCAGGCTCGTGGTGCCTGCTTCAGTCCGTACAGGGATTTGTTCAGCTTACAGACCATGTCTGGGTGAGCTGAATCTACAAATCCTGCCGGCTGACTGCAGTACACCGTCTCGGTCAGTGTACCGTGGAGGAAGGCGTTCTTGACGTCCAACTGGTGGACAGGCCAAGAACGTGAGAGAGCCAGTGACAGTACGGTACAAACTGTCGCCGGCTTCACCACCGGGCTGAAAGTCTCGTCGTAGTCGACTCTAGGGCGCTGAGTGAAACCCCGGAGTACCCAACGAGCCTTGTACCTATCCAAGGTACCATCCGCCTTCTTCTTATGCATGAATACCCACTTGCCCGTGACAACATTGCCACGACCGGGACGGGGAACCAGGTCCCAGGTCCGGTTGGCAAGCAGGGCCTCATACTCTTCCTCCATAGCGCGGCACCAGTGAGGGTCGGCGAGGGCGCTACGCACAGAAGTAGGTATGGGTGAGATCGAAGAAGGCTCAGGTTGATGGAGATGTCATTGACGAGAAAGCGGCCCTGTCGAACCGCTCAACTGGCCGAAGACTCTCGGACGCACGTCGAGTCACCATCGGGTGGACGTGACCAGGATCCCTGTGAAGGAGAGGGGGGTTGTACACCGGCTGCTCGGGTACAACCATCTTCTCTCGTCATGGGTAGACGAGAATGGATCTCGAGGCTGCGCGTGGTGTAGCTGGAGCAGGAGCCTCCCCCCGCGCTCGTCGCTGGTAGACAAGTGTGGGGTCAGCAAAGTGAGAAGTCGTCGTCGGTGCCGTGCGTGGCGCGGCTGGTGGCGTCGTGCTCGCTGCAGGTGACGTCAGGGAGGCAGCTGGTGCTGCACGTGATGCAGCAGGTGACGCCAGAGGCATCGATGCCGCATGTGGTGCAGCTGGTGACGCCGGGGGCACCTGAGGTACAGCAGGTGACGTCGGGGAAGCCGAGGCCGTGCGTGGCGCAGCGGGTGACGTCGGAGGCGTCGATGCCACACGGGGTGCAGCGGGTGACGCCGGAGGCGTCGATGCCACACGAGGTGCAGCAGTCGGCGCCGGGGGCATCTGAGGCGTAGCTCATGTCGATCCTGCAGAAGAAATAGGCCAAAGCAGCTGGGAGGCAGCCTCGGGATCAGTAGGAAAAAGGGAGTCCAGCTCTGTGGTGGAATCGGAAGAGGTGGTGGAGAAAGGAAAAGATGACTCGTCGAAGACAACGTGTCGAGAGATCAAAAGACGGTGAGTAGTGAGATCTAAGCACCGGTAGCCCTTATGATCAAGGGAATACCCGAGAAAAACACACCGTGTCGAGCGGGGCGCAAGCTTATGTGGGACAGTGGCGGAAAGATTAGGGTAGCAAGCGCGTCCGAAAACTCGAAGGTGATCATAAAGAGGATTGGTGCCATATAGAGCAAAGTAGGGGGTGGAGGCACGAATCGCCTTGGTGGGAAGACGATTAATCAGAAGTGTGGCAGTATGAAGAGCCTCCACCCAGTATCGGGCTGGAATAGATGCCAGGAACATCAGGGAGCGCATGACATCATTGGTGGTGCGAATCATGCGCTCTGCCTTGCCGTTTTGAGGAGAGGTATACGGACAAGACATGCGTAGCTATACCCCATGTGCGGAGAGAAAATTATGAAACACGGAGTTATCAAATCGCGTCCGTTATCGCACTGGACAGCTTGAATGGTGCGCCCAAATTGAGTAGAAATCCAAACGAAGAAGTGATAAAGAGTGACGAAAGTCTCAGACTTCAATCGTAATGGAAAATTCCAGGAAAAGTGAGAAAAATCATCAATGATCACCAAGTAGTAATTAAAGCCCGATAACTGGTAATCGAAGATGTCCACAAATCACAATGTATAAGATCAAACGGGTGCTCAACATGAGTCACAGAGGTGGGAAAAGGGAGCCGAACATGGCGACCAAGCTGACAGGCATGACATAAGGAGTCATGTGCCCCTAGAACACGAGATAACTGAACTACTGAACAGCTTCGACATAGCATCTGCACCAGGGTGGCCAAGCCGGCGATGCCAGATGGTGGATGAATCTGTCGTAGTAAAAGCAAAAGGCGGTGATGCAACGGAAGTAGGAAGCCAAAGTGTGTATAGGGGCCCCGAGCTATCACATCGAAAAAGAGGTCGCCGGGTGGAAAGATCCTTCACAGACAAACCAAAAGGATCAAATTCAATGGAAACATTGTTGTCAGTGGTAAAACGGCGAACAGAAAGCAAGTTTTGAATGATACCCGGAGTGACAAGAATTTTTTTAAGCTAGAAAGTACCCGGAAGACCGGAATCACCTACTGAGGTGACCGGAAGAACGGACCCATTCCCAACAACGATAGATGATGGAAAAGAGGGATTGGGAGGATGGGTGGAAGAGAGTATACCGGGATTAGGAGTGGTATGGTATGATGCTCCAGAATCGACTACCCAGTCGGCACCTGGTGGAGTAAGGTGCATGGTGCTGAAGGAGGAAGCAAACGATTGTCGATTCCACGTCGATGGTGGCTCCTGGAGAGATGCCGATGGCTCTGAGTACCCAACAAGATAGTCAGTGTCTCCGTTGGTCGAGGCTGACTGTCCGTCAGAGGAGTATCCAGGCCCACCATAGGCTTGAGCTGGCGGCCCACCAGCACTATGGGCTGGTCCACTGTAGCCCGGGGTAGCCACGAACGCCGGCCGGGGTAGCCAAGGATCCAGGATAGGACCAGGCTGTCCATGCTGATCCAGGACACCTGTACTGAAGAATCATCCTGGAGGACGTGGTCGTCGAGGCAGTAGAGCCTCAGCGTGAGGAGCACCATATCACGCCACCGGGCATATGAGGTGGACTCGGAGCTGAAAACAACCGGCACGAGTGTCCGGATGTTCTGAATCCCTGCGGCCTGCGCATGAAGAGCGGCCACAAGTGAAGCCGAGTACGTACCAGCGTCTGAGGGAGGCTCTTAGCCAGCACTCATCGATCGGCGAGCACTCTCCTTGAGCTGGTGGGATAGCGATGCCACGGAGGCACGCTCCTGCTCTAGGGCAAGAGCGAGTACCTGCTCGTGCTTGCGAGAGGCAGCCAGTGCTGCGGCGATGTCGGAGGTATCCACAGTGTCGGTGCCGTAGGAAGAAGAAGCTGTGTTCTCAGCAGCGGCACCAGCGAATGGGAACGGAATCGGCGGGACAGCCGTGGTGCTCCCGTCGATGTCGAGGCCGGTCGAGTCCCGTAGCACGGAAGTACCTGCCATGAAAGTGACAGCGGTGGCGGGGGTGCCGATGGTACCTACGAGGGGTCTACCGGCAGCCGGACCGGTTTTCGGAGAGAAAGAGGGGGCGGCAGCACCTCTAGGGACCGGAAACACGGGTGGTCGAGCGCTCTAGGGGGCGGCGGCCCCTCCAGAGGCGGCAGCGCCTCCAGCAGCGAGAGGCCAGGGGGCTGTGGCCCCTCCAGAGGTGGCGGCGGCCCCTCTAGAGGCGGCAGCGCCTCTAGAGCCGGCGGACCAGGGGGCGGCGGCGGCCCCTCCAGAGGAGGCGACGCCCCCCCCCCCCCGTGCGTGCGCGGCACCCACCCGGGTGGAGGCGCCCTGATCCAGGGCGCGGCGGCCCCGAATACGGATGGGGGGGCTGGTGGCGGCGGCCTAGGGCACGGCGGCGGCACCAGCGGGTGCGGCCCAGGGTGCTGACGCTGGGGCGTCGGCGGCGGGCGGCACACTGACGGTGGCGGGCGGCGCACCGGCAGGGGCGGCAGCGGTGTGAGCCCAGGGCTGCGGCGGCGGCGCACCGACAGGGGCGGCGGCGGCGTGAGCCCAGGGCTGCGGCGGCGGCGCACCGACAGGGGCGGCGGCGGCGTGAGCCCAGGGCTGCGGCGGCGGCTGGGCCATTAGGGTTTGGGTGTAGCCTTAATCCTAATTATTCCTAGCTAATGATACCATAATAGAGGGCTAATGATAGCTGTATTAGATGAATCCATAATGCTGGGTACAGGTCTGATTATATAGAGGGATTAGTGGGGAAAAAGGACTAAATTAACCCTAACCCTAATCCCTCTCTAATGACTAATATGCCCCTGTGACACACACTTAATTACAGTGTCTAACAGGAACAACTAGCTTTTTGTTCTTTTCAATCTCATTCCCAAGTATATTAAGTGTGGAGATCTTTAAGAGAAGACAATTGATCATAAATCAACTCACAAAAAAATACAAAAATCATCACTAGAAATCAATGTTTTAAAATGTTCAATTTTATATTTTAGTCAGTCAAAATACCTTCGTACTTTTTAAGTTTCTTGTCTGTTTGCTTAAGAATAATGTAAAGATGACAAACAATATTGAAACTGTCTTGGTAGGAGGGATTTACCTTGCATTTTCAGTGCTCAGTCCAACCTCCATCGTGGATGAGTATGAATTGCTTGCCACGAGACACAAACTCGCTAAAGTTTGCTTTTTGTTGTTGTTCTTGGGTGAAGTTTCTTCATCTTCATCATTTTCAGTGTTCACATCGCTCATCTTGATGTGTTGTGAGTGGGCTTGAACCTTGTTGGCTTTTTGTCACATGGAGTAGAACCTGAAAAGGTAGGAATATTTTCACAAAAAAATTCTGAGTCACTGAATTCGAATCATATTTGAGATCCTTCACTTCCCCTACTTCTTGTTGTCAAGTTTTACAAAGCCTTTGCGCCTGTATGAAAGCCTTCATACAAGTCTTACAAAATTGAAAATCAATACTGTTTGTACCCTGCAGACCGGGTACCCCCGCGTAGAGGGTAAAATACGGCTTGGGCCCCGTTTCCCTGCTGAGGTGGGCCCTGGCATAGCCACTTGCCCTCAGCCCTGAGGTCAGCCTTGGAGCTGTCACGTGCGCTCGAGTTCCAGAGCTGACACGTGCTCTAGGCTCCGGTCCGAGCCTCCCTGCTGAGGTGAGTTCCGGAGCTGCCACGTGTCTCTTGGCTCAGAGCCACCTCCCTGCTAAGGACTCTTCCGGAACTGACATGTGCTCTGGGCTCCGGTCCGAGCCTCCCCGCTGAGGTGAGGTCCGGGGCTGCCACGTGTCTCTTGGATCAGAGCCACCTCCCTGCTGAGGAAGGCTCTGGAGCTGACACGTGCCCTGGGCTCCGGTCCAAGCCTCCCCGCTGAGGTGAGGTCCGGAGCTGCCACGTGTCTCTTGGCTCAGGGCCACCTCCCTGCTTAGGATGGCTTCGGAGCTGACACATGCCCTACTGCGGTCCGAGCCTCCCCGCTGAGGTGAGGTCCGGGGCTGCCACGTGTCTCTTGGCTCAGAGCCACCGCCCTACTGAGGAAGGCTCCGTAGCTGACACGTGCCCTTGGCTCCGGTCCGAGCCTCCCCGAGGTGAGGTCCGGAGCTGCCACGTGTCTCTTGGCTCAGAGATACCTCCCTGCTGAGGACGGCTCCGGAGCTGACACGTGCCCTGGGCTCTGACCCATACCTATCCACCGATGAGAGGTCTGGAGCTGCCACGTTTCCCCTGACTCCAAACCCATCGATAAGGGCTCCGAAGACGCCACGTACCCCGTGATCCATCATGGGCCGTGGGTCGACAAAGTCAAGGAGGAAGTGCTCTGTCAGGCTTCGCATTTAAGGCTCACGCCTTCCCCAGAAGCATGGTGCATCACACACGCCTCCACCCTCTGCCCGTTCACCATTACGGTGACAAGACAGGATGGCGAGGCGTCACAGCGGTACAGTGCCGCCCAACGGCACGAAGCCGCCCAAGCAGGGCGACAAGACACAGCGACAAGACTGTGTCTTCATCATCACCTGACAAACGGATAGGGCCCCTCAGAGCGCTAGGCGGCGGGAATTAACTCCCCCGCCGACTACTCTACTAAGAGGACAAAGCCCTAGATCATGTATAGGGTTCACATAGCTTCAGGGCCACCTGTCGGGCCCCAAGCCACATTGTAACCACCCCGGCCTTGGACTATAAAAGGACCGGGGTCACCACCCGACAGGGGGTCGGATCCAAAAAATTGGGCATAGGCACCCTCACAAGCACACGCAAGCAATACAACGAGCACTCCCGTGGATGTAGGGTATTACGCTCCGGCGGCTCGAACAACGTAAATCTTGGTGTTCATCCGCTCCATCGAGTCCAGGTCACGTAGGGCGCCAAGCCCCCTCCGATCAAATAACCTCGCGGGCTGCTTCCGTAGCAGCCGGGAGGAGTGTCGCAGTTCACACACTCCGACAAATACCATCGAGCATACAAGATTTTTTTGGAGTATCTCTCCATTGCCATTAATAAAAAATGTGCAGATACGGTTAGATTCAAGCACCATGGTTCTGGTACCACTTGTAGCATCAAAGAACATGAGATCTATCATTAGAGGGGGTGAATGATATATGATATAAATTTTTTTAGGAAAAGATCAACCACTTAACCAAAAACCAATTTGTTGTGGTGCTTGAGGTGGGTTTTGTCCAGCAAGTTTGTCGGATCCTAGTGTTCTTCAGGTTCCTCCTGCTAAGCCTTCACATGAGCTATCTGCTCGTTGATAGCCTAACGGTAATTTTTAACTCCTCGAGGGTCATCTGCTACATGATGGGCATGTTTAGGATCTCAAGATGTTGAGCCTCGACTTGCGACGTGTTTGGTTGGCTTACAATTGGACTTGCGAATAATGGTTGAAGGTGCCATCAAAAGCGTTGGTGTTATTGGTCACGAAGACCTCAACGATTGAACTCTTATTGCGATGATTTCATTAAAATCAGACTCGAACATGAAGATGTCTGATCCAATCTGGATCATGCCTATGAACACAACAGTTGTCAATCTAGTAGGACAAACTTGTTGACTTGACAATGTTAGGGGTAGAGAGAGGATGCTAGCGTTGTTGACGTGGAGGTTAAAACGGCTGATCTTGAGATCATGCCCCCAATGGAAGCGAACATTAGGTGCAAGGTTAAGATCAACGATCATTAAGTAACAATTTTGACCATCAATTTTACTCAAATCATGAAGTATTTATTATTTCTTATACGCATGACACTTACAAATAACGTAGTTCTACATATCCTTGTAAGAATTGTGCATGCAAGTGATCATATATAGAATAGAGATGAAAACACACACATGTGGTAAAAAAACACAAATCTGACCAATGAGGGATTTCTACATAGAACTCCGATATATCAAAAGGCACATAACAGGAATGTAAAGACTTATCCTACGCTGAATCACTTATCAGAGCCCACAAATTAGTGACTTTTAGCTGGCTAAAGCACAAGATGGGCAACTAGGGGGTCGAGCGACCCCCTAGGTCGTCCAATCCAGTCGTGGCCCGAACTCGATCAACCAACATGTGGAAGCTTCTAGTTTGCTTCTGATGGCAATAGAGATTGATTCCCGACTTAGATAGGGTATAAATAGGGGGTGGGTGTTTTCTTCACACACATACTTAGAAGCAATCACTCTGTTGTACTAGAATTCTGCCAAATGTTAGTGGAGAAATAGGCTTAGGGAGGAGCCTCTCTAGTTCCCATGTTCCATTGTAGAGATTGGTATGACTCTTATATTTTTTATATTTCTGTAACCATGTTTTTATTAATAGAATTAATTTTCCATATACTTGTTTTTGGAATACATGTGTTTCTTGTTTGATCATGTGTTTCATGTATGTGGTATGTGTAGGTGCTGTTGTCGGTATCTTGCAGACCGGGTACCCCCGCATAGTGGGCAAAAGACAGCCTGGGCCCCGCCTCCCCGCTAAGGTGGGCCCCGGCGTAAGCCACGTGCCCTTGGCCCCATGGTCAGCCCTGGCGCTGCCACGTGCGCATGAGCTCCAGAGCTGACATGTGCCCTAGGCTCCGGCCTGAGCCTCCCCGCTGAGGTGAGGTCCGAGGCTGCCACGTGTCCCCTGGCTCCGAGCCGCCTCCCTGCTAAGGTAAGGTCCGGGGTTGCCACGTGTCCCCTGGCTCCAAGCCTCCTCTCCGCTGAGGACAGCTCCGGTACAGACACGTGCCCTGGGCTCCGGCCCGAGCCTCCTCGCTGAGGTGAGGTCCGGGGCTGCCACTTATCCTATGGCTCTGAGCCGCCTCCCCGCTGAGGACAGCTCCGGTACAGACACGTGCCCTGGGCTCCGGCCCGAGCCTCCTCATTGAGATGAGGTCCGGGACTGCCACGTGCCCCCTGGCACCAAGCCTGTCGATAAGAGCTCTAGAGCCTCCACATGCCCCACGAACCGTCGTGGGCCATGGGTCGATGAAGTCAAGAAGGAAGTGTGTTGTCAGGCTTCGCATTCAAGGCTTGCACCTTCCCCAGAAGCATGGCACACTGCACACGCCTCCCTTGCCCATTCGATATTACACTGACAAGACAGGACAGCAAGGCGTGACAGAAGTACAGTGCCGCCCAACGGCACGAAGCCGCCCAAGTAAGGCGAGAAGACATGGTGACAAGATGGTGTCTTCATCATCACGTGACACGCGGTCAGGGACGCTTAGCGCGCCGAACGGCGGGACTTAACTCTCCCGCCTGCCACTCTACTCAGAGGACGAAGCCCTAGATCGTGTATAGGGTTCACTTAGCTCTTGGGCCACCTGTCGGGCCCTAGGCCTCATTGTAACCACCCCGACCTTGAGCTATAAAAGGACCAGGGTGACCACCCTGCGGGGGGTCCCCAAATTTCGCACCCCAGATCCCACAACGCACAACCACACACTCAAGCAATAGAACAAGCACTCCCATGGACGTAGGATATTACGCACCGGCGGCCCGAACCACGTAAATCTCGGTGTCCATCCGCTCTCTCGAGCCCAGGTCGCGTAGGTCGCCAAGCCCCCTCTAGAAAAAAAGAACCTCGCGGGCTGCTTCCGAGCAGGCCAGGAGGAGTGTCGCAGCTCACACTCCAACATTTGGCGTGCCTATTGGGGGGGCTTTCCACGCTCTCCACGCGATCATGGTGAACATTACTTCTCATGGCGAGCTTTCTCGCTCAGCTCGTCGTCATCTCCAGACGGGAGATGATGAGGCTACCTCCAGCTCTAGGGTGGGCAGGTCTAGCCAAGCCGGCAGCCAGGTGGCTAACACCCTCTGTGTGATATACAGGGGTTCTTCCGATATCTCATCTAGACGAGCCGTCAAGACCCTCAGTCGAGCAGTGGCAGCAGCCGCCACAGTCCCGGGGCCGGTGCCACATTGCAAATGGATGGAGACACCGATTAGCTTCGATGCCTCCGACTGCCCCAAGAACATGGCAGACGCCGGGCAGCTGCCTCTCCTCATCACCCCGACCATCTCCAACGTGAATCTCTACCACGTGTTGATCGATGGCGGGGCGGCCCTCAGCTTTATCAGCCTTGCAGCTTTCAAGAAGCTGCAAATCCCTATGTCCCAGCTTACCTCCTTGAGACCATTCTCGGGGGTAGGACGGGACCCAATCTTCCTGTGCGGTAGCATCTCCCTCCCGGTGACATTCGGGACGCCTGAGAACTACCGTACAGAGAGCGTCGTCTTCGACGTTGCGGAGGTCAGCCTCCCCTTCAATGCCATAATCGGAAGACCAGCTCTGTACCGGTTCATGGCAGTAGCCCACTACAGCTACTTAGTTCTGAAGATGCCAACCCCGAGTGGCATCCTCAAGATCTGCGGTGACTGCACCGCAGCTGTCTTGGCGCTGGAAAAGCTCCAGGCGCTGGCAGCAGCTCAGAAGGCCGCTTTCGGTCACGCTGAAGCTAGCCGGCCGCCTCCAAGCATGCGTCAGCGAGGGGTGACATCTGTTCCCCGTGTGCAACCCTCGGATGGTGAGGACGTATCAGTCAAGATCGTCCAAGTCGGTCCAGATGTCGTCCAGACCACTCGAATTGCCGGGGCCTGGGAGGCAAATAGGAAGGCGCGCTCGCACCTTTCTCCGGTCCAATGTCGACGTGTTTGCCTGGCAACCATCGAAAATGCCCAGGATCCCCAGAGAGGAGATTGAGCACCAACAGAAGATCCATCCCGATGCTCGGCCGGTCCAACAGAAGCCTCAGAAGCAGTCCATCGAGCAGCAAGACTTCATCTGTGAAGAAATCAAGAAGCTGCTCGATGCTGGCTTCATCCGAGAGGTCCATCATACATGATGGTTGGCCAACCCTGTTGTCATCCCCAAGGCTGGCGGGAAGCTACGCATGTGCATCGACTACACCACCCTTAATAAGGCATGTCCGAAGGATCCGTTCCCTTCCCCCGTATAGACCAAATAGTCGATTCCACATCCGGCTGTGATCTACTATGTTTCCTAGACGCATACTCAGGTTTCCACCAGATACCTATGTCTAGGGAAGATGAAGAACATACTGCCTTCATCATAGTAGATGGTCTATACTGCTATGTGTCCATGCCTTATGATCTTAAGAATGCTCTTCCCACTTTTGTGTGTGCAATGCACAAGACGTTCAGGAACCTCATTCAGGACCTGGTCGAGGTTTATGTCGATGACATCATAGTGAAGGTTAAGTTGAAAGCATTTGTGCTCGACAACCTAGCCGTAGTCTTACAGACTGCGTTCCACACGCACGAAGTTGAACCCCGACAAATATGTCTTCGGGGTATCTGTCGGGAAGCTGCTCGGTATCTTGGTCTCACACCGAGGGATCGAAGCTAACCCAGAGAAGATTAAGGTGATAGAACTGATGCGGCCCCCTGCCCGCATCAAGGATGTGCACAAGCTTATCGGATGCTTGGCTGCGCTCAGTCGGTTTATCTCTAGACTTGTTGAGCGGGCTCTTCCGTTCTTCAAGCTTCTACGAAAGTCTGGTCCATTCATATGGACCGAGGAAGCAGATAAGGCATTCCAGGAGCTGAAGAAGTTCCTCACAACGCTACCAGTCATGGTGGCCCTTGAACAAGGCGAGCCACTGCTCCTCTACATCGCTGCCATAACCGAGGTCGTGAGCATGGTTCTGGTCACGGAGCAACGAGAACTCTGTCGCCCTCAAGTCCCAGCAGAAGCCCCTGGTGCTATTGATCTAAAGCCCCAGGGCTCAGACTCTGCAAGAAATCCTTGGGATGGGGAAGTAATCAGGTCCCAAACAGGTGGACCTGATGATCGATGCATATCTGGGTCTGAGCTCCCAGAATGCAGTTCCGGACCCGGAGGCTTGGGGCCCCGAGTCCCCGACCTCCCCAAGAAGAACTAGTCGGGTCTCATCCATCTAGACCCGACAAAAGCGTGCACCTGGGTACGACCTCCCAGAGTGCACCCCGGACCAGGGTCTAGGGGCCCCTGGGTCCTAGACCTCCCCAAGAAGAACGAGACGGGTCCCAACCATATGGACCCGACAACAGGCGTGCATCTAGGTCCGAGCTCCTAGAGTGCATTCCCGGACCAGGGGGCCAGGGGTCCCCGGGTCCCAGACCTCACCAAGAAGAACTGGTTGGGCCTCACACACCTAGACCTAACAACTGGTGTGCACCTGGGTCCGAGCTCCCAGAGTGCACTCCCGGGCCCGGGGGCTGGGGGCCCCCAAGTCCCAGACCTCTACAAGAATACGCTCCGGACCCCTCCAGGAGGGTCCGAACCATCCAGCCTCCGGTCAACTTCATCAGCGAGGTCCTCCACTATCCCAAGACAAGATATCTGGAGGTGCACAAACTGCTCTATGCAGTCCTCGTTGCATCAACGAAGCTGCGCCATTACTTACAGGCTCACAAGATCTCGGTGGTTACCTTGTACCCACTGAGAACCGTCCTCCACAGCCCCAATGCCACTGGAAACATATCTAAATAGGCTGCAGAGTTGGCGGAGTTCAAGTTGGACTTCTTACCGCGCCATGCGGTGAAAAGACAGGCGTTAGCTGACTTCGTGGCAAAGTGGACTCCACCACCATGCCAGCTAGGGGGCCAGGACATTGGTGAAGCAGAGCCTAGAGCTCCAGTCTTCACTGGGCCCTACTGGACTCTCTACTTCGACGGCTCCTCAAGGAAGCAGGGTGTCGGAGCGGGGGTTCTGCTCATTACACCAACCGGAGAGCAGTTCAAGTACATGGTGCGACTTGACTTCAAGGCGACCAACAACATGGCGGAGTATGAGGCTCTCATCTTCGGTTTGAAGGCTGCGCTGTCCCTCGGCGTCCAGCAGTTGTTGGCCAAGGGTGATTATTAATTGATCATCAAGCAACTCAAGGGGGAGTGTTTCTGCAACGACCCACAGCTTGCAGCATATCTCCTCCAAGTACAGAAGTTGGAGAAGGACTTCTTATCCTTGGACTTGTGCGATGTTCCCCGTGCCAATATACAATAGCCGACGACCTGCCAACGAAGGCTTCCACTTGGGATCTGGTACCTGAGGGGGTCTTTGAAAGTAAAGATGTGACCTACCGTCTGGCCGGCTGAACCAAGCGAAGGGGGCGGTACCAGCACCTCGAAGCTGGTGGTCCTGGCGGCCATGTTACCATGGCGCCCGTCAAGGATCGTAAGCGTCACCGGGGACTCTGTGCAACCCGGCGCTCAAGATCCAAGTGCTAAAGTAGGTCCCAAGGCATGGATCACGTAGATCCAGGACTACTTGAAAGACAATTTCCTTCCCGATGAATGTGTATCCGCTGAACGGGTCGCTTAGTTGGCTAAGTGATACACGCTGGTAGAAGGGGATCTCTACCGGCATGGCGCTAATGGTGTCATATTGCGGTGCATAACCCGGGGAGGAGGGCTGCGACCTGCTCGCAGAGATCCATGGAGGCGAGTGTGGGAACCATGCATGCTCCCACGCGCTGGTCGGTAAAGCCTTTCGGCATGGCTTTTACTGGACGACAGCTCTCCAGGATGTTGTTGACATCGTCAAGAAATGCAAGGCGTGCTAGTTCCACGCTAAGCAGATCCACACACGAGTTCAGACGCTGCAGATGATCCCGCCCTCATGGCCCTTCGTCGTGTGGGGGGTGGACATCCTGGGACCATTCCTCAGATCCGTTGGAGGGTACCGGTATATCTACGTCGCTGTAGACAAGTTCACCAAATGGCCGAAATCTACTCCTGTAGTAACTATCAACAAGCAGTCAACAGTCAAGTTCATCAAGTCAATCGTCTGCCGGTTTAGGGTCCCGAACAGAATCATCACCGACAACGGGGCCCAGTTAAGCAGTGCAGTATTCCAAGACTGTTGCGAAGACCTCGACATCCAAGTTTACTATGCTTCTGTTGCTCACCCAGAGAGTAACAGTCAAGCCGAAAGAGCAAACACCGAGATACTCAGCGGACTCAAGACGCGCACCTACAACAGCTTGAAGAAGAACGGTGCCAATTGGGTTGAAGAGCTTCTGGTGTGCTGTGGGCTAGCCAGACGTCCCTCAATCGCTCGACAGGGGAAACACCCTTGTTCCTAGTGTATGTGGCTTAGGGCGTCCTCCGCCCGGAAATCACCATGGGCTCATCCCGTGTCTGAGTGTATGACGAAGCCGTGCAAGACCAACTCCCACGTGAAGATATCAACCTTGTCGATGAGCGAAGGTGGCAAGAAGCTGTCCGAAACGTGCAATACTGTCAAGCGCTCTGGCGTTATCAACAGCGGTTCGTGCGGAGTAGACAGCTTGAGGTGGGTGACCTGGTGCTACGGCGAATACTTTCTCGAGAAGTAAGTAACAAACTCTCCCCTAGCTGGGAGGGCCCCTTCCGAGTGGCACAAGTATGCCGCCCCGGGTGCGTGCGCCTAGCCACAGAGGATGGGGTACTTCTACCCAATCCATAGAACATAGAACACCTCCGTAAGTTCTATCCTTAGCACAGTGGTAGGGTTTTATTTTCTCTGAAAGGGTGTCAGAGTGTCTAGGAACAACGCTTAGAACAGCTGAGTCCCGGAGGAGTCCTGTCACTCTCGACATCTGGGATGGGTCACTGCCTTCTAGTATGGATTGTTTCCTCCTATGAGAAAGAGCCTGAAGTGAGAAAGTTTTGCCTTGTCTTGTGCATCCTCCCTTTACACTTTGTGCTTCCTCAAGCAATCAAGTGTAAACGGGCAAGCCACGTGCCCTTGGCCCTAAGGTCAGCCCTGGGGCTGCCACGTGCACTTGAGTTCCGGAGCTCTGGCCTGAGCATCCTCGCTGAGGTGAGGTCCGGGGCTGCCACGTGTCCCCTGGCTCCAAGTCGTCTCCCCGCTGAGGACGGCTCTGGTGCAGACACGTGCCCTGGGCTCCGGCCCGAGCCTCCCCGCTAAGGTGACGTCCGGAGCTGTCACGTGTCCCTATGGGACAAACTTAAGACAAGGACTGATCTTCCCTTAGGTCCTTACGCCGCCATGGACTGACCTTCCCTTAGGTCCTTACGCGGCGGGACTTAACTCCCCCAACTCTACTAAGAGTCTAAAACCCTAGATCATGTATAGGGTTCATACAGCTTCGGGGCCACTTGTCGGGCCCCAAGCCACATTGTAACCACCCCAGCCTTGGACTATAAAAGGATCGGGGTGTCCACCCGACAAAAGGTCGGTCAGTCAGCAACCATAGCAACATACGCACCAGCAATATAACGGACACTCCCATGGACGTAGGGTATTACGCTCCGGTAGCCCGAACATTGTAAATCTTGCTGTTCACCCACTCTCTTGAGTTGGATCGCTCTAGGAACGTCAAGTCCCTCCAATCAAAGAACCTCTGCGGGCTGCTCCAGTAGAGGTCCGGGGCGAGTGTCGAAGCAAACACTCCGATATTTGGTGCACCAGATAGGGGGGCTTTTCACGCTCTCTAGGCAACCACAGTGAACATCACCTCCCTTGGCGAGACTTCTCACCCAACTCACCGTCGTCTCCATGCGGGAGACGACAAAGCCAACTCCCGCTCCAAGGTGAGCAGGTCTGGTGTGACGCCCTCAATTCTGTGGAAAACCACGGAAACGAGAACTAATGCATATGTGTGCCCAGGATGTTCATCACACATACACATACGTTCCACAAACTGAATTCAGATTATATATTACCACGAATAACAGAGTTTATTACAATACCTCATGAGTCTTGGACTCATGTTCACAGCGGAAGTCTTTATTTCTACGCAGCGGAAGTCTTTATACTAATGCGGAAGCAATTTAGCTAATGCGGAAGCAAATCTAAGCAGAAGTGGCTCCATCTCTACACCCTCCACAGGCAAGGTTGAGAATAGATCACACGCCTTAATGTTCCACTTGGTCTTCATAGTAGTCTTCTCCTGCTGCTGATGATGAAATAATAATGCAAGTTTGAGTACAATGATGTACTCAGCAAGTGCGGGAAAAACATGATATGCAGCTCATAACAAGGTAGGTATAAAAAGGCTTATTTGCAGAAAAGCAGATTTATAAAACCATGATAAAACAGCAACTTAACTTTAGATGAATGTAATCCCAGCATGTATTAAATTACCAAGATACCTCCATCGCTTTCCATGTTCCACCCGAACATTAACCAACCTCATTCTTACTCATGAATACCTCCTCGTATTCGCTACCATCTCACGAATACCTTCACGTATTAGCTACCATCTTATCTCATAAACAACTTTGTCTCACACCGAGACCCATCTCGTTGCCATGACTCAACAGTCATGCAACCATCTTATCACCCGGACTCAACAGTCCCAAAACCAAACCATAACATAATCAATAACCATAACCAAGAACCATCCCAATAACCATACCAACTAATCATCCCAACTAATCATGGCAGTTTAGCCAGGCGCTCGTGACCGTAAGCTCGGCTATCATGATAGTTTTAGACTCTGCAGAGTTTGCACCTATTTACCCACAAGTTTGTGATTTCGTCACCCGTCGGCAACTGCAGAACCTCCATTATACTAGTACACAACCGTCGGTGTATGGTCAAGAGATCACAAAATAGCCTTTACAAAGGGGCTACTAGATGTATGGACTCACTAAGGTTTCACCGGCAGGCTAGAATCTCCAATTCTCCCACCCACAGGCCCCCTCTTGTGCCATGCAGTTCCCAGGGCAGTCCTCACTCGACTCCCATTCCCCGCGCCTTCCACAGTCCATAACACTCTAGCAACTTACCTAATTACTCAGCTAAGCCGCACCCATATTTGGCCTTGTGGTGGCACTGTTATCCTGGCATGTGCATGCATGAACCGGTCCTTAGATCTACGGCAAGTAAACCACCATCTCATGCTACCTCATTCACAAACCCAGTCTTGCCTAGATCTCCCTCCAATCCATGTTCATTAACCTCATCAGTTTCTCATATCATTACGAGTGCAGTTAGCTAGACACATCTATCTCGCTTCCCAATCCCATGGACTCAGCGAAGCATAAAACAAAAACCATACCCGACTCATAAACTTCCCTGGCGACAAGGGTGGTTTAACCAAAGCTAGTAAACTCCTATAAAAGGGTTTCCCATCATGTTTGACTCAGTACGCACACCTTTTCGAAAAACAAGACAGTTTCACCCAAAACATAGGATCAATATGGTCAAGGAGCACTTGCCTTGTTCTTGTGGTTCCGGTTGTTCTTGGATCTCAAAACCTTGTTGCTGCAGTTCGTCGTAGACAGCTCCCTGAGCTTGTCCTGCTAGGTAGGATCACGTGCATACAATATTCACAGCAATCAATATCATGCACAAACCTTAAACTAGATGCGAGGATGCATATGCATGCTATCCTATGATTAGTTTTATTAGATTGGTCTGTACGTGTTCTTGTATGGCTTGCATGGACAGAGGTGTTTGGATCAAAGGTGGATGTGGCGATGATCTTGTCTTTAGATCAACCTGATCATCAAGTGATCTGTCCACGAGAAGGCTTCTGTTCGAAAGGAATCAAAGAACAGATGCAAAGAAAACACAACGATGTCGTAAGGTGATATTAGAGACCTACCTTACGTTCTTCTCTGTCTCGAGGTCCTCCTCAGATCGTTGGGCTTTCCTCCGGCGTTCTTCCTTGCTGCACTCCGGCGATGGTCTACTCGGCGGGTTGGGGCTTAGGGCTCTAATCGTAGGCTCAGGAGTTGGAAAAGAAGTTTGTGATTTCGGCCAGGGGTTCTGGGTTCTATTTATAATCGGGAAGAGAAGAGTCCTAATCTGATTGTATCCCGAATATGAGTCCTGTTTGAATCTTCCAACTTATCTTTAGTTGATTTGGTGCGGTATCATCGTGGAATTCAGGTCGGTTTCAGTTCCGGTATTTCTTACGTGTACAGATTCCAAAATCGCTTCAAAGCCCGTCACCTTCGTGGTGATGAGCTCCGGAGGCTCCACGTGTCCACCGGGTCCTGGTCTCTCCCTTTCCACAGAGACGGGCTCCGGTTGTGCCGCGTGTCAAACGAGCAAGACTTCCCTCTTCTTCAGAGTTGAGCTCCGCGTGCGCCACGTATCCTGGCGGTCGGGACCTCCTCTCTTACTCGGAGGTGGCTCCGCGCACGCCACGTGTCAGTGCCGGACCTTTCCTATCTTCTTTCCTCTGAGACGAGCTACGTGTCTAGCAGCGACGGACCTCCCGGAGATAAGCTCCGGTGGCGACACGTGTTCGATAGCACCGGACCTCTCGGAGGTGAGCTCCGAGATCGACACGTATCCCGCGCGACCAGTCCTCTGATTTCCATGATGACTAGCTCCGGGGGCAACACGTGTCCCACAGGGTCCGACCTCTCCCCTTTTGCGGAGATGAGCCCCGAGCCTGCCGCGTAGCCTACTTTAGCGGCGGACCTCTCCCCACTTTGCAGGGATGAGCTCCGAACACGCCACGTGGCCAGCGGGCTGCGGAAGTTGTCTTCGGCGCTCTCTGAGAGCTGGATTCGGCTCTTATTGGCTATCCTTTTGATATTTTTCTCTGTTACTACTTTTCTTAAAATGTTTTCTCTTCATAAAACATGAACATATGCTGACAACCGAGATGAGGGTGTCACAAATCTACCCCCCTATTGAATCTCGACCTCGGGATTCATTAGTGGAGAATAGATGGGGAAATTCTGCCTTGATATCCTCTTAACGTTCCCATGTGGCTTCAGCTTCGGTTTGATGGCTCCATTGTACCTTGCACCATCGAATCACCTTGTTCCGGGTGACCCTTTCCTTTATGTCTAAGATTCGGACAGGGTGTTCCGTATAAGTCAGATCCTTTTGAAGTTCAAGTTCTTCCATTGATACTTGCTCCTCTGATGCTCTCAAGCATTTCTTGAGCTGGGATACATGAAACACGTCATGTACGTCGGAGAGGTGGGTTGGGAGCTCTAGTTGATAGGCTACTTCTCCTCGCTTGTCCAAAATATTAAATGGTCCGATGTAGCGAGGTGCTAGCTTGCCTTTGACGTTAAAATGTCGTTGGCCTCGGATAGGCGATACCTTAAGGTATACAAAGTCTCCTAATTCAAAGGTCAACTTCCTACGCCTATTGTCCGCATAGCCTTTCTGTCGTGACTGAGCAGCCTTTAAGTTCTCCCGTACCGTTTGGACTTGCTTTTCAGCTTCTTGTAGTACTTCGGGTCCAAATACCTGGTTCTCTCCGGTTTCGTTCCAGAACAGTGGCGTTCTACACCGTCTACCATATAATGCTTCGAAAGGTGACATCTTCAAGCTAGCTTGATAGCTGTTGTTATAGGAGAATTCGGCATACGGTAAACTCCTATCCCAACTACGCCCACGTTTCAAGGCACAAGCTCTTAACATGTCTTCCAAAATTTTGTTTGTCCTTTCGGTTTGTCCATCAGTTTGTGGGTGATAGGCGGAGCTAAAATCCAGTCGTGTACCCATGGCTTTCTGCAGCTTCCTCCAGAATGTAGAGGTAAACTGAGAACCTCGATCTGAGACTATCCTCCTCGGGACTCCGTGACGGCACACGATCTGCTCCATGTACAACTCGGCTAATTGTGCGACGTTGTAATTGGCCCTTACGGGGGGAAAATGGGTGGTTTTTGTCAATCGGTCCACGATAACCCAGATGGAGTCGTAACGCGACCGAGTACGTGGCAATCCGACGATAAAATCCATACTGATGTCCTCCCACTTCCATTCGGGTACCTTCAAAGGTTGCAACAATCCAGTGGGTTTTTGATGTTCGGCCTTCACCCGTTGGCATGTGTCGCATAGGGCAACGTATTCGGCTATATCCCTCTTCATACCATCCCACCAATAACAAGTTTTCAAGTCCTTGTACATTTTGGTGCTTCCGGGATGTATAGAATAGGGGGAATCATGTGCCTCCTTCATAGCATGTCGCGGAGGTGTTTTATGTTAGGCACACAAATCCTTTTTCCTAGCCAAAGCGTACCCGTCTCATCTTCTTTGAAATCCTTCTCCATTCCTTGTCGGATTCTTTCCTTGATCTCCTCATCCGTTGCTTGGCCATCTCTTATCTCTTGCTCCAATGAGGAGTGGATCTCCATTATTTCCATGTTGTTCAAGAATCCGAGGTGTAACCGTTCGAACTCCTTACGTAGTTCGGGTGGTAGCTCCCGAAACGTGAGTTGGTGACATGCTCCCTTTCAGCTCAATGCATCAGCTACTACATTGGCCTTCCCGGGGTGGTAGTTGATTCCAACATCGTAATCCTTGATGAGTTCCAACCATCGACTTTCCTCAAATTCAAGTCCGTTTGTGTAAATATGTACTTGAGGCTTTTATGATCCGTACAGATCTCACATCGATGACCAAGGATATAATGTCTCCAAATCTTCAATGCATGCACCACTGCTGCTAGCTCCAAGTCGTGTGTAGGATAATTAAGCTCGTGCTTCTTTAATTGTCGTGAGGCATAGGCTACCACTTGTCCTTCTTGCATGAGCACACATCCAAGCCCCTGTCCGGATGCGTCACAATATATGTCAAAGCTCTTGCTTACATCTGGCAATACCAGAACCGGTGTTGTGGTTAGCCTTTTCTTGAGTTCCTCAAAACTTCCTTGGCAGGCTGGTGTCCATTGGAAGACTTTTCCCTTCATTAGTAACTCCGTCATAGGCTTTGCTATCTTAGAGAAGTCTTTAATGAAGCGTCGATAGTATCCAGCCATCCCAAGAAAACTCCGAATATCCCTCATGCTCTGCGGTTGGTCCCACTTCAGAACATCTCTCACTTTTCCGGGATCAAACGATACCCCTTCCATGGAGATAATGTGGCCTAGGAAAGATATTTCCTTTAGCCAAAATTGACACTTGTTAAGCTTGGCATACAATTGATGCTCACACAATATCTGCAAGGTCAATTTCAAATGTTCTTCATGCTCCTCCTCACTTTTTGAATACACCATAATGTCGTCGATGAAAACCACGACGAACTTGTCCAAGTACTCCATGAAAAACTTGTTCGTAAGGTACATGAAGTATGCGGGTGCATTTGTCAACCCAAAAGACATGACGGTATATTCATACGAACCATACCGTGTTCGAAAGGCTGTCTTGGGTATATCGGAGGGCTTAATCTTCAGCTGGAAGTATCCCGACCGAAGATCAATCTTGGAGAACACTCGGGCTCCTTTCATTTGGTCGAATAGGTCCTCTATACGGGGTAGAGGGTATTTGTTCTTGATTGTCACCTCGTTGAGAGACCTATAGTCCACGCACATCCTTTGGGTTCCATCCTTCTTGTCCACGAAGAGCACCGGAGCTCCCCATGGTGACGAGCTTGGACGTATGAAACCCTTCTCCAACTGCTCTTGAATTTGCTTCTTGAGTTCTACTAGTTCATTGACGGGCATCCTATAGGGTCTCTTGGCCATGGGTGCAGTTCCGGGTACCAAATCAATGGCAAACTCAATGTCTCGGTCAGGTGGCATACCTGGAAGCTCTTCCGGGAACACATCCGAAAATTCCTGAACCACCGGAATGCTGTCCAATGTTGCTCCTTCAACGTGGTTCAAATTTGCCCTTTCAGTGATTTGTTGGGCTGACTCAAACTCGACACGGATGTCATGCTCGTTTGTCAACTGCACGTTTCTTTCAGCACATTGGATTACCCCGTTGTGCTTGCTTAACCAATCCATCCCGAGTATTATGTCAATCTCTTGGGAGTCCAAGACAATAAGGTTGGCAGGGAAGTCTACCCCCTTATTTTAAGGCTTACTTTCGGACATACTATATTAGTCCTCATCTCTCCACCGGGAGAATTAACTAACATAGCACATTTCAAGTGGGTTATGGGTAGGTGATGTTTGGCAACATATTTGGATGATATGAAGGAATGTGATGCTCCAGAATCAAACAAGATGGTGGCTGGGTTGGAGTTGGCAAGGAACATACCAATTACGACGTCCTCAGCCTGTTGTGCTTCCTCAGCAGAGACATGGTTCACGTTGCCGCAAGCATAGTTCTGCTGTCCCCGATTTCCTTGATTGTCCCCTCCGTTCGGTCGCGGGTTCTGCTTAGGCACGTTGCCTTGCTGTCTAGGGCCTCTCCTCGGGCACTGATTCACAAAGCGTCCTATTTCCCCGCATGCAAAGCATGCCATGTTTCCTACGGCAGCAGGTACGTTGGGGCGGGGGTTTTGAACAGGAGCGCCATTGTTAGGTCGAGGCGCAGGAGGCATGGGCACGCGAGGTGCTGGTGCAACGGGTCGTTGCTGTGGTGGCTGACCAGGGCGGTATCCAGGAGTGGTCGATCTATACTGCGGTGCAGGGGGCATGTTCCGAGGTCGTACGTTGCTCCCTTGAGGCTGGTATGTCATCTTCCTCTTGCACTCTCGCTCGATCTCTCGGATCTTGTTTTCAACCACTATGGCCTTGTCAACCAGCTTCTGGAAGCTTACGTAGTCATTGTTGAGGAGCTGAACCTGGATCTCATTGTTCAACCCTCTCATGAACATGTACTGCTTCCTCTGGTCTGAGTTGACATCCTCGGGGGCATACCGGGACAGTTGCGTGAACTTGTTGAGGTACTCATTCACACTTTTCTGTCCTTGGCAGAGACCTTTGAACTCCTGCCTCTTGAGCATCATTACACCAGCAGGGATGTAATGAGAGCGGAAACTTTCCTTGAACTCAGTCCAAGTGATCTTCTCCGGGTCGGCATGAGCGTTGCTCAGGGCATTCCACCAGTCAGCAGCGGCTCCCGTAAGTTGGTGCGACGCGAAGAGAACCTTCTCTCGGTCATTGCACTGCACTATGGCAAGCTTCTTCTCTATGGATTTCAACCAGTCGTCGGCCTCCATGGGGTCACTAGCTTGAGCAAAGGTGGGTGGTCGAGTCCTTATGAACTCTCCCAACCTGTTATGAGCTGGCGGTGGTGGTGGCGGTGGTGCCGGAACGGGGTTGTGGTTGGCCTGCAACTGACCTAAAGTTTGGATCATGGTTTGCATAAGCTGGTTTTGCATGGCTATCAACCTTTCCAGATTGTTCTCGCCAGCTCCGGGGTTAACAGGAACTTCCTCGTGATCATCCTCTTGGTTGTCACGGACGTTTCTTCGGCCGGCGTTTCCTCTCACCATCTGTGAGAGAGATCAAAATAGAATAGAATGTTAGGAGGTTAGGTAGTTTCCTTCAACTATATGCATCAAGATGAGTTGGACTATATATATTAGCCCATATGAGGATGTGAGCAAGTGCCGAGACATCTCACACCTCTTTCTACTTACGTGTGGATATGGACAACGTTTTGAGACGTCCCACAACTCACACTAAGCACACAATCACAAATAATCATCACAAGGGCTCACATAACTCCTATTCAAGGATGGTTCCCTATGCCAAGGTGGTTTCAAGGCCAATCTAAGCGTCCTAGGGTGCTTCCTTTGGTCAGCGTAGCTTAACTACCAATCTGTGTCCAATCTGTGACTCCTATTTAAGGGTGTAACCTACGGCTAACCCGTGGCTCTAATATCAATATGAGGTTTCTATCTAGGCGTGTAAACTACTGTCAACCCGTGGCTCTGATACCAATCAGTGACACCCTTAATTCTGTGGAAAACCACGGAAACGAGAACTAATGCATATGTGTGCCCAGGATGTTCATTACACATACACATACGTTCCACAAACTGAATTCAGATTATATATTACCACGAATAACAGAGTTTATTACAATACCTCATGAGTCTTGGACTCATGTTCACAGCGGAAGTCTTTATTTCTACGCAGCAGAAGTATTTATTCTAATGCGGAAGCAATTTAGCTAGTGAAGCAAATCTAAGCAGAAGTGGCTCCATCTCTACACCCTCCACAGGCAAGGTTGAGAATAGATCACACGCCTTAATGTTCCACTTGGTCTTCATAGTAGTCTTCTCCTGCTGCTGATGATGAAATAATAATGCAAGTTTGAGTACAATGATGTACTCAGCAAGTGCGGGAAAAACATGATATGTAGCTCATAACAAGGTAGGTATAAAAGGCTTATTTGCAGAAAAGCAGATTTATAAAACCATGATAAAATAGCAACTTAACTTTAGATGAATGTAATCCCAGCATGTATTAAATTAATAACATACCTCCATCCTTTCCATGTTCCACCCGAACATTAACCAACCTCATTCTTACTCACGAATACCTCCTCGTATTCGCTACCATCTCACGAATACCTTCACGTATTCGCTACCATCTTATCTCATAAACAACTTTGTCTCACACCGAGACCCATCTCGTTGCCATGACTCAACAGTCATGCAACCATCTTATCACCCGGACTCAACAGTCCCAACACCAAACCATAACATAATCAATAACCATAACCAAGAACCATCCCAATAACCATCCCAATAATCATCCCAACTAATCATGGCAGTTTAGCCAGGCGCTCGTGACCGTAAGCTCGGCTATCATGATAGTTTTAGACTCTGCAGTGTTTGCACCTGTTTACCCACAAGTTTGTGATTTCGTCACCCGTCAGCGACTGCAGAACCTCCATTATACCAGTACACAACCGTCGGTGTATGGTCAAGAGATCACAAAATAGCCTTTACAAAGGGGCTACTAGATGTATGGACTCACTAAGGTTTCACCGGCAGGCTAGAATCTCCAATTCTCCCACCCACGGGCCCCCCTCTTGTGCCATGCAGTTCCCAGGGCAGTCCTCACTCGAATCCCATTCCCCGTGCCTTCCACAGTCCATAACACTCTAGCAACTTACCTAATTACTCAGCTAAGCCGCACCCATATTTGGCCTTGTGGTGGCACTGTTATCCTGGCATGTGCATGCATGAACCGGTCCTTAGATCTATGACAAGTAAACCACCATCTCATGCTACCTCATCCACAAACCCAGTCTTGCCTAGATCTCCCTCCGATCCATGTTCATTAACCTCATCAGTTTCTCATATCATTACGAGTGCAGTTAGCTAGACACATCTATCTCGCTTCCCAATCCCATGGACTCAGCGAAGCATAAAACAAAAACCATACCCGACTCATAAACTTCCCTGGCGACAAGGGTGGTTTAACCAAAGCTAGTAAACTCCTATAAAAGGTTTTCCCATCATGTTTGACTCAGTACGCACACCTTTTCGCAAAACAAAACAGTTTCACCCATAACATAGGATCAATATGATCAAGGAGCACTTGCCTTGTTCTTGCGGTTCCGGTTGTTCTTGGATCTCAAGACCTTGTTGCTGCAGTTCGTCGTAGACAGCTCCCTGAGCTTGTCCTGCTAGGTAGGATCACGTGCATACAATATTCACAGCAATCATTATCATGCACAAACCTTAAACTAGACGCGAGGATGCATATGCATGCTATCCTATGATTAGTTTTATTAGATTGGTCTGTACGTGTTCTTGTATGGCTTGCATGGATAGAGGTGTTCGGATCAAAGGTGGATGTGGCGATGATCTTGTGTTTAGATCAACCTGATCATCAAGTGATCTGTCCACGAGAAGGCTTCTGTTCGAAAGGAATCAAAGAACAGATGCAAAGAAAACACAACAATGTCGTAAGGTGGTATTAGAGACCTACCTTACGTTCCTCTCTGTCTCGAGGTCCTCCTCAGATCGTTGGGATTTCCTCTGGCGTTCTTCCTTGCTGCACTCCGGCGATGGTCTACTCGGCGGGTTGGGGCTTAGGGCTCTAAGTCGTCGGCTCAGGAGTTGGAAAAGAGGTTTGTGATTTTGTCCAGGGGTTCTGGGTTCTATTTATAATCGGGAAGAGAAGAGTCCTAATCTGATTGTATCCTGAATATGAGTCCTGTTTGAATCTTACAACTTATATTTAGTTGATTTGGTGCGATATCATCGTGGAATTCAGGTCGGTTTCTGTTCCGGTATTTCTTACGTGTACAGATTCCAAAATCGCTTCAGAACCCGTCACCTTCGCGGCGATGAGCTCCGGAGGCTCCATGTGTCCACTGGGTCCTGGTCTCTCCCTTTCCGCAGAGACGGGCTCCGGTTGTGCCGCGTGTCAAACGAGCAAGACTTCCCTCTTCTTCGGAGGTGAGCTCCGCGTGCGCCACGTATCCTAGCGGTCGGGACCTCCTCTCTTACTCGGAGGTGGCTCCGCGCACGCTACGTGTCAGTACCGGACCATTCCTCTCTTCTTTCCTCAGAGATGAGCTACGTGTCTAGCAGCGACGGACCTCCCGGAGATAAGCTCCGGTGGCGACATGTGTTCGATAGCACCGGACCTCTCGGAGGTGAGCTCCGAGATCAACACGTATCCCGCGTGACTAGTCCTCTGATTTCCATGATGACTAGCTCCGGGGGCAACACGTGTCCCACAGGGTCGGACCTCTCCCCTTTTGCGGAGATGAGCCCCGAGCCTGCCACGTAGCCTACTTTAGCGGCGGACCTCTCCCCACTTTGCAGGAATGAGCTCCGAACACGCCATGTGGCCAGCGGGCCACGGAAGTTGTCTTCGGCACTCTCTGAGAGCTGGATTCGGGTCTTATTGGCTATCCTTTTGATATTTTTCTCTGTTCCTACTTTTCTTAAAATGTTTTCTCTTCATAAAACATGAACATATGCTGACACCCGAGATGAGGGTGTCACATCTGGCCCGGCCGGTGAACAGACGGTCGGCGTGCCTACGGCGCCCATATCTAGCCGAGCCGACGACCAGGCAGTCGGTGCGCCTGGGGCGCCCACAGCACCCAGGTCAGGACGGGTCAGTGACCGCATGGTCGGCATGCCCTCGGTGCTCACACCGCCAAGGGTCGCTTCCTCTCAGCGGCCCTGTACTCCGACGATGGAGACAATACCACCATGACCGAGCCTGGAGAGTGTGCTGGCCGCATCACGCACCCTGCTCCACAACCCTCTGGGCGAGGGCGCCACCACCAAGGCGGCAGAGCAGTGGTGATACGACGTCGACCACCTCGTCGCTGCCTCCATGAACTCTCCTGCCTACAGGAGGCAGCAGGCTGAACCCTCCTTGGCCTAGTCGCGTACACCGACGGTGGCCCACGGGACGGCGGCCATGCAAGTGACAACTGATGGGGCCCGCCGTTCCCGGTTCACGGGGACGGGGCACCTTGTCCGAGAATCGCAGTGGGTGGTGCCGTGTTATGCGGCACCCAACAGCACACGTATAAGGAACACTGTATTACATAATGCAAAAGCGGAAGCTTACAATTGTTCTTTGTAAATAATTTACATAAAATAGCTACAGAGGAAGTCTATAAACAGCTCACGTTGAATAACTAAGAAGCACTCGAGAAGAGGTCCAGCCCGCGGACTCATCTCGCTAGCAACACGAAGACATGGCAGCGGCTAGGTCCTCCATGTGATACATGACTCGGAAGTTCCCGAGTCTCACCGAACAACCTTCTTTATATCGTCGAAGTTTACCTGCAAAACCACTCATATAGCAAGAGTGAGCACAAAGGCTCAGCAAGACCTAACCGTCTCTCCTAAAGCATGCAACTCTACATGAGGGTAACTTAAGACCTAATCCTGAAATTGGTGAAAAGACTCGCCTACAAGTTCATCCTTAACTTTCGGATTTTAGCCATAATAGTAGTGACCTTGCGCCCAGCAATCTTGGAACTTCACAATCAAACAAGAAACACTTCATTTCAATGTTACTTGTCCCAAGGTGGAAAATAATTTTAGTTTGCTCTATCTCTACTTCAAACAGGGTTTTCATGCAATTTACAATGATCATAGCAGCAATTTAAACTTTGCAAACTATTTCCACACAACTTGATTACTACGTCACAACACAGTGAGCAAGCGGTACTCAATAACCGCGAGGGACGGTGATTCGAATCAAACAGTACCCGGATAACTCGACACATACGCCCGCCTCTGAAGACCCAAATCTGGCATCCTTCATTACGTCATATGTGCCAACCTTTCGCAGAACACTATACTGTAGAACCGGTCGCGCCGTCTCGAGCTCATAGGTCTAACGAGACGATGTGGTATGCCTCTACAACCCAGTGAACCTGGTACATCGGTTTCCTGGTTCCCATATGTCAGTAAGCATCCGGTACACAACTTAATACCTGCTCCTGGGTGCCGCACACGCATCGGTCCTTAACCGACACAGGCAGAGCTACTCGACCAAGATCTCGTCTTGTCGCTGCCTAATCATCCTGCCCGGTCTCATCTTTTAGAAATGTAAACTTTAGTTTGCCTCTTTTCCAATCACCCTTATGTAATCCTGAACTAAAGCTCGCGAGTAGCTTCCAACTACTCGTCTTCTACCGGATGACCTAGCCTATTTAGCACGGCCTTATTCTACAGCGGTGACACATTTCTACCCTTGACCTCAGGGTTCATCTTTGGTTATGCAAGTGGAGTATAAAACATCCTTGACCTAATGCACATACAAGTCTTGACCCATAGTCATGAACAAATGAAAAACTTTATAAAACAACTTAAATGCAAACCGGGGCTTCCCTTGGTTTTGCAGGTGACTAAAGTCAGAGATGTATCAAGTTAGTTCCTGATGACTTGAATCTCAATCCCTGCCCTTCTTGCTCCTTGATCCAAGCTCAACTTCTCCTTCTTCACTTTCCACGTTTTACCACTACACGTTATGAATATGCATACATGTTTAATTATAAAACTTTTACTAACAAGTTCTAAATACAAGTTTAAAACTGGAACTCTGTTTAAGAATTTAAAATGACACTGGTGCTAGTGGTTTGGGTTTGGGTTAGCACTATGCTCAAGTGAGATGGGTGTTTCCTCACTTGTGGGTGGATTACCTAATGAGGTTGAACAGAACATTACTGATCCAGGGCTCCAATGGAGCTGAAAATTTTCTTGTGAGTTCCTTGTCACAAGAAAGTCATCTGGACCAAAATTCAGAATATTTCAATGAGTAGCTCACTCAGAACAATTCCCTAAGCATTTAGGCAAAAAGGAATTAATTCTGTATAAATTTGCATTTTCATGTAAATTCAAGTGAACTACAATTTCAAACATAGCTCAGGGAGCGTGTATGAATTTTTCTAGGAGTTTTGGAGCTAAGGAATGCCCAGAACTGAATTTCCAAATTTTGGAAATTCTCTGAAAATGTTTCTGTATTCATTTGAATACAGAAACTTGAAATCAGAATTACCCTAACTAAATCAACTCCAAATGAGCTGAAAAACTTTTACAGGGGTTTCCTAACTTCCTAAAGAATATTTTGGCAACATTTGGGGATTTTTGGATGAACCAAACTCCCCCTAAAATTCTTTTTCTGAAACGCTTTAAAGAATTTTCCAGAATTTTATATTGATTTTCATACAAATTGGGTTGCATATTTGGATAGGGCTTTTCATCCTGAATCCAAACCAATTTGAATCACTAAATTTGGAGCTTCCTAGCAAAAGTTATGAGGTTCCAAAGTTTGAACTGAATCTGGAAATCCAAATTAATCGGGAAATGTTCAAACTCTGACTGTGGGTCCATCATACTCGTGTCAGCTGCTGGAACTGAGCCACACGGGGCCACAGACCCCTTCCCGAGCAGCCACACTGGATCCCGGAGCCGCAGCGGATCAGCGTTTTAAAATTTAGTCACTGACATGCGGGACCCGCCGGTCGTCTTCCTCCTCGGTCCGTTTTTCTCTCCCGCGCTGCCCCCTCGCCGGAGCCTCGTCAGAGTTCGCCGGAGTTGGTTCCCCGGCCGCCTTTCGGCTCGGTACTCGCCGCCTGGGGGTTTTCAGCTACGAGGAATTCATTGGTGTGGTGCTCTCGGGCTGCCGGTGACAGGAAATCGGTCGGCAACGTGCGCCCACCTCGGTGAAGCTTCGGCACCGTGGTCCGAGCACCTTAGCTCGCCAAAGGCTCGGGGGATTTGCTCTAAAGAATCAGTGGAGGACAGGCTAGCTCGGCAAGGCCTAAGCATGGCTCGGAAACGGCGGCAAGTTGAGGTTCACCGTGTGCCCGAGCGTCCCCGCCATGATCGCCACTCGGAAAGTTTGAAATGGTCTGCTAACACGGGGTTTCAAGCCAGGATTGGGGAGGGGATCGGGTTGCCCTCGAGTCTAGATCCTTTGAGCACAGTTTAGTGCACTAAAGACGAGAATGGAGTGGGAATTTGGAGATTTCATACCGGAACGTCGTTCTGTGGCCGCCGGCGAAGTTTTCCCGAATTCTCCTTCGGTGGTTCATGGCTTTGCTTGAGGTTTGGAGGTGAGCAGCACGGGTCCACAGCGCGTCCGGGGGCGCCGGTACTTGGTTGTGACAGGCGCTAGACTCAGCTGTCCATGGGAGCTCTCTCCTCGGTTTTCTTTCGTCCGCCGCGCGGACACGGCGCCCTTGCGGCAGAGAAGCCAAACCTCGGTCGTTTTTGTGTCGGGGAGATGAAGAGTGGGCACGCGGTGCTGTTCAGCAGCTCGGAGGGAGGCTGTGCACCGGTTTTCACTGTGTTCTGATGGAGCACCGGGGAGTGGCGGCAGCGTGCTGTTCGGCTGTTACTCGGGGAGAGGCAGGGCACCACAGCTCGCTTAAGGGGCTACTTAACACGCTGAGGACGAGTGAACCGTCGAGTCGGTCGCCAGCGCGAGAAGGAAACCAGGAGGTGTTCTCCCCGTGGAGTCTCGGTGGCGCCTGCAGCCCCCTCGGCAGCTCGGGTGAGAACCGATACACAGAGGCTGAAACTTAAGCAGTAAGTTACTCCCTCCCCCTCTAAATGACAAGTGGGTCCCTCCACAGTTCCTATCCAAAATATCTCCAATTTTTGGCACCTTGCAAATTCAACTATGAGGAACTCAAATTCAAAAGCCATTTGGCAATTTGACATGTTTTGCCTCAGTTTCAAATTTGAATTCAAATTTCGGGGCAATTTACAAGTCCCTTTTATATACATATCAAAGTATCTCCAAATTTTCTCAAAATTTGCCTTCCTCATAATTTGGACCTGAAGAATTCGAATATGCCCTCTGATCTTTGAGTTGACCATTGCAAATACAAATTTTCAAACAACAGTTTGAATTTCCTTTTTGGAAAGGGCCTTCTTTGCCTTGAAGTAAACCATTTAATTCAAACTGAATATTTAAGTCATCTTTGGTGATGACCCATCTGAATTTGGGTGAAACACTTTGGTTTGCTCCTAGCCCATGCTCGATCAATCTTGGTCCCAACCTGAACCTCACAAGTTCAGTTTGACCATGCCCCTCAAATTTGAATTCGAAGGTGATCTCAAACAATGCTTTGAACAAATGGTATAGGAGCTCAAAATTTCTCCAAATTTAGATCTTAAGCTCTTTTATACCTGAGGACTGCAAAGGTCATCTCACATATAGGCCTTTGGACCATCTGAACATGAATGCTTTGCAAGGGTTCAAAAATGGGGTTTAAACTTCTCTCCCCTCTGCTCATAGAGAATGTGCCTATGAGTTAGATTCTTGGGAGTGAAATTCTTCCCTAGGTTAACATGTGTTCAGTATGAGCTAAAGAACATTTTAGCTCTCCCCCACATGTCCATGTTTGAGTTTATCATTTTAGGTGACATAACTCAAGTCATTCCCTTGCCTTAAGATGTTTGAATTCAGCACAAACTCAACATGATCATAATCCATCCCTCTTTAGATCACCATCAAATCAGAAAGTTGCCGCCATAATCTCCTCAATTCAAATGTATGAGGCCTCATGTGTATACAAAAGTTTGGTGGCAATTTGAGCTGAGCCTGAGTCTAAAGACCTTATTTTTGTTCTTTCTCATATACATGTATGATTACACATGAGTTTAACTCCACCTTGGTCCAACACATTCAAATGAATGCTCGAACCCGTGTTGTCAAACCTCACATATACCATCCCATGTAAGAAAGTTTTTTGTAAGTCCCATTTTTCATGAAACAGAAACACAAGGACGTTCAATCACCCGTTTCTTTGTATCCACGTTTTTGGGACTTTTACAACAACCACAGCTGACCTCAGGGTCGAGCTGAACCACTGCCACGTGAGCGAAGATGGTCGCGTCACCATCGAGCGACATCGTGAGAGACGTTGCAACCTTAAAGGAGAGTACGGTACCTCGAGTGCCGTGGCAGCGGGACGTGCCCCGCAGACCCCTGCCTCGAGCAGTCAGGGGCTGCATGGCGCTCGCCCCACACCTTCGCATGGTGGTCTGGCCACCCAAGTTCCGGCCCCACTTGCCGTAGAAATACGACGCGACAGTCAACCCCGCTGAGTTCCTGCAAATCTACTCCACCTCCATCCAAGCTGCAGGAGGGGATAAGGCTGTCATGGCCAACTACTTCCTCGTCGCCTTGACTGGCAGTGCCCGGTCTTGGCTCATGAACCTTCCCCTAGGCTCCATCTCGTCCAGGAAGGAGTTGTGCTGGAGATTCACAGCCAACTTTGGGTGTTCCTACACGCGCCCTGGCATCGAGCTCGACCTCCACGCTGTGCGTCAGCGCAAGGGGGAGTCGCTGTGATCCTTCATCCAGCAATTCTCCTAGGTCAGGAACACCATCCCTTGCATCTCCAACGCCTCCGTCGTCGTCGCCTTCCGACAGGTCGTTCGTGACAAGAGGATTCTCAATAAGTTAACCACGCAAGACGTGCAGAGCGTATCCGAGCTCTTCAGCTTGCCCTACAAATGCGCCAGAGCGGCAGAAGGCCGAGACTGGCACTCGCGACCTGTCTCCGCGGCAGGGAGTGTCGGAGAAGCCGATGCTCCGCGCAGCGCACGGCAAGAAGAAGAAGACTAGAGGCAGGGACAAGCCTCTGGCCGGGGCACCCACCGCCGCCCTTGCAGCGGCCGGTGGGGGCCGAGCCCCACGCACCGACAAGCGCCCACGACCGTCGTATGCCAGTGATGACGGCCAGTGGTGTCCGGTGCACAACTCCAGCCGTCACGGTGCCAACGACTGCCGTGAGATCAAGAAGCTTGTGGGGCGCTTCTATGAGCTGCAACAACAACGACCGCGTAGAGACGATGCACCCTCCCGCCAGCGGGAGCGCAAACAAAAAGCCAAACCTGAGGCCAATGCTGAGCAGGAGATTTAGTATCAAGATGCCGAGCGGCCGTTGAAAGCCGTCTACGGCCACTCTGACTCCAGCGCCGATAGCGAGCAACGCAAGGCGGTCCACGTCTAGTCAGATGTCCCCCCATCATGCGGTAAGGGAGACGCCCCCTTATACTTGTGCAGGGGGTCAGAGCCGCCCTCCCCCCCGAAGCCACCATGGGCTCATCCCGCGTCCAAGCATACGACGAAGCCACGTAGGACAAGCTTCGGCGTGAAGATATCGACCTCATCGACGAGGAAACGTGGCTAGCAGCTGCTTGAAAAGCGCTACACCACCAAGCGCTCCGGCAAAATCAGCAGCGGTTCACGCGGAGTAGACAGCCCGAGGTGGGGCGACCTGGTGCTTCGTCGAATACTTTCTCAAGAAGGGCTGACAAACTCTCCCCCAGCTGGGAGGGTCCCTTCCGAGTGACATAAGTATGTCACCCCAGGTGCGTCCACCTAGCCGTGGAGGATAGGGTACCTCTACCCAATCCATGAACATAGAACGCCTCCATAAGTTGTACCCTTAGCGCAGCGGTAGGATTATTGTTCTCTCGGGAAAGGTGTCATAGAGTCTAGGAATAGAGCTTAGAACAGCTAAGCTCCCGAGGAGTCCTGCTACTCTTGTTATCCGGAGCGGGTCGCTGCCTTCTTGTATGGCCTGTCTCCTCCTATGAAGGAAGCCTGAAACGAGAAATATCTATCTTACCCTGCGTACTCTTTACAGTTTGTGCCCACTAATGCATATCAACTATAAATGGCATGTCTGGAGCCTTCCCTACATACTTGTCCTAGATTCCGTGGGACTGGAAGGTCTCCATGCTGAAAGGTTAACGCGCGTGGGAGGTCCAGGACGTGCAGCCTGCTTAGCCTGGTTCCGTACCCTAAGCCTGTCGCACTGCCTCCCCTACGCTACAACTGAGTACTTGGGGGCCGGAAGGAACATGCCTATGGACAAGAAAAGTAACCGGACCTCGGACATTGCCCCATTTCTTTTCGTGCTTTCTATCCATACTGCTCTGGCCGTGTGGCTAGTCACTTTTTCCTGTGCTCAACCATAGTAGGAGTTGTGCTATCCTTCTGCAGGCGGGTCTGCTTGAGATACCTATGGCATACTCGGTGGTTCTGTGGTTGCCTCATTGCTTGGGGGCCCTATCGTGCCGAATGGTCCCTCCCCTGAAAGGCTTACGCCAGCGGGAGGTCTAGGGTGTTTTGCCTACTTTGTCTGGTTCCATACCCCAAGCGTGCACACTCTGCCTCTTCAGCGCTACAGGTCAGTACCGGGGAACCAGGCGGCTCACACCCCTGAGCAAAGATTTAACCATAACTTGGGATCCTCTGGTTGTCCCATTGCCTGGGGGCACTATGGTGTCGAATGGTCCCTCCTCTGAAAGGCTTACGCCAGCGAGAGGTCCAAGGTGTGTAGCCTGCTTTGCCTGGTTCCGTACCCCAAGCCTACACACTCTGCCTCTCTAGCGCTACAGCTCAGTACCGAGGAACATTACGGCTCATACCCCTGGGCAAGGCTTTAACCATAGCCTGGACGACCCACATCGAATTACCCAACCCTGTAGCTCAGCTGAGGACCGTAAGCCACAGCAAAACTAATAAATAGGAAAGACTGACCAGAGAGCATGACTACTCCTTTTTTCTGCCATGTCTGCTGGTCCGAAAAGGTCCTCGGCATCCCGGACCTCCGAGGAGGCCCGCAACCGACATCCTGCCTCATCCAGTCTATTTGGTAGGTGTGCCCCAACTCAAGGGCCACACCTACCAGGGGGCCATCACAGTGAACGACGCATACAGGACGTCGGACCGCTGCAGCAGCATGCAGAAGACTCAGAGCTCCAGCTACGACAAGCTGAAGACACTGGCCGAGGTTCCCTCGGGTCCTTGCGCTGCCAAGGACCCGGGAGGAATGTTAGCCACACTGCCGGAGCGCCCTGGGTCCTTACGCTGCTAAGGACCCGGAGGAACAAGCTCGAGACATCGGCAAAGAGATATCAACCTCGGCTAAATCATTCCGGACCTTTGTGCTGCCAAGGGTCCAAAGTCTACATCAAAAACTCAAGACAACACAAGACTTGATGCAAAAGAGTCTTTATTAACAGCAGAGCTCCGGCACACAAGGGAGGATACAAGGCGAGCGGGAGACCTAGAAGCTATTCGCGCTGGAACCTAGTAGATACAAGTCGGGCGACTTCCTCCACGGAAGACTTGGCCGCCCCCGACAGCTCTGCACTGTAGCTCTGTGCCATAGGTTCCACGGAGATGCTAGGGTCGCAGCTCCGAAGGCAGGAGAGCACATGCTCTGCCACCTGCTGGGCTAGAGCCTTGCCTTCGGCCTCCAGCTGCTCCCCCACGATGTTCTCCAGCGCCAGGTGCTTCTCTCTGACCGAGTCCAGGGCAGGGAGCAACCGGCTCACCTTCTGGACCTGACCACCGGGGTGTAAGGTGCTCAAGCCGAAGGGTTCAAGTTCCACCTCCACAA
The DNA here is from genome assembly GCA_030760725.1 of Neostapfia colusana. Taxonomy (NCBI): domain Eukaryota; kingdom Viridiplantae; phylum Streptophyta; class Magnoliopsida; order Poales; family Poaceae; genus Neostapfia; species Neostapfia colusana. Next base: position 2,092,381 of record JASWHV010000019.1, on the reverse strand, counting down.
GGCCGAGGAAGTCCCAGACCTTCTCTGCCTCAGCGACACGAGAAGCCCGGAGATCTTCGATCACCTTAGCGGAAGAAGCCAGCTCCCCCGCCGAACTCCTCTTTGCCAGCTCCTGCACCATAGCAGCCACGACCTGCTCCTTGGTGGTCAGCCATGCGGTCCACTCGTCCAGGTCAGTCTCCCTGGCTGAAGCGGTGAGCTCTCGGTCGTAGACGCCTTGAAGCCACTTCTTCAGGCGCCCTCGCTCCTCCTCATGAGCGGTCAGACGATCGGAGAGCTCCCTCTCCTTTGCCTCCACCTCCTTCTCCCGACGAAGGAGCGTCTCACGAAGCTCCGTCAGACCCATGATACGTGCGTTGGCGGAGCATGGAGGTCCTTGGCCTCAGCCAGAAGGCCCACTGCCTTCTTCTATAGGTCGGCGATGATGGCCTCCTTCTCCTCTAGCACCTCCTCCCGAGCCTCAAGCTGCTCCTCTCGAGCCTGCGCCTTCGCCTGTGCGGACTGGACCCGCGCCTTCAAAAGGTCATCACATTCTTGGAGGCGCTCCGGCTCAGACCTCAGCTCGGCCCACTCCTGCTCGAGAATGTCCTACATCGGGTCCAGACTCGAGCCGACCGCTCTCACGACGCTGGGGATCGGGATGGCCTTCGGCATCGCCAGGCGAGGAACTGCATCGACAACCTCCGGATTTTCGTCCTCTGATGGGGTTACCACCATGGCGGCCTGTGGAAGAAGAGGAGGAGGGCAGGCAGCTTGTTCAACAGCAGTCGCGCCGCTACCAGTGGCGTCCGTGCCCGCCGGCTGGATGACCTCGAGGGCCCCGGGTGCCGACATCCGGAGCCGCCCCAGGCGCAGGCTCAGGCACTGCCGCTGGCATTTGAGCTTCGGCGGAGAAGGAGCTCCGGCTCCCAGACTGCTGCGGAGGAGGAGTTGTGCTCTGCTGAGGAGCCCTGCAAGAAGAAGCATCAACTACGCCATCCAGCGGCTTAGTACACAGCCTGAACTACAAGGTTGAGCCGTACCTGGAGGTCTGGAAGTTCCACACCGCACGGAGCTTCTTACGCGGAGGGCTCGAGCCACTCGCCCCGTCGGCGTTGAGGTCAGAACCTCAGGAGTCTTCATCGCCAAACACGGCGCAGCAGGAGCCTTCCCTGCTGAGGACCTCGACACCGAAGATACACCCTTTGTTGGGGCTGCCCTCGATGGCTGCTGAGTCGACGGCGCTGCTGGAACCCTCGTCGCCACCGACGACGGCTTCCGAGCCGGAGACGCACCCGAGGACTTCTTCTGCATCGTAGGCACTTCAGGGGCCCTCCTCGAAGCACCAGCAGCGCCAGCTGCCCTTCCTGCAGCCGCCGGGGCTGCTCCGGCAGCCCAGTGCAGGATCACGGGAAGCCTGGGAACTCCCGGCCTGGGACCCTGAGACGAAGCTTCCGTCAGGACGGACCAGCTTCCTCTTTGGTGCCCTGCTTGACTCCGGGGCATCCTTTGGTGGCGGACGAGGGTGCACCGCAGGTGCAGGCCTTCCAGCCGACTCCTTCCCTCTGTTTGGGAGTAAGTTCGGTGCAGGCCCCGCCTGACCGCCGGTGTCGTCTGCTCCGGGGATCTCCACGCCCCGCGAGGCATCGTCGACCTGCCGCACCGCGACATCGATGTCGTCCAATGTCGACAGCTCCTTCAACAGCCTCGACCGTGCCTACAGGTTGTGGTAGACGGGCTGGCAGCTCGTCGGCGGGGTGATGGAGTCGTTGGTGATCGGGTCACAGGAGAACTTCTGCGGCATCATCATCCTTAGCATCTCCCAATCCGGCGACGACCCCGCTCCACATGCCAAGCGGGTCATGTCGCCCTCACCGGTGTACTGCCATGCAGGTCGGATGCATTGCTGGAGAGGGGCGATTCGGCGGGATAGGAAGTCGGCGAGGACCATCAGCGAGGTCAGGCCTTCCTCCGCCAAGTAGTTGATCCTCTCCAACACCGGCGTGTAGGTGTCCTGCAGGTCGGGGATCTCGTCCCCGACGGCTACCTCGGCCATCGGCGGGCCTCCCGGCAGCTCCAGGCGGTTGTGGATGTCGGTCTGAGGGATCACCCAGTCTTCCCTCCAGTGCTCCCACTTCCCGGGAGTGAAGGGCGCGATGTAGGGCGCGGAGTTCCTCCCCCGATGCTGGAAGTAGTAAGCCCCCAGGTGGCTTGTGCTTCTCCCCGAGGCCCTCAAGGAGAAGAACACCCTGAAGAGCCGCACGGAAGGCCGCACGCACACGAACATCTCACAGAAGTGGACGAAGACAGCCACCAGTGCGAGGGAGTGAGGTTCTGGAGCTGGAGCCCATACAGCTCTAGCAGGGTGAGGAGGAAGGATGATGCCAGGAGCGCAAACCCGGACAGCACGTATGAGGTGAAGAGAACCACCTCGCCGAGCTGCATATCGGTCAGTGGGACTCTCCTGCGACAGATCTTTCCGTCAAAGGTGGCTGACTGCAAGCTGAGCAGGCGCCTCAGGAGCGCGATGTCGCCATCGCTGCGAAGCCTGGAGGATTGGAGGTCGGAAGACATGGTGGTGAGAGAAGGTTGAGAGCGCTGGGGACCAGAGGCTTCGAGCGCACAAGAGGAAAATGAAGATCGCAAAAGGCAGGAAGGAACCGCCCTTTTCCGAAAGGATTCCTTTTCTACGTCCGTGATCTCTGGCAGGGAAACAGGCGTGACGTTTGGGTTTCCACCCGCCGTGTACTATTCGCCTCCCCCAATGATGGGTAGGACCTAGGTCCACCCGTCAGATACGGGCGCCAGGCGGGTAGCTTCTCGGGAACATCTGGCGGTTCCCGAGAAAAGCGGCGTGGTATAACTACAGCGGTCGACCCGAGGGTTGCTGTAGTAAATATCCCAGGGCAACCCCTCAAGCATGCCACCACAATCCGCCATTCAAGAGCAGACACGCGTTCACTACGCCGACGACGTGCTACCACTTCGACTGCTGAGTATGCCCATTACGCTAAGGACGTGCAACCTTTTCGTCTCCCAGGTACAACCACACACCTACTACGCTAGAATCTCGCCACCGCTTAAGCATCCAAAGTGCAGGCTCAAAGTCACCACGCACGAAAGATGGAGGCCCCACCTGCTGGCTCATTGCCTCCCTCAAGATGGGCCTGGGGGCCAGTATCACTACCCTGCAGACCGGGTACCCCTGCATGGAGGGGAAAAGACAGCCCAGGCCCCGCCTCCAGGCTGAGGTGGGCGCTAGCATAGCCACTTGTCATTGGCCCCAAGGTCAGCCCCAGGGCTGCCACGTGCGCTTGGGCTCCGGAGCATACACGTGCCCTTGGCTCCGGCCCGAGCCTCCCCGCTGAGGTGAGGTCTGGGGCTGCCATGTGTCGGTGGGCTCTGAACCTCCTCCCTGCTGAGGAGGGCTCCGGATCCAACACGTGCCCATGGCTCTGGGCCGGGCCTCCCTGCTGAGGTGAGGTCCGGAGCTACCACGTGTATCCCGGCTTCGAATCTCCTCCCCACCGAGGAGAGCTCTAGAGCTGCCATGTGTCCCCCGATCCGTCGAGGGCCGTGAAACGATGAAGTCACGTAGGAAGTGTGTTTTCAGGTCGTGCATTCAAGGCTCGCGCCTTCCCCATAAGCATGGCATGCGGTGCATGCCTCCGTCCTCCGCCCATTCGCCATAACGGTGACAAGACAAGGCAGCGAAGCATGACAGCGGTACACTGCCGCCCAATGACGCAGAGCCGCTCAGAGCATAGCGAGAAGACATGGCGACAAGATGACGTCTTCATCATTACCTGTGACATGGGCAGGGGCGCTCAGAGTGCCAAGCGGCGGGACTTAACTCCCCCACCAACTACTCTACTTAGAGTGTAAAACCCTAAATCATGTATAGGGTTCATACAGCTTCGGGGCCACCTGTCGGGCCCCAAGCCACATTGTAAACACCCCGACCTTAGACTATAAAAGAACCGGGATGTCCACCCAACAAAAGGGTGGTCAGTTTGCAACCCTGCGACTCTCACACTCATACGCGAAAGCAATACAACAATCACACCATGGACGTAGGGTATTACGCTCCGGTGGCCCGAACCACGTAAATTCTGGTGTTCACCCACTCTCTCGAGTTGGATCACTATAGGGATGTCAAGCCCCTCCAATCAAAGAACATCCGTGGGCTGCTCCCGTAGCAGACCGGGGGAAGTACTGTCTCACACTTCGACACTTACCATAGAAATTGTAACTACTAAATCTATGTAATAAAGTGTGTTGTAATGAACAATATTAGTTATCTTGTATTAGAGTTATTCATATGTATTTCAATGCCATTAATTGAATTATTGCAATTCTTAATTGTTAGATCTCACGGGAAGTTTCTGATGGACGAAGAAATGTGCCTTGTGGATAGCTGCACCACGAAATCTATACCTAGGGAAACAAAATATTTCTAGACCCTAACTGGAAGGTCAGGAAATGTTTTAACCATCGCTGGACGTGATGCAACAATAGTTGGCTTTGGCAGAGCCACTATATTGTTTCCAAATGGTACACAAGTAGTGATCGAGGACGCATTATTGTATCTCGATTCTACCCGTATCCTCATAAGTTTTAGAGATATCCGAAAAACTCGGTTACATGTATGTACCCTTGAAGATAACAAAGAAGAATTTCTTCTTATCACCAACAATTCTGGATATGGCCATGAGGTTCTAGAAAGAATTCCTTCTGCTCCATCTAGATTGTACTATACATATATTAAACCCGTACCATATGCTGCATACAAGGTGATTGTCCAGAATGTCGATACATTCAAGACCTGGCATTCACGCCCAGGCCACCCTGGAATAGGGATGATGCGGAAAATTATTGGAAATTGAACCGGCCATGGTTTAAGAAATGCCAAATTTCCAAAATCTAATCATTTTGTGTGTACTTCATGTGCTATGGGCAAGTTGATCTTGCGGCCTTCTCCGCTTAAGATCCATGCTAAACCTTTCAAGTTTTTTTAACACATTCAAGTAGACATTTGTGGTCCCATACGACCAATGTGTGGTCCTTTTAGATACTTCATGGTACTAATTGACGCATCTACAAGATGGTCACACGTATGTTTACTATCTACACGTAACCATACTTTCGCTAAATTTATGATACAAGTTATTAGATTAAAGGCGAATTATCCTAAATATAGGATAAAAACATCCGTATGGACAATGCTGCTGAATTTTTGTCTCGAGCCTTTGATGATTGTTGTATGGCACAAGGAATAAAGTACAACATTCTGTTCCGTATGTTCACACACAAAATGGTTTGACAGAATCTCTAATAAAGAGAATCAAGCTCATTGCTAGGCCATTATTGCAAGGTTGCAATTTACCCACATCTTGTTGGGGTCATGCAGTTTTACACGTTGCTGACCTTCTTCAACTACGACCAACTGCATACCATACCACCTCCCCACTCCAACTTGTACGTGGAGATCAACCAAATATCTCCCATCTGCGGAAATTCAGATGTGCTGTGTACTTACTAATTTCACCACCTAAGCGAACCTCTATGGGCCCTCACAGAAAATTGGAGATTTACGTGGAATTCCAATTCCCATCTATTTTAAAATACTTGGAGCCCTTAACAGGTGATTTATTCACGGCCCGGTTTGCTGACTGTATTTTAATGAGTATCGTTTTTTCGGCTTTAGGGGGAGATAATAAATCTATCAATGATAGCCGAGAAATTAATTGGAATGACAAGTCCATCCTAACCTCTGATCCACGTACAAAGGAGACTGAACTTCAAATTCATAAAATTATTGAGTTACAGCAAATCGCTGGTAACCTGCCAGACGCGTTTACTGATTACAAAGGTGTCACAAAGTTTTTAAATCCTGCTGTTAACGCGTCCTGTAGAGTGGAGGTACCAACAAAAACCACTCCACCCCCGAAAATAGGGAGAGCAATTAAGCAGAAAGATGCTTCAAATAAGCGTACAAAGACTACGAGAACAAGATCTTCCTCAAAGCAAGTAAATGCAAGTGAACCAAATGTTGATGGATATCAAATGGATGTGATAAATCCACAACCCAGTCCTCACGTGCACACTATAGAGAAGGCTGGAGGATCGGAAGACCTAATTCTCACATGTTGGGAAATCATGATGAGTTTCACGGGGTACAAGAAATTTCCATAAGTTATACTAGTTCTGGAGAATTACTTGACCGTAATACAACATTTGTCAACTCATGCTTTTCGACCAAGATAGCTGATCTTCTCAATGATCCTGATCCTAAAACCATGATAGAGTGTAAACAACGCTCGGACTGGATCAAATGGAAGGAAGCTATCAAGGCATAACTTGACTCACTGAAAAAGAGAGAGGTATTCAGTAATGTAATACCTACACCTCCTAGGACCTATCCTGTCGGGTTCAAGTGGGTTTCCATCCCGAAACGGAATGAGAACAATGAGGTTGTGAGATACAAGGCAAGGCTAGTTGCACAATGGTTCACGCAGAGACCTGGCATTGATTTCAATGATACATATTCTCCAGTAATGAATAGAATGATTTTCCGATATCTTATATCTCTGGCAACACAAAAGCATCTATTGTTGTAGTTGGTGGATGTCGTGACTGCATATTTATATGGGTCGCTAGATTCGGATATATATATGAAAGTCCCCTATGGGATACATGTACCAAATGAAAATGTAGGTCGTAACATATATTGTATCAAGCTCAACAAGTCATTATATGGCTTGAAACAGTCTGTAAGGATGTGGTATAAACGATTGAAGGAGTTCCTTCTAAACAAAGGCTACTCTACTAATGATGATTGTCCTTGTCATTTGCAAATCCATAACTGGATTTGCTTTATTTCAGTATATGTTGATGAGTTAAAAATCATTGGCACTGAGCTTGACATTAATGAGGCACGTAATCATCTTAAGATGGAATTTGAGATGAAGGATTTAGGAAATACTAAATTTTTCTTAGATTTACAACTAGAGCACCTTCATACGAGCATTCTCCTACATCAATCGGCTTATGTCCAAAAAGTATTGGAGAAATTCAACATGGATAAATCTTATCTATCTAAAACTCCTATGGTGGTTAGAGCCTTAAAAAAAGGATACAGATTCATTTCGGCCACGCCAAGATGAAGAAGAAGTGTTGGGTTCAGAATACCCATACCTAAGTGCCATTGGAGCACATATGTATATTGTTAATAACACAAGATCCGATATTGATTCTGCAGTCAATCTAATAGCAAGATATAGTGCCGCTTCAACCATGCGTCATTGGAAAGGAGTCAAAGATGCCTTACGATATCTCAAGGTACAACAAATCTTGGTCTTTTCTTTCCGAAAAATCAAGATCTCGACCTCATTTGCTATGCCAATGCTGGATATTTAAGTGATCCCCACATTGGTAAATCACAGGCAGGCTTCATGCTCTTACACGGATAGACATTAATATCATGAAAGTGTTGTAAACAGACTCTAATTGCAACGTCTTCAAATCACTCTGAAATCATAGCATTATATGAAGCTGCACGTGAATGTGCATGGCTATTGTCGGTACCCTAAAGACTGGGTACCCCCACGTGTATGAGCAAAAGAAGACAGGGACCCAGCCTGCAGGTTGGTCCCAACCGCCAGCTAGGGAGCACTCATGAGAAGGCGCGTGCCTTAGGCCTCGGGTCTGACCACATACTAAAGAGGGCTCTGAGGCTGCCACGTGTCTTCAGCTCTGAGCCTTACTGCCGGTCGAGGATGGCTCCGCAGCCGCCACGTGTTCGATGGTGCCGGGCCCGACCTCCCGCCAGGGAGGACTCCGGTGCTGCCACGTGTCCGGATCCACCAAGCCACACCCCGCTAGAGAGAGCTCTGGAGGTGCCACTGTCCTACGGCTCCGGGCCCGACCTCCAGCGTGGGAGGGCTACAGTGCTGCCATGTCGTCAACGACTCCAGGCGTACCATCCCGCCAAGGAGAGCCCCAGAAGTGCCACGTGTCCTACGGCTCTGGGTCCGACCTCTAGCGTGGGGGGGCTCCAGTGCTTCCACGTGGGCAACGACTCCAGGCGTACCATCCCGCCAAGGAGAGCTCCGGAGGTGCCACGTGTTCTACGGCTCTGGGTTCGACCTCCAGCATGGGAGGGCTCTTGTGCTGCCACGCGTCCAACGACTCCGGACCTCTCACTACTCCGCAAGACTGCTCAGATAGAGATGCGTGTCCCGGGGGCCAGCCACCCGGATGCCGCATTGATGAGCGACGGGTAGATAGCCAAGGAGTAAGGAGGATGGCACGCTGTCAGGCTGAGCATTCAAGGCTTGCGCCTTCCCCAGAAGAATGTCTTGCGGCGCATACCCCCGTCCTCCACCTGCTCACCATTACGGTGATGAGACAGGGCGGCGAGGCGTGACGGCGGAACAGTGCCACTCAATGGCACAAAGCCGCTCAGTAGAGCGAGAGGATGCGGCGACAAGACGGGGACTTCATCATCACCTGCAACCAGGTCAGAGGCGCCCGGCGCGCCAGGCTGCAAGCTTTAACTCCACCGACAGCGACAGTGCATATAGCAGTAAATGGCCTAGCTCATGTATAGGGTACAGATAGCCGTGGGGCCACCTATCGGGCCCCGTTCCACATTGTAACTGCCCCGACCTTGGGCTATAAATGGACCGGGGCAGCCTCCGGGCAAAGGGTTCGCAAGTTTGCAACTCTGGCTCCTGGTCAACACTCTCCCACACTCAAACACACAAGCAATACAACAAGCTCTCCCGTGGACGTAGGGTATTACGCTCTAGCGGCCAGAACCACGTAAATCCTCGTGTCCACCTTGCCATTTTGCTCCGACCTTTGAAACCACTAGCCCCTCTGAAAAAAAACCTCCGCGGGCTTCTTCCGAGCAGACCGGGGGAAGTGTCGTTGCTAACACTTCGACATTTGGTGCGCCAGGTAGGGGGCCTTTTGGTCTTTGAGGCTGTTCGTGAAGCCCACAATGGTGATCATCCATTCTCTCAGAGGTTCTTCCTGCCCCTCGCGCCGCCAGCAGCAGAGGGAGCAGGAAGCGTCCTCTGGTCCCAAAGACGAGAACGTCTGCGCCTGGCGCAAGCCCTTGCGGCGTTGGTGCCCATTGCCTCCTGGCAGTCTTCGGTTGTGACGGTGTCGCAAGCACCGAATGAGGCCAGCCCAGAGAGCGCGCTGCTAGCAGCTCGCGCGCTCCTTCATAACCCCCCGAGCACGAGAGTTTCCCCGTCCACTGCTGAGCAGTGGCGCAACGACGTTGACCACCTGGTCGTCGCAGCGCTCAACTCGCCAGCAGCTGCAGGAAGCTGGGGGCCACGCAGCAACAAGCGCCCGCGACAGCCATCCGACAGCGACCACAACGACCAGAGGTGTCCGGTCCACAACATCAAACGACAAAGCGCCAACAAGTGCCGGGAGATCCAGAAGCTAGCAGAGCGCTTTCAAGAGCTTTGACGGCAATGCCAGGATGGCGCACCCTTCCGCCAGCAGGAGGGCAAGCAAAAAAGTCTGACCTGAGGGTCAGCAATGGTTAGGAGATGGAGTACCGAGATGCCAAGCAGGCGTCGAAGGTCATCCATGGCCAAGGAGAGGGGGCCGACTCCGGCCACATCCCGGATGGGCATCAAAAGATGCTCCATGTGATGTACGCGGGTCATGGGACATCATGTCCCGACGAGACGTCAAGACCCTCCGGCGGGAGGTCATGGCAGTAGCCCCCTCCCCCAAGTCGGCTCCCTACCACAAGGCGGATGGGGACAGAGATCAGCTTCACCGCCTTCGGCTGCCTGAAGAACATGGCGGGAGCCGGGTAGCTGCCGCTCATCGTCTCCCTGACCATAGCTAATGCGAAGCTCTACCACATGCTGGTCGATGGAGGAGTGGGCCTCTATCTCATCAGTCGTGCATCCTTTTAGAAGCTGCAGATCCCGATGGGAAAGCTGGCCTCGTCGCGCCCATTCTCTAGAGTGGGCCCAGGGTCCATTCTTCCACGCGGTAGCATCTCCCTCCCGGTGACATTCGGGATGACTGAGAACTACGACACCGAAAGTGTCGTCTTCGACATGGCGTAGGTCAACCTCCCCTTCAACGCCATCCTCGGCAGGCCGGCGTTGTACCAATTCATGGCCATAGCTCATTACGGCTACCTGGCGCTGAAGATGCCGACCCCGAGTGGCGTCCTCAGGGTCCGAGCCGACCGGACCGCCGGAGTCGCAGCGCTGGAGAAGCTCCAGGCTCTGGCAGCTTCAAAGGTGGAGGCCTCTGGGAGTGCTGGGACAAGCATGGGGCCATCAGCACACGACAACGTGGCTCATCCTCTGCGCCCCGCGTTCATCCTTCGGGTGCGGAGGAGGTCCCGGTCAAGGTCGTGCAGATCGGCGAGGATGCTACCGAGGCCACCCGCATTGTGGGAAACTTGGGCAGAAAATAGGAACTCGTGCTCATTGCCTTCCTCCGGGCTAACGTCGATGTGTTTTCTTGGCAACCATCACAAATGCCTAGGATCCCCAGGGAGGTGATCGAGCACCATCTGAAGATCCACCTCGACGCCAAGCCGGTGATGCAGAAGCCTCGGAAGCAGTCCGTCGAGCAGCATAACTTCATCCGTGAAGAAATCAAGAAGTTGCTCGATGTCGGCTTCATCTGAGAAGTCCACCACCCAAGATGGCTAGCCAACCCCATTGTGGTACCCAAGGCCGGCGGGAAGCTTCGGATGTGCATCGACTACACCAACCTAAATAAGGCATGCCCTAAGGACCCCTTCCCCTCCCACGAATAGATCAAATTGTAGATTCTACTTCTGGTTGTTATCTACTGTGCTTCCTAGATGCTTATTCTTTTTTCCATCAAATACCAATGTCTAGAGAAGATGAAGAGAATACAACTTTTATAACAGTAGATGACCTTTATTGTTATGTCTCTATGCATTATGGCCTTAAAAACGCCTTGCCTACCTTTGTGCGTGCCATGCATAAGACATTCGGGGACCTCATAAGGGACTTAGTGGAGGTGTATGTCAATTGCATCGTAGTGAAGGTCAAGTCGCATACATCTCTGTTAGACAACTTAGCCTTAATCTTCGACAAGCTACGAACAACACGCACCAAGCTGAACCTAGATAAGTGCGTGTTCGGAGTCTCTGCCGGGAAGCTCCTCGGTTTCTTGGTCGCGCACTAAGGAATCGAGGCTAACCCCGACAAGATCAAGGCTATAGAGATGATGTGTCCTCCCTCCCGAGTCAAGGATGCACAAAAGCTCACGGGATGCCTGGCCGCTCTTAGTCGATTCATCTCCCGGTTGGCAGAGTGTGCTCTCCCGTTCTTTAAGATTCTAAGGAAGACCGGACCCTTTGTCTGGACTGAAGAAGCTGACAAGGCCTTCCAGGAGTTGAAGCAGTACCTCACCTCACTACCGATCGGAGCCGGGTGAGCACCTACTGCACTACATCTACGCGAAAGAAGAAGTCATTAGCATGGTCCTGGTTGCTAAGCGGCCAGAACCCTAGCGACTCCAAACACCAAGCAAAGATCGTGTTGTTCGTCCCAAGTCTCAGAGCCCGCACCCCACATGAGAGCTTGGGGTAACTCCGGGCCAAGATGCCCTTAGGTCCCAGCTGCCGGAGGCCGGACCCCAAGACCAGGAAGCTGCAGGCCTTCTGCCAATGGAGGAAGATGTTTCAGACCCCTCCGGGAGGGTCCGGACCACTTAGCGACCGGTCTACTACATCAGCGAGGTCCTCCACAATGCCAAGGCACGGTATTCGGAGGTCCACAAGCTGCTCTACGCGGTGCTAATCGCGTCAAGGGATATCCACCACTACTTCCAAGCTCACAAGGTCTCGGTAGTGACGACCTACCCACTGAAGACGGTGCTACATAGCCCCAATGTAACGGGGAACATAGCAAAGTGGGCAGCTGAGCTGGCGGCATTTGACCTCGACTTTTTGTCGCGCCACGCTGTCAAGAGCCAGGCGCTAGTAGACTTCGTGGCGGAGTGGACTCTGTCTCCATGCCACCCAGGGGGTTAAGACAATGACGACCCAGAGCCTAAACCTCCAGTGCTCACCGGACCCCACTGGACACTCTACTTTGACGGCTCCTCACGCAAGCAAGGTGCCGGAGCGGGGGTCTTGCTCATCTCGCCAGCGGGAGAGCAGTTCAAGTACATGGTCCACCTCGACTTCAAGGCCCTCATATTTGGGATGACTACCACCCTGTCTTTAGGCGTGCGATAGATGCTAGTTAAAGGAGACTCCCAACTTGTCATCAAACAAGTCAAGCGTGAGTGCTCCTGTAATGATCCTCAGCTAGCTGCCTACCTTATCCATGTACAGAAGATGGAGAAGGAGTTTCATGCCTTGGAGTTGTGCCATATCCCCCACGCCAACAACGCAGTGGCAGACAACCTTTCAACAAAAGCCTCTACATGGGCTACGGTCGCCGAAGGCGTCTTTGAAAGGAAGCTACTGCATCCAACAGCCTGGCCGACCAAACCAGGCGAAGGGGGCGAGTCCAGCACCTCGAAGCTGCCAGTCCCAGCGACCATGCAACCATGGCGCCCGCCAAGGATCGTATGCGTCACCGAGGACTCCGTGCAACCCGGCTCCCAAGATCCAGAAGCTCAAGTAGGTCCTGATGCATGGATCACGAAGGTCCGGACCTACTTGAAGGACAATATCCTTCCCGATGAATATGTATCCACTGAACGGATTGTTCATATGGCTAAGAGATACAACTGGTAGACGGGGATTTCTACCGGCGTGGCACCAACAACGGTCTATTGCGGTGCATAACCCAGGAGGAGGGCTGCGAGCTGCTCGTAGAGATCCATGGAGGTGAGTGTGGCAACCACGCTTCGTCCCGCACACTGGTAGGTAAAGCCTTCCGGCATGGCTTTTACTGGCCGACAGCGCTCCTGGATGTCGTCGAGCTGGTCAAGAGATGCAAGATGTGCCAGTTCCACGCCAAGCAGATCCACACACCGGCACAGACGCTGCAGATGATCCCTTCCTCATGGCCATTCGCAGTACGGGGGCTGGACATCCTGGGGCCATTCCCCAGATCCGTAGGAGGGTACCAGTACATCTACGTCATCGTAGAAAAGTTCACCAAGTGGCCGGAGGCAACCCCTGTGGTCACCATCAACAAGCAGTCCGCAGTAAAATTCATCAAGTCAATCATCTGCAGGTTCGGGGTCCCGAACAGGATCATCACCGACAACGGGACCCAGTTCACCAGTGCAGCATTCCAAGAGTACTGTGAGGACCTTGGTATCCAGGTCTGCTATGCGTTCATTGCTCACCCAGAGAGCAACAGCCAGGTTGAGAGAGCCAATGTTGAGATACTCAGGGGCCTCAGGACGCGTACATACGCTGGCCTGGAGAAGCATGACGCTAACTGGATTGATGAGCTTCCGTGCGGACTATGGGCTAGCCGGGCATCACCCATCCGAGCCACAGGGGAGACTCCCTTCTTCATGGTCTACGGAGCTGAGGCCGTCCTCCCTCCGGAGATCTCCTTGGGCTCCCCTCGTGTCAAGGAATACGATGAAGGCACGCAAGACTAGATCCGGCGTGAGGATCTCGAGCTCGTCAACGAGCACAGATGGCAGGCAGCCATCCGGAATGCACGATACTGCTAGGCGCTCCGGCGCTACCACCAGAGGTCCGTGCAGAGCAGAAAGATGCAGGCAGGCAACTTGGTGCTTCGGTGAATACTTTTCCGGGAGGGGTCCAACAAGCTCCCCCCCCCCCCCCCGCTGGGAAGGGCCCTTCCGGGTGACACGAGTATGCCGACCAGGATGCGTCCGCTTGGCGATGATAATGGCGACCCAGTTCCAAACCCTTGGAACATTGAGCACTTCCGTAAGTTTTACCCGTAGCTTAGGGTAGGGCAGTATTTTTCTGTAAAAGGGCCATAGTGCCTAGGACCAGTGCTCGGATCAACTAAACTCTGGGAGGGTCCGGCTACCCCTGTCATTCCAGAGTGGGTCGTTGAACCCCTGTACAGCCTGGCTCCTCCTGTGTAGCACCATGATAAAGAAAGCTCTTGCCCTACCTTATGCGTGTCTACATTTTTGCAGCTTCCTTTCAAGCTTGCGTATATTTTTTTCATGCCTCTCGACGTGTACATTGTTGTGTTTTTCTGTCTCGCTCTTGGCCAAAATTATGCCATCCATCTACAAGACGGAAACGCCTGAGGCATCGGTGTGTATCCAGAACCCCTTGGTTACCTTCCTACTCGGTTCCGGTGGCGCCGGAAGGACGCCCTCCCCCTCGATGTGCCCTGCCAGTAGGAGGTCCAGGGTGCGTAGCCTGCTTAGCCTCATCCTACACCCTAAGCGTGCACACTCTGCCGCAGCAACCAAGTGCTGGGGGCCCGAATGGCACACCACCCTGGTAAGGATGGTAACCTGAGTCCGGACACTGCTACACCGAATTGCCCAGGTCCCATAGCTTAGCAGAGGACCATAGGCCATAATGAGGCCAGCGAGCAGGGAAAATACAACTACACGACACGGTTACCCCTTTCTTCTAAGTGTTTGTGTAGCACCCTCAAATTCATTTCTGTGCATTGCATACGTTTTCATATAGAAAAACATTAAAAAAAGAAGTAGAAATAGAGAAAGAATCATAAAAATGATGGGGAATGGAAAAAAAGCTAGCTGAAATGAGCCAATTTTAGTTTGTCTAAGTGCGCTGTCGACACATCCCCGGGCCACGGGACACGTGGCACCCGTGGAGCTCACCCCTGCGGAGGGGGGTGAGGTCCGGCACCATGGGACACGTGGCGCCCGCGGAGCTCACCCCTGCGGAGGGGGTGAGGTCCGGCACTGCGGGACACGTGGCGCCCGCGGAGCTCACCCCTGCGGAGGGGGGTGAGGTACGGCACCGTAGGACACGTGGCTCCTGTGGAGCTCACCTCCGCGGAGGAGGGGAGGTCCGGCACCGCTGGACACGTGGCGCCTTCGGAGCTTACCTCTGTGGAGGAGGTGAGGTCCGGCACTGCTGGACACGTGGCGCCCTCGGAACTCGCCTCTGAGGAGAAGGGAAGTCTGGCCCCGCTGGACATGTGGCGCCCTCGGAGCTCGCCTCTGAGGAGAGGGGAGGTCCGGCCCCGCGGGACACATGGCACTCTCGGAGCTCGCACCTGTGGAGGGGGCGAGGCCCGGCTCCGCTGCCCGCGTGGCAGGCCCGGAGCTTGCCTCTGAGGAGGAGGGTAGCCCGGCACTGCTGGGCACGTGGCGCTTTCGGAGCTCACCCCTGCGGAGAGGGCAAGGTCCTTAGGCGGGTTTTCCTCCTGTGCGCAAGGGTACCCGGTACTGAGGGTACCGACACAATTTCCCCAAATTTTCCCCACATTGCTGCCGCACATAACTGAAAAGATAAGTTTGTTAAGATCCATAACATATTGAATAGGACTCTTATTTGAGCTCCAATCGGAGTAGGACTCTTTTTCCCCCTTATAAATAGAACCCAAAACCCCACCTTGTCCGTAACCCCTTCCCTTTTACCCCTCCCAAGTCGACGACTTAGAGGCCCTAGCCCCCAACTCGCCGAGTTGGACACACACCCCCCTCGCCGGAGTTCAGTCGCCGGTGAGCCTGCCGACGAGCCCCGTCACGCCTCGCCGTCGCCAGAAAAGAGCTGATGATCATAAGAGAAGTGAGGTAGGTCTTCGTTACCCATCTTACGACGTCGTCGCTGTTTCTACGCATCCGTTTTCTTCGCTCCCTTCGAGCAGAAACTTTTACGTGTGGACAGATCACATTTTGATCGGTTTTTGACAGTGGAATTGATCTAGATCTTGAGTCAAGATCATCACCACGTCCACACTTGATCCCTACACCCTTGTTCATCATAAAACCCTATGAAAGCCCATTAAAACATGCAAGAACACGTACAAACTGTTTTAATAAAACAGCACCATAGGATTTGCATTCATCTACACCATTGCATCTCGAGTAGAGTTGTGCATGATGTTCGATTGCTGTAAATTTTGTATGTGCGTGGTTGTGAGTAGGAGGACAAGCTCAGGAAGCCATCTACGAAAAACTACAGCGCCAAGACTTCGAGACGCTTGAGCAACAAGAGCCACGGGAGCAAGGCAAGTGCCCCTTGGCCATTTTGATCCCATGTTTTGAAACTGTTTTGTTTGCGAAAACTCGTATGCTTGAGTCAACTTGATGGGACACCCTTTTATAGGAGTTTACTAGTTTTGTTAACCATCCTTGTCACCGGGAAAGTTGATGAGTCGGGTATGGTTGTTTTTTCCTTTTTGCTTCGCTTAATCCACAGGATACGGGAAGCTGAATTAAAACATGGTTAGCTACTGCACTCATATAATGATGAGAACTGGATGATGTTAATGAGCATGGAATCGGGGGAGATCTAGGCAAGCTTGGTTCGTGGATGTTGTTGAATGAGATGGCGGTTTACTTGCCGTAGATCTAAGGACCGGTTCATGCCAGCACATGCCAGGAAAACAGTGCCACCACAAGGCCAAATATGGGTGCGGCGTAGCTGACTAATTAGGTGTGTTGCTAGCTTATTATGGACCGTGGATGGCGCGGGGAATGGGAGTCGAGAGGGACTGCCCTGGGAACTGCATACCACAAGAGGGAGCCCGTGGGTGGGAGAATGGTGATTCGAACCTGCCGGTGAAACCTCAGTGAGTCCATACATCTAGTAGCCCCTTTGTAAAGGCTATTTTGTGATCTCTTGACCATACACCGACGGTTGTGTACTGGTATAATGGAGGTTTTGCAGTCGCCGATGGGTGACGAAATCACAAAACTTGTGGGTAAAGTGGTGCCACCTCTGCAGAGTGTAAAACTATCATGATAGCCGTGCTTCCGGTCACAAGCACCTGGCCAACTCACATGATTAGAAGGGAAAACTTGGGATGGATATTCGGTATGGATATGTATGGTCATTGGGACTGGTTTTTGGACTGTTTCGAGTCATGAAAATAAGTTTGGCTTCGGTTATATGAATATGAAATGGTTATGAATGTTCATGAGTATGAGATGAACTTGAGAAAGGTTAATGGCTGGTTGAGACTTGATAAATGGTGAATTATGATGGAGAAATTGATGCTGAATTACTTGGTCATGTTGGGATAAATATCACTTAGACATAGTTGATGTTTTTATCATGTTGTGAAATAAAATTTGCTTGCTGCAATGAGCCCTTTCTATTCCTACCTTGTTGTAAGCTACATGTCATACTTTTCCCGTATTTGTTGAGTACAACATGTACTCACCCTTGCATTATCACATAAACATCAGCAACAGGAGAAGAGTACTTCGAGGACAATGTGGAGTACTAGGCGTGCGAACTACCGTCAACATGCCTGTGGAGTTGAAGATGGAGCCGCTGCCATTTAGTTATTTCCGCTGTCATTTAGAGACTTCCGCTGCAAGAATAAGATGGACAATCATGAGTGAGACAATTAGTCGATATAATAAAGTACTCAAACACTATTTATTCGTGGTTATATTCTGAATTCAGTTTGTGGATTACATGTGTATGTGTGATGAACATCCTGGGCACACATATGCATTAACTTGGTTCTGGTTTCCGGA
Source organism: Neostapfia colusana (assembly GCA_030760725.1). Lineage (NCBI taxonomy): Eukaryota > Viridiplantae > Streptophyta > Magnoliopsida > Poales > Poaceae > Neostapfia > Neostapfia colusana. The sequence continues at coordinate 2,074,783 of JASWHV010000019.1, read as the reverse complement.
ACCGGGTGTCACAGATTAGTATCAGAGCCACGTTAACCGTAGGACGCAAGCCTAGGTAGAATGGACAATCTAAAACACATAGGAACACCCCTCTAAACTGCTATTTTCAAAAAAAAATTGCTTGCTGCTGCACTTTACTTGTCAATTCAGCCACCGCAAAGTGCTATTTTCAACCCCTCCTTCTCTCTTCTTTTGGACAGCAACACTTTTGCTTTCTTGCTTCATAGCTTCTGAAGTTTTGGAGCTATTTCTTCCTTCTCTAAAGTTTCTCATGTCTTATTTAAAGATGTCGGTGATTAGGAGCACCTGCGCCATCAAACCCTTCATGGACTGCGGACTCACCATGGCATGCGCCCATGTATGGACCACCTCCGTCACACTTCGGGAACAGCACCAGTTCGCATGCTTAAGTTCAGGATTCCCATTGAATAAACTGTAATAGGAACGTTTAAATCGTAGTAGCGTGAATAGGAGTGGTGTGTTGAACTTTTGTGATGATTGCTTATGTTTGTGTGCTAGTGTGAGTTGTGGGACGCTTCTGCGAAAGTCCACATCCACACATAGTAGAGAGATGTGAGATGCTTCGGCATGTGTTCACATCCTCATATAGGCTGAAATTTATACAAGAAGATATTTAGTTCATACCCTTGATGCATATAGTTGGGGGGATCAATCTAAACTTGTATTCTCTATTCTACTCAACTCCCTCTCATAAATAGTGAGGGAAAACACCAGCCGTCAAAGAAGGAACGTTCGTGGTAACCATGAACCACAAGAGGATGGCAACATTGAAGAACCTGAAAATGCTAACCCCGGGGCGGATGCAAACAACCTTGAACGGTTGATGGCTATACAGAACCAGCTCATGCAAACTATGATACAAACTTTGGGACAGCTGCAAGCCAACAACAACAACAATCCTAACCCCGTTCCTGCACCCCCACCACCACCACCACCACCACCACCGCCGGCTCACAACAGATTGGGAGAGTTCATGAGGACTCGACCGCCTACTTTTGCAGAAGCTAATGATCCCATAGAGGCTGAGGATTGGTTGAAATCCATGGAAAAGAAGCTTGCTATTGTTCAGTGCAATGATCGGGAGAAAGTTCTCTTCGCATCGCACCAACTTATGTGAGCAGCCACTGACTGGTGGGACGCTCTTTGCAATGCTCATGACAACCAGGAGACTATCACTGGGGATGAGTTCAAGGAGAGTTTCCACTCTCATTACGTCCCTGCTGGAGTCATGATGCTTAAAAGACAAGAGTTCGAAGGTCTCCGCCAAGGAAAAAAGAGCGTGAATGAGTACCTCAACAAGTTCACGCAGCTGTCAAGGTATGCTCCCGAAGACGTCAACTCGGATCAAAGGAAGCAATACTTGTTCATGAGAGGATTGAACAATGAGATCCAAGGTCATCTGCTCAACAACGATTATGCAAACTTACAGAAGCTTGTTGACAAAGCTATAGTGGTTGAGAGCAAGATCCGTGAGATCGAGCAAGAGGGCAAGAGGAAGATGCCATACCAGCCACAAGGGAGCAATGTACGTCCCCGTTTCATGCCCCCAGCTGCACCGCAGTATGGCTCGTCCGCTTCTACTTTCTGCCCTGCAAATCCACCTCGCCCTAATCAACCACCACAGCAACAACCTGTTATGCAAGCACCTCGTATGCCTTTACCTACTGCACCCCGTCCCAACATAGGCGCCTATGCTCAAAACCAGCCTTGCCCCAACGCTCCTGCTGTTTTGGGCAACAAAGCATGCTTTTCATGCGGAGAGGCGGGACACTTTGCAAGTCAATGCCCGAAGAAAGGCCTTGGACAGCCAAGCAACGCGCCCAAGCAGAACCCACGGCCGAACAGAGGAGCTAATCAAGATAACCGTGGGCAGCAGAACTATGCTCGTGGCAACGTGAATCATGTCTCCGCTGAGGAAGCACAACAAGCTGAGGACGTCGTGATCGGTATGTTCCTTGCCAACTCCAACCCAGCCACTGTTTTATTTGATTCCGGAGCATCGCATTCATTCATATCATCCAAGTATGTTGCCAAGTATAATCTGCCCATATCACACATGAAACACACTATGTTGGTTAATTCTCCCAGTGGAGAGATGAGGACTAATATAGTATGTCCGAAAGTAAACCTTAAAATAAGGGGGTAGACTTTCTTGCCAACCTTATTGTCTTGGATTCCCAAGGGATTGATATAATACTTGGAATGGATTGGTTAAGCAAGCACAATGGAGTAATTCAATGTGCTGAGAGGAGCGTGCAGTTGACAAATGAGCACGGTACTCGCATTGAGTTTGAGTCAGCCCAACCGGCAACCGAGAAGGCAGCGTTGAACCACGTCGAAGAAGCAACATTGGAAAGCATTCCGGTGGTTCAAGAATTTTCAGATGTGTTCCCGGAAGAACTTCCTGGTATGCCACCTGACCGGGACATTGAATTTGCCATTGATTTAGTACCTGGAACTGCACCTATAGCGAAGAGGCCATATAAGATGCCAGTTAATGAACTAGTGGAACTTAAGGAGCAAATTCAGGAGCAGCTAGAAAAGGGTTTTATACGCCCAAGCTCGTCACCGTGGGGAGCCCCCGTGCTCTTCGTAGACAAGAAGGATGGGACCCAAAGGATGTGTGTGGATTATAGGTCTCTCAATGAGGTGACGATCAAGAATAAATACCCACTGCCCCGTATAGAGGACCTATTCGACCAAATGAAAGGTGCCCGAATTTTCTCCAAGATTGATATTCGGTCAGGATACTTCCAGCTAAAGATTAAGCCCTATGACATACCCAAGACTGCATTTCGAACACGGTATGGTTCATATGAATATGCCGTTATGTCTTTTGGGTTAACAAATGCACCCGCATATTTTATGTACCTCATGAATAAGGTCTTCATGGAGTACTTGGACAAGTTCGTCTTGGTTTTCATCGACGATATCATGGTGTATTCAAAAAGCGAGGAAGAACATGAAGAACATTTGAGATTGGCATTGCAGAAACTGTGAGAGCATCAATTGTATGCCAAGTTCAGCAAGTGTCAATTTTGGCTAAAGGAGATATCGTTCCTAGGCCACATCATCTCCGAGAAAGGAGTACCGGTTGATCCCGGAAAAGTGGGAGATGTTCTGAAGTGGAACCAACCGCAGAATGTGAGAGATATTTGAAGTTTCCTTGGGATGGCTGGATACTACCGACGGTTCATCAAGGATTTCTCCAAAATAGCGAAGCCTATAACTGAATTGCTAATGAAGGGAAAAGCATTTCAGTGGACACCAGTGTGCCAAGAAAGTTTTGAGGAGCTCAAGAAAAGGCTAACCACAGCGCCGGTTTTGGTATTTCCGGATGTGAGCAAGAGTTTCGATATATATTGTGACGCATCAAGACAAGGGCTCGGATGTGTGCTCATGCAAGATGGACAAGTGGTATCCTATGCGTCAAGACAACTAAAGAAACACGAGCTGAATTACCCCACACATGACTTGGAACTTGCAGCCGTGGTACATGCCTTGAAGATTTGGAGGCATTATATCCTTGGCCACCGATGTGAGATCTATACGGATCACAAAAGCCTCAAGTATATATTCACGCAAACGGATCTGAATTTGAGGCAACGCCAATGGTTGGAACTCATCAAGGATTATGATGTTGGAATCAATTATCACCCCGGAAAGGCAAATGTAGTAGCTGATGCGTTGAGCCGAAAGGGAGCATGTCACCAACTCACGGTTCGGGAACTACCGCCCGAGCTGCGCAAGGAGTTCGAACGGTTACATCTCGGGTTCTTGAACGAGATGGAAGTGATAGAACTCAACGCTTCGTTGGAACAAGAGATACGAGATGGCCTAGCAACGGATGAGGAAATCAAAGAAATCAAGGAAAGAATCCGACAAGGCATAGAAAAGGATTTCAAGGAAGACGAGAAGGGCACGCTTTGGTTAGGGAAAAGGATTTGTGTGCCTAACGTGAAGCACATCCGCGACACGATATTAAAGGAGGCACATGACTCACCTTATTCCATACATCCCGACTGTACAAAGATGTACAGGGACCTGAAAACTTTCTATTGGTGGGATGGTATGAAAAGGGACATGGCTGAATATGTTGCCTTATGCCACACGTGCCAACGGGTGAAGGCCGAACATCAAAGACCCGCTGGACTGTTGCAGCCATTAAAAGTGCCCGAGTGGAAGTGGGAAGACATCAGCATGGATTTCATTGTCGGATTGCCACGTACTCGGTCGGGTCACGACTCCATTTGGGTTATTGTGGAACGATTGACGAAGACAGCCCATTTCCTTCCTGTTAGAACCACGTACCGCATCGCGGAACTAGTCGAGCTGTATATGGAGCAAATCGTGTGTCGCCATGGAGTTCCGAAGAGGATAGTTTCAGATCGGGATTCTCAATTTACCTCTAGGTTCTGGAAGAAGCTGCATGAAGCCATGGGTACACGGCTGAATTTCAACTCCGCTTATCACCTGCAAATTGACGGGCAAACTGAGAGGACAAATGAAATTTTGGAAGACATGTTGAGAGCTTGCGCCTTGAAACATGGGCGTAGTTGGGATAGGAGCTTGCCGTATGCTGAATTCTCATACAACAACAGCTATCAAGCCAGCTTGAAGATGTCACCTTTCGAAGCATTGTATGGTAGACGGTGTAGAACGCCGCTGTTCTGGAATGAGACCGGAGAGAGCCAAGTGTTTGGACCCGAAGTGCTGCAAGACGCCAAAAAGCAAGTCCAAACGATACTAGAAAATTTTAAGGCTGCTCAGTCACGACAAAAGGGTTATGCGGACAATAGGCGAAGAAAATTGACCTTCGAAGTAGGAGACTTCGTGTACCTTAAGGTATCGCCTATCCGAGGCCAACGACGATTCAACGTCAAGGGAAAATTAGCACCTCGCTACATCGGTCCATTTAAGATTTTGGGCAAGCGACGAGAAGTAGCCTATCGACTAGAGCTGACAACGCACCTCTCCGACGTACACGACGTGTTTCACGTATCACAACTCAAGAAGTGCTTAAGAGTACAGGGAGAACAAGTACCGATGGATGAGCTCGAGCTTCAAGAGGATCTGACCTATGTGGAGCACCCCATCCAAATTTTGGACGTGAAGGAAAGGGTCACGAGGAACAAAGTGATCCGTTGGTGCAAGGTACAGTGGAGCCATCACACGGAAGCTGAAACTACATGGGAGCATGAGGAAGACCTCAAGGCAGAATTCCCTCATCTATTCTCCACTCTATCGAATCTCGAGGGCGAGATTCAGTTTAAGAGGGGTAGGTTTGTAACACCCTCAAATTCATTTCCGTGCATTGCATACGTTTTCATATAGAAAAACATTAAAAAAAGAAGTAGAAATGGAGAAAGAATCATAAAATGATGGGGAATGGGAAAAAAGCTAGCTGAAATGAGCCAATTCCAGTTTGTCTAAGTGCGCTGTCGACACATCCCCGGGCCGCGGGACACGTGGCGCCCGCGGAGCTCACCTCTGCAGAGGGGGTGAGGTTCGGCACCGCGGGACACGTGGCACCCGCGGAGCTCACCCCTGCGGAGGGGGGTGAGGTCCGGCACCGCGGGACACGTGGCGCCCGCGGAGCTCACCCCTGCGGAGGGGGGTGAGGTCTGGCACCGGCGGGACCCGTGGCGCCCACGGAGCTCACCTCCTCGGAGGAGTGGAGGTCCGGCACCGCTGCACACGTGGCGCCTTCGGAGCTCGCCTCCGCGGAGGAGGGGAGGTCCGGCACCGCTGGACACGTGGCGCCTTCGGAGCTCACCTCCGCGGAGGAGGTGAGGTTTGGCACTGCTGGACACGTGGCGCCCTCGGAACTCGCCTCTGAGGAACAGGGAGGTCCGGCCCCGCTGGACACGTGGCGCCCTCGGAGCTCGCCTCTGAGGAGAGGGGAGGTCCGGCCCCGTGGGACACGTGGCGCTCTCGGAGCTCGCCCCTACGGAGGGGGCGAGGCCCGGCTCTGCTGGCCGCATGGCAGGCCCGGAGCTTGCCTCTGAGGAGGAGGGTGGCCCGGCACCGCTGGGCACGTGGCACTTTCAGAGATCACCCCTGCGGAGGGGACGAGGTCCTTAGGCGGGTTTTTCCTCCTGTGCAAGCGTACCCAGTACTGAGGGTACCGACACAATTTCCCCAAATTTTCCCCACATTGCTGCCGCACATAACTGAAAAGATAAGTTTGTTAAGATCCAAAACATATTGAATAGGACTCTTATTTGAGCTCCAATTGGAGTAGGACTCTCCCCCCCCCCCTTATAAATGGAACCCAAACCCCCCTTGCCCGTAACCCCTTCCCTTTTCCCCCCTCCCAAGTCGATGACTTGGAGGCCCTAGCCCCCAACTCGTCGAGTTGAACACACCCCCCCTCGCTGGAGTTCAGTCGCTGATGAGCCCGCCGACGAGCCCCGTCACGCCTCGCCGTCACCAGAAAAGAGCCGACGATCATAAGAGAAGTGAGGTAGGTCTTCGTTACCCATCTTACGACGTCGTTGTGAGACCTATGTGTGCTGAATACATTGGCTTTGACGATAAAAGTTTTGAATACTACCAAAACACCTTTTTAACAAGGTCCGACTCTAGGTCCGAGCTCCTGCAAGGTCCGACGATAGATCCGACTTGTTTTGGGTAGCTCTAGCAAGGTCCGACGTAAGGTCCGACTTGCTTTGTCTAGGTCTGACTTATTTTGGCTAGGTCCGACTTGTTTTTGATAGCTCCGGTGCTAGGTCCGACTAGCTTTGGTAAGTTCCGTGCTAGGTCCGACTAAGCCTTAGTAAGCTCCGGCGCTAGGTCCTACTAGCTTTGGTAAGCTCCGGTTCAAGGTCCGGTTAGCTTTGGTAAGGTTCGGAGCTTGATTGCAATGGTTCTGCTTTTAACTTGCAATGTTTCGAACTTGCTTTACTCTTATGGAAAGTTTGTTTAGTATTATTTTACTAAGTTTTTGGTGTGTTTTTGGTGGTTATGGCTGATATCATTTTGCTATGGTTTACAACATGCTTATGTGAGGTGCTCACGTAAGATGTTATAGTTTCGGAACTAACGAGAGTCAAGTCGAGGACTTGTGCTCGAAAGTATTGGTTGTTTATTCATGTGCAGGTGTTGCTTGAGTTCAAGACATGGCTGGTGACGGGATCCATTGAACTAGTCTTAGGGAGAAGATGAGGTTCAACAACCAAGTTCGGGAGGAATTGTGGTTGAGTTGATCGGGAGGTTGCGCAGTATGTTTGAATCAAGAACAATGCATATGAAGGTATCTTGGACGTTGTTGGAAGATATTTGCACGTGTGCAAGGAGTGCATGGACGTGGCTGCATGGTTCCAAGGCGTGATGAAGAGATGTGGACGTAAATAATTGGTCGGAAAGGTCCAACCGACTAGGTTATGGACTCAGGCTGCGACTGAATCGTGTTTGACTCAAATATGGAAAGTTTTGAGTTGGTTATGATAGGATTTCGTGTGGGACATGAAGTTGAGTTGTTTTAGAAATGTTTGGGACGTTCCTAAGGTGTTTGGGAGTCTTAAGATTGCTTCTATCTGCGTATAGAAGAGTCTTGAGCAGTATTGGAAAGTTACAGTTTGAATCCAAGTAGGAGTAGGAGTCCTAGTTTGAGTTGAGTTGGCCTTCGGGCTGGTTATATAAGCAAGGGAGGCCAGAGCTCGGGGTGCACGACTTTGGGGCTGTTCCTCTTGTGTTTTGATAAATAAAATTCGTATTCTAAAGGAACTTTTGTGCCTTGTTCGTCCGACTTGTTTCAGACAAGTTTTTCTCGTCGTGTTTCTGTTCAGCACTACCTTGCTTCGGTGGTTTTATCATAACTCGAGTTTTACAGATCCAATTGATGTGATTCTTTTTGGGTTGTCTTCACAACTTGATTATTTATCATCTGTGAAAATTTTACGGTCATTGAATTTGTGGTTTCTGATCTACACGAGTTTCTTTGCAGTATTCCAGAACTGTTTTTCTCGCATAGGACAGATTGACCTTTGTTCGATCTTTCGATCGTAACTTGAGTTTCTCTCAACGGATTTTCATGATTCTTGTTGTGACGTCTTCGTGACTTGATTCTCTACAATCTATACTAGTTTTGTCACAGTTGAACACGTTTAGATTAGTCGCACACACGGTTTCTTAACAGATCGGTTTTCTGCTGAGGGGTGTTTTGTTGCTTCCGCTGAAAAGTTTTTATCTACCATTAACCCCCTCTATGGTAGCTTTACACGTGTACTTTGATCCTACAGTCGTCTCTGTTTCTACGCATCCGTTTTCGTCGCTCCCTTCTAGCAGAAACTTTTACGTGTGGACAGATCACGTTTTGATCGGTTTTTGACAGTGGAATTGATCTAGATCTTGAGTCAAGATCATCACCACGTCTACACTTGATCCCTACACCCTTATTCATCATAAAACCCCATGAAATCCCATTAAAACATGCAAGAACACGTAGAAACTGGTTTAATAAAACAGCATCACAGGATTTGCATTCATCTACACCATTGCATCTCGAGTAGAGTTGTGCATGATGTTTGATTGCTGTAAATTTTGTATGTGCGTGGCCCTGAGTAGGAGGACAAGCTCAGGAAGCCATCTACGAAGAACTACAGCGCCAAGACTTCGAGACGCTTGAGCAACAAGAGCCACGGGAGCAAGGCAAGTGCCCCTTGACCATATTGATCCCATGTTTTGAAACTATTTTGTTTGCGAAAACTCGTATGCTTGAGTCAACTTGATGGGACACCCTTTTATAGGAGTTTACTAGTTTTGTTAACCATCTTTGTCACCGGGAAAGTTGATCAGTCGGGTATGGTCGTTTTTTCTTTTTTGCTTCGCTTAATCCACGGGATACGGGAAGCTGAATTAAAACATGGTTAGCTACTGCACTCATATGATGATGAGAACTTGATAATGTTAATGAGCATGGAATCGGGGGAGATCTAGGCAAGCTTGGTTCTTGGATGTTGCTGAATGAGATGGTGGTTTACTTGCCGTAGATCTAAGGATCGGTTCATGCCAGCACATGCCAGGAAAACAATGCCACCACAAAGCCAAATATGGGTGCGGCTTAGCTGACTAATTAGGTGTGTTGGTAGCTTGTTATGGACTGTGGATGGCGCGGGGAATGAGAGTCCAGAGGGACTGCCCTGGGAACTGCATGGCACAAGAGGGGGTCCGTAGGTGGGAGAATGGTGATTCGAGCCTGCCGGTGAAACCTCGGTGAGTCCATACATCTAGTAGCCCCTTTGTAAAGACTATTTTGTGATCTCTTGACCATACACCGATGGTTGTGTACTGGTATAATGGAGGTTTTGCAGTCGCCGACGGGTGATGAAATCACAAACTTGTGGGTAAAGTGGTGCCACCTCTGCAGAGTGTAAAACTATCATGATAGTTGTGCTTCCGGTCACAAGCACCTGGCCAACTCACATGATTAGAAGGGAAAGCTTGGGATGGAAATTCGTTATGGTTATGGTATGGTCATTGGGATTGGTTTTTGGACTGTTTCGAGTCATGAATATAAGTTTGGCTTCGGTTATATGAATATGAAATGGTTATGAATGTTCATGAGTATGAGATAAACTTGAGAAAGGTTAATGGCTGGTTGGGACTTGATAAATGGTGAATTATGATGGCGAAATTGATGCTGAATTACTTGGTCATGTTGGCATAAATATCACTTAGACATAGTTGTTGTTTTTATCATGTTGTGAAATAAAATTTGCTTGGTGCAATGAGCCCTTTCTAATCCTACCTTGTTGTAAGCTACATGTCATACTTTTCCCGCACTTGCTGAGTACAACATGTACTCACCCTTGCATTATCACATAAACATCAGCAACAAGAGAAGAGTACTTCGAGGACCATGTGGAGTACTAGGCATGCGAACTACCATCAACATGCCTGTGGAGTTGAAGATGGAGCCGATGCCATTTAGTTATTTCTGCTATCGTTTAGAGACTTCCGCTGCAAGAATAAGATAGACAATCATGAGTGAGACAATTAGTCGATGTAATAAAGTACTCAAACACTATTTATTCGTGGTTATATTGTGAATTCAATTTGTTGATTACATGTGTATGTGTGATGAACATCCTGGGCACACATATGCATTAACTTGGTTCTGGTTTCTGGAACCGGGTGTCACAGTTTGTGCAGGCCACAGGGCTCCGGTCAGGAGGGTTGGCTCTGGAACACTAGCTTTCCCAATGGTCCACTCTCGGACTCCCAAGGCTGGCGTCTTGCGAAGGATCCCGGGCTGCTGTCTTGCACCTTTTTGGCAGGCGTCCCCAAACATTTGGGCACTCTGCCACGGGGCCATCACGGCTAGTCAACGCAAGCAAGACGGCCGGACCCCTGTAACACGCAAGAAGGAAGTAGGTACCTACAGCAAGCAACAAGAAGGCATCAGCGTTGTGACGCCCTCAATTCTTTAGAAAAACCACGGAACCGAGAACTGATGCATATGTGTGTCCAGGATGTTCATCACACATATACACATCATCCACAGACTGAATTTCAGAATATATATAACCACGAATAACAGAGTTTATTACAATGTCTCATAAGTCTTGGACTCATGCTCACAGCGGAAGTCTTAATCTAACATCGGAAGTCTTTATTCTAGCAGTGGAAGTCTTCTAACTAATGCGGAAACAGTCTAAGCAGCAGCGGTGGCTCTATCTCTACTCCATTCCCCATAGGCAAGGTTGAGGACAGATTACACGCCTAATGCTCCACCTGGTCTTCATGGTAATCTTCTCCTGTTGCTGATGATGAAATAATAATGCAAGATTGAGTACAATGATGTACTCGGCAAGTGCGGAAAAATATGATATGTAGTTCACAACAAGGTAGGTATAAAAAGGCTCATTGCAGAAAGCAAAGTTATTTATCAAACCATCATAAAACAGCAACTTAACTTTAAGTGAACGTAATTCCAACATGTATTAAAATACCAATTATACCTCCATTATGTTCATCACTTTCCATGTCCCAACCAGACATTAATCAACCTCATTCTTGCTCACGAATACCTTCCCGTATTTGCTACCATCTCACGAATACCATCTCGTATTCGCTACCATTTCATCTCATAAACAATTCCGTCTCACACCGAGACCAATCTCGTTGCCATGACTCAACAATCATGCAACCAATCTTATCACCCGGACTCAACAGTCCCGAAAACCAAACCAAAATCAAACCATAACCAAAACCATCCAAAACCATCCCAAAATAACCATCCAACTAATCATGGAAGTTAGCCAGGCGCTCGTGACCGTAAGCTCGGCTATCATGATAGTTTTAGACTCTGCAGAGTTTGCACCTCTTTACCCACAAGTTTGTGATTTCGTCACCCGTCGGCGACTGCAGAACCTCCATTATACCAGTACACAACCGTCGGTGTATGGCCAAGAGATCACAAAATAGCCTTTACAAAGGGGCTACTAGATGTATGGACTCACTAAGGTTTCACCGGTAGGCTAGAATCTCCAATTCTCCCACCCACGGGCCCCCTCTTGTGCCATGCAGTTCCCAGAGCAGTCCTCACTCGACTCCCATTCCCCACGCCTTCCACGGTCCATAACAATCTAGCAACTTACCTAATTACTCAGCTAAGCCGCACCCATACTTGGCCTTGTGGTGGCACTGTTATCCTGGCATGTGCTCGCATGAACCAGTCCTTAGATTTACGGCAAGTAAACCACCATCTCATTCTACCTCATTCACAAATCCAGGCTTGCCTAGATCTCCCTCCGATCCATGTTCATTAACAACATCAGTTTCTCATTATCATTACGAGTGCAGTTAGCTAGACACATCTATCTCGCTTCCCAATCCCATGGACTCAGCGAAGCATAAAAGCAAAAACCATACCCGACTCATAAACTTCCCTGGCGACAAGGGTGGTTTAACCAAAACTAGTAAACTCCTATAAAAGGGTTTCCCATCATGTTTGACTCAGCACACACACCTTTTCGCAAACAAAATAGTTCTTCAAAACATAGGATCAATATGGTCAAGGGGCACTTGCCTTGTTCTGGCTGTTCCGGTTGCTCAAAATCTTGTTGTTGTAGTCCGTAGTAGGTAGCTCCCTTAGCTTGTCCTTCTATACATGATCACGCACATACAAGATTCACAAAAATCAATATCATGCACAAACTTTAACTAGATGCGATGATGCATATGCATGTTAATCCTATGATCCGTTTCTATTAGATCAGTTTGTACGTGTTCCTGCATGGTTTGCATGGGTTTTATGATGAACAGAGGTGTTCGGATCAAATGTGGACGTGGTGATGATCTTGACTCTAGATCAAACCGATCAACACGTGATATGTCCATGAAAAAAAAGCTTCTGTTCGAAAGGAATCAAAGAACAGATGCAAAGAAAGCGCGACGATGTCGTAAGGTGGTATTGGAGACCTACCTTATGTTCTTCTTAGTCTCGGGGTCCTTCTCCTAGCAAGACAGATCGTTTGGGCCCTCTTCCGATGATCTCTCTCGACCGAACTCTGGCGAAGGTTTTACTCGGCGAGCTGGGGCTAGGGCTCTAAGTTGTCGGCTCAGGAGGTGGAAAAGAAGTTCGTGGTTTCGGCAAAAGGTTCTGGGTTCTATTTATAATCGGGAGGAGAAGAGTCCTAGTCTGATTGGACTTCGAACAAGAGTCCCATTCAAACTATTTTTGAATCTTAACAACTTATCTTTAGTTGATTTGGTGCGGTAACATTGTGGAATTCGTGTCGGTTTCCTCCTGTACCAGTATTCCCACGCGTACAGAAGCAAAAACCGCTCCAGAACTCGTTACCTCCGCGGTGATGAGCACCGGAAGCTCCACGTGTCTATCGGGGGCCTGGTCTGCCTTTTCCGAAGAGACGAGCTCCGGTTGTGCCGCGTGTCAAGCGAGCGAGACCTCCTTCCTTATCAGAGGTGGGCTCCGCGTGCGCCACGTATCCTGGCGGTCGGGATCTCCTCTCTATTCGGAGGTGGATCCACGAACGCCACGTGTCAATGACGGACCTCCCCTCTCTTCGGAGGTGGCTCCGGGTGTGCCATGTATCCTGCGCGACTGGTCCTCTGTTTTCCGCGGTGACTAGCTCCGAAGGTGACACGTGTTCTGCGGGACTGGCCTTGCTTCTCCGTCGAGGCTAGCTCCAGGGCAACACGTGTCCCACGGGGTCGGACCTTTCCCCATTTGCGGGGATGAGCTCCGGACACGCCATGTGGCCAGCGGCCCGCGGAAAATGTCTACGGCGCTCTAGGCGAACTGAAATTGGCTCCTTTTGGCTATCTTTTGATTTTTCTCTGTTTCAATCTTATAAAAATGTTTATGAAACATGAATATATGCATAAATCGAAAATGAGGGTGTCACAGGCGTCTTCGGCAAATGAGGGAGCCTCCGGCCCTCGCGACATCAAGGACCAGGATACCTCGCGAAAACTAAAGAAGGCCTTCCTACTGGACCCTACGTCGCCGCAGACCTAAGGGAGTGACTACGACAGACAATCGAGCATGCGGGCCTCCAGTGGCTAAAGGATGAGAGATCAACAAAAGGACTTTCCTTCATCAACAACAAAAGTACAAGACAAGACACAAGAAAAAAGAAAGATACAAAGGACGGGGCCCGCCTAGGACTCGCCCACAATACGCATAAACCGCTCGACAACGAGGGCTCCTAAGTCTTCGACCGCAGACTGGGCTGCTGCCTCCCTTGCAGCGACAGGGCCTCGGGCGACCGACTCTAGGGAAACACTGGGGTCCTAGCTTCGGAAGCAAGTCAACACATGTGTTGCCACCTCCTTAGTCAGGGCCTTTCCCTCCGCCTCTAGCTGGTCGACGCAACGTCTTCCAACGCTGCCATCTTCAAGACTGCAGAGTCAAGCGCAGGGAGCACTTGGCTCATCTCCTGGGAAGGCTCGCCGACGCGCACCGGGCTAAAGCCGAAGGGCACCAGTGCTGACTCGGCACGGCCCTAGAGTCCCAGACTTGCTGGACCTCCGCAGTGCGTGAGGTCCAGAGCTCTTGAAGCTCACGCCATGCCACTGCCAGGCCTGCTGTGTCACTCTCAAAAAGTCTTCTCTCCTTGGCAGCCAACATCGCCGCCCTGGCATGAAGCTCATGGGCATGGCGCTGCAGTCCCTCCTTGCAGAACGAGGCATCGAATTCTGTAGCCAGGAGGTCCTAGCACTCCTTCATCTGCCTCTCCTGCTCCTTATTTAGAGAGGCCTGCTGGCGATCCAAGTCATCGGCCCGAGACTTCAGCTCGGCCTGCTCCCGCTGCAAGCGCGATGAAGTCTCCTCCTCCTTCTCTGCTAGCTCATGCTCGCTCTCGCCTATGATGATCTCACGACGAGCTAGCGCTAGCCGTAGCTCCTCCAGGGTTGTGAGATGATCGTTGGCCGCCTGGTGGGCCTCCTTGGCTTCTGCCCAGAGCTTCTTGGACTGCTCGTCCAGCTGATCAACCAGGTCCCGCTATCGGTTGGTTAGTTTGCGCTCCTCCCGCAAGCGAGCTTCCTTCATCTCCAACCTCCTCTGTGTCTCCCAGGTCCGGATCTTGAGCAACCTTTCCCAACCAATGAGGCGTTCATCCTCCTGCTGGATGGCTTCCTGCTCCTGGTCTAGCGCCAGCTGAACTCGACGGAGGCTTGACTGAGCCGAGTCCACGACCTCAGACAAGGGGACCCACTCGACACGTGCCGGAGCCTCCTGGGCATCGTCCTCCGAGATGTCGATGGCCGCCGGAGGAGGCACCAAGATGTAGGGACCCATGGAAGTCTTGGCTTGGCCCTCGGAAGGAGGCGGGTGAACTTCTGGCTGGGGAGTGCTACCCTCCAGGGTAGGGGCCGCGGCATCCGACGCGCCCTCGTCAGTGGAAGGAGCAGGCTCATTGCATGAGCGAGCGGAGCCTCATCAGCCATGGCTGGCCCAGAACCAGGCCCCGGAGTCTGGACTGACGGAGGATCTGGCTGGGGCCCCCGCACCAGGGGCCGTCGGAGAGACATCTACAGAAGAGGCAGGCGGCGTGGACATTGTCGGCACTGGAGGGTCCGCATCCTAGACTGGAGCAGTCCCACAAGCCACCGGCAGATTGCCGGGGAGCGATGTTGATGTCGTCCAGTGTTGGCATCGTCTTCAGGAGCTGCGATCTCAACTTATGATCCATGAAGATGGGCAAGCACGACGCCGGTGGGTTGACAAGATCGTCGGAGACGCCGCTGGTTCCAACATCGACGCACAACTTCCCCAACATGGCGTCCAGGAGCTCCGTCTTCAGGTTGGTCCCGGTACCACGCTCCAGGCGGGTGGAGTTGTTCTCGCCAGTGTACATCCCGGCCACGCGGCAACGGTTCTAGAGGGGAGCGAGGTGGCCAACACCATCAGCAAAGACAACCCCTGGTCCGCCAAGAGCTTAATTCTTGCAAGCACGGAGGAGTAGGTGCTCTCAAAGTGCGGCATCTTCTCCCAGTCAGTCCGCATGGTCGAAGGAGGGGAAGTCGGCAGATCCAGCCCATCGTGGACGTCGGTCTTCACAATGACCTAGTCATCCCTCCAGTTGTCCCACTTGTTGGGGGATAAGGGGAGAGATGTACGTCGCCACGGACCTGGTGCGGTGCTGGAAGTAGTAGGAGCCTAGGAAGCTCGAGCTCTTCCCCGACGACCGCAGGACGAAGAATGTCCGGAACAGCCGCACTGACAGCTGCACCCCCACGAACATCTCGTAGAGGTGGATGAAGATTGACACCAGCACAAGGGAATGCGGTGTCAAGTGCTGCTGCTGGAGCCTGTAGAACTCCAACAAGGTCAGGAAGAAGGAAGAAGCGGGGAAGGCGAGCCCAGCCAGCATGTACCCGATGAAGATGACGACTTCGCCGGCTCAAGGCCTACATGCGGGAGGGATCCGCAGCAAATCCTCCCATCGTACTGAGGCGCCTGCCAGCCGATCAGGCGCCTCACACGCCCCACGGCGCCAGAGCTTCAGAAACGAGACTCTCGGAGGTTCGTCGCCATTGGAACTTGAAGAGAAAGCAAGGAAAAAGGTGACGGGGGCAAAAGGAAGGAAGGGGAAGCACAAGGGAGCAAATGAAGGAAAAGACTCCTGCCAGCAGCAGAGGGTCTCTTTATTTGCCCCAGACCCTTTGGGAACCACCGAGCGTGACGTGCCCGATGGGACCGCGCCCGCATCAGGCTGTACCGCTAAGAGCAGAGGCGCTGGGCCCACTCGGCAGACAGTGTGGGCAAAAGGCACCGCGGTTATGATAGGCAAAAGCGGTTCCCCGAAAAAGCCTGACAAGATGAAGAGCAGGGATCGTGTTGGGAACCGTCGCAAGTAATGTGGCAGTTGCACACAACGTGCGCCCCCCACGATCCTCCAACAATGAAGAGGCACATTTCCGTGATAGCAGAAGAATCTCTTCGACTGAAGCAAGATCAGAAGACCACCACGCGGGATTTTAGATGGATGCCCCATCCACAAGAGCCTTCGTCTCTGTGCACATGGGCCTAGGGGCCACTGTCGGTACCCTCAAGACTAGGTACCCCCGCGTGTATGAGCAAAAAAAGACAAGGACCCAGCCTATAGGCTAGGCCCAACAGCAAGCTAGGGAGCACTCATGAGAAGGTGCGTGCCCTAGGCCTCGGTTCCGACCACCTGCTAAAGAGGGCTCCGAGACTGCCACGTGTCTTTAGGCTCAAGAGCCTCACTGCTGGTCGAGGATGGCTCCGGAGCCACCATGTGTCCGATGGTGCTGGGCCTGACCTCCCGCTAGGGAGGGCTCCGGCGCTGCCATGTGTCCGGATCCTCCGAGCCACACCCCCCGCCAGAGAGAGCTCCGAAGGTGCCACGTGTCCTACGGCTCCGGGCCCGACCTCCAGCGTGGGAGGGCTCCGATGCTGCCACGTGGGCAACAACTCCAGGCGTACCATCCCGCCAAGGAGAGCTCCAGAAGTACCACGTGTCCTACGGCTCCGGGTCCGACCTCCAGCGTGGGAGGGCTCCGGTACTGCCACGTGGGCAACGACTCCAAGTGTACCATCCCGCCAAGGAGAGCTCCGGAGGTGACACGTGTCCTATGGCTCTGGGCCCAACCTCCAGCGTGGGATGGCTCCGGTGCTGTCATGTGTCCAACGACTCCGAACTCCTCACTACTCCGCAAGACTGCTTCGGTAGAGACGCGTGTCCCGGGGGCCAGCCATCCGGATGGCGCGTCGACAAGCAACGGGCAGATAGCCATGGAGTAAGGAGGAAGGCACGCTGTCAGGCTGAGCATTCAAGGCTCGCGCCTTCCCCAGAAGCATGGCTCGCGGTGCACGCCCCCGTCCTCCACCTGCTCACCATTACGGTGATGAGACAGGGCGGCGAGGCGTGACGGCGGAACAGTGCCGCTCAATGGCACATAGCCGCTAAGCAGAGTGAGAGGATGCGGCAACAAGAAGGGGACTTCATCATCACCTGCAACCCGGTCAGAGGCGCTCGGCGCGCCAGGCGGCATGCCTTAACTCCACCGACAACGACAGTGCATATAGCTGTAAATGTCCTAGCTCATGTATAGGGTACAGATAACCGTGGAGCCACCTGTCGAGCCCCGGGCCATATAGTAATTGCCCTGGCCTTGGGCTATAAAAGGACCGGGGCAGCCTCCGGGCAAAGGGTTCGCAAGTTTGCAACTCTGGCTCCCGGTCAACACTCTCCCACACTCATACGCGCAAGCAATACAACAAGCACTCCCGTGGACGTAGGGTATTACGCTCTGGCGGCCCAAACCATGTAAATACTCGTGTCCACCTCACCGTTGTGCTCCGATCTTCGAAACCACTAGCCCCTCGGAGAAAATAACCTCCGCGGGTTGCTTCCGAGCAGACCAGGGGAAGTGTCGTTGCGATCACTTCGACAGCTACGTAGAGTGATTAACCACATTCAAATCTCATGTGGCATTGAACCTATTGAGTCACCAACTATTATCTAAGAAGATAATGCATCTTGCATTGCTAAGATGAAGTCAGGTATGCGTCGACTTAGAGATTTATAGGGTTTAGGGGGAGCTTTGTCATAAAAGCACCTGAGAGTGAAACATCACATTGTACTCTTTTCCTTATGTGAGTTTTACTTTTAAAGTTTTCTCACAATAATATTTAATGAGGCAATGACAATGTAAGGTAATGTCCCTTTTACTATTTTTCACCACAGGGGTTTTTCACGGAAACAATTATGACATTTTCATGATGTGATTTTCTCCTGTTTTAACAAAATTTCAGGAGTTTTTACACAAGCATTTAGTTCTATACATCTTTAGATTTTCCCACTGGGTTTTTTAAAGATAATATTTATTCAACGCGGAATTCAAGTGCTCAAAGAAGAGTGTTAGAAGTCATATGCTCACTTGACAATAGAATGAAGAAAAAAATTGCCACACCGGCAGTTACCGAAGTGCCTTTTACCAAACCGCCGCTTGAATACACAGCCAGCCTATCCTTTCATAAAACCAACCGAATGTCCATCATCATATGTATAAAAGGAAATAAATTGAATGAATGATGTGATGATCTCAAAACAACATCTTCGTCTCTCTAATTTCATTCTCAACACGAACGACTACAATGGAAAAGGCTTTTTTGTGCAATAGTGCAAAATCACTCCTACGCCACACCATCTCCATCCATCCGTTCGTCCTCCTCCGCTAACGAAAGGAAAAGAAAAAGAAAAGGAACAAAGCAAGAGAGAAACATGGCTGTTCTTCTCCACCCATCCGTTCGTCCCCCTCTGCTAACGGCCTCCGGTGCATCCTCGTCGGCGTTATCCATTCGCCGCCTGCGGCCAAGCATCCTCCCCCTTCCCCGCGTCCACTGCTGCGCGCGTCGGGCCCCACACCCCGCCGCCGCCGGGAGGGAGGTAGCAACTGCTGCTGCTGCTGCTTCGTGGCCCGAGAAGCTTGCCGGCGCTGTGCCGTGGAAAGCCACGGTCTCCGGCGCGCTCGTCCTCGCTGCCTCCTTCGCCTGCTGTAAGCTCTCTTTCGGTCTTTCCCGTCGGGTCTCGAGTTTTGCAATGCCTGAGTGAAGTATGACGGGAGGATATGAGTTCGGAGTTCCTGTACAGTTTGTTGTTGGTCGCAATGCCGCTTCTTCTCTTGACTGTTATTGCGCTAGCTGATTCCTAAATTACTACGAGTTTCAGCTTATATTTACGTTGTGGCTCACTAGTTGGAGATTACGAACTTGAAAAAATTGGTTGATATGCAGCTTGGAATGAAGACAAGGAACGCTCTTGATATACCATTTTGAGATGTTAGCAGATGTTTTGTCCTGAATTTCGATGCTGAGTTTGGGCCACGAGAAGATAGAGTTTGAAATTTCTGACATATTAATAGAAGAATATTACACATTTTCAGGACAGAAGCAAATTTCAATTGCTCTCCAATTGTGTATGAAAAAGTTGCTGTAAACCTAGTTAGTGAATGAAAATATATGATCCCCATGCACAGTCCAGTGCAGGATTGAAGAGTTCTGTTTTTATGTTTATAACTATATATACAGGGGCATTGATAATCAAATAATTAATCAAAGTGCAAAGGGAGTGGCAACGTTCCTAAATTTATGTTAGGTTAAACCTACTCTTTCTTTAGGCTGCCATGCGGTGCTGGTACTGTTTCTTTAGGCTGCCATGTGGTGCTGGTACCGACGATGAACTCTGTAATTTATTGTACTATATTTTACCAGTAAAGTTGCCTTTTGTTCATTAGAATACGTGAGGTAACATCCATTACTTGCAGTTGCTGGTTCAGTCGATGCCAGGCCTGGGGTAAACAAACCAGAATTGCTTCCTAAAGAATTTACTACTGTCATCGATGTTGCTGGTTTTCTCTCATCAGGCCAGGTAATTTCAATCCATAAATGCTCAATACTTGTTTCTTTACAGGTACTACAAAATTTCGTATCCAGGCAATATGGGCCATGAAAGATGAAAAGTAGATATGGAATCATTACGCTGATAAAAAGTTTCACTGATACTGGGTTTCCAATCCGATCACTTTTCAAATTGAAATATCCTGAGGGGCCTACATATTTTGTTTCCCAGGAAGAAGAGAAAGCATTATATAAGTGTTAAGTGTCTGATGAAGCTGCTTTACACGGTACTGTTAGTGTCTTTTTGAGCTGTTAGCTTAACTTGCTAGATACTCTCTCCATTCTCAAGTTGATGTCGTTATGACAAAGATACACAGCTCTCCCGCGTGTTTGAGGAAAAAAATGTCGTTAGGACAACAAATCTAGTTCATAATCGAACTATTGTTGTCCTAATGACAAAAATTTTAAAAAACGGAGGGTGTATACCTTTAGAAATGCCTTATCCATATACTTCTGGAAGTACTTATCCTCTCGTCTGTCACACCCGGTTTTCGAATCAAACCAGGAACGGCGTATGTGTGCCCAGGATTTCGTTTCACACATACATTGTTACGTCATTTATGATAAAGCAGATTACAACCATATCATAACAGTACCTTTATTCTAATAGCTCATAATGAGTCTTTGTTACAATAGCAGTGGAAAATAAACTAGCGTCAGTAGCTTCAAGTCTACAGGCAATCGATGGTGAGGAATGCGCGCCTAGTACTCCACGTAGCCTTCTCCATGGTCCTTCCAATGTTCTTCTGTAGCTGAGTGGCGAGTGAGATAGCAAGTGTGAGTACTTGTCGTACTCAACAAGTGTGGGAAAAGAGTGACATGTGACCAAGACAAGGAATGTCAATAAAGGTTCATTGCACAAAAGCATGTTTAGTTCACAAGGTTATAAAAACGACCTCTAGTTATTAAGTAAGGTCAAACTCATCTCAAACCATCATCAATAATGTAGAACTTCCAAATCTCATAGCATAACTCTATTAATCATTTTCCATGGCCATTATCCATCCAAGGTTACTCATATTCAATGATATAAATTCCCAAATTCCAATTAAGCAATTAATCAACAAAAATTCCACCATATCCAAGTTAAGACTAATCATGCGAGGGTCCAGGTTGCTCATGACCGTGAGCACGACTGTCAAGACAATTCTAACACTTTGTAGAGGTTGTACCACTTTATCCACAAATTCGTGATTTCGTCACCGGTCGGTGACTAGGAAACCTCTATTCGCCAAGACACACTTACTTGGGTGTGTGGCCAAGAGATCACGAAAAAGCCTTTACAAAGGGATTGTCAACATGTATGGACCCACTAAGAATTCACCGGAGGGGGACGACTCCATCCTGAGTACCATCCAATCCAAGGGCCCCCTCTTGTGCTATTCAGATCTCAGGACAGCTTTCCTGACTCTCATTCCCTCCTCCTCCATCCGGTCCATAGCATTCCGACAGTGCTCCTAATTACTTAGCTCAATTTTATCCATTTTAGCCTTGTGGTGGCATTATAGCTCCTGGGTGGTCGCTCTACGAATCGATCCTTAGATCTAAAGCAAGCCTACCGCCAAACATCCAACCACATCCAACAAAACCTGCTTGCTTAGATCCCTAAGTTTCATGTTGCTAGAAAGGGGTCATCAAGTATTCATGTGGTTAAGGGGAACGACTAGAATGCAAACAGTCACTTGGTGCAATCGTGCAAAAATCTCTTCTAAACCACACGATCTACATCCTGCGGTGAGTGTATTTTTATACTTAAACCCTCCCACCTAGCAATATAAGTTGAAAGAATTAAAGTGTACAGGTGGGAGGGTTTAAGTGTAAAAATACACTCATCGCAGGATGTAGATCGTGTGGTTTAGAAGAGATTTTTGCACGATTGCACCAAATGACTGTTTGCATTCTAGATGTTCCCTGTGGTTAAGTTCATTAATCATGTTAACTAATTTCCCTTAAAGGCCAACTAAGCATGCTAAGCGAAAAGAAAAATACCGAACCGACTCTTCATCGATTTCTAAGCAACAAGAAATGACAATTCAATACTAGTAAACCCTAACAATAGATTTTTCCCGCAAAATTTGACTTTAGCATGCATAATTCGCAAACAAAAGAAATTTTCTCGTAAACAAGATCAAAATGGTCAAGGACACTTGCCTTCTTGCTGTGGGGTGTTTTGCTCAAGTGACTCGAAGTCCTATTGCTGGAAATCCTCGTACGAAGCCTCTTGAGCGTACTTGTCTGCTCGTATTCACACATACACAAGCAATGCACACAATAAATGCATTGAAATAATGCAATTTAATATGCTATGACATGCATGAATGCAAATACTCACTAAATTATGATTTCTAATCATAATGTATGCTTTTAGTAGGGCTTATAATAAATTTTAGGAGTTTAGTAATTAATTTATCAAGTTTCATAATTAATTATGTGGGCTTAGGATTTATTACAATTAATTTGGACTTAAAATAATTTATTCAGATTAAAAACAGTGCTAAAACAGTAAATAATAATTTTCTACAATTTATTTTGAATTATTATGATTTTCTAGAATTAATTAGCCATTTATTATGCTATTAGGCATTTTTCCTAAATATTTTGTGCTGAAAATGATTATTCCAGATTAATACAGATGCAAAAATAGTATCATTAAGTGCTCATGTGTTTATTTTCTATTTTCTAGAAATTTTTGGGGTTAAATTACAATTTTTCAGATTTAAATAATGTTAAACAGATTATAAACATAAATAAACAGATTTAAAAAATTGATTTGCTAATTGTCCAGAGCTATTTCATAATTTTCCTAAAGTTTTTGGGCCTATCTGTAAAAATACATGGCTAATTAATAATTATTTAAAGTCCTAGGGGCTCTGTTGCAATTTTTAGTGTCAAATTAGCATTTATAGATTAATTAGGGGTCTTGATATAAAAAAGTGCTAAACAATAAAAAATCTAAACCCTAGGGGCTGTTCAGCAAGATTCTAGAGTTAATTTTATTAAGTACATAGAGTCCAGGGGCTAAATTGCAAGTTTGGCTTTTCTATGGATTTTCGGAATTATTTTCTTACTGAAAATTCCATGGAATGGGTCTACGGCCGGTGGACCGAGGGGTGCGGCGCCGGTCTATGGTCCATGGTGGACCGGCCGCGTACCACTTCGGGGCCTTCTAATATAGGCCGTTGGACTTAGATCCCACGACCGGGATTAGGCCAGCCGGGCAACTGGCGCCGTCAGCGCGGGTACTGCGACGCTATGGCCGAGCCTCACCGGAATTGCGCGGATTTCCAAATGCGACCTCGGTTCTTAGCAAATAACTAGTGGAAAACATAGGGGAGGGTGTGGGGAACCTCATCGGAGGGTCGGCCGGCGGCATGGGGGCTCGACGGCGGCGGGCGACGGCGAGGAAGAAGCGTCGGGCTTCGGCGGCGTCACTAGCGCGCGGGAGTTGATGGCTCGACTCGGTTCCGTGGGGAAAAGGAAGAGGACGGCGCCCTTTATAGCGGCACGGCCTCCAAGAGCCCGGGGCGCGTACGACTAGGTGGTTAGCATGCGGTGGCGGGCGGGCGCGGCAAAGTCGGCGCGAGTCGGGTTCGGTTAGGGTTAGGACGGGCCGAGCAGGTCGGGCACTGGCTGGGCGCTGGGGGGGGGGGGGAGCTGGGCCGCGGGCAGGGAGCTGGCCCAGGAAGGAAGAGAGGGGGAGGGAGAACAAGGCTGGGCCGGGGAGGAAGAAGAAAAGTCCGGTGCGGCCAAGTTTTTTTCTTTTTCTTTTCTATTTGCTTTATTTCTTTTATCTCTAATACTTCTAAATTTACAATTAGTCTATAATTTGGGATACAAATGATTTACCCCTCCTAGTATTTATGTGTCTATATATATGTATATGTTATGCATGAAAGATGCAAAATTGAAGTCCCTACTTTTTTCAAAAATAATTTATCCTATCATACATACATATCTATTCTAAATTCATATTTGAATTGCTAAATTGCTCAACATGAAAATGTGGGTGTTACATCGTCTTAACATCTGTAAGGATACGAAGAGGAAAACTTGCCCAGTTCATTTTAAGTTCTACCTGGAGAACACTTTATCTTATTTATGGCACATCAGTCATTGTAGATTCGTTAATTTGTTCTTAGGAAAACCGTTTGCGCCAAGAGATAGATGCCCTGGAGAAGGATACTGGATACAAATTAAGAGTTCTTGCACAAAATTATCCTGATACACCTGGTGAGAGTTTTTTTTCCATATTGGCAGGATCATGTGCCTTGCTTGTGTTACTTGTGTGGTATCATGGCATGTGTGGTCAAAGTTTCCTAACTTGGACATATAATTTCTCTTACAATGTCTTCCCTGGCCATGTGTAGATTATCAGATATGTTTCTTGTACTTTCATGAAGCATGATTCCTTTTTCTTCTTTTGCTAATGTTTGCTACAATGTAAATGACTAAATTACCATTTTGGGGGACCTTTCCATTTTCAGTATGTATTTATTTTCCGAAGTCGGTAGTAAATTCCACCACTTCCATAATATGGCACTGTGTTAGTATTCTTGAGATGGCAGGGTTGTTGCTGTTTGTTTTTCTATGGCAAAATTCCTACAGTATATCATATAAATGTCAAGCCAAGTCCCAAAAAACTTAGTGCAATGCAATATTCCTGATTATTATCTAGCCTTTATGTGTCTTTTTAATTTCTCAATGTTAGTTTGGTTTATGGCAACAAACTGTAGGTCCGGAACACTGGATATCCTGTATTTCTGAATTCCCTGCAGTTCAATCTTTTATACTTCATTCCTTTCTTGTCAACAATATACTATATTATTTCAATTAAATATTAGACACCTCTTGTATACTGTAATGGTGTTTTATATGACCGTTCTTTCTGTTTAAAAGAAAACATCCATTTGGATCTGAGTCCATGACCAAAATAGATAGTCGGATGTACATCCTTATATTATCATGACTAAGCACTTGACCTCATATGGTGTATATTTGGTTTCATTTATTTTGGGGCAATATTTTTCAGGATTGGCTGTCAAAGAATTTTGGCAAGTTGATGACCGTACTATAGTTTTTGTTGCGGATCCAACCTTTGGTAAGATACTGGAAGCACATTTTATTAAAAAAATGTTATAACTATTTTGTACCTCCTCCGTTTTTAAACTGTTGTCATTAGGACAACAATTGAACTAGAATTGTTGTTCTAATACTGACAATTTTAAAAATGGAGCGAGTATTATATAGCATCTTTGATCAGCATACCACTTACTAGTTACTCAATACAGTAAAATATACCTGGCCAGTTAATTAAAGGACAGCCAAAAAGTACATGACAGATTAAGTGGGCACTGGGCAGTCTATTCTCTGAAACCCAAATATGAAGCAATCTGAACTGAAGAAAATCTTATCGCTGGATGTATTTGAAGAAAATACCTTAAAATTTAGTTTCAGCGATCATTATTGTGGATCTTGGGCAAAAAGATTTGATCATTTGAAGTTTCAACATTCTGATGGAACCTGTATACTGAATCTGGCAACTATTTGGCAGGTAACATAATAAATTTTAACATTGGTTCATTAGTTGATTTAGAGGTTCCTCGGAGCTTTTGGAGTCAAGTTTCAGGGAAGTTTGGTAACATGTTTTACTGGAAAGAAAAGGTGAAGTTTTATTGTTTGAGTTTGCAGTTAATATGTTCATTCCGTGCAATATTTGTTACATGCATCTCTTTGATTGATAATCTTCATTTGTTGCATGCTGGACCGGGGTGGCTAGTGCCATTTGGCCCATAACAATTAGTCTATGTACTGTTTTGAGTCTTTGTTCGGGGTATTGTCTACAACTTTTCGAAATACATGCCTTAAGCTGAGGAAAATACTCACCCTCAGCTTGAACAGCTCTGTAGACCTTGGTGACATGCCGCTGATATCTAAGACAAACAACAACTTTCCATCTTCCTAATTCTATGCAGTGTTTTAAAAGGACGCCTGGACGCCAAGGCGCCCAAGGTGCCCGCCTAGGGGACCAGCCAAGGCATCCAGGCGGGAGCGCCTGGACCCTAGGCGGCGAGGCGACACCTTTTAAACAATGATTCTATGTAGATCTACCAGTACAGTTGCCAAAAACCCATAGAAATGGATTCCTTAAGGCATGGTCTTTTACATATTTTCCCTAGTTTTGTAGTTTTCACTAGTGGATGGAGTTTTGCTACAAAATTACTGACCATCTATTAGTTTTATGTTGAACGGGGAGCAGGGAGAGGATGCATCCATTGAAGCCGCTGTGACGGCCATATCACGCTGTCTAAGAGATCCCACAGGGGCAAATAATTGTGCTGAGGTACTGTGAATGTAAAATATTCATCGCGCAACGCTTGGGGAAGGTAAACCAGTGTTGCCTATGTACATAAGTGACACATTTTTTTACCTGAAAAATGAAACACCATTGCCACATGCCAAGACATTTTCACCATTTCAGGAGAATTACATGTACATTTCACTCTTTCAAATTTGTGAACAGTTTAAAAAAGAAAGGACAATCCAGTGCATGTAGCTCTCGCTTGCGCAGGGTCCAGGAAAGGGTCCGATCCGCTTGGGTATTTTATGTGCAGCTTTCTCATGCATTTTTACGAGAGACTGTTTTCAAGACTAGAACACGTGACCTAATAGTGACAAGACAATAACTTCACCGCCGCGTCTTGCCCCCCTTCAAATTGTGAACAGTTATGAAATGTAAATATAAACTCAGATGTGTCCACAGTTTGCATCATGCAGTTTTGGAATTTTAAATTCTTGAAAAGTCGATACAAGCATGCTAGAACATGTATGCATGCAAATATGTGTTTTTCGCACAGATAAGCAGGCTTCACATATTTTCAGACATTGCACACAGTGATATCTGTGACTTTTTTTCTATATATGTACATATTTTTTTTACTGGACAGAAGGGAAGTCTCATTCTATATTTTCAACAACAAAAACAAGTTGAAGAGACTGAAATAAATTCAAAATAAAGCTGTAAAAACAAATAAAACTGTAGAAATATAGGTCATATGGGTGATAGCAATGGCCAATTTTCATGTGGTGTGCTAATGTCTTTTCTATATAGTGACGACGACTCAACTACCGCCAACATACATGGCGCTGAGTATGCCAAAAAGTTGTAATTTTGTGAAACGTAATTAATTTAAAATAAATTTTCCAATCTTGTACATGATAAAGAAATATGCAAATTAGATATAGCGATGCACATAACTGACATTTTGTTAGGTTGGATTATTATTATTACTACTATTACTACTACTACTTTTGACATCTTATACCCTTACATAAAGAAAAATAAAATCCAATACAGAGAATGCTAAGCCGAAAAAGCAAAATTACAATAAAATTTGACCAAATTGTACCCTGTACTACAACATTACAACTATGGATAGACCATCTCCGATTCCACCATTGATGAAATAGGGAAACATGGAGATACAAGAAAAACTACGATAGATCCCAATTGCTTATTAGATTTTGACAACTGCAACAGTCACCCATCAAACATTGAGGGGCTGCGCCACAGTTTGATCCAGATTTGTTCCCGCTCCCTAACCGTCAATACAATTATATTCATCACAATCCCTTAACTAGTATAGGATTGAACATTGAGACCGAGAGGCAATTGGAGTGCTATTATTTCAAAGAGGGACACTATAACCTCTATCTATATGACATCATTAGCGATCCAAAAGGCGTTATGAGGCGCGCCTCAGCGCTCCGTGCGGGCAGGCCGCCTCGCCTAGGCGCACGTCAGTGCTCCGCGCGGGCAGGCCGCCTCACCTAGGGGGATAGGCGGCCGCAAGGTGGGGGGAGGTGAGGGGGTGCCGCCCGACGGAGGAAGGCATCAAAGAAGGCGGCGGGCGAAGGAAGGAGGCGGGGCTGGGCCGGTTCGGGCGGGGGAGGCCGCCGCTGATCCGTGCATGAGTAGGGGAGATCTGCATGTGGAGGAGAAAGGAATCACGCCACAGGGGGGTGGGGATTGGGGGAGGGGGAGAGGAGCCCATGGTGGGGATCGGTCCACCCAAGGGGGGCATCGGGTTGGTGGTGTGTGTGTGGCAAGCCACTGGAAGTGGTCTGGGCTTGAGGCAGGGAAGAGAAGTGGGTCGCGGAACACAAGCCTAGGACAATAAACATGCACTAAGTTTCAAATTTTTAGAATTATTATTGCTACAGTGCCTAACGCCTAGCCGCCGCTTTTAAACGCCTAGGCATGCATAGGCTCTAGGCAGAGGGTTACCACCCACCTAGCGCCTTTTGGAACCTTACATATCACATACAAAACCCATAATCAATCGTGCCCTTATGGGATAAGATCAAGTGACCCGATACAGGAACATCTACCATCACCACCCTAGATCTACACTACTACAACAAGCTTCATCTTAGGCGGCTCTAAACGTATTATCACACGCGATTTGCAAAACCGCCTAAAACAAAGAGCCTGTGATAACCAGCAATTTTCATACGCGGAAACTTAAACCGCTTGTAAAAAAAGTTATCACGGGCGGTCTTAACCTTCGTGAATCCCCCTGTGAAGACTCTTTATCACAAGCGATTTGTAACGTAAGAGTATCCGCCTGTGATAACTCCTTTATCGCAGATGGTTCTATACCTATGACTAGCCGTCTGTGAAGAATCTTTATCACAGGCGGTTTGTAATGTAAGAGTATCCGCCTGTGATAACTCCATTATCGCAGGCGGTTCTTTACCAACGATTGTTCGCCTGTGAAGAATATTTATCACAGGCGGTTTGTAACGTAAGATTATCCGCATGTGCAACTCCATTATCGCAGGCGGTTCTTTACCTAGGACTAGCCGCCAATGGAACTATATTATCACATGCGGTTCGTTACCTACAATAAGCCGTCTATGAAATTATATTATCACAGGCGGTTTGTTAGGTACTACATGCTGTTATTTATAATTTCCAGGACAATTTCATATGCACATTCACACACAATAGAAACAATATATTCTAACAAGCATCATCGACAATATCACCAAAAGGTCATCTCATATACATATGTACATACATCTCAATTCATAGTTTACAAGTTTTTCAATAAAAACTCTTTTGATGCTCATACTGGCAAAGTTCTGGCACATCAGCTATTACATCTGCGTCATCGAAGAACTCCACTTTTCGGTGGAAAATTCGCGACACATGAAGAGACACGGTTCACTCGCAATCTTATCGGCTCCTCCACCAGGCATATCTCTAGAAACCAGCCATTCTTCAGCCACATTCGTGTGCTGTAATGAAACATTGACATTAAGGATAACTTATATCCTCACGATTCACTCTATATTCGTAGGCGGTCCGAAGATGCTCACATATATAATACCCGCATAAGACGCTCCCAGGAGGCTGCTTGGGACAAGGATAACATGTTGATATCTGCAATGCATCCTTATTAGGAGTTCTCTGACCACCAAGTTGTTTCGTGTATAACCGCCAAGCGGATTCATACAAGAAATATCATATAAGAGTTGCCAACCTATATATATGTGTGTATATTAAAAGTATCGAATAACCGTACATTCTCAAAATGACAAGGAAATCTTTGTAAGTATCTTGTGAGTAATCGGCTGAGTCCAAGACCGTTACCAAGCCCTGCGTTGGCTTGATGAAGATCATTATGTAGTGTTTACTGCACACGTATAAATACACATGTTAAGTTAAAAATTAGCAATAATTGCTATTTCCATGTCGTGTGTCGAACTTACTCGAAGTGGTACGAAGCCTTTACGAGGTCCTTGCCATCTTTGACAAAGTTAAACATGGCATGTCCTATGTAGGCTGCAACCTTTGTCTTTTTATCCTTCTTTTGGCTTGCGATTGATTTTTTCAAATTGTTTTTTCTCATGTGCTTGTACTGTTCTGAGTCCCATTGCACCTGAAAGTCAAAATTCGACTTTGCAATCTTTGTAGGGTCAAGTATACCTGTCTTGGAGTTCAGCTTTTCATTATCCATTATTGCATTCTATTGAATAAGTCCGGAATTGTTATAATCTCATGACATGTGTATGCATGTAGTAAGAAAAGCAAATACGAAATATTAGAGGCACTTACAAGCACCAGATGAGTAGCAGGTTGATTTCGAGCATGCCTCGATAGAAAAGGCTCCACAGATCTTCAAAGAGAATGGCTCGTTTATCTTCTCCAATGCTCCAGAATGCTTCTTTTGGCACACAAAATGTGACGTAACAAAGTTTATATTTTGTGCTGGCAGTGATGTACCACTCCTGCATTCTTCTGAGCGAGAAAGGTTGTTTGATAAGCTGTGCCGATGTCATGAACGGCTTCCCATTCTCATATTTAGGAGGAACGTTCTGAATCTTGTATACCAGAACTCCTGGTTTAACTAAAGCCGTCTCCTAAGTATATTTCATACCGTCTTCTTCCCACTCCTCAATATTTTCTAATGCTAGCTCATGTGAAGCATGGGATGCATTAGATTTTATAATATTTTTCTTTGTTTTTTCCAAATATTTTGACACTTCTTTAGAAGGTTACTTATTTTCGTATGAGCTAACTTTCACAGGCACTGACCGAGAAGTAGTCATCGGAAGTTGGACATTGGCCTGTTGTTGAACCTGTTGTTCAACTGATTGCTCTTTACTACCAGCATCTTGCTCTTGTACCGCTTCAAGCGGTTGTTTAACTGGTTGCTCTTGGTTATCTTTACTAGCAAGGTTACTATCATACTTGCTAGGACATAGCGGGAGTGGATCTTCCTGGACTTTCGGCGAAGAAGACAGGGCTGCATTCTTTCGAGATGCGACGAAGCTAGACATCGGCTCATCGTCCAACACATATTGCGTCGGTGCCAAAGGATTAATTGGTTGACGGCCTACCCCAGAGTCGTGATCCTCTCGTGTGTGATATGGTCTATTTCATATTTCATAATCTTCATAATCATTATCAATGATCTGAAGAATTTGCATCACAACATAATACAATAGAAGTGAGTTACCGTTGAAGACACAATTCGGCTTTGCCATAGAAGTGACAACATGTTTTGTTTTGTTCCCTTCTCTTCCGATCGGGACAATAAGATGACAAGATATGTCCTTAACAATACCATCAATAGGGAACTTATGGCTTGACCCTGAGCCTGGCATAGAACCTACACTGCTAGGGTAGGAAGTTGGAGATATCAAATGCTCCTTTGCCATAGGAACCATCGCTCTATTCTATGGCATTAATTGTCCCAATTCTATAAGTTGATCTATTGTTGCTTTCACAGATGCCTTAATCTTTTGATCAATCGTATCTTCAATTATCTTCTTGAAATTGTCACGTCTTCTATATCACTCTTCATCGTTCGGAAAACCATCTCTATAGGACATCTGAGAAGAGATTGCTTGAACCCGTCCACCGTGTTCAGGGTTGCTTAGGATAACGGTAAGTTGGTCATTCTCCCTCTTCGGCTTGAAGAGACCCTTCTGTTGCTTTTCAATTACTTCTTTCATTTTTTGCTCTACTTGGTTCACAGATCCGGGCTTTTTAAGTTTGCCCTCGCTGGTCAAACCTGACCTAGCTGAGACCCGCCGCTTAGTTCTCTCATCGTAGCCTTGTAGCGGGTCAGGATTGCCCTTAACGACAATTTCCTTTAATATTTTATTCCATTTCTCAACTTTGGGGGCATATCCGGCAGACACCAAGCGATTATGGTAATTGTTCTTTTTGGCAAGCTCTGACCTATATTCACTTAGGACTTTAGCCTTAGGTGTGGTCTTTTGACGAAGAAATTCTTGCCACTAAGCTTGTGTGACTTTTCCCATCTTCTTCGGGCTAGGGACCTTATTGCTCTTAACATAAGCATTCATTTCACTCTTCCAGCCACGAAACTTCTCGTCGCAAGAGACCAATGTTTATTTCTTTACAGCTTATTCCGTGCCTTTTGGGAACTTTGAATTATTTATTTAACTTCTCCCACAACTCATTCTTGTCCGCCTCAAGGAATTTTCTCCAATTCTCGGTTGTGATCGACACGATCTCTCTAACAAGACAACCGCATGCATTTCGGTACTTTGTATCCGAATTCAGTGCTTCTTGGGGAAGCTCACCTGGACTAACACTTGTTATGTATATGATGCGGTTCAATGGACCCTTATTGGGACCTCGTTGCCCTCGTTTTCGCTTGACTGAATTTGAGGATCCAACCATTGGAAAACCTTCTGCGGTTTTAGGAGTCAAAGTCAACTCGTTGTCTTGGCAATTAAGCTAGGTAGAAAAGAATTATAAGACTTCATATACTTGACAACCAACATTAACTTAAACTGCTGGAACTAAGATTCGTGATCCATACCTCACCGGCAGGATCATATTCCGAGTCGAGATCCTATGAAATCTTTTTAATTTTTCTATTTGGAAAAGGATCCGATCGACCGTGATACGAGCCTGAACTGCTGGAGTCACTAAACTCAATATTGTCGACTTCATTGTTACTACCAGCACCAGTCTTCTTAGGGCTTTCCATGTTAGAACTTGAAAAGCAACAAAAGTGGTTTCTAGTTATAGTACTCAGTGATTACAAAGACATTCTAATATATGAAATAGAGTGAACATGGTGGATTTAGAAAGACAACATGTATCCCTGCTATAGTACTCAGTGATTACAAAGACAACATGCACTACCTGTTAGCACAACAAGACTATCTCCATTAACACAACAACTCTTCTAAATAACTAATTGGTGCAGGTATGAACACATATAAAAAATGTAGAAGAAATAATTGAGCTAAATTTGCTTTACTTTCTGATGTAAACAATTAATTTGCTCTCTAAACAATTTTCTCTGTGGTCCACCTTCAAAAAAAATCTAAACAATTAATCTAATCAATTGTCAAGGTCTCTAAACAAGTAATCTAAATAATCTAAAGGGGGGCTCGGCGCAGTGGGAGAGCGCCGGCGGTGGGGGACGGTTGGCAGGGGAAGCGCACGGTGGGAGTAGATATCGGGAAGGAGGAGGCGGCACGGGGAGGATTAAGGCGCGGGGGTGCGACAACGATGGTAACAGAGGGGGACAGAAAAGGGAGGAGCGAGTTGGCGGCGAGGGCAGGACGACACTCGACTAGTGGCGAGGGCGAGGAGGGAGGCGGCACGGGGAGCGGGGAGGGAAGGAGGCGGCGTGGGGGGAAGAGAAGGGAGGAGGGAGAGAAGGGAGGAAAGAGGCGGACGTACATAGATGGCAACGGCGACGGCGACGAAGCTCGGTTGCGAGGACGACGAGGATGAAGCTCGACGGCGAGGGCTTTGACGGCAAAGGAAAAAAAATTTAGCCTGACGGCGTCTAAGTGAAATCTCGAGGGTTAGGTTTTTCCGAGGACCGAGCGGTCTTCTGTAGCCGCAGATTTTCACAGGCGACTCTTAGTTAAACACAACCTACGAAGATGTATTAGTGTAGGCAGTTTGTAAATTATAATTTAGAACTGCCTGAACGGCCTTATATAGACACATATTTTTACAGGCGGCTCTTAGTTAAACACCGCCTGTGAAAAATGTTTAAATTATGTTCTTTCTAGTATATTTGTCCATTGCCACTTTGCGCGTAGAGATAATAAATGTGCACCGTTACGACAATGAACATATAGAACCGCAATCACATTGCAATTTAGAGATAAACATTTGCAACTCAATAAACATTTCATAGTTTATACACATTGCGTGCCCTCTAAACTATACATTTCAGACTTATATTCCTACGAAGCTCTCATCGATCGATCTAAACTGTACCGTTGAGCTTGCTCCCAAACACATCTCTTATATTCATCTGCATCCTGAAAATAACATTGACATTTTTTAAATTAACAAATATTGAATGAGGAATGATATATAACCTAGGTTGCTCACAAACATAAAGTTACTAACCTTGATAAGTAGATTATAGCAATCATTTTCAACATCGGGCGCATTTGGCTGATGAAGCAAACGTTGAACTTCAAGTAGTAAAATTTTGACAGTAATAGCTGGACACCCCCCTACGAAACATATATTTAAGCAACATAAGAAATCACTTCAAATAAGTTCGGCAACAATTACTAATTACTTGACCAAAATAAATCTATCTTACAATCTCTTGATCAAGAACCCCAAGGCAGAGTGCTCTTGAGAGATGGACATCCAGGTGGAATAAACTAGGTGGAAAGACGCATCTTGGTGGTACCAAGGGATAGTCCTCCGAGAAGGAGGTTGTCAGTGGGTAGTAACCACCTTCTCAGTCAGTCTACAAAGGAAGTTCATTAATAAAGGGACGATGGTTATACTGGATTCTGCTTATTCTTCATGACTTACCCCTTTTTTACCGGGTACAATGCACTGTCACTTCATTAAGTCTCCGGACTCAGACTTCGCAGAGAAACCCTATGCAGAGAAATTGGACAACAAGTGATGCAAATGGCGAGCCATGAAATTGCAAATACAAAAAACAAACAAAAAGGAAAAGCAAACTATAGAGTTTAAGTTCATGAGTCCATTGTAGAGCTACATACAACCATGCGAACGGTGTGCCATATGTACATACATGGGGGTGGTTTTTGCGCCACGCCAAGAGCTTCTCCTTGAGTCAGCAATGTGCCAAGTAGATAACCAAGTTCCCAGCCATGAACTACATAAAAAGTTGAATATAAGTAGCGTAGAATAGGAGGGAGTAGTGACGGCGACGTACATAACGACGGCGATGGCGAACAGTGGACGACAGGTGGCGGTCGCACTGGAGTTGGTCGATTGCTAAGGGTTCGAAGAGGGAGCGGCTGGACTTGGATGGAAGGGAGACATGTGGCCCGAGGAGAAGGTGCGGACAACTTAATTGTTGCCGGTGGTGCAGAAACGGGCGAGATAAAAGCGTGTCTTCCATTGTTGACAAAAGGAGACACGTAGCTCGAGGAGGAAGAGCTGTGGAGAACTTAATTACGGCCAGTGGAGCAGAGACGTGCGACCGTCGTGCGACCTCCTCCTCCTCGAAGATGTATTAAACACCGCCTGCGAAAATGTATTATCACAGGAGGTTTGTAATTTAAAACCGTCCATGAAAAAAGTTTACTAAGTTTAGAATTAATTAATATTCTTGATCAAAATGAGGGGGCTTGTAAAAGGACAAATTCTAAGTTCTTGTAATATGATTTAGTATTACAGATGTCCATTAAATTTCACTTGGGAAAACCATTCAAATTGGCCAGAACATAAAAAATAAATAAACAGCTTATTTGCCATTTTTTATCTTGCATAATACAATGATTTTGTGAGTGAATTTTTCTATGCGACTTTTTAGTCATCATACCAACCTCTATGATTTTTTTTAGATTTTTACAAAATTGTTTAAATCAATGTGTGTTCAGAATTTGAAAAAAGCCTCATATGTATATGAGCATTTCATTAGAGTGATGGATAATTTGAATTTGACATGTTGGATTGCTTAAAAATTAACAAAATTCATGCATGTATAAATAAGACAATATGTTCATACAAACAATAATCAGTGGAAGATCCATTTTTTAGAAGATATAAAATCTGAATAATATGTGCATATAAATTAATTATATATTTACCGAAGCATAAAATGTTACCTATATAAATTTTAAACTTTTTGTTCCATCCGATATATATATTAATTTTTGAAGAATATAGAAAAAATAATCATTGAGTTTGGACTTAATTTATAGAATCAATACATGTTTGAGTATTTACATTGGAATCTAAATAAAAAATGAAGCAAGGGAATAAGAAACTGAAGAGCAAACCTATGAAGAGGTAATTATCACAAGCCGATTTTTAATAGACCACCTTAAAACCCGTCTGTGATAATGGACGAATATATAAAGCACCGATTGGGCACCGCAAAAACCGAACTCGGGAGATTTCACATCGACGCCGTCAGGCTACCAAAAAATACATTTGCCCCTCGCCACCGCCGCTGCCATCCTGGCCATCGCCGCTGCCGCCGTCCTTTCCCTCGCTGCCGAGCCCACATCGCCGTCCTCTCCATTGCCTCCAAGTGTGCATACGTCGTCGTCCTCGCGTCCAAGTGCCATCACTGTACGCTATGTTTATGAACCTTGTGTTCAACTTTCGGTCTTCACTTGCATTAGGAGTTATTTAAATTAATTAATGCTCCATGGATATTTAATTTGTCTGGTGTGGTAAGGGTGTGTTTGATAAGCAATATTAATGACACTAATGGTATGCTTGATTTTACTGAATAAGGTGTCACATAAGCAATATTATTTGTTTCTAATATTTGTTTGTATGAAATTGCTCAAGCAATGGTTACTATCATATTTTTATTTTTACAGTTAGACATTGAAGATGGATCGTCGAGTGTGGATGTACAACATGCCAAGACCTGATCCTATGTACATTCAAAATGTTGCAAACTTTATTTAAGCGTTCAAGAGACATGCGAAGATGCAAAAAATAGATGACATATTATGTCCATGTATCGACTGTGAAAAAAACATTGCTTGGATAGATACTATACTATACTAATCCAATCTCATTTGGTGAAAAGGGGTTGAAAAGACTACACAATATGTACAGAGCGTGGTGAGTTAGATACACATGAGATGGATAAAGATGATGAGAGTGGTTCTGATGAGGATAATGGTCATATCGACTATGGTAATGACAATCAGGATGATGATGCTGCTGATGATGATGAGTTTGATTGTGAGGAGATGTTGCGTCACATCGAACCACATCTATTGATTTCTATGGGAGCAAGTAAAGGTTTAAGTAAAATAGAGATATTGTAGAATGCGGCGACGGAGCTCTTATATGATGAATCAAAGGGTTGTGATAAAGAGTTTACTACATTGCATGCAGACCTAGAACTACTAAAATTGAAAGCCACACACGGATGGTTCGATTGTAGTTTCTCTGATCTTTTGAATATTTTGGTAGAAATTCTTCCAAATCCCAATAAACTGCCCAGAAGCACTTATAAAGCGAAGAAACTTCTTTGCTCGATGTCACTAGGTGTGACAAAAATGCACGATTGTGTGAACCATTGTATTTTGTATCGTAAAGAACATGAGCTCGCAACTAGATGCCCCATCTGCGGTGTCAGTAGTATAAGAAGGACTACAATCACCAGTATGTTACCAACATGAATAAGACCCAGAAGAATAAGAAGAATATTATTGGCCCTGAAGGTGACGATGATGATACTTCTGACGATGCAGGCGGGAAAAATAAGAGAAAAATTTCTGCCATGGGGATGTGGTACCTTCTCAAACCCTAGTGAGGCTAAACTTATGGGTTGGTATTCCAAGCAGCGCATGAAGAATGAAAAACACATTCGACACCCTGGTGATGCAACCTAGTGGAAAAATTTTTATATTCAGTATCCAGAGTTTGCAAAGGAAATAAAAATGTAAGGTTTTCCTTGGGTACAGACGGAATGAATTTGTTTGGTAAAAAAAGGAGCATACACAGCACATGGCCCGTGGTCTTAACGATGTACAACCTACCCATGTGGTTGTGTCACAAAATAAAATATATTTTGTTATCTATTCTTATACAAGGTCTGAAATAACCCGACATCGAATTTATGTGTTATTAGAACCTCTAATAGAAGATATGGTGAAACTGTGGAATGAAGGGGTACGTACATGGGATGAGTACAAGCGGGGGTATTTCATGCTAAGAGCAATGATATTTGTTACCCTGGATGATTATTCCGGACTGTTTACATTATCGGGATAAATGAAAGGGAAGAAAGGTTGTGTAAGGTGCGTGGATGAAATTGGATTTTTGTACCTACTTCATCCAGAAAGACGGTGTACATGAACCACCGGCGGTTCTTGACAGATATACACAAGTACAGGAAGATGAAAGATACTGCACCGAAACCTTGCAGTGGAAAACTTGTGTTCGAAATGGTCAAGAACATTCAGGTTGCTTTCGGTAGGGGCAAGAAAGGCAAAGGAACAAAGAGAAAGAAAACTACATCCTCGGGTTATACAACTGACACGGATTTCAAGAAACAATCGATTTTTTCAAGTATCTTCCATACTGGAAGAACCTAGAAATTTTTCATAGTATTTATTTGATGCACGTTACAAAGAATGTATTTGACAGCCTCATTGGAAACTTGGTGGACATGCGAAGGAAAACAAAGGACAGAATAAAATCACGTATGGACCTAGTAAATCTTGATATGAGACCAGAGCTTCACCCTGTAGAAAAGGCCAACGGGAAGCATTACCTCCCCCCAGCCAGCTACAACTTGACACTACAAGAGAAAAAGGGAATTTGTGAATGCTTGCTTGAGATCAGAGTGCCCACGAGTTTCTCATCCAATATCTGCAAACTAGTCTCGATGAAAGACTTGTCTTTATTCGGCTATAATTCTCACGACTGTCACATGATGATGACAGTGTTTCTTGCCATTGCAATAAGGGTCATCAAATCTGAGCATGTAAAAATTGTCATCACACGTTTGTGTTACTTCTTCAATGCGGTATCGCAAAAGGTGATAGTTTGTGAAAACATAGACTATTTGAAAACGTACATCGTTGAGACTATGTGCAAGCTTGAGATGTGTTTCCCACCATCCTTTTTTGATACACAAGTACACCTAATCATATATTTTGTTGATCAGATAAAAGCATTGGGGCCACTATATTTACATCATATGTTTCCGTTGGAGAGATATTTAGGAGTATTAAAGGGTTATGTGTGGAACCGTGCTCACCTAGAGGGTTCAATTATAGAAGTATACACTACTCAAGAAGTGATTGAGGGTTGCGCTGATCACATCAAAGATGGAAAGCTGATAGGTGTGCCTATACCAGTACATGAGGGTAGACTATGTGGGAGAGGCAAAGTGGGTAAGAAAACTTTTATCGTTCAGGATTACAAATTAGTACACTGTGCATATTTTGGTGTACTTCAACAGCTCGCAATAGCTGAGTCGTACATCGAGGAATACAAAATTGATCTTCACAGAAAAAACAAGGCTGCACAGAGCACTGGATCATGAAAGAGCATAGAAGACATTTCACTGAATGGGGACAAAATTTACCATATGGAGACTCTGTAGAAGAGGCAACAATAAAGAAGTTAGCTTCTGGCCCATATGCTTTGGTGATAGCATTGCAAGCATATGACATCAATGGTTACACATTTTACACTAAGGAAAAAGACGGTAAGAGTGTTGCACAAAATAGTGGTGTTCGTATAGAGGCTTATGATCCACAAGGGCAGAAGACCATATACTTCGGGTTCATAGAGGAAATATAGGAACTCGATTATGGGGAAAGAATGCAAATGCCCGTGTTTAAGTGCCAATGGGTCAAACATCCTGATTGTGTGAAAATGGACAACTACGGGCTGACACTTGTAGACTTGAACAAAGTGGGTTATAAAGATGACCCGTGGGTTCTCACCGATCGTGTTGCACAACTTTTTTATGTACAGGATCCAGGAACTGAGAAGATGCATGTAGTTGTTTCTGAAAAGAAAAATATTGTTGGGGTTAAGAATGTGGGAGATAATAAAGAGGAATATAATCAATATGAAGATATGTACCTTTTCTTCGATCTAGAAAACATCAATCGCATAGAAAGAAGCATTAAAAATGATTTGAAACCCTATATGCGAGAAGATGTCAATGCTGGAAAAATGTATGACATATATTTTATATACTTGTAATATTGTAATAAAGATTTAATATTTTAATTTGACAATTTTTTCTATTTTAGTATTTGAATTTTGAGATGTTGGAATGCTTTAAAAAATTAACAAAATTCATACAGTGAAATATTGGCCTTGAGTTGGCCGTAGACTTCAACAATGAAATACACGACTCTTGAAGCCATGGCTGGCTGAGTGCTGCTTCAACTCTATGTGTACGTGTGAGCTCTATTTTTCCTCTGTTCGTGTGTGTATATAATTTTCCTCTATTTTTCTTCAAATAAAGACCGCTTGTGAAAACATTTTGAATAATTGGTAAATACAATTTTCGTAGGCATCTATTGCTTAAGGACCGCTTGTGAAAACTTATGCCACATTATAATATCAACTTTTATGCAATAATGTGTGAAGCGTCCCGAACAATAAGGTCGGAACTAAACATGTAATATTATGCCAGAAACAGAGTTCGGTACATAATCTTACAACACAAGTGGAACCACAACCATACAGAGATTTGTTACAACGGCATACACTCTAGTACAACAATCATAAGAACTAACAAAAGGATGAGTAACGACATAAACACATGGACGACTAGCTCCTCCTCGTACATGATTTCACGGTAACACCTTGGGTGTGGATGCGACCCTACTCGAAGTCCTCCAGGTTGAAGTCAGGATCCTCTGAAGATATCAACAACAGTTGAGTACAAAAAGTACTCAGCAAGATCCACCTAGCCCTTCGGGAGGGGAATGAAACAAACATAGATGCAATGCACAACAATAAGAGTGATGCAACCTAATGCAACTAAATGCAACCAAATAACCCATCCACAGACATCTCTCACCTCATTCTCACAACAGGTGGCTTCCTAGTTGTTAGGACCACACCATAACCTGTCCTATGCCGAGGACACGGCCGAACGAACGGATCCTATGCTCTACAGAGGTTGTACGTTGTGCCCACACGCACGGACCATCAAAGACAGCCCATCATAACCGACACCCAGTCGAAACATCACCCAGACCAGTTGTCCCCAACCCAATGTCATGACTTATCTCAATATCTTCTCAGTTTTCACTCATAAATGCATATCTCTCTCTCCACCGTGGACGACTGTGGGGCTAGCCACCGGGGTCAGGCTAAGCCCCACCCATACAGGGTCATGTGGTCGTACTGAAGAAAGTTAGGTGAGATGTCAAAACAACTCGATTCTTAAGGCTCACTAGGGCAGCCTCCATACTCAAACCACGAGCCTATCATCTTGATAGTGCTCGTTGTAAGTCTACCACCACGGTAGCGCTTACACCAACACTAACCCTTCTGCCCCGGTCCCAACTCATGTTCTCCCCAACCGTGCAACATAAACAAGGCAACATCATCATGCATAATCTCATCATATCAATATGCCGCAAAAAGAGAAACTAGTATGTTTACACTCTATCACTTGAATAACTCATGCTCAACAATGAAAATGCCTAATCCACTGGCCACAATGGATGAACCTCACATAGGAGCAATTTTATCAAAAATGGGGTGATGGAACTTGCCTTCGCTACCGTCTGCGGCGTCGTGCTCTCGGTCACTTGGCTCCTCTGGGTTCTCTTCTGGCACTAGTTCTACACCGCGCACAAGCAAACATACAAACAAAGCAAATATACATCATTCAGACTTTCTTGCATTAACTATATTATGATATTAGATGATTTTTAGAAGAAGAATCGGATTAAGTGGTCTTTGTGTGTGGGTGAGATCTGGCCTAAGGCCGATCAAGTGGTTTCTTGGGTTTGGGCTAAAATCAGCAAGAGTAAACGGGAAGAGGTTGGCCAGAGAGTAAGAAATCGAACGCCGACGTTATGGCTAACTCGATTTAGCTGCTGATTTTGGGTAGGGAATATAGGAAGTAGGACAACTTCATGGAAGGGCGTCCATGCCGGGGGTGGTTGTGGCCAAACCCGAGGAGAGGGAGAAGAGGAATGACTCGGGAAGAAGAGTGGAGGTTGGGGTGCTCACCTTGGCCGTGGCTTGGCGGGGCTCGGTGGTGAGGGTTCCTCATCGAAGATCGATGTTGGGGGAAGACGTGAACGCCGGTGCTCAATGGGGCGGGGGAGAAAGTGAGCTCCCGAGCCCCTTTTATAGATGAACGGGAAGGGATAGGGATGGAGGAAGGAGAGGTTGGTGAGATGTAATTAATGCATGTTCCGGGAGCTTATCGTGGAGTGGATAAGGATGGGGGAGGAAGAGATATGTGAGCGGTGGTTCTAGAAGCTTCTCTTAGAATGGATCAGGATGGAGGAGGGAGGGGTATATGAGGGGTTATTCCGAAAGCTTCTCGTGGAATGGATAAGGATAGAGGAAGAAAGGGTATGTGAGGGGTGATTCCGAAAGCTTCTCGTGGAATGGATAAGGATAGAGGAATAAGGGGTATGTGAGGGGTGATTCCGGAAGCTTCTCGTGGAATGGATAAGGATGGGGGATGAAGAGGTGGGTGGTGTGTGGTTCTAGAAGTTTCTCGTAGAATGGATGAGGATGGAGGAGGAAGAGGAAAAAGGGGTTTGCCTTTAGGCAAAGGTAGAGGGGTGGCTGCACCAGTTTTAATGAAAGGCATATCTGAAATCGACCAAGGGTGTGCGTAATATGTGTGATGGTTAATTCTATAACCATGATTTATTAGCTTACGAAAAATAGGGCGTTAAAATGTGTAACACAACATTGCAGCACAACACTTTCAAAACCAGAGAAGTCACTAGAGGAAAAGATACCTGCAACATTACGGTTATGGCTCTAGTACATAGTCTTTCTCTTGCATCTGCTATCCGAAATGCCCGGGGAAAGAGGAAGAGGAGGAGGTTTTGATGGTGATCACCAGGCGTGTATGAGGCCACGAGTGAAGTGAAGTGATCAATGCGATTGCTTTTGAGTGCACAAGATGCATACATGCGATATCTATTATGATTAGGAGATAAAAATAACATTACAGAACATGAAAAGAGAACACAAAATCAACTAAAAAACAAGAAAAGAAAATCAACTAATTCTACTACGGTTGTGCGGAGAAGACGATCGCATGGGTGTGTATTTATATCGATCATCGTTTGGTGGCTTCGAATTAAATTCAAAGGACGCATGTACTGCGCGCGTTCCCCTCGGTAACTGAAAAGACGCCTGTATTAATGGCCAATATTACAGTCATCTCCTACTCCACGGTCCGTCTGTATCGTGCGATCGTTACCATTTGCGCACATAATTTGAAGCGATCCAACCTCTCCTTCTCCGCACCATTATAACATGCACCTTCCCCTTCTCTGCACCACCATCACTGTCTTCCTCTTCCCTCTAGTCTTCGTCTTCCTCGCCGCACCGTAGCCCTAGTCTCAATGGCACCACCGAAGTGCTCCCGACCATCCTATCCACTCGCCGCACCTTCGTCCCTGGCTCCAACCGCACCTCTGTCCCCGGCTCCAACCGCGCCTCCGTCCCCTGCTCCAACCGCACCCCCGCCGCCTTCCTGGGTGGAAGAGAGAGTGTACCTGATTGGGAAAGTCGCTTTCCTAGAGGATAGTTTGGTTGCCCTCAGGGCATAGGACGACCTTACACCGTTGCGCCGGCAGATGGCGAAGGATGTATTTAACAGTACATCTGATGCCATGCAGTTTCTAGGTCTTGGTCCCCTTCCAGAATGTACTGGAATGGACACCATAGGCCACTACCTATTTGGGTTAAGTGCAGTGGCCGGTCGTCTTGACGCGATGCGGGAGATGGTCGGTGAGGTGCTTGGGGTGGAAGGCAGCAGGAAGTCGGTGGAGGCGATCACCGACAAGTGTGGAGTTCCTCCGCCACTGGAGGACTATGCGATCGTATGTTGTTTTCTTTTGTTGTTTGTAAAAATATAATTTTTAATGAATGTTCATTTGATGATGAATGTTTGTTATCGATTATCAAATTATTTTTTTTCTTTTTGTTTGATGCTAAATGTGATTGATGTATACCGGGCCGTGACGTTTGGTGGCTTTGAATTGAATTCAAAGGCGCGTTCCCCTCGGTAACCGCAATAGTCGCGCACGCCTGGTCGCTTCAGCCGCCTGTATTAATGGCCAATATTATAGACGGCTCCTACTCCACGGTCCGTCTGTGAAAATTGACATGTTTACACAGACGGTTTGCCTTTGCGAGCCGTCAGTGATGTTCATTCATCACAGACGGCTATTAATTCATTCAACATCATAGTCGCATTTTTTACGGACCACCTGGGTCTGAAAAACGAGGCGCCTGTGATAATGGTTTTTGTAGTAGTGCTACTTGTGGAATGGATCCCTGCTCCTCCTTTTCATAGGTGGTTAACTCGAGAGAAAGAAGGACGGGAATTAGAAGATAGCTATAGCTACAGTTTCTAATGGCCATCTTGCTTTCACGGTGGCTAGGGTTCTTATTCATGTACTTGAATCTTCTCTGAGCACTCAGGTATAGATAATTTGACTGCCAAGCCAGCTGTACTGTATGAATCCAATTGAAGAATTCTACATTCTAGATGTAAATCATAAAGTGTAACAGCCCATCACTGCATGATTTGAGTTCTATTTGATGTAACCATACCTAGCAATTTGTTTTGCAGGCATCTCCTTTCTTGACCTAATTAATCATATGGCTAGCGACCAACAGTTATGATCTTCTCCTTTCACTGTGCTATGCAGTTTCGCTCCACCTGCTCAGTTTTCTTTATCCGCGTTAGTTGTTGTTGGATATACATATGTAAGGTGTATTGTTTCATCGATTAATGCATTGCATGAATTATTATTCTTCCATAGTATTAGTTACAGTTCTATCTTTTGACCCCTTTTCCTCTTTTAAATCCTAGCCACTGCCACTGGCATGTCGTTGTGATGT
Organism: Neostapfia colusana; assembly: GCA_030760725.1. NCBI lineage: Eukaryota > Viridiplantae > Streptophyta > Magnoliopsida > Poales > Poaceae > Neostapfia > Neostapfia colusana. The sequence goes on along the minus strand of JASWHV010000019.1, from coordinate 2,030,294 downwards.
CGTCCATGCTACCATCAACCTCTAGTTCTGGCATGCATTGAAGAGCGTGGCGCACATTCGCTGGTATGGCTCGGCCAATGAAGAGAAATGTGTCAGCTCTGGAATTCTCATGAACGGGCATCACATTCCAACACTGTTACAATGTGCTGTCTTTGTTAGAAATATGACAGTGACTTAGTCCTAAGTGCTGAACGTGGTTCCGGGTGGTACGTGTGTGCGTTGTGCTCAGTCGTGCGTTAGTTAGAAAGTGAGTCATGTATTGCTTGTAAACCGGATCACAATCTGCATGATTGACCACGCCGTTGTACACAGGTGCGTGTATATAAAGAAGGTGATCTCAACAGAGATCGTTGCTTTGCTTTACAAAATAATCTCGGCTACATCTTTTCATGGTCATCAGAGCCACGATTCAAAGCTTTCGCCATGTCCGAGACTACGAGCTCCGCCACATCTCATTCTTCTATCCCTCAATCCACCATACTGCCAACCCCAGCATTTGCTCAGCTAGTGAGTGTTAAACTCACGCACGATAACTACCTACTGTGGACGGCGCAGGTAAAGCCGTACCTCAAGAGCCAAGGGCTCATAGGGTTCGTCGATGGCACAATCTCTGCCCCGAACCAGACCATCGTCATTTCTTCTGATGAGCAAAACGGCGGTCGTCATATCGTCGTCAACCCAGAGTACACTCGCTGGTACCATCAGGATCAGCTCATCTTGAGTGGACTCCTTTCCTCTCTGACGGAAGAAACGCTCGCACAAGTTGTTGGCGCCACGACATCACGCGAGGTATGGCGTACTCTTGAAAACAACTTCGCCTCCTCATCACGCGCACGGATCATGCAGATCCGAATGCAACTCGCCACGATGCAGAAGAAGGAGATGTCAGTCGCCGATTACATCCGCAAGATGAAGCAGCTCTCCGACACCCTCTCTGCCATCGGCAAGCCTTTGCAAGATGAAGAATTCATCTCATACTTGATGCGTGGCCTTGGTCACGAGTATGACTCTTTGGTGACGAGCATCACCACTCAGATCACGCCTTACTCAGTGAGTGATGTATACACTCACATGCTAAGCTACGAGATGCGCCTGGAGCAAAACAACACGTCAGTTCAGGTATCGATCAATAATGCAGGAAGAAACAATGATCGTGCCAACACTGGTGCATTCCGCGGTGGACGCGGCCGTGGTGGACGCGGAGGTGGACGTTCACCAGCTGGCCGTGGTGAATGTGGCCTAGAGGGGGGTGAATAGGCCTTTAAAGAATTCCTGCACACTTAATAAAGTTATCAGAAACTTGACTGACCGGACTAGTCCGGTTGTGTGGGCGGACTAGTCCGGTGTGCTAAATTATTTGAGTTAATTAAGTGTGTCTCACAAATTTAATCTTATAGCAGCGGAATGAGAACAACGGTTTTTATAAATTAAATTTATTGTATGGATGCACGTGCAAACTTGTAAGGAACTCAAACGATGACTAGCAAACTAGTGATCTAATGTGTCAAGATGTAAAACAAATGAGAGACAAAAGACACGAATTTTTACCGAGGTTCGATCTCACCAAGAGATCTACGTCCTCGTTGAGGAAGCTCACACAGAGCCGGGTTCCCAACCCTTTCCCTCTTCAAGTCACCACAAAGGCCGACTTGACTCCACTATCACGGGTAATCACCGAGTTTGTGGGGCAACCTCACACGTTGAGGGCTCCCACAAGAATTACAGTGAGAAGGTGATCAAATACACTCAAAAAGATTACAATGCAGAATATGAGTGTAGAGAAATCAAACCCCAAGAGCTCACAACGAAAGAGCGACGATCTCTCAATCCCAAATCCAAGTATTTGATTGATCTTGGCCTTTTTGCACCTTAGATGTATGGAGAGATGTGTTTTTGGGCTCTTGGGTCAGGTGGCGGCGCTAGGGTTCAAGCTTTTGACAATATGTGTCGTGTCTTCTGAGGGAAAAGACGAAGCACCTCTTTTTATAGGCTTTCCCAAAAAGTTACCGTTGTTAAACCTACTACCGGACTAGTCCGGTATATGATCGGACTTGTCCGGTCTACTTCCAGTGGGTTAACCGGACTAGTCCGGCCCACAAACCGGACTTGTCCGGTGCTATATGAAGTGGGGTTTCAGAAACTTCAGCGGACTAGTCCTGTCGCTTGGATGGACTAGTCCGCAGTCCTCTAAAGAGGACAACAGAGACATGACCGGACTAGTCCGGTCTAAAACCGGACTTGTCCGGTTGCATTCCAGTGAGCTGACCGGACTAGTCCGGTTCACAAGGCGGACTAGTCCGGTGCACTATGTTTGCGTCTTCCAGAAAGTTAAACGGACTAGTCCGGTCCCTGAACGGACTAGTCCGGTTTTCAGTGAATTTTAGTTGATTTTTAAACCCCTTACCCTTATTCAAAGTCATGAGCTCTTGGGATGTGTCTCTCACACACACACTATACATTTTCATCTACTTTGTTCTTCCAAGTTCCACTAAAGTCTTCCTTTTCGGGCACCACTCTATTTTTCATCTTTTTGTGCGCACCTAGCTGGTTCACTTAGTTTGTCCTGCAATCATTTCGTTAGGATCTCATATGCTTGTCATCAATTAGCCAAAACCCACAAGGGATTTCCTAGATGCACTTTCAATCTCCCCCTTTTTGGTGATTGATGACAACCATTTGAGATATCACAATTGAGAATAAAAGGTTGATCTTCATAAGGTGTGCACATATGAGAATAATAAAGAATTCACAAAAAGCTTCTCACATATGCACACACCTTATGGTGGGGTGCCTAACAAGTGTGTGATAAACAAAATGTGATAGAATAAAGACAAACAATAGTGAACATATAGTGCATCACACATAAGATAAGAAATAGTGCATTACAAGATTTTAAAATAGGTACATGTCCTTGACCACAAAAGAGCTTAATAACTAATACTAGATAGAAATAGTCCAAGTCTAATCTCAATCTTCCATCTCAATCTCTCCCCCTTTGGCATCAAGGCACCAAAAAGGGAAAAATTGAGGGGAATCACTCATCGCTGCCTCCTCCGTCAGTCTCAGTCTGATCTTCATCTTCAGCATCCACGGGAGCAGGATCTTCCTCCGAGTCCTCGGAGGCGGGCGGTGATCCAACGGGCTCAATCTCAAGCTTTGCACAGATAGACTTGATATTGGCATTGACATACTGTTGATGTTTCTTCCTTGCAAGCTTTTCTTTGCGTTGCCTGTCTTCGATCTTACGGCAGCAGGCAAAGATGGAGGAGAGCATCTTGAGGATGCCGCTAGATGATTCTTGGGCAGGTGGAGAACCAGGAGGAGCAGCTGCAGACCTAGTGTCATCATGAGCTTGCTTTGATCTCCTCTCCACTGGTGGAGAGGACGGGGCAGTTGGAGCCGGAGGGAGAGTGTACTCGGTGGGTTTTTGCGGCTTCAACCCCGTATGCTTGACATCCTTGACAAACTCGAGTCCCGTCACTTTCTCAATCATGTACATGATATACGAGGCGTATCCACAGGACCTATTGGGGGTAATTGAGATGTTCACAATGTCGTTGTAGATATACTCAAAGACATTGAATGGTCTCCTCCTACTAATGACCTTCATGAGAGTCCTCAAGGTTCCTTGTATAGTTCCTGCATCTCCATCCTTCGGAGCTATCGTCATTCTCAAGACTCTATTTAGGACCACAAAGAAGGGCTTTAGATATTTGATGGTGGGAGGAACATATGGCATCCTTGTGTCATAGAGAAATTCAAGTTCCTCCTTCTCCAGGGGTTTCAGATTATGAATGACCAGTTCATGATCCAAAGTGTTTTGGAGGTGAAGAATCCTAGCAAATTCATCATACGTGACACTATACCTTGAACCATGAGTCATCCAAGTAAGACCGTCTCCATCATCCCGAGCAAAGTAGAGAGTGGAGTAAAACTGGGTAATTACTTCATTGTTCCAGTCATACTCAAAGGATAGCAGGTCCGTCAGACTGTGCCTCTCTAACGCTTCCACCATCTCACAAAAGGCGGGATACCTCTTTGACTTCAGATATTCAACATTTAGCCATTGACTCTCTACTACAGGGTTCTTCATCTTCATGTACACATGCTCGTAGTAGTCTGCATGGAAGTTGCTCCAGAACCTCGGGTCAGAGCATTGCTTCGGTCGGTCATACACTTGAATCTTCCTGAAATTATCAGCTAGCTCACTTCCCTTTCCAGTGAAATCCTCACTTGAAGGCTGCCTGTTGCGGTGAATAGGGTTTTTCATCTTCAAGGGCCCAAGGGGACCACTAGCAAGTCCCTTCCCTTTATTGAGAATTCTTTTTGGCCCTGACGAGCCCTCAGCAGCATCTTTCCTTAGAGGCCTTTTGCCAATGACTTTCCTCTTCTTAGGTTGATTGTCGTCGGAGGGTGGAGAGTGGACATTGACATCATGTCTCTTCTTCATAACTCTCTCCTTGGTCCTCCTCACTTTCTCGCGTTGAACGTCTTCATCAATGTGGAAGGAGCTGTCATCTGAACCTGAAGACATGATGCCTGATAGGGAGTTCAAGGATTAGATGCAAATGGACTCATTATTGACTTCAAATGGGAACGTATGGGTTCAACTGTCAGAGACCGGACTTGTCCGATTTCAGAGAGCGGACTTGTCCGGTAGACCGGACTTGTCCGCCTCTGTGCACCGGACTAGTCCGGCCTGGCATAAGAACCCTAATGTTTCATTTGAATCAAATCTTCTATCTAAGGGCATAAAGGTAGGAACATGGTAGGAATACATCTATTGAGGCAATGTACATCCTTTTGAAATCAAACAAAACTAGCTAGAACTAGAAAAGTTGAAATTTTGGTTTAAAAGGGGAAATTTACCAAGATTTGAAGATTTGCGTCGAAGAAGTGGAAATCAGTCTGGATGAGTCCGGAGTAGGGGGACCACTCGTCAAGGGGAGTCTTTTTCGCGGAGAAAAACTCGATTTTGAGGGTTCAACCAGAAAATCACTTTGGGTGCTAGGGTTTGGAAGAGGAGAGGGAGAGCAGGCCTAATGAGGAGTGAGGGAGAGATCTGGGCCGGCCAAGTGCTTCTATATACGACTGACCGGACTAGTCCGGTCATGGTAGCGGACTAGTCCGGTACCCCTGAGTTAACCTAGTTGTTGTCAGTCCGGACTAGTCTGGTTGGAAATCGGACTAGTCCGTTTCCAACAGACTTGATACATATATAGATAATTAATAGTGATTCAAGGACAATAATTTTGCAAGTAGTCTTGGTGATTACGACCAGTAGGCGATCAACAATCGAACAATGGTCATAATCCAAAAGATTTCTTCATTAAAAATAGTTTTCTAAGTAGAAAGGAGAGGTGGAGCATTTTTGACAATACGGAGGAACAATTTAAGTTGCAACCAGGTATGCAATGTTTCAAGCCACATTTCGAGAGTCAAGAATGTTTAGCTCATTTCTTAGTTCACAGAACCTTTTCTCATCTAATGGTTTGGTAAAAATATCTGCAAGTTGTTTTTCAGTCCTAACATGTGAAATAGCTATGTCACCTTTTAATGAATGATCTCTAAGAAAGTGATGACGGATGTCTATGTGCTTAGTTCTTGAGTGCTCTACAGGGTTGTGTGCAATCTTTATAGCACTTTCATTATCGCATAGAAGCGGGATATGACTTAGATTGTAGCCGTAGTCCCTAAGAGTTTGTTGCATCCAAAGCAGTTGCGCACAACAACTATCGGCTGCAACATACTCTGCTTCCGCTGTGGAAAGAGCAATGGAGTTTTTCTTTTTAGATGACCAAGAAACTAGGGACCTACCAAGAAATTGACAAGTCCCTGACGTGCTCTTTCTATCGACTTTGCATCCTGCATAGTCGGCGTTGGAATACCCTATCAGGTTAAACTTGGATCCTTTGGGATACCAAAGGCCCAAGTTGGGTGTGTGCACAAGGTACCTTAGGATTCTTTTTACAGCAATTAAGTGACACTCTTTAGGTGCGGCTTGAAACCTTGCACACATGCAAACTCTAAGCATAATATCTGGCCTAGATGCACATAAGTATAGTAAGGAGCCAATCATGGACCGATATACCTTTTGGTCCACATTTGGACCGTCTTCATTGAGGTCGAGATGTCCGTTGATGGCCATGGGTGTCTTGATGGGCTTGGCTTTGTCCATATTGAATTTCTTGAGAATGTCTTGTGTATATTTAGTTTGGCTTATAAATGTACCTTCTCTCAGTTGCTTCACTTGAAATCCCAAGAAGAACTTCAATTCACCCATCATTGACATCTCGAACCTGTCTGTCATTATTTTGCTAAATTCTTCACAGAAGGACTTGTTAGTGGATCCAAAGATAATGTCATCAACATAAATTTGACATACGAATAAATGATCATCAAAATGTTTAGTAAAGAGTGTATAGTCAGCTTTACCAATTTTGAATCCATTTTGAATCAGAAAATCTCTAAGGCACTCATACCAGGCTCGAGGAGCCTGTTTGAGGCCATAGAGAGCCTTACGCAGTTTATAGACGTGGTTGGGATACTTCTGATCTTCGAACCCCGGTGGCTGCTCCACATAGACTTCCTCCTTTATCGGACCATTGAGAAAGGCACTCTTGACGTCCATTTGATACAACTTAAAATTATGGTGAGTAGCATATGCCAATAAAATGCGAATGGACTCAAGTCTAGCTACAGGAGCGAAGGTTTCATCGAAATCCAAACCTTCCACTTGAGAATAACCTTTGGCCACCAACCTCGCTTTATTTCTTGCCACTACTCCATGTTCATCTTGCTTGTTCCGAAAGACCCATTTGGTTCCAACGATGTTCGCCCTTGGTCTTTCCACCAGCTCCCACACATCATTTCTTTTGAAGTTGTTCAGCTCCTCTTGCATCGCAATCACCCAGTCTGGATCCCTTAAGGCTTCTTCTACCCTGTATGGCTCCAGAAAAGACACAAAATAATAGTGTTCACAAAAATTTGCAATTTGAGATCTAGTAGTTACTCCCTTAGCAATATCTCCAATGATATTGTTGACAGGATGGTCCCTTTGCACACACTGATGTACTCTTGGGTGTGGAATTTATATAGTTGCTTGTTCTTCATTGTCTTCATGTGTCATGTCTCCCCCTAGATCATTGCTTCCATGATCATCTTGATTTTCTTGATCTTCCTCAACCTGATCTTGTGTAGGAGCTCCCCCTTGATCATTGCTTCCTTGTTGAAATTCATCTTGTGTCTCCTCTCGTGGTAGGATATCATCAAGTGCCATTTCCTTCAGCGCTTCACATGGAGCTTCCTCCTTATCTAGCATAGACTTATCGACTTGCTCCACTTGTGAGCCGTTAGTTTCATCGAACACTACGTCACGCGCTACTTCAACAAGGCCGGACACCTTGTTGAAGACACGATAGGCGTAGGCATTCGATTCATATCCGAGCAAGAATCCTTCATCGGACTTCGAAGCAAACTTCGAGGCCCTTGGTTTCTTGTTCAGAATAAAACATTTGCAACCAAAAACTTTGAAATAGGAAACGTTAGGCTTTTTACCCATGAGAAGCTCATATGGAGTTTTCTTCAGTAGTCGATGAAGGTACAACCGATTTGTGGCATGACAAGCGGTGTTCACCGCTTCTGCCCAAAATCGGTCTGACGTCTTGTATTCATCCAACATTGTTCTCGCCATTTCGATCAATGTTCTGTTCTTCCTTTCGGCCACCCCGTTCTGTTGAGGAAAGTAGGGTGCCGAGAATTCATGCTTTATACCTTCTTCATTGAGATATTCTTCAACTTGGGTGTTCTTGAATTCTGTCCCATTGTCACTTCTGATATTCTTTATGGTTGATGAGAATTCATTTTGAGCTCTTTTTAAGAACTTCTTGAGGATTCCCTGAGTTTCTGATTTATCATACAAGAAAAATACCCAGGTAAATCTTGAAAAATCATCAACAATTACTAAACCGTATTTGTTACTGCCGATGCTGATGTACGCAATTGGACCAAAGAGATCCATGTGGATAAGTTCCAACGGTCTAGCGGTGGTCATCACATTCTTGGCGGGGTGTGGTGCTCCAACCCGTTTTCCTGCTTGACAAGCGTTGCACGGCCTGTCTTTTTCAAAAACCACATCCTTAAGACCACGGATGTGACCACCTTTTAAAAGTTTCTGCAGATTTCTCATTCCAACATGGGCTAGCCGTCTATGCCACAGCCATCCCATGTTGGTCTTAGCAACCAAGCAAGTGTTGAGTTCGGCTTTATCTTTGTTGAAGTTAACAAGATAAAGCTTTCCCTTCAACAATCCCTTGAATGCAATCGAGCCATCGCTTCTTCTAAAGACGGTCACACCCTCATTAGTGAATAAACAGTTGTAACCTTTGTCGCATAGTTGAGATATTGATAAAAGATTATAATATAGAGAGTCTACATGTAAAACATTAGATAAGGTGTGTTGAGAGGATATTTCAATGTTACCACTACCAAGGACTTTTCCTTGGCTGTTGTCTCTAAAGTATATACCTTCACTTGGATCCTTGTTGCACTCGTATTCCACAAACATACCTCTCTCTCCGGTCATATGATTTGTGCATCCGCTATCTAGCACCCACTTAGATCCACCAGAGGAGTAAGCCTGCAAAATAGAATTATTTCTGGGTTTTAGGTACCCAAGCTTGCTTGGGTCCTCTCAGGTTAGTCACAAGAGTCTAGGGCACCCACACACAAGTTTCTAAGTTCTTGTGGCGTGGCCCTGTATATTTAGCAATGACTTTTCCATACTTGTTTTTCATGAGAACATAAGAAGCATCAAATGTATGGAACAGTGTTTGTAGCTCAGATTCATGAGATTTTTCTTTAACAAAAATGATTCTATTCTTAGCATGATTAGGAGTAGACATGTGTCTGTTCCTGTCAAAGCCAAGACCATCTTTGACATTGGGAGGTCTAGTGGTCATATATGCACTTCGTGCATATTTGATCTTCTCCTTGTCAAAGATGTCGTTTTGAGAAGAATGCATGTCATGAGAGGTTTAAGCATTAGAAATTACATTCTTCTTACTAGAGCAAGTGCAGGTTCTTATTGTTGTCGAGCTCATATCTTTGGAGGAAGAGCTCTTGGAGGAAGAGGAGTCACTTTGTTTGAGCGACTCAACTTGCACCTCAAGAATTTTGTTAACTTTTGACAAGTTAGCAAGTTCTTCCTTGATTGCAATGTGCGAGTCCTCTAACTTTGAGTAAGTTTCCGTACTCAAGGCTAGCTCTAACTCAAGTGACTCATTCTTCTCTCTTTCAAGCTCAAGAAGCTTTTCAACTTCTTGATATCTCTTCCTCTCACGGATGAGCATATCTTCTTGTCGGTTGACAAGTTCTTCCTTTTCAAAGATTTCGTTCGACAACATTTCCATTTTCTTTAAAGCGATTTTACTAAGCCCTCTAAATAATTCTTCATTATCACTAGAGCTATCAAAGTCATCAATGGAGGAATTTAGTATAGGAGGAGTAAGTCTAACATTTTTCTTGCCTTCCTTAGCCATAATACAAGTGTGGTTGTTCATGTCCCGTCCTCCCATGTTCGGAAAGAGTGTGGCTCTCATAGTTGGTTTCTTGACTGCGATAGTGGCCATCTCTTCTTCTTCATCGGAGGAGGACTCGTCGTTTGAGTCCCACTCCTTCCCAATGTGAGCTTGATGGGCTTGTCTTCTTTTTCTGAAATTTTTCTTTTCTTGAGATCTTGTTTCCTTCTTCTTTTTGTTTTCTTCATAAGTACAGTCCACCATGAAGTGACCATACTCTCCGCAGTTGTAGCAAGTACGTCGAGCCTTGGATTTTCCTTTATCCTTGATTTTGCCTTCATGTGAATTGTTGCCGCGTCTTCTCTTCATCATGCGTTTGAACTTTTTGAGGAAGAGTACCATTTCTTCGTCATCAAGATCGGTGCTTTCGTCACTTGTATCTCCATCGTCTTGGTCTTCACGAGTTTCTTTGAGTTTGGGTCTCCACGTTGCTTTGAGAGCAACTTCTTTCTTTTTAGAAGAGGTGAGCTTGGCTAAGTCTTTGACGTATTGAGCCTCTTTCTCCATCATTTCATGATTTATGATCTTTCCCAATAACTCATCGGGAGTCATTTTGTGAAACCCGGGGCTTTCTCTAATCATTGAGCAAAGTGTGACGTTTCTTGGCATGAAGGCTCTTATCATCCTTTTGACCACCCCGTGATCAGTCCATTTCTTACTTCCATAGGCACGGATTTTGTTGATGAGTGCCTTCATCCGATTGTACATGTCTTGAGGTGATTCGCCTTCTTCAATAGCAAATCTCCCCAACTCTCCTTCTAGCATCTCAATTTTGGCTTCACGTACAGACCTATTTCCTTCATGAGCAGTTTTGAGTGTATCCCAGATTTCTTTTGCACTTTCTAGTCCATCGATCTTGGTGAATTCTTCTCTGCTCAGTGACGATGTGATTGCTGCAACGGCTTGTGCATTTCTGTGAATCTCTTGTTCTTGTTCCGGAGTGAGTTCTTCATCCGTGTCTGGGATATCTATTCCTGTGCAGACAATATGCCAAAGGCTGGGATTCAAGGATATTAGATGCATTTTCATGTTGTACTTCCACATGGTGTAGTTACTTCCATCAAACTGTGGGGGCCTTCCCATAGAAATAGAGAGATAATGATTATTTGAATTGAGACGGTTGTAGTTGTAAGGATACCAGGAGTAGTCGTGATGACCACTCCCCATCGTCTTTTCTTCCTCTTTTCCCTTTTGTGCCAGCAGTTTCTTTCTCAGGAGTGCTTTTAGCTGCCTCACTTCTTCATCGTCATGTGGACTTTCTTTCAGCACATCGAAGACTTTGGCTTCTTGCTCCTCATCGTTGTTGCTCGTCTTCGGGATATCGTTGTTCTTCTCAGAGGCCATTGATCTCTCCGAGATGTGAGTCTCGTTGATAGAGAACTTGGCTCTGATACCAATTGAATGTGGCCTAGAGGGGGGTGTATAGGCCTTTAAAGAATTCCTGCACACTTAATAAAGTTATCAGAAACTTGACTGACCGGACTAGTCCGGTTGTGTGGGCGGACTAGTCCGGTGTGCTGAATTATTTGAGTTAATTAAGTGTGTCCCACAAATTTAATCTTATAGCAGCAGAATGAGAACAACAGTTTTTATAAATTAAATTTATTGTATGGATGCACGTGCAAACTTGTAAGGAACTCAAACGATGACTAGCAAACTAGTGATCTAATGTGTCAAGATGTAAAACAAATGAGAGACAAAAGACACGAATTTTTACCAAGGTTCGATCTCACCAAGAGATCTACGTCCTCGTTGAGGAAGCTCACACAGAGCTGGGTTCCCAACCCTTTCCCTCTTCAAGTCACCACAAAGGCCGACTTGACTCCACTATCACGGGTAATCACCGAGTTTGTGGGGCAACCTCACACGTTGAGGGTTCCCACAAGAATTACAGTGAGAAGGTGATCAAATACACTCAAAAAGATTACAATGCAGAATATAAGTGTAGAGAAATCAAACCCCAAGAGCTCACAACGAAAGAACGACGATCTCTCAATCCCAAATCCAAGTATTTGATTGATCTTGGCCTTTTTGCACCTTAGATGTATGGAGAGATGTGTTTTTGGGCTCTTGGGTCAGGTGGCGGCGCTAGGGTTCAAGCTTTTGACAATATGTGTTGTGTCTTCTCAGGGAAAAGACGAAGGACCTCTTTTTATAGGCTTTCCCAAAAAGTTACCATTGCTAAACCTACTACCGGACTAGTCCGGTATATGATCGGACTTGTCCGGTCTACTTCCAGTGGGTTAACCGGACTAGTCCGGTCCACAAACCGGACTTGTCCGGTGCTATGTGAAGTGGTGTTTCAGAAACTTCAGCGGACTAGTCCTGTCGCTTGGATGGACTAGTCCGCAGTCCTCTAAAGAGGACAACAGAGACATGACCGGACTAGTCCGGTTGCATTCCAGTGAGCTGACCGGACTAGTCCGGTTCACAAGGCGGACTAGTCCGGTGCACTATGTTTGCGTCTTCCAGAAAGTTAAACGGACTAGTCCGGTCCCTGAACGGACTAGTCCGGTTTTCAGTGGATTTTAGTTGATTTTTAAACCCCTTACCCTTATTCAAAGTCATGAGCTCTTGGGATGTGTCTCTCACACGCACCCTATACATTTTCATCTACTTTGTTCTTCCAAGTTCCACTAAAGTCTTCCTTTTCGGGCACCACTCTATTTTTCATCTTTTTGTGCGCACCTAGCTGGTTCACTTAGTTTGTCCTGCAATCATTTCGTTAGGATCTCATATGCTTGTCATCAATTAGCCAAAACCCACAAGGGATTTCCTAGATGCACTTTCACGTGGCAATCAAGCTCAAGGGAACCAGTTCAGTTCAGGGGGACGCAATACGCGTTGCCAAGTTTGTGGCAAAAATGGTCACGACGCTCTGCGCTGCTGGTACAGATTTGATCATAGCTATCAAGCTGATGACAACAACAAGGTCGCTGCAGCAGTTTCCAACACAAATTATTCCATCGACCCCAATTGGTATATCGACACCGGCGCCACTGACCACATCACACATGAACTTGATCGTCTGACAACAAAGGATCGGTACACCGGGAGTGATCAAGTCCACGTAGCAAATGGAGCAGGTTTGTCTATTACTCATATTGGACATTCTTCTATTGCTGGTTCAACTGGACCTCTATTTCTTAACCATGTTCTGCATGCTCCTAAAATCAATAAACACTTGATATCTGTCCGAAAGTTAGCTTCAGACAATGATGCAATTGTTGAGTTTCACCCAAACTCCTTTTTTGTTAAGGACCGAGCAACGAGGACAATGCTTCTCGCCGGCAAATGTAGGAATGGGCTTTATGTTCTACCAAATAACCGGCCTAGCCAAGCTCTGCTGCTGACCAGAGTGTCTCAAGAACAATGGCATAGAAGACTTGGACATCCAAGCTCACAAGTCACTCTTAGAATTTTGCAGAAGAATAACATAGCTGTAGATACCAGCATCTCTTGTCCTAGGATCTGTGATGCCTGTCAACAAGGAAAATCTCACCAATTACCTTTTGGTTCATCCTCTCATGTATCTACAGCCCCACTGCAAATTGTCCACACTGATGTTTGGGAGCCAGCCATTCCTTCCATAAATAACTCAAAGTATTATGTCTCTTTCGTCGATGATTTCAGTAAATATGTGTGGGTATATTTTCTGAAATGCAAATCAGATGTGGAGGCAGTGTTTGTCCAATTTCAGAGACATGTTGAAAACCTCCTAAACACCAAAATCCGTTCGGTTCAATCCGACTGGGGTGGAGAGTATCAACGTTTACACAATTATTTCAAACAGACATGCATTGATCATCGTGTGTCTTGTCCTCATACACACCAACAAAATGGTGTTATTGAGAGAAAACATCGACATATAGTTGACACTGGTCTTGCTCTCCTTGCTCAGTCACACATGCCTCTACGCTTTCGGGATGAAGCCTTCAACACTGCTTGCTATCTGATCAACAGAATTCCTAGTAAAACGATTAACCAAGACACTCCTCTGCATAAACTCCTAGGAATCAATCCTGATTATTCCCTACTGCGTGTTTTTGGGAGTGCATGTTGGCCCAACCTAAGAGCCTATAACACAAACAAGCTCAGCTTCAGAACCAAATAGTGCATATTCTTAGGTTACAGTTCAACTCACAAGGGGTATAAATGTTTTGATCACAAGACAGGAAGAATTTACATATCACGTGATGTTGTCTTTGATGAAACTTTGTTCCCCTTTGCCACTCAGTCACTCAATACATCTGCAGAACCAAAGTCCTCTCATCATCCCACAATTCTGCCTGTGTTAGCCAAAAATTACTCATATACAGAACATGCCCTCATTGATCATGAAAGGGTTATTGTAGTTGATCCAGCAAAGGAGAATAGTCATATGAGTGATAATGAGCCTAATCCTGTTGCTAACAATGATCTCCCTAGTGTTGTTTTGCCTTATGCAGATATTCAGACAGGGAACACGGACAGTGAAAGTTCAGAGAACAATATGTCTGTCAGTCAAAATAACAGTGGTGATACGGATGAAGATCAAGTGAATATTATGCCTCAACAGCACCCAATGAGAACAAGGCTTCGAGATAATATTGTCCAACCAAAGGAATTCACAGATGGGACAATAAGGTATTCAGACAAGAAACGAGGTTTCTCTGCATCCTCTGAAAAGGTTCACAGAAAGCATGATGCATCTGCATTTTCTGAAAAATCACAGACAAAAGCCTTGTCAGCAGCTTTAGACCCATCAATTTCAGAACCACTAAATTTGCAAGAAGCTATGAAAAGTTCAGAATGGAAGAAGGCGATGGATATTGAATTTTCAGCCTTAGTGAAGAATGAAACCTTGGCGCAGCGGTAAAGCTGTTGCCTTGTGACCATGAGGTCACGGGTTCGAGTCCTGGAAACAGCCTCTTGCAGAAATGCAGGGAAAGGCTGCGTACAAAAGACCCAAATGGGTCGGACCCTTCCCCGGACCCTGCGCAAGCGGGAGCTACATGCACCGGGCTGCCCTTTAGTGAAGAATGAAACCTGGGATTTGGTGTCACCAAAGAAAGGTATTAATCTTATTGACAGTAGATGGGTTTACAAAGTTAAGAGAAAAGCAGATGGGTCAGTGGAGAGATATAAGGCAAGGTTGGTGGCCAAAGGATTCAAGCAAAGACATGGTGTTGATTATCTAGACACCTACTGCCCAGTGATCAAACCTTCCACCATCAGAATAGTCCTTTCCCTTGCAGTGTCACAGGGGTGGAGCATGAGACAGATTGATGTTCAAAACGCTTTCTTACATGGAGTGCTTCAGGAAGAGGTCTATATGAAACAACCCCCGGGTTATGAAGATATGAACAAGCCTTCAGATTATATTTGTCGGTTAAAGAAAGCACTTTACGGACTTAAACAAGCTCCACGTGCTTGGCACTCTAGACTGACGAGCAAGCTCCAAGATTTGGGATTTAATCCATCAAGAGCTGATGCTTCTCTGTTTATATTCAGACAAGAAAATACAACTATCTACATGCTGATCTATGTAGATGATATAATCATTGTAAGCTCCTCACCTTGTGCTGCCAAGAAACTGATCCAAGAACTCATGCTAGAATTTGCAATAAAGGATTTAGGTCCACTGGAGTTCTTCCTAGGCATTGAAGTTAAGCAAGAAGGTAATGGAATTGTGTTGTCTCAAAAGAGGTATGCTCTTGATCTATTGAAGAAAGCTAATATGCAACATTGCAAGGCAATTTCCACACCTATGTCAAGTTGTGAGAAACTGCTCAAGGATGAAGGCACTGCATTGTCAGATAAAGAACAGTTTAAATACAGAAGCCTAGTAGGGGGTTTGCAATACTTAATTATGACAAGGCCTGATCTGGCCTTTGCAGTAAACAAGGTGTCGAAGTGTTCAGTCGACACTTCCCCCGGGCCTGCACTGGGCAGCCCGCGGAGGTTCTTTTTTCGGTGGGGCTAGTCTCTAGCGGAGAGCTTGCGCAGATGGACGAGTTAGTAAGAGCTTGACACGGCGAGTTTTACGTGGTTCAGGCCGCCGGAGCGTAAAACCCTACGTCCACGGCGAGCTATGGAGCTCGCTGTATTGCTTGCTGCTCAGGAC
Organism: Neostapfia colusana; assembly: GCA_030760725.1. Classification (NCBI taxonomy): domain Eukaryota; kingdom Viridiplantae; phylum Streptophyta; class Magnoliopsida; order Poales; family Poaceae; genus Neostapfia; species Neostapfia colusana. The sequence goes on along the minus strand of JASWHV010000019.1, from coordinate 2,014,610 downwards.
CGGAGGCCTGAGCTCGGGGGTGAGTTACAGCTTGAGAGTGTATGGCTAGCGTATGAGTTGCAAAGTGCGAACCCTTGCTATCGACGCCTACCCGAGCCTTTTATAGTCCAAGGCTCAGGCAGCTTACAAGGGGGGCCGGGACCCGACAGGTGGTCCCGGGAAGATTGTCTATCATCTACCGTATCTGCAGTTATGCCGGTAGTTGCCTCTGGTCGAAGGCTTCTGAGTCTTCATCTTGCCGCCCTGCCCATGCCGCATGCTAGCCATAGTGGTTGATGACGGCGCAGGCGACATGGGGTGTCTTGTCGCAGTGTTTATTGGCTGGCAGGTTCTGACACCGCGCGCCAGTCTGTGATGCGACTGGGCGCAACGGCACCTGACAGAAGCGTGCTCCGCGTCTCCGCGTCTCGGGAAGACACGGGCCTTGAATACCTTGTACGGGCAAGGTATGGGGCGCCTTTACGCCCACTGCCTACCGCTCGGGGCAGGCAGCGCCATTCTGCTGCCACGTGGCGGGCCCGGAGCCCTTCTCAGAGGAGAGGAGGGTCAGCTCCGCGGGGCACGTGGAGCCTCCGGACCTCTCCCCGCGGAGGGGGAGGCTCGGCTTCTGTTGGCCACGTGGCGGCCCCGGAGCTCTCCTCTGAGGAGAGGGAGGTCTGGCCCCGCCGGACGCGTGGCGCCTTCGGAGCTCTCCCTGCGGAGAAGGGCGAGTTCCTTAGACATTTTACCCTGTGCGCGGGGGTACCCCATATCTCAGGTACCGACACAAGGTTTGTCAATTTGTCCAAGCACCCACTGATGTTCACTTTTCTGCAGTCAAAAGAATCCTCAGATTCATCAAGGGAACAATAGACCATGGACTGAAAATTCAGAAGTGTGATACAACTACATTAAGTGCCTTTTCAGACGCCGATTGGGCGGGGTGCCCAAATGACCGAAGATCAACTAGTGGTCATGTTGTGTTCCTCGGATCAAACATAGTATCTTGGAGTTCTCGCAAACAATCTACTGTCTCAAGATCTAGTACAGAAGCCGAATATAAAGCGATTGCAAATGTGACTGCAGAACTGATCTGGGTTGAGTCCTTACTGAAGGAACTCGGTGTTTTTCAAAACAGGCCACCGTTACTCTGGTGCGACAATTTGGGTGCAACCTATCTCACTGCAAATCCGATGTTTCACGGTAGAACGAAGCATATTGAAGTTGACTTTCACTTTGTCCGTGAGCAAGTGGCGCGCAAGGCATTGGAGGTACGATTCATTTCAAGCAAAGATCAACTTGCAGACATATTGACCAAGCCACTGTCTAGAGCCCCTTTTATTATGAACAGCTACAATCTCAACATAAGAAAAATATGTTGTGATTGAGGGAGGCTGTTAGAAATATGGCAGTGACTTAGTCCTAAGTGCTGAACGTGGTTCCGAGTGGTACGTGCGTGCGTTGTGCTCAGTCATGCGTCGGTCAGAAAGTGAGTCATGTATTGCTTGTAAACCGGATCACGATCTGCATGATTGACCACGCCGTTGTACACAGGTGCATGTATATAAAGAAGGTGATCTCAACAGAGATAGTTGTGTTGCTTTACAAAATAATCTCGGCTACATCTTTTCAGAAAGAAGAATCCAAGCTCGCTGTGAGGTCACATCGCAGCGCACACGACGATACCTGCACCCGAAATCCAACGGCCTCGATCGATCGATCGTCTAGTCCAGGCTGAATGGTTCCCATATATGCATGGCTGTAACGGGCCTGACTGCTGCTGCAAGCAGCCATCTCCGTGGTCGCGAATGCAGTCGAATAGAATCGTATTCATGCATCCCTCCACGCGCCTCACTTTTCCTCTCAGAAGGATCGAAACGTACGTGGACGAGAGTAATCCATTTGTCACGCAGCATAGGTTCCAACGTACGTACAATGAACCGCGACGTCTTGTATGCTTACTCTATACGTGATTTCACGTGTGTGTCTACTCTACACCGGAGAAGAAAGCTTCGGATGTCACTAATAAGCTCAGCCGGCCGGAGAAGAAAGCTAGCTACATTTATATACGTGACCACCACAGCTTATCACTAGTGTGCAAATTAAGGAGAGTTCCTCCTTCCAGCTAGCTGGTCGGTGGCAGCGACGATCGAAGGACGACGATGCAGCTCGACGACGAGGAGCGCTGGGTGCACCGGGTGCGGCAGAGCCTGCAGGAACGGGACGCCGCGGACCTGGGCGCGGCGGCCAAGGTGTTCGACGTCCCGCGCGCCATGCGCGACACCAAGCCCGAGGCGTACGCGCCGCACTGCTTCGCGCTGGGGCCGTACCACCAGGGCCGCCGCGAGCTCCGGGACATGGAGCGCTACAAAGCTCGCCGCCGCCAAGCGCGTGGAGGCGCTCTTCGCCGGCGGCCGCAAGATCGACGACCTCGTCCAGCTCCTCCAGAGCGACGTCGCCCTGCGCCACGAGATGCGAGCGACGTACCACAGGTACCTGGAGGTGAACGACGTGACGCTGGCGTGGATGATGGCCGTCGACACGTGCTTCCTGCTCGACTTCCTCGAGAGGTACAGCCGCGACGACGACGAGGCCACGGACATGGTGTCCTCCTCGGCCAACTGGATCGGCGCCGTGGCGCGCGACGCCGTGATGCTGGAGAACCAGGTCCCCCTCTCCCTCTTCCCCAGGGCCTCGACCTATGCGTCGGCGACGAGCAGGCCACCCTCGACGTGCTGCGCACCGTCTTTGACCGGTTCACCAAGGACGTCTCCCCCATCAAGATCAGCGCCGACCGCGAGATCGGCGACATGGCCAAGCCGGCGCACCTGCTCGAGCTCCTGTACCATTTCCTGGTCCCCGACGCGGCTGCCTTCGACGAGAACGACTCCGGGGTTGGCCTGCAGCCGCAGGATCCACCGGACGATATATTGTACGTCACGGAGGAGGCTGTCTCCCTCGACGAAGTCGAGAAGCAGCAGTTCCGGGACAGGACTACGACAAGGTGAAGCGGGCATGCCTGCAGGTGTCCAGCCTCAACGCGGCGCCGGTGCGGTTCGTCAAGGAGAACCTCGTCTCCCGGCCGATGAGCCTCGCGGGGAACATCACGCGCAAGGTGCCGGTGCTGGCGGGGATGGTGCCGCTCGTGGGGAAGATGATGGCGCCCGCGCAAGTGAAGGAGCGGCTCAAGGGCATGAACCTTGGGAGCATCGCCAGCTCGCCGCTGGCGCACGAGATCAAGGTCCCGTCGGTGACGCAGCTGGCCGGGTGCGGCGTCCGGTTCGCGCCGGCGCCGGAGGGCATAGCGGAGATCTCCTTCGACCGCGCGACGGCGACGCTGAGCCTCCCCGTCATCACGCTGGATGGCAACACGGAGGTGATCCTGCGCAACCTGGTGGCCTACGAGGCCGTCGCCGTGCGCGGGCCGCTGGTGCTCGCGCGGTACACGGAGCTGATGAACGGCATCATCGACACGGCCAGGGACGTGAGCATCCTGAAGCAGAGCCGCGTGGTGGTGAACCAGATGAAGAGCAACAAGGAGGCGGCGGAGATGTGGAACGGGATGTGCCGGGCGACGCGGCTGAGCAAGGTGCCGCGGCTGGACCGCGTCATACGGGCGGTGAACCACCACCGGAACAGGACGGCGCGGGTGCGCGCGCAGAGGCTTCTCAAGAAGTACGTCTTCAGATCATGGAAGATGCTCACGCTGCTCGCCTCCGCCGTGCTGCTGCTGATGACGGCGCTGCAGACCTTCTGCTCCGCTTACCCGTGCGAAAGCACATGGTTTGGCGCCGCGCTGCAGCAGCTGCCACGGCCCTGACCCTAAGGACAGGTGGAGGTTGATACGTACAAATAAACTACAACTCCCATGCAAATTGCTCTGTTGTGAGTTTGTGACCTACGCAAATAACTTCAGAAAATAAATCATGACAAATGCACTAATTAACACGAGTAATAGTAGCATGTATGCAACAATAGTCATATTGAAAGTATAGATCGGATCATTGCCGTACATACCAATCTGTAACAGATGAGCCATCATAACTGTTGCAGTGGAGATGCTATTGATAACAACGTTGGCGTAAACAGGTTGAAAAAGACAACAGCAAAGACAGCAAGAAGCAGTATCGTCAGATTTAGCCGAAATACGATCCGTGGTGATGAACACGAGTAGTCATGTGATTCACGATACATGATGACAAGAGTGAGAGGTTCCGGAGACCTGCTCTTCGGTTCGTAAGTGCACGTCAAATACTTAAAATAAAGCATATTACGGCGGTGGCGCAAGTAGAGAGAGTAGATCATTTTTGCTACTTGTTTTGGTGCATACCGCGCATGTCTTTATATAGAGCAGCTCGTGAATCCCTATCATTTATAATGTGGACTTCGAGTTGTCATCACATGTTCGAGTCAGTTACAACAGCCCACGATTCAGGAGCACTCCGAACCAAATCAGCTATCTGTGATGCATCCATTTGGCGCTCAATTTTCTCAAATAACAAAAATAAAGGTTTACTGGGGGCTCCATTCATGATGTGATGCGCACGTGCGTGTGAGGAGACCAGATGAGATGATTGTGGCAGTTATTTCGTGACAATGGATTTGTAGACATGATCAAGCAGAATTCGGTAAGTTACCTACATGATGATGATCATAACAGTAACAGAAGACGAGGATTATCCAAGTGAGGCCATCTACGGTGAAGAAATAACCACCTCCTGTTTGATAGCTTTCTTCTTGATATCAAGAGTACAACAGTTTATGTGGGTTCCCCATCGACTGTTGGCTGAGTATTGGATGCCCGACTCATTGCCTCTCTCTCTCCTACTTTTTATAGGGCTTAGTGGTCTTGGGGCATGATCCGAGCCATTTACAAACTAGACTCATATAAGTTAGATTATGTTTATAACTTGCTATATCTAATATCGGGATGATGGCTTCCTTCCTTATCTATACAGAGTCTAGACAATATCTTCACCTCAACTGCGCCTTCGGTACGAGGACAGAGTCCAAGTCAATCTGATATATTTGTTTCGTAAACTCTAGGTCACGCGGGATGATGGCTTCCTTCCTTATCTATATACAGTACAAAGAATATGTTCACCTGAACTCCGTCTTTGTTACGAGAACGAAGTCCGAATCCATCTGATATAGTCATTTCATAAACCCTAGGTCACGCGAGACTTTAAGGCCTTATTCTTCTTCAAATCCTCCATCTTGGCCCACTGATTGGTTATCTCCTCGTCAACGAGCGAAGAGGAGGATGAGGAGCGCGCATGTACCACTCTTCTCGCTCACTTGCCAAGTGGTAGACCATTCTACTTTAAGAGGAGGCATCACTCTCAGTACGAATACTAAACTTACCACTCCCACCTCTTACCATACATGAGCCTTTGAGATTTTCTAAGAATTTTATTTTTGGGCTGCCTCTATCGGGCCAAAATTCTATGAACCCCCACCAAATCTTAAAAGTACATTTAAAGCAAAACGAAGCACAATCAGTCAATTATATAATTCCCTGGATCATGGAAAGAATCAAAAGAAGCAGAGCGAAACAAAATTATGGCAATTACTAAGTTACAAACAAGAAGGGCCACAAACATGAGGTTGCGACAAGAATTTTATCACTCTAGTAATAGCATGCCTGTAGAGATATTAAAAAAAATTCTCAACAAGCACGGCAATACTCTACCAGTCATTCAATGTATATAGCTCAGGATTAGCGCACATAAAGTGGAAGACTTAATCAACAGTAGTACTAAAATTTATTCAGGAACATAGTTCCAACAATGTCTAAACAGTTCAATGGATATATACAAACAACTTAACTAGAATCTATCATACAAAATGTTAAAATATAAGTGGGTTATCCACCCTTTGCCATCAAATTAAAGTTTTGCGGTCAAGCGGTCGATGCATAATATCTTAACATGGTATCAGAGTCAAGGGTCTCGAGTTTGCATCCTTAGGGGCGCGATTTATTAAATAAATTGCAGCCGACTCCTATTCCATGTTTATTGCACAAGAGAGCTTGCACGTGAGGAAGAGGTGTTGAAATATAAATAAATTGTCCACTCTTTACCATCAGCTTACGATTTTGGGGTTAAGTGCTCGGTGCATAGTAGCTTAGCACAAAATACAACAAAAATTTCTGGGTGTAACACTACAGGAATCGCGACAATAGACGACGGCCAAAATTATTGACGACGGCACCGCCGTCAATAAACATATTGACGACGGCTGGAAAACAGCATCGTTAATTAATCATTAATTGATGATGGTTAACCTAGTACCATCATCTATAAGTTCTCAGGACTTATAGACAACGGTACACTGTCGATAATAAAGGCCCTCGTCAACATGGGCCGAAATCTTGGCCAGCCTAAGGCTTTATAGACGAGGGTTGACCTACACCATCATCAATAAGCCTTGTAGACGACGGTATAAGCGCACTGTCTTCTTTAAGGCCCGATATACTCGGGACGGCGGCCGCCACTCGGTTCTCTCTCTCTCTCTCACTCAGCGTCGCCGCTCTCTCTCTCTCACTCGCGCTGCCGCCGCTGACCGCCGTCGCTGCCAGCCTCAGGTACGCCACCTCCCTCCCTCCTCCCCTCCTCCGCACCTGCGCGCGCAGCGCCGGCCGCCACCGCCCCTGCACCCCCGCCGGCCGCCGCCGCCCCTGCGCCTTCACCGGCCCCTACGCCCTCGCCGGCCGCCGCCGACCCTTGCACCACCCCCCTCCCCGATCGCCCCTGGACCCCCGCTAGTCGCCGCTGCACGCCCCGCCAGCTAGCCCCCGCCCCCACCGGCCTTTGCGGCCCCTGGCCCCACCGGCCACCGCGGCCCCTGCGCCCCTGCCGACCGCCGCCGCCCCTGCGTGTCCTGCCGGCGGAAGGCCCCACCGGCCAATGACGCCCCTGCGTGCCATACCGCCGGCCACCGCCCAATGTTTTCATGTTGTCGCCGTGCTTGGACGCCGTCGCCGCCGTGCTTGGACGCCGTCGTCACTGCTGCGCTTGGACGCCATCACCGTTGTCCCTCCTAGCCACCGCCACCACCGCCTTGTGCCTGGCCGCCGCCGCGGTAATAGAGGAGTGAGAAGTTTAGGGTTAGGGTAAAGTTAGGGTGTGATTTTATATAGCTGATCTAGAATGTGGGCTGTCGGATCTCATCCGACGGTTCACGTAGATCAGGCTTCAAGCGGCCCAGGCTCAACCCAATGGTGGTTCGCTTGACTCAACTCAAGACGCCTGTGAGGACATTGACGGAGGAGGAGACTTGATCGCCGAAGCTCAGCGGCGGATGTCGTTTCGATCTCACGCCGGCGTGGTAGCGCGCGCACGACCACAGGGCGTCACAACACCGTGGCTGCCCCGGCCCCATCCGTGTTCGCCCCCACCCCACCGTGGCTGCCCCCCCCCCCCCCACACCATGGCTGCCTCCCCCCCCCCACCGCGCGTGTCCGCCCCCCACCCCACCGTGGCTGCTCCATCCCCGCCGTGGCCTAACACTTTGAGTAGCAATGTTTATTAGAGATTAATGTTTGATTAGAAATGTTTATTAGAGTTTATTAGCACTTTGATTAGCACCATTTTTGCTTTATTCATGTTCTATAGTTGATTTATTCATGTTCTATAGCACCATTTTTGCTTTATTCATGTTCCATAGTTGATGAGGACCATTTTTACTTTATTAGCACTTTGATTAGCCATTTTTGCTCTATAGTTGATTTTTGTATGTATGAGGAATAATGGGCTTAATTAGGCATTATGATATATATGAGATTTACATTTTGGCTTTATTATAATTTTTTAATATTTATAATTGTTTATTAGTTAGTTATTTTATTAATATATAAAAAAGCGGGTTTTGGGTCGGTCCGGCCTGACCCGACACGACACGCAATAAATGCGTTCGTGCCGTATAGACAGTTGTAGTCGTAACGTATGCGTCGAGACGACACGGAAGCGAACGGCAATGGTGAGGACGTCAATCACCCGTGATTGCGTGGACGGTGGATTCGGACGTGGAATTGTCATCTAAGACCAACTTTACTTCTTCTCTCTCTCTCTCGTTCTTTTCTCTCTCGTAAATGACTTAAAAGTGAAAATGAGTAACGTAACCTATAGCAATGCGTCACCCATTTTGGATCGGCACATATCACATGCTATTGGCATGCGAGATGTGAAGATTCGAAATTGTTTCTTTTTGGACAGCCTGAGAGTGACCGAGGGGGCGTGACTTGTGACGAGACGCGGGTCTGAATCTAGACGAAATTTTGACGGCATAACTCTGTTGTTCTCTGCTGCACCATTTTTGGGCGTGCAGTGGAGAACAACATTGTTATGCTGCCAAAATTTCGTCCGGATCCGGACTGCACATCTCGTCATGAGCATGCTCCGCTCAGTCACTCATGGGTGGGTTTAGAACCTATCTGTCTAGTTGTAGGGCCGTGACATGACATAACAATGAAACTAATAATGATTTGTCTGCTTTGAAGGTATACCGTTAAACATGGCTGAAGACCGCACTTGGATGTATACTGATTGGAAAAAGGATGGGAGGCACTCAGAGGAGCGGTTCACCAAGACGAATGCTTTCATAGAACGACTTTCTCGTTGTCAAACAACAGCAAGGTGCGGTGCCCATGTATTAAATGTCAGAATGCGAAGTGTTTCAACAAAGTGACGTCAACATATCACTTGTGTGGAAACGTCGTCATGCAACGTTACGAGTTGTGGACATTTCATGGTGAGGCACCTTCTTAAATCGTAGAAGATCGAGATGAGGATGACAACACTGGGGTCGATAGGATGGACGAGATGCTTGAAGCCATATGTGACGCCCTCAATTCTGTGGAAAACCACGGAACCGAAAACTAATGCATATGTGTGCCCAGGATGTCCATCACACATACACATACGTTCCACAAACTGAATTCAGATTATATATTACCACGAATAACAGAGTTTATTACAATACCTCATGAGTCTTGGACTCATGTTCACATCGGAAGTCTTTATTTCTACTCAGCGGAAGTCTTTATTCTAATGCGGAAGCAATTTAGCTAATGCGGAAGCAAATCTAAGCAGAAGTGGCTCCATCTCTACACCCTTCCACAGGCAAGGTTGAGAACAGATCACACGCCTTAATGCTCCACTTGGTCTTCATAGTAAGCTTCTCCTGCTGCTGATGATGAAATAATAATGCAAGTTTGAGTACAATGATGTACTCAGCAAGTGCGGGAAAAACATGATATGCAGCTCATAACAAGGTAGGTATAAAAAGGCTTATTTGCAGAAAAGCAGATTTATAAAACCATGATAAAACAGCAACTTAACTTTAGATGAATGTAATCCTAGCATGTATTAAATTACCAACATACCTCCATCGCTTTCCATGTTCCACCCGAACATTAACCAACTTCATTCTTACTCACGAATACCTCCTCGTATTCGCTACCATCTCACGAATACCTTCACGTATTCACTACCATCTCATCTCATAAACAACTTTGTCTCACACCGAGACCAATCTCGTTGCCATGACTCAACAGTCACGCAACCATCTTATCACCCGGACTCAACAGTCCCAAACCAAACCATAACATAATCAATAACTATAACCAAGAACCTTCCCAATAACCATCCCAATAACCATCCCAACTAATCATGGCAGTTGAGCCAGGCGCTCGTGACCGTAAGCTCGGCTATCATGATAGTTTTAGACTCTGTAGAGTTTGCACCTCTTTACCCACAAGTTTGTGATTTCGTCACCCGTCGGTGACTGCAGAACCTCCATTATACCAGTACACAACCGTTGGTGTATGGTCAAGAGATCACAAAATTGCCTTTACAAAGGGGTTACTAGATGTATGGACTCACTAAGGTTTCACCAGCAGGCTAGAATCTCCAATTCTCCCACTCACAGGCCCCCTCTTGTGCCATGCAGTTCCCAGGGCAGTCCTCACTCGACTCCCATTCCCCGCGCCTTCCACAGTCCATAACACTCTAGCAACTTACCTAATTACTCAGCTAAGCCACACCCATACTTGGCCTTGTGGTGGCACTGTTATCCTAGCATGTGCATGCATGAACCGGTCCTTAGATCTACGACAAGTATACCACCATCTCATGCTACCTCATTCACAAACCCAGTCTTGTCTAGATCACCCTCCGATCAATGTTCATTAACAACATCAGTTTCTCATATCATTACGAGTGCAGTTAGCTAGACACATCTATCTCGCTTCCGAATCCCATGGACTCAGCGAAGCAAAAAGCAAAAACCATACCCGACTCATAAACTTCCCTGGCGACAAGGGTGGTTTAACCAAAGCTAGTAAACTCCTATAAAAAGGGTTTCTCATCATGTTTGACTCAGTACGCACACACGTTTTGGCAAAACAAAACAGTTTCACCCAAAACATAGGATCAATATGGTCAAGGAGCACTTGCCTTGTTCTTGCGGTTCCGGTTGTTCTTGGATCTCAAAACCTTGTTGCTGCAGTTCGTCGTAGATAGCTCCCTGAGCTTGTCCTGCTCGGTAGGATCACGTGCATACAATATTCACAGCAATCAATATCATGCACAAACCTTAAACTAGATGCAAGGATGCATATGCATGCTATCCTATGATTAGTTTTATTAGATTGGTCTGTACGTGTTGTTGTATGACTTGCATGGATAAAGGTGTTCGGATCAAAGGTGGACGTGGTGATGATCTTGTCTTTAGATCAACCTGATCATCAAGTGATCTATCCATGAGAAGGCTTCTTTCGAAAGGAATCAAAGAACAGATGCAAAGAAAACACAACGATGTCGTAAGGTGGTATTAGAGACCTACTCTACGTTCTTCTTTGTCCCGAGGTCCTCCTCAGATCGTTGGGCTTTCCTTCGGCGTTCTTCCTTGCTGCACTCCGGCGATGGTCTACTCGGCGGGTTGGGACTTAGAGCTCTAAGTCATCGGCTCAGGAGTTGGAAAAGAAGTTTGTGGTTTCGGCCAGAGGTTCTGGGTTCTATTTATAATCGGGAAGAGAAGAGTCCTAATCTGATTATATCGCGAATATGAGTCCTACTCAGATCGTCGTTAGATCTAACATCTTATCTTTGGTTGATTCGGTATGGTAACGTTGTGGAATTCAGGTCGGTTTCCTTTACATACCGGTATTCTTACGCGTACAGATTCCAAAATCGCTTCAGAACCCGTTACCTTCGCGGCGATGAGCTCCGGAGGCTCCACGAGTCCACCGGGCCTGGTCTCTTCCTTTCCGCAGAGACGGGCTCCGGTTGTGCCGTGTGTCAAACGAGCAAGACTTCCCTCTTCCTCGGAGGTGAGCTCCGCGGGCGCCACGTATCCTGGTGGTCGGGACCTCCTCTCTTACTCGGAGGTGGCTCCGCGCACGCCACGTGTCAGTGCCGGACCTTTCCTCTCTTCTTTCCTCAGAGACGAGCTCCGAGGTTGACACGGGTCCAGCAGTGTCAGACCTCCCGGAGATAAGCTCCGGTGGCGACACGTGTTCGATAGCCCCGGAACTCTCGATGGTGAGCTCCGAGATCGACATGTATCCCGCGCGACCAGTCCTCTGATTTCCATGATGACTAGCTCCGGGGGCAACACATGTCCCACAGGGTCGTACCTCTCCCCTTTGCGGAGATGAGCCCCGAGCCTGCCACGTAGCCTACTTTAGCGGCGGACCTCTCCCCACTTCGCAGGGATGAGCTCCGAACACGCCACGTGGCCAGCGGGCCGCAAAAGTTGTCTTCGGCTCTTATTGGCTATCATTTTGATATTTTTCTCTGTTCCTACTTTTCTTAAAATGTTTTCTCTTCATAAAACATGAACATATGCTGTCACCAGAGATGAGGGTGTCACAAATCTACCCCCCTTAAATTGAATCTCGCCCTCGAGATTCGTTAGTAGTGAATAGATGGGGAAATTCTGCCTTGATATCCTCTTCACGCTCCCATGTGGCTTCAGCTTCGGTGTGATGGCTCCATTGTACCTTGCACCATCGAATCACCATGTTTCGGGTGACCCTTTCCTTTACGTCCAAGATTCGGACAGGGTGTTCCGCATAAGTCAGATCCTCTTGAAGTTCAAGTTCTCCCATTGATACTTGCTCCTCTGGTGCTCTCAAGCATTTCTTGAGCTGAGATACATGAAACATGTCATGTACGTCGGAGAGGTGGTTTGGGAGCTCTAGTTGATAGGCTACTTCTCCTCGCTTGTCCAAAATCTTAAATGGTCCGATGTAGCGAGGTGCTAGCTTGCCTTTGACGTTGAAACGTCGTTGGCCTCGGATAGGCGATACCTTAAGGTATACGAAGTCTCCAACTTCAAAGGTCAACTTCCTACGCCTATTGTTCGCATAGCCTTTCTGTCGTGACTGAGCAGCTTTTAAGTTCTCCCGTACCGTTTGGACTTGCTTTTCGGCTTCTTGTAGCACTTCGGGTCCAAACACCTGGTTCTCCCCGGTTTCGTTCCAAAACAGCGGCGTTCTACACGGTCTACCATATAATGCTTCGAAAGGCGACATCTTCAAGCTAGCTTGGTAGCTGTTGTTATAGGAGAATTCGGCATACGGTAAACTCCTATCCCAACTACGCCAACGTTTCAAGGCGCAACCTCTCAACTTGTCTTCCAAAATTTGGTTTGTCCTTTCAGTTTGTCCATCAGTTTGTGGGTGATAGGCGGAGCTAAAATCCAGTCGTGTATCCATGGCTTTCTGCAGCTTCTTCCAAAATCTAGAGGTAAACTGAGAACCTCGATCTGAGACTATCTTCCTCGGAACTCCGTGACGGCGCATGATCTGCTCCATGTACAACTCAGCTAATTGTGCGACGTTGTAACTGGCCCTTACGGGGATAAAATGGCGATTTTTGTCAATCGGTCCACGATAACCCAGATGGAGTCGTAACCCGACTGAGTACGTGGCAATCCGATGATAAAATCCATACTGATGTCCTCCCACTTCCATTCGGGTACCTTCAAAGGTTGCAACAATCCAGCGGGTTTTTGATGTTCGGCCTTCACCCATTGGCATGTGTCGCATAGGGCAACGTATTCGGCTATATCCCTCTTCATACCATCCCACCAATAACAAGTTTTCAAGTCCTTGTACATTTTGGTGCTTCCGGGATGCATAGAATAGGGGGAATCATGTGCCTCCTTCAATATCATGTCGCGGAGGTGTTTTATGTTAGGCACACAAATCCTTTTTCCTAGCCAAAGTGTACCCGTCTCATCTTCTTTGAAATCCTTCTCTATTCCTTGTCGGATTCTTTCCTTGATCTCCTTGATCTCCTCATCCGTTGCTTGGCCATATCTTATCTCTTGCTCCAATGAAGAGTGGATCTCCATTATTTCCATGTTGTTCAAGAATCCGAGGTGTAACCATTCAAACTCCTTGCGTAGTTCGGGTGGTAGCTCCCGAACCGTGAGTTGGTGACATGCTCCCTTTCGGCTCAATGCATCAGCTACTACATTGGCCTTCCCGGGGTGGTAGTTGATTCCAACATCGTAATCCTTGATGAGTTCCAACCATCGACGTTGCCTCAAATTCAAGTCCGTTTGTGTAAATATGTACTTGAGGCTTTTATGATCCGTATAGATCTCACATCGATGACCAAGGATATAATGTCTCCAAATCTTCAATGCATGCACTACTGCTGCTAGCTCGAAGTCATGTGTAGGATAATTAAGCTCGTGCTTCTTTAGTTGTCGTGAGGCATAGGCTACCACTTGTCCTTCTTGCATGAGCACACATACAAGCCCCTGTCTGGATGCGTCACAATATATGTCAAAGCTCTTGCTTACGTCTGGCAATACCAGAACCGGTGCTGTGGTTAGCCTTTTCTTGAGTTCCTCAAAACTTCCTTGGCAGGCTGGTGTCCATTGGAAGACCTTCCCCTTCATTAGCAACTCCGTCATAGGCTTTGCTATTTTAGAGAAGTCTTTAATGAAGCGTCGATAGTATCCAGCCATCCCAAGAAAACTCCGAATATCCCTCATGCTCTGCGGTTGGTCCCACTTCAGAACATCTCTCACTTTTCCGGGGTCAACCGATACCCCTTCCTTGGAGATAATGTGGCCTAGGAAAGATATTTCCTTTAGCCAAAATTGACACTTGTTAAGCTTGGCATACAATTGATGCTCACGCAATTTCTGCAATGTCAATTTCAAATGTTCTTCATGCTCCTCCTCACTTTTTGAATACACCATAATGTCGTCGATGAAAACCATGACGAACTTGTACAAGTACTCCATGAAAACCTTGTTCATTAGATGAAGTATGCGGGTGCATTTGTCAACCCAAAAGACATGACGGTATATTCATACGAACCATATCGTGTTCGAAAAGCTGTCTTGGGTATATCGGAGGGCTTAATCTTCAGCTGGAAGTATCCCGACCGAAGATCAATCTTGGAGAACACTCGGGCTCCTTTCATTTGGTCGAACAGGTCCTCTATACGGGGCAGAGGGTATTTGTTTTTGATTGTTACCTCGTTGAGAGATCTATAGTCCACGCACATCCTTTGGGTTCCATCCTTCTTATCTACGAAGAGCACAGGAGCTCCCCATGGTGACGAGCTTGGACGTATGAAACCCTTCTCCAACTGCTCTTGAATTTGTTTCTTGAGTTCTACTAGTTCATTGACGGGCATCCTATAGGGTCTCTTGGCTATGGGTGCAGTTTCGGGTACCAAATCAATGGCAAACTCAATGTCCCGATCAGGGGGCATACCTGGAAGCTCTTCCGAGAACACGTCCAAAAATTCCTGAACCACCGGAATGTTGTCCAATGTTGCTCCTTCAACGTGGTTCAAATTTGCCCTTTCAATGGTTTGTTGGGCTGACTCAAACTCGACATGGATGTCGTGCTCATTTGTCAACTGCACGCTTCTTTCAGCACATTGGATTACCCCGTTGTGCTTGCTTAACCAATCCATCCCGAGTATTATGTCAATCCCTTGGGAGTCCAAGACAATAAGGTTGGCAAGGAAGTCTACCCCCCTTATTTTAAGGCTTACTTTTGGACATACTATATTAGTCCTCATCTCTCCACCGGGAGAATTAACTAACATAGCGCCTTTTAAGTGGGATATGGGTAGGTGATGTTTGACAACATATTTGGATGATATGAAGGAATGTGATGCTCCAAAATCAAACAAGATGGTGGCTGGGTTGGAGTTGACAAGGAACATACCAATTACGACGTCCTCAGACTGTTGTGCTTCCTCAGCAGAGACATGGTTCACATTGCCGCGAGCATAGTTCTGCTGTCCCCAATTTCCTTGATTGTCCCCTCCGTTCGGTCGCGGGTTCTGCTTGGGCACGTTGCCTTGCTGTCCAGGGCCTCTCCTTGGGCACTGGTTCACGAAGTGTCCTATCTCCCCGCATGCAAAGCATGCCCTGTTGCCTGCGGCAGCAGGTACGTTGGGGCGGGGGTTTTGAACTGGAGTGCCATTGTTAGGTCGGGGCGCAGGAGGCATGGGCACACGAGGTGCTGGTGCAACGAATTGTTGCTGTGGTGGCTTACCAGGGCGGTATACAGGAGTGGTCGATCCATACTGCGGTGCAGGGGGCATGTACCGAGGTCGTACGTTGCTCCCTTGAGGCTGGTATGGCATCTTCCTCTTGCACTCTCGCTCGATCTCTCGGATCTTGTTTTCAACCACTATGGCCTTGTCAACCAGCTTCTGGAAGCTTACGTAGTCATTGTTGAGGAGTTGAACCTGGATCACATTGTTCAACCCTCTCATGAACAGGTACTGCTTCCTCTGATCTGAGTTGACATCTTCGGGGGCATACCGGGACAGTTGCATGAACTTGTTGAGGCACTCATTCACACTTTTCTGTCCTTGGCGGAGACCTTCGAACTCCTGCCTCTTGAGCATCATTACACCAGTAGGGATGTAATGAGAGCGGAAACTTTCCTTGAACTCAGTCCAAGTGATTGTCTCCGGGTTGACATGGGCGTTGCATAGGGCATCCCACCAGTCAGCAGCGGCCCCCGTAAGTTGGTGTGACGCGAAGAGAACCTTCTCTCGGTCATTGCACTGCACTATGGCAAGCTTCTTCTCCATGGATTTCAACCAGTCGTCGGCCTCCATGGGATCACTAGCTTGAGCAAAGGTGGGTGGTCGAGTCCTCATAAACTCTCCCAGTCTGTTGTGAGCCGGCGGTGGTGGTGGCGGTGGTGCCGGAACAGGGTTGTTGTTGGCCTGCAACTGACCCAAAGTTTGGATCATGGTTTGCATAAGCTGGTTTTGCATGGCCATCAACCTTTCTAGGTTGTTCTCGCCAGCTCCGGGGTTAACAGGAACTTCCTCGTGATCATCCTCTTGGGTGTCACGGACGTTCCTTCGGCCGGCGTTTCCTCTCACCATCTGTTAGAGAGATCAAAATAGAATAGAATGTTAGGAGGTTAGGTAGGTTCCTTCAACTATATGCATCAAGGTGAGTTGGACTATATATATATTAGCCCATATGAGGATGTGAGTAAGTGCCGAGACATCTCACACCTCTTTCTACTTATGTGTGGATATGGACAACGTTTTGAGACGTCCCACAACTCACACTAAGCACACAATCACAAATAATCATCACAAGGGGTCACACAACTCCTATTCAAGGATGGTTCCCTATGCCAAGGTGGTTTCAAGGCCAATCTAAGCGTCCTAGGATGCTTCCTTGGGTCACCGTGGCTTAGCTACCAATTTGTGTCCAATACCAATCTGTGACTCCTATTTAAGGGTGTAACCTACTGTTAAACCGTGGCTCTAATGTCAATCTAAGGTTTCTATCTAGGTGTGTAACCTACTGTCAACCTGTAGCTCTCATACTAATTTGTGACGCCCTCAATTCTGTGGAAAACCACGGAACCGAGAACTAATGCATATGTGTGCCCAGGATGTCCATCACACATACACATACGTTCCACAAACTGAATTCAGATTATATATTACCACGAATAACAGAGTTTATTACAATACCTCATGAGTCTTGGACCCATGTTCACAACGGAAGTCTTTATTTCTACGCAGCGGAAGTCTTTATTCTAATGCGGAAGCAATTTAGCTAATGCGGAAGCAAATCTAAGCAGAAGTGGCTCCATCTCTACACCCTTCCACAGGCAAGGTTGAGAATAGATCACACGCCTTAATGCTCCACTTGGTCTTCATAGTAAGCTTCTCCTGCTGTTGATGATGAAATAATAATGCAAGTTTGAGTACAATGATGTACTCAGCAAGTGCGGGAAAAACATGATATGCAGCTCATAACAAGGTAGGTATAAAAAGGCTTATTTGCAGAAAAGCAGATTTATAAAACCATGATAAAACAGCAACTTAACTTTAGATGAATGTAGTCCCAGCATGTATTAAATTACCAACATACCTCCATCGCTTTCCATGTTCCACCCGAACATTAACCAACTTCATTCTTACTCACGAATACCTCCTCGTATTCGCTACCATCTCACGAATACCTTCACGTATTCGCTACCATCTCATCTCATAAACAACTTTGTCTCACACCGAGATCAATCTCGTTGCCATGACTCAACAGTCACGCAACCATCTTATCACCCGGACTCAACAGTCCCAAACCAAACCATAACATAATCAATAACCATAACCAAGAACCTTCCCAATAACCATCCCAATAACCATCCCAACTAATCATGGCAGTTTAGCCAGGCGCTCGTGACCGTAAGCTCGGCTATCATGATAGTTTTAGACTCTGCAGAGTTTGCACCTCTTTACCCACAAGTTTGTGATTTCGTCACCCGTCAGCGACTGCAGAACCTCCATTATACCAGTACACAACCATCGGTGTATGGTCAAGAGATCACAAAATAGCCTTTACAAAGGGGTTACTAGATGTATGGACTCACTAAGGTTTCACCGGCAGACTAGAATCTCCAATTCTCCCACCCACGGGCCCCCTCTTGTGCCATGCAGTTCCCAGGGCAGTCCTCACTCGACTCCCATTCCCCGCGCCTTCCACAGTCCATAACACTCTAGCAACTTACCTAATTACTCAGCTAAGCCGCACCCATACTTGGCCTTGTGGTGGCACTGTTATCCTGGCATGTGCATGCATGAACCGGTCCTTAGATCTACTGCAAGTATACCGCCATCTCATGCTACCTCATTCACAAACCCAGTCTTGCCTAGATCACCCTCCGATCCATGTTCATTAACAACATCAGTTTCTCATATCATTACGAGTGCAGTTAGCTAGACACATCTATCTCGCTTCCCAATCCCATGGACTCAGCAAAGCAGAAAGCAAAAACCATACCCGACTCATAAACTTCCCTGGCGACAAGGGTGGTTTAACCAAAGCTAGTAAACTCCTATAAATAGGGTTTCCCATCATGTTTGACTCAGTACGCACACCTTTTCGCAAAACAAAACAGTTTCACCCAAAACATAGGATCAATATGGTCAAGGAGCACTTGCCTTGTTCTTGCGGTTCCGGTTGTTCTTGGATCTCAAAACCTTGTTCCTGCAGTTCGTCACAGACAGCTCCCTGAGCTTGTCCTGCTAGGTAGGATCACGTGCATACAATATTCACAGCAATCAATATCATGCACAAACCTTAAACTAGATGCGAGGATGCATATGCATGCTATCCTATGATTAGTTTTATTAGATTGGTCTGTACGTGTTCTTGTATGACTTGCATGGATAGAGGTGTTTGGATCAAAGGTGGACGTGGCGATGATCTTGTCTTTAGATCAACCTGATCATCAAGTGATCTATCCACGAGAAGACTTCTGTTCGAAAGGAATCAAAGAACAGATGCAAAGAAAACACAACGATGTCGTAAGGTGGTATTAGAGACCTACCTTATGTTCTTCTTTGTCTCGAGGTCCTCCTCAGATCGTTGGGCTTTCCTCCGGCGTTCTTCCTTGCTGCACTCCAGCGATGGTCTACTCGGCGGGCTGGGACTTAGGGCTCTAAGTCGTCGGCTCAGGAGTTGGAAAAGAAGTTTGTGGTTTCGGCCGGAGGTTCTGGGTTCTATTTATAATCGGGAAGGGAAGAGTCCTAATCTGATTGTATCCTGAATAAGAGTCCTACTCAGATCATCGTTAGATCTAACATCTTATCTTTGGTTGATTCGGTACGGTAACGTTGTGGAATTCAGGTCGGTTTCCTTTACGTACCGGTATTCTTACGCGTACAGATTCCAAAAATCGCTTCAGAACCCGTTACCTTCGCGGCGATGAGTTCCGGAGGCTCCACGTGTCCACCGGGCCTGGTTGTGCCGCGTGTCGAACGAGCAAGACTTCCCTCTTCCTCGGAGGTGAGCTCCGCGGGCGCCATGTATCCTGGTGGTCGGGACCTCCTCTCTTACTCGGAGGTGGCTCCGCGCATGCCACGTGTCAGTGCCGGACCTTTCCTCTCTTCTTTCCTCAGAGACGAGCTCCGAGGTTGACACGTGTCCAGCAGTGTCGGACCTCCTGGAGATAAGCTCCGGTGGCGACACGTGTTCGATAGCCCCGGACCTCTCGAAGGTGAGCTCCGAGATCGACACGTATCCCGTGCGACCAGTCCTCTGATTTCCATGATGACTAGCTCCGGGGGCAACACGTGTCCCACAGGGTCGGACCTCTCCCCTTTGCGGAGATGAGCCCCGAGCCTGCCACGTAGCCTACTTTAGCGGCGAACCTCTCCCCACTTCGCAGGGATGAGCTCCGAACACGCCACGTGGCCAGCGGGCCGCAGAAGTTGTCTTCGGCTCTTATTGGCTATCCTTTTGATATTTTTCTCTGTTCCTACTTTTCTTAAAATGTTTTCTCTTCATAAAACATGAACATATGCTGTCACCAGAGATGAGGGTGTCACACCATAAAACCTGAAATGATGGGGGGTCATCCTACAACGGAGGTTAAAATGTTCTTCAAGCTTGTCGAAGCTTCTGAACAGCCATTGCATGAACACACCAAAGTGTCGATCCTTAGTTTCATGACTAGATTTATGGCAATTAAGTTTAAGTATTCCTTCTCTAATAACCACTACAACGATCTCGTCAAATTGATCAGCGATGTCCTTCCACAGCCTCATAAATTGCCTAAAGATATGTATCAGTCTAAGAAAATGATTTCTAGGCTTGGTATGGACTGTGAGAAGATTGATATATGCCCAGACAACTGCATGCTTTCTACAAAGAGCATGCCAACGAGAACAAGTGTTTAAAATGTGATAAAGCAAAATTTGTCAAAGTTGTTAATGACGACGGTACAAAAGTAATGACTGAAGTCGAACAGAAGAAGCTTCGCTACTTGCCTGTCACACCTAGGTTGAAGCGCTTGTTCTCTAAAAAAACAGCCAGACACATGAGGTGGTACAACGAAGGTCTACGTGAGAACAACGGAATGATGGTGCACCCGTCCGACGGTGAGGCATGGAAAGCGCTTGACCGTTTCGATCCATATTTTGCCAATGGCACAAGAAATATTCGCATCAGGTTGGCCCATGTCCGCTGTTCTGTACAACTTACCGCCATCTCTTTGTATGAAGTACGAGTTCATGTTCCTTTGTCTTATTGTACCTGGACCGGATCATCCTGATTCACGATTGAACGTGATGTTGAAGCCGTTGATTGAAGAGTTGAAAATGTTATGGACAGGAATCGAAGCGTACGACTGTTACAAAAAATAGAAATTCAACCTTCGAGCTGCATACTTGTGGTCTGTCCATGATTTCCCAGCTTACGGCATGGTTTCTGGCTGGAGCACACATAGTCATTTGACATATCCGATATGTGCTTCGGACACGGAATGTTTTCGTTTAAATCATGGCGGCAAGATTAGCTACTTCGATTGCAGACATTGGTTACCGCCTAATCACATATTTAGACAACAGAAAAATGCCTTCAGGAAGGACACCGTTGTCAAAAAAGAACCACCGCAACGTCTCAACCGGTCGGAGATTGCTGAACAGTTGAGCAACTTAGTGGCAGATAAAGGTCGTCCTGGATATTTTGTTGGTTACGGAGAGGACCACAATTGGACTCATATATGTGCACTATGGGAGCTACCCTATGTGAAATCATTAATCCTAATGCATAACATTGATCTCATGCACCAGGAACGTAACATGGGCGAATGCATCACAAGCACATGCTTCGATCTGACAGGCAGAACAAAAGACAATATAAAGGCTCGTAAGGATTTGGCAGAGGTTTGTAAATGTCCAATTCTTGAGCTAACCAAAGCTAGTGGCAAACCATGTGCTTCTTTCTGTCTTTGACCAAAAGAAAAGAAAGAAGTCTTCGAATGGTTGGAATCGTTGAAATTCCTAGACGCTTATGCTGCTAGCCTGAGACGATCCGTAAATGTTAAGACTGAAAATCTCACAGGGTTGAAAAGTCATGATTATCACATAATCATGGAGAGACTTCTGTCGGTTATGTTTCGGGGCTGCCTTGACGATGCGGTGTGGAAGGTGTTGTAAAAGCCCAAGAAAAGGGACTTGCAAAAACTTTTATTCACCTCACAACACTTTATTGTGGATATCTTAGGAAATATTGTGAAGAGCAAGTAACCTCCATCAAAAGAGTGATTAGAGGGGAAAGCCTTCACTTTCACAAAGTAGGGTTTCTACACATGAACATGAGAGGTTGAGCTCACCCCTAGAACTTAAAAAGTCCTGAGAAGGTTCAGGCCAAATTTCATGTAAATCCAACACTTTTTGATGCACTTTTGGAGGTATTTGAAAAAGAGGCCAATTTGAATGTAAATTCAAATTGCAGAAACTTTCATCCCTCAAATTCAAAAGTTGGCTTCATATTCAAACTCAGCACATTTTTCTGAGTTGACCCACCAATTTTCATCCCCATTGGAGTTCATCTTGTCGGGAGCCAAATTTGCAATAATTCAAAACTAAATTTAAAATTCAGTTTAAATATGAAGCAAATTGGACCAACCAAATTTCAAATTGGAGAACTTAAATTTGAACCAAAACTTGGGGGCTAAGTCTCACATTAAATTGTGAGTAGCTGGTGGGATATCAAGCAAAAACAGAAAAGAAATATTAGAGAAAAAGGAGTAAAGGGGAGGCCCACAGGTCAGTTGCACATACGAGGGTGCAGTCGGTTGCTGCAGCCGACCTCTGCTTCGCGCGCAAGGCACGTGAGCGGCGGCGAGCCACCGAGGCAGCAAACGGCCACCTCACGGTGCCAAAGTTGCGGCTCAAAGGCCAGCGCACACCCCACGCCGCCCTTTCTCCTGTTTCCCGAACGAGGACAACACCCACCCGAGCTCTTTCCTCGGTTCCGCGCAAGAACAGAACGCCGGCCGCCGTTGATTCCCGGCGCCTGAGAGCTAGAGCCCGTCCCGTGCCCGACGAGCTACACAAGAAAGTTCCGCTCCGAGGTACTGATCACAACCGTACTGACCTCGCCCTCTCTCTAGCACGATCGAGTATTTGGGGGATTAGCGCGTCGGGGTGTTTAGAACCGAACCATGCGAAAATCCGGAAATTCGTAGCAAGTAAGCCACCACTCCTTAGACCGAGCTAAAGACGTGATCTAGACTCGCCCACGCGTCTCTGAGATCAGAAACCATCGAGTTTCATCGAGTATGGGCGACGTTCTTCGAGCTTTTTGCAGCGGCGCCGATTTGCGGTCTAGGTCACCGGTGAGGTCGTAGTTGCAGCTGTTTTCACGGAGATCGGTGCCCATATCCGTGATCAGCGGGTGTCAGCGGAGCTCCCCGAGCAAACCGCATCGAAAAAGGTACAGGGGATGTCGAGTTCGACATCGCCGGTGAGCTCCCGGCCGCTGTTAATGGCGGGAGCACTGTTCCGGCTGTTGTCACGCTCTGGTGAGGGCAATACCGTGTTCCCCAGGCCGAGATAGGCACAGGCGGCGAGAATCAGCAAGTTCCGAGGGCCGGAACCCCTCTCCGGCGAGAGCTCCGGCGAGCTCGGCGGCAGGGTCGCGCGGGTGGCTGGAGGAAGACGAAGGGGGGGGAGGCCCACTCGTCAGCGGCTGGAAGTAACGTGCGAGATTTTCTGTGGTCCAGGATCCAGTGTGGCTGCGCGGGAAGGAGTCTGTGGCCCCGTGTGGCTCGGCTCCAGTGGTCGACACGTGTGCGATGGACCCACCCGCAGGATTTAAACATTTTTGGAATTTCCAGATTTAGTTCAAACTTTAGAACCCCATAACATTTGCTAGTAAGCTCCAAATTTAGTGATCCAAATTGGGTTGGATTCATCCTGCATAGCTCTATACAAATATGCAACCCAATATGTATGAAACCTATTATTTAATTCTGGAAAATTCTTTAAAGCTTTTCAGAAAAAGAATTTTAGAGGGAGTTGGGTTCATCCAAAAATCCCCAAATTTTGTCAGAATGTTCTTTAGGATGTTAGTGAACCCATGTAAAAGTTTCAGACCATTTGGAGTTGATTTGATCAGAGCAATTCAAATTTGAAGGTGCTGTGTTCATTTGAATACAGAAACATTTTCAGAGAATTTCCAAAACTTAGAAATTCAGTTATGGGCAAATCTTAGCTCCAAAAATGCTAGGAAAATTTATGCAAACTCTATGAGCTATAATTGAAATTTTTGTTCACTAAGTTGGGCATGAACAGGGGTGTTACCTCAGAATTAACTCTTCTTTGCTTAATTGCTAATAGATTGATTCTGAGCAAACCACTCAATGAAAAGGTCTAATGTTTGGTCCAGAGGGTTGTCTTGTGACAAGGAACTCACACAAAAATTCTCAGCTCCATTGGAGCTCTGGATCACCCCTGTCCTGTTTAACCACTTGAGGGATTAATATGGAAAAGGGGGAAAACCACTTAGCACTTAACCATGTGCTTAGGTCTAAGCCCAAACCACCAACACCCAGTTAATCTTTAAATTCTTAAACAGAGTTCCAGTTGTTAGAGACTGGTTATTAGAACTAATAGCAGAAGTATTACCCTAAACTCATATGCATAGTCATTAACATGTAGTATATTATTAACGTGTAGTCGCTGAAGGCGAGGAGACTCCGGAAGTGCTGGACTTCCTTCTTCCGGACGAAGAACTAACTCCTGACCAGCAGCAACAAGGAAAGCCTCGGTTTGCATTAAACTATTTTTCAAGCTTTACTTTATGAGCACTTAGTGTGAAGTATGATTGTGCATTAGGTGTGGGATGGATGAATACCCCACTTGCATGACCAGAACTTTTCCCTAAGAATGAGGGTAGTGTCTAAGATCTCGAGTAGACAGGCTATGCTTAAAGATTCATAGGACTTCGGTACAAGTCGAGTAGTTGGAATCTACTCGCGAGTTAGGCTTGGGACACACGGGATTGGTTCGAGTGAAGTGAGATCACTTTAGTAATGAAAATGAGACTAGGCAGGGGTTAGGGCGCAGCAAGAGGAAGTCTTGTGTGCGCAGCCCGGCCCGTGTCGATTGAGGACCAATCCGTGTGCGGCCCTGCTGAACAAGTATTGAACGTACCGAAGGCATATCGGATATATAGGCCCCGATAAACCGATGTAGCCTAAACCTCCGGGCGTCGAGGCATAGCACACCGATTTATAGGTGTAGGTTGAGGGCAGCAAGGTGGAAATCTGCCAACGGGCATAGAGAGATGCTCCGTGTGGGGAACCTCCTGCTCGTTTCGGTGCGACCGGTTCGACGTTTGGGCTGTTGGGTGAAAGGTTGTCCCGTACGACATCGAGTGAGCGTGCTGTGCAGCTCCACGGGTGGGCGTACGTGACGTGCTCTTTGGGTTTCCCTGCAGGTGTATATCGAGTCGATTCGCCGTCCCTCGCGGTGACGAGTACCGCTTGTTCACTGCGTCGTAACATAGACTAATGTATGAAATGTTATGATTCAATCTTGCTGTTATGATATAATTGTATTGCTACGTGTGTGCCACCAAATATTGCTTACTAAATTTCCGATTTCCGAACTGTTAACTTGTTGCTAAAAGATGAACTAAGGAAGCACTTGTAGGCGTGTCCATTTGCTGCAATATTACTACCCTAAGTCATTGTACACCTCATGTAGAGTTTCATGCTTAGGTGAGTCGGTTAAGCCTTGTTGAGCCATCGTGCTCACGGTTTCTGCTTAAGTGTTTTTCAGGTGAGGAGCCACCCACGGACTCGGAGTACGAGTCCACCGGCGAAGTTTACCCTCCGTCAGGGACCACGGCTGAGTGGGAGCCGTACACGCCGCGCTGAGCTGAGACGTGCAGCTAGTGTGGGTTGCCCTAGGGCTGAGCAACCAACTTTTGCTAGATAGGCGGGCGTGAGTTGTACAGAGTAGACTTCCGATGTGTAAAATAAATACTAGTTTGTAACTGAAGCTGTACTTTTTTGTACAGTTCAGTTTGTTTTTCCCATGTAATATATTGTGTTCTTATGACGTGTGCTGTCGGGTGTCGCATCGCGAGGCACCACCCTCTGCGATCCTGGATGAGCGGATCCCGGTCCGCCACAGCCTGGTATCAGAGCTGCATTGGGGATAGCACAGTACTTAAGGACTGCATTATGGGAAAACTTAGGCTTACGGTGAGGATTTGGTAGTTGCCCATGTAAGGACTATACTAGCATAGTTACCTAAAGTGGCAAAGACTAACCTATGTGTTATAATTCTGAATTTCAATTATTGTAACGACGCACCTACGCTCTGGTAAGAATGGTAAGGAACGCCACCGAAAGCGGTTCAATTTCGGTTAGCTCTCCCTGACGAGGAACGTGGTTCAGGGATAGGTCTCACAGCTTGGTGTGAGACGTCAATATGAGACTCTTGGACTCTTCATGTTCCTGAGTTCATATGAAACGCTGATCCCTAGCGTGCATTAGGCAAGTAAGTGGAGACCCCATCGCGTGGTCAGTAACGCGAGAGTGTGTTCGTCTGAAAATAGCCCAGGAGGACATACGCAGTGCTTGCCATCGGCGTGCCCTGCAGGGCAGTAGGTGGTATCTGTTGGGTTGATAACATTCCCAACCGTGACGACCCGTTCATGACATACTCGGGTTCCCCGTCGTGTGGTGTTGAAACACGATCACGTACCTTGAGACGTGACCTAACTCAAGGACGGCTGTATGGCAATGATACGGCCGTTTGCATTTACTTTTAAATATGATCCTGCCTGAAATGAAAACAACCATTGAGTGCAACATTATTGTGTGGTTTTCTGCAGGTACTAACCACATATGTATCCGTGTAGTAAACGTGTGCGAGAGACCGTTTAGTGCCACACTTGAGACATATATGCCGGTATAATCCGGTTAGGATTTTCTGTTGTGGGGAACGTAGTACCGAGATATCATAGGCATATGCATGAAAAATAATGATAACAAGGAATTAAAATCACTAGTTTCAACATTTAGGACCCTGGTTGGGTATAAGAATGTGATAGTGGAGTAGGATAGTCAAAGGGATGAAAAACAGAGTGCTCTGTTTTGGGGCAGCAAGTTGCTGATCTTCAACAGGGCATAACTCACAGGTCTTTTAGCCCAGGGATGTGTGGTATATAGTTCTAAAAAGGTATTTAAGTACTCTACAACTTGGTTGTAGACTTCCAGAGCTCAAATACACCTTAAGATGGCTTAACTCCCAGAGAAATGTAAACTGTCCAGAACCAGGACAGAGTAAAACATTCTCTGGACTATTCTGTTTTTCGAACCTAACTCCCAGCAGAAAAATATAAAATTTTCATATGATACATCCTTATAAAGGGTAGAAGATTTGTTACATCTTTGCAATTCAAAGTTTCTGAAATTTCAGCACAGATTTCAGGGGAAACCAGAGTTGAAAACAGCAACTTCCCAAGGGAGGTGCTGTTAAAATTCTTCCAGATCCCATAATTTTTGAACCAGAGCTGATCTGAGGGCAAATAAGTACTCGTTGGAAAGATACTGAAGTTAACTTTAACTTTGGTATGCAGCTTGAGTCATGAGAATGCCCAGAACCAGATCAAAACTTGGAATATGTAGAAACTGGTCATTCTGACAGGGGAGTGACAGTTGAACTTATTGGAGAGGGCGTTGTACCCTAAGGGTGGTTTAAGTGATGACAAAGCGATAGTAATATCTCGTAGTGACCAAACCTAGTTATGGTGAGCTTCCAAAGAGGAGGTTCATCAAGTTGGATGTAACTAGCTTGTATTTGGTCTGGTAATGGTGTAGCTTGTGCAAAGTTATTACATTATCTACATACGAGATGTATCGCATGTTTTATTGTCATTATGTTTTACGCCGATATTTATTGAACTGCATGCAAAATGTTGCGGGACTGATGATTATTGTCGTATGGTTGCAGATGGTTCGCACTAGGACCGCGCACGAGGTTGGTGGCTCTAGCCAACAGGGAGGTGATGACTCCCAGCCACCGGCCCACGACAGCACCCCGCAGCAGCAGCCACCACCGCCGCCTCCGCTTACTTTAGCGGATGTGATAGCGGCATTGGTGGGTGGTCGTGAGGAGCAGACCGACCTGCTCCGCATGATCGTGCAGAATACGTCCCAGGCGGGGGGACGTCAAGATAGAGGGCCTCGTGAGCCCCAGGAAGTGTCGTACTCGGATTTCATGAGTACGCACCCTCCAGTGTTCACCGAAGCTGAAGAACCACTGGAGGCTGACAACTGGCTGCGGACCATCGAGTCCAAGTTCGGGCTGCTCCAATGTACGGAGCGGCAGAAGACTCTGTTCGCAGCGCAGCAACTCCACGGTGCAGCTGGTGCGTGGTGGGTGAACTATGTCGCCTCACGTCCGGCCGGCCATGCCGTGGAATGGGAGGAATTCCGGGAGGCGTTCCGCGCCTATCATATCCCTCCCGGGATCATGAAGAGGAAGTTCCAAGAATTCTTGGAACTGAAGCAGGGCGGGAGGAGTGCCCATGACTACTCCCATGCCTTCAACCATCTGGCGCAATACGCGTCAGACTATATCTCCACTGAGGAGAAGAAGCGGGAACACTTCTATCGGGGGTTACACCCCGAGATGAAGACACACCTCGTTCAGTGGAATCGCAGCACCTTCAATGACCTAGTCAATGCCGCGATCATGCAAGAGGACGCTCAGCGGGAGTTGGCAGCTGAGCAGAGGAAGCACAGCGCTCCACCTAGCAGTGGTGGTGGCGCGCCTCCGAAGTACCGTATGGTGTATCGGACACCATCCGGGCAGCAGTGGCATCCACCGGCGCGACCTCAGCGGTTCGGGGGACGTTCGTTTCAGTCACCTCCGTTCCGTCCGCCGATGCCACCACCAAGACAGCAGCAGCAGCAGCAAACGGTACCCCGGGCGTTTCCACCGCCACAACGTGTCCCGGGTTTCCGTCCGCCGATCAGCGGAGGACCGCCCCGTTTCACTTGCTTCACGTGTGGCCAGGCGGGCCACTTCGCGAAGGACTGTCCCCAGGGGCAGCAGAGCGGCGGGCAAGCCCAGTTCCAGGGCGGTGCTCGAGGCCGACCTCCGGTGAAGAAGGTTGGTCAGCGGACTAGGGGCGTCCGCAACCTCGACAATGAGGACGCCCCGGAGGGGGACAACGTGCTGGCGGGTACGTTTACTCTCAAAAATCAAGCCACCATCATATTGTTTGATTCTGGTGCAACCCACAGCTTTATAAGTGCATCCTATGTGGCTAAGCATCAAATGCAAGTCTTCCCAACCGACTGCACCTATATGATCTGCTCACCGGGAGGGAAGATCTCAGCAAATATGATGATCCCAAAGGCACCGCTGTGCTTAGGTGGGAAACTATATCCCACCACCTTGATAATCCTTATGGGGCAAAAGATTGATGCAATCTTAGGGATGTCATGGCTACAATACCATGGCACTGTCCTGGAGACTCGGACACAGACGGTTTATTTAAACTCTCCATTCCACCGTTCGCATTCTATGGTATTAGACACTCCAGTCCTGGAAGTTTTAGCAATTAATAATGCTGAAGCTCTCAAGTTAGAAGACATCCCCGTAGTCCGGGAGTATCCTGACGTGTTCCCGGATGATCTTCCGGGCATGCCACCTGAGCGGGATGTCGAGTTCAAGATTGAACTTGCACCTGGGACTACCCCCATATCACGGAGACCATATAAAATGGCTCCAAATGAGCTGGCTGAACTGAAAGAACAGCTCAATGATCTGTTGAGCAAGGGTTTCATTAGGCCGAGTTCCTCGCCTTGGGATGCTCGGCGCTGTTTGTTAAGAAGAAGGATGAAACCCTGAGGCTGTGTGTGGACTACCGGCCGCTCAACACCATCACCATCAAGAATAAGTACCCACTGCCCCGCATCGACATATTATTTGATCAACTTGTGGGTGCAAGTGTGTTCTCCATGATGGACCTTCGCTCTGGATATCATCAGATAAAGATCCGGGCGGAGGATATCCCGAAGACGGCCTTCTCGACGATATATAGATTATATGAATATCTCGTCATGTCGTTTGGTCTCACCAATGCTCCAGCACATTTCATGTATCTCATGAACTCGGTATTCATGCCGGAGCTGGACAAGTTCGTGGTAGTGTTCATCGATGATACCTTGGTTTACTCCAAGACAGAAGCCGAACATGCCGAACACTCGCGGATCGTTCTTCAACGATTATGAGACCACAAGCTCTACGCCAAGTTCAGCAAATGCGAGTTTTGGATCAGCCAAGTGCCATTCTTGGGACATATCATCTCCGCAGAAGGCATTGCGGTTGACCCAAGCAAGATAGAGCAAGTGCTGAAACGGAAAGCTCCCACTTCAGTCCATGAAGTCAGAAGCTTCCTCGGGTTAGCGGGATACTACCGGAGATTCATTCCAAGCTTCTCCAAGCTCGCTAAGCCGATGACAGAATTGCTGAAGAAGGGAACAAAATATGTTTGGAACACGGCGTGTGAAGGAGCGTTCCAAGCATTGGTGAAGCATCTCACAACAGCCCCGGTCTTAGCTCAGCCGGATACAACAAAGCCCTTCGACGTGTATTGTGACGCGTCCGGTATTGGGCTCGGCTGCGTGTTGATGCAGGAAGTACGTGTGGTCGCATATGTCTCACGCCAACTTCAGAACCATGAGCAGCACTATCCGACTCACGACCTTGAGCTTGCTGCCGTGGTGTTGGCGCTAAAAATGTGGAGGCACTATCTCCTGGGGAATCTGGTGCATCACTACACCGACCACAAGAGCTTAAAATACATTTTCACCCAGAAGGAGCTGAACATGAGGCAACGGAGGTGGTTAGAATTGATCAAAGATTATGAAATTGAAATTCATTACCACCCCGGCAAGGCGAACGTGGTTGCCGACACGCTGAGTCGGAAATCACATGTCCATCACCTCACCATTACACCGGTGGAAGAGGAAGAGCCGAGTTTATACTTGGTTCCTTATGGATCGCTGTACAACCTTGCCCTTATCCCTACTATTAGGGAGGACATCATGGCAGCTCAGAAGACTGATAAAGGCATGGCACATCTCCGGAGACGGATAGACAATGGAGAGATCAAGTGTTTCCGGAAGGATGATGAGGGGACGCTATGGTTTAATGACCGCATAGTCGTACCCCGAGATATGGAGTTGAGGAAAAAGATCCTCGATGAAGCTCACTTGTCCAAATACTCCATTCATCCGGGAAGTAACAAAATGTACCAGGATTTGAAAAAGAAATTTTGGTGGACACGGATGAAACGGGAAGTAGTGAAGTACGTATCCGAGTGCGATACGCGCCGACGAGTGAAAGCGGATCACGTGAAGAAATAAGGGCTGCTGCAACCCCTGAAGATCCTGGCATGGAAATGGGAAGATGTGAGCATGGATTTCATTGTGGGATTACCCCTGACTTCCAACAAACATGATTCCATCTGGGTAATCATCGACCGGTTAACCAAGACGGCTCACTTCATCCCGGTAAATACACGTTACAATGCCGGCAAATATGCGGAGCTATACATAGCAAAGATTTTTTGCTTATACGGGGTACCCAAGACAATCGTCTCGGATCGAGGTGCATTATTTGTATCTCGCTTTTGGGAGCAGCTACACGCTGCATTGGGTACCAAGCTGATCAGGAGCTCCGCCTATCATCCTCAAACAGATGGGCAAATAGAGAGGGTGAACCAAGTATTAGAAGACATGTTGAGAGCATGTGCCATCCACCACGGTAGGAACTAGGATGATCACCTACCGTTGGCGGAATTCTCGTACAACAACGGCTATCAGGCGAGTATCAAGATGGCACCCTACAAAGCTCTCTACGGTCGAAAATGCCGCACCCCATTAAATTGGTGCGAGTCCGGTGAGAGGGTCACATTCGGGGTTGATGTGGTGAACGACGCCGAAGGGCGCATTCGGACGATCCAAGCTAATTTGAAGGCCGCTCAATCCCGGCAGAAGAGCTACGCTGATAAGAGGCATAGACCGTTGCACTTTGACTTTGGTGAACACGTGTACCTCCGCGTGTCTCCGATGAAAGGCGTACACCGGTTCGGTGTGAAGGGGAAGCTCGCTCCCCGTTTCATTGGACCCTATGCTATCACCGAAAAGTGTGGACCAGCAGCGTATAGACTGGAGCTACCAGCATCCCTTGCTGAAGTCCATGACGTTTTCCATGTTTCACAACTGCGAAAATGTTTGAAGCATACAGTTGCTGTTCCTACCGAAGACATCGGCGAGCTGAAACCGGATTTAACATATGACGAGTATCTGGTGGAAATTCTTGATGAAAAAGCCAGGACCACGCGCAGCAGAACATTGTGGTTCTACAAAATACTCTGGAGCAACCACACCGCCGAAGAAGCGACGTGGGAGAGCGAGGAGTTCCTTCACTCAACTTACCCGGAGTTCATGGCATCTCAACGCGGGTAAGTCCCTATTACATCACTATCTCTTCTTTTGTAATCTCGGGATGAGATTCTTTTAAGGGGGAAGGGATGTAAAAGCCCAAGAAAATGGACTTGCAAAAACTTTTCTTCACCTCACAACACCACAGTTTTTATTGTGGATATCTTAGGAAATATTGTGAAGAGCAAGTAACCTCCATCAAAAGAGTGATTAGAGGGGAAAGCCTTCACTTTCACAAAGTAGGGTTTCTACACATGAACATGAGAGGTTGAGCTCACCCCTAGAACTTAAAAAGTCTTGGGAAGGTTCAGGCCAAATTTCATGTAAATCCAACACTTTTTGAGGCACTTTTGGAGGTATTTGAAAAAGATGCCAATTTGAATGTAAATTCAAATTGCAGAAACTTTCATCCCTCAAATTCAAAAGTTGGCTTCATATTCAAACTCAGCACATTTTTCTGAGTTAGCCCACCAATTTTCATCCCCATTGGAGTTCATCTTGTCGGGAGCCAAATTTGCAATAACTCAAAACTAAATTTGAAATTCAGTTTAAATATGAAGCAAATTGGACCAACCAAATTTCAAATTGGAGAACTTAAATTTGAACCAAAACTTAGGGCTAAGTCTCACATTAAATTGTGAGTAGCTGGTGGGATATTCAGCAAAAACAGAAAAGAAATATTAGAGAAAAATGAGTAAAGGGGAGGCCCACAGGTCAGTTGCACATACGAGGGTGCAGTCGGTTGCTGCAGCCGACCTCTGCTTCGCGCGCAAGGCACGGGGGCGGCAGCGAGCCACCGAGGCAGCAAACGGCCACCTCACGGTGCCAAAGTTGCGGCTCAAAGGCCAGTGCACACCCCACGCCGCCCTTTCTCCTGTTTCCCGAATGAGAACAACACCCACCCGAGCTCTTTCCTTGGTTCCGTGCAAGAACAGAACGCCGGCCGCCGTTGATTCCCGGCGCCCGAGAGCTAGAGCCCGTCCCGTGCCCGACGAGCTACACAAGAAAGTTCTGCTCCGAGGTACAGATCACAACCGTACTGACCTCGCCCTCTCTCTAGCACGATCGGCAAAGTATTTGGGGGATTAGCGCGTCGGGGTGTTTAGAACCGAACCATGCGAAATCCGGAAATTCGTAGCAAGTAAGCCACCACTCCTTAGACCGAGCTAAAGACGTGATCTAGACTCACCCACGCGTCTCTGAGATCAGAAACCATCGAGTTTCATCGAGTATGGGCGACGTTCTTCGAGCTTTTTGCAGTGGCGCCGATTTCCGGTCTAGGTCACCGGTGAGGTCGTAGTTGCAGCTGTTTTCACGGAGATCGGTGCCCATATCCGTGATCAGTGGGTGTCAGCGGAGCTCCCCGAGCAAACCGCATCGAAAAAGGTGCAGGGGATGCCGAGTTCGACATCGCCGGTGAGCTCCCGGCCGCTGTTACCGGCGGGAGCACTGTTCCGGCCGTTGTCACGCTCTGGTGAGGGCAACACCGTGTTCCCTAGGCCGAGATAGGCGCAGGCAGCAAGAATCAGCAAGTTCCGAGGGCCGGAACCCCTCTCCGGCGAGCTCGGCGGCGGGGTCGCGCGTGTGGCTGGAGAATAACGAAGGGGGGAGGCCCACTCGTCAGCGGCTGGAATAATGTGCGGGATTTTCTGTGGTCCAGGATCCAGTGTGGCTGCACGGGAAGAAGTCTGTGGCCCCGTGTGGCTCGGCTCCAGCGGTCGACACGTGTGCGATGGACCCACCCGCAGGATTTAAATATTTTTGGAATTTCCAGATTTAGTTCAAACTTTAGAACCCCATAACTTTTGCTAGGAAGCTCCAAATTTAGTGATTCAAATTGGGTTGGATTCATCCTGCATAGCTCTATCCAAATATACAACCCAATTTGTATGAAACCTATTATTTAATTCTGGAAAATTCTTTAAAGCTACGATGATACGATGTTAATGAGTTTTGATTTCGTTCAACTAAATTTGAAGCTCAATGTCCTTTCAGAGCAACATGTAACACCGGAGTTGTGAATAGGGCAATTGAAGCCCAAGGACGTGAAAGTAATTATTATGGGATCATTAAAAAAATCTTTGAATTCAGTTTTGTGGGGAATAAGGTCCTTAATGTAGTGTTCTTTGACTTCGATTGATTTGATCCTAACAATGGAACTCGAGAAAACCAATTTGGCATGGTAGAGTCAAACACAAGGACCTGCTACGAGGCTGCAAACCTTCGTCCTTGCACACCAAGTCGAGCAACTGTATTATCTACATTATTGTTTCAAAAAACTTAAAGCTTGGTGGGTTGTACACAAGGTGAATCCTCGTGAGCGGTTATATAAACTAGACAATGCTCGATACATTGATGATAGAGTTGATGTTGTTTACCAAGAACAAGAGTTGTCGGACTCTTTTGTCGTCGAGCCTGATTTAGGACTCGATGTCTTAGTTGGAGATGCAGAAGACATAGAGACTAGTGAGATGCGAAAATGCAAATGAAAAACGGCCAACTATTATGTGACGCCCAGTTCCGAAAACAGAACCAAATTAATGCATATGTGTGCCCAGGATGTTCATCACACATACACATGTAATCCACAAACTGAATTCAGAATATAACCACGAATAAATAGTGTTTAAGTACTTTATTACATTGACTAATTGTCTCACTCATGATTGTCTATCTTATTCTTGCAGCGGAAGTCTCTAAACGACAGCGAATACAGCTAAACAGCAGCAGGTTCCATCTTCAACTCCACAGGCATGTTGACGATAGTCCGCACGCCTAGTACTCCACATGGTCTTCGAAGTACTCTTCTCCTGTTGCTGATGTTTATCTGATAATGCAAGGATGAGTACATGCCGTATTCAGCAAGTGCGGGAAAAGTATGACATGTAGCTTACAACAAGGTATGGAATAAAAGGGCTCATTGCAGCAAGCAAATTTTATTTTACAAAACATGATAAAAACAGCAACTATTTCTAGGTGAGTTTAATCCCATCATAACCATGTTATATCAGCAACATTCCTTCATCATAATTCACCATTTATCAAGTCTCAACCAGCCATTAATCTTTCTCAAATTCGTCTCATGCTCCTAAATATTCATAACCATCTCATATTCATATAACCGAAGCCAAACTTGGTTTCATGACTCGAAACAGTCCCAAAACCAATCCCAATGACCATACCATAACCATACCGAATATCCGTCCCAAGTTTTCCCTCTAATCATGTGAGTTGGCCAGGTGCTTGTGACCGGAAGCACCACTATCATGATAGTTTTACACACTGCAGAGGTGGCACCACTTTACCCACAAGTTTGTGATTTTGTCACCCGTCGGCGACTACAGAACCTCCATTATACCAGTACACAACCGTCAGTGTATGGCCAAGAGATCACAAAATAGCCTTTACAAAGGGGCTACTAGATGTATGGACTCGCTGAGGTTTCACCGGCAGGCTCGAATCACCATTCTCCCACCCACGGGCCCCCTCTTGTGCCATGCAGTTCCCAGGACAGTCCTCCTCGACTCTCATTCCCCGCGCCTTCCACGGTCCATAACAAGCTAGCAACACACCTAATTAGTCAGCTAAGTCGCACTCATATTTGGCCTTATGGTGGCACTGTTTTCCTGGCATGTGCTGGCATGAACCGGTCCTTAGATCTACGGCAAGTAAACCACCATCTCATTCAGCAACATCCACGAACCAAGCTTGCCTAGATCTCCCCCGATTCCATGCTCATTAACATCATCAAGTTCTCATCATCATTATTCATATGAGTGCAGTAGCTAACCATTTTTTAATTCAGATTCCTGTATCCCATGGATTAAGCAAAACAAAAAGGAAAACGACCATACCCGACTCATCAACTTTCCTGGCGACAAGGATGGTTAACAAAACTAGTAAACTCCTATAAAAGGGTGTCCCATCAAGTTGACTCAAGCATATAAGTTTTCGCAAACAAAACAGTTTCAAAACATGGGATCAATATGGTCAAGGGGCACTTGCCTTGCTCCCGTGGCTCTTGTTGCTCAAGCGTCTCGAAGTCTTGGTGCTGTAGTTCTTCGTAGATGGCTTCCTGAGCTTGTCCTTCTACTCACAACCACACACATGCAAAATTTACAGCAATCAAACATTATGCACAAACTTTACTCAAGATGCAATGGTGTAGAGGAATGCAAATCCTATGGTGCTGTTTTATTAAACCAGTTTGTATGTGTTCTTGCATGTTTTAATGGGCTTTCATGGGGTTTCATGATGAACAAGGGTGTAGGGATCAAGTGTGTACGTGGTGATGATCTTGACTCAAGATGTAGATCAATTCCACCGTCAAAAACTGATCAAAACGTGATCGGTCCACGCGAAAAAGTTTCTGTTCGAAGGGAGCGAAGAAAACCGATGCATAGAAACAGCGACGACATCGTAAGATGGGTAACGAAGACCTACCTCACTTCCCTTTGGTGGCAGGTCCTTCCTCCTAGCAATGGCAGCAGCGGGGAATTTTTCTATAGAAGATTAGGGCAGCACAGATTGTCGGCTCTTTTCCAGCGACGGCGAGGCGTGACGGGGCTCGTCGGTGGGCTCACCGGTTGGGCTCACTGGCGACTGAACTCCGGTGAGGGGGGTCCAACTCAGCAAGTTGGGGCTAGGGCCTCCAAGTCACCGACTTGGGAGGGGGAAAAGGGGAAGAGTTTGCGGCCAAGGGGGGGGTTGTGTTCTATTTATAAGGGGGGGAATCCTACTCTAATTGGAGCAAAATGCTAACAAACTTTTCCCCAATTGATTTGGTGCGGCAGCAATGTGGGAGAAATTCCCCAAATGTGGGGAAAATTTGGGGAAATCGTGTCGGTACCCTCAGTACCGGGTACCCCCGCGCACAGGAGAAAAACCGCCTAAGGACCTCGCCCCCTCCGCAGGGGTGAGCTCCGAAGGCGCCACGTGTCCAGCGGCCGGGACTCTCCTCTCCTCAGAGGCGAGCCTCGGGCCTGCCACATGGCCAGCAGAGCTGGTCCTCGCCCCCCTCCGCAGAGGCGAGCTCTGAGGGTGCCACGTGTCCAGCGGGGTCGGGCCTCCCTTCTCCTCAGAGGCGAGCCCCGGGCCTGCCACGTGGGCAGCAGTGCCGGACCTCACCCCCTCCGTAGGGGTGAGCTCCGAGGGTGCCACGTGTCCAGGGAGGCCGGGCCTCCCTTCTCCTCAGATGCGAGCCCCGGGCCTGCCACGTGGCCAGCAGTGCCGGGCCTCGCCCCCTCCGTAGGGGTGAGCTCCGAGGGCGCCACGTGTCCAGCGTGGCCGGGCCTCCCTCTCCTCAGAGGTGAGCCCTGGGCCTGCCACGTGGCCAGCAGTGCCGGACCTCACCCCGTCCGCAGGGGTGAGCTCCGAGGGCGCCATGTGTCCAGCGGGGCCGGGCCTCCCTTCTCCTCAGAGGCGAGCCCCGGGCCTGCCATGTGACCAGCAGTGCCGGACCTCACCTCCTCCGCAGCGGTGAGCTCCGAGGGTGCCATGTTCCAGCGGGGCCGGGCCTTTCTCTCCTCACAGGCGAGCCCTGGGCCTGCCACGTGGCCAGCAGTGCCGGACCTCATCCCCTCCACAGGGGTGAGCTCCGAGGGCGCCACGTGTCCAGCTTGGCCGGAGGAAGTGTCGACAGCGCACTTCGACAAATTGGAATTGGCTCATTTCAGCTATCTTTTTCCCCTTCCCCACCATTTTTATGATTCTTTCTCCATTTCTATGCTTCCTTCCTCCATTTCTACTTCTTTTAAAATGTTTCTCTATATGAAAAATGTATGCAATGCATGGAAATGAATTTGAGGGTGTTACAAACCTATCCCCCTTAAACTGAATCTCGCCCTCGAGATTCGATAGAGTAGAGAATAGATGAGGGAATTCTGCCTTGAGGTCTTCCTCACGCTCCCATGTAGTTTTGGCTTCCGTGTGATGGCTCCACTGTACCTTGCACCAACGGATCACTTTGTTCCTCGTGACCCTTTCCTTCACGTCCAAAATTTGGACGGGGTGCTCCACATAGGTCAGATCCTCTTGAAGCTCGAGCTCATCCATCGGTACTTGTTCTTCCGGTACTCTTAAGCACTTCTTGAGTTGGGATACGTGAAACACGTCGTGTACGTCAGAGAGGTGCGTTGGCAGCTCTAGTTGATAGGCTACTTCTCCTCGCTTCCCAAAATCTTAAATGGCCCGATGTATCGAGGTGCTAATTTGCCCTTGACGTTGAACCGTCGTTGGCCTCGGATAGGCGATACTTTAAGGTACACGAAGTGATAGGAGGATGAGTCCCGATCTTCCGAGAGGTAGGGTAAACTTGATTGGGTGGAGATCTCGACGTTGATGATCCAAGGCTCCGAACGAACAAAACCCCGCAATCACTACACCACTGCTCCGTTGGTTATCACCCGTGTCACACGAATGACCTCGCCACGAAGGCTTATCCCTGCAAGCGCAATCAAGAACACAAGCAACAACGGAGAAGTTGCAATCAAAACTGAATTGATCACGAATTTGGGGTCTCACAACCGATGATCGGGGAACTGTTCAATGACAGATTGTAACTAAGCAAAACCCAGCTGTTTGTGACGGTGGCTAGGGGGTATAAAGGAGGTGGAGGATGACCAGGGGGTGCTGGGGTCGTGACCTAACCCTAAGACACGTACATAATGGACTTGGACTCGATACAAGGCCCAATGGCCCAACTAGGTGATGCAACACCCTGAAAGACTCTAAACTTTATATTGTTTCGAAGTTTCCTGTCGATTCCGAGCGAATTTTGACGTGGGTCCAGTTCCATTGGAAAGTTTATCCTCTCAGCTTTCCGTGCATATGTAGAACGTCAAAAACGGAGTCCGTATGCCTCCTGTGCATCCATTTTAAGGTGGACTGCTCCTAGGCCCGAGTTGGACTCGAGTTTGAGTTAGGCTCGGTCTCTAACTTCTTGTTGGTGTATTTTCTGGCCCTCCACGCCTCCAAACCCCTCTCCATGTATCTCCATGTCCTCTCCATGGTTCCTAATCATAATTAATCCATTAGGTAGCAACATACTCTCAAAATTCACATATAAAGAATTGTTCAGGAACGAGCTCACCTCTAAATTCACT
Source organism: Neostapfia colusana (assembly GCA_030760725.1). Lineage (NCBI taxonomy): Eukaryota > Viridiplantae > Streptophyta > Magnoliopsida > Poales > Poaceae > Neostapfia > Neostapfia colusana. Next base: position 1,975,733 of record JASWHV010000019.1, on the reverse strand, counting down.
TTTCGTGCTCGAGCTCTAGTAATTGGACCTTGCATGTCTACCATGTGAGTGTTGTATATATCTGCAGGAGTGATGTCCACATCATCCTCCCCCTGTTGCATTGGAGTCGTCCTCGACTCAAGCTCATCTTCTTCTCCCAAGTATGGCTTCAAATCTGAAATGTTAAATGTGGGACTAACCCCAAACTCGGCAGGCAACTCAAGTTTATATGCATTGTCATTTATCTTCTCAAGAACCTTAAAAGGTCCAGCAGCACGTGGCATGAGTTTGGACTTTCTCAAATCCGGGAACCTATCTTTTCTCAAATGAACCCACACCAAATCACCGGGTTCCAATTTTACCTCCTTCCTACCTTTACTAGCAGCAATGCGATACTTTTCATTCATTTTTTCAATTTGTAACTTAGTAGTTTCATGCAACTTAAGAATAAATTCAGAACGTTGTGTAGCATCTAAGTTCACAATTTCAGTATGTGGTAAAGGTAGCAAATCAATTGGAGCACGAGGATTGAAACCATAGACTACCATAAACGGACTTAACTTGGTTGTGGAGTGAATAGACCTGTTATAAGCAAACTCAATATGTGGCAAACACTCCCCCCACAACCTTAAATTGCCTTTCAAAACAGCCCACAACATAGTAGATAAGGTACGATTAACTACCTCCGTTTGCCCATCAGTTTGTGGATGACAAGTAGTAGAAAACAGCAACTTTGTTCCCAACTTATACCATAAAGTTCTCCAAAAGTGACTCAAAAACTTAGCATCCCTATCAGAAACAATAGTATTGGAAACACCATGCAAACGCACAACCTCATTAAAGAACAAATCAGCAACATGTGAAGCATTATCGGTCTTGTGGCAGGGTATAAAATGAGCCATTTTAGAGAAACGATCAACAACCACAAAGACACTATCCCTCCCCCTCTTTGTTCTAGGCAATCCTAAAACAAAGTCAACAGAAATATCCTCCCAAGGTGCACTAGGAACCGGAAGAGGCATATAAAGACCATGTGGGTTAAGTCGAGACTTAGCTTTGTTGCATGTCTTGCAACGTGAAACGTAGCGCTCCACATCACGCCTCATTCGTGGCCAAAAGAAGTGAGCGGCCAGCACATCCTCTGTCTTTTTAACACCAAAATGTCCCATCAAACCACCTCCATGCGCTTCCTGCAACAACAAAAGATGAACGGAACTAGCTGGAACACACAGCTTGTTAGCACGGTAGAGAAGGCCTTCACGCGGCAGGAATTTTTGCCACGTTCTTCCCTCTCTACAATTTTCAAAGGCATCTTTGAAGTCCAAATCAGTAGCATATAACCTCTTTATGGTTTCCAAACCAAAGATTTTATGAGAAAGTTGGGATAGTATGGTATAACGTCTAGATAAAGCATCGGCAATCACATTGTCTTTCCCTTTCTTATGTTTAATGATGTAAGGAAATGGTTCTATGAACTCAATCCATTTAGCATGACGTTTGTTCAGATTAGCTTGTCCTTTAAGATACTTCAAAGACTCATGACCTGAATGTATGACAAATTCTTTAGACCATAGGTAATGTAGCCAAGTTTGCAAGACACACACTAAAGCATAAATTTATTTGTCATATGTAGAATAATTCAGCAAAGTCATTAAAGAAGGCAACAGGTTTACCTCCTTGAATTAGCACTCCTCCAATGCCAATGCCGCTCGCGTCACATTCAAGCTCGAAGGTCTTCTCAAAATCAGGAAGTTGCAGCAATGGTGCTTGTGTGAGCTTCGACTTGAGAACATCAAAAGCTTGTTGTTGTGCTGGTCCCCATCAAAGCGGCACTCCATGCTTTGTCAACTCGTGGAGAGGTGCCGCAATGGTGCTGAAATCCCGCACGAAACGCCGGTAGAAACCTGCGAGACCAAGAAAACTCCGAACCTGTGTGACCGTAGTCGGAAGTGGCCAGCTCGTGATGGCAATAATCTTTGCCTCGTCCACCTCAATGCCCTGCGAAGTAACAACATACCCAAGAAAAGACACACGATCGGTGCAAAAGGTGCACTTCTCAAGGTTACCATATAAACGTGCATCGCGCAAGACATTAAAAACAGCACGCAAATGTTCAAGATTCTCATCATATGACTTGCTGTAAATAAGGATATCATCAAAGTAAACCACCACAAAATTACCAATGAAAGCACGTAAAACCTCATTCATCAACCTCATGAAAGTGCTGGGCGCATTAGTTAAACCAAATGGCATGACTAACCATTCATAAAGTCCGAATTTAGTTTTAAAAGATGTTTTCCATTCATCACCTAAAGCCATACGAATCTGATGATACCCACTACGCAAATCAATCATGGAGAAAATAACAGAACCACTCAACTCATAAAGCATGTCATCCAATCTAGGAATAGGATAGCGATAACGAATGGTAATGTTATTGAGGGCTCTACAATCAACACACATGCGCCAAGTGCCATCTTTTTTTGGAACCAAAAGAACAGGAACAGAACAAGGACTAAGATTCTCACGAATGTACTCGCGGTCCAGAAGATCTTGGACTTGTCGCTGAATTTCCTTAGTCTCGTCGGGGTCGGTCCTGTAGGCAGCACGGTTTGGCAAGCTCGCCCCTGGAACCAAATCAATCTTGTGCTCAATGCCTCGCACAGGTGGTAATCCAGGGGGTATGTCTGATGGAAAAACATCCATATATTCCTGCAAAAGGTTAGCAACAGCAGGAGGCAAGACAATGGATGTATCCTCAATGGAATATAAAGCATGTTTGCACACTAAAGCATAGCAAGTTCCATTAGAGGCATATAAATCATCAAGATCAGATTTAGTTGCAAGCAAAATAGGATTTTTCAACTTAATAGGTTGCTGAATTTCAGAATTGAAAACATCCTTTTGCTTAGCATTATTCTTTTTCTCCTGCTCAAATTGTACAATTTCAGTGGGACTCATAGGAAGCAACACAATTTTCTTGCCCTTATGCATGAGAGTATACTTATTAGATCGACCATGGTGAATAGCATTAGTATCAAACTCCCAAGGACGTCCCAACAAAAGAGAACAAGCATCCATAGGTACCACATCAAAATCAGAAAAATCATGATAAGAACCAATGGAAAAATATATCCTTGCTGTTTGTGTTACCTTAACCTTACCATTATTGTTAAACCATTGAATGTCATAAGGCGCTGACACGACCCCAATGGTCCTGTCGAGCCAGGATCACGCTGAGGGGTGCTGCGTTGCACAACACCGTATAACACACGCCAAAGGTACAAAGCGGAAGCGAAAGTTTATTACATAAACAGGTTTATGAACATGTTTACAGCAAAATAAATTCAGTCTACACTCGCGGGCGTAGACTAAGCATCAAGTGCACGTTCAGCCCTCGAACGTGTCCTTGCTAGCACACACGCACACTAACTCTGCGGCATGCACGACTCCCACTCGACGGGGTTCCCCTCCTGGGGTTCCGTCTCCTCTTCGGGAGTCCCTTCCTCATAGAACCCTGCAAAAGCTTCAAACACAAGCAGTGAGCACAAAGGCTCAGCAAGTCTGACCCGTCTCACCTAAACATGGAACTTCTACATGAGGGTAATGGGTTACATGAGGTAAAAATCAGTTGCAAGGACTCGCCTAATTAGTAGAACCTTACTTTCAAGTTTTAGCAGCAGGTTGTGGAGAACCTTACGCTAGGGCACATGAGAGAGCCGCAATCAAACAAGAAACGCATTTCTCTCATGTACTTTGCCCAAAGTTGAAAAGAACTTTAGTTAGCTCTAAGCTACAGCATATCATTAACAATCAATGTCCATCTTTCAATCAGCAACATTTTAACATGTGACTAGCCTGTTCTTTCTACGTCACGGTACAGTGAACAAGTGGTACTCACTGACCGCGAGGGACGGCAATTATAATCGATTTACACCTGCAGGATTACCCGAACAACCCGTCACGTACGCCCGTACTCGATGTTGCCTACAACAACCATCACGGACGCCGTACGCGACTACCTTTCACCCGTTAGCCAAATGTTGAACCGGTCCAATCGTCCCGAGCAAGAGGTCTCTGCACGCGCATCTCAGTGCCGCCAGCCGATTTACACCTCGAGCTCTCAACCTACCCTCTGAACGACCAGCTATGCCTCAACACCCAGCTACCGGAGTTACATCAGTTTCCCGGTTCCCATATAGCCGGTAGGTCTTCGGTACTGTTCTAGCTTGTTCAACAGGCCCGCACACGGCTCGGTCCTCAATCGACACAAGTGGATCTAGAGCACACTGGCCCCAAAGTCCTGCTGCCCTTAACCTCCGCTTGGTCTCATTTTCTTGCCATGTGTTTCATGTGCTATCTCTACCTGAGCAATGTGCCTCTAGCCTATTCTCGCGAGTAGTTCCAACTACTCGACTTGTACCGAATCCTACTCTATCTTAGCAATGCAATGGCTGACGAGGTTTTCAATCCTAAACCCAACCCATGGTTTTCTTGGCTATGCAGTGGGGCTTCCAGACAAGACTCTAATGCACAGAATAAAGGAAACAAGTATGTGCTCAAAACAATAAAAAAATTTGTAAAATGGTTAATGCAAACCGGGGCTTGTCTTGCTGCTCTTGGTCGTAGGCTAGCTGTTCCTTCGGAGTAACGAAGTCTAGGACTTCGGGTTCCTCCTCGACCTTAGCGACTACATGATAAGAGCAATATATGTATCAATTTAAATGCATTGGTATTAACTTTGAAGTTGTGAAGTCTATAATTCTTGCTAGACAGACCTAATGACTGTAAAACTTTTACTGTGGCTTAGTTACAATCTAAACAGAGACTTGGTCAAGTTTTAGTTGCAGCAAAGCTCAATTGAGCCCTCCACAATTAATTATGTCCTTGACCTTAATTAAAGGCTTTTAGGGTGTTCTAAGGATTTTCATGAAACAAACTATGACTTTCTGAAAACTAGATTTTCAGAGGGTTCTAATGGATTTGGTCTCACTTAATTTGGGGGTTCCTAACTAAAGATATGAGCCAAACAATTTCAGAGAAAATTCTGAAAATGTTTCTGAACATTTTCTATTTTCTCTGGGACAGTTTCACTAATCACACCATTAGGTGGATTAAATGAGCTCAAATGGATCTGAAATTTTTATGGTAGTTCAAGGATATTTTGGTGAACATCTCAGCAAAATTTCAGGATTTTCCTCCAAAGGATTCTCCAGTTAAAATTCCTAACAGTTTAAATTTTGAGGAATTAATTCTGGAGAAATAAGGAATTTCATGAAGTGAAACTTGATTTTATGGAAAGTACTCAGAGAGCTGAATCCATCAAAATTTGGTTCACTCAATTTGGAGCTTTCTAGCCAAAGTTATGAGGATTTGAAGTTTGAAGGAAATCTGAAAATCGGGGAAAAGTTTAAACTCGCGCGTGGGCCCAGGGGACACGCGTCGCACGCTGAGGCGACAGCACACCGCGGCCCACAATGATTTTACGCGCCAGCACACCCGATCTCGGCCGCAGCCGGATCCCGATTCAAAATATCTCCCGCTGACAGCTGGGGTCCACCCCCTTCTTCAACCTCGCGACACCCGCGCCCCGCCGCCGAGGGATCTCGCCGGAGAGCTCGCCACCGGCCGCTGTACAGCTCCAAACTTCTCGATTCTGGCCGCCCCTGCCTACTTTTACTCGGGGAACAGGATCCGAGGGTCAGCTGCTCATGACAACGGCCGGAGCATGGTCGGCGACGAGCCGCCACCTCAGAACGACTTCGGCCATGTCGGCTGACTACCCTAGCACCTCAGCTACTTGGGAAACCGGTCGGGGAGCATCAGTGGACCTTAGAGAAGGTCGACATGAGCTCGAGGCAGCTCGGGGAAGGCCCGAAATAGGTCCTCACCGTGCGCCTGATGCCGCCCGTTCATTCCGCCATTAGTAGACCTCAAATTAAGCCGGGCACAGAGGTTCTCCGGCCCAGAGTTGTGAAGGCAACTTGTGCGTTACCGTGTCTAGCTCGTGTGAGAGCGGCTTGAGGCCCTCTAATCCTTTCTAGAGCACGAATTAAACAGAATCGTACCCGAAGGTCGTTCTGCACACAGAAAGGGAAAAAGTGGAAATTCGCCACCGGTGAGCAACCACTCGAGCTGTGGCTCGGGGATGAGCAGCACCGGTCACCCGCGCGTCCAAGGGTGCCTTGGCTCGGGCGTGACAACGCCCTGGTTGGGCTGTCCACGAGAGCCCGAGGTGCGGCGGTTCCAAGTCCCGAATTTGATCTTTCGGCACAGCCGATATCAATCGGTTTCAACCGAATTCTAGCAACGGGGAGGATGGAGGAAGGTCTCTAGTACCTTGCTGGGGCTCTGGAGTGGACGGAGGGAGCTGCGATCGGCATTCTCCGATCAAGTCCGAGCTGCGGAAGTTTTCGGCCGGCGCTGAGTTCTTGCGGGTAAGAACGGCGGTGCCTCGGCCGAGGAGGGGGGCAGGCGCCTTAAGAAGGCTCTGCACCGCCTCACGCCCGCGCGTGGGCAAGCAGCTGCTGGCGCGGCGGCTGCCCTCGGTGGCGCTCACCGCTGCGGCTCGGCGACCCGAGTGAAAAAGTCTCAGTCGGTTTGATCTGAGCAGTGGCTGACATGTGGGTCCCACCTCCAGTTTTAACCTCTGAAATTTACTCCTAATCACTGTTGTAAACAGTGAACCCCATACTACCCTTGGCAATTCAAATTATTCACCCATGAGCCATTTGAATTGATCAAAGTTCAAATGAGGTTTGGTTTGAATGAATTTCAGCACAAGTTCAGTTTGAAATTCAAATAAAGTTTGAATTTCTCCCCCTTAGCTCATGTCAAGATCAACTCCAAATGGAGTGAAAATTGGTGTGTGAGCTCACAAAAATGTGCTGAGTAAGAATATGCCTCCCACTTTTAAATTCATGCGATAAAAACAGTTTGAATTTGAATACGGTTTCAAACTGCCCTCTTCCTAACTATATCCAAACTGACCTCAAAAAGGTTTTGAATTTGGGTGAAACTTGGCATGGACATCCTTAGTAAAGTGTAGGAGTTTTCATATGTCCAGCCCATCTATATCACATGTGGGAAATACCACTTTTGCAATGTGTGAGTTTGTTCTCTAATGAGCATGTTGATAATTGTTACTTGCTCTTCATTTGTGTTCATCATTCTTCCTCAAATGAGGTGTGTGGTGTGGTGATGAACACTGCAAATGTGTGTCAAAAACTGAGGCCCTTACATTCCTCCCCCCTTAAAAGAATCTCGTCCCGAGATTATAAGGTGAAAATGAGAGAGAGGACGGTGGAAAATTACCGGATATGCGACGTGAAAAAGTCGGGGTAGTTAGTGCGAAGGAATTCTTCGCTCTCCCATGTCGCTTCGTCTATGGAGTGATTACTCCATAGAACCTTGTAGAACCACAACGTACGGTTGCGTGTGGTTCGGGCCTTTTCATCAATAATCTGCACCGGTTCCTCCCGATAGGTGAGATCCGGTTGCAGTTCTTCAATGTCTTCCAGCTGAACGGTAGTTGATAGCTTGAGACATTTCCTCAGCTGGGAAACGTGAAAGACGTCGTGCACACCGGAAAGTGCTTCTGGTAATTTCAACCGGTATGCCACTGATCCATATCTTTCGGTAATCTGGAATGGACCGATGAATCGGGGTGCCAACTTTCCTCTCACCCCAAATCTGTTTACGCCCTTCATTGGAGACACCCGTAGATATACGTGATCTCCAACTTCAAATTGTAATGGGCGCCTTCTCCGGTCCGCATACTGTTTCTGATGGGATTGAGCGGCTTTTAGGTTCGCTTGAATTAGTCGAACCTTTTCTTCCGCGTTGTTGACAAGGTCAATCCCGAAGGTAACCCTTTCGCCAGACTCACACCAGTTCAATGGTGTGCGGCATTTTCTTCCGTGTAGCGCCTCGTAGGGCGCCATCTTGATGCTGGCTGGGTACCCATTGTTGTACGAGAACTCGGCTAACGCCAAGTGATCATCCCAATTCTTGCCGTGGTCAATAGCGCAAGCTCGTAGCATGTCCTCTAGAATCTGATTTACCCGCTCGGTTTGTCCATCCGTCTGTGGGTGGTAGGCTGAACTACGGATCAGCTTCGTCCCCAAGGCAGCGTGCAGCTGCTCCCAAAAACGGGACACAAATAAAGTGCCCCGATCCGAAATGATAGTACGGGGTACGCCGTACAAGCATAGGATCCGTGAGATGTACAGTTCAGCGTACTTCTTGGCGTTGTAGTTGGTGTTGACCGGGATGAAATGGGCAACTTTGGTGAGCCGATCGACGATCACCCACACCGAATCATGTTTCTGTAAGGTGGTGGGTAAACCGACGACGAAATCCATGCTCACGTCCTCCCACTTCCAGGCAGGAATGCCCAGTGGTTGCAGCAGTCCCGGTTTCCGCATATGATCTGCCTTCACCCTTCGACATGTATCACACTCGGACACGTATTTTGCAACCTCGCGCTTCATCCGTGTCCACCAAAACTTCCTTCTGAGTTCTTGATACATCTTGTTACTGCCGGGGTGAATAGAGAACTTTGATAGGTGAGCCTCATCAAAGATCTTCTTCCGTAGTTCCGGGTTTCGTGGTACGACAATCCGGTCCTTGAACCATAGGACGCCGTCTCCGTCCTTCCGGAAACATTTCAACTCCCCACTGTCTACACGTCTCCGTAAATGTGACATGCCCTTGTCATTCTTCTGGGATGCCACTATCTCTTCACGGATGGTGGGGATCAAAGCTAGGTTGTAGAGAGCTCCGTGTGGAATCACATGGAGTGGTGGTTCGCTCTCTTCCAACGGTGTGATGGTCAGAGTATTGACGTGTGACTTGCGGCTCAGCGCATCTGCCACTACGTTTGCTTTGCCCGGATGATAATGGATCTCTATTTCATAATCCTTTATCAGTTCTAACCATCTTCGTTGCCTCATGTTCAGCTCCTTCTGAGTGAATATGTACTTGAGGCTTTTGTGGTCGGTATATAAATGTACGAGGTTACCGAGTAGGTAGTGCCTCCACATCTTCAGTGCAAGTACCACGGCAGCGAGCTCCAAGTCGTGAGTTGGATAATTTTGCTCATGGTTTCTAAGCTGCCGTGATCCATAGCGACCACTCTTCGGTCTTGCATCAGCACACACCCGAGCCCAATGCCGTATGCATCACAGTACACATCGAACGGTTTTGTTGTGTCTGGCTGCGCCAAAACCGGTGCTGATGTCAGGTGCTTGACTAAAGCCTTGAATGCTGCTTCACATGTTGGACTCCAAACATATTTGGTAGCCTTCTTCAACAGCTCTGTCATTGGCCTGGCAATCTTTGAGAAGTTCGGGATAAACCTCCGATAATATCCCGCGAGTCCGAGGAAACTCCGTACCTCGTGAACAGTTCTCGGGGATTTCCAATTCAGCACTTGAGTGATCTTGCTCGGGTCCACAGCGATACCCTCCGCTGAGATGATATGCCCGAGGAAAGGCACTTGCGATATCCAAAACTCGCATTTGCTGAATTTTGCGTATAACTTGTGATCCCGCAGCCGTTGCAAGACTATACGCAGATGTTTCTTGTGATCTTCCTCCGACTTGGAATATACCAGGATGTCGTCGATGAAGACCACGACAAAATTGTCCAGCTCCGGCATGAATACCGAGTTCATTAAGTACATGAAGTGAGCTGGAGCATTGGTGAGGCCGAAGGACATGACCAGGTACTCATAAAGTCCGTACCTCGTTGAGAAAGCCGTCTTCGGAATGTCCTCAGCCCTTATCTTAATCTGATGGTACCCGGATCTTAAATCCATCTTGGAAAAGATCTTTGCTTCGACCAACTGATCAAACAACATGTCGATCCGTGGCAACGGGTACTTGTTCTTGATGGTTACGGCATTTAATGGATGATAGTCCACGCAAAGCCGCAACGTCTCATCCTTCTTCTTGACAAATAATGCTGAACATCCCCATGGTGAGGAGCTCGGCCTAATAAAACCCTTCTCCAGAAGGTCCGTGAGCTGAGTCTTCAGTTCCGCCAACTCCTTGGGCGCCATCTTGTACGGCCTTCGGGATATTGGCATGGTTCCCGGTGCAAGTTCAATCTTGAACTCCACCTCTCTATCGGGTGGCATCCCCGGCAAATCGTTCGGGAATACATCAGGGAACTCTCGGACCACTGGAATGTCTTCCAATCTGATGGTTGTGGCTTGATAGACACTTGGAAGTTTTATTTCTGGATTGTCCAGAAATAATGAGTGAGACTCGTGCACTTCGGAATGCAAGTGCACGACTCGGAGGACGGTGTCTAAAACAGCGCCGTGGCGGGTTAACCACGACATCCCTAAGATGACATCGACCTTTTGTCCCTCTAAAATTATGAGAGACGTAGGGTAAACTCTACCTTCTAAGCACAATGGCGCTTTCGGGACCATCATGCTTGCTGAAATTTTTCCCACCCGGTGAACAGATCACATAAGGACTATCGGTGGGTAGTATTTGCAAGCTATACTTATCAATGAAAGCTTGGCTAATGAAACTATGCGTGGCGCCTGAATCAAACAGTACTATAGCGGGATGCTGGTGGAGTTGGAACATACCCGCAAGGATTGGCTCGCCCTCCGGCACGTCCTCAATGGCAAGTTGGTGGACAGTGCCGGGCCTAGGGTTTGCCTGCCGCGCATTAGTAGGGTTCCGGGGTTGATTCCTCCCCGGAAACTGTGGTGCCACTCCGCCGCCTTGCCTCTCCGGGCAACTGCTCGCGAAGTGCCCTGGACGACCACACTTGTAACATGTGGCCGCTGCTGGTGGAGTGCTCGGTGGATGAAAGCCCGGCATGCGTTGCGGAGGTGCAAACGCACGCGGCATCGCCCGCTGCTGCTGTTGTTGTTGCGGTGGTACTGGCAGTGCCGGCCGGAATGCCGGTGAAGAATACGGCCGACTGCAGAACGGCATCGACCGCTGTGGTGGCTGCCAGCGTGGACCTGATGGTGGGCGATTCACCATCCGAAACTTCTGAGAAGGACCGCCTCCTTCTCCGCTGCTCTGCGGCGCGCTTCGCTTTCGCTCTGCCGCCGCCAACTCCTTACCGGAGTCCTCCTGAACAATCGCAGCATTGATGATGTCGTTGAGGCTGCCGCGATTGAACATCGCCAACTTGTCCTTCAGGAGTGGGTTAAGCCCCTGGTAAAAATGGTCCCGCCGCTTCTCGTCGGTATCAGCATGATACGACGCATATAGCGCGAGATCGTTAAACGCCCTGGAGTATTCCAGCGCGTTCTGGCTCCCTTGTTGCAGGTGTAGGAACTCCTGCGTCTTCCTCTTCATCAGACCTGGCGGTATATGATAGGCCCTGAAGGCCGTCCGGAACTCCGCCCAGGTCATCACTCGGTCGGTGGGCTGTGAAGCACAAAAGTTGGCCCACCACGCGCTCGCGGATCCTTGAAGCTGCTGGACCGCGAACTGAGTCTTGCGCTGCTCGCTGATTTGGAGCAGCCCGAACTTCATTTCTATGGCGCGGAGCCAGTTGTCCGCGTCAAGTGGTTCATGCACCCTTGAGAATACTGGGGGATGAGTCGCCAGGAAGTCGGAGTAGGAGCTCTGTTGGCACTCCTCACGATCTTGACGTCTCTCTGGGCGAGCCGTATTCGCAATTAAAGTTTGCAGCAGCTCCGTGTGCTGCTGATGTGAACCCGCCATTGCCGCGACAATGTCGGCCAGTGTAACCGTTGGCAGTGGCGGTGGCGGTGTTTGCTGTTGCTGTTGCTGCTGCTGTCCCGAGTAGTCCTCGGGAGGTGGTTGGGAGGTCTCTCCCCCTTGACTGGTACCCCCAACGTCAGGGTTGGCACGAGTACGCGTCATTCTGAAATTCAAAACAGCAGCGATTAGCACATGTCTTACTTAAAATTCCATAAGCAACGGTAGGTATTGAAGTGACACATGATTAATTTGCACAACATTCACATATATTGATAAAGCATAAACTTTATACAAGATACATTATTCTCGGATCTCCGAGAAGTCGTGTTCATGTCGTCACTACTTATACATACGCTACTGTCTACACGACATGTCTCCGATTACAAAAGTTGGGTTACGCTACCCTAGCTGCCCTACATGGCAACTGTAACCCTCTACTCGGAGTAGAACCTGACCTCCTGCGGGTCGTCCTCCTCCGGTACTTCTGCTTGTGGCTCTGGATCTACCACCTCTTCTCCCATTCCGGGTTCTCCCATTGCTGGAAGACCCAAGACCACCGGTATGCCTAACACCGGGGGCACGAGGTCCTGCAATGCATGCACCTCGTCCATAGCCTGGTTGTAGTCCTCTTCCCAGCCTTGTCCTTCCTCAATAGCGTCGTCCCGCTCTTGAGCAAGGTCCTCATTCTGCTGGGTTAGGGTCTGCACCAGTTCTTGTAACGCCGCGATGTCAACACGGCTTTTCTTCTTTGCCTTCTTCAGACGACGCAACTGATTGTGTTGTTCATTCAATCGCTTGATCGTCGGAAGGAGCACATTGCGGAGTGTGCTGTGAGCACTCTCGAAATGATCTCCACGGCTTGTGCTCTCCTTGAGCTTTGTGGCGAGATGCTCCGTATGAACAGCTTGGCTGTCCATCACGGCGTTTCCCGCCCTCATCTGGAGGCTGAGATTTGCCTCCGCGGGGTTGTACCTTGGGCAACTCGGGTCTGTTGCCTCCAGGTACCTCTCTTCCCACACATGCTGAGCTCGTCCCTCCACCGGAACGAGTGCGTATGGAGTGCCCTCCATAGCCTGCATGTGTAGTTGGCAGAAACGTGACATAGTGTCACGGGCTGCCACTTGCCACACCCCTTCCGGTTGTCTTCCTCTCACCGTGACGGTGAATGGCACCCAACCGGGTGGCGTAGGTCCTGCAGGAACCTCGACATGGATCGTCCACGTCTTGTTCCCCTCTTCGCCTTCTTCCTTGGCGAAGTATTGCGGCATCTAGTTGTACCCGAAATATTGGAGCATTTGCCACAATGCTTCCGGGTAGCCGCTACGGTCAGAACAGTGGGAAGCCACCCACCCGTTCTCCAATTGTTTATCTGCTGCCATCTGTAAAAATATATTTGAGAAATGTCAAATATTTATTTAAACAGTAAACCACTGAGTTATAACATAAGATATGTCATTGAACCCATAAAACTTGGAAACATAGTTCAAATTTTAAACAAATTTGACTGCTGATCAGCTGTTCCCATGACAGCCCTGACCAGTTTCCATTTCAACCTGATTTAGGTCATGTTGAAGGCATAACCAATTCTGGAGCTCAACATCAAAGTTAAAGTTAACTTCAATAGCTTTCCATAAAGTATTTGGTTGTCCTAAGATCTGTCCTGGTTCAAAAGTTATGAGATGTCAAAGTTAACAGAATTCCTGGAGAAAATTGGACAGCACCTCCCTGCTTTAGGTACTGATTTGATCCAAGAATACCAGTTCATTCTTTTCCTAATCTGACAACACTTTCTGTTACAAAGTTGTAACCCCTCTCATAAGCTTTCCAGAACTACCTCATTTCCTATTTTTGGATTTTTAAGCAGGAAGTTATGCTTAATTTACGGAGAGTTTACAGAGAGTCTTTGCTCTGTCCTGTTTTCTGGACAGTTTCAACTCTACTGCATTTTTCGAGTGGTTAAGGGATGAAACACCTCTGGACCTAAACAGAAGAGTTGTAAAGATTTTCCAACGCTTTCCAGAAATGTATCATACGACCCCAACCTCGAAAGAACTCAACCTCTAACCTCTGATTAACTTCAGCCTTGATTCAGCTGAAAACAGAGTGCTCTGTCCTTAACAACCTATAACTTGAAAACTTGTTAACTTTGAAGACCCTGTTCAAGGGAAGGAGTTACATCAAGTTTTACTACTTTGGATAAAAACCTTCAAGTTTTTAAATGAAGTTATTTATTTAATGGGGTGTGACGTCGATGCGTCACCAGATTATGTCGGTACTACGTCCTCACAAAGGAAAAACCTATACCGGACTTAGCCGGCTTCGTTAGTTCAGTGGCACTAAACGTCACTCGCACACGGATGCTACACGTCTACTGTTTCGTGGTCAGGCTACCTGCAGAAACTCAAACAATCATCAGACTCGGCTGCACACCGAGCCCGGAATCCATACAGTTAGTACACCCGGCCGTCATCACTCGCCCGGATGTTCTCAAGCCAAACACGCCTTGAGCTACGTGTTCACGTTTCAGACCACGTGACGGGGTCTCCCAAGTTGCACCACGCACGCCAGGGACAGACGTTGCTCGAATACCGCAAACGACATGAAGAGTCGTAGAGGATATCAAAGCGGGTCGGGTTACCTGCCACCCGTGGGGCTCCACCCTTCAGCTTGTGCGCACTGGTGGACAGCACTTATGTGTACCCCCGAAGACATAAACGTCCCGAGATACACGATTTTCCGACATAACAAATAGGTTAATACGTCACTTTCTATATACTAATAACATCCTTATACGGGCTACTAACTCGTTCCTCACTGGATTTTTGAAAAAGAAGACCTTTGTACTGTGTTAAACCTCAAGCGAGCTCTGATACCACGCTGACACGACCCCAATGGTCCTGTCGAGCCAGGATCACGCTGAGGGGTGCTGCGTTGCACAACACCATATAACACACGTCAAAGGTACAAAGCGGAAGCGAAAGTTTATTACATAAACAGGTTTATGAACATGTTTACAGCAAAATAAATTCAGTCTACACTCGCGGGCGTAGACTAAGCATCAAGTGCACGTTCAGCCCTCGAACGTGTCCTTGCTAGCACACACGCACACTAACTCTGCGGCGTGCATGACTCCCACTCGACGGGGTTCCCCTCCTGGGGTTCCGTCTCCTCTTCGGGAGTCCCTTCCTCATAGAACCCTGCAAAAGCTTCAAACACAAGCAGTGAGCACGAAGGCTCAGCAAGTCTGACCCGTCTCACCTAAACATGGAACTTCTACATGAGGGTAATGGGTTACATGAGGTAAAAATCAGTTGCAAGGACTCGCCTAATTAGTAGAACCTTACTTTCAAGTTTTAGCAGCAGGTTGTGGAGAACCTTACGCTAAGGCACATGAGAGAGCCGCAATCAAACAAGAAACGCATTTCTCTCATGTACTTTGCCCAAAGTTGAAAAGAACTTTAGTTAGCTCTAAGCTACAGCATATCATTAACAATCAATGTCCATCTTTCAATCAGCAACATTTTAACATGTGACTAGCCTGTTCTTTCTACGTCACGGTACAGTGAACAAGTGGTACTCACTGACCGCGAGGGACGGCGATTATAATCGATTTACACCTGCAGGGTTACCCGAACAACCCGTCACGTACGCCCGTACTCGATGTTGCCTACAACAACCATCACGGACGCCGTACGCGACTATCTTTCACCCGTTAGCCAAATGTTGAACCGGTCCAATCGTCCCGAGCAAGAGGTCTCTGCACGCGCATCTCAGTGCCGCCAGCCGATTTACACCTCGAGCTCTCAACCTACCCTCTGAACGACCAGCTATGCCTCAACACCCAGCTACCCGAGTTACATCAGTTTCCCGGTTCCCATATAGCCGGTAGGTCTTTGGTACTGTTCTAGCTTGTTCAACAGGCCTGCACACGGCTCGGTCCTCAATCGACACAAGTGGAGCTAGAGCACACAGGCCCCAAAGTCCTGCTGCCCTTAACCTCCGCTTGGTCTCATTTTCTTGCCATGTGTTTCATGTGCTATCTCTACCCGAGCAATGTGCCTCTAGCCTATTCTCGCGAGTAGTTCCAACTACTCGACTTGTACCGAATCCTACTCTATCTTAGCAATGCAGTGGCTAACGAGGTTTTCAATCCTAAACCCAACCCATGGTTCTCTTGGCTATGCAGTGGGGCTTCCAAACAAGACTCTAATGCACAGAATAAAGGAAACAAGTATGTGCTCAAAACAATAAAAAAATTTGTAAAACGGTTAATGCAAACCGGGGCTTGTCTTGCTGCTCTTGGTCGTAGGCGAGCTGTTCCTCCGGAGTAACGAAGTCTAGGACTTCGGGTTCCTCCTCGACCTTAGCGACTACATGATAAGAGCAATATATGTATCAATTTAAATGCATTGGTATTAACTTTGAAGTTGTGAAGTCTATAATTCTTGCTAGACAGACCTAATGACTGTAAAACTTTTACTGTGGCTTAGTTACAACCTAAACAGAGACTTGGTCAAGTTTTAGTTGCAGCAAAGCTCAATTGAGCCCTCAACAATTAATTATGTCCTTGACCTTAATTAAAGGCTTTTAGGGTGTTCTAAGGATTTTCATGAAACAAACTATGACTTTCTGAAAACTAGATTTTCAGAGGGTTCTAATGGATTTGGTCACTTAATTTGGGGGTTCCTAACTAAAGATATGAGCCAAACAATTTCAGAGAAAATTCTGAAAATGTTTCTGAACATTTTCTATTTTCTCTGGAACAGTTTCACTAATCACACCATTAGGTGGATTAAATGAGCTCAAATGGATCTGAAATTTTTATGGTAGTTCAAGGATATTTTGGTGAACATCTCAGCAAAATTTCAGGATTTTCCTCCAAAGGATTCTCCAGTTAAAATTCCTAACAGTTTAAATTTTGAGGAATTAATTCTGGAGAAATAAGGAATTTCATGAAGTGAAACTTGATTTTATGGAAAGTACTCAGAGAGCTGAATCCATCAAAATTTGGTTCACTCAATTTGGAGCTTTCTAGCCAAAGTTATGAGGATTTGAAGTTTGAAGGAAATCTGAAAATCGGGGAAAAGTTTAAACTCGCGCGTGGGCCCAGGGGACACGCGTCGCACGCTGAGGCGACAGCACACCGCGGCCCACAATGATTTTACGCGCCAGCACACCCGATCTCGGCCGCAGCCGGATCCCGATTCAAAATATCTCCCGCTGACAGCTGGGGTCCACCCCCTTCTTCAACCTCGCGACACCCGCGCCCCGCCGCCGAGGGATCTCGCCGGAGAGCTCGCCACCGGCCGCTGTACAGCTCCAAACTTCTCGATTCTGGTCGCCCCTGCCTACTTTTACTCGGGGAACAGGATCCGAGGGTCAGCTGCTCATGACAAAGGCCGGAGCATGGTCGGCGACGAGCCGCCACCTCAGAACGACTTCGGCCATGTCGGCTGACTACCCTAGCACCTCAGCTACTTGGGAAACCGGTCGGGGAGCATCAGTGGACCTTAGAGAAGGTCGACATGAGCTCGAGGCAGCTCGGGGAAGGCCCGAAATAGGTCCTCACCGTGCGCCTGATGCCGCCCGTTCATTCCGCCATTAGTAGACCTCAAATTACGCCGGGCACAGAGGTTCTCCGGCCCAGAGTTGTGAAGGCAACTTGTGCGTTACCGTGTCTAGCTCGTGTGAGAGCGGCTTGAGGCCCTCTAATCCTTTCTAGAGCACGAATTAAACAGAATCGTACCCGAAGGTCGTTCTGCACACAGAAAGGGAAAAGTGGAAATTCGCCGCCGGTGAGAAACCACTCGAGCTGTGGCTCGGGGATGAGCAGCACCGGTCACCCGCGCGTCCAAGGGTGCCTTGGCTCGGGCGTGACAACGCCCTGGTTGGGCTGTCCACGAGAGCCCGAGGTGCGGCGGTTCCAAGTCCCGAATTTGATCTTTCGGCACAGCCGATATCAATCGGTTTCAACCAAATTCTAGCAACGGGGAGGATGGAGGAAGATCTCTAGTACCTTGCTGGGGCTCTGGAGTGGACGGAGGGAGCTGCGATCGGCGTTCTCCGATCAACTCCGAGCTGCGGAAGTTTTCGGCCGGCGCTGAGTTCTTGCGGGTAAGAACGGCGGTGCCTCGGCCGAGGAGGGGGGCAGGCGCCTTAAGAAGGCTCTGCACCGCCTCACGCCCGCGCGTGGGCAAGCAGCTGCTGGTGCGGCGGCTGCCCTCGGTGGCGCTCACCACTGCGGCTTGGCGACCCTAGTGAAAAAGTCTCAGTCGGTTTGATCTGAGCAGTGGCTGACATGTGGGTCCCACCTCCAGTTTTAACCTCTGAAATTTACTCCTAATCACTGTTGTAAACAGTGAACCCCATACTACCCTTGGCAATTCAAATTATTCACCCATGAGCCATTTGAATTGATCAAAGTTCAAATGAGGTTTGGTTTGAATGAATTTCAGCACAAGTTCAGTTTGAAATTCAAATAAAGTTTGAATTTCTCCCCCTTAGCTCATGTCAAGATCAACTCCAAATGGAGTGAAAATTGGTGTGTGAGCTCACAAAAATGTGCTGAGTAAGAATATGCCTCCCACTTTTAAATTCATGGGATAAAAACAGTTTGAATTTGAATATGGTTTCAAACTGCCCTCTTCCTAACTATACCCAAACTGACCTCAAAAAGGTTTTGAATTTGGGTGAAACTTGGCATGGACATCCTTAGTAAAGTGTAGGAGTTTTCATATGTCCAGCCCATCTATATCACAAGTGGGAAATACCACTTTTGCAATGTGTGAGTTTGTTCTCTAATGAGCATGTTGATAATTGTTACTTGCTCTTCATTTGTGTTCATCATTCTTCCTCAAATGAGGTGTGTGGTGTGGTGATGAACACTGCAAATGTGTGTCAAAAACTGAGGCCCTTACAGGTGGGGATGCTTCCGTGTGGTCAAGCCAAGCTTCTTGACCACCTCAACATTCACCAAATTGTTGCAGCTACCACCATCAATGATGGTATGTACACGGCAGTCCTTGACGACGAGAAACATGTTGAAAAGGTTGTGACGTTGGCGGTTATCGTCCTCTCGAACCGTGGCACTCAAAGCTCGCTGCACAATCAAAGTCCTATAGTTGTTTGTCGCAGATGTACCAAGAACCTCCTCAGCACCATCATCCGAACCTGAAATGTTAGTTGCAATAATATTTTCATCTTCAATATCAGAAGCACTAACATACCCACCATCAGCAGTGGCAATGATCGCCCGTTTGCTGGGGCAATCTCGTTGCATATGGCCAAGTCCCTGGCAGCGGTGGCACTTGATGTCGGAGCTGTGACTTGTCGAAGTGTTGGGTGCAGCCGCCTTTGCTGCAACACCTGGAGGCATCTGGGACTTGCTGTTATCTTGTCCCCGTGATGTAGAAGGTGCGATGCTGCTGCGTACAACACCCGTGGAGGGTGGTGTAGAAGCACGTACGCTCGAGGAGGGCGCTGCTTTGGATGGCACCGAAAATTGTCGTGGTGTGAAAGTGTTGTTCCGCCGCTGCTGTTGGCGACCCTGCACTTCTTTTTCTGCTAACATAGCAAGTTGAAATAAACGTTGAATAGAATGATATTCCTTGTAGTCAACTATGTCCTGGATCTCATGCCGCAAGCCCCCATAAAACCTAACAATTTGGTCTTTCTGATCCTCAACTACCCCACAACGAAGCATACCTTTCTGCAACTCTTGGTAGTACTCTTGGACAGTCATGTCACCCTGATCAAAGTGTTGCAATTTCATAAGAAGATCACGTCTATATGAAGGAGGAACAAACCTAGCGCGCATCTCTTCTTTTAACGCAGCCCATGTCTGTGGTGCATTACGTGTATTGACAAGTTCATTCCACCAAATTATAGCAAAATCTTTAAACTCACTAGTGGCTTGTCTAACTCTATGTCGCTCAGGAACAAGATGAGATCTAAATTTTTGTTCTACCTTCATCTCCCAATCCAAGTAAGTCTCAGTATCATAAGATCCATAAAATGTTGGAATAGAAAACTTAATCTTAGCATAAGGATCATTATCTTGTTTAGGAGCATGAGGACGAGGTCTACCTCCCATACCTTGACGATTTCGTCGAGGGCGACGGCGCTGCTGTGCATCAACCTCATCGTTATTGAAGTCATCCTCTGTGTCGTAGTGAGCATGTGCATCACCATCAAGGATGATAGAGGGTGTACCTTGTTGGGGAAGACGAGTCTCCATCTTGTCCAACCGTGTGGTCAGACCAGCAACACTTTTATGGAGCCTCTGAAAGGTGGCTGTTGTAGTGGTCTGGTAATTGTTGAAAGCTTCGGTCATTGCCCGCGTCATGTCCTTTAGTTCCATATGGGACACGCACTCATCATCATCCAGAGGTGTAGAACCAGAGGTCTTATCCATAGACTTCTTTCCTGACATTGTTAGTACAAAACAGAAATGAAGACAAAAAGATCGTGAAGAACCCTATTACTACGCTCTCTGAAGTGGGTGGAGAATCGATCAGTAAGATGCGTCTTACCCCGCTCTTACAAGTTTCTTACCAGCACTGCAGGTGGCCAACGGTGACCGGTGTGAAGCAAGCAGAGAGTGGGTGTGATTGCAAAGGTTACCTGTTCTGCTCGAGAGAAGGTGGAGCTTGGAAGGCTCAAATGCAGTATATGTATGTGGCACACAAGTTAGTAACAGATAGCAATGCTGAATAAGTGTCCAAAGAATTTCACCTAGTTGCTGGTCTAAGAATGTATTAGAACAGTTGTGGCAACAAGCAAGGGCAAGGATGAATGATGATGAACAACAAGGATAATATCAGCAAGTATCCAGCACTCACACAGAAATAGCATAACTAGAAAACCCCTTAGCCTCATGTTTTTGTCTTGAAGCACTAGTAGAAATCAAAATCTTTTTTCTCTTTATTTTTTTTGATATTTTTTTCTCAACCAGGGGCACAAGAATAGAAACAGCACCAAGTATTAGCTCAAACCGATGAAAGATGAGATCGGCACAAATTCAGGAGCGATTGGAAAAACTGGTGCTGGAACTTTGGAGTTCGAAACGAGTGCCTTCTTAATTTTTTTGTAATTGTTTTTGAAAACACCGTATGTGGACTTTTTCGAGACCTTTCTGGGAAAAAAATGTGCCTCAATCGGAGTTACAAGCGATAAGTTATGCCCGTTTTAAGGAGGATACCCCGAATCAGGTTTTGGTGGTGGTGGAAACTGAACAGAAACGAATCGGTGGATGGAATTTTTTTGTAGATTGGTTTTTTGTAGATGGCAGCGGATGAAAGAAACAAAACTGAACCAAAACAAGTCTAAACCAGC
Organism: Neostapfia colusana; assembly: GCA_030760725.1. NCBI lineage: Eukaryota > Viridiplantae > Streptophyta > Magnoliopsida > Poales > Poaceae > Neostapfia > Neostapfia colusana. The sequence goes on along the minus strand of JASWHV010000019.1, from coordinate 1,954,716 downwards.
AACCAGACTCAACCTAGGACACGAACTCAGAACTACGGACTCCGAAACTAAATTGTGCAAAAGGTTGAGCGGGGGTTGTAGGTCAGGGAAACTAAATTTTTTTTGTGGGTTTTTATGGACGATAGGACTGAAACAAAATAAATCTAAAGGGCACACAAGTATACCTCACGGTGAACCTAGAAATTTGATACCAATTGATAGGAGGATGACTCCCGATCTTCCGAGAGGTAGGGTAGACTTGATTGGGTGATCTCGACGTTGATGATCCAAGGCTCCGAACGAACGAAACCCCGCAATCACTACACCACTGCTCCGTTGGTTATCACCCGTGTCACATGAATGACCTCGCCACGAAGGCTTATCCCTGCAAGCGCAATCAAGAACACAAGCAAGAACAGAGAAGTTGCAATCAAAACTGAATTGATCACGAATTTGGGGTCTCACAACCGATGATCGGCAAACTGTTCAATGACAGATGGTAACTAAGTAAAACCCAGCTGTTTGTGACGGCGGCTAGGGAGTATAAAGGAGGTGGAGGACGACCAGGGGGGTGCTGGGGTCGTGACCTAACCTTAAGACACGTACATAATGGACTTGGACTCGATACAAGGCTCAATGGCCCAACTAGGTGATGCAACACCCTGACAGACTCTAAACTTTATATTGTTTCGAAGTTTCCTGTCGACTCCGAGTGAATTTTGACATGGGGCCAGTTCCATTGGAAAGTTTATCCTCTCAGCTTTCCGTGCATATGTAGAACGTCAAAAACAGAGTCCGTATGCCTCCTGTGCATCAATTTTAAGGTGGACTGCTCCTAGGCCCGAGTTGGACTCGAGTTTGAGTTGGGCTCGGTCTCTAACTTCTTGTTGGTGTATTTTCTGGCCCTCCACGCCTCCAAACCCCTCTCCATGTATCTCCATATCCTCTCCATGGTTCCTAATCATAATTAATCCATTAGGTAGCAACATACTCTCAAAATTCACATATAAAGAATTGTTCAGGAACGAGCTCACCTCTAAATTCAATTTTCGTGCTCGAGCTCTAGTAATTGGACCTTGCATGTCTACCATGTGAGTGTTGTGTATATCTGCAGGAGTGATGTCCACATCACGAAGTCTCTTACTTCGAAGGTCAATCTTCTTCGCCTATTGTCCGCATAACCTTTTTGTCGTGACTGAGCAGCCTTCAAATTTTCTCGTATCGTTTGGACTTGCTTTTCGGCGTCTTGCAGCACTCTGGTCCAAACACTTGGCTCTCTCTAGTCTCATTCCAGAACAGCGGCGTTCTACACTGTCTACCATACAATGCTTCGAAAGGTGACATCTTCAAGCTGGCTTGATAGCTGTTGTTGTATGAGAATTCAGCATACGGCAAGCTCCTATCCCAACTGCGCCCATGTTTCAAGGTTCAAGCTCTCAACATGTCTTCCAAAATTTGATTTGTCCTCTCAGTTTGCCCGTGATAAGCGGAGCTGAAATTCAGCCGTGTACCCATGGCTTAATGCAGCTTCTTCCAGAACCTAGAGGTAAATTAAGAACCCTGATCTGAAACTATCCTCTTTAGAACTCCATGGTGACACACGATTTGCTCCATATACAGCTCGGTGTAACACCCTCATTTTCGGTTTCTGCATATATTCATGTTCCATGAAGAGAAAACATTTTAAAGGAAGCAGGAACCGAGAAAAATATCAAAAAGGTAACCAATAAGAGCCGAATCCAGTTCACCGAGAGCGCCGAAGACAACTTACCGCGGCCCGCTGGCCACGTGGCCTGTTCAGAGCTCATCCCTGCGAAGTGGGGAGAGGTCCGCCGCTAAAACTGGCTATGTGGCAGGCTCGAGGCTCATCTCCGCAAACGGGGAGAGGTCCGACCCTGTGGGACATGTGTTGCCCCCGGAGCTAGCCTCTGCGGAAGAAGCAAAGGCATTTTCTGCCGGACGCATATCACCTTCGGAGCTAGTCACCACGGAAGTCAGAGAACCAGTCGCGCGGGGTACGTGTCGATCTCGGAGCTCACCTCCGAGAGGTCCGGTTCTATCAGACACGTGTCGCCACCGGAGCTTATCTCCGGGAGGTCCATCACTGTTGGACACGTGTTAACCTCGGAGCTCGTCTCTGAGAGGAAAGGAAGTCTAGCGCTGGAGCTACCTCCGGAGAGAGGAAAGGTCCGGCACTGACACGTGGCATGTGCGGAGCCACCTCCGAATAGAGAGGAGGTCCCGACCGCCAGGATACGTGGCGCATGCAGAGCTCACCTCCAAAGAAGAAGGGAGGTCTCACCCCTTGACACGCGGCACCACCGGAGCTCGTCTCTGCGGAAAAGGAGAGACCAGGCCCCGATGGACACGTGGAGCTTCCGGAGCTCATCACCACGGAGGTAACGAGTTCTGGAGCGGTTTTTGATTCTGTACACGTAGAAATATCGGTACGGAGAAGAAACCGACCGGAATTCCACAATGTTACCGCACCAAATCAACTAAAGATAAGATGTTAAGATTCAACGACGATCTGAATAGGACTCTTATTCGGGATACAATCAGATTAGGACTCTTCTCTTCCCGATTATAAATAGAACCCAGAACCTCTGGCCAAAACCACGAACTTCTTTTCCAACTCCTGAGCTGATGACTTAGAGCCCTAGCCTACAACTCGCCGAGAAAGCCATCGCCGGAGTTCAGCGAGGAAAATCACCGGAAGAGAGCCCAACGATCGGAGAAGGACCCGAGACCGAGAAGAACGTAAGGTAGGTCTCCAATACCACCTTACAACATCGTTGTGTTTTCTTTGCATCTGTTCTTCGATTCCTTTCGAACAGAAGCTTTCTCGTGGACAGATCACTTGTTGATCGGGTTGATCTAAAGACAAGGTCATCGCCACGTCCACATCTGATCCGAACACCCCTGTTCATCATAAAGCCATGCAAGAACACGTACAAACCAATCTAATAAAGCTGATCATGGGATAGCATGCATGTGCATCATCACATCTAGTTTAAAGTTTGTGCATGATATTGATTGTTATGAATCTTGTATGTGCGTGATCCTGTATAGAAGGACAAGCTCAGGGAGCTGTCTACGACGAGATGTAACAACAAGGTTTCGAGATCCAAGAGCCACCAGAACCGCAAGAACAAGGCAAGTGCTCCTTGACCATATTGATCCTATGTTTTGGGTAAAACTGTTTTGTTTTGCGAAAAGGTGTGTGTGCTGAGTCAAACATGATGGGAAACCCTTTTATAGGAGTTTACTAGTTTTGATTAAACCACCCTTGTAGCCTGGGAAGTTTATGAGTCGGTTATGATTTTTACTTTTATGCTTCGCTGAGTCCATGGGATTGGGAAGCGAGATAGATGTGTCTAGCTAACTGCACTCGTAATGATAATAAGAAATTGATGTTGTTAATGGACATGGATCGGAGGGAGATCTAGGCAAGACTGGGTTTGTGAATGAGGTAGCATGAGATGGTGGTTTACTTGTCGTAGATCTAAGGACCGGTTCATGCATGCACATGCCAGGATAACAGTGCCACCACAAGGCCAAGTATGGGTGCGGCTTAGCTGAGTAATTAGGTAAGTTGCTAGATTGTTATGGACTGTGGAAGGCGCGGGGAATGGGAGTCAAGTGAGGACTGCCCTGGGAACTGCATGGCACAAGAGGGGGCCCGTGGGTGGGAGAATTGGAGATTCTAGCCTGCCGGTGAAACCTTAGTGAGTCCATACATCTAGTAGCCCCTTTGCAAAGGCTATTTTGTGATCTCTTGGCCATACACCGACGGTTGTGTACTGGTATAATGGAGGTTCTGCAGTCGCCGACGGGTGACAAAATCACAAACTTGTGGGTAAAGAGGTGCAAACTCTGCAGAGTTCTTAAAACTATCATGGTAGCCGAGCTTACAGTCACGAGCGCCTGGCCAACTGCCATGATTAGTTGGGATGGTTATTAGATATGGTTATTGGGATGGTTATTGGTTATGGTTTTGGATGGTTTGGTTATGGTTTGGTTTTGGGACTGTTGAGTCCGGGTGATAAGATGGGTTGCATGACTGTTGAGTCGTGGCAACCAGATTGGTCTTGGTGGGAGACGAAGTTGTTTTATGAGGTGAAATGGTAGTGAATACAGGATGGTATTCGTGAGATGGTAGCGAATACGAGGAGGTATTCGTGAGCAAGAATGAGGTTGATTAATTGTGACATGGAAGGTGATGAGCATAATGAAGGTATGATTGGTATACATGTTGGGATTACATTCACTTAAGGATAAGTCGTTGCTTTATCGTGCTTTTGATAAATAACTTTGCTTTTTCTGCAAATGAGCCTTTTATACCTACCTTGTTATGAGACTACATATCATATTTTCCTGCACTTGCTGAGTACATCATTGTACTCAAACTTGCATTATCATTTCATCATCAGCAGCTGGAGAAGATTACTATGAAGAACAAATGGAGCATTAGGCGTGTGATCTGTTCTCAACTATGCCTGTGGGAATGGAGTAGAAATGGAGTCATTGCTGCTTAGATTTGCTTCCGCGTTAGTTAAATTGCTTCCGCATTAGAATAAAGACTTCAATTGCATAGAAATAAAGACTTCCGCTGTGAGCGTGAGTCCAAGACTCATTAGATATTGTAATAAACTCTGTTATTCGTGGCTATATATATTCTGAATTCAGTTTGTGGAATACATGTATATGTGTGATGAACATCCTGGGCACACATATGCATTAGTTCTCGGTTCCGTGGTTTTCCACAGAATTGAGGGCGTCACACTCGGCTAGTTCTGCGACGCGGTACGTGGTTCTAACAGGAAGGAAATGGGCTATTTTCGTCAATCGGTCCACAATAACCAGAATGGAGTCGTAACCCAACCGAGTACGTGGCAATCCGACAATGAAATCCATGCTGATGTCTTCCCACTTCCACTCGGGTACTTTCAATGGCTGCAACAGTCCAGCGGGTCTTTGATGTTCGGCCTTCACCCATTGGCACGTGTCGCATAAGGCAACATATTCAGCTATGTCCCTTTTCATACCATCCCACCAATAGCAAGTTTTCAGGTCCTTGTACATCTTTGTCAGCCGGGATGTATGGAATAAGGTGAGTCATGTGCCTCCTTTAATATCGTGTCGCGGATGTGCTTCACGTTAGGCACACAAATCCTTTTCCCTAACCAAAGCGTGCCCTTCTCGTCTTTCTTGAAATCATTTTCTATGCCTTGTTGGATTCTTTCCTTGATTTCCTTGATTTCCTCATCTGTTGTTTGGCCATCTCGTATCTCTTGTTCCAGCGAAGAGTTGAGTTCTATCACTTCCATCTCGTTCAAGAACCCGAGATGTAACCGTTCGAACTCCTTGCGCAGCTCGGGTGGTAGCTCCCGAACCGTGAGTTGGTGACATGCTCCCTTTCGGCTCAACACATCAGCTACTACATTGGCCTTTCCGGGGTGATAATTGATTCCAACATCATAATCCTTGATAAGTTTCAACCATCGACGTTGCCTCAAATTCAGATCTGTTTGCGTGAATATATACTTGAGGCTTTTGTGATCCGTATAGATCTCACATCGGTGGCCAAGGATATAATTCCTCCAAATCTTCAAGGCATGTACCACGGCTGCAAGTTCCAAGTCATGTGTGGGGTAATTCAGCTTGTGTTTCTTTAGTTGTCTCGACGCATAGGCTACCACTTGTCCATCTTGCATGAGCACACATCCAAGCCCTTGTCTTGATGCGTCACAATATATATCGAAACTCTTGCTCACGTCCGGCAATACCAAAACCGGCGCTGTAGTTAGTCTTTTCTTGAGCTCCTCAAGGATTTCTTGGCACACTGGTGTCCACTGAAATGCTTTTACCTTCATTAGCAATTCAGTCATAGGCTTCGCTATTTTGGAGAAATCCTTGATGAACCGTCGGGAGTATCCATCCCAAGGAAACTCCGAATATCTCTCACATTCTGCGGTTGGTTCCACTTCAAAACATCTCCCACTTTTCCGGGATCAACCGATACTCCTCTCTCGGAGATGATGTGGCCTAGGAACGATATCTCCTTTAGCCAAAATTGACACTTGCTGAACTTGGCATACAATTGATGCTCTCGTAGTTTCTGCAATGTCAATCTTAAATGTTCTTCATGTTCTTACTCGCTTTTTGAATATACCATGATATCGTCGATGAAAACCACGACGAACTTATCCAAGTACTCCATGAATACCTTATTCATGAGGTACATAAAGTATGCGGGTGCATTCGTTAACCCAAAAAACATAATGGTATATTCATACGGACCATACCATGTTTGAAATGCAGTCATGGGTATGTCGGAGGGCTTAATCTTCAGCTGGAAGTATCCCGACCGAAGATCAATCTTGGAGAAAATTTGGGCACCTTTCATTTGGTTGAATAGGTCCTCTATATGGGGCAGCGGGTATTTATTCTTGATCGTCACCTCATTGAGAGACCTATAATCCACACACATCCTTTGGGTCCCATCCTTCTTGTCTACGAAGAGCACGGGGGCTCCCCACGGTGACGAGCTTGGGCGTATAAAACCCTTTTCTAGCTGCTCCTGAATTTGCTTCTTAAGTTCCACTAGTTCATTAGCGGGCATCCTATATGGACTTTTCGCTATAGGTGCAGTTCCAGGTACTAAATCAATGGCAAATTCAATGTCCCGGTCAGGTTGCATACCAAGAAGTTCTTCCGGGAACACATCTGAAAATTCTTGAACCACCAGAATGCTTTCCAATGTTGCTTCTTCGACGTGGTTCAATGCTGCCTTCTCGGTTGCCGGTTCGTCTGACTCGAACTCAATACGAGTACCGTGCTCATTTGTCAACTGCACGCTCCTCTCAGCACATTGAATTACTCCATCATGCTTGCTTAACCAATCCATTCCAAGTATTATATCAATCCCTTGGGAATCCAAGACAATAAGGTTGGCAAGAAAGTCTACCCCCCTTATTTTAAGGTTTACTTTCGGACATACTATATTAGTCCTCATCTCTCCACCGGGATAATTAGCCAACATAGTGTGTTTCATGTGTGATATGGGCAGATTATACTTGGCAACATACTTGGATGATATGAATGAATGCGATGCTCCGGAATCAAATAAAACAGTGGCTGGGTTGGAGTTGGCAAGGAACATACCAATCACGACGTCCTCAGCTTGTTGCGCTTCCTCAGCGGAGACATGATTCACGTTACCACGAGCGTAGTTCTGCTGCCCATGGTTACCTTGCGTAGCTCCTCCATTCGGTCCTGGGTTCTGTTTTGGTGTGTTGGTCGGCTGTCCAAGGCCTTTCTTCGGGCATTGACTTGCAATGTGTCCCGCCTCTCCGCATGAAAAGCATGCTTTGTTGCCCAAAACAGCAGGAACGTTGGGGCGAGGCTGGTTTTGAGCATAGGCGCCCATGTTGGGACGGGGCATAGGAGGCAAAGGCATACGAGGTACTTGCATAACAGGACGTTGCTGCGGTGGTTGATTAGGGCGAGGTGGGTTTGCAGGGCGGAAAGTAGAAGCAGACGAGCCATACTGTGGTGCAGCTGGTGGCATGAAACGGGGACGTACATTGCTCCCTTGTGGCTGGCATGGCATCTTCCTCTTGCCCTCTTGCTCAATCTCACGGATGTTGCTCTCAACCACTATAGCTTTGTCAACGAGCTTCTGGAAGTTTGCATAATCATTGTTGAGCAGTTGTACTTGGATCTCATTGTTCAATCCTCTCATGAACAAGTACTGCTTCCTTTGATCCGAGTTGAAGTCTTCGGGAGCATACCTTGACATCTGCGTGAACTTGTTGAGGTACTCATTCACGCTCTTCTTTCCTAGGTGGAGACCTTCGAACTCTTGCCTTTTAGGCATCATGACTCCAGCGGGGACGTAATGAGAGCGGAAACTCTCCTTGAATTCATCCCAAGTGATTGTCTCCTGTTTGACATGAGCATTGCAGAGAGCGTCCCACCAGTCAGCGGCTGCTCCCATGAGTTGGTGCGATGCGAAGAGAGCTTTCTCTTGATCATTGCACTGAACAATAGCAAGCTTCTTTTCCATGGATTTCAACCAATCATCAGCCTCCATGGAATCATTAGCTTGTGCAAAAGTAGGTGGTCGAGTCCTCATGAACTCTCCCAATCTGTTGTGAGCCGGCGGTGGTGGTGGTGGTGGCGGTGGGGGTGCAGGAACGGGGTTAGGATTGTTGTTGTTGTTGGCTTGCAGCTGTCCCAAAGTTTGTATCATAGTTTGCATGATCTGGTTATGCATAGCCATCAACCGTTCAAGGTTGTTTGCATCAGCCCCGGGATTAGCATTTTCAGGAACTTCAACGTTACCTTCCTCTTGTGGTTCAGTGTTGCCACTAGCGTTCCTCCTTTGACGGCTGGTGTTTTCCCTCACCATCTGTGAGAGAGAGAGTAGAGTAGAATAGAAAATAGAAGTTTAGATTGATCCCCCCAACTATATGCATCAAGGTGTATGAACTAAGCAGCTTCTTTTATTAATATCAGCCTATATGAGGATGTGAACAAGTGCCGAAGCATCTCACATCTCTCTACTATGTGTGAATGTGGGCATTCAAAGAAGCGTCCCACAACTCACACCAGCACACAAGCAATCATCATAAAATTCTGCACACCACTCCTATTTCAGCCTACTATGATTTAAATGTTTCTATTACAGCTTATTCAATTGGAGTCCTAAACTTAATCATGTGAACTGGTGCTGTTTCCGCCGTGTGACGGGGGTGGTCCATACATGGGCGCACGCCATGGTGAGTCAGCAGTCCATGTAGAGTTAGAAGGCGCTGGTGCTCCATTCGCTCCCGCGTTGGCGCGAGTCTCCTCTTGTTTCTCCAGCAAATACAGCTTCTTGCAGAGGTAACGGATCTCTTCTTGTGTGCTTGCGTAGCGGTTTCCTAACTCCATGAGCAACCTTTGTGACTTGTCAACAGCTTGTGGGTTGGAAAGGACGGTTACATGGGGTCCAATGATCTCCCTTGTTCCACTCTTCCGACACGGGTGCACCTCAAAAGTGGTACCCTCAATTTGCTCATGGAAGGTGTAGCACAGTCCGGTGAGTGCTTCCCATGCAGCGTCATCAATAGCTTATGCCCTTGTAGCTCTCCATGTGGGTGTGAAGTGCCGAGTGACAACCCTACCATTATATAGGATGGTTATGTCAGCCTTCCACTCTTCATGTCCGAGACGAGGGGCTTTTTTGAGGAGATACTACGGGTATAAGTTGCAGCAATCCAGAAATTCTTTGAGCTCCCTGGATGTGTGTCCTCCTTCTATTCCATCGGACCGAAATTCTTGATCTAAATGATTGGCCCATTTATCACCTTCATTATTGGTCTCAGCAAGGGTGGCTCCTCCTCGGGTTCATCTTCTCCCGTCATAGCTTCATGAGGCTCCACGGGGTGTAAGCTCGCGTGAAACTCCTCCTGAGGTGCGTACTAATGCCGTTCTTGTGGATCATCTTCCATGTCGTCTTCGAATGGTTCCACCTCTTCCGGGTCCTCTTCCTCATGCATATAGCTATTGACTTCATCTTCATCATGAGGTTCCATCTTCACCTCCTCCCAATATGGTCCATCGGACACCTCAATGGGGTTAAGTGCACTCCCACGTGGTGGTGAACGAGTACTTATGCGTGTCGTGCTCCTGATCACCGGCATCTATAAATATGACATGAGAAACTTTATAGAAGGAAGAAAATACTTCAAAACTTCAGAAGCTATGAAGCAAGAAAGCAAAAGTGTTGTTGTCCAAAAGAAGAGAAAAGAGGGGCTGAAAATAGCACTTTGCGGTGGCTGACTTGACAAGAAAAGTGCAGCAGCAAGCAATTTTTGAAAATAGCAGTTTATAGGGGTGTTCCTATGTGTTTTAGAGTGTCCATTCTTCCTAGGCTTGTGTCCTACGATCAACGTGGCACTGATACCAATCTGGACACCCGGTTCCGAAAACAGAACCAAGTTAATGCATATGTGTGCCCAGGATGTTCATCACACATACACATGTAATCCATAAACTGAATTCAGAATATAACCATGAATAAATAGTGTTTAAGTACTTTATTACATCAACTAATTGTCTCACTCATGATTGTCTATCTTATTCTTGCAGCGGAAGTCTCTAAACAACAGCGGAAACAACTAAACAGCAGCAGGCTTCATCTTCAACTCCACAGGCATGTTGACGGTAGTCCGCACGCCTAGTACTCCACATGGTCTTAGAAGTACTCTTCTCCTGTTGCTGATGTTTATGTGATAATGCAAGGGTGAGTATATGTCGTACTCAGTAAGTGCGAGAAAAGTATGACATGTAGCTTACAACAAGGTATGGAATAAAAGGGCTCATTGCATCAAGCAAATTTTATTTTACAAAACATGATAAAAACAGCAACTATTTCTAGGTGAGTTTAATCCCATCATAACCATGTTATATCAGCAACATTCCTTCATCATAATTCACCATTTATCAAGTCTCAACCAGCCATTAATCTTTCTCAAATTCATCTCATGCTCATAAATATTCATAACCATCTCATATTCATATAACCGAAGCCAAACTCGTTTTCATGACTCGAAACAATCCCAAAACCAATCCCAATGACCATACCATAACCATACCGAATATCCGTCCCAAGTTTTCCCTCTAATCATGTGAGTTGGCTAGGTGCTTGTGACCGGAAGCACGGCTATCTTGATAGTTTTACACTCTGCAGAGGTGGCACCACTTTATCCACAAGTTTGTGATTTTGTCACCCGTCGGCGACTGCAGAACCTCCATTATACCAGTACACAACCGTCGGTGTATGGCCAAGAGATCACAAAATAGCCTTTACAAAGGGGCTACTAGATGTATGGACTCACTGAGGTTTCACCGGCAGGCTCGAATCACCATTCTCCCACCCACGGGCCCCCTCTTGTGCCATGCAGTTCCCAGGGCAGTCCTCCTCGACTCCCATTCCCCGCGCCATCCACGGTCTATAACAAGCTAGCAACACACCTAATTAATCAGCTAAGCCGCACCCATATTTGGCCTTATGGTGGCACTGTTTTACTGACATGTGCTGGCATGAACCGGTCCTTATATCTACGACAAGTAAACCACCATCTTATTCAGCAACATCCACAAACCAAGATTTCCTAGATCTCCCCCGATTCCATGCTCGTTAACATCATCAAGTTCTCATCATCATTATTCATATGAGTGCAGTAGCTAACCATGTTTTAATTCAGCTTCCCGTATCCCGTGGATTAAGCGAAGCAAAAAGGAAAACGACCATACCCGACTCATCAACTTTCCCGGCGACAAGTATGGTTAACAAAACTAGTAAACTCCTATAAAAGGGTGTCCCATCAAGTTGACTCAAGCATACGAGTTTTCACAAACAAAAAAGTTTCAAAACATGGGATCAATATGGTCAAGGGGCACTTACCTTGCTCCCGTGGCTCTTGTTGCTCAAGCGTCTCGAAGTCTTGGTGCTGTAGTTCTTCGTAGATGGCTTCCTGAGCTTGTCCTTCTACTCATGACCACGCACATACAAAATTTACAGCAATCAAACATCATGCACAAACTTTACTCAAGATGCAATGGTGTAGATGAATGCAAATCCTATGGTGCTGTTTTATTAAACCAGTTTGTACGTGTTCTTGCATGTTTTAATGGGCTTTCATGGGGTTTTATGATGAACAAGGGTGTAGGGATCAAGTGTGGACATGGTGATGATCTTGACCAAGATCTAGATCAATTCTACCGTCAAAATCGATCAAAACGTGATCCGTCCACGCGAAAAAGTTTCTGTTCGAAGGGAGCGAAGAAAACGGATGCGTAGAAACAGCGATGACGTCGTAAGATGGGTAACGAAGACCTACCTCACTTCTCTTTGGTGGCAGGGCCTTCCTCCTAGCAATGGCAGCAGCGGGGAATTTTTCTATGGAACATTAGGGCAGGACAGATCGTCGGCTCTTTTCCGGCGACGGCGAGGCGTGACGGGGCTCGTCGGCGGGCTCACCAGTGGGGCTCACCGGCGACTGAACTCCGGCGAGGGGGCTGTCCAACTCGGCGAGTTGGGGGCTAGGACCTCCAACTCACCCACTTGGGAGGGGGAAAAAGCGGAAGGGTTTGCGGCCAAGGGGGGGTTGGGTTCTATTTATAACGGGGGGAATCCTACTCTAATTGGAAAAAAAATCCTAACAAATGTTTCTCCAATTGATTTGATGCGGCAGCAATGTGGGGGAAATTCCCCAAATGTGGGGAAAATTCGGGGAAATTGTGTCGGTACCCTCAGTACCAAGTACCCCCGCGCACAGTAGAAAAACCGCCTAAGGACATCGCCCCCTCTGCAAGGGTCAGCTCCGAAGGCGCCATGTGTCCAGCGGCCGAGACTCCCCTCTCCTCAGAGGCGAGCCCCGGGCCTGCCACGCGGCCAGCAGAGCCGGGCCTAGCCACCTCCGCAGGGGCGAGTTCCGAGGGTGCCACGTGTCCAGCGGGGCCGGGTCTCCCTTCTCCTCAGAGGCGAGCCCCGGGCCTGCCACATGGCCAGCAGTGTCGGACCTCACCCCCTCCGCAGGGGTGAACTCTGAGGGTGCCACGTGTCCAACGGGGCGGGGCCTCCCTTCTCCTCAGGGGCGAGCCCCGGGCCTGCCACGTGACCAGCAGTGTCGGGCCTCGCCCCCACCGTAGGGGTGAGCTCCAAGGGCGCCACGTGTCCAGCGGGGCCGGGCCTCCCTCTCCTCAGAGGCGAGCCCCGGGCCTGCCACGTGGCCAGCAGTGCCATACCTTACCCCCTCCGCAAGGATGAGCTCCAAGGGCGCCACGTGTCCAGCGGGGCCGGGCCATCCTTCTTCTCAGAGGCGAGCCCCGGGCCTGCCACGTGACCAGCAGTGCCGGACCTCACCCCCTCCGAAGGGGTGAGCTCCGAGGGCGCCACGTGTCCAGCGGGGCTAGGCCTCTCTCTCCTCAGAGGCGAGCCCCGGGCCTGCCACGTGGCCAGCAGTGCCGGATCTCACCCCCTCCGCAGGGGTGAGCTCCGAGGGCGCCACGTGTCCAGCGGGGCCGGGGGAAGTGTCGACAGCGCACTTCGACAAATTGGAATTGGCTCATTTCAGCTATCTTTTTCCCCTTCCCCACCATTTTTATGATTCTTTCTCCATTCTATGGTTCCTTCCTCCATTTCTACTTCTTTTAAAATGTTTCTCTATATAAAAAATGTATGCAATGCATGGAAATGAATTTGAGTGTGTTACATACTAGGATAGAAGATCGATGGTTCGGTTTATGTAGTAGAGTACATCGTGATGCCGATGGATTTTAAAATTCATTACAAGTAACATTTCTTTCATATCATCTTTTCTTTTCTATACTTTCCCTTTAATTCATTAGCAAATTTTCCTTTAAATAGGAGGTCGTCGAGCAGCAGCAGACGACGACGGGCAGGGGCGTGTAGCTTTCTGTAATCGATAGCCACGAGAGGAGACGAGGTCTTCCACGGCACTCAGCTTAGCGGGGGTATACGTGCTCAATTGCTGAGCCATCTACCGGAGTCGTCACATGGACCTGTACAGCGGTCATGACAGGTAAAGAACATTTAATTACATAAATAATATAAGTAATTCTTTATTCTATAATATGAATCTTTAAAATTGTCACGACGACTCTACGTCCGAGGACACAGAGGCCAGGGTGCCTCCTTCTTCGGTGCCTTCTTCTTCGATGCCTTCTCCGGAGCCTGCTTCAGAGCCTCTTTCTGCGGAGCCTTCTTTGGAGCCGGTTCCACAGCGGCGGACGAGGAGGAGCTCCTTCCACTCCTGCAAACCCAAATTATCGGATCGTTATTTGTCCGATTGATGATAGGTAAGTAAATCTCTAACAATTCAATTTATATACTTTTAGACTTATATATATACTAATTGACAATCATGTATCAGGACTTGGGAGGATGCTTCGTTCACGGGCCAGGGACACCACTCGCTGGTGAACGGTGTCCTGGGCCGTCTAGTCCATTTGCACTACCCCCGTGTACTGAACGGACGCGCTGCCACGTCTTGGGACGACTACTATAGGGTCCAGGACGTTCTTTATGGCAACCACCAGGAGGCTGTTTGGCATGACTTCATGGTAATTATGAACAATACTTGTGTAATACAAGTTTATTATAAGTTACATACATTTAGTTGTATATTTCTTTTTTTGAGGCACGATATCGTTTGGAGAACGAGGCCGAGCAGACGGATCACACTCGTCTCGTCTTCCATAACTGCGCTAGGAAGATCGTGACGCAGTCACTATCGACGGCTCGCATTCAAGCTACAAACGCGTACTTCAAGTTACATCCAGACGAGAGTGAGCCGGGGAAGGAATCGGGCGACACATACTTGACACAGGCGCAATACGCAGAGGTAAAGTTTTTAGTTTACTTTGGTTCATTATCTGATCGTGATCAATGTTTTCATTTAATAATAAATGTGTGCAGGTCGGCATAGCGTGGCTTAGCTGTCCGAACGTGTACCGTTCCCTGTGTGCTCTTTGAGCGAGAGAGGGCTTCTAGGCAGTTTCTAAAACCCGTCGAGAGAGTAGAGGGACGGGCGGAAAACATCGTTTGGGTGGGGACAGCTACATACGCCTTGCTAAATGGATGGTAAGTGCTACTCGCATTCTATTAAGTAATTTTATAATATTCATTGTGCTAACAAGTATCGATAGGAGCATGAGAGCGGTCAGTAGCCGACACCTATCGAGGTGTAGAAGAGGGGTAACTTCGGAAGTGACCCGTCGCAGCCTGACCAGTTGTCTTCTCATACGGCGACAGAGACTTTGGTGAGTTATTTTTTTAACTTAATTGAATTCTCTTTAATAGTTCTAATGATGTTATTTTTCTGTATTTTCAGGCAAAGTACGGGGAGGAGGCACAGAGGATTCGAGGCGAAGAGTTTGATTCGCAGAGCGCGTCAATCGTCCCCGAAGCCGCGTATGCAAGCGGTGGTGGGAAACCTCAGGGACGGTGAGCTTTGTTATTTTTAATTTACTGTTATGAACTTCGAGATACAAAAATTTAATAATCTTACTTCGTTATGCAGGTTAGCCATCTTCAATGGAGTAGTCGACTCGAGGCAGGCGTGGGCTTCCTCGAGAGCCTCTTCATCGCATCAGGGCGGGTCCAGCAGCAGCCATGCGAGCCGAGATCTGGAGCTCTAGAGTCTTCAAGAGGAGCTCTAGAGGAAGCAAGAAGCGCTGAGAGCTAGGGACCGGATGCGGGCAGCGAAGATCAGGGCTAGGGACGAGGCGCAGAGGGCTAGGGACGAGTATCAAAACTCGTTCATGCTACAGATGCAAGCTGCCGTGCAGGTAAATTCTAGATGATGTACTTAACATTTTTAATATATAAATGACATGTATAATGATTTACTCTGTGTTTGCAGGCTATAAGTGTAGGACAACCCGCTATCTTTCTGCAATGGGCGCCGCCAGCGATAGAGCTGCCACTGGTGCCCACGACAGCAGCCCATCTACAAAATTATTCAAAATAGCTTAAACTAGTTGAACTTGTTTAAATTTAGTAAAATATGTATTTTTTTACTCGTAACATGTCTAACCACACTTGCACATCACAGGGATCAGGAACGGAGGTCAAACTTCGTCGCCTCAGATTCCAGCGCTTGGACGACTGCAGGAGGACGACTTTTCGAACTCCGGTGGCAGCGGACAGGGTAGCGTCTCATAGTCAGGTCAGCTCCTTAATGGGTCCTAGTTGTCCCAATTACAATCTTCATGTTGTCCCAGTTGTATGATTAATAACATGCACAGTTACTTAATGAGTACAAGAACTCCTCGCTTGAATTTTCGGTTGCAATCTTTGACATTACCTCTGGATTTCGATTTAGAATCTGAAACAAAAAAAAATTGAGTCATTTTCTCGCTTGTGACACTCTTCTATGCAATATTTAGTCATTTTCCTGCTTGTGACACTCTTCATGTTTTGCAGGTCTTCCCAAGAATCCAGTATGGTTCTATGCAATATTTGGCAATCGCGTTCGTATTCTGGTTCTTTGTCTTTGTGGTTTTGGCATCACGAACTCGCAAAGCGTGTAGTGGCGTGTGTATAGTGTTTTGAAATGCTTATTGTGATATATATGCATGTGTGATGTCTGTTTTTATACATCTATGTGAATTGGCCATCGAGTCAGGGCTGGCCTCCAAGCCAGGGCAGCATTTTCAGTTTTTTTTTAAAAAAAAAACTGCAAACCTTATCGACGACGGTTCTCTGGCAGCCGTCGTCGATACTGGACAGTTATCATCGACGGTGTCCGAAAGCCCGTCGACGATAACTGTCCAGTATCGACGACGTTACCCTATAAACTGTCGTCTATAAGATATATTATAGACGACGGTCCGGTCTACCGTCGTCGATAAGTTTCCCCCGCTGCCACGTGGAAAGAGTCACTTATTGACGACAGCTAAATCTGGCCGTCGTCAATTAATTTATAGACGATGGTAACCGTCGTCAATAAGCTTATAGATGACAGAAAACGTAAACGGCCGGAAACCGTCGTCTATAAGTGTATACCGTCGTCTATAAACTATAGACAACGGTTTGGTCCTTATAGACGACGGTTTCTGGCCGTCGTCTATTATCGCCATTCGTGTAGTTTCATCAATTACTCTGTTTTTTCAGAGAACAGATTTAGCCATATTACCAAAGCAGCTAAACCAAAACAGCTTTACATATCAACAATTTTAGCCATAATTTTTTAAGGGGAAACACTAGGGGAAGCCCCTTGGTAATATATTAACTTATAAAAGACAGAAGTTAATGAAGTGATGGCCATGAAATCGTACCGGAAAGGACTAGCCACAAAATTGTGCTAGACTAACAGGATAGGGGGAGGTCGGGGGAGGGTGTCAAGCCAGATCAATATTCTCCCTCTGTCCTCCGTCCCGAACCTGTGAGCTTAGAGCATGAGGGTGGCTATGAAGCAATCCTTCCATGATTGAAAGGATGGTGCAACTGATTTGAAGATCGTTCCATTTCTCTGCCTCTAAATTTTCTACACCACGACAGAGAACATTTACATGAAGAGGAGAATGTGGTATGTCCTCCTTGCTTGTTGGAGGGTGTCAAAGAATTGGAGTTGTGATCCTATTGAACACCTAACATGTGTCCAACATATTTTGCTGAAGGGGACGCAATTGTAGTCGTCCCCTTCAATGTTGAATCACTATATTCTTAGTTGGTTCCTAGAGTTTATTGGATCTATGAAAATCAGCCATGTCAACATTTTGAATTTCTTTATTACCATTGACTTCCACATCCATTTGAATGGTCTCGGCGACTTTATGTTTTTAATGTGCAATGAGTATTCTTTTTTGAGGTGAAGGACCCTGACCAGTTGTATATCCATGCATATATCTTTGTCTTCTTGCAAAGGCTACTCCTCTTCTATTATAAGGTTGAGGCAATGTAGCTCATTCACTTGTTGCTCTAAGAGTGGCATGTTGAAGTTCTGATACAAATCTTGGTTATTTCTGAATTGAGTGACTCATATGTTTGGCTTTTTGCCTGGGTGAATAGGATCGACAACCCTGTCTTCAGCGGGTGTCCATTTCATATATCCTTCCAAAGATGTATTGTGTTTAATGGGCTCACGATGAAGATATGAAAAATCAGATGTGAAATTTGAGGACGCCAATTTTTAAACAAAAAATCACCCGAGTTCGAGTTCGAATGCGAAATTTATTTGCGTTTTAAATAGCGACCTCTGGGTCAGGGTTTTTCAAGCTTTTTTGAACTCGATTTTCAAATTGGTCTCGCAATGGGATGCGAAAATGACTGGAATGTGGATGCAATAACTGGTGGGATGATGTATGATGATGCAAGGAGGATTGACACAAAGTGTTTTTGACCAATCTAGGTCTGGCGATGCGGGAACTCACCCAAGGCGCTAGCTAGGGCAAAACGATAATTTTGGTGGATCGGCTTGTTGCTTGAGGATGGTGGAATAGGATTGTGGCAATAACAAAAGACATTAGGAATGAACTGAGACCCAAAAACACAAAGATAAACATCAACCATACTGAATCACAGAAACACAAAAAAAACAATGCTAACTGAAAATGAAATTCTCGGATCTAAGCGCTATATGACACGATAAACAACAATTTTTTGGCTTTTTATGGACTCTAGTAAAGAGAAACAAAACTAATCTAATGGAAAGAAAATTTACCTAACTGGCAATCTTAAATACAATCCCACTAAATGATTGATAGGCTCGATCTTCTAAAACATAAGTCGATTGAAGTGAAGGCCTTGACGTTGGTGATGTGAAGCTCCAAGCAGAATGCGAAAACCCACTGCAATCACTACACTGCTTGTTAGTTATCAACCATGTGAGATATGATCGACCTCACTAGGAAGATTAATCCCTGCAAGTGCAACCGAGAACACAAGCAAGAACAAAGGAGAAGCAAGCAAAATTCACTGAAGTTGGGGTCTCACAAACCGATGAACGGTGAAATAATGTATAACTAATTAATCTAAAAAAACTAGGTTGGCTGCTGCTGTATTTAGACCTAGGGTTTAGCCACAAGACCGTTGGTTGCATCCCTAATGGACTCGCACTAGATAAAAGGTCTAAGGACCCAATAGACGGTGACACAACACCTTGACAGACTCTAAACTTGAATCTTGTTTTGACGATTCATGTTGACTCAAGAGAATTTGAATGTGAGGCTGGTGCCAATGAAAATTTTATTTTCTTAGCTTTTCATGCATATGTAGACGTCCAAAAAGGAGTTTGTATGCATTATAGACGTCTGTTTGAATGTGGACTGCTCCTGGGCTCCTAGTTGGACTTGACTTCGAGTTTGCCTTGGCCTCCAACTTATTGTGGACGTCCTTACAGGTCCTCCACGTCTCCAAGACCTTCTCTAAATACCCCTTGATCCTTTTCATGCTTCGTAATCATAATTAAATTATTAAATAGTAATTGATTCTTACTTTCACATTGATAGGACATTGGGGATGAATTAACTTGATTATTTAGTTGGCGTGCTCTTGCTGTTGTGATCAATCCTTGTATACAATGGAAAGAATGTGTGTATCCACTGTACTATGTCCTCATCAGAATCTATCAGCATTGTCCTTGAACCAACCAAGAACGTGGAAGTCCTTATCTTCTTTATTCTCTGTAGTTAGGTATATCTCTAGTTCATAGTGCTAGCTGTACTATCCAGCCTCATCTTGTGAGTAATTAAAGACCTCATCAACTTTTGGTTCTTTTTGGTGGTGCTTGAGAAAATTATTCAGTTTCTTGAATAATTCTAGGAAATAATCATGACAAAAACACTAATTAACACAAGTAGGGGTAGCACATATGCAACAACAGCAATATTGAAATTATAGATCGGATCACGTCGCACGTACCGATCTGTAACATATGATCTAGGATGCCATGTGTTGTGTGTCATGTCAGTTGTTGTCCTTTGACTCATAGGCAACAACAGCCATATTGAAATTATAGATCGGATCACGTCGCACGTACCGATCTGTAACATATGATCTAGGATGCCATGTGTTCTGTGTCATGTCTGAAAGTTGCCTAGAGGGGGGTGAATAGGCGGAAAATCTGAAATACGACTTAATAAAAACTGATCAGTTCACAGAGAAATTCAACTTAAGAGGAACATAACACGTGATTTATCCGGTGGTTCAGCTTCACAAAGAAGCCTACGTCCATGTTGAGGAGTCCACAAAGGACCAGGTTGCTCTCAACCCTATCCTCACCAAGCCACCACAAAGGTTGGCTTGTACTTCCACTAGATCACAAAAGTTTCACAACAACTCGTGGGGTGACTCACAACTTGAGGCTCCCGCAAGATTTCAGCGCAAAACACTTACAAACCAGCAATCTCAACACCTCACTACCCACTTAGAGTGAGAGAATCAACCAAGAGCTCAATGTTGTTCACTCCCCTCTTTATCCTCTTCCCAAAACTCCCAAACCCTCAAGAACCACTCTTAGGGCCCCAAGAATTGAAGAGAGGGGGCTAGAAAAGCTCTAGGAAGGTTATTTTGACGTTAGGATGCTTGTTTTTTATACGTTGAGGTCCGGGCATCCCCTTTTTATAGAGGTCCCAGAAGCTAGCCGTCGCTACTAGAAAAAGTCTGGAGTAGTCCAGCCTTTAACCCTGGACTAGTCCGGCCTGCGGGGACCGGTGACATCACATTCACCTACTAAACGGTCATATCCTACCAACCAAACAGTCACCCACCTCCTTTTGAATTTAAATGATCACGACACCACGGACAAGTCCGATCCACAACGGACTAGTTTGATCTCACACAGAACCAACTATTCCAGTTGAGAACAGACAAGTCTGGTCCACTGGACTAGTCTAGCCTCAAGTAGCGGACAAGTCTGGCCATTCAGGACTTAGTCCCTGCAGCTACTTCCAAGTTTCAAACGGACTAGTCTGACTCACAAAGGACTAGTCCAATATCACACAGAATCTCTTGTTCCGGTTGCAAACAGACTAGTCTGAGCCTGCGGACTAGTCTGGCCTTAAAGGGTGGACTAGTCTGGTCCTCCAGGACTTAGCTTCTGAAGAGCTCAGACGCATTCTCCACGGACTAGTCCGTCCCCAAACGGACAAGTTCAAACTCACACAGGACCTCCTGGTCCGCCCAACATCGGATTAGTCCGATGATACCGGACTAGTCCGGCCTTCCAGCCCGGACAAGTCCGGCCGTATTCTTAGGGTTGTCTGAACTCTTCACTCCACTAAACTTAGACTTGGACTAAGAGCTCTCAGATGATTCTCAACACTTTGACTCTATGAACACACTCATACTCAAAGGCAAAACTCAATTCAAGGTAAATTAAACTCTAAAATCTACTCTTCTTGTATGTTTGCCTTTTTCTCCTCTTTTCCCTTTTTGAGTGCATCCATCTCCATCGATTTCTTAATCACTTGTTCTTACACTTGTAATGCTCATTAATCCCTTAAGTGTTGTCATTAATCATCAAAACCCACGGAGATTTGAGATGTACTCTCAATCTCCCCCTTTTTGGTGATTTGATGACAACACATTGAGGTTTTTGATAAAAATTTAATGAGTTGTTTTTCATAACATACAAGTGTATAAATAGCGCCCCCTAAGTGTGTGCATGAATAATTTACAATAAAAGTAATGCATGAGAGTGAACTCTATGGGAGATTTATAGACTTGTGTATTATGGTGGGGTGCCTACATGTGATGCAAGTGTTGAGATGTGATAATAAAAGTGAAACATGCATCTCAAACAGGTATTAAGGATCATCACACATACGTAATCCAACGTAGAGTGATATTCAATGAAGTTAACAAAGAGTAGCATAGCATAAAGTCATTAATACCCAAATATGAAAGTGTAGCAATATTACAATCGAAGAGAGTTGACATAGTTATTCCCCCTCAACTCTCTCCCCCTTTGACATCAAGACACCAAAAACAAAAAGAATAGAGCCTAAGTCTGGTCGTCATCGCTTTCACTCTCCTCACCACGATCTTCGTCGCTTTGGGTTGCTTCTCCATCTTCCTCCTCATCATCTTCCTCTTCTTCCTCTACGGCGGGAGCAGCACTGGAGGAGCCACCCCAAGGAGAGCAGCCTCCGCCTCCGTGAGATCCGGGAAGGGTGTTAGCTCCTTGTCATCGGAACCTTCGGAGACATAGAAATGTCAGCCTTCTCACAGAGCTTCTTCAGGTACTTTCCTTGTCTTCTAGCCATTTTCTGAGTTTTGACTTCAACTTTTCGGCAAGAGGTGAAGATGGACTTCAAGAATTTTAGGATAGCACCTGAAGAGTCACCGGAGGAGGAAGAGGGAGGAGTGGGTGGAGGAGGAGGTGTATCTGGAGCACCCCTCCTAGAAGCTCTGTCAATCTTTGGCACGATAGGAAGAATTTGAGGGTGAAGGGTCTATGCTTGACGTCCTTCACAAACTCCAATCCTGACACCTTCTCAATGAGGCACATGATGAATGGAGCATAGCCACACGAGCAGTTGGGAGTGTGGGATATGTTGAAGATGTCGTTGTAGATGTAGTCAAACACATTGAATTTCTCATCTTCACAAATACGCTTCTACAGGTGGCGGAGGTGGCCTTGGATCATCCCCGCATCTCCGTGTTTAGGTGCTAAAGTCTTTCTCAAGATTTGGTTTATCACACTAAAGAAGGGACGGAGGATTTTGGTTGTGGGAGGATTATAAAAACCAACCTCGTACATAAATTTCATCTCCCCCAAGTCTATCACTATGAGGTTGTGAATAATCAGCTAATGGCTCAGGAACTCCTCAAGTCTGAGAATTTGTGCAAACTCATCATATAGGATGGAGTATTGGACTCCATCCGTCATCCATGAGACCTTCCTGTCTTCATAGATGGAGAAGTAGCATGTGGTGTAAAACTGAGCCACCACCTCTGTGTTCCAGTCATATTGAGAAGCAAGGAGATCCTTTAGACCGTGATGCTCAGCGGTTTGTACAATTGCATTGAAGGCTTGATGATTTTTCTTTTCAATATAGGGCTAATCAACCCACTGAGCATCAGCAACTGGCGTCTTCATTTTCAAGTAGACAAGGCGATTGTAGTCGCAATGTAAGTCACACCAAAAGCGATGATCCGGTGTGCCCTTCTCATACTTGTAGGGATCCTTTTCCCCTAAGTCTACTTGCCCTTTCAGAGCCTTTCCCATGGAAGATGTTACTCAAAAGCTCCGGTTGCCGGTTGGGGTTATTTGTGGGAGGTGTCATGACCAAGGGCCCAATTGGGCCTCGTGGGGGAGCACTTGACCCCACAAGATGGTCTCGAATGACGAGTCCCCCGCTAGAAGGTGCCCTTATCCTTGGTGCTACCCTTTTGGCGGGCACCTTCTGAACTGGGGCCTTGCCTTTCCTCTTTGCTGCTTCTCCTTCATTCATGGGTCCTTTTCCTTTGTTAGTCACTTGGGCCTTTTCTTTTTCATCTAAGGAGACTATCCCCTTTCTTTGGCTAGAGCGCTCTTCTTCAGCTTGAGCTGCCTCTCTTTCGTGTCGCTTCTTGGTTCGAGCTTCACAACGAGCCAGCTCTTGCGCAAGTGACGCATCCTCCTCCTCCCGATGGCGGTAAAGCTCTTGCCGAGCTGCTTCTCGCTTCGGGTTGGAGAGGGGTGGAGAGTTGTCGTGTTGAGACATGCTGGAAGAACAAATGAGCAAGGATATGAGTTTAGAACAGAAGATTATCGCGATAGAGGTGCAGCAAAAACACTAAGTTAGGGGCCAATTCAAGGTTTGGTTGGACTTGTCCGGTCTCTGACCGGACTAGTCCGGTCAGGAACGGACTTGTCTGCCTTGTGTCCGTACTAGTCCGGACTACCTAGGGTTAAACACTAACTATGTGAATTTTTGGCAAATCCTATCAATAGTTTGCAATAACCCTAGGGAGGATTCGCATGAAGTTCATGGAGCACTAGACATCCTAGTTTATGGGAGAAGCAACCTAGAATCGAGAGATTTGAAGAGATTAGGTTTTGCCCCAAGAACGCACCTTGATTGTTCATATGAGAAAATCGCCAGATTGAAGAGCGGAGAAGTCCGAAGATTGACTTCCCGAGGCTCCAAGGAGTAGAGGACTCGGATCCTTTGAATTTTTTGGTGGAAATTCTCAGAAATCGCCGATGGGGGCGACTTTGGGTGCGAGCGCGTGTTGAGATGAGTTTTGTGTAGATTGGGGGTCTCGGGCCCGGCGGTTGGGTTAATTCCCAACCGTCCGAACTAGCCCGGTCAGAGATACCGGACAAGTCCGGTTGCCGGACCAGGTCTGGACTGATTTGATAGTACAGACTAGTACTGTGTCAGGGCGGACTAGTCTGATGTAGGCTAGTCTAAACCTAGCCAGACTTATCTAAGATGTCGGACTTGTGCGGCCACTCGGGCGGATTAGTCCAGCCCTTGACACTACACTCTCATATATACGAAGAGACATGTATGAAATGATCCATATAGACTAATTTTTCACACAAGCAATCATAAAATGGCCATGATTCAAGCAGATGATAATCGAAAATAATTTGACAGAAAATTGAGAGAGACGGTTTTTGAAAAACATGCTTAGTTTTGAAGAGATTAAACAATTATCATTCAGATGTGCAACATCTTAAGCCACATTTCGAGAATCATAGATATTTAGCTCATTTCTGAGTTCGCAAAAGTGTTTTTCATCTAGTGGCTTATTGGAGATATTGGCTAGTTGTTTTATGCTCTAACATATGAAATAACTATATTTCCCTTTATTGAGTGATCTCTCAGGAAGTGGTGTCAGATGTCAATATGTTTGGTCCTAGAGTGTTCAACTAGGTTATGGGCAATCTTAATAGCACTCTCATTGTCGCATAGAAGTGGAATATGATTCATATTGAGACCATAGTCTCTTAGAGTTTGTCGCATCCAAAGTAGTTGTGCACAACAAATTTCGGCTGTGACATATTCCGCTTTTGGCTGTGGGTAGGACAATGTAATTTTGTTTCTTGGATGACCATGATACTAGGGACCTCCCCAAGTATTGATAAGTACCAGAGGTACTTTTTCTATCTACTTTGCATCCGGCATAATCAGCATCGGAGTATCCGATGAGATTGAACTTGGTCCCTTTAGGATACCACAACCCTAGGTTAGGTGCATGAACTAGATAGCGCAAAATTCTCTTTACAGCTGTTAAATGACACTCTTTAGGAGCGGCTTGAAATCTAGCACACATACATACACTAAGCATGATATCGGGCCTAGATGCATAAAGATAAAGCAAAGAGCCTATCATGGAGCGATATACCTTTTGGTCCACGCTAGCTCCATCTTCATTAAGGTCAAGATGTCCATTTGTTCCCATGGGCGTCTTGATGGGTTTGGCCTTGTCCATGTCAAATTTCTTGAGTATGTCTTGAGTATACTTGGTTTGACTTATGAACGTGCCATCCTTGAGTTGCTTGACTTGAAATCCTAAGAAAAACTTCAACTCCCCCATCATGGACATTTCAAACCTTTCTGTCATTATCTTGCTAAACTCATCACAAAATGATTTGTTAGTGGAGCCAAATATGATGTCATCGACATATATTTGGCATACAAATAGGTCATCATCGAAGTGCTTTGTAAATAGTGTGTAATCAGTTTTTCCTATCCTAAAACCATTGTTAATAAGAAAGTCTCTAAGGCATTCATACCAAGCTCTATAAGCTTGTTTGAGGTCATAGAGAGCTTTGTGCAACTTGTAAACATGGTTAGGATATTCTTGATCTTCAAATCCTGAGGGTTGCTCCACATATACTTTCTCCTTGATTGGTTAGTTTAGAAAGGCGCTTTTCACGTCCGTTTAATAGAGCTCAAAATCATGGTGAGTAGCATAGGCTAATAAAATACGAATTGACTCAAGCCTAGCTACGGGAGCAAAGGTTTCATCGAAATCCAAATCTTCGACTTGTGAGTATTCTTTGGCCACAAGTCTTGCCTTGTTCCTTGTTACCACTCCATGTTCATCTTTCTTGTTTTGGAACACCCACTTGGTACCTACAATGTTGGCATTTGGTCTCCTCACCAATTCTCAAACTACATTCCTCTTGAAGTTGTTTAATTCTTCTTGCATGTCTACCACCCAATCCGGATCTTGCAGTGCTTCCTCTACCATTAGGGTTTCCAAAGAAGAAGCAAACGATTAATGTTCACAAAAGTTCACTACACGGGATCAAGTGGTTACCCCTCTAGTGATATCACCAATAATGTTGTCGATAGGTTGATCACGTTGAACGCTTTGGTAGACCCTTGGATGTGGTAATTGGGGTCTTGGGTCAATTTCTTCTTCATCATCGGCTCCCCCTTGATCAATACCATTATCTTGATCTTGATCAACTTGGACTTGAGAGTCTTGTGGTTGATCATTTTGAGCTTGATCTTGTACTTGTGTTGGAGGAGTAGCTTGTGTTGAGGATTGATCCGCTTGACCTTGACTTCTCTCTTGTGGGCGTACATCACCAAGGGTCATCCTTCTTAGTTTTTTGCAGGGAGCTTCCTCTTAATCTAGCATGGATTGGTCAAATTGCTCTACAATTAGAAGCTCATATGGTGTTTTATTCAAGAGTCGATGAAGATAAAGCCGGTTTGTGGCATGACAAGCAGTGTTAACCGCTTCATCCCAAAACCGGTCCGAAGTCTTGTATTCATCAAGCATGTTTCTCGCCATCTCGATGAGTGTGCGGTTCTTCGTTTTGGCGACTCTATTTTGTTGAGGAGAGTATGGGGCTGAAAATTCTTGCTTAATTCCTTCTTCATCGAGATACTCCTCCACTTGTGTGTTCTTGAATTCGGTGCCATTGTCACTTCTAATCTTCTTGATTCTTAAGGAGAATTACTTTTGAGCTCTCCTTAAGAATTTCTTCAACAGTCCTTGTGTTTCGCTCTTTTTACATAAAAAGAACACCCAAGTAAATCGAGAATAATCGTCAACTATAACAAGACTGTATTTGTTACCGCCTATGCTTATATAAGCAATGGGACCAAAAAGGTCCATATGAAGCAGCTCCAAGGGTCTTGTGGTAGTCATCACATTCTTTGCGAGATGAGGTGCTCCAACTTGCTTTCCGGTTTGGCAAGCGCTACAAGGCCTATCTTTCTCAAACATGACATTTGTTTGTCCTAAGATGTGATCACCTTTTAGAAGTTTTTGCTAGTTCTCTCATACCAACATGGGCTAGTCTCCTATGCCACAACCAGCCCATGTTTGTTTTTGCAATTAGGCATGTATCAAGTTGAGCATTATCCATGAAAAAATCTACAAGATAAAGCTTTTCCTTAAGAACACCCTTAAATTGAATTGAGTTATTGCTTCTTCTAAAGACGGTCACACCTTCATTAGTGAATATGCAGTTGTATCCTTTTTCACAAAGTTGTGAAACGGATAATAAATTATAATCAAGTGAATCGAGATGCAAGAAATGAGAAATTGAATGTTGAGAAGAGATAACTATTTTACCAACACCGAGTACTTTTCCTTGACTATTGTCTCCAAAGGAAATGCTTTCGCTTGGATCATCATTTTCTTCATATGCGATGGACATCTTCTTCTCTCCGGTCATGTGGTTTGTACATCCACTATCAAGTAACTATTTTGATCCACCGGAGGAGTATGCCTACAAAACAAATTATGCCTTGGTTTTAGGTACCCAAACTTGTTTGGGTCCTCTCACGTTAGCCACAAGAGTTTTGGGCACCCACACGCAAGTTTTTGATTTCTTGTGGCGCGGCCCAACATATTTAGCAACAACTTTACTACATTTGTTTCTCATAAGAACGTAAGTAGTATCGAAATCATGAAATGGCATAGTTGGAGCTAAAACATCATTTACATGATAAGAATCGTTTGAGTGCACATAATTAGATATTCCTTGCTTAACAAAAGTAATGTGTTCTGTGTTGTCCTTAATAGTTCTAGCGTTTTCTTTTCCACCTCTAACATATCCAAGACCATCTTTAATTAAAGGGGATCTAGAGCTCAAATATGCACTTCTAGCACAATCAAGTTTTTCTTTGTCAAACTCTTCCCTTTTAGTTTGAGATTTTCTTTGGGTTGCACTAAGTTGTTCCCTTAGGTTGGTTATCAATTTTGCACACTTGCAGCCTTTTGTGGTTGATTGCTTAGCTAGTTTAGGTGAATCTCTAGAGAATGAAGTACTAGATTTAAGAGACTCAAATTTTACTTCAAATGATTTGTGAGTTTTTGACAAACTCTCAAATTCGTCTTGAAGCATCACATTTGAGCTTTTGAGATTTGAACAAGTATCTTTGCTTGATGCAAGTTCTATTCTAACTTCCTACATCTTTCTCTTTCAAGTTCTAAGAGTTTCTCTAGTTCGCGGTTTTTCTCTTTTTCAACAATAGGTAATCCTTCTTGCTTATCACGCATTGTTTCCATATCAACTACTTGATCCATGAGTTTTTCCATTTTAGCAATAGTCTTTTTACTCATGCCTTTAAACATGAATTTTACATCACTATCACTACTATCATAAAGACTATCACTAGTAATAGACTTAGTGAAGGATTTTGGGGTTACCTTGCGCTTTGTCTCCTTGGCCATGAGACAAGTGTATTTTTCCTTCCTCCAATCACCTCGGTTGGGTAAGAGCATCTTCTTTCTTGAGGACTTGTCAATGGCAATGTTTGCCACTCCCTCATCTTCGGACGATGAGCTTTCATCATTTGAGTCCCATTCTTCTCCTATGTGAGCAGTTCCATGAAATTTCTTCTTCTTGAAGAATTTCTTGTCTTTAGCTTCTTTCTTCTTTTTCTTATCTTCATCGCCTTCCTTCTTCTCATGAGGGCAGTTTGCAATGTAGTGGCCATACTTTATTTTGACCTTGTCTTGTCCTTGATTTTACTCTCATAGCTTGAGTTCTTCTTCTTTCTCATCATTCTCTTGAATTTCCTTATGGAAAGGGCCATTTCTTCATTATCCATAGAGCTCTCATCATCACTTCCTTCACTTGAGCTCTCTTCTTGCACTTCTTTGCCCTTTGACTTGGATGCCTTGAGTGCAATGTCGTGTCTTTTGGAGGAAGTGATCTTGTGCAGCTCATTTACATGTTTGGCCTCCTTTTCCATCATCTCATGGTTGACGAATTTTCCAATGACTTCATCGGGAGTCATAGATTCAAAGCGAGGGTTCTCCCGAATCAACGTGCAAAGAGTGATATTACGCACCGTGAATGCTCTTATCATCCTTTTGACCACTTCATGGTCAGTCCACTTCTTGCATCCAGCTCTGCTCTTGTTGATGAGTATCCTGAGCCAGTTGTACATCTCTTGGGGAGTCTCATTGTCTTCAATAGCAAATCTTCCAAGCTCCCCCTCAATCATCTCAATTTTTTCCTCACGGATGGATTTTGTACCTTCATGTGCCACCTTGAGAGTGTCCCAAATATCCTTGGCAAATTCTAACCCACCACCTTGTGAAACTCTTCTTTTGACAGCGATGAGATGGTGGCGACTGCAGCTTGAGCGTTGCGATGAATTTGTTGTCCTTGCTCCGGAGTGAGCTCTTCATCATGCTCTGGAATTTCAACACCTGTACATACAACACTCTAAAGACCGGGGTTAAGTAAGATAAGGTGCAACTTCATGTTATGCCTCCACATCGTGTAGTTTGTACCATCAAGATGAGGAGGCTTACCAACAGGGATGGAAACAAAATTTGCATTGTTATTTAAACGTTCATAGCTAAAAGGATATCTGGAGTAGGCCCTGGAATCCTCCTCTTCTTCTTCTTCTTTTCTTTCTTCTTGTCATCTTTTCTTTTGTTGAGCAATGCCATGAGATGGTCCACTTCTTGGTCTTCATCACTTGAGGTGACGAGGCTTCTTCTTCGACCTGCATGCTTCTTCTTCATGGATGGAGTGACGGAATTGACTTCATTATCACTATCACTTGTGTGAGAGTGATGTGAGTCGTTCTTCTCGCCGTTTCCTTTGGATCCTAGGTTCTTGTCCTCGTAGTAGGTGCTTGTCTCCCCCATGACCTCTTTGAGCGGCTCTTAAATGAAGAGTTAGGCTCTGATACTGTAAGTGTATCTAGGTATCCGCGTGGATTTTGGATGATTGGTGATGACAAATTAAGAGACTAATGAGCTGAGATGATAATAAGCACAGGACATTTCCAAGGCGGACACCTAAATTCTCAAAAAGGGAAAAAGATGAAGAAAGGCATCGAAGACTCGAAGAGTAGAAATTAGGGTTTCACTTGAGTCTTTAGTAGGCTAGCCGTGTAAAAGTGAGAGTGTGTGTGTCAAGTGCATTGAGATCATAGAAGAGAGCTCAAAGTTAGAAGCGTCAAATCCTTAGTGAAGAGAGGTAGAGAGGTAAAGTTGGGCAGGCCGGACTTGTCCGGGCCAGAGGCCGCACCAGTCCGGAAGCCCCACGGCTTAGTCCGTTTTTGGGCGGACTAAGAGTTCCTGACTGAGATCGGACTTGTCCGTTCTGGGACGGACTAGTTCGTTTCTCTCTTGGTGAGAGTATTTTTGGGACTAAGTCCTCGTAGATTGGACTTATCCGCCTCAGTGGTCGGACTAGTCCGGACTAGCCAGACTTGTCTGTTTTCACACGGACTAAGAGTTCATGTGTGAGTTTGGACTAGTCCATTCTGAGGCGGACTAGTCCGTATGGTTGTGAGATGAGAGCTCCCACGGCTAAGTCTTGGTGGACCGGACTTGTCTGCCTTAGAGGCCGGACTAGTGCGGGTCCTCCAGACTTGTCACTTCTCACCCGGACAAATATTTCCTGTGTGAGATCGGACTAGTCCGGTGTGAGGCGGACTAGTCCGGACTTTCGTTAGGTGGCAACGGTTGGCTTCGGGACTTCTATAAAAGGAGATGCCCCGACTTCATTTACAATCCCCTGGAACCCTAGCGCCGCCACAGCCTTCCAAGAGCCTCTCCAAGCCTTCTCCATTGCCTACTCACCCCCCTTGAATCAAATCCTAAGTGAATTTGGGTGTGTGAGAAGAAGAGAAGGAAGAACTTCGCGTTTAGTCTCTTGGAGTGATCTCGTGCACTTGGTGTGATCTGTGGCTTGTGAGATCTATGAAGTTTGTGGAAGTGATCAAGTGGGAGCCTCGGATTGTGATCAGCCCCAAAACTTTGTAAGTTCACCCTTGAGATAGTGAAGAACCGGGTTGGCCTTAGTAGCGACTTGGTGAGGAAAGGGTTGTTAGACCCAGTCCTTTGTGGACTCCTCAACAGGGACGTAGATTCCTGAGTGGAATCGAACCTCAGGAAAAAATCCTCAGTGTCTCTCTTGCATGTACATTTCTTTGAAGATCAAGATTGCTTAGGGTTTGTTTTAATTATTTCGCTATACATCGTCACACTCTTGCAATTCATTTCAATATTTTGTCACACTTGTCATATAGAAGTGCTAGTTGTTTCATCCACATTTTGTCAAACTAAAATTTGGAAAAAAAAACCTCAAAAATCAAGTTTTAGATCTTTCTGGCAGTTTGACCAGACTAGTCCGCCTCCGGCCCCCTTTAGGCTCTTTCAGCAAGCAAACCGGAGTAGTTCGCCCCTGAGCCAGACTAGTCCGGCCATTGTGTTCTAATCTCATTTAATTAAGTCATTTCAGGTCTTTTAGCCTATTCACCCCCCTCTAGGCAATTTCAGATACCAATTGAAAGTTGCCTAGAGGGGGTGAATAGGCAGAAAATCTGAAATATGACTTAATAAAAAATGATCAGTTCACAGAGTACGTACTAGTCCGATCCTGAGGGCGGACTAGTCCGGTCATAGAGAAATTCAACTTAAGAGGAACAAAACACACGATTTATCCCGTGGTTCAGCTTCACAAAGAAGTCTACGTCCACGTTGAGGAGTCCACAAAGAACCAGGTTGCTCTCAACCCTATCCTCACCAAGCGCACAAAGGTTGGCTTGTACTTCCACTAGATCACAAAATTTTCACAATAATTCGTCGGGCGACTCACAACTTGAGGCTCCCACAAGATTTCAGTGCAAAAATACTTACAAACCAGCAGTCTCAATACCTCACAGCCCACTTAGAGTGAGAGAATCAACCAAGAGCTCAATGTTGCTCAAGCCCCTCTTTCTCCTCTTCCCAAAACTCCCAAACCCTCAAGAATCACTCTTAGGGCTCCAAGAATTGAAGAGAGGGGGCTAGAAAAGCTCTAGGAAGGTTATTTCGACGTTAGGGTGCTTGTTTTATACTTTGAGGTCCAGGCATCCACTTTTTATAGAGGTCCCAGAAGCTAGCCGTTGCTACTAGAAAAAGTCTGGACTAGTCCAGTCTTTAACCCTGGACTAGTCCAGCCTGTGGGGACCGGCGACATCACACTTCACCTACTAAACGGTCATATCCTACCAACCAAACAGTCACCCACCTCCTTTTGAATTTAAATGATCACAACACCATGTACTAGTCCGATCCACAACGGACTAGTCTGATCTCACACAGAACCAATTGTTCCGGTTGAGAACGGACAAGTCTGGTCCACCGGACTAGTCCGACCTCAAGTGGTGGACAAGTCCGGCTATCCAGGACTTAGTCCCTGCAACTACTTCCAAGTTTCAAACGGACTAGTCTAACTCACAAAGGACTAGTCCAATCTTACACAGAACCTCTTGTTCCGGTTGTAAACGGACAAGTTTGAGCCTGCGGACTAGTCCGACCTCAAAGGGCGGACTAGTCCGGTCCTTCAGGACTTAGCTCCCGAAGAGCTCAGACGCACTCTCCACGGACTAGTCCGTCCCCAAACGGACAAGTCCAAACTCACACAGGACCTCCTGGTCCGTCCAACATCGGATTAGTCCGATGATACCGGACTAGTCCAGCCCTCCAGCCCAGACAAGTCCGGCCTATTCTTAGGGCTGTCTCAACTCTTCACTCCACTCAACCTAGACTCGGACTATAGAGCTCTCAGATGATTCTCAACACTTTGACTGTATGAACACACTCATGCTCAAAGGCTAAACTCAACTCAAGAGAAATTAAACCCTAAATTCTACTCTTCTTATATGTTTGCCTTTTTCTCCTCTTTTCTCTTTTTGAGTGCATCCATCTCTATCGATTTCTCCTCTGTTCTTACACTTATAATGCTCATTAGTCCCTTAAGTGTTGTCATTAATCATCAAAACCCACGGGGATTTAGCCTAGATGCACTTTCAATATCAGTTGTTGTTCTTTGACTCGTTGTCCTCCATATGCCTTTTATAGGGGTTAGAGGTCCCTAGACATAACTTGAGTCGGTTACAAGTTGGATATGTTTATTGTAGAATCTATCAATATCTTGCCATAATCTTGGGATGGTTGCTTATTTCTTTTCTTGTCTAGAGTCCAGGCAGCAATCTCCACCAAGGATAGAGTTTGGGTCTTGTCAACATTGTCATGCCATAAATCATAGAATGTATGGGCCTTCATGAATTTGATCTTATTCAATTTTTTAGGCTTGCCCACCGGATGACCATCTTCCTTCAATATCGTTATAAATTTAACTGACTCACAATATCTTCATTCTATATATATATATATATATATATATATATATATATATATATATATATATATATATATATATTGGCCAAACTTGTCACCAGCATTTTCAGTTTCACTCCGGTTCTATCTAAAACCCCTCCAAGTCTACGACATTACCGTCAACCACCTCGTTCATCATCGCACCATCTACCACCTTGTCGTTGAAGCACACCACGTCGAACATCATCTCTCCTTCCACACCGTGTTATACAAGACCTTGTTATATATCATCTCACCATTTAGTACCTCTTCGTACACCATCAACAAGCACACTGTCTGCCGCCTCGCCATCGTCTAGCGCACCGCTCACAACATCATCGTCGTACAATGTACCATCTACCACCTCATTCTAACGCACTGCATGATCCCCCGAACTTGCCGTTTCACCATCACACCATCTCCCACGTTGCTATCAACCAATGCTTCATCTCCCACCTTGTCGTCGAACAACGCGTTGTCTACAATCTTGATGTAAGCTCATTGTCTACAATCTTGTCGAACAACGCCTCATTGTCGACTAGCACGTTGTCTCACACGTTATCATCGATCAACACACTATCTACCACCTTGATATACGCCACCGCATCATCCCCCGCCTCAACATCGACCAGCAAGCCGTGTCTACCTCCTCATCATTGTTTGCCTCATCGTCAACCAGCGTGCCTCCTACCTTCTCATCATATCCCACCTTGTCGTCATCCAACATGTTGTCTGCTACCTCATCGTACACTATCTCGTCGTCAATCGCCTCACCGTTAACCTACGTGTCGGCCATCACCTCGCCATACACATGTGCATCAAACACTTCATCATTGACTAACTTAGATATATTATATGGATATATTTATGATAGAATGGCAGATACAAATAAAAATACAAATACCGATAGTTCATATATCAGATGGCAAAATGTTAAACCACCCACATCCATATTTCCTAAATGAATTTGAATGTGAATATGAATAGTTTAGAAATATTAATCGAATGAAATAAATATACCATGTTTAAATTTTTTCAAATACGAATATCAAATAATACAATTATACGCATCTATTTGTCACCCCTATCCATTCCAAATTGTAATATTTCTGGCTATTCATCTGGATAAAAACTTGTTAGATGCATAGACAAATTTTATCATATAAATAGTGACGTATTGGATCCTGGACAGATTGTACGATACAACCAAATGTGGAATCCTTTGGTTCATTCATGTTATGGAGAAACAGCCAAACTGTGCTGTTTAACTAGCGCCTTTTTAGGACTAAAATGGTGTAATTACCACCAACGTTATGTAATAGGTAAATAACACTATGGACCATTGGATTACGATTATTACTATGATGCTGGTACCCCAATTTACTGCCTCGATCTTGTACCTCATATCCTGCCGACAGTAGAGACAAAACCTACTCTTTAACAGCATTGCTCTTGAGGTCAAGGAGATTATATATGCATGAAATAACTAGTCTAGAATGGTTAGTATTTGCTTAGGCCGATGCTTAGGAAGAGACAAAAATAAGCTGCATCAAGAAATAGAAAGTTAGCTGACCACCTAATCTTAGTGTCACCCGTACAATTGGTTCGAGGTACAATTCCGTACCATTTCTTGTAGATTTGCGAAGGTACTCTGGTACTCCCTATGTAAGAAAATAAACCGAAGAATCATTCTACTGTACCACACATGCAATTCCACTCTGTCGCAAGCCAAGTTACAAGTTCAAGAAATTTTATAAGATTCTTTTATTGTCATGATAATTCTCGACGTGATCTTGCGTGTGGATCCTTTTAATTTCTTGGGTTATATTAACAGCGATCGAACTAAGTATGGTTGATCAGGAAATTAAATAAACAGGCTACTGAAACCGCGGAGCCGGCTCTGGCTGACAACGTGACCCCACAGACCCGATGAATGAATCTGGGCCCATTCTACAGGAGACATTTGTAACATTGTACAATTAAGAAGCACTAGCTTAATTAATACTGCATTTTGCATGAATAATAAATCTGCAGCACGCGTACTAAAAAATGCAGCACACAATTCTGCAAGGCTAGCTACAGCTGTACATGCTTAGCTCCAAACAACAATATAAAGAGAGCCCAATGCTCACATGCTTTGGTCCCATCTCTCCGATTTTCTTGGTCCATTGTGCCAAGAACGCCGGCTTCATTTTGTACCATTTCAATCGTACGTGGCGATGATGACCATGAGCTACTTCCGGACGCCGAGGCGGCTACACGGGAGCAAACCGGCCGAGCGGGAGCTCCGCCGGCGCGAGAGCCTGCGTGCCGCCCTGCTCGACGACGACGCCGGGGAGGCGGCTGCGGCGGCTGGCGCGGTGCCCAAGGGCTACTTCGCGGTGTACGTCGGTGAGGAGGCTCGGCGGTTCGTGGTACCGACGAGCTATCTCCGGCAGCCGGCGTTCCGGGGGCTCATGGAGCTCGCCGCCGAAGAGTTCGGGTTCGGCCAGGCCGGCGGGCTCCGCATCCCGTGCCGCGAGGAGGACTTCGAGGCCGTCGTCGCCGCGCTGGAGGCGGAGTCGAGGCGCGGCGGCGGTGGTGGCGGCCGTCGAGGAGGAGCGGCGCCCGGAACAACGCGGTGGTCGAGGCTAGCTGGATCGTCCATCTAATCACTGAAAAAAGAATTCTTTGCTTCTTTCATGTACGGTAACTGAGCTGTAGGTAGATGTATGAGCCATTTTTTTTGTTTTACAAGGATTCTGGAAATGAGAGCTGGAACAAAGTAAATCCTCCTATTCTTCTGGTAAATCTTCTCGTGCATGGTAAATTTATGGAAAATAAAATAATTGTAACTTAAAATTTTGTTCATGGACGTGTGGTTCTTCGCTGGTGCAAACTTGCTGATAGCGTCTCAATTATACATTCGCGCATCCACGTCAACGGGTATACCAGTAACAGGAGAATGAGATCCATGAAGTCGTTGAGCTGAGATATACCCTCTTGAGAGTTTGCAATCAGTGCATGTGGATGCATGGTCTCTCCCTCGATGATGATTCTCATGTGATGCATAATGCAGGGTGCATGTGATTGATGCTGTCACCGCTGAAACAAGCCTCATTTCATTTTATAAAAATCTTTTTTGCAAACTCTATTTCGATTAGATGTTGAGATTAGGCACTCTTCCGCAATCCGGAAAAAAAAACAACTACCATAACCTCTGCCAAGATATTAGATGTTTCATTATAATTAATCGTCGAATTATGACTAGGTCTAAATTTATATGAAAGATCTTATCAGATACGTAGTATTTTTTTAGTATACCTATTTTTAGGAAATACCACCTGATAAGATGGGAGAAAATCACCAGCCGGCCAAAGAAGGAAGGCCTGGGTAATGAAAACATATAGAAACGATGTTGGCCTCCTATGCAAATGATATCGGTTGATGAGAGACTCCCACAATAAACAGTTTAAACACATTTGGAAAGAAAAAATCCACTAAAACTCAAGATATTCATGTGGTTGTTGGAACAAAATGCAGTGCTAACTAGAGATAATATGAAAAGGAGGAAATGGAAAGGAGGCAAGAAAGAGTCCAGCGCAGGGGGTTGCAACTCCTGCCGTTCTATCCAGCCCCTGGAGGAGAACCAAGTCGATTCCACGAGGAAGACGATGAAGAGGAGCTACATGGGTCTAGTAATCCCTGAAGTCTAGATGTACCACATCTTTTTAGCAGTTTCTGTTTCCATGAACTCTCTGTGACCTTTCTAGCTTTAGCTCTGTTTTACTGAAGATGTAACCCGGATCGACCTAGGACACTGGTGCTGCTGCCAGGTTGTGTGGCTGCTCGAATAAATCTGCAAAAAGATTTTGTGCTATTTTGCACCGTCGTATTGGCTTGCGCACTTTGACATTTGCAGTAGCGTGGGTATCTTTCTTTTCTGGAGGTGTCATAATAAGATCTTAATAATAATTTTACAAGTCTAGGGCTAAAGAATATTCTCCAGCAACTCATGCACAAGGCAATCGGAAAAAATAATCTAAGTAGAGAAATTCGAAGTCAAAGCATTTGCATCCCTCAAGTTCATGGAGAGAAGTGTTGGGTACGCTATGGAACGTCAAGTACAGCTGAAAACATGCTGGGAAAGATTGCTAGAGAGAACAGAGAGATTGGAGTATATGTAACCCTGTCAGGAGGAAAAGAATACAGATGTTACTGACATTAAATAAAGGGAAAGGAATAGTTCCCGCTTACACAGAATCCAGAAAAGGGTCTACCCACTAAGATATTGTACGCATACTTTTCATGCATTTCTATAAGAGGCTTTTTAAGACTCGAACCTGTCATCTCATAATCAATTACCACTGCGTCAGGGCTCCCCTTCACATATGTTACTGACATGACAGTTTTTTTATCAAAATATAATACAAAAGTGAATATGCTAAACAAACTCAAGAGGATTAGCAATGAACAAAACTCGCTTCCAGCATTCAAGTAGATTATAAGACGTCCTATGCACAAGTATGATACTCCAATTCAAACTACACCTGGCTTCCAAGCTGCACACGATCTCGATGCAATTAGGGTCATCACTGCAATGTGTTTAGAATGAAGATTTGCTTTCTACCACATGTTCACACTGCCAGAGACGCTGTAAAAGACATTGCACCGCTGAGAAGCTTTCCCACTACTATACTATGGTCAGTCTCACCAAAGGCTATGTGATAACCCGTGGCCGCGATGAGCCCGTTGCGGCGTGAGCGATCACGGTGGCAGCCACCGGCGAGCACCGCGGCCCTAGAGCGAGGGGAAGAGAAATGGAGATAACCGAATTGGTTGTTCACGGGCTGTCCCCCACGACGGCATTGTTTCCCCGTTACATACCTCACACTCCTACCGTCCTCACATCTCCCACCCACCCCCACCCCCCACGCGCCCCACCCCTGCTCAGACCAACATTCCAATCTTCCCAATTCGAGGCTTCCAGAGGCAAAGAAGACTACTGCACCAGCACTTGGACGACCATCTGGTTCCCCTTCTTCACCAATCTGCGGTCCAGGATCACCGGCGGCTTCAGCTTCGCCCTATCCAGGTCAGTCGTACTCGGAAGGGTAGAA
Source organism: Neostapfia colusana (assembly GCA_030760725.1). NCBI lineage: Eukaryota > Viridiplantae > Streptophyta > Magnoliopsida > Poales > Poaceae > Neostapfia > Neostapfia colusana. The sequence continues at coordinate 1,916,541 of JASWHV010000019.1, read as the reverse complement.
AATACCGGGGAATTATTACAGGTGAATTGTTTGAGTTGAGAAATATAAAATACTGTGTGGATTTGTGAGTCCGCCGGTAGATCCAGCCGATACGCAACTTTGCCTATGCACTGCAAGATCTTATAGGGTCCATAATTTGAATGCGAGCTTGGGACGAGGGTGACTGACAGTGAATGCTGAGCATACGGCTACAACTTGAGTAATACTCGTTCCCAACATGAAATTCCCTGTCCACCCGATACTGATCCGCTTATTGGCGTATTCTATTCTGTGCAGCCGCTAGTTTCACTTTCAGAACCTCCATTTGTTTTGTTCGTTCGGCCAACTTCTCAACCACCGTCTTCTCAGCTGATGAAGGAAGAACGGGAACAACCAATATATTTGGCTCATAGCCATAGAGCGCCTAAAATGAAAAGCAACCCAGAGAGGAGTTAAAAGATGAATTATACCAAAATTCCGCGAGGGGAAGCCAGTATCTCCACTTTGATGGTGCTGAATGAGTCATACAACGTAAATATATATATTCAAGCATTGATTCCCCCTCTCCGTCTGACCGTCGGTCTGAGGGTAGTAAGTTGTACTTATCAATAGTTTAGTATCCAATAGATTGAACAACTGCTTCCACACCACCAGTCCATTTGTTTAACCATAGATGTTGTCTGCAATTTCTTCCCATTAGCCACTCTTACTGCCACAGGCTCTACTTGTTGGGCTACTAAACCAGCTCTCTAAGCAAAGTCTGTATTAATGAATGAAACTGAGCTTCCAGAATCAATCAAAATTAGAAAGATTTGATTCTTTACTAAGGCTCTCAACTTCATACAGTCCTAGCCCTCTGTGCCTGATATGGCATGAGCTGAAATATGATAACACCTCTCCTCCTAAAGATCTTCCTTCTCTAATTTCTCCAACATTTCATCAGATAAAGCCATCTCTAGATCTTCAGTAGATAATGTATTCAGCTGGACAGGAATTCTCTTGGGACATCTAGATATGTGGCCGGGCTCAAATTTTTCCCCACAAGAAAAACATAATCCATGTAGTCACCTATAGTCCCGGAGTTGCCTTTCCTTTGCCAGCTCTGGCATTTGAGGTCCTTTCACCTCTCCTTGCTGCATACCAGTGGACCTTCCCCTTGCTGTTTTAAGGGTTTAAATCAGAGACATGTACAGAATGTCTCTCTGCACTTTGGCCAGGAATATCGCTCTATTTACTGTGCTTGGGGTCTGCGAGAGGACTGGATTTTATAATTCTCCTTTTAACCCTTTTACAAATTGAGTCACAAAGAACACCTCATCTAATTCTGGGTTATGGAAAGTCATAGCACATCTCAACTCTTCAAAATCGCTGATATAGCCTTCTGGACCCCCATTCTACCTTAAGTGCAATAAATTGTACATAGATAGCGAGTACTCGAATGCCCCAAATCTACTACTCCCGAATCTCTTCTGTTGCCATTGAGGTCGAAATGCCCTCCTCTGTTTTGTCTCACTCTCCCATTAGGTGGGCCCCTCCCCAGACCTTTTTCTTCCTTCGTTTCCTCCTTCTTCATACACCCTCCTCTCTTAACGTTGATACTGCTCCTCAGACTGTTCCATCTCTAGCGCCATCCTTTCTAACGTCAGCTCCGACACCTTCTTCCCTGTCTCCTCCACCTACCTGAATAGAACATCCCTCTCCTTCGCCACCTGCTCCGCCACCGATGCCTGTTGCCCGATCAACTGCTTCTGCATCACCTCCATAGTATTCAGGCGTTGGACTATCAAATCATGTGTATCCATCATCTTGCACCACCGCTCACCTTCACCACACGCCACCGATTCCATGGCCTCTAAGATGAAGTGGGTCTGAACGGAAGGTTTGGAAGGAGCCGTGGCGACTCTCTTCAAGCCGAGTCAACCACGAACTCAAATCAAACCAACCACAAATAGAATTACAGGAGAGGAGAGAAGACTCTACGGTACGCACTTTGTCCTCTCTCAATTGACCGCCCTAATAGGATTTTACAGCTCAGGTCGAAGGGTTACCAATCACCGACGATCCTTCCACCACTCCTATGTACTCGCCCCGCCCAAAAATTTTCTGCCAAAAACTCCTGCTCTAATTACCAACTGTGATAACCCGTGGCCATGACGCGCGCCCGTCACAGCGTGAGCGATCATGGTGGCAGCCACCGACGAGCATCACGGCGCTAGCACTAGGGGAAAAGAAATGGAGATAACCGAAGTGGTTGTTCTGTTACGGAATGTCCCCCACGACGGCATCAATTCCTCGTTACATACCCACTCGGGTAGGGTCCACATGTCAGCCCACACACCCAGCACACTGCTCCGACCGGAAGACCCCTTCGGGATAGGGTTCCATACTCCTACCAGCCTCACAGGCTACAAAAAGAACTGTACATGCACCGGGAAGCTAAAACTAAATAGACCCTCGAGTCAGCTGACAGTCCTATTCTTCCCACGTCCATGGGAAGAACAGATAATCTGCCTCATGGCCCAACACAGCTGCTGGCCCGACTACATCCTGAAATCCATGACACAAACGGTATTGTTCGAGAAACAGGCTGCAATCTTGCTGCCTTCTTTGTTCCAGCACACTTCGAAAATGCCGCCATTCCCTCTGAATGTCTTCAAGATCCTGCCTTCTTTCACCGACCATATGTGCAGGCATTGATCCAGGGACCCACTTGCTAAATACTCACCATCAGGGCTAAATGCTACAGAATACACTGGTTGCCTGCAATCATGAGTAAATTCGTATCAGCACTGAGGAAGAAAAGGGTACAAAACAGTTTTCCTTTCTTGGTATCAATACCTATGACCAGCCAAGCTGTACAGAAGTCGTCCTTGCTCTACTTCCCAAAGCTTGATAGTAGAATCAAAAGATGCACTACATGTATAACAAATTAGTGTTAGCCGAGAAACATTAGGTAGCCTGCTGAGGACTGAGATGGGTATATCAAGCTATCCAACATCAGGAGGAAGTCTGAAGCATATAAGTTATTTTAAAGGAAGAAAACTACTCCATTTAGCTAAATAATACTAGATACGCAAATAACAACTATATCACCTGTCCACATTCAGAATCAGCAGAGGCAACAACAATAATAAAATTGCTAGAATGGAAGGACCTAGGTGTCTGTGCACATCACATGATTGTAAACAAGCATTTGGGTCCAGTATAATGATCAACATATATCACAAATCTAGTAGACAGAATTCAAATGACAAGTTCTCAGTGTCGTGCATATACCACATTTCAAAAAAGGATTTTTATTGAGAGCATCTAGGAATTTTTATCGATTTCAAGCTATATACCTTGCCAAAAGCAACTGTTGATTGGGATTGTTTGTTCCTGGGCCTGTCGGGCTCCATCGAATAGTGTATATTTCCTGTAGAATACATTTAACAGGTTACAGATAGTTAAATAGGTTCAGGCTATCAAGTATGAGGTTGGATTTGGCAAACCTTGGAATGATCCTTAAAATCATATACACAGTTTTCCTGCTTCATACTCCATATCTGCCAATACAGAACAGTAGGGTGGAAGGCTATAACACAACACAGGAAGAGCACACCAATACAATAGAAGCCACGAACAGTGACCCCATAAGGTTCATTAATGAAAATATATTCATTGGCTCACTTTAGTGACTGCTGGGTCCATAAAAAGAATGTGTTTGGCCACTTAGACCTCAGCTATTGGATGAGCATTTTTGTTTTACCTTATAGGTGGATATCAATAGTTTTTGCTGGTTCGTCAAAATAAATATTTTACTTGCATGCAGCCGTAAGCCTAAAAAAGGAAATAAATTGAAGAAATGAAATTACAGGCATGTGGGCACCCATCGAACTTGATGCCCAAAACAATACTTCCAATATTAATTAGCGATCTGCATAGCTCGTGGTACGTCCCACTTAATAAGAAAGTGTTATGGCCGCTTACATGGTTACTAAGAAAACCTTTTGGAGTCAAAGTGAATGGTAGTGTACTATTGAATATTTAGCAGATGGAAGTATGTAACAGATGGTTTCGTAGTTGGACTGTTGAAAAATGTAGCAACAATCATAGTGTAGAAGACACCAAGGCGAGGCATGGCAATACACCCCCCTCATAACACCTAGGCAATACCCAGGGGATGATAAAATGAGCTAAGGCAACACCACATGCATAATATATTCTCAATCTTGACACAATGGCAGCGATTCTCCTTTTTCTTTTAATTCTCCACTAATCATAGTAAGCCTTACAAATCGAGACATCATATATTTTGCTTAACATTAGTAAAACTTTGATATATTGCAACATTAAGAAATGAAAATCATATTGATCAGTTTGATACTTAATGACACTGTGGATGGCCTTATTTTCTAAAACTAATATAATACCTTTGCTGTCCAATCATCAGAACATGAAGCCAACAAAAAACCAGTTGGATCCCACTTGATAGCATTAACTTCACTCTGAAACATGAAACATTGCCATACCGAGATGGTTATGCTGGATTCTACTTTTCCAGCATGATTGTAAGGACCACAAAATTGCATGAACAAGCAGAAAACAAAACTACTTATTTGAATGCAGATACTAACAAGGCATTAATGAATTATCAATCAGTGTTCACATTCATTCAATAAACCAGAGAGTATCTACCGAGTTATTCAACAGTGCAATGTATGTACGAATAGTAGAAGATGGTGAGAAACAAATATAATGGACAGTACAAATTAAAAGGGGATTTCTAGTTCTAGATACTTTCAAACCAGACAGAATAGATGTCATGTTGGGTTGTTGGCCCAACTCAACCATTCTAACAAATTCAATGAAGGAAAACAATTACTAGCAACCTTTCAACAAAATTCTAATAATGGAAAAGGGTACAAGTCAGACAAATATTTGATTTCCAATTTTCCAGTGCAAAGGAAATGTAAATAGCTTCTTCCGCACTTCTACGCATTAGTGATAAAGAAAAAGGATTGGTGCACGATGATACAAGCATGTACTACCAGTAAGTTTTTAGAATGTTTTGTGCTGCATAATATTTCAACTTCTGGTGGATGGAATTAAATAAATTTTGTCTACCAACAGAAACTTCTATTAGCTTTTTTCTTCATAAAAATTACCCATAAAAGAAACACACAAATAATTCATGCAGTTTCAAACGCAAGTAAGCAATGTGGATTTTACTGCAATCTTCGGGGTGAAAAAAAGAAAACCAACCTGATGACCAATGAATGCTTTAATTGGTTGTGTTTCCCCAATCTTGCAGACATATATCATGTTATCAGTTGAGCACGTTGCAAAAGAATTATTATTTCTCCAATCAACATCCAGTGTCGGAGCTACATGAAAACAGGCACGAATTACTTTAGAGCTGGATGAAGATACATCTAGTGTGATACAAAAGGAATAATCAGGTAAAAATAGCACCATTCAATCATGTTAATTATACCTGAATGAAATTCAAATTGCTGCTTACACTCCCATGTCTTTGTATCCCACACAATAGCAGTTCTATCAACACTCCCACTAAGGAGATAATCACCTTTTTTATTCCATTTCAAGGAAAATATAGGTCCCTTGTGTTTGTATAGCATTTGTTTCAACTCTCCTGATTAAGTATACATAAAAACAGAAGGATGAGACAAGGAATGAGCAAACATAAAGTGTCTAAGCTGTATAAGTATTCACTGTCTGTAACATTAACAGAATATAAGAAATAACTTATTCTCAGATTAATTTTTAAGAAGTAACTTATCCTCAGATTATTTTTGTGGGAACAAAATATACACGTTAAGAATTTCTGTGCAATACAAGTCACAGACAGCCATCTTGTTGTCAATTCGGTGTTCTCGGCACCTTGTTCTTCGCTGACTTGGGAGCAGAAGATCTGCTGGGACTGATCAGGGTCTGACCAGATTGGCAAAACACCTCCTGGGCGTTCGATCAAGTCAGGAAGAGAGTGAAAAGCCTTGGCAGAATGTTTCTGCACAGAACCTGGGGGTAGAAGAAAGTGAAAGTCGGCGACTTAAAATAGTCTAGGTGAGTTGATGTGGTCTGGTTGACTTGATCAAGTGCAGATGAACTAATTCTATTGGGATTAATCTGAGCCTGGGGCGTCGGCTTCATTATATAGCCCCTTACAAGAGAGTTATAAGTCTAGCATATGTGACAATATGAAAACTATCCTAACTCTTCTATATCTCTAAAGAAAAACGGTTTCCTGCCTGATTTTGGTGCCGTAGCACCTTCCTGGAGTCCAATTCGGACTCCTCTGGTCCTGGTACGTGCGCCCAGGAGGTCCTACTCGGACTCCCCTTGGAGTCCAAGTCGGACTCCTCCCTGGCCACACCAGGGCTCCTGCGGCAGGATCACCCGATATATCTCACAATTTGCAACTAATCGATTGTACAATATGGAAAAATTTAAGGCCATAAGCAGTATGACAATGAAATAGCCAGAGCCAACAAAACAGGCATGTAGAGGCCATCATTGACTCACCATCCTTGCTCCATATTCTTGCCTGCCCATCATAGGAACCTGTAGCCAGTAGTGTACCTTCACCCTGGATGCAAAGATCGACATGTCAGAGTAAGGAAACCTAGATGCAAATAGTGTGTTGAATGAAGAACTACTAAAAGAGTGGGCAAGTGGTATGGTTGGCAGATGGGAATAAACAGCATGCACGTGTCATGATATTCTTTATTGGTTTGCCCCCAAACAAGAAGCAGAAGAATATATGGATGCAAACAATATTCGCAGCAAGAAATAAACTCACATTCCAGTCAAGCGTTGTGACATCCTTGCTCTTCTCATTAGTTTGACCCTTAAAATGTTTCAAAACATGAACATCAGGAGGTGATTGCATGACGGTACCACAAGGACCGTCTGGAATTGTCCAGATTCTAGCAGTTGAGTCTCCTGACCTAGCAAGTTCAAAATAGCAATGCAAGTCAAAGATTTACATACAGATAGACAACATACTTGGTAACTTTGGATATATAGAAAAACAAGATTCAAGGAAACTAGGGTTGTGTAAATATAATTAGCAAAAAAAATGAGAAAGGATTAAACCAAAGCTACCAACCCCTGGTCAATGGTGTCCAGGGACGGGAACATGGGACAGCATACTTGGTAACTTTGTATATATAGACAAATAGCATTCAAGGAAGCTAGGGTTGTGTACATATAATTAGCAAAAAGATAAAGAAAAGGATTAAACCAAAGCTACCAATTCCTGGTCAATGGGGTCCAGGGACAGGAACATGGGACGCCACCTACCAAGAATGGGGCACAAGAGGGTATAACTATCTGAAACACTGATTTTAAACAAGCTTTCTGAGCCGGAGATTATGAAGTGACAACCCCGCATGCCACACTTTTGTACTATGGTTTGTACGAGGGCTTTGTACCATCGTTATCCATATACGTGTTATGGTGTGTGCCCTGCCAGCCTGGGACCACCAGACTAGAGATAATTCATGGTTTAGTTGGCAATATACTATTCAAACAGTACTGTAGCGCCTGAACAGTAATATGGAGTTGTAGACTAGTTCGTTTGTTAGGAAAGAGGTAAGTTAGACTTGTTAGGTTAATACTTTTCAAATTAGAAGGGTCAGCTCTAAATAAAGAGACTAGATGTGCCATTTATAATAAAACAAGAGAATAGATCCTAAATACTACTACGAGCCTCCAAGGAAGCGTGAGTTAGTATATCTATCTCGCTAGTTATCCCTCTCATAATCTAAGCCATATCATCTTGGTATTCAGAGCCAACCAATCTACGCCGCCGTTGCCATCGAACTCCGAATCCCACCTAACCCACCTTGTTCCAATTTGTATATACCATGGCAGCACAAGAGATCAAGGAGATTGGCGACATGCTCCGCTCACTCCGCAGCACCATGCACAAGACAAGCGTCAATATGAAAGACCTCACTGATAAGGTGGGGACCAATGTTGGCATTGGTACCTTGGTGGCGACGGTTGAAGTTGATGCACCGATGACGATGATACTGCTTGCTGCAGTACCAGCGCAGGCATTGTTCATGGCTGCACCACCAACAAGGGAGCGCCACCAGCAAGATGCTACTGTTCTCCTCCGACATCTGTCACTCTGCCCACAGCCACCATGGCCGCAGCCACCGGAGAGGAAAATGCGGTGTAGGAGCACTGTGGGCTGATCTGCCCCTGGCCCAAGGCGGCCAGAACTGGGCCGTGTGGGCTGATCTGTCCTGGCCCAGGCCGGATCCCCCTTCTAGAAGAAATCGGAGTTTAGTCTTCTTAGAGATAGAATTATAGATAGACTAAAAGATTGAGTTATAAAGAAGCCAAACACCCCAGTTTTAGATGAGATCAATAAAAGAAAAATTCCTCCACCTCCCTCCTGCCCTAGCCGCCGCCTAGCCTCTGCCCTAGCCGCCGCCCAGGCTGTGCAGCCGCTGCCGCCCTGATCTCCCTCCTCTGCGCCCCCTGTTCCCTCTTCTGTTCTGCGTCTCCACCTCCAAAAACAGACTGCAACAATCTGTTCTTCCCCTGAACAGATCAGCAAGAACAGCACCTAGGAGAGGTGCTGAACTGTCTGGAACAGTGCGGTTTTTGGTGTGATCAAGCACCGGAATTGCAACATTCGTGGCATCGGAGCTGGTTTCGACCCTACGTTCAATTCTGCATGTTGTCGTCTACACCTACAAGCAGCGGCAGCGCCATCAGCCATGCGACACCCTCATCGGCAGCTCGTGAGGTGAACACTGGGACGGGGTTCCCCGTGCTCACCAAGACCAACTACGCGGAGTGGGCTGTCATGATAAAGATCAAGCTGAAGGCACAACTGCTTTGGAAGGCCGTGGAGGAGGGGAACGTGAGCGAGCAGGAAGATATGATGGCGCTTAACATCTTGGTCAGCGTTGTCCCGCCGGAGATGATCACGACGATAGGAGAGAAGAGGACGGCGAAGGAGGCATGGGACACGATCGCCATCATGCGGGTTGGGGCAGACCGCGTGAAGAAGACGACGGCACAACAACTCCAGAAGGAGTTTGAAGCCGCTACCTTCAAGGATGACGAGAGCGTGGAGGACTTCTCCCTCCGTCTGAGCGGCATGCTATCACCGCTTGCGTCGCTAGGGGAGGAGATAGGAGAAGAGAGGGTCGTGGAGAAGCTCCTGCGAAGCGTTCTAGAACGCTTTCAACAGATCATGGTGGCGATCACGACACTGCTGGACGTGTCGACCCTCACCTTGTCGGAGGTGAAGAGGCGTCTCAGGGCGGCTGAGAACGCATTTAACTCGACGCAGCGGAAGGGAGGAGTACACGACGGCCAGCTGTACTTCACTCGGGAGTGGGAGGCACAGCGGAAGGAGGAGCGGTCTACCCAGTCTGCGGGTTCTTCTAAGAGGGGCGGCCGAAAGGGCCCGCCCAAGAAGAACGGAGGCAAGAAGGGAGGTTCCGAGAAGGATATTCCGTGGGACCAGTGCAGGAAGTGCGGGAAGAAGGGTCACTGGGCCAGGGAGTGTCGGTCAAAGCCTAAGGAGGAGCCGCAGCAGCAGGCTTTCCTGGCGAAGGCGGAGGAGGAGGGCGCCTTGTTTATGACAAGGGTGGCCTCAGTACAGGAGGAGTCTGTACAGGAACGTCCTACGCGCCCACTGGAGATAGTGGAGGGACGTGTCTTCGCTCACCGCAGCAACAACGACGAGTTTGACGACACTCGTTGGTACCTCGACACGGGCGCGACCAACCACATGACGGGTTCGCGCGCCGTCTTCTCCGAGCTCGACGAAAACGTCGTCGGAACCATCAAGTTTGGCGACAACTCCGCGTCGTGCGTATCCAGGGGAAGGGTACGGTCCTATTCGCCGCCAAGACAAGTGAGCACAGGAGGCTCACCGGCGTCTACCTCATCCCGCGCCTCACCACCAAGCTCATCAGCGTCGGCCAGCTGGATGAGGATGGCTACGGCATCACGGTGCACGAAGGAGTGATGCACATACGGGATGAGCAGCAGCGTCTCCTCACACGAGTTCAGCGCGACGACAACAAGTTGTACTCCATCAAGCTCAACATCACACGTCCGCTTTGCCTAATCGCGAGGCGTGATGATGTTGCGTGGCGTTGGCACGAACGCTACGGTCGCTTCGGAAGTTGGGACGAGAGATGGTGCTCGGGCTTCCGCAAATTGATCACGTCGATCAATTGTGCGAAGCTTGCTTGGTCGGGAAGCAGAGGCGCTCCAGCTTTCCTAAGCAAGCTCGGCGGCGCGCGGAGGGCGCGCTCGACCTTGTCTACGGCGACATCTGTGGGCCTATCACGCCGAAGACTCCAGGCGGCAAGAAAATGTTCTTGTTGCTAGTGGATGACATGAGCCGATATATGTAGCTCTATCTTCTAGCAACAAAGGACCAGGCGCCGGACTTAATTCAGCAATTCCATGCGACGGCTGAATTAGAGTCCGGGAGGAGGCTGAAGCTACTCCGTACTGATCGCGGAGGGGAGTTCACCTCACAGGAGTTCGGCGAGTACTGCGCTCAGCACGGAGTACAACGTCAGCTCACAACCCCGTATGTCGTAGCAAAACGGGGTTGTGGATCGACGCAACCAGACGGTGGTCGGCATGGCGAGGAGTATGTTGAAGGCGAAGGGTATGCCCAGGACTTTTTGGGGTGAGGCAGGTATCACGGTTGTCTATATCTTGAATCGATCCCCTACCCGCGGCCTCAAAGGGAAGACGCCATATGAAGCTTGGCATGGAGAGCGATCAGCCGTCAATTATTTCCGAACTTTTGGGTGTGTGGGGCATGTCAAGAACACGCGCCCCCACCTGAAAAAGTTGGAAGACCGGAGTACTCCAATGATTTTTCTTGGCTATGCTGCAGGGACGAAGGGCTATCGGATGTATAATCCGGCTGATGGGCGCACACACATATCACGTGACGTGATATTTTCGACGAGGCGACCAAGTGGGACTAGGGAGAAGGAGCAGGAGAAGAGGACTACACTGCCTTCCACGTCGACTCCTTAGGTCCAGCACCTGCTGGACCTGTTGTTCCAGCACCCGGAGAGGTGTTGCAGGGTCCGGAGGGGCCGAACAGCACCCCAGCAGTGCCCAGAAGGAGCACAGAAGGGTCTGTCCAGACCCTAGGAGTTCCTGCGCCAGCCTCCAGACCTGCCGGAGAGAGTCCAGCACCTGCAGCGTCGCCCCAAGGGCCCCTGCAGGGACTGTCCAGCGCAAATCAGGGCTGGGACATTCCTGCACGGGGGTCAGCAGCAGAGGGGAGTTCCGGACTTGAAGATTCCAGCACCTTCGTCACGCCCCGGAATCCTCCACGACCCATCTGTTTCGCCACACCGCTGTCGGACCCCGGCAGCAACGTCGTCGATGCCTACTACAACGACGGCGCGAAACTACGGTTCCGCACGATGCGCAACGTGCTTGGAACCCTCACCCCTCCTGGTCGGACTGAGCACCCACCAAGCTTAGAGGAGGGGGAGCTCATGTTCACCACCGCGGAGGAGCCCACGTCCTTCGCCGATGCTGAGGAACACTCGTGCTAGAGACGGGCCATGCTCGAGGAGATGGAGTCTATAGAAGAAAACAAGACTTGGCAACTTGTTGATCTTCCTGGACACAAGCCCATTGGCCTCAAATGGGTGTTTAAGGTGAAGAGGGACGAGCATGGGGAGGTCGTGAAGCACAAGGCTCAATTGGTGGCAAAATGCTATGTCCAATGGCAAGGAATAGATTTTGATGAGGTATTTGCTCCTGTAGCTTGTCTCGAATCTGTTTGCTTGCTCCTTGCAGTTGCTGCGCACAAGGGGTGGGAGGTACACCACATGGACGTGAAGAGCGCCTTCCTGAACGGTGACTTGATGGAGGAGGTGTACGTCTCCCAACCCGCTAGCTTCATCATCGACGGAGCCGAACACAAGGTGTATCGGCTCAAAAAGGCTTTATATGGGCTTCGTCAGACGCCCAGGGCCTGGAATGCCAAGCTCAACGATAGCTTGCTATCGCTTGGTTTCCAGAAGAGTACGAGCGAGCACGGGATCTATTTCCGTGGAGCTGAAGATGAGAAACTCATCGTCGGTGTGTACGTCGACGACTCAAGAAGTTCAAAGGGGAGATGATGAAGAGGTTCAAGATGAGCGACTTGGGTCTCTTGTCATATTACCTTGGCCTGGAGGTGCGGCAATCTGATATAGGGATAAGCGTTGGGCAAGCAGCCTACGCTTCCAAACTTGTGATCACAGGAGGAGGTGACCTCAAGAAGTTCAAGAGGGAGATGATGAAGAGGTTCAAGATGAGCGACTTGGGTCTCTTGTCATATTATCTTGGCCTGGAGGTGCGGCAATCTGATATAGGGATAAGCGTTGGGCAGGCGGCCTACGCTTCCAAACTTGTCTCTAAAGCTGGTCTGAAGGGAGTGCATTCCCCATGGAGCAAGGCCTCAAGCTTTACAAAACAAGTGATAGCCTGTTGGTGCATGCAACGGACTATAGGAGTTTGGTCGAAGGGCTGCTATACCTAATGAACACACGTCCCGATCTTGCCTACTCGGTCGGGTACGTGAGTTGGTTTCTGGAGGAGCCCAAGGAGGAGCACTTTGCTGCAGTCAAGCGCATTGTACGCTACATAGCGGGTACAATCAACTATGGAGTCTTCTATGCAAGAGGATGAGACATGGAGCTTATTGGGTACTCGGATAGTGACTATGCGGGAGACGTGGAGGACCGCAAGAGTACAAGCGGGGTGCTATTTTGTCTTGGAAACAATCCCGTTTCATGGCAGTCCTGCAAGCAGAAGGTGGTGGCCTTGTCCTCATGTGAAGCAAAATATATCGCAGCAGCTCAAGGGGCATGTCAAGGTATATGGATGGCACGGCTGATGGAGGACTTAGCTGAAAAATCGAAGGCGCCAGTGTTGCGGGTTGATAACAAGTCAGCAATAGACTTGAGCAAGAACCCGGTACACCATGACAGAAGCAAGCACATCGATGTCAAATACCACTACATACGGGAGTGTGTGGACAGCGGTACTATTGTGCTTGAGCAAATCTCCACCCAAGACCAGATGGCGGACATCTTGACCAAGGCCCTTGAAAGACAGAAGTTCGTGGAGATGAGAAGAAGGATCAGAATCCTAGACATGGGCCAGTGTCAGGATTAGGAGAATGTGGGCTGATCTGCCCCTGGCCCAGGGCGGCTAGAACTGGGTCGTGTGGGCTGATCTGCCCTGGCCGAGGCCGGATCCCCTTCTAGAAGAAATCAGAGTTTAGTCTTCTTAGAGATAGAATTAGAGATAGACTAAAAGATTGAGTTGTCATAGATCAGAACTCTTGTAAGAGGGGTTATATAAAGAAGCCAAACACCCCAGTTTTAGATGAGATCAATAAAAGAAAAATTCCTCCACCTCCCTCCTGTCCTAGCCACCGCCTAGCCTCTGCCCTAGCCGCCGCCTAGGCTGTGCAGCCGCCGCCGCCCAGGCTAGCAGCTCTAGCCGCAGCTGCCGCCCTGATCTCCCTCCTCTGCGCCCCCTGTTCCCTCTTCTGTTCTGCGTCTCCACCTCCAGAAACAGGCTACAACAATCTGTTCTTCCCCTGAACAGATCTGCTAGAACAGATCAGCAAGAACAGCACCTAGGAGAGGTGCTGAACTGTCTGGAACGGGGCAGTTTTTGGTGTGATCAAGCACCGGAATTGCAACAAGCACACCATCATCGCCGCCTCTAGGACCATCACCCCGTCCTCCGTACTCAAGACCCTTGACGGCGCTGTCAAGTCCACTACGGGTTGCCTCCCTTGAGCGTGTTGCCGCCTCCCTTGAGGAGCTCTCCATCGCAGGAACGCACCTATCCTCACTTGCGGGCCTCTCGTGCCTCCCGGTGTTGCGCCACCTCTCGATCCCCAACAACCATCTCTCGGGGGCTGCTATGGGGCTGCTATGTTCTCCGCGATCGCAGAGGCCTGCAGCGCCACACTACACCATTTCAACCTAGGCAACAACCAGTTCTACAAGGTCGAGCAGCTCACGCCGCTCGCCAAGCTCGGGGTCGAGGCTCTCGACATGTACCAATGCCCTGCCACCAAGGTCGACGGATAAGGGAGAAGGTCTTGCTGCTGATTCCCAGCTTAAAGTACCAGGGTGGCATCAAAGTGCTGGCGTTCTTCACCAGCAGCATTGTGTCGGTGTTATTCACGCCACCGTTCATTGTTAAGGAAGGAAAGTATGACAAGTCATGCATGTTTCCATGGGAATCAGGAGAACCTGCAAAGCACGTCAAGATTGAAGGCTACAAGGAATGTGTTGTATGCATGAGATCAGATCTCGTCTACCTGAATTTTGGCATACAACTAAACAAGGAAATCGCCCTCATAATTGCAAGAGAAAATCAAGGAGGTAGAAGGACAACTCATGCATGCGTCCATGCAGGAGGGGATGCATGCACAGCAGGTGCTGACAGTTCTTTCCTTGAAAATAAAATGGAAACAGATCCGGATATACTGCAGCAAGATATGAATTGGTTCCATTCAGGTATTAGAAAGTGCATGGCATCCTCATTTTTCGGAAAGAAAATCAATTTACACAACAACCGAGGAGAAAATGTTCTAATCAAGGAACCAAAATCTCCTTCCTATCTCCTTCCCTCACGTTCAAGCCATGCCAACAGGAAAATAACTATTCCAAAAATCTTGCTCATGGCCATTTGTTTCTTCCTGGAATCAACATAAAGACCAGCTTGGAAGATCATGGCTCTCAGGGAGCAAGTTCAGAATGGCTTTGTTCTCTAGATGTCTGCGCTTGTCCACCGTTCAAGACATGCTGCTATATTTCCAACTGATGCCTTGGCATGCAACGCAAAATATCAAGATTCCAGAGCTAAACTCCACTGTCCAGCATCCTGTTATGCAAGGATGTTGCCTTTACTCAGTCCTGACCCTTAGCTCTGCGCCGCTAACAGCTATGGTGATAGCAGCAGCTTGAGGACGAACAGTCTTGTAGCGGTGGTGCAGTGTTGCAGTGTGGGCTTGTACTGTCCAACCCTAATATTAAGGCATGCAGTTCTGGCACACCAGAAGCAATGACAATGTTGGCGGCAGTTGCTTCTGCTCCAGTGACGGTCAACACGACAGTGCAGCTGGCCCCATCCACGCTGTGCCCTAGGGTGCAGACCTCTGTAGTGTCTAAAAAATCGGCCGCCTAGGCACTGTGCGGCAGCCAAACGCTTCACTTTTGGCTAGACAATGGGGATTAAGCGGTCGGCGCGCTTTTTTCCGCTTGCCCGCTTTGTTTCGCTTGTCCGCTATATAAAGAGACTAGGCGCTGTCATTTTTGATCAAGCAAGAAAATAGATCCTAAATACTACTCAGAGCCTCCAAGTTAGTAGATCAATCTTGCTAGTTATCCCTCTCTTAGTCCCAGCCATAACAACGTGGCTGCCCTTTTATCTACAAAAGTAAGTTTTGGGCCGTTGCAGTAGCACACTTGGCCCAAGAAGGTAAATAGACCTAGTTATGTAAATATTCCAGCATTCCTTAACCCTGTTGATCCGTAGTGCCGCCTTTGCTTCTTTCTCAGACGCCTTTCTGTCGATCCTTACTAGTGATTTCTCAACACCACCCCTGCTACTTTTTGGCGCACCACACCAACCCTATGCCACCTTTGCTTTTTTTTTGAAGCTTTGCATGTCATCCCACTTTGTGTAACCTCTATCCTGTCGCTGCCTAGCCTCCACCAGTATTGTTGTACCATCCCATGTGCCAAACAGCAACTAAATCGATGGAATAACCAACCGAAGGAACGATCTAGCGAGCGACCGACATCTTCCCCTACCCGCGACTTGAGACGACAAACCCATGGCATGGGAGGTGGTATCATCCCACAAAGCATGTAACTTAGATTCAAATAGGAATGAATATAGAAGGAAAATGAAAAGGAGTGAATTAAGATTTTAGAAGGTGAAAAGTAGTGTGAACCAGTAGAGACATGTTATATTGCTGCTAACAAAAAAAAAATAACAAGTATTAACATGTGCAACAACGACATGATAGCCCAACGATGTAATGCACATATATTGCCATATCAGCAATAATGCCATAATAGTGTTAGTACACAATGAGTCAAAAGAGGTCATAAGGCCCCAGATGCAAAAAGGTTAGAACCATGAACAAATATTTTTTTAAATATATAAGGTAATAAAGACCCACCCAGAAGCAAGAAGGGAACGAGCTGGACTCCAAGCACAAGCAAAAACCTGAACGCACAGAAGTTTTCTTTAGAAAAAAAAACAGTAAGCAAATAAAAGAGATTCCACAATCTTTGAGAGGGAAAAGCTGTTTGCACCAAAAGACCCTGCTAACCTCTGAACTGTGTCCTTCCAAAACAGTCACACTGTTGCAAGTAATCTCATGAGCAGGTGTACTTACATCCATTGGTACGGGACCTGTGGTACGAATATTAATACATCATGGCACTATTAAAGATCAAAAGGTAAAAAAAAGGCAGCCCGGTGCACGTAGCTCCCGCTTGCGTAGGGTCTGAAAAGGGTCTGACACACTTTGGGTCTTTTGTATGCACTATAAAGAACAAAACAACATAAAGAAAAAAAGTATTACTACGAAAGAGGGTCATAGTTCCCCATAGAACTAAAAACAAGAAACAGTTACTCCAGTAATCGTAGCACCACTCTGTTCTATTAAGTTAAATGCTACCAATAAATTAAATTGCAGTGCCCTTTTGCATAAATCCAGTGATGAAGCAGATTGAGAATAAAATAAAAATATGGTTATTTCGAGCACAAGTGCACCTTAAAATATCATCTGTTACTTTTTTACCGAAATTGAATTACCATTCAAAGTACTAAGTGTTTCATAATCTTCTTTTTTAGGGAGATTTCACAATCTTTGTTACCAAATAAAACACTAGTGGGAGACGGATTGCCTTTGTCTGCAGCTCTTGGCTCAGCTGGGAGGAAATGGTAGTCAAGCATCGGTACCTAGTGTGGTTGCAGTCGAAGACCTGAACTAAATTTTAGTATAGAAACAGAGAAATGTTCCATGGCGGCCGTGCAAGTTGAATAACCAGAAACGAACGCATTCATGGTTAAGTAAACAAACAGACATATGATACATAAGGACATGTTCAATACATTACATCACATGTGCTCTAATAGAATCTTGAAGGCATCATGGCATAACCATTACTGAGCAGATACAACAACAACAACAACAACAAAGCCTTTGTCTCAAGCACATTGAGGTAGGCTAGATATGAATCCAAACTGGGTTTCATATCCATAGGAATGGCTGGTTTTGATGCTGGCTCACCAAGCCTATCACAACCCTCCTCCTTTATCCGGGCTTGGGACCGGCTATACCTAGAAAGGGACTGAGCAGATATAGCAAGAAAATAAAACATTTTCAAGATAAGAAAAGATTTAAGCATCTAAAACCAGTCATGTTTTTACCAGAACAGGGGTACAAGAAATTACTGCTAATGGAAACTGGTACCAGAAGAGGGAAATAAGAGAAACAAATTATAATTGATTACCTCCGCCAGCAAGAGAATCTTCTTCATGCTTAACCTTATCTATACTTCCGGTATGCTGCTTTTCTTTTTCTTTGTCCTTTTCTTTCTCTTGCTCTCTGTCTTTTTCAGTTCTGTCCTCCCTCTCTTGCTCTTTCTCTTTGTCGAGGCGGTCTCTCTCCCGTTCACCTCCTGGACATCGTTCATCCTTGTCATTGTGTTCTTTATCTTTCCCCATGTCCTTCTCACGGTCATTTTGAAACTTCTCTTGTTTCCTCTTCTTCACAATCTGTTGCAACTCTTCAATGTCTTTTGTGATAATCTCTAAAGGTTCCAGAAGCGCAAAGTCCTTCTCAACATCTTCATCATCCTGAAACAAGAAAGGTACATGGTGTAGCACGCATCGGCAGTAGTTCCAGACCTGAGAAAATGGAACAGCTTACCTCATCTGTATTTGCCTCCAGTTCTATGTACTGAAGGCCTTTCTGCACGATGGTGATAAGAGCACCTGGTGGAACTGCATTTCCATCGATGCCACCCTTGTGGATCCCCGCTTCGTATCCTAGAGTAAATGCAGCGTGAATGAAACCTGGAAAGGTTGGTTGGAAGAAAAAAGATTAGCAGCTAAAATAGGGCTTCAAGGATACTAGATTTAAGGTAGTAGCAGGTGGTAGGAAAATATAATCAAGACCAACAAAGTATTGCTACGTGGTAAAAGTTGAACGAAGGATCCTGAGTCGGCAAGACAGTTATTCAATTCTGAGGCACCCTCTATAACTGGATCCTTACATAGGACTGTACCACAATTTCTACATTTGAGGGCGTGAATATGGCAGCAGAGGTGGATAAAGTGGGGGCAAGAACTTGACGGCCATCCTATGGGAAATACAGACTGTGGCGTCGAGTAAGGTATCCCATGTTATCACTGACCGCTTTGGAGTTGTCCCTAGTGTATTACCGCTTAAATTCATCTAGGAAACTTGAAAGCAACCATGCGATTCCTACCTCCAACCTGTACGATCTCCGAACCCTAGCGTATCTACGATTGGTTTGCCTTAAAACGCACGAACCTGTTCCTAGAGACACTCCACTTTGTCATGTCCCGATTCCCCAGATCAGCGCGCGAATCAATCAATCACAGATTAATCGGCGGATTCGCCACGTCAAAGCCCCCCTAAAACCCCCCCAAACCCCTACGAAAGAGGCGAAACTCTCTGGGCCAAAGGAACCGGCATACGGGGGAAGGAAGGAAGGAGGGGGTATGGACGCACCTGACTCCTGGAGGTAGCGGAACACGAGGAAGTTGAGCTCGCCCGAGGTCAACGCCCCCATCGTCGGACGGCGGCGAGGGGCGAGGAGGAGACGAGGAGTGGGACGGCGCCGAGGGCGAGAGCGGGACGAAGTGGACTGCGAGGACGATGCAAACGGCCAGTATCGTGTCGGGTCGGGATCGGACGCTGATGGGAGGGAAGATCCAACGGTGGAGAGATAGTAAATCGCAGTCCTTGAAGATCTCAGGCAGTAAAATCATTTGAATTGTCGGTTCCTGGTGTCAGCCTGTCTGCAGTATTTTAAAAATCTACTCCAAACGAATATTTTTAACTATTTACAGCACACTCTAAAAGATTTTATCTTTTTCAGTATGTCCTTCGGCACTCATCATACTCCCTAAACATACTCTATATCAATTACCACTTATTTTTTTAATATTCTTTACATTTTTATCTCTTCTTTTCCTTTTATTTTATTTACTTTTTTCCCTCTTATTTGTTCTTCTATTTTGTTTACTCTTTTTATTTTATTTTTCTCTTTTTTTCGTTCTAACTTCTTTCCTTTTTCATTCTATTTCTATTCCTTTTCTCTCTTTCTTTTATTTTTTTTTCTTTCCTCTTCTTTCTTTTCTTTTTTCTTTTTTTCCTTCTTTTCCCGATTTTTTCCTATCTTCCTGACTCCCGCAGTGCACTGTCTCCCGCACAAGAGTATACTCTCACTCGGGAGTAGCTCTGTAGCAAACTGTCGGTTGCAGTAGTACGCCCAGTACATTGGTGCGGGCAAGAAATTCGATCGTGCGCTATATCTCCAGGCCAGTAGCATTCCCCCTATATGAGTGTGCATGGTCTTACCCTCTGTAGAGTGGTCCCACTCGCGAGGGAAACACATGAAAAGGCTCCCAAGCAGAGGCCAGCTACTGTACTGACTGGCATTAGAGCTGTCAATGAGACCAGTTTGAGCGAGCTTACCCTCGATAATAAATCGAGCCAAGCTCGAGTCGAGTCTAGAATCCACTCGGTTCTACAGTTAGTCTCGAGCTCGGCTCGATAAGTCTCGTTAAATAATTAGGCTCGGCTGAAGCTCGTAGAATCTCAAATTCGAGTATGAGAAGCTCGTTTAAACAATAAAAAATAAATAATATTTATAGGATAAATAACAATAAAATAATGTTTATAATATGAGATTTTTCTAAACGAACATTTCGAGTTTGAGCTTGTTAGGCTCGCGAGCTTAGACTTAAGCTCGAGTTCGGTTCGTTTATTTTTCAAACCAAGCTCGAAATCAGTTTTTAACGAGTCGAACTCAAATAGCATAAGAGTCTCAAGCTTCATTGACATCCTGGCATCGTCCTGGCTGGTCCGGCTGGCTCCTAGGCATCAATGGTGTCACCCACGCCATGCAAATGTCAGCTGCTAGCTAGCTACCTTCATGTACTAGCTTCGTCCTCCTTCCTGGCTTCCTGCTCCTCTTCCCCAGGCGCCATCGCCACCGGAGAGGAGTTCGGCGTAGTAGTGGTCCCAACCCGAAAAACATACCCGAAAAAATCTGAACCTAAAAAATCCAAAAATCGAAACCCGAAATCGTGTTTCGAGTAATGATTTGCAAAATATGAAAATATTTTGGGTATTCTCTGGTAGGGATTCGTAAAAACTAAAATATTTGATCCACTTTCTCTTGCCTCTGGGCTGTAGCTTGCCGCCCGATGTGATGGCATTTTCGCTTATGGATATATGGAGAAGGTTATCATATTTTATAAGTAAGCTGGTAAGATTTTAAAAGACGGAGAGAAGAAAAATGTGACCGTCTATTTTTACATATTCTTGTTCTTGTAATCTTACTGCTATTTTATTATGTTACTGTAATGATACTGAAAATTTAGTTTTGCTACTGAAATGTTAATTTTATTATTATTTTGGCTGCTGTATTTTTTACCTTTTTGTTGTTTTATCAGTAATTTGGGGGTTTCCCCAATGTATTGTACGAGTATAGAAGAGTAGCTTCAAGGGAAAAGCTTATCCTCGAAGCTATGAGTAGAGAAGAGTAAGTGATCTCTACATCGAGATGAAGAGGCTTGGCTCCAGCTCCGGCCGGCCTGAGCTGAGCGTCGTCCCTGCAAGCTTTGGACCCGACCGTCGCGCTTCGGTTTCCACAGCGTTGTATTTTGGTCCTCCCGGCCCCGAGTTCATCTCCATCCCCTCTGCGTTCTGATCTCCACTGGCCATTGCCCACCACGCATCATATCGCCGAGGTGCTCTTCTGCACCACCACTGGCCACCATGCATTGCTGCTTCCCCAGACGTCGAGTCCTTTGGTTTCCCAGACGTCGAGTACGTACTTATTATTTTAAATTTCCCATCCGCTAGTTCTAATCGTTCAAAATTGGCCCAGGTGTGTATAGTATAGCATTGGTTGCCGTCTTTGCCGATTGATTGTTTTTCACCGGAACCAAGAGAGAAGAACCCTACCCTACTCTTGCAAGCTAAGGCGGCAACGAATGAGACGAGCACAAGAACTCAACGACGTACGCCTCCCATCAGCTTTCAGCTGTGATGCTTCTTGACCCGTATAGATAGATGTATACTGAAAAACAGTGGCATAATAACGGAGTAGCAACACATCTGGTCCAGTAATATATACTGATGTGCCTGTGCCGCCGCACCGATGATGGTGACGACCTAAGATCAGGTGTATGTGTATGTATCCTTGCTAGATACTCTCTCTTGGTCTTGTAGGTTTTAAGGTACGTAAGAGAAGTAATCAACATTATGTAGTGCTCCCTCCTCTGGCTCTGGCTGCAATTTATTTTAATAGATAAATTTATTTATATTTCAACACCCCCTCACATGCAAGCTCTCTTAGCCGTAAACGTGGAATGGAAGTCGGCTGTGTCAGGATTCGAACTCGAGACCTCTGACTCTGGTATCATGTTAAGCTACTATGCACCGCCCGATTGACTCAAAAAATTTAATCTGATGGGGAAGAGTGGACAATTCACTTATATTCTACTTCCTCCGTTCTCAAATAATTAACGTTTAGGATAAAAAAATAGATTAATTGAAACTAAATTAGCTATGCTAAACATCATTTATTTCAGAAGGCAGGAAGTACACAGTAGGCACGAAGAGATGAGGTCGGGGTCGTCCTACCTTACCCTATTGGAAGATCCGCCTCTGGTATCAGACCATTCTCACGACTCATCTCGACCACTATATACGTACGGGCCCAAACTATCACTATGATGCAGGCTGCAAACATGCTAGTAGGATGTTTGATACACGACCGGGCATATATGAATCCTTCTCATCTCGCAGCATCTGATTATGCATGGTGCCGCACGTGCTGGAGAAGCAACTGTGAAACGAACAAGCATACGCACAGGACCTAACATGTTTTGCCACGACCGCCGGACCGCGTGTCAGCGAGCTGCTGCTTAATTTGGGCTTTATTCAAGCACGGTGAGGCCGGCGATAGAGAACGCATGCCACGAACAAGAGCCCAAGCAAGCCGGGCGCCCGGTGCCGTGTGCGTGCAGAACTGCTGATAGATAAAAGCGCGTCGTCCATCCACAATCACGCTGCAGCGGCAACGGAATGTTAGCCACACCGAGATGATGGAGACGTCTTCCTGCATGTCCGGATAATTTCAATGGAGTCATCACTCATCAGCTAGTCTTTGTCCAGCAATATTTATCGGATTTTTCATAGTACTCTCTCCGATCTGAAATAAATAATATTTAGAACAAAAAATTAGTTTAATTTAAATTAAAATAACTGTCCTAAACATCATTTATTTTAGAACAGGGGCATTATTATGGTCACAAAATCCTCAGAAAAGGAACTGTTTCTCCTCAAAGGCACCCTGCATACGTTCACTTAATCTTCAGCCGAGAAGGTAACTTTCATTAGCATTTGATTGTTCCGCAAGACACACCCATATTAATATTTGATCAAAAGTCGATCAGATCAGTCTAATAAGATAAGATAAAATATTCTGAAACAGATATACTAGTATTTTTTCAGTTACACAACCACTGGCCACATAAGTTTCTTGTAATCCTACGTCAGTTATGTCAGGGATTGAGGTTCAGTTGCGTCAAATAAAAAAAACAAAGTGAATACTTTGCATGCAAATTACAACATTTGCCTTTTGACCTCGGAAGAGTGGCAAGAAAAAGAAGCTTTGTTATTAATTACTTCACCCTTGAGTACGTAGCGTGGTTTAGCTTGTGATCTAGTCATCATGTGGAAACAAAGTCATGCATGCTTAGGTTTCACCCTATCTCGCAAGAAAAACAAAACAACGACCGCGCACACCAACTAACATATTTTCTTATACTCCACAAATTTTCGTACTTAGAAGTATATCTTATCTATTGAAGCTTTTCAAACAGATAATCCCTCCGTTTTGAATTATTTGACGTTGGTTAGTTTAAAATTGAAATAAACAACGTCAAATAATTCGAATCAGAGGCAGTATTAGGTACTCTTGACAAGTCAGACAAAAAAGACGAAAACGTACCGAAAGGTGGACTCAACCTTAAAAATGTCTAAACAATAGGTTAGACCAATTGTTATGGGAAGAAGGTTTATTTGGCCCATCAACTGGAAACACAATTTCAATCGATGAAACCCACATAAATGACATCACACAAGTTTTAGAATTATAAAATGAGTGTTTAATTATGCCATTCGCTGAACAGGAGGTAAAAGAAAGCGGTTTTTTAGATGAAACATAATAAACGCAAAGGTTTGGGCCCTTTGCGTTGAGGTCATACCCTACTCCTGTTTAGCCGTTTTCTCTTATATGAGGATTATAATGATGTCTGTCGAGATCTAGCTATATTGTATTTGATGTTAGGTGGTGTGTGACGCTAGGGTTGATGCTAGATGAATTGATCGATGCCCGGCTTTGTCTCTCCTCCACCTTAGAAGGGTCAGGGATCCCTAGGCGCGATCTAAGTCGGTTACAAGGTGGATTCAGCGACCACTACTTTCCTTATATGCACGGAGTCTAGACAATATCTTCATTTGGACTCGCTTTTCATGCTGAGATAGAGTCTGAGTATGGTTTATAAAGTCGTGTCATAAAATCTAAAATGTGCGGGCTCTCATAGGATTATCTATAAATCCTTTGTAATCCTTTTCTTTTAGTGAAATTCTCTAATTTTTCGTTTTCTATTACGTTTCCTTGTGAAGTAATACTCGTTGAATCTCTCAAAATTTGGTGCCCCCTCTAACTTTTCTTAATACTCACTCTGTTTCGAATTATTTGACGCTAGTTAGTTTAAAATTGAACTAATCAGCGTCAATTATTTCAAAACAGAGGGAATAGTCAGTTTGTGTTCACCAAGCCTGAGAAATTGGAAAATATAAAAGATTTTTTCCATTATAAAAATAAAATATGATTATACCTTACTAAAAGAAAAAAGAATTAGAACTCTCTTTGTGTAATGACTTGATGATCCGATGACCAGAAGGCGAAACGTGGTATTGCGGTAAGTTTACTTGCTCCAAAGTCCACTGTCCACCCAGCTTTTTCAAACTCAACCGCCACTCTTCCCATCGTGGACTACTCTCCCCAATAAAAGACCTTGGGAAGCACCAGACGGCTGTCTAATCCCAAACCTTTTAACGCCACTGACAGACCGGTCCCACGCGGTCCACTAACGGAATGGTCCACCCGACAGAGGTTACGGAACGGTCCCACTCGCGAGGGCAAACGTGAGAAGGCACGGGGGAAAGTTACCAGGCAGAGGCCAACAACTGCACCACGCTGTCATCACTCACTCCATTGTCCTGGCTGGGCTGGCTGGCTCTACTCTAGAGAGAGAGAGGGAGAGAGAGAACGGCTGCTTGCTTTTGTTGCCTTGCTCCCGCTCCAAATTATGGTGATTTAATGCCACCAGCGAGGAGTGGGGCGTCCAGCATCAACGTCACCCACATCCAAATCTCACAGCTGCTAGCTAACGAGCCCTCCTTTACGGCTAGCTTCGTCGTCGTGTCCTCCTCCTTGCTCTTCTTCCTCCGCCACCGTCTCCGCCAGCCGTTTCCTTCCATTTTCGTTTCCAGTACTGGTCTTGTCGTCGTGTGTTCTTGCTCTGCTGCGCCGTTAATCCGGCGAGCACTTGCTGCAGGCTGCGGCTGTTGTCTCGCTTCCAGTTCCAGCTGGTACCTAGTGAGACACGGAACCGGAGTGTCCGAATTCAAATTCCCTTCTTGGTTGGTGGTCTAATCCGTTCTTGGTGCGCAAAGGCGGAGGTTTTCTGGCGAAAGGTTCAGGCTTTTGTCGTAGTTTCCTTGCTTCTTTTTTTCCCCCATGGTTTTGTAGTAGTTTGGGGGCGAATCTTTCGGTTGAGAGCTTGTCGGCGAAGTAGCCATGGTGGCGGAGCTGCTGGTGCATAAGGTGCTCTCCATGGCGACATCGTCGTCCTTCTCCTCTAAGAAGGTGAGGCCGGCGTCAGGCGCCAACGGCGGCGGCGGCGACACGGCGGCGGAGGACGGAAGGGTGGGCATCCTGTCGTTCGAGGTGGCCAACACCATGTCCCGCGCCGCCAACCTCCACCGCTCCCTCTCCGACGCCGAGGCGGCCCGCCTGCTCGGCCCGCTCTGCCTCGGCTCCCACGCCGTGCGCGCGCTCGTGCCCGGCGACGACGCGCGCCTCCTGGCGCTCGCGCTCGCCGAGAAGCTCGACGCGCTCAACCGCGTCGCCGCCGTCGCGTCACGACTGGGCCGGCGGTGCACCGTGCCTGCGCTCATGGGGTTCGACCACGTCTACGCCGACCTCCTCGCCGGCCGCTCCGATGCCGCCGTCTTCGCCGTCACGTCCCCGTCCGACGCCGCCGCGCTCGTCCGCAAGCTCGACCGCCTCGCCGCCGCCACCGCCGGGCTCTACGCGGAGCTCGAGGCGCTTACCGAGCTGGAGCAGTCCGCGCGGAAGCTGCCCACCGACGAGGCGCGCTGCGCTCTGGAGCAGCGCACGCGGTGGCGGCGGCGCCACGACGTGCGCCGCCTCAGGGACGCATCGCTCTGGAACTGGACCTATGACAAGGCTGTGCTCCTGCTCGCGCGCGCCGTCTGCGCCATTTACCATCGCATCTGCCTTGTGTTCGGCGACCCGGTGCTGGGGCTGGACTTGCTCGCCATGAACCACCGGGAGTCGCGGCAGTTTGACCAAAGCCAGCAGCTCTCGGGTCCTGTCACAGCGAATTCAGGTCCTGTTGGGACCAACATTGGTGATGCCAAGTCAGGACCCATTGCAAGGATGGATTCGGGTGCAACACGCCCAGCGCATTTCCGGTCGAATTGTGGAGCAAGCCCGGGGAGGATGTTCATGGAGTGTTTGAGCTTGAGTAGTTCGGTACCGTGGAAGGATGGATACGAGGATGAATTCTTGGAAGATGCCAGCTGCATCAGCACCATCCGGTCAGGGATACTGGTACAATTCAGTGGCGAGCATCAGGAGGAGGTGTCTAAGACAGCAATCAGGAGCGTCAAGATTGGCAGAAGGACTCGGTTTGGGCCGAAGAGCACCGTGACATCACTTGCGCCGCCAAACACCATTGGCGGCTCAGCACTGGCATTGCATTACGCGAACATCATCATCATCATCGAGAAGCTGCTCCGGTACCCACATCTTGTTGGTGAGGAGGCTAGGGATGACCTCTACCAGATGCTACCCTCGAGCGTGAAGGCGGCATTGAGGAAGAATCTGAGAGCCTACGCGAAGAACGTAGCGATCTACGACGCGTTCCTCGCGCACGACTGGAGGGAGACGCTTGAGAAGATGCTGGCGTGGCTCGCTCCGATGGCCTACAACATGATACGGTGGCAGGCTGAGAGGAACTTTGAGCAGCAGCAGCAGATGATTGTGCTGAAGGGGAGTGTGTTGCTGTTGCAGACGTTGTATTTTGCGGATCGGGAGAAGACTGAGGCGGTGATCTGCGAACTGCTTGTGGGGCTGAACTACATCTGCCGGTACGAGCAACAGCAAAATGCTCTACTGGACTGCTCAAGTAGCCTCGACTTTGATGATCGTGTGGATTGACAACTTCAGCAGAGTCCAAGCTCAGGTTTCTGCTCTGTTCCATAGTGTACAGGTGATAGGGAAACAGCAAAGGGTACTTGTGTTTTTGGTTTGGGTTACTTCCTTTATTCTCCCTTTCCTTTTGTTTGTTCATGTTGCATATGAGATCATCACCATCTTTTCATAGATGAAACATAGAGCTTTGTGTACTGGAAAGACACACATTCTAACTCTTCTTGCATGTATATACTTTCATTGAATCCTTGTGAAAAAAAGAGGTTTCTTACATGGTAAATCACCAGTTCATTTCTCTGCCCACAACGCACGGGGCAACAAGGCATGGGGCTTTGCTAAAGCTCAGCAAGAAAAGCTACCAGCTGCTACGGAAAGCAATGACATCCATCATTAGTTTAATCTGTATTGCATCAATGTAGTGAGTTGTTGATGCTAACCCACTCACCTCAACGCCAGATCATATCATTTTCTGAGTACCGTAAAGAGATTGCGACGAATCTAGTTGGTAGGTCAATTAGTTTACCTTCTTACGAAGATTTCCCACTTGCTAGAACTGTTTGCTTAGAAAGCGCAGGCGAAAATGAAGATGGCGAGGTACATCAGAATTCGACTTTCAAAAAACTGAAACTGAGATGCACATCCTGACCTGAACTGCTCATTGCTACCCTGCACCAGGGCATGTATCATCCATCATCTGACTGTAGCACCTGCTATGCATCCATTGCATCGAATTCTGGCTGCAAACTCTATCCTTGGACGGTTGTTTCGAGCCACACATGTACGGATGTCATGTCAACTTTACAGACATTCCATAGCCTGAATGCGCATGTTTGCCGTTCAGGATGCTCGAACTTTTCTTCATCAGCGTAGGCATTTATCATACTGGTAGCACCCAGAACCGCTATGTCCGGCTACTAAAATGGTCCGCTGGGGGGGGCCTCTAAACAGAGCGGTATGTAACCGGTGGCTACAGGGTAACTGTAATTTCGAAGTTCGACTGTAGCCCCTCCAAGCAGGGGAAGGAAGAAAAAAGTAGAGGAAAAAAAGAGGAGAGTGAAATAATATGATAAAATATGTTATAGTTGATATAGAGGTCTGATTTAGAGGTGAACAGGTGCATAGAATTGAACTGTAAAGGTAGGAATCTTTTAGAGTTGACTGTAAAAAGCTAAGAACATTCTTTTAGAGGTTCGATATATAGGTCCACAAGTGTGAGTAGCCTTAACCTCTACAAGAGTACCGCATGGTTATTATGGATTTAAGGATCGGACCTAATTGAATTATGACTGTGTAGGATGATGGAATAAGTCTTGTACTCTTGGTCTGTGTGGCCCCTAGTTAGGACAACATCTCAGTCCTTGTTAGGGTAGGACAACATCTTAGACCAAGAGAACAACATATCAGTCCTTGTTAGGACAACATATTAGTCCTTTGGTAGGACAATATCTTAGACTAGCATCTAGGTATATGCTTGGCTGCCTCAGCTATACATATGTAACCCTAACCCCTAGGTTGGGCATGACATTGTGTGTGGAATGAAACAAGAAAAACTTTCCAACTCCTAGTGTCATCCTCTCCATGAGAGTAATACTTCAGATACTAACAAGTGGTATCAGAGCCGTTCTATCCTGTAGCCTAGACATCTCCTGCTCATCTCCTTCCCACGCCTCTCTTCGTCTTTAGCTGGCAACAATAACACCGGTTGTTTCAACTCATTCCTCATCTTCTGCATAGACGAGCAACAGCTTGTCTGAGACAACCTCTTCCCCACACAGCACTCCCCCACTAACACGCCATGTCCGAAGGACAGTCTCAACACTCGGTCGTTTCGAGCGCGCGACATCGGCAGGAGGCCGAGGTCGCCGCGGTAGAAGAACGCGAGCAAGCAGCGGCAGAGGCTGCACCGAGGGCGGCGAGGCTGGCGGTGGCGGAACTGGCAGCGGCGAAGGCAGAAGTAGAAGCAGTAGCGGCTGCGGATGCAGCGTGCGGCTGCAACAGAGCTTGAGGCTCTGCGTGGCGGTAGCGACAGAGGCTCTGATTCTACCGACGACGGCACCAACGAAGACCTCAGGCTGGCGAGGGAGGTAGCACGACCACAGACGCCACAGTGGGCAACCGCGCACCCCCATGAGTGCGGCGGCTGCAGCCCAGACGGACGCGGACGCGCCGGCGATGCTCCCGACGGGGGTGGTTGGGTCGACGGAGATCGAGACATTTACAGGCGGCGCGACTCTCCCTCCCCGGACAGGTACAATGGTCACCACGGGATCCATGCCATTGTCAGGGACGTTCGTCCCGACGGTGGGTGGCCTACCCTCACCAAGACCAACTACGTCGAGTGGGACGCGACGATGAGGATACGGCTCCAAGTGCGACACATGTGGGAAGCAGTCCGGTACGGTGACGTCGACTACTATGAGGATCGACGGGCGTTGGATGCTCTCATTGCTGCAGTACCATCCGAGATGCAGTTCTCGCTTTCCAATAAGCGGACTGCCGAGGAGGCCTGGGACGCCATCGCTGCGGCACGCATCGGTAGCGACCACACCCGCAAGACCACACCGCAGGCACTCCGCAAGGAGTGGGAGAACCTGATCTTCAAACTAGGTGAGGATGTTGATGACTTTGCTCTCCGTCTCAACACACTACTGCAGAAGATGGTGCAATTCAGCGATGACACCTACAATGAGGAGAAAGTCGTCGAGAAGCTCTTCCGTTGCATCCCCGAGAAGTATAAGCAGATCGCTCGCTCAATTGAGTCTCTGCTGGATCTCCCCACGATGTCGATCGAAGAGGTGATAGGCCGCCTCAAGGTTGTCAACTGCGACGAATCTCAACCTCTCTCGGGACCTATCACCATTGGCGGGAAGCTACATCTCACTCTGGAGCAGTGGGAGGCCTGCCAAGGTGACGGGAAGAAGGGGGAGCCCTCCTCCTAGAAAGGCGGTCGCAAGCGTGGCAAGCCAAGCAAGGGGCGCGGAGGTGCCCAAGCCGGGGCGTAGAGACGTGCCGAGTGTAGCACCCACGGAGGCGCCCAGGGCCGCGCCGCCGACAACCGGAAGCCAACACGAGACGACACCTACCACAACTGTGGCAAGCTTGGTCATTGGGCCAGGGAGTGTCGGCAGCAACGACGCGACCAGGCCCACATCACACATGTGGAGAAGGAGGAGCCGGCTCTGCTCCTGGCGCACGCAAGCATCGAGCCACCTCCGTGGCATCGTCCGCAGTGGCTCTCCTCCACATTGATGAGCCGAGAGCACACACCTTTCTTGGTGACGACTCGAGCAACGACAAGACTGACGGGTGGTGCCTAGACACCGGCGCCACCCATCACACGACTGGTCGACAGGAGTTCTTCACTGAGTTTGACCCCAATGTCCGAGGCTCCGTTAAGTTTGGGGACGCCTCTGGTGTGGAGATCAAGGGTGTCGGCTCTGTCATCCTTACCGTCGAGTCTGGTGAGCACATGCTGCTCGTCGGAGTCTACTACATCCCCGCGTTGAGGAACTCTATCATCAGCCTGGGTCAGCTGGATGAGAACGGTTCGCGTGTGGAGATCAATGACGGAGTCATGAGGATTTGAGATCGCCATCGTCGCCTTCTTGCCAAGTTAACCAGAGGCACCGATCGACTCTACGTCCTTAACGTGCAGGTAGCACAACCTCTCCGCCTTGCTACTCGCCGGGATGACGAGGCGTGGCAGTGGCATGAGCGCTTTGGGCACCTTCACTTCAAGGCCCTGAAGCGGCTCAGTGCCAAGGAGATGATACGAGGCCTGCTGTGCCTTGACCATGTGGAGCAGTTCTACGATGTATGTGTAGTGACAAAGTAGAGGCAGCTCCCCTTTCCCCAGCACTCGAGCTTTCGAGCCAAGGAGTGGCTCGACCTCGTGCCTGGGGACTTGTGTGGCCCGGTGACACCGGCTACACTGGGAGGACGACATTACTTCCTGCTGCTTGTCGATGACCTCTCCCGCTACATGTGGGCGATGGTCCTCGGCGGCAAGGGAGAGGTTGTGAATGCCATCAGGCGCGCGCAGGCCATTGTGGAGGAGGAGTGCGGCCACAAGCTGCGCGTGCTGCGCACTGACAACGACGGCGAATTTCACGGCGGCTGAATTTGCATCGTACTGCATGGATGAGGGTGTTCAGCGCCACTACTCCACACCGTACAACCCCGCAGCAGAACGACATCATCGAGCGATGCAACCAGAAGCTTGTGGGGATGGCTCGTGCCCTCCTCAAGCAGAGGGGAATGCCGGCTATCTTCTGGGGAGAGGCGGTGGTGACGGCGGTCTACATCCTCAACCGCTCGCCCACCAAGGCTCTCAACGGCAGGACGCAATACGAGGCTTGGCATGGGCACAAGCCAACAGCCTCTCACCTATGGGTCTTCGGCTGCCTCACGTTCGCCAAGGAGCTTGGCCACATCAGCAAGCTCGACGACAGGAGCACTCCAGGGCTGTTCATCGGCTACGCGGAGGGCTCGACGACCTACCACATTCTCGACCAAGGAACACAGCGCGTGCGCACAACACATGATGTAGTGTTCAAGGAAGGGCGAGGATGGGCATGGGACAAGGCAGTAGACGATGTCTCAACTCCGACATACGACAACTTCATCGTCGAATATGTCCAATTCAAGGGAACTGGGGGAGTGGGCAGCTCTTCTCCACCGACTTCAGCGCCACGCTCCCCAATCACGACCTTGGCTGCGATGACCTCTCCACCACCACAGCCGGTGACCCCATGCACTCCAGCACCGACTACCATCCCTTCGGGTACGTCCACTCCGACACCAACTCATGTCGAGCACAACCCGGTGGAGTTCGTTACTCTGCTCTCCCACGACGAGGAGCGCATCGACGCGTACCACGACGGCGAGTCGTTGCGGTATCGTATGATGGAGGATCTTCTCGGCGACCAGTCAATGCCGGGACTGGTCCCTCGCAATCTGGAGGCGCAGTTGCATCTTGCGTGCGACGACAGCGAGCCTCGGTCTTTCACGGAGGCTGAGAGACACGCGACATGGCGTGCTGCGATGCAGTCAGAGATGGACGCGGTTGAGAACAACCTCACTTGGGAGCTTGCTGACCTCCCTCGTGGTGACCGCACGATCATCCTTAAGTGGGTGTTCAAGCTGAAGAGGGATGAAGCCGACGCCATCGTCAAGCACAAGGCTCGCTTGGTGGCACACGATTTTGTGGAACAGGAGAGGATCGACTTCGACGATGCCTTTGCGCCCGTGGCGTGTATGGAATTTGTGCGACTCCTCCTTGCGCTGGCTGCTCAGGGAGGCTGGCGGATTCAATACATGGATGTCAAGTCGACGTTTCTTAACAACGATTTAAAGGAGGAGGTCTATGTGCACAAGCCGCCGGGATTTACGATTCCTGGCAAGGAAGGCAAGGTGTTGCGCCTGCAAAGGCCCTCTATGGCCTGCGACAGGCACCAAGGGTGTGGAATGCCAAGTTGGTGGACCTCTCGTATGAAGCCAGCATCGAGCAACTTCTTGATTTCTTCACGGATGAAGTTTTTCCGCTCGATGGATTGCTTCCGAGGCTTCTGTTGGACCGTCCTGGCATCAGGGCGGATCTTCAGTTGGTGCTCAATCACCTCCTTGGAGATCCCAAGCATTTCCGACGGTTGCCATGCAAACATGTCGACATTGGCCAGGAGGAAGGTGACAAGCGCGTCTTCCTTTTTGCCACCCAGACTCCCAGCGATTCGGGTAGTTTGGGTGGCATCGGGACCGACTTGGACAACCTTGAGTGGTACGTCCTCGCCGTTTGAGGGATGCACACGGGGTGCAGATGTTGTCCCTCGCTGATGTGTGCTTGGAGGCGGCCGCCTAGCTTCTGCGTGACCGGTAGTAGCCTCCTGAGTAGATGCCAACGCTTGGAGCTTTTCCAGCGCTGAGACAGCCGCAGTGCGGTCTCTGCGGATCTTGAGGACACCTCTCAGAGATGGCATCTTCAGGACCAGGTAGCCATAGTGGGCTACTGCCATGAATCAGTACAGGGCGTGGCGTTGAAGGGGAGGCTGACCACCGCAATGTCGAAGACGACGCTTTCCATGCGGTAGTTCTCAAATGTCCCGAACGTCACTGGTAGGGAGATGCTATCGCACAGGAAGATTGGCTCCCGACTACTCACGAGAATGGCCTCGAGGGGGTAAGCTGGGACACAGGGATCTGCAACTTTTTGATGGCCACGACTAACGCTGAGGGACGCTTCGCCATCGTTCATCACGTGGTGGAGCTTCACGTTGGAGATGGTCGGGGCGACGAAGAAAGGCAGCTGCCCGGCGCCTGCCATGTTCTTGGGGCAGTCAGAGGCGTCAAAGCTGATCGGCGTCTCCATCCACTTACGGTGTGGCGCCGACCCTGGGGTTGGAGCAGCTGCCGCCACTGCTCGACGTAGGGTCTTGACGGCTTGCAGATTGTGCCGACTGTTTGGTTACTGACTCGGTCAGTTCCACCCACCCTGGAGCAGGGGGTGGCCTCATCGTCTCCCGCCTGGAGACGAGGACGAGTAGGGCGAGAAGCCTCGCCACGGAAGGTGACGTCCACCATGGTCGCGTGGAGAGCGCGGAAAGCCCCCCTACTCAGCGCGCCAAATTTCAGAGTGTGAGCTCCGACACTCCTCCCGTCCTGCTACGGAAGCAGCCCGTGGAGGTTCTTTGATTGGAGGGGACTTGGCGTCCCTACGTGATCGGTCGAGAGAGAGAGAGAGAGAGAGAGAGAGAGAGAGAGAGAGAGAGCGAACACCAAGATTTACGTGGTTTGGAGCGCTAGAGCGTAATACCTATGTCCACGGGAGTGTTTGTTGAATTGCTTGAGTGTATGAGTGTGTGAGGGTGCAGGGTTGCAAACCATTTGTCGGGTGTTCACCTCGGTCTTTTTATAGTCCAAGTCCGAGGTGGTTACAATGTGGCTTGGGGCATGAAAGGTGGCCCCAAAGCTTTTTTGCACCCTATACATGATCTAGGGTTTTATGCTCTAAGTAGAGTAGTCGGTGGGGGAGTTAAGTCCCGCCGCCTGGCGCGCTGAGCGCTCATGTCCGTGTGTCAGGTGATGATGAAGATGTCGTCTTGTCGCCGCGTCTTCTCGTTCTGCTTGGGTGACTTAGTGCCGTTGGGCGGCACTGTACCGCTGTCACGCCTAGCCACCCTATCTTGTCACCGTAATGGTGAGTGGGCAGAGAACGGGGCGTGCACCGTATGCAAGGCTCCAGGGGAAGGCGCGAACCATGAATGCACGGTCTGACAGCGCACTTCCTCCTTGATCTCGTCGACCCACGACCCACGACGGATTGTGGGGCATGTGGCGTCTTCAGAGCTCTCATTGACGGGTATGGAGCCGGGAGACACGTGGCATCTCCGGACCTTACCTCAGCTGGGAGGCTCGAATAGGAGCCTAGTGCACGTGTCGGCTCCGGAGCCCTCCTCAGCAGGGAGCAGGTTTAGAGCCCACCGACATGTGGCAGCTCCGGACCTCACCTCAGCGGGGAGGCTCGGACCGGAGCCTATGACACGTGTCGGCTCCGGAGCCCTCCTCAGCAGGGAGGAGGTTCAGAGTCCACCGACTCATGGCAGCTCTAGACCTCACCTCAGCGGGGAGGCTCGGACCGGTGCCCAGGGCATGTGTCGGCTCCGGAGCCCTCCTCAGCAGGGAGGAGGTTCAGAGTCCACCGACACGTGGCAGCCCCGGACCTCACCTCAGCAGGGAGATTTGGGCCGGAGCCAAGGGCACACGTCGGCTTCTTAGCCCAAGCGCATGTGGCATCCCCGGGGCTGACCTCGAGGCCAAGGACACATGGCTATACTGGCGCTCGCCTCAGCACGGAGGCACCACCTGGGCTGTCTTTTACCCTCCACGCGGGGGTACTCGGTCTGCAAGGTACCGACAAGTTCATATCCCAAGTATCCCAATTCTAAGCATGGCTAAGCATAAAGAATATCCATATAAACATACTAAGTAATTCCCAACCCAGGCTACAAGGAATGAGACATGAAAAGCTAGAGGAAACCTCCTAACATGGGTTTCATAATTCATATGACAATGCAAATAACTCTAACTAACCTTTCTAGTTTAGGTACAAAGTGGTCAAGAACACTTGCCTTCTTCTTGCTGCTCGGGGAACGAGAAGTCTTGCTCCTGGAAGTTTAGAATCGAGTGTTGGGCTGGATCTATTTGAGCAAACATACACACAGAAAAAAAATAACATTCCATAAGAATTCATCCACCTACACACTCATGCAAGTCAAACATGCATCAAACATAGCTTCACTTTATGCTTTTAGCCTACAATCACTAAAGTCTACATATATGTATTCATTTTGGGTCTCTCATGGTGAAATTTTCATTTTTAACCTTATATTATATCCATACAAAACTTTGGTGTGTATATGTGCATATATATTACATCTAAACTTCACTTTTAACTAAGTTTTGAACTAGATGAGTTGTATCCCTTCATACCTACCCTCTTTGAACAAACATGTATGGTTCCTAAATAGAAATCCAGATTTCAAATTCACACATAAACTTAAATTTCAGCCTAGAACAGAATTTCACACCTACTTATCAACTTTTACAACTTAAATTTCATATTTAAAACCTTATATGAACATTTCCTAAAGTGTTTACTATTTTCACATATATTTCAGATTTGTTTTTATGCCTAAAAATGTGATTTAACAATTAAACAGATATTAAATTGGGTTTTCAGTATTTATTTATCATCTAAAATGCAAATACAGATTATTCTGCTGATTTCCTAATGGTTAAAAATCGGTTTAGATTAAATTTTCAGAATTATTTGCTCTATAATAAATTTTAGATGAATTCCAAACTTCCACATACAAAAAATTAGTTTTCCAAAGGGGTTAAATCCTAAATATTTATTACTGCAGGGTCAAAACTACGTTTCCCCAAATTTCATGGTCCTAGAGAAACTTTAAAATGCAGTTTTTCCTAATTTACAAATTTTCCAGGGGCTAAATCAAGTAATCAAACGTGTTTGCATAGTTTCCAGAAAGTCCAGGGGGTAGAACCGAAAATCCCGGGGCTAGACCTGAATTTCCTAACGCGCCAGGGGGTAGCCCGCAAGGTTTCCGGCAAGAATCGGCGTTTTAAACCTGAGCCGTTGGATTTAAAGATTGCGGCTCAGATTAGATCCGCGAAGGGGTACGCTGGAATCTAGTTTCAGCCGTCCGATGTAAAACGAACGCGCCACAGAGGGCCACGTCGCCCTATCGGGGTGCGGGCGGTGCGATCCGACGGCGCCAAGCGTTCCGGGCCGGCGAGCTCGCCGGAGAACACAGATTTGCGCCTATACTTCATAAAACTTGATTTTCTCGGCACAGATCGGCAACTGGGAGGTAGGGGACTCACCTAGGCTATTTTCTCGGACCCGAAGAGCTTGGAAGTCGGTCGACAACAAGGACTGGCGGCGGCGACCTTCGGTGCTCGTTGGAGTGGCGGTTGGGGTCGGCGATCCTTTGAGTTTTCTGGTCGTAGAGCTTCCTTGTGGTCCAGCGAAGGTGTTCCGAG
Source organism: Neostapfia colusana (assembly GCA_030760725.1). Classification (NCBI taxonomy): domain Eukaryota; kingdom Viridiplantae; phylum Streptophyta; class Magnoliopsida; order Poales; family Poaceae; genus Neostapfia; species Neostapfia colusana. The sequence goes on along the minus strand of JASWHV010000019.1, from coordinate 1,880,155 downwards.
GGTTAGGGTGGATCAAAACAGGGAAATTTGAGGTCTTCACCGGTAGGCGGCAACAACCTCTTGCCGGGACTCGGCGGCGTCGGTTTTCCTGGCGGCAAATCGTCCTGAAGTTGGCGTCGATGGCTTGTGCGCAATGCTGCAAGGACGCGAGGCCCGTTAGAAGGAAGGAAATGACACTGTGCAGAGGGAATTTTGGCGGGGCGGCGGCGGTACTAACCGGCGAGCAGAAGATGCGATCAGGGCGGAGAACTGAGGGGGGTTGCGGGGGTTTAAAACTGGCTGGATTCCGGGGAGGGTACGTGCGTGTGGAACGGGCGCGAGTGGGGGCGGATCATGCGGTTGCACGTGGATAATTCGGAGGCGGGCGACGCGCGGAGTCCGGCGCAGGAAGAAAGGGGCGATGGTTGGGGGAGGAAGAACGGGCTGACAGGTGGGGTCCGCGTGGCAGTGAGAGGGAGAGGAGGATCGGCTGCGGGCTGGCTGGGCTGGATTCGGCCCAATTTGCTCCCCTCTTTTTCTTTTTCCTTTTTCTTTTCTACTTCCCACTTCAAATTCAAATTCCGGTTTAAAATTTTAAACTTTGGCACATGCACGACGTCCATTTGTTTTGAATTTGAATTTCTGAAATTTTGGATGTTACAATTTTATTAAACTCAAAATATGAAGATGATACAAAAGAGTTTGCACCCCGATTCGGCATACTAATGATGCACGTGGCCACACAAAACATGAAAATATAACACCATGGCACAATATAAGATCATTTCTCATAACGGTGTCTAAAACTATGTAGAGCTGATACATTATGCTGCCACCCATGTTGGGTGAAGGTATGTCTCATCATCAACTCTAATTGTGTACACATCTTCATATATAGGTCTCTTTATTACAAACGCTGTAAAGGTGACTATAAACGGAACAAAGAAATACACCTGTAAATAACATGCAAAGAAGATGAACATCCATATACAAGTCTTTGTATTCTAAACGCTGTAAAGTTGACCATAAACAGAATAAAGAAGTACACCTATAAATAACATGTAAAAAAGATGAACCTTTACCATTAAATATAAAATTATTTCTACATAGCCAAAGTGATCAAATAACGAAATTACTCCCACCCGAATATACATCTTATACTTGCTACCAATCCCTCCCGGAAAAAATGGCCACACAACTTCGAGTTGACTTCTTGAAAGAAGGATTTATTGAGAAAGATGATAACAGATGGTGACCCTCTTTTGCTCAGGGACTTGAGCCAAGATTTTTTAGATGTTGCAACTTGCAAATGGGGAGAACGAGGATCATGATGTGCCACCCATTGATAATTGCAAAATAGTACAAAAGGATCTTATTTTTGAGAATATAGAGGCGATAAAGATGATGTGGTTGGCGGAGAACACACTGTTGCATCATCTTCTGCACACTGTTAAAAATTCATATGAGAAGAAATGGTACGTACGGGTGGTAATTGGGTTGAGCTTGTGGGCTCTTTTACAGTTTATTTCGGTCCTAATTAAATATTAGTTTAAAAATTAATAAAAATTTAGCCTGATCCTAATCTGATCTGGCCCTCCATATTATTAATTTATTTTTTTGACCCTTTAAGAGTTTCTCATGGAGGGTGCCCGCGGGTCAGAAAACTAGGATGAGAACAGAAAGATTACGTACAACCTCACAGTTGTGGACTTGTGTGGGACAACAAACCCGAAACACAATCTGACTTTAATGGATTACCTATTTGGACTCAAACTCAAAATAAGTAATCAAATTAATGACACTGTCGATCGAGCCATGCACAACACCTGACACTCGGCGTCGAAGATGGAGAAGTATTCTTTGTAGGTTTCCAAGCACTCCGATCGAGCCGTGCTGGGATTGGTCCAAACAAGCGGTTTCCATAAAGCTACAATATATAGAACGAGCTCCTCCATCGTTCACCGTCATTGTTTCTCTGGAATAGTGCTGCTAACTATCCATGTGTGACTGCTTAAACTGGATATTGAAGAAGGAAGTTTACCGATCAAATTATTTCTATCAGCAAAGAAGATTTTCAGCTGATGATAGAGAAGTCCAACAGAAATGATTCAGCCCTCTCTCTCTCTCTCTCTCTCTCTCTCTCTCTCTATATATATATATATATATATATATATATATATATATATATATATATATATATACTGGGATTGGTCCAAACAAGCGGTTTCCATAAAGGTACAATATATAGAACGAGCTCCTCCATCGTTCACCATCATTGTTTCTGGAATAGTGCTGCTACTACTCAGATTGTTTTCTGAAAAGTCTATCCAAGTACAACAACAACAATATCTAAGCCTTTATCCCAAACATGTTGGGTCGGCTAGACATGAAACCTAATAATTATATATATATATATATATCAATAAAGTAAAAGAGAGGAAGGAGATATAAGAATAACAAGGAAAAAAAGAAAAAAAACAAGATTAAGATCCTGGCATATGAATTGCTACTTTCCATGCGGTCCTATCATGAGCTAAGTCTCTGGATACATTCCAATCTTCCAAATCTCGTTTTACCGCCTCCTCCGAGGTCAACCTTGGTCATCCTCTACCCCTCCTAATATTTTCTCCACCTCTTAAAATCCCACTGTTAACCGGTGCTTCTAGAGGTCTTCGCTGGATATGTCCAAACCACCTTAGTCGATGTTGTACTAACTTCTCTTCAATCGGCGCCACCGCTACCCTATCACGAATCGCCTCATTCCTTATTCGGTCTCTTCTCGTGTGCCCACACATCCACCGTAGCATGTGCATCTCTGTAACACTCATTTGTTGGACATGTTGCCGTTTAGTTGGCCAACATTTCACCCCATAAAGCATCGCGGGTCTGATCACCGTCCTATAGAACTTCCCTTTTAGCTTTTGTGAGACCTTCCTATCGCGTAGGATTCCAGAGGCTTGTCGCCATTTCATCCACCCTACCTTGATCCTGTGGCAAACATCCTCATCAATATCGCCATTGCTTTCTAACATTGATCTTAAGTATTGGAAAGAGTACCTTCGAGGTACTATTTGTCCTTGTATATTAACATTTCTCTCTTCACGACCAACACCACTAAAGTCACACCTCATATACTCGGTCTTGGTCCTACTAAGTCTAAACCCCTTGGACTCTAAGGTTTGTCTACATAACTCTAATTTCATATCAACACCATCCCTAGTTTCATCTACCAGCACTACATCACCGGCAAAGAGCATACACCAAGGGATATCCCCTTGTATATCCTTCGACACCTCATCCATCACCAAGGAAAACATGTATGGGCTCAAAGCTGATCCTTGATGTAGTCCTACCGTGATAGGAAATGCATCAGTCTCACTATCACTTACGCGCACACTTGTCCTAACATTATTGTACATATCCTTGATAAGGGTAATGTACTTTGTTGGCACTTTATGTTTCTCTAGTGCCCACCACATGACTGACCTTGTTATCTTGTCATACGCCTTCTCCAAGTCAATGAACACCATATGCAAGTCCTTCTTCTGCTCCCTATATCTCTCCATAAGCCGACGAAGCAAGAAAATCGCCTCCATTGTAGACCTCCCAGGCATAAAACCAAACTAGTTTTTAGTGACATTGGTCACTTTCCTCGGGCGGTGTTCAATCACTCTCTCCCAAAGCTTCATAGTATGACTCATAAGCTTAATCCCTCGATAATTAGTACAACTTTGAATATCTCCTTTATTTTTGAAGATAGGTACTAATATACTTTTCCTCCATTCTTAAGGCATCTTGTTTGACTAAAAAATGTGGTTGAATAGCTTTGTGAGCCATACTATTGCCGTGTACCCAAGGCATCTCCACACCTCAATAGGGACATCATCAGTGCCAAGGGCCTTTCCTCCTTTCATTTTTTTTAAGGCCTCCTTAACCTCAAACTCTTGTATCCTCCGCACGAACCACCTGTTGGAGTCATCAAAGGAGTCATCCAACTCAACCATAGTGCTCCCATTCCCGTCATTTAATAGCCCATTAAAGTAATCCCGCCATCTATTCTTAATCTCTTCATCCTTCACTAGAATGCAATCAGTCTCATCTTTGATGCATTTTACTTGATTGAATCCCCCCATCTTTCTCTCGTAGATTTTTGCTATCTTGTATATGTCCCTTTCACCTTCTTTTGTCTCTAGTCTCTCATATAACTCACCATAGGCATGTCCTCTTGCCTTACTCACAACCCGTCTTGCATTTTTCTTGGCCTCCTTGTACTTAAGCATGTTGCTTGCGCTTCTATCATTATGGCAACTCTTATAACACTCCTTCTTCTCCTTAGTGGCCTTTTGTACATCCTCATTCCACCACCAAGTGTTTTATCTATAAGTTTCTTTCCTTTTGTCACACCGAACACCTCACTAGCTACCTTCCTAATGCAAGTTGCCATCTTCACCCACATACTATCTGCATCTCCATTTTCTGCCCAGGGTCCTTCTGTGATCACCCTATTTTTAAAGGATTCTTGTGATTCTCCTTTCAACTTCCACCACTTTGTTCTTGTGATTTTGACACCTTTGTCTCGCAAAGAACATGTATGGAAGCGAAAGTCAACTACCACAAGCTTATGTTGTGTCACAACACACTCCCCGGGGATCACCTTACAATCTAGACACTCCCACCTATCCCTTCACCTAGTGAGGACAAAGTCAATCTGGCTAGAGTGTTGGGCACTACTAAAGGTCACTAGGTGAGATTGCCTCTTTCTAAAGAGGGTGTTAGCTACCAACAGATCATATGCTATGGCAAAGTCTAGGATGTCCTTACCCTCTTGATTTCTATCGCCACATCCAAAGCCTCCATGTACTCCCTCAAATCCTAGGTTAGTTGCACCCACATGACCATTGAGATCTCCTCCTATGAGGAGTTTCTCGGTTATCGGTACACTACTAACCATATCCTCCAAGTCCCCCCAAAATTGCCTCTTAGCACTCATGTTGAGCCCATCTTGTGGGGCATAAGCACTAATGACGTTCAAGACAATGTCCCCAATTACTATCTTGATTAAGATTATCCTATCTCCTCGTCTTCGAACATCCACTACTCCATCCTTAAGACTCTTATCTATTAGAACACCTACGCCATTCCTAGCCCCAGTCGATCCAGAATACCAAAGCTTGAAACTGGTATTCTCGACTTCTCTCGCCTTTTGACCCGCCCATCTAGTCTCTTGTACACAAAGTATATTTATTCGTCTCCAAATGACAACATCTACTAACTCACGCAGCTTCTCCGTCAAGGATCCTACATTCCAACTACCCACCGAAATCTATGTTCCTCGGCTAGCTTCCTTACACTTTGCACCCGTCGAGTAAGATGCAAAGACCCTTGCTCACTTATCACTACATCTCGGCGATGATGTAGCGCGCCACTAAGGTGGTGGCGATCCGGCCCTTGCTCATTTAACACCATATCCGGGTTCCGATATGGCGCGCCACTAAGGCGGTGGCGACCCGACCCTTGCCCACTTAACACCATACCCGGGTTCCGATATGGCGCGTCGCTAAGAGGGTTACGCCCCAACGAATTTCTATTAGGTTTTATTTCCATAAGAATGGCTAAGTGTAATTGTTGGCTCTCTCCGTGTGTGTATATATATATATATATATATATATATATATATATATATATATATATATATATATAGTTGTCTACAGTTTGAAAGACATGCCGGGAAGTTAAGATTCCCTTCAAGATAATTTCCATCCAGAAGTAGGAAAGATAATTCTTACAAGTTGCTCGCAGACGAAGGAAATGATCCGGACAGTTGATTTCGTGAGAGCGACAGTGCCGTGAGCTGATTTATCTGTCCGAGTTCAGGTGGAACCTTTCCTGTTAAATTGCCGAATTAATGAGAGGTCTAGTGCAGCAAAGTTGGTTAGATTGCTCAGAACAGCTGGGATAGGGGCCGGTCATGGAGTTTATTTGCACCTATAAATATATCTCTGCAAGCTCTGGCAGATTCGCCAGCCATGTAGTAGATAGTGTACCCGTACGAGAACTCGTCGACAGAGAAAGTGTTGCAGGATTTCGGCATTCAGATGGAGAGGGCGATGATTTCAAGCATGGGGAGGCTCCAAGTCTGGCCATGCATGAATTCCGTTGGAAGTCCTCAAACAGTACTAGAGTCACATTTCTTCGAAATTTCTTTCAAGACAGCGACTACCAGACCATGCATGGAATTCCATTGCCGGCACCGCACGGCACGGCGTTCAGCAGGCTGACGTGATGCTCACCATCATTCCATTACAAGAAACGGTGAATAAGATGTCGTTTCTATATATACGTCGGCGCCGTCTTATATAAAGAATTTAATAATGTCGGTTTTAAAAAACCGACATCTATAACTTAGATATGTCAGCCGAGATGAATAAACCGATGCTCTTATTATATGCATCGGCCTGTCTGACAAAAACCGTCGCTCTTACTAAATATGTCAGGCACAACCGACGTTCATTGAAGCTTGGCACTTAAAAGCGTCGGCTAGAGGTACAACCGACGCCTTTAAAGTGTGGGCCCGGCGCACAAACCAAACTTGGGCCTTTATAAGCGTCGGCTACCGACGTATTTAAATAAGAATGTCGACCAAGCTTTTGAACCTGACACATTTAATTAGAGCTGTCGTCCAATACAGGGAAACCGACACTCTTAAGTGGGACCCGCGCAAAATTCCAAGACGCGCCGCGCGTTATCTCATCTCGCCGCCGCTCCAGCGCCCGCCGCCGCTCCCGCGCGCCGCCTGCTCCCGTGCGTGCCGCCGCCTGCACCCGCGCGCGCCGCCGCCTGCTCCCGCGCGCCGCCTGCTCCCGCGCCCGCTGCCTGCTCCCGCGCGCGCCGCCACCTGCACCCGCAAGCGTCGCCGCCTGCTCATGCGTGTCCGCGCACGTCTCTGCCGGCCAGCGGCTCCTCCGCCGCCCCTTGCGCTGCCTCGTTGTCACCGTTCGTGGTTAGGCCGGCGGTACTTCACATCAACGCAACGCCTCAGCTTCGGCTGTCCCATCCTCGGTCCGCCATCATCCGATTCAAGGCAAGGTATAATGTTTGCTAATTTGTAGTGCTTTATCATTATGCAATTCTATTAAACCATATAAATTGCTTTTAGGACAATAAATGTTAGAATTGAATATTCATTAAAAGTTCATATCATGTGATTCCTCATTTTAGACAACCATAAAAAATACTTGTATAGTTTTTCATGAAAAGTTCATGTCATATGATTGCTCCTTTTAGACATGCATCCATAAAAAAGAGTATATTCATTTCATCTCTCTAGTTTTTAACTCTCAAAAATGCATTTCATTTGTGATATGATGACAAACTATATTTATAATATATTAAACATCTTGAAAAGTTTGGTAGCTGTAGAGGCTTATAGTAAAATTCGTATGCATAAATGCGCGGTACGTCCCGACTAGGCATGACACACACTAAATGTGTTCATGTCATAAAAGATGATTATTGTCATAAAATATGCGTCAAGAGGAGCACAGGGGCGTATGACGACAATGAGGGCGACCAATTACACGTAAGTGAACGATGAATCTGGACTTGGCACTTTCAACTCTGACCCACTTTTCCCCCTCTCTCATTCTCTTTCCTCTTTCGTAGATGACTAATAAATGAAAATGAGCAACGTAACCTATAGAAGTTGATTATCCGTTTCGAATCGGGACGTTTCACATGCGATACACATGTGAGGCGTGCAGGTTCAGAATATTCCCTTTTTGGACAGTCTGGGAGTGACCGAGGGGGCGTGGCTTGTGACGAGACGCGGGTCTGGATCTGGACGAGATTTTGATGGCATAACCCTGTTGTCTCTGCTGCACCATTTTTGGGCGTGCAGTAGAGAACAGCGGGGTTATGCTGCCGAAATTTCGTTCAGATCCAGACCACGCGTCTCGTCATGAGCACGCTCCACTCGGTCACTCTTGGGTGGGTTTAGGACCTATCTGCCTAGTTGTAGTGGACGTCACATCACATAAAAAAATAATAACGATTTATCTACTTTGAAGGTATAATCTGAAAAATGGGTGACAATCGTAACGTGATGTATGATGGATGGAGTTCAACTGGTGCGCACACTCATGAATGGGCTCATATCGCAAATGTGTTCGTGAGCCAAGCATTTGCCAGTGGTGCTTGTTTTGTGAAGTGTCCAGGTAGCATGTGCCGGAATCGACTCCGTGTGGCAATATCTGAAATTGAGAAACACCTTTGCAAGCATGGATTTATGCCCGACTATCTAGTGCGGCGTGAGCACGGGGAGGTGGATCATGTTAGTGAGTCGGACAGAAACGATAATGAAGATCAAATGGATGAGATGATGGCGGATATTGGTCGAGAGTATGAAGAGTAGTCACCGTCGGAGGAGGTGCAGAAGTTTTACAGGCTTCTTGTTTCTTCAGATGAAAAAGTGCATGAGGGCACCAATGTGACTGTTCTGCAGACAATCACACGACTTATGGCGTTGAAGTCAAAGTTCAATTTTGCAAATATTTACTACAATGGTGTCCTGAAGTTGATCAGTGATCTCCTTCCATCAAATCATAAGATGTCAAAAGACATATATCAGTCTAAGAAGCTTTTGGATGGTCTGGGCATGAGTTATGAAAAGATTGATGCATGCGAGAATAATTGCATGCTGTTTTGGAAGGAACACAAGAACGATAATCGTATGCATTGCAATGCCTCGAGACATGTGAAGGTTCTAAATGATGATGGAGAGGAAATCAGTACAAAAGTACCAATCAAACAACTTCGATACATGCCTATCACGTCCAGGCTTAAACGGTTGTTTCTGTCCCAAGAAACAGCGAAGCACATGAGGTGGCATTCTGAAGGGATACGGTAGAGCGATGACAAAGATATTATGACGCATCCTTCGGATGGCGCGGCTTGGGAAGCTCTAAACCATTTTGATCCGGAGTTTGCTAGAGATTCAAGAAATGTTCGTCTTGGGTTGTCAACAGATGGTTTTACTCCTTTCAGCACAAGTAACAATACATACTCTTGTTGGTTTGTTTTTATCATGCCTTACAATCTTCCTCTCAACATGTGCATGAAAGATGGATATATATTCTTGGCGGCCATCATTCCTGGTCCTAAACATCCTTGGAAGAAAATCAATGTGTTTATACAGCCATTGATTGAAGAGTTGAAAGAACTATGGAGGGGTGTAAAGGCATATGAAAATCATCTAAAATGTGAATTTACTTTACATGTTGCGTATCTATGGTCTATACATGATTTGTTGGCATATGGCATTTGGTTTGGTTGTTGTGTCCATGGACAATTGTGTTGCCCCATATGTATGGCTGACACCGATGCCATTAGGTTGAAGTATGAAAAAAAGTTTAGCTTTTTTGATTGCCATCGATGATTCCTTCCTTCAAATCATCCTTTCAGGAGTGATACACAATCATTCCGAAAAGGCAGAAGGGTTACACAAGGACCACCTCGTCGATTGACAGGCGAACAAAAAATGGCATGGCATGCAAAGTTAAAAGAGTCTGCAGAAGGTGTTTTCGAAGGATATGGTAAAGAACACAACTGTACTCATATTTCTTTTCTTTGGGAGCTACCATACGCAAAGTCGTTGCTTTTACCACACAACATAGGTTTGATGCAACAATAGCGTAATGTCGCTGAAAGCATCATAAGCATGTGTTTTGATTTCACCGGTCAAACCAAAGATAATTTGAGTGCGAGGAAAGACTTAGCTGATATTTGTGATCGTCCTGGGCTTGAGGTTATAACAAATGCAAGTGGAAATGAAAGTAAGCCACGAGCTCCATACTGTCTCAAGCCAGAAGAAAGAAACCAAATACTTAGTTGGTTGAAAACATTAAAGTTTCCAGGCCGATATGCAACTAACATAAAAACGATGTGTCAATCTCAACTTTGGTAAACTAAATGGTTTGAAGAGTCATGATTACCATATTATGATGGAGAGACTTGTACCGGTAATATTTCGTGGCTACTTCAAACCTGATTTGTGGAAGATGTTTGCCGAACTTAGCTACTTTTGTAGACAGATATGTGCTAAGGAATTATCGAAAAAGATGATGCGGAAGTGGGAGAAAGAAATTGTTGTGCTTGTATGTAAGATAGAAAAAGTGTTCTCGCCTGGATTCATGAATGTTATGCAACATTTGTTGGTGCATTTACCTTATGAAGCACTGGTAGCAGGTCCTGCACAATTTAGGTGGATGTATAGCCAAGAAAGAGAATTGAAGAAACTTAGATCTACAGTGCGCAATAAGGCAAGAGTTGAGGGGTGTATTGCAGAGACATTTGCAGCTAAAGAGATTACTAATTTCTCTAGCAAATATTTTGCACGTGCCAACAACGTAAATGCATCTGCCACACGATATCATAATGTAGAAGAGCACACTACGAGTGAGCTTCAAATTTTTCATTGGAAGGGTAAAGGTGTTGGGGCTACTACTTCTCATTATATTTCGGAGGAAGAGAGGAACTACAACATGCTTTACATATTTTTCAACAGGGAGGAGGTGTTACCATATTTTGAAATGTTTGACAAGTTGTATTGGACATCTTCACAAAAACCTACGCAAAGTCAATTGGATAAGCTACGTCAGCACGGAATAAACTGTGGGCCAAACTTTGTGAACTGGTTTCGTGGGCATGTAATTTTTCTATCTTTTTTTATTTCAATCATAATTCACATGCTTTTTATAAGATGCTAAATTTGTCTATTTATGTAGTGTATGAAGGATGTCAACATCTCTGATGACTCGCTCCAGATGTCGCATGGTCAACTAAGAGCAAGGCAATATAATCAATACGATATCAACGAATACTGTTTTCGGACGGCAAGTTTAGAAGCAACCCATCCACTTGCTGGAACTACAAACAGTGGAGTAATGATAACAGCCGCAGAGGGTAGTGGAGAAGTGAAAGAATACTACGGTTTTCTTTAAAAAATATTTGAGTACACATTGGGCGGTCCGAAAGAGCTTTCAACTTGTGATTTTTGACTGTCAATGGTTTGATCCAACATCAGGCATACGAGTGGATGATTTCGGAATGGTGGAGGTCAACCACAACTCACGGTACATAGCCCATAACAACAATGTTGTACTTGCGAGTCAAGTGGAACAAGTGTACTACATAAGCTATCCTCACCCAAGTTTGAAAAATTGGTGGGTTGTGTATAAAGTTAACTGTGAAGTGCACCCTCGTCGTTATGATGGGTACATAGAGAATCAAGACGATGATGATGATATTGTCTATCAAGATGAAGTCGAGGAAGTACAAAATTTTAGCATATCTTGTGGGACAGGACTCACAGAATTGGCTAGTGGTGCGCTAGAGTTGATGTCCGAAGAACAAGCTGGTCCTTCGAGAAAACGTGTTCGACAGTCACAAAGAATTATTGAAAGACAGAAAAGGATTATGGAAGAGAGGAGAGATTTGAGCTGGACAGTGAAGAAGAAGAGTTTGAAGAAGAGATACATGAATATCTTAATGCATGTGTGACAGAAGCAGACTCTGATGCTGATGATTTTTTATTCTTATTGTACGCATTATTGAGATTTTAATTCTTATTTTAAACAGTTGTTGGTCTTCAACATTTATTATTATTGTTGTATACTAATCATTTTGTTTAAAAATTGTGCAGATGTTTAAGCATTTACCACGAATAGGGAAGAAGAAGGGCAAGAAGGGTAGTGGATCTTCGTCCTCCAAGCCGAGTTCTGGTTCGGGCCACGCAGATCTGTTTCAGGTAGTTGGTTATTTTAACTACATTTGTACATCAAAATTAACTATCTATTGTTCCTTACATGTTTAATTATATTTGTAGGGCACTAGCTACGGCGACCAGAGGAAGAAGCTGTTGATGAGTTGTATGGCAGAGCCGAGTTTGAACGAGCCTGCACGAGGTTCGACTCCAACACATGAGGAGTTGTACAGTGAGGAGCCAAAGACTGTGAGGCAGTCGTCGGATCCTGGAGGAGGTTCAAATCAGCATTTTGTGGATGAGCTCTGTGACGCCCTTAACTCTGTGGAAAATCACGGAACCGAGAACTAATGCATATGTGTGCCCAGGATGTTCATCACACAAACACATATGTTCCACAAACTGAATTCAAAATATATATAACCACGAATGACAGAGTTTATTACAATGTTTCATGAGTCTTGGACTCATGCTCACAGCGGAAGTCTTTATTTCTATGCAGCGGAAGTCTTTATTCTAATGCGGAAGCAATTTAACTAATGCGGAAGCAAATCTAAGCAGCGATGACTCCATCTCTATCCCATTCCCACAGACAAGGTTGAGAACAGATCACACGCCTTAATGCTCCACTTGGTCTTCATAGTAGTCTTCTCCTGCTGCTGATGATGAAATAATAATGCGAGTTTGAGTACAATGATGTACTCAAGCAAGTGCGGGAAAATATGATATGAAGCTCATAGCAAGGTAGGTATAAAAAGGCTCATTTGCAGAAAAGCAAAGTTATTTATTAAAAGCACGATAAAACAGCGACTTATCTTTAAGTGAATGTAATCCCAACATGTATTAAAATACCAATCATACCTCTGTTAAGTTCATCACCTTTCCATGTCATAATCAATCATCAATCAACCTCATTCTCACGAATACCTCCTCGTATTTGCTACCATCTCACGAATACCATCTCGTATTCGCTACCATTTCATCTCATAAGACAACCTCGTCTCCCACCGAGACCAAACTTGATGCCACGACTCAACAGTCATGCAACCCATCTTATCACCCGGACTCATCAATCCCAAAACCAAACCATAACCAAAAACCATCCCAATAACCATATCCAATAACCATCCCAAAAACCATTCCAACTAATCATGGCAGTTGGCCAGGCGCTCGTGACCGTAAGCTCGGCTATCATGATAGTTTTAAGAACCCTGCAGAGTTTGCACCTGTTTACCCACAAGTTTGTGATTTCATCACCCGTCGGCGACTGCAGAACCTCCATTATACCAGTACACAACCGTCGGTGTATGGCCTAGAGATCACAAAATAGCCTTTACAAAGGGGTTACTAGATGTATGGACTCACTAAGTTTTCACCAGCAGGCTAGAATATCCAATTCTCCCACCCACGGGCCCCCTCTTGTGCCATGCAGTTCCTAGGGCAGTCCTCACTCGACTCCCATTCCCCGCGCCTTCCGCAGTCCATAACAATCTAGCAACTTACCTAATTACTCAGCTAAGCCGCACCCGTACTTGGCCTTGTGGTGGAACTGTTATCCTGGCATGTGCATGCATGAACCGGTCCTTAGATCTACGGCAAGTAAACCACCATCTCATGCTACCTCATTCACAAACCCAGGCTTGCCTAGATCTCCCTCCGATCCATGTTCATTAACATCAATTTTCCTTAGTATCATTATGAGTGCAGTTAGCTAGACACATCTATCTCGCTTCCCAATCCCATGGACTCAGCGAAGCATAAAAGTAAAAACCATACCCGTCTCGTAAACTTCCCTGGCGACAAGGGTGGTTTAACCAAAGCTAGTAAACTCCTATAAAAGGGTTTCCCATCATGTTTGGCTCAGCACGCACACCTTTTTGCAAAACAAAACAGTTTTACCCAAAACATAGGATCAATATGGTCAAGGAGCACTTGCCTTGTTCTTGCGGTTCTAGTGGCTCTTGGATCTCGAAACCTTGTTGTTGCAGCTCGTCGTAAACAGCTCCCTGAGCTTGTCCTGCTATACAGGATCGCGCACATACAAGATTCATAACAATCAATATCATGCACAAACTTTTAACTAGATGCGATGATGCATATGCATGCTATCCTATGATCAGCTTTATCGTATCGGTTTTGTTGGTGTTTTTGCATGGCTTTATGATAAAACAGAGATGTTCGGATCATATGTGGATGTGGCGATGACCTTGTCCTTAGATCAACCCGATCAACAAGTGATCTGTCCATGAGAAGGCTTCTGTTCGAAAGGAATCAAAGAACAGATGCAAAGAAAACACAACGATGTCGTAAGGTGGTATTGGAGACCTACCTTACGTCCTCCTTGGTCTCGGGTCCTTCTCAGATCGTTGGGCTCTCTTCCGGCGATCTTCCTTGCTGAACTCCAACGATGGCTTTCTCGGCGAGTTGAGGCTAGGGCTCTAAGTCGTCGGCTTAGGAGTTGGAAAAGAAGTTCGTGGTTTCGGCCAGAGGTTTTGGGTTCTATTTATAATCAGGAAGAGAAGAGTCCTACTCTGATTGGACTTCGATTTAAGAGTTCTATTCAGATTGTCGTGGAATCTTAATCTTATATTTAGTCGATTTGGTGCGGTATCATTGTGGAATCCGGGTCGGTTTCGTCTCCGTACCGATATTTCTACGCGTACAAAATCGAAAACCGCTCCAGAACTCGTTACCTTCTCGGTGATGAGCTCCGGAAGCGCCACGTGTCCATCGGGCCTGGTCTCTCCTTTTTCCGCAGAGACGAGCTCCGGTGGTGCCGCGTGTCAAGCGAGCAACACCTCCCTCTCCTTTGGAGGTGAGCTCCGCGTGCGCCACGTATCCTGGCGGTCGGGACCTCCTCTCTTATTCGGTCTCTCTACGGAGGTAGCTTCGGCGCCAGACTTCCTTTCCTCTCAGAGACGAGCTCCGAGGTTAACACGTGTCCAACAGTGATGAACCTTCTGGAGATAAGCTCCGGTGGCGACACGTGTCCGATAGAACCGTACCTCTCGGAGGTGAGCTCCGAGATCGACACGTATCCCGCGCGACTGGTCCTCTGATTCCCGCGTTGACTAGCTCCGAAGGTGACATGTGTCCTGCGGAAATGCCTTTGCTTCTTCCGCAGAGGCTAGCTCCGGGCAACACGTGTCCCACAGGGTCGGACCTCTCCCCCTTTTGCGGAGATGAGCCCCAAGCCTGCCACGTAGCCAGTTTAGCGGCAGACCTCTCCCCACTTCACAGGGATGAGCTCCGAACACGCCATGTGGCCAGCGGGCCGCGGTAAGTTGCCTTTGGCGCTCTCTGGAAACTGGATTCATCTCTTATTGGCTATCCTTTTGATATTTTTCTCTATTCCTACTTTTCTTAAAATGTTTTCTCTTCATAAAACATGAATATATGCTGACACCAGAAATGAGGGTGTCACAAATCTACCCCCCTTAAATTGAATCTCGCCCTCGAGATTCGTTAGTAGAGAATAGATGGGGAAATTCCGCTTTGATGTCTTCTTCACGCTCCCATGTGGCTTCAGCTTCGGTGTGATGGCTCCATTGCACCTTGCACCATCGAATTACTTTGTTCCTGGTGACCCTTTCCTTTACGTTCAAAATTTGGACAGGGTGCTCCGTATAGGTCAGGTCTTCTTGAATTTCAAGCTCTTCCATTGGTATTTGCTCCTCCGGTACTCTCAAGCACTTCTTGAGCTGGGATACATAAAACACGTCATGTACATCAGAGAGGTGCATTGGGAGCTCTAGTTGATAGGCTACTTCTCCTCGCTTATCGAAAATCTTAAATGGCCCGATGTAGCGAGGTGCTAGCTTGCCTTTGACGTTGAAACGTCGTTGGCCTCGGATAGGCGATACCTTAAGGTATACGAAGTCTCCTACTTTGAAAGTCAACTTCCTTCGCCTATTGTCCGCATAGCCTTTCTGTCGTGATTGAGCGGCCTTTAAGTTCTCCCGAATCGTTTGGACTTGTTTTTTAGCTTCTTGTAGCACTTCGGGTCCAAACACCTGGTTCTCTCCGGCTTCGTTCCAGAACAGCGGTGTTCTACATCGTCTACCGTATAATGCTTCGAAAGGCGACATCTTCAAGCTAGCTTGATAGCTGTTGTTATAGGAGAATTCGGCGTACGGTAAACTCCTATCCCAACTACACCCACGTTTCAAGGCGCAGACTCTCAACATGTCCTCCAAAATTTGGTTTGTCCTTTCGGTTTGCCCATCGGTTTGTGGGTGATAGGCGGAGCTAAAATCCAGTCGTAGCCTAAGTTGCACAATAGTTGATGAGTTTTATTCAAATTGATAGTTGTAATAACTTGAGCAAAAATGGTGATGAGTTTCTCTTTTATTTGTTCATCGCAGGGATCACGTCATGGAACACCCGAAGGTTGCGATGCTTTCCTCAATCTCAACGACGAAAGTGCGAGTAGAGGCGCAAACAACGACGTGTGAACTTTGTTTAGTAGTTTCCGTTCACTTTATCAATTTGAATTTATATGAAGTATGAGAACTTATCGTGCACTATCAAATTTGTTGGTTAAATCGTGTGTTGATCATATTTTGTTTGTGTGCTGCTTTTGTTGAAGTGCTTTTGTTCGTGTGCTGCCATGTGCTGTGTGTGCTGATCCACAGGATCAACACCGAAGGCTCCCCAACCGGGGAGGGAGAGGAAACGGCCGCGCTGAAAAAAAAACAAATGTATGAGCGTCGGTTTAACGTGGCCGACATTTTTAAACAATATACAAACATTGGCTCTTGGGGCAGGCCGACACTCATAAGCTATTATATATGTCGGTTTTTTGTGGCAGTCGATGCTCATAAGGCTCTTAAGTGTGTCGGTTCCCTAGGAGGCCGACAGTCATAGCAAAATAAATGTGTCGGTCCTTGGCCGACGCTCATAACACTCTAAGTGTGTCGGTTTGCTTACCCGACGTTCAAAAGTGGTAAGTGCGTCAGTGTCCGGTAACCGACGCCCATATCTATTATATATGTCGGCCCCGACACTTATAAGAGTTAAATATGTCCAACTAAATACGACGGGTACAAGCGTCGGTTCACCGACTTTTTTTAATGTATGTCGGTTCACGTTCTAACCGACATTCATATGGCCAATGACCTTTTGCTTGTTCTTGTAGTGTTCCTGGTGATGCTCCGTTACATTACATACGCTACACCATTCATCTTTCCTGCTGAGGATGCCGCATCTTGGTTCCTTGGTGTGCATCATTTTTATTTTTTTGCCATCGCCATCAATGACTACCTCCCATGTTGTGACCGCCAAATTCACCATAAGATGTCGACCATAACAACCTTACACTACGTGAGGACACTATATAGGTGACACACGTGCTTTAAAGCTAATTAATTGGCAATACATATTGTGCACGTGCATGGTCAATGATATGTCACTGTCGGTACCCTGAGAACCGGGTACCCCGTGTAGTGGGTAAAAAGCACTTGGGCCCCGCCTTCACATCTTAGGCAGGCCCCAGCATAAGCCACACGCTCTGAGCCCCATGGGCTGTCCCCGGGTTGCAACGTGTCTTCAGGCACTGAGCCTGACTACCGGCCGAGGGGTGGCTCGGGGGCCGACACGTGTCCAGTAGTGTCGGACCCCATTCTCCACCAAGGAGGGCTCCAATACTACCACCTGTCCGGAACCTCCGAGCTACACCCACCAGCCAGAGAGGGCTCTAGAGGTTCCACGCGTCCTGCAGCTCCGGATCCGACCTCTAGCATGGAGGCCTCTGATTGCCACGTGGGCAGCGACGGTGTACCTTCCCCCTGGGGAAGGCTCCGGATGTGCCACATGTCTTGTAGCTCCGCATCCGACCTCCAGTGTGGGAGGACTCCGGTGCTGCCGCGTGCCCAACAACTCCGGACCGCCCACTATTCCTCAAGACGGCTCCGATTGAGACGCGTGTCTCAGGGGCCATCTGCCAGCACGTCACTCCAACGAGCAACGGGCAGATGGCCAAGGAGTAAAGAGGAAGGAGCCCTTCCAGGCCAAGCATTGAAGACTCGCGCCTTCCCTAGAAGCATGGCGCACGACACATGCCTCCGACCCCCGTTTGCGCACCATTACGGTGAAAGACAGGGCGGCGAGGCATGAAGGCACAACAGTGTCGCCCAATGGCACTGAGCCGCCTAACAGAGCGAGGAGACGCAGCGACAAGACGGGAACTTCATCATCACCGGCCGCCCGGTCAGAGGCGCCCAACGGGTCAGGCGGCGTGCCTTAACTCCATTGACAGCGACAATACATATAGCTGTAAATATCTATAGCTCATGTATAGGAGACAGAGAGTCGTGGGGCCACCTGCCGGACCCCGGGCCACTATGTAACTGCCCCGGCCTTGGGCTATAAAAGGACCCGGGCAGCCTCCGGGCAAAGGGTTCGCGACCCAGCCAACTCATTCTCATAAGCGAGCAAGTAACACACCAAGCAATCCCGTGGACATAGGGTTTTACGCTCCGGCGGCCTGAACCACGTAAATCCTCGTGTCCGTCTCGTCATTGTGCTTAGACCTTCGTGATCCTCTAGACCCACCAAAAAAAACCTCCACGGGCTGCTTCCGAGCAGACCTGGGGGAAGTGTCGTAGCGAACACTTTGACATTTGGCGCGCCAGGTAGGGGGGCTTTTGGTTCTTGAAGCGGTTCAACACCTACCATGGTGAACATCAAGTCTTTTGGAGGCTCTTCCCGCCCCTCACGTTGCCAGCGGCAGAGGGAGCAGGAGGCGTCCTCTGGTCTCAGGGCAGGACCTTCTGTACTGCCGCCGGCTCCTACGACGATGGTACCCATTACCACCTGGCAGCCCTCGAAGGCGATGATGGACAACATCGCAAGCACCGACCGAAACTAGTCCAGAAAGCGCTCTGTTAGCAGCCCACGCGCTCCTACACAACCCCTCGAATGCGGGGGCTTCCCCGTCCATTGCTGAGCAATGGCGCAACGACGTCGACCAGGGACGGGATAGCTGCCGCCCCGTAACCTAACAAGGGATTACAGGATGGCAACAACCCACTCGAGGGCAACGTCCAGGCTCCCCACCGCTGACCTCAGGGGTGAGCTGGACCGTCGTCGCCGCCAGAAGGAAGATGGCCGCGTCACCATCGAGTGACATCGCGTGTGGCGTCGCAGCCTTTGGGAGGAGTATGGTACCTCAGGTACCGTGCGCCCCGTTTAAGCGGGCCAGAACCCCGCTTCCCCAGGCTCATTGGGAGGCTGCATGGCTTTGGCTCCGCACCTTTGTATGGCAGTATGGACGTGCAAGTTCTAGCCACACTTGTCGGAGAAGTTCGACAGGACGGTTAACCCCGTCGAGTTCCTGTAGATCTACTCCACCGCCATTATAGCTGCAGGAGGGGATGAGGCCATCATGGGCAACTACTTCCCAGTAGGTTTCACCGGTTCAGCCCGGTCATGGCTCATGAACTTGCCCCAGGGGTCTGTGACCTCTTGGGAGGAGTTGTGCCATCAGTTCACGACCAACTTTGGGAGTTCCACACCATACAACAGTAACCGAGAGAGTTGCTGCACTCATTCATCCAGCTTCTCCTAGGTCAGGAACACCATTTCCCACATATCCAACGTGTCCGTCGTCCTCGCCTTTCGACAAGGCGTCCGTGACAGGAAGATGCTCGAGAAGTTGGCTACACATGACGTGCAGGATGTCTCTGAGCTCTTCAGCTTGGAGAACAAGTGCGCCAGGGCCGCCGAGGGCCGCAACTGGCACACACCGCCCAGCAAGGGGGGTGAGTCCGCCAGGGATAGTTCTGGCGGCAAGAAGAAGATGACCGGCGACAAGGACAAGCCGCTGGCTGGGGCTCACACTGCAGCAGCAGTAGCAGCTGCAGGGGGTCGAGGGCCACGTACCGACAAGCGCCCACGCCAGCCGTCTGGCAGCGATGATGGTGCCTAGCGGTGTCCCGTCCATGACACTAACCGGCACAGCGCCAGCGAATGCCGGGAGATTCAGAGGCTGGCAGAGTGCTTCTGAGAGCTTCGACAGCAGCGCCAGGATGGTGCGCCCTCTCGCCAGCGGGAGGGCAAACAGAAGGCTGGTCCGGAAGACGGTGACGACTAGGAGATAGAATTCCAAGATGCCAAGCGGGCGTTAATAGTCCTCTACGATCAGGAAGAGGACTCTGGCTCCGACCACAGCGAGCGACGCAAGACACTCCACACCTGACCAGGCGGTCCTTCTTCTGTCGGGAAGAGCAAGCAGCTCAGGTGTGTCCGTCTTGCTGTAAAGGTTAGGGACCTCTACCCTGCCACGGGCCATAGGACACCTCTGTAAGTCCGCTCCCAAGTAGTGGTAGACTATTTTCTCTTTTTCTCTTTCTTGTGAGGGTAACATAGGGACCGGGGATAGAGCTTAGAAAAGTTAATGTCCCGGAAGGATCCAAGTACTCTCGGTATCTGGGGCGCACCGCTGCCTTCTTGCAGGGCCTGTAATCCCCTATTGCCCGAAGGAAGCCAGGAATAAGAAAAATGAGACCTGGCCTGTGTGCCCCATTACAGCCTATATTGGCTGATGCATAGCAGTTATAAATGGCATGTTTGGAGCCGTCCTACACGCAGGTCCTATACGCTAGACCTACATATTTGAGGCAGAATTGGTTCCGTCTCTGTGGGTACCCTCAATACGGGGTACCCCCGCGCACAGGGGAAAATGCCTAAGGACCTCGCCCTTCTCCGCAGGGAGAGCTCCGAAGGCGCCATGTGTCCAGCGGGGCCGGACCTCCCTCTCCTCAGAGGAGAGCTCCGGACCCGCCACGTGGCCAACTGAGCCGGACCTCCCCCCTCCACGGGGAGAGCTCCGGAGGCTCCACGTGTCCTGCGGGGCCGGACCTCCCTCTCCTCAGAGGAGAGCTCCGGGCCCGCCACGTGGCCAGCAGCAGCCGGACCTCCCCCCTCCACGGGGAGAGCTCCGAAGGCTCCACGTGTCCCGTGGGGCCGGACCTCCCTCTCCTCAGAGGAGAGCTCCGGGACCGCCACGTGGCCAGCAGAGCGGCGCTGCCTGCCCCCACGCGGTAGGAAGCAAGAGTAAAGATGCGCCATACCTTGCCCGTACAAGGTATTCAAGATCCGCGCCTTCCCAAGACGTGGAGACGCGGAGCACGCCTCTGTCAGGTGCCGTTGCGCCCAGTCACATCGCAGAGTGGCGCGCCGTGTCAGAGCCTGCCCGCCAATAAACACAGCGACAAGACATCCCCTGCCGCCCCTGCCATCATCAACCACTACGACTAGCTTGTGTCATGGGCAGGGCGGCGGAACGAAGACTCGGAATCCCTCACCAGAGACAACTACCGGCGTAACTGCAGATACGGTAGATGGCAGACAATCTCCCCGAGACCACCTGTCGGGTCCCGGGCCCACCTTGTAAGCCGCTCAAGCCTTGGACTATAAAAGGCTCGGGTAGGCAACGTTAGCAGGGGTTCGCCTCATACGCACCCTTGCACTCTAGCCATTCGACATCTCTCACCCTCAAGCTCAGGACTCCGGTTCTGAGCAGCAAGCAATACAGCGAGCAGCTCTGCTCACCGTGGACGTAGGGTTTTACGCTCCAGCGACCTGAACCACGTAAAACCCCCCGTGTCAAGCTTCTCTTTCAATCGTCCCTAACGCTGAAGCTCTCCGTGAGTGACTAGCCCCTCCGAAAAAGAACCTCCACGGGCTGCCCAGAGCAGGCCCGGGGGAAGTGTCGGCTACACACTTCGACATTTGGCGCGCCAGGTAGGGGGCTTTTCCCTTGCGCGACGAGCTTCTGCCGGCGAAGATGACAAAGCTTCCTTCAGCGGCAAGCTCTCCCCGCCCACGTTCACGACGAACGGTGACTAGCGGGGACTACGTCTCGACACACTCTGGAAGGAGTGTGTCGGCTCAAGCTGGAAGCCAGCAGCCGACTCCGGCAGCGCCGACTCCGGCAGCGCAGGCTCCAGCGAGTGTAAGATCCTCTGCAGCGCTGAGCGTCTGCCACGGGGGCGCGCTAGCTGCAGCAAGAGCGCTACTGCGCAATCCACCTACTGGGGACGCGCCTCAGTCAGCGACCCAACAGTGGAGTCGGGATGTAGACCGTCTCGTCGTCGCCGCCGCAAACCCTCGACTTCGGCGGGGACAACGTCCCGGCCAACCGGCTGTGTCGCTGACGCGCACGCCAATGGTTGACGGGCAGACGGCAGATTCCCGCTCCACCAGGCTCCCATCGGCGGACCTGAGGACGGAGCTAGAACGATGCCACTTGGGCAAAGATGCCCGAGTGTTCATTGAGCGACGACGGGAAAGGCGTCGCAACCAGGAGGCCAGCGACAGCATGTCGACTGCCTCAATCCAGCCTGAGGCGCAGACGTTCGCCACGTGATCTCTGCCCCAGGCTTACGCCACGCAGCATATGCCACAGCCATATGCCCTGCAAATGGTGCCCCCGGTCTATGGCGCAGCCTTGCCCATACCGGGGTACACAGTGCCAGCAGCGAACCAAGCGTTCGCGGCACCAACGCCTGCAGCAACAGGGGCAGGATGTGCGGCCCTAGTGCCACACCTTCGCTTCGCGAGGTGTCCGCGCAAGTTTCGGCCGCACCTACCCGAGAAGTACGATGGCAGTGTCAACCCGGCGGAGTTCCTCCAGATCTACTCTACCGCCATCCTTGCTGCAGGAGGGGACGAGGCCGTCATGGCCAACTACTTCCCTGTCGCCTTGACCGGCCCAGCCCAGTCTTGGCTCATGAACCTCCCCCAGGATTCCATAACCTCCTGGGGAGAGCTCTGCCGGCAGTTCACTGCTAACTTCGGTAGCTCCTACACCCGGCCTGGCACGGAGCTCGACCTCCATGCCATCCAGCAACAACCTGGAGAGATGCTGCACTCCTTCATCCAGCGGTTCTCACAGGTGCGGAACACCATTCCGCATATTCAAAATGCTTCTGTGGTGGTGGCGTTCCGGCAGGGTGTACGGGACAAGAAGATGCTCGAGAAGCTCGCGACCAGAGAGGTTCGCGACGTCTCAGAGCTCTTCAGCCTGGCAGAAAAGTGCGCCAGGGCAGCAGAAGGGCGGAACTGGCACTCACTGCCAGCCTCCAAGTCAGGAGGACAGCCCGGATCTGGCGCTGCTTCCCACAGAAGTAGCAAGAAGATCAAGAACCGGGGCAGTGGCAAGATGAAGCCACCGACCGCAGCTCCTGTTGCTGTAGCAGCAGCACCCAGCGGAGCTCGGGGGCCACGCCCCGACAAGAGGCAGCGACAGTCACCAGCTCCAGATGGTGACCAAGGCGAGCCATGCCCCGTGCACGACACCAGCTACCATACTGCTGCCGAGTGCCGGGAGATTCAGAAGATCGCGGAGCGCTTCCGCAAGGGGAAGCAGTTGCGAGCTGATGCCCCTCCTTTCCGTCAAATGGAGGGCAAGCAGAAGGTCGACACCCCAGACAATGCCGACCACCAAGTGGAGTTCCAGGAGCCTCAGCGCGCCGTGAAGGTGGTGCGCAACCATGAGGACTCCAGCTCCAGCGATGACGAGCGCCGGAAGATGCTCTACATCATCTACGGCGGGTCCGCTGACCCCTCGTTCCGAAGCGCGGTTAAGACTCTGCGCCGAGTGGTAGCGTCGGTGGTTCACCTCCCAAGTGCCGCGCCACACCTCAAGTGGATGAGAACCCCCATAAGCTTCGATGCCACCGATTGCCTCAGGAACATGGCTGGGGCTGGCCAACTACCGCTCTTGGTAGCGCCCACCATCACCAATGTGAGGATGTACCACGTTCTGGTAGATGGCGGGGCTGGGCTGAACCTCATCAGCCGCGCAGCTTTCCAGAAGCTGCAGATCCCGATGGCCAAGCTCACCCCATTGAGCCCGTTCTCAGGGGTAGGGCCGGGACAAGTCGTTCCCTACGGCAACATCAGCCTTCCGGTGACCTTTGGGGGCACCGGACAGCTATCGGACAGAGTACATTCTGTTCGACGTGGCGGAGATCGACCTCCCCTTCAACGCCATAATCGGCAGGCCAGCCCTATACCGATTCATGGCAGTAGCCCACTACGGCTACCTTGTCTTGAAGATGCCTACACCAACAGGGGTCCTCAGGATTCGTGGAGACCGCACTGCTGCAGTGTCATCCTTGGAAAAGCTCCGGGCACTTGCAACAGCTCGAGCACCAGCCCCTGGCAGTGCAGAACCGGACCGGCTCCACCCGAGTGCACGCCACCGTGCCTCTACCGCAGCACCCCGCGTGCAACCCCTCAACGAGGATGACGTCCCCCTGAAGGTCGTCCCAGTCGGCACTGATGCTGCCCAGACCACCCAGGTAGCCGGGGGCCTGGATAGCAAATAGGAAGGCGCGCTCATCACCTTCCTCCGACACAATGTTGACGTGTTTGCATGGCAGCCATCACAGATGCCGGGGATCCCTAGGGAGGTGATCGAGCAACACTTCAAGATCTTCCCCGATGCCCGGCCAGTCTAGCAGAAGCCTCGCAAGCAGTCCATCGAGCGGCAGAACTTCATCCGAGAAGAAGTCAAGAAGCTGCTGGACGCTGGCTTCATACCGGAAGTCCACCACCCCCGGTGGTTGGCGAACCCCGTCGTTATCCCGAAGGCCGGCGAGAAGCTCCGGATGTGCATCGACTACACCAATCTCAATAAGGCATGTCCTAAAGATCCATTCCCTCTCCCTAGAAAAGATCAAATAGTAGACTCGACATCAGGCTGTGATATGATGTGCTTCCTAGACGCCTACTCGGGTTTCCATCAGATCCCTATGTCTAGAGAAGATGAAGAGCACACTTCCTTCATCACAGTAGATGGCTTGTATTGTTATGTCTCTATGCCTTATGGCTTAAAGAATGCTCTTCCCACCTTTGTACGTGCAATGCACAAAACCTTTGGAGAGCTAATAAGAGACCTAGTCGAGGTGTATGTCGATGACATCGTAGTCAAGGTCAGGCAGAGTTCATCCTTGTTAGATAAACTAGCCCTAGTCTTTGACAAACTGCGCTCCATGCGCACCAAGCTGAACCCCGACAAGTGTGTGTTTGGCGTATCCTCTGGGAAGCTCCTAGGATTCCTGGCCTCACACCGAGGAATTGAGGCCAACCCAGAGAAGATCAAGGCCATTGACCTGATGCGGCCTCCCGCCCGCATCAAAGAAGTCCAGAAACTCACGGGATGCCTAGCCGCGGTGAGTCGGTTTATACCGAGGCTAGAAGAGCGAGCGCTCCTCTTCTTTAACCTCCTGCGCAAATCCGGTCCATTTGCTTGGACCGACGACGCAGAAGAAGCTTTCCAGGAGTTGAAGCAACTCCTGACGACCCTACCCATCATGGTAGCCCCCGAGCCCGAAGAGCATTTGTTGCTCTACATCGCGGCAACAACTGAAGTGGTAAGCATGGTCCTCGTCGCAGAGCGGCCGGACCTCTCGTCACCACAGCTTGCTCTGATAGCAGAAGACAAGCACCAGGAGACCCCGGAGGTCCAAGACGAGCTGCCGGACCTCCAAGACAACCTCCCGGAGGTCCAACGGGACCTCCCGGAGCCCCAAGACAACCTCCCGGAGGTCCAACGGGACCTCCCAGAGCTCCCAGACAACCCGCGGGATCTCCCGGAGGTCCAAGGCGGCCTAGGAGCCTTAGAGTCCCAGCTCCCGGAGGATCCCCCGGACCCACCTACCTCCAGTAGGCCTGAGCCAATGGATGAAGACATCTCAGGCCCAGGAGGGAGGGCCCGGACCATCCAGAGGCCTGTCTACTACATCAGCGAAGTCCTCCACGACGCCAAGACAAGGTACCTGGAGGTCCACAAGCTGCTGTATGCAGCGCTCGTGGCATCCAGGAAGCTCCGCCACTACTTTCTAGCCCACCAGATCTCAGTGGTCACCTCCTATCCGCTGAAGGCGATCCTTCACAGCCCCCACGCGACCGGCAATGTCGCTAAATGGGCAGCGGAACTGGCGGAGTTTGAGCTGGACTTCCTTCCTCGCCACGCAGTCAAGAGACAAGCACTAGCTGACTTCGTGGCCGAGTGGACGCCAACGAAGGCTGACCCAGGGGGCCACGAAGACGATGAACCGAAGCACCAAGCTCCGGTTTTCACTGGGCCTCACTGGATGCTCTTCTTCGACAGCTCCTCGCGAAAGCAGGGGGCCGGTGCCGGCGTACTGCTTCTCATGCCATCGGGGGAGCAGTTTGGGTACATGGTGCGTCTCAATTTCAAGGCAACCAACAACATGGCAGAGTATGAAGCACTCATCTTTGGCCTAAAGACAACCCTGTCTCTGGGCGCTCGCCAGTTGTTGGCACAGGGCGACTCCCAGCTAGTCATCAAGCAAGTTAAGGGTGAATGCTCCTGCAATGACCCACAACTAGCTGCTTATCTGCTCCACGTGCAGATGTTGGAGAAGACTTCCTCGCCTTGGACCTACGCCATGTTCCGCGCGCTGGCAATGCCGCAGCTGACGACCTATCAACGAAGGCCTCCACCGGAGCCCCTGTGCCCGAAGGAGTCTTCGAGAGGACATTTCTGCGGCCCACAGCCCGGCCTACCGAGCCGGGCGAAGGGGGCTGGACCAGCACCTTGAAGCTGGCGGTCCCGGCGGCCCTGCAGCCATGGATGCCGCCAAGGATCGTAAGCGTCACTGGGGACTCCGTGCAACCCAGCGCTCAAGATCCAGAAGCTCAAGTCAGACCCGATGCATGGATCACGGAGATCCGGGACTAATTGAAAGACAACATCCTCCCTGATGAACGTGTATCCGCTGAACGGATCGTGCGCATGGCTAAGAGGTACACGCTGATAGAAGGGGATCTCTACCGGCGTGGCGCCAACCATGTCCTATTGTGGTGCATAACCCAGGGGGAAGGCTACGACTTGCTCGCTGAGATCCATGGAGGCGAATGTGGGAGTCACTCTTCCTCATGCACGCTCGTCGGTAAAGCCTTCCGGCATGGCTTCTACTGGCCGACAGCAATTCAGGATGCCGTCAAGCTGCTCGAGAGCTGCAAGGCGTGCCGGTTCCACGCCAAGCAGATCCATACACCGACTCAGGCGGTTCAGATGATCCCACCCTCATGGCCGTTCGCCGTATGGGGGTTGGACATCCTGGGACCATTCCCCAGAGCCGTCGGGGATTTCGGTACCTCTACGTCGCCATCAACAAGTTCACCAAATGGCCAGAAGCCACACCTGTCATCACCATCAACAAGCAATCCGCAGTAAAGTTCATCAAGTCGATCGTCTGCCGGTTCGGGGTCCCGAACAGAATCATCACTAACAACGGGACCCAGTTCACCAGCACAGCGTTCCAAGAATACTGCGAAGACCTTGGCATCCAGGTGTGCTATGCCTCCGTTGCTCACCCAAAGAGCAATGAGCAAGTTGAGAGGGCCAATGCCGAGATTCTTCGGGGCCTCAAGACTCGCACCTATGCCGGCTTGAAGAAACATGGCCCCAAGTGGGTGGACGAGCTTCCGAGCACACTATGGGCTAACTGGACATCCCAGAGCCAGGCCACCGGAGAGACACCCTTCTTCATGGTGTATGGGGCCGAGGCTGTGCTTCCCCCAGAGATCACCATGGGGTCCCTCCATGTCCGAGCTTATGACGAAGCCACGCAGGACAACCTCCGGCGTGAAGACATCGACCTTGTCGACGAGGCTCGATTACATGCAGCACTCCGCAACGCACGGTACCGACAAGCGCTCCAGCGCTACCACCAAAGATCTGTGCGTGTCCGGGAGCTACAGGAAGGCGACCTGGTGTTGCGGCACATACTTTCTCGCGAAGGGACCGACAAACTCTCCCCCAGCTGGGAAGGTCCCTTCCGAGTCACGAAAGTGTGCTGCTCCGGGTGCGTACGCCTTTCCACCGAGGATGGGGATCCGCTCCCGAACCCTTGGAACATAGAACACCTCCGTAAGTTCTACCCCTAGAGCAATAGTAGGACAATCTGTTCTTTTTGTAATAGATTCCATAGAGTCCAGGAACAACGCTCGGAGCAGCTAAGTCTCAGGGGATGGTCCAGGACTATGTTCAGCTTGGCCTGGTTCCGACCCTAAGCGCGTAGAGTCTTGCTTCCCTTCTTAATGGGGCGGGTCGTTGCCTCCATGTTTAGCCTGCCTTCCTCCTATGGAAATTTATATGGAAAGAAACCTGTCCTACTTTGCTCTTCCCTTGTGCTCATTCAAATTACGTATTAATTTTTATGACCGCACTTCCTGTGTATGCTCACCATGCACTCATCTTCCTTTTCCCATTCTCACCTCTAGTCGGCATTTGCTATCCTACCAAAGACGGTCAACTTTGAGGTACGTGCCGATGGCCAGGGGGCCTCGAGCCCCCGGCACTTCGCGCACTGAAGTTCCCAAGCACCGTACACCAGATCAGGATCGTAAGCCAAATAAGACTAGGAGATAGGGAAGGGGGAGCCCCAAGGAGAATTACGTTTCCCTTACTTGTGTGCAGGACCTCCCGGTCTTAGCTCCCCGCAGGAGTATAGTAGGAGCGCCCAAACAATTGGCCACACCTACCAGGGGGCCACTACGGGACCGCGCAAGACCGGAGCTCCAACGCAAGACCGAAGGATCTGGACCTCGCCCCCTCCGCAGGGGCGGGCTCCGGAGGCCCCATGTGTCCGGCGGGGCCGGAGCCCCCCTCTCCTCAGCAGGAAGCTCCGGGCCCGCCACGTGGCCGGCAGAGCCGGGCCTCGCCCCCTCCGCAGGGTTGAGCTCCGAAGGCCCCACGTGTCCCGCGGGGTCGGACCTCCATCTTCTCACAGGAGAGCTCCGGGCCCGCCGCGTGGTCGACAGATCCGGACCTCCCCGTTCCCATGGGGCAAGTTCCGGAGATCTCCGGGGCCCATAACACAATAAGGACCCAGGGAAGGTGTCTGTGCAAGGCTTCAAGATTGGTGAAGGCCTCTGAGTATCTTGCGGAGCTAAGGGCTTGGTCAGGCCAAGCCAAGAAGAAGACGAAAACACACAGACACAGAAAATAACAAGAGTCTATTCATTCAAGGCTCCATGAGCTGGACTACAGACTCAACAAAAGTAAAAGAAAAAAGGTGAAGAGATACAAGGCCTTCTGGCCGCGGGGGCGGCTGCCTAAGAGTCCCCGGACTCCCACAGTCCGGGGCTAAGGGCTTGGTCAGGCCAAGCCAAGAAGAAGACGAAAACACACAGACGCAGAAAATAACAAGAGTCTATTCATTCAAGGCTCCATGAGCTGGACTACAGACTCAACAAAAGTAAAAGAAAAAAAGGAGAAGAGATACAAGGCCTTTTGGCCGCGGGGGCGGCTGCCTAAGAGTCCCCGGACTCCCGCTGGAACCTAGAAGCGACGAGGGCGGCCATGTCCCCGACCTCGGCCCTGGCAGTTTCCTCCCGCTCGATGGCGGGCCCTAGTCGGACTGGCTCCAGGGAGAAGGAAGGGTCTTGGCTCCAGAAGCACGCCAGCACATGTGTGGCGACCTCCTTCGCCAGGCCTCGACCCTCCACCTCAAGATCGTTGGCGATCACCGCTTCGAGCCGGCCTAGCTTGGCGCCGATGGACTCAAGCACCGGGATTGCCCCTAACACCTCCTGCGCTGGAGCCTCCGTCCGCACCGGGCTGAAACCCCAAGGGGGACCAAGGCAGACCCTGCTTCAGTAACAAAGCTCCAGACCGCTCGGGCCTCGACAGACCGCAAAGCCTGGAGCTTCTCTACCTCTTGGTGGGCCGCTAGCTCGTGATCCAACTCCGCCTGGCGCTCGCAGGAGGATTGCTCCTCCCTCGCGGCAGCAGCCGACTCGCGGAGCTCCAGCTCCTCGGCCCTGGCCCTCAGCTCGCCCTCTCTGGCCTCCAGCTGCGCGACAACCTTCTCCTCCTCGGCCGCCATGGCACGCTCCCGATTTGCGATGGCGCACTCTCGGAAAACTACCTGCAGCCGCAGCTCCTCCACAGCAGCGGAGCGCGCTTCGGCCTTGGCCTGAGCTTCGCGGAAAGTGGCACGGAGCCACCGGGTCTCTGAGCCCAGGCGGTCGACAGCCCTCTTCTGAGCGTCGAGCAGAGCCCCCATGGCGTCAAGCCTCGACTGCCTCGAGTTGAGCTCTGCCTTGGCCTCCTGGGTCTGCTGCTGCAGGAGATGCTCCCAGCTAAGGAGGCGCTCCCTCTCTCCAGCCAGCACCTCCCGCTCCCGCTCAAAGGCGGCCTGGATCTGTCGGATGCCAGCCTGAGCACGCCCCAAGGCATCCCATATGGACAGCGGGGCGGCGGGGGCAGGAGCCGCGCCCCTGACCTCCCCCATCGCGTCCACGACCGGTGAAGGTGCTGGTGCCTCGGCAGCTGAGGCAAGACGCTGACCCAGGGGTGCCAGGGAGCCAGCAGCTGCGCCCACAGCAGCCCCTCCAGCCTCAGCACCGGACTTCCGGACTGGCGAAGGATGACGAGCAGGTGCTGCCGCCACCACCGCAGGGGGTGAACCTGCCGGCACAGAAGAAGCCCCCGCCGACTTGGGGGCCGTCGGAACCACCACAGTCCCCGGATGCTGCGGCGCAGAGCCTCCGCTGACTGGAGATGGCCGGGGAATAAGCTCGCCCCCGGCAGCCGGTGAGTCCCTGCAGGCAAAGGAAGCTCTCAGGCTAAGAGAGGAGAAAGGGACACTACTTCTACAAGCCAGAAAGAGCAACACTTACTGGGCGGCGTGAGCGCTCCAACGGGCTTGGAGCCCCGCCCTCTGGGCCGGGACAGAGCCGCCAGGACCTGCAGCCGGAACGCTCGCTGGCTGTGGCGTCTGAGCCCCCGGCACACTCCCGGGCGTCGCCCCACCGGCGTCCTTCCTGGAAGCCCCCCCCCCCCCCCCCCCCCGCCTGAGCTAGGGTGGCGGGACGCTTGGGGTTCCTCGGACCGCCGCTGTCCGGGAAGAGACCCGCCGAAGTGGGAGACCCGGGGTCTCTTTGGGTCGCCACTCGACAAACCAGCGCCTCCGGGAGATGGGCGCAAGGGTGCCCCGACCCCCTGGCTCGGCGCAAGCGGCGCTTTCGGAGGAGACCGGGCACGTTTCTTCTCTGGCTGCCCGGGGGCCGGCTCTTTTCCCTTCCCCTTGTCAGCGGCCTGAGTCCCGCCGACCATCGGTGCGGGTTGGACAGCGACAGACGCCTCGCGCTCCGATCCGGAGCGCTCGATCCCGGGAATCGAGATGCCCTAGAGGGCATCCCCAACCTGACGAATGGTGATCCCAATGTCGTCGAGATTCGAAATCTTCCGCAGCAGCTCCGCCCTCCTCTGTGGCTCCAAGAAGAGGGGAGTGCCGGAGGCCGGGAAGGCGAGGTCGCCGCCAGTGAAGTAGTCACTGCTCACCTTGGCCACCATCTCGTACAGCTCTTCATCGGAAGGATCGGAGCCAAGACCCCTCTCCAACCTGGTGCAGTCGAGCTCGCCGGTGTAGTACCATGCCGGGCGGTTGCGTTGCTGCAAAGGCGCAATACGGCGCGACAAGAAATCCACCAGCACCATCAGGGACGTCAGCCCCTTGTTGGCCAGGAACCGGATCCGCTCCAAGACCGGTGCGTACTCCTGCTCCAGCTCCGGGATCTCCTCCCAAAAGCGACGCTCGGTGGTTGGGCCGGCAGTTGGGAGGTGCAGGCGATCGTGCTCGTCGGTCTGCATGATCACCCAGTTCTCCCTCCAGTTTTCCCACCTCGACGCACCGATAGGTAGAAGGTACCCAGAGGCCTTCGGATCCTTGCAGCGATGCTGGAAGTAGTACGCCCCCAGCTGAGTCTTTGAGCTGCGCCCGGTCGTCCGCAACACGAAGAAGTAGCGGAAGAGCATCGCTGAAGCGTGCACCCCCACGAACATCTCGCAGAAATGGACGAAGACGGCGACCATCGCGAAGGAGTTGGGGGAAAGGTGGTGGAGCTGGAGACCATACGTCTCCAGCAGCGTGACGAAGAAGGAAGAAATTGGCGGGACAAACCCCGCCATGGCGTAAGCAGTAAAGAAGACCATCTCCCCCTTCTCCAGGAGCAGGGGGAGAGATCCCTGGCGGAGCCGGCATTTCTGCTCCTCCGTGTGCCAGCCCAGCAGCCTGCGCACTGGTCCGAGCTCGGCCGACCGAGCGAGACGCGACGGAGGCAGGTTGGAAGCCATGGCAGGAGAAAGCTCAAGGACAGGGAAGACAAAGGCGCAAGAACTCAAGGAAGACACAAGTGCTGGGAAGTGCGAAGGGAAGCCGCGATGCGGGTAAGATCCCCTTTTAAAACTTCCCAGGTGCGATTCAAAGCGATTTGAAACTCTTCGAATACGCCGCTTGGGCAACCGCTTCGGCTCCAAGGCCAAGCGTCGATGACAGGTGGACCCAAGTCGTCCAGCTGAAGCGGTGGGCCAAGGAGTCAGCCTCCCAAGGAGACGAGCCGTTAAGACGCTTCGGCGGTTCCCGAAAAAGCGCCGCGACGTGCAGAAGTGGCAGCCTTGGGAACCGCCGCAGTAAAAGCAGCCATCAAGTGGGGCACACGCTCCCACGATCCCGCGACTGTTCGTGCTCCGGCAACGATCAATGCAGGTCTTAGAGAAGGTGCGCGGAATGGAAGAGACGGAGGCCCCACCTCGGGCTCGCTATCTCCCCCGAGATGGGCCCGGGGGCCACTGTCGGTACCCTCAATACGGGGTACCCCCGCGCACAAGGGAAAATGCCTAAGGACCTCGCCCTTCTCCGCAGGGAGAGCTCCGAAAGCGCCATGTGTCCAGCAGGGCCGGACCTCCCTCTCCTCAGAGGAGAGCTCCGGACCCGCCACGTGGCCAACTGAGCCGGACCTCCCCCCTCCGCGGGGAGAGCTCCAGAGGCTCCACGTGTCCTGCGGGGCCGGACCTCCCTCTCCTCAGAGGAGAGCTCTGGGCCCGCCACGTGGCCAGCAGCAGCCGAACCTCCCCCTCCGCGGGGAGAGCTCCGAAGGCTCCACGTGTCCCGCGGGGCCGGACCTCCCTCTCCTCAGAGGAGAGCTCCGGGCCTGCCACGTGGCCAGCAGAGCGGCGCTGCCTGCCTCCACGCGGTAGGCAGCAAGAGTAAAGACGCGCCATACCTTGCCCGTACAATGTATTCAAGAACCGCGCCTTCCCAAGATGCGGAGACGCGGAGCACGCCTCTGTCAGGTGCCGTTGCACCCAGTCACATCGCAGACTGGCGCGCCGTGTCAGAGCCTGCCCGCCAATAAACACAGCAACAAGACATCCCCTGCCGCCCCTGCCACCATCAACCACTACGACTAGCTTGCGGCATGGGCAGGTCGGCAGAACGAAGACTCAGAAGCCCTCGCCAGAGACAACTACCGGCGTAACTGCAGATACGGTAGATGGCAGGCAATCTCCCCGGGACCACCTGTCGGGTCCCGAGCCCACCTTGTAAGCCGCCCGAGCCTTGGACTATAAAAGGCTCGGGTAGGCAACGTTAGCAGGGGTTCGCCTCATACGCACCCTCGCACTCTAGCCATTCGACATCTCTCACCCTCAAGCTCAAGACTCCGGTTCTGAGCAGCAAGCAATACAGCGAGCAGCTCTGCTCACCGTGGACGTAGGGTTTTACGCTCCGGCGCTCTGAACCACATAAAACCCCCCGTGTCAAGCTTCTCCCTCAATCGTCCCTAACACTGAAGCTCTCCGTGAGTCACTAGCCCCTCCGAAAAAGAACCTCTGTGGGCTGCCCAGAGCAGGCCCGGGGGAAGTGTCGGTTACACACTTCGACAGTCTCCAAACCGTCTAGGGGGTCAAGACGATGGTGGCCCTGATTTGCACCGGACCCTGCTAGACACTCTGCTGTGACATCCCTCGCGGGAGCTAGGTGCCAAAGCGGGGGTCCTGCTCACCTTGCAGTTAGGAGAGTAGTTCAAGTACATGGGGCATCTTGACTCCAAGGCTACCAATAGCATGGCAAAGTATGGAGCCCTTGTATTTGGCTTAAGTATTGCCCTTTCTCTAGAAATACGTCGGAATCTAGCTAAAAGTAGACTCCCAACTCGCCATCAAACAGGGCGAGCGAGAGTATTCTTATACCGATCCACAGCCAGCTGCCTACTTAAGAAAAGGGATTTCATGCTTTGTAGTAGCACCATATCCCCTACGCCAACAACGCGGTAGCAGACAACCTTTCAATAAAAGCCTATGCACGGACTCTAGTCCCCGAAGGCACCTTTGAAAGGAAGCTACCGCGCCATACAGCCTGGCCTGCCGAACCAGGCGAAAGGGGGCGATCCCAGCACCTCGAAGCTGGCAGCCCCGGCGGCCCTGCAACCATGGCGCCCGCCAAGGATTGGCCAAGCAATATGCGGAGCTGTATATTGCAAGGATCTTGTGATTGCACGGTGTTCCCCGCTCCATTATTTCAGATCACGGTGCGCTGTTTGTCGCTCGGTTTTGGGAACAGCTGCACGCGTTGTTGGGGACCAAACTGATCCGAAGTTCCGCGTATCACCCGGAGACGGATGGTCAAACTGAACGGGTGAATCAAGTACTTGAAGACATGTTACGCGCTTGTGCCATCCACCACGGTACAAACTGGGACGATCATTTGCTGTTGGCGGAGTTTTCTTATAACAATGGCTATCAAGCTAGCACCAAGATGGCGCCGTATGAAGCTCTCTATGGCCGGAAATGCCGCACACCACTGAACTGGTGCGAGTCCAGCGAGCGAGTTATCTACGGCATTGAACTTGTGAATGAGGCTGAAGAACGAGTGCGAGTAATACAAGCCAATCTCAAGGCTGCTCAATCTCGTCATAAGAGCTATGCGGAAAAAAGTCGTCGTCCTCTCCACTTCGACATCGGGGACCATGTTTACGTCACCGGGGGCTCCGTGTGACCCGGCGCCCAAGATCCGAAAAGCTCAAGTAGGTCTGATGCAGAGATCTCGGAGGTCCGAACCTTCTTGAAAGACAATATCCTTCCTAATGAACGTGTATCCGCTGAACCGATCGTTCGTATGGCTAGAAGATACATACTGGTAGACGCAGATCTCTACCAATGTGGCGCTGACAGTGATCTATTGCGGTGCATTACCTGGGAGGAGGGCCACGAGATATTCGCAGAGATCCATGAGGGCGAGTGTGGTAACCGCTGTGTTCCACACGCTGGTCGGTGAAGCCTTCCGGCATGGTTTTTACTGGCCAATAGCCCCCCTAGATGCCGTTGAGATGGTCAAGAGATGCGAGGCATATCAGTTCCGTGCCAAGCAGATCCACACACCGGTGCAGACGCTGCAAATCGCCCTACCCTCATGACAGTTAGAGGCATGATGGCTGGGCACCTCTGTCCTGTAGCTTAGCAGTGTCGGGGAGCCAGGTAGCACATGCCCATGGGCGAAACATCAACTGTGTCCTGGGCGACCACGCCGCCCAAGCCTAGGTCGTCTCAATAGGTCCACGGTGACCGGACCCCCCGAGAGGCCTGATGCTAACACCCTGCTTCATCCAGTTTACTTGCTAGGTGCGTCCCCCCACCAGGTGACCACACTTACCAGGGGGCCATCCCTGTAAATCACGTGGGCAAAGCATCGGACCTCCCCAGCAACAAGCAGAAAGTTCAGAGCGCTGGCTACGACAAGCTGAAGACAAGGGCCGAACTCCCCTAGGGTCCCCACGTTGTCAGGGGCCCAGAAGGAGAGGTACCCACGCTGCCCGGGCGCCCTGGGTACTTACGCTGCTAAATGACAGGAGGAGCAAGCTTGGGAAATTAGCAAAGTACTGCTCGCACCAGCTAAGTCATTCTGCACCTTTGTGCTCTCTTACCAATACAACTTCCCCTTTAAGCTTGCGTATATTTTTAGATGCCCCACGACGTGCATATAATGTCGTTTATCTGCCTCGCCCTTTGCTAAATTCCTGCTACAAGGCGGAAACGCCTGAGGCACATGTATTACCTCCGGACCCCCTGACTACCTTCCAGCCAGGGTCCTGTAGTGCCGGAAGGACGCCTCGTTTCTTCAGAGTGTCTGGTCAGCGGGAGGTATGGGATGTGTAGCCTGCTTAGACTGGTCCTGCGTCCTAAGCAGGTGCGCCCTGCTCCTGTAGGAGCAACACCCAGACTGCGGGGGGCTTGGACGGCACACCACCCCAGGAAGGATGGTAACCGGGGTCCGGATGTCAAGTTAATTAACCGATACATGTCATCTTTTAGTTCTACCGTAAAGTATAATGCATTCTAGCCATTCGACTTTAACCTAGTCGCTCTGGATGATGATTCAAATAAGTCCGTAATTTCAGCTAATTGAAAATTAGACTCTCCTGTAATAAAGGAATGGAAGGGAATGGAAGGAAAAGGAACGGACTCTTCCTTCCGTTGTGCGGTTTATTCTCTCCGACAGCCTATTTTTGTTGGTCACATCCTACGGAGGTATTCCCTTTGTTCTGTTTTAGTTGATGCCGAGAGAACTAAAATTAGTACTCCCAACGTCAATTAAAAGAGAACAGAGTGAGTACTCGTCAGCGGGCAGATTGCAGCTCGGGAACAAAATCTCGAGGGAACCCAACCCACAATTCGCAGGGTGCCGAACCTGTGAACAATCACAAAGGCTTTCTGAATCATTTAAAGTGCTTGTAGTCTTTTTCATATAAATCATCCCTATAACTAATTTCTTTATCTTTTTCTAATAAGCATGTTATTACGAGCGATAAGCAGTCAAAAATTACACATGGTTAGTTTTTCTGTATTGTGATGCTGAATTTATGAGTTTTTAGCTTGAGTTACTCCGGTCCATTGATTTTCCATACTTATTTACTTATTTACTGCTGAACATTTTGTGCTGTTCGGTTTTACCACTAATGTCTCACTGACGTGTGACGTCTGATCCTAGACCCGTTATTGCAGCAACAACTGGTAATGACAAGAAAACTAGGACATTTCTATATTTGAATCGAGTAAGCAACCTTCAATTAAAGGGATATTTCAAAATATGACACTAAATTAGTGTACTTTTAAGATTTTCCACTGATATCACAATGAGCTATAGGATCGCTCTCTATGTCACTAACAACCTAACATATAACTAATACAGAACTCTCGGTGCTACTCCCTCTGTTCTGAAATAAATGACATTTAGGACAGCTAATCTTATTCAAATTGAACTAGATTTTTTGTCCTAAACGTCATTTATTTTAGAACGGAGGGAGTATATTCTAAATTATTCCTCTGTTAGAAAGTGATTAATTTATGGAAGTAGGATGTTCGATATTATAGAATCGTCTATCAAACCTCTGAACTCCTTATAGCTCCAAAAAAAAAGGAGGGAGGGAGAAGCGATTCCTTGTGCAACGTGTTTTGATTACACCAAAGGACATCTGGGTAGAAAGATTACTTGCACCATCTAAGTTGATGCATGCATTTTATGGTGACATTCAAGTACTGATTTTATAGATTAGACGAAACAACAACTACTTAATGGAGGTATCATGCTAAAGATGTGTTTGGTTCGGCGTTGGATTCTTTGAAATTTAATTTTAGAGCTATGGGCTATAGAACAGTTGTTGTGAGCAAAGGGTAGCGTGAAGCGGGAGCCAGGTGGAGCGCAGCAGCTCTTCAGCTCAGCCCAGTGTCAGATGCCCCGTGTTCCTCCTGTTCGGAAACTATGATAATGATTTCACTCTCTACAGATTCTGCACGGTAATCAAATGCATTTCATGCATTTTTTCATTATCGGATGGCTCTGGATGCATGAAGCCACAGGTGAAGTCAGTGTATTTTTTCTTCTAAGAAACGATTCAATTTTCATGGAACTGAACTACTGAAGAACAGTGTTCCATTAGCAGACATGCTAGTGCAGTATATATTGAAGTAGCGAACCATTTAAAACTAAACTTGTGCACCACTTTTCATGCCCAACAGCAAAAATTTGAGTGTGTGTATTGAAGTGGCACTCAGCACAGGTCCCTGGAGAGCTAGTTTCGCCACTGACGGTGGGTGCTGGCAGTTGGGACTACTCCAGTTTAGAGCCCTAGCACTACAAGAAAAAGTAAAACTTACTACGGGTATAGCTATTTACAACGGTTTTAGAGTTGGCCGTCGTAAATATTATTTACCACGGTAAAAACCCACCGTCATAAATAGGCTACTATTTATGATGGCCA
Organism: Neostapfia colusana; assembly: GCA_030760725.1. Classification (NCBI taxonomy): domain Eukaryota; kingdom Viridiplantae; phylum Streptophyta; class Magnoliopsida; order Poales; family Poaceae; genus Neostapfia; species Neostapfia colusana. The sequence continues at coordinate 1,842,336 of JASWHV010000019.1, read as the reverse complement.
AGAGTCGCACAACAGAAAACGATATATTTTCGTGGCACCGAATTATATTTTTGTGAGCGAAACACCAGCTTACGACAATACAGATGTCGGTACCCTGAAGACCGGGTACCCCGTGTACCAGGATAAAGAAGACACACGTCAGCATGTGTCCAGAAGGAGATGGCCCAGCCTGCATGGTGGGCCCAACTGCCAGCTAAGAAGGGCTCAAGGTCTGGCACGTGTCCTATGGCTTCGGGCTCGACCTCCTGCTAGGGAGAGCTCCGGAGCTGCCACGTACCCCACGACCAAGAGACCGGCTACCGGTAGAGGTGGCTCCGGGACTGCCACGTGTCCTACGGTGCCGGACCCGACCTTCTGCCAGGCGGGGTCTCGGTGCCGCCACGTGCCCAGAGCTCTCGGATCTCACTCCAAGCCAAGGAGGACTCCGGCGCAGACACGTGTCCACGGGCTCCGGACCACCCCTCCCCGCCAGGGTGGGCTCCGGAGCTGCCACGTGTCCGGTGCCCAAGACTCCACCACTTCGCTGAAGCCACCTTCGAGTGCGACATGAGTCAATACCACCAAGTGATGGCCGTTAGCTTCAGGAGTAAAGAAGAGTGTGGGCGGCCTTACTCCACATTTAAGGCTCGCATGTTCCCTAGGTAGGCAATTCATTGTATCCTAGTACAGGCGTGCATTGCAGCAGAGACCAATCGCGCGGCGCTCTGATGGCAGCAACAGTGCAGCGCCGCGGGACAAGACGTATTCCTACCGCCTTTGTCAGGCAACACTTAAGGTGGGCGATGTGACAAGGCGACGCACCCTACGGCTTCATCAAGTACGCTACTACTAGCAATGGGCATTCTAGCCGTCATAGGGGGTGCTGCCCATACCGGGGCCGCTTGTCAGGCCTCGGGCCCACTTGTAGGGCTGTCTGGCCTTGAGCTATAAAAGGACCAGATAGCCAACGGGCAATAGGATTCGGATCCCGATCCCGATTTGTGGCGGACCGGAATCCGCTCATCCAGGGTCGCAGAGGGTGGTGCCACGCGATGCGACACCCGACAGCACACGTCATAAGAACATAATATATTACATGGGAAAAATAACTGAAACTGTACAAACAGGTACAAACTTCAGTTACAACTATTGTTTATATTACACAGCGGAAGACTACACTATACAACTCACGCCCGCCTATTTAGCAAAAGTTGGTTGCCCAGCCCTAGGGCAACCCACACTAGCTGCATTCCTCAGCTCAGCGCGGCGTGTACGGCTCCCACTCAGCCGTGGTCCCCGACGGAGGGTAACCCTCGCCGGTGGACTCGTACTCCGAGTCCGTGGGTGGCTCCTCACCTGAAAAACACTTAAGCAGCAACCATGAGCACGAAGGCTCAGCAAGGCTTAACCGACTCACCTAAGCATGAAACTCTACATGAGGTATACCAAGACATAGGTTGGTAGCATTTCAGCAAAACGACACGCCTACAAGTTCATCCTTAGTTCATCTTTTAGCAACAAGTTAACAGTTCATGAAATCTGAAATTTAGTAAGCAGTATTTGGTGGCACACATGTAGCAATACAATTATACCAACCAGCAATATTGAATCAACATGTTTCATCCATTAATCTATGTTACGACGCAGTGAACAAGCGGTACTCGTCACCGCGAGGGACGGCGAATCGACTCGATATACACCTGCAGGGAAACCCAAAGAGCACGTCACGTACGCCCACCCGTGGAGCTGCACAGCACGCTCACTCGATGTCGTACGGGACAACCTTTCACCCAACAGCCCAAACGTCGAACCGGTCGCACCGAAACGAGCAGGAGGTTCCCCACACAGAGCATCTCTCTATGCCCGTTGGCAGATTTCCACCTTGCTGCCCTCAACCTACACCTATAAATCGGTGTGCTATGCCTCGACGCCCGGAGGTTTAGGCTACATCGGTTTATCGGGGCCCATATATCCGATATGCCTTCGGTACGTTCAATACTTGTTCAGCAGGGCCGCACACGGCTCGGTACTCAATCGACACGGGCAGGGCTGCGCACACAAGACTTCCTCTTGCTGCGCCCTAGCCCCTGCCTAGTCTCATTTTCATTACTATAGTGATCTCACATCACTCAACCGAACCCGTATGCCCCAATACCTATCTCGCGAGTAGATTCCAACTACTCGACTTGTACCGAAGTCCTATGACTCATTAAGCATAGCCTGTCTACTCGAGGTCCTTGACACTACCCTCACTCTTTTAGGAACCTTTGGTTATGCAAGTGGGGTTTCATTCATCCTGTACCTAATGCACATACATACTTCATATGACACATGTAAACAAAGTAAGATTTATAAAAGGGTTAATGCAAACCGGGGCTTGCCTTATTGCTGCTGGTCAGTAGTTAGTTCCTCGTCCGGAAGAAGGAAGTCCAGCACTTCCGGAGTCTCTTCTTCAACGGCTACACGTTAATGAAATACTACATGTTAATTTAGATGCAAATGTGAGTTTTAGAGTAAGACTTCTATTATTAGTTCTAATAACCAGCCTCTAACACCTGGAACTTTGTTTAAGAATTTACAGATGAACTGGTGTTGGTGGTTTGGCTTGGACTTAAGCACATGGTTAAATGCTAAGTGGTTTTCTCCCTTTTCCATATTAATCCCTTAAGTGGTTAAACAGGACAGGGGTGATCTAGAGCTCCAATGGAGCTGAGAATTTTCGTGTGAGTTCCTTGTCACAAGAAAACCCTCTGGACCAAACCTTAGCACTTTTCATGGAGTGGTTTGCTCAGAATAATTTTCTTACCAAATAAGCAAAGAGGAATTAATTCTGAGGTCAGACCCCTGTTCATACCCAACTTAGTGAACTACAATTTCAATTATAGCTCCTAGAGTTTGCATGAATTTTCCTAGCATTTTTGGAGTTAAGGTTTGCCCAGAATTGAATTTCCAAGTTTTGGAAATTCTCTGAAAATGTTTCTGTATTCAAATGAACACAGCACCTTCCAATTTGAATTGCTCTGACCAAATCAACTCCAAATGGTCTGAAACTTTTACAGGGGTTTAATAATGTCCTAAAGAACATTCTGGCAAAATTTGGGGATTTTTGGATGAACCAAACTCCCTCAAAAATTCTTTTGCTGAAAAGCTTTAAAGAATTTTCCAGAATTAATTAATGGGTTTAATACAAATTGGGTTGTATATCTGGACAGAGCTAGGCAAGATGAATCCAACCCAATTTGAATCACTAAATTTGGAGCTTCCTAGCCAAGGTTATGGATTTCTAAAGTTTGAGCTAATCCCTAAATTATTTTCCTACGGAAAATCCCCTCCCGCGCTAAACCAGAGGCTGACAGCGGGGCCCGCCCGTTTAAATTGAACTAACCACGTGCTCGCGCGCGATTAACACAGGGGCTGACAGGTGGGGCCGCGCCCTTCGTCTACCTCCCGACGTCGCCGCCCCGAGCCGCTGGAGCTCCGGCGAGGTCAGCGTTCCCGGCGATCTAGCTCACCGGAGCCGACGAGACTCGCCGCCCCCACGTAATCTCGGGTGCTGAACCCGCTGGACACCATGTCGCCGCCGGCTAACCGCCATAGCTCGCCGGCGACGAGCCCTATGCCTCTGTGCTACCTCGGCAACGTGTTCCCGCCCTTCTGACCATCTTCTTCGTGCGCTAATCGCGTCGCCACACTCAGGGAAACCTCGGGAAACTCGGCATGAGCTCTGTTGGGCCCTAAACGGCCGGCAACCCAGACCTCACCGGCGACCCCCTCCTCCGCCATACTGTCCTAGGGTGAACTTAGGGTTCCGGCGGTGATTTCCTTCCGGTTTTCGATCGAGAAGGGTCGCCAGAACCTCTAGATGCTCTCTCACAGCTCCGTTCGACCTCCCACCCACTAAGCTTCCCGAATTTCTGCTAAACCTAATCGGTTCCCGAAAGGAGCTACTCGTCCTAAACTGGAAAATTCTCCGTGCACAAAGGTCGAACCTTGGAACGGTTTGCGCGGTGGTCTTGAGGACGAGCTAGCGCTTCACTTTCCTATGGAGGTCAAAGACGGAAGATGATCACAGCTGGGGTGGCATCCGATCGGAGCTCGGGCGACTAGGCTGCTGGTTACGGAACTCGCGAAAATCAGTAGCTCGCCGGCGGTCTCGGGCCTTTTATAGGCCCCTGAGCCCAGTGGAGAGCGCGACACCTGCTGTGCCACCTCCTCTGCCGAAACAGGAGCTGGCCGGCCGAGGTGGTCGGGCGCCGACGCTGGCTGCAGCTGGCGAGCGCGCTCGGTCGAGGAAGTCGGCTGAGGAGACTTCTGTGCTAAGTCTACTGACCAGTGGGCCTCCCCTCTAACTCTTTTGTTTTTCCAATTTTTCTGAATTCTGTTGTGCCAAAATATCCTCAGCTACTCACAATTTAATGTGAGACTTAGTCACCAAGTCTTTGTTTGAATTTGAATTCTCAAATTCAAACTTTGTTTGGTTAAATTTGCTTCATATTTAAACTGAAATTCAAATTCAGTTTTGAATTCTTGCAAATTTAGCTCTTGACAAGATGAGCTCCAATGGAGATGAAAATTGGTGGGTTTACTCAGAAAAATGTGCTGAGTATAGATATGGAGCTAACTTTTGAATTTGGGTGATGAAAGTTGCTGCAATTTGAATTTACATTCAAATTGGCCTCTTTTTGAAATAACCCAAAAGTGCCTCAAAAAGTGTTGAATTTGCATGAGTTTTGGACTGAACCTTCCCAAGACTTTTTAAATTCTAGGGGTGAGCTCAACCTCTCATGTTCATGTGTAGAAACCCTACTTTGTGAAAGTGAAGGCTTTCCCCTCTAATCATTCTTTTGATGTAGGTCACTTGCTCTTCACAATATTTCACAATCTATCCACAACAAAACTGTTGTGTTGTGAGGTGCAGAAAAGTTTTTGCAAGTCCCTTTTCTTGGGCTTTTACACGATTCCTATCCCTGAACTCATACAACTCTAACACTTGTAAGCTCTCAAGCTTGAGCCACGCTCAGACTTCAGTAAAGAAGAACCAACTAACCGTGGACCTAGGGTATTACACTCAGGTGGCCCGAACCACGTAAATCCCTGTGTTCATCATACCATCATGACCCGACACTCAAATCCACTAAGCCCATCCTAAAAAAGAACCTCCACGGGCTGCTCCTGAGCAGACCGGGGGAAGTGTCGTTGCAACATTTTGACATTTGGCACACTAGGTAGGGGGATTTTTGTTTTTGAAGTTGTTCGTGCACCTCATGATGGTGAACGTCCAGTCTCTAGGGGGTTCTTCCCACCCTTCGTGTCACCAACAGTGGAGGGAGCAGGAAGCCTCATCCCGCTCCAAATCGGGCCAGACCGCTCCAGCAGCGGCCCCAACAGCAACAGTGCCGGTCACCTTCCGACAACCCTCAGTCGCGGCGCCATCGGTGACGCCGGCAGAAGCCGGCCAGGAGAGTGCGCTGCTAGCAGCTCCCGCGCTCCTCCACAACCCTCCCCCCCCCCCCCCCGCCCCCGAGCACAAGTACTTTCCCGTCTGCCGCTGAGCAGTGGAACAATGACGTCGACCACCTAGTCGTCGCCGCGCTCAACTCTCAGTGCCACCAGAGGCAGCGGCAAGGGCAGGCACAGGCTGCCGTCCCGTACCCTAACGGTGGACTACAGGACGGTGGCAACCCGCTCAACTTCGATGTCCAGGCTCTCCACAACAGACCTCAGAGCCAAGTTGGACAGCCACCGTCGAAAGGAAGATGGTCGCGTCACCATCGAGTGACAGCGCGAGAAGCGTCACAACCTTGGGACGGAGTATGGCACGGCGAGTGCCGCACCTCCCGTCTACGCGATATAGAACCCCGTCTCCCCAGGATTAGTGGGAGGCTGCATGGAGCTAGCACCACACCTCCGTATGGCGGTGTGGCCGTGCAAGTTCCGGCCACATTTGCTGGAAAAGTTTGACGGTCAGTCAACCCCGTCGATGTCACACCCGGTTTCTCCGAAGAACAACCGAGTTAATATCACATGTATGCCAGGATCATTTTCTCATACATGTGAGGACAAATAGTGAAGCATCATTTATTACAAGCCAGGTGTCGAATATAAATAAGTCTTACATAGCATATGTCTCGATGGACGATAATAAGTTCATAACAAGTAAATAAAATAGCAGCGGAATAATTATTCTTGTGGGCTCCGTCACAGGCGTTGTCCGGGGGACTCCATGAACCTAGAAACCTTCTTCGGGTCCAAAGTCTTGATCATTAAACACCACATTATTCTCTTGACCTGAGCAGCAATTTAAACCAACAAATATGCAAGGTTGAGTACCGATGGTACTCAACAAGTGTGGAAAGATTATGTCATGCATGGCTTGAACAAGAAGAGGTTGAACTCATGGTTAAAGCACTACGCAATTATTGCCTACCACCTTGGCTTATTAAGCACCTACATAACTACACAGGTGATATGGTCCCAAACTCCCATCCCATCATCATAATCAAATAACCATAACATCATTTCCAATGTTAAGCTCCCCGCTTAACATCCTTAACTTCCAAAACCATCACTCCTCTAATCATGAATAAGTCCAAGCCGCTCTTGACCGTGAGCACGTCTGTCATGACAGTTTTGACTCTGCAGAGTTTGTACCACTGTACCCACATGTAGTGATTTCATCCCCCGTTGCCGGGTGGACTAAAGGAACCTCCATTATGCCAGTGGCTACGAACCACATTCACACTTCCCAGGTGTGTAGCCAGGAGATCACTACGAAGCCTTTACAAAGGGATTCCCGACGAGCGTGGGCCCACTGAGGTTTCACCCCTAACAGCATACAAGAGGCTCCAACCCCGCTGCAGTGGCCCCCTCTTGAGCCTTGCGGTTCATACGGTAGTCCAGCTGACACCTATTCCCCGCACCATCCAACACACCCATACTACGCCGGGGATACACCTAATTAATTGGCCAAGCTGCCCCATCTCAGCATGTGGTTGGCACGGTAAAGCCAGGTTACATGCTCCATGAACCGGTCCTTAGGATCCAGGCAAGTACTAAACACAAACCCGAGTCTCGTGCACCCAGCACCAACCAAAACATCCAACTTGCCTTGATCCCTACCTCGACATAACTCATAATATCTCATTCAAGAGTATGATAAATAAACTGATGATCTCATATCCCAATTATCCCATTCTAAGCATGGCTAAGCATAAGCATGTACATAAATGATATGATAAAATAAATCCCAATCCCAAGCTACAAGGAAAACAAGGTAATGCAATTCTAGGGAAACTTCCTAGCATGGGTTTCATATTTCCATTGACAATGCAAATAATTCTAGCAATGTTTTAGCTGTGGTGAAGTGGGGCACTATGCCCATAAGTGCCCAAAGAAGAAGCCCACGCAGCCACAACAGCAGAATGTAATGAGAGGACGGGTGAACCACGTCACCATGGAGGAAGTGCAAGAGGCACCTGACATGGTAGTTGGTAAGTTTCCTGCCAATTTACACATTTCAACCCTGCTGTTTGATTCTGGTGCTACCCACTCATTCATTGCTCAAGGGTTTGTTAAGAAGCATGATCTAGCAACAACACAAATGAACCATATGCTAGCAGTAAACTCTCCAGGTGTAGAAATAAGGACAAGACAAGTGTGTCCCAAGGTGAATCTAGACATTAATGGGGTAGTATTTACTGCCAACCTTATAGTGATAGATTCCCAAGGGATCGATATTATTTTAGGCATGGACTGGTTGACCAAACATAAGGGAATCATCCATTGTTCGACCAGAACGGTGGAACTAACGCATCCTAGTGGCACAAAAGTAAAGTTTATAACAATACAAGAGCCTAGGAGGGACGTTAAATTAAATCAAATTGAGGTGAAAGTGGAGGAGATCAGGATTATCAGGGAATATCCAGATGTTTTTCCGGAGGAGTTGCCAGGTATCCCTCCCGATCGTGAAGTGGAATTCGCAATTGAGCTAGTGCCGGGAACAACCCCGATATACAAGAGACCTTATCGGATGGACTCCAAGCAGCTGGGAGAACTCAAGGATCATTTGAGAGAATTGACGGAGAAGGGGTATATTCGTCCTAGTTCCTCACCTTGGGGAGCCCCGGTCATATTTGTGCCCAAGAAGGACGGAACCCAAAGGTTATGCATGGACTACCGTGCCTTGAATGAGGTAACCATCAAGAATAAGTACCCATTACCCCGCATTGAAGACTTGTTTGATCAGTTGAGGGGCGTTTGTGTGTTCTCAAAAATTGATCTCAGTTCGGGATACCACCAACTTAAGATAAGGCAATCTGATATTCCCAAGACACCTTTCGTATCTCGGTACGGACTGTATGAATACACTGTCATGCCTTTCAGGCTAACTAATGCCCCGGCATACTTCATGTATCTCATGAACAAGGTATTCATGAAATATCTGGACAAATTTGTGGTGGTTTTCATAGATGACATTCTCGTCTTCTCCAAAGATGAAGAAGAACATGAGAAACATCTAAGGTTGGTGTTGCAGAGGCTGAGAGAACACCAACTGTATGCCAAGTTGAGCAAGTGTGAGTTTTGGCTAAAGAGGGTTCCCTTCTTAGGACATATAATCTCGGAGGGTGGAATCTCCGTGGATCCCACCAAAATCGAGGATATACAGAAGTGGAAGACCCCTGAAAATGTCGGGGAAGTTCGAAGTTTCTTGGGATTGGCAGGATATTATCGACGGTTTATTGAGGGATTCTCTAAGATCTCGAGACCCCTCACCGAACTGTTGGAGAAGGGAATCACATTCACATGGACGCCGCAGTGCGAGACGAGTTTTCAGGAGTTAAAGAAAAGATTGACAACAGCCCCAGTGCTAGTTATGCCAGATATGCAGAAGAACTTTACGGTGTACTGCGATGCCTCTGGAAACGGGTTGGGATGTGTTCTCATGCAAGAAGGGCATGTCGTGGCTTATGCATCCCGGCAGATCCGGAAGCACGAGAAGAACTATCCTACACATGACCTAGAGCTAGCCGCAGTGGTACACGCGTTGAAAATTTGGCGGCACTACTTGATGGGGAAGAGGACAGAGATATATACGGATCATAAGAGTTTAAAGTACATTTTCACGCAGCCAGATCTCAACCTAAGACAAAGGAGATGGTTAGAGCTAATCAATGACTTTGATGTGGGCATCAACTATCATCCTGGGAAAGCAAACCTCGTGGCAGATGCTTTAAGTCGGAAAGCGTAGGTCAATAAGTTGAGCTTGAAGGATATGCCTGCAGAATTGAAGGACGAGGTTATAAGGCTCAATCTATGCATTGTGAATAGTGGTGAAGCCATCGCCATGGAAGTGGACTCCACACTAGAGCAATACATACGCGAGGGTCAAAAGAACGACGAGAAGATACAAGAAATCAGACAACTCATCAAGGAAAATAAAGCCCCTGGTTTCAGAGAGGATGAACAAGGAACGGTGTGGCACGGGAAAAGAATCTGTGTGCCTGAAGTAAAGGAGATCCGTGAATTGATTTTGAAGGAGGCTCACGATTCTGACTATTCCATTCATCCTGGGAGTACGAAGATGTACCAGGACCTCAAGAGCAGGTATTGGTGGTATGGCATGAAGCGAGATGTCGCGGAACATGTTGCCCTATGTGACACATGTTAGTTGGTGAAAGCAGAACATCAACGACCCGCGGGATTATTGAAACCACTCAAAGTGCCTGAATGGAAATGGGAAGAAATTGGTATGGATTTCATAGTGGGATTGCCTAGGACCAAATCAGGATATGATTCAATATGGGTCATCATCGACAGGCTAACCAAGGTAGCTCATTTCATCCCCGTGAAAGAAAGCTACAGCGGATCCAAATTGGCGGAGTTGTACATGTCAAGGATCGTGTGTTACCATGGAATGCCCAAGAAGATAGTGTCGGATTGAGGGACACAGTTCACGTCAAGATTCTAGCAGAAGTTGCACGAAACCATGGGAACCCATCTGAACTTTAGTTCTGCCTATCATCCCCAAACTGATGGGCAGACGGAAAGAACCAATCAGATTCTTGAGGATATGCTGAGGGCATGTGCATTCAAAAACAATTGGAGTTGGGACAAGAACTTACCGTATGCGGAATTCTCCTATAACAACAGCTATCAGGCTAGTATGAAGATGTCACCGTTCGAAGCTTTGTATGGGAGGAAGTGCAGAACTCCCCTGTTTTGGAACCAAACGGGGGAAAGTAAAGTGTTTGGTCCCGAAGTACTACAAGAAGCCGAGGCGATAGTGAGGGAAATTCGCAACAACTTGAGGATAGCACAGACACGACAAAAGAGCTACGCCGATGTGCGGAGAAGAGAGCTCGTTTTCAACGTGGGAGACTATGTCTATCTCAAGGTGTCCCCTATCCGAGGACTTCATCGATTCAAGGTGAAAGGGAAGTTGTCACCTCGATACATCGGACCCTTTCAAGTTCTAGAGAGGAAAGGCGAAGTGGCGTATCAACTAGAATTACCGGCTCACCTATTGGATGTGCATGATGTATTCCATGTGTCACAGCTCAAGAAATGTCTGAGAACGTCTGAAGAGGTGTTACCCATGAATGAGGTTGACGTAGCTGAGGATTTGTCTTATGCCGAGCAACTGTCCCAGATTTTGGAGACAATGGAACGCCTCACAAAAAATAAAAGAATCCGGATGTGCAAGGTGCAGTGGAAGCATCACTCGGAAGAGGAAGCCACCTGGGAGCGAGAAGATGAGCTTAAGGCACAATTTCCGGAATTGTTTTCTTAGAAACACCAATCTCGAGGACGAAATTTCTTTTAAGGGGGGTAGAGCTGTAACACCCCAAAATCCTGTCAAGAGGGGAATTAAAAAAATTTTGGACGTATTGCATGTGTGGCAAAAATTCAAATTCAAACTGGAATTCAAATTAAATTCAAAAAAGAAATGAAAAAGAAAAAGAAAAAGAAAAAAAACAAATCTTCCCGGCCAGTGGGCCGAAACCCACCAGCCGGCCCACTAACCCCCGCGCCAGCCCGCAGCTGCGCGCCAGCGCCCCCTCTCGTAGACAGGCGGGACCCACCTGTCATACCTAACCCCCGCTCGTCCGAACCCGGGACTGATTCCCGCGCGCGCGCGCGCGATCCTAACCGACCGGATTTCCGCAGAATTCTGGTTTCGGAGGACTCCAACTCGATCTAAACTAACACGCCGCCCTCCCCCGTCTATAAAAACCCCGGCATCGTCCCGTTTTTCCCCAGGATCCGTCGTTTTTCTCTCCGGTTAGAACCCGAGCTTCTCCGGCGAATTCTGCTCGATCTTCGCTCGGGAATTCTGATCTAACTCGCTGGTCTTGATCCACCGCCTCCGGGGAACCTCGCAGGTGCAGAAAACTCGGTGGTTTGCGGTTCAAACACAACGCCGACAAGCCTCGCCGTGAATTCACCTCGGACCTCGTCGCCGATCGCTTTCCAGGACCTCCGAGCTCAAGAAAACCCCGAGGTGAGATCACCGACCTCCCCTCCACCGATCTATGCCATAAAATCACAGTTCTAGGAAGAATTGACGAAGATCCGAAACTCTCCGGCGAGATCGCCGCCTCCCGCCGCTGTGTGCCGCCGGGCAGCGCCGCCCGCGCTCGATCAGAGCGACGTGGCTGCTTGTGCGCCGTCTATTTTAAATCGCACGGTAGAGTTTAAATCCCCGCGTACCGGTTCGATGTTATAATCTCAGCCGTCTGTTTTAAATTGGACGGTCCACGTCAGCCCCGCGTTATAAAGGCCGGAATTCTTACGCGCTACCCCCTGGGGTTCTCGGAAAATAAGAGCTAGCCCCGAAAACTTCTGATCTAGCCCCTGGAACTTCAGAAAATCATGTAAATTCATTTAAAAATCAGTTTTAGCCCCTAGACTTAATAAAAATTAGGAAAACCCCTCTGTTATGTGTAGTTAGACCCCTGGAAATTCTTAAAATAATATAATAGACCCTGTAGTGGGGTGAGTTTACCTTTAAGTTTTAGCCCCTAGACTTAATAAAAATTAGGAAAACCCCTCTAATATGTGTAGTTAGACCCCTGGAAATTCTTAAAAAGGTAAACTCACCCCACTACAGGGTCTATTATATTATTTTAAGAATTTCTAGGGGTCTAACTACACATAACAGAGGGGTTTTCCTAATTTTTATTAAGTCCAGGGGCTAAAACTGATTTTTAAATGAATTTACATGATTTTCTGAAGTTCCAGGGGCTAGATCAGAAGTTTCCGGGGTTAGCTCATATTTTCCGAGAACCCCAGGGGGTAGCGTGTAAGAATCCTGGCCTTTATAACGCGGGGCTGACGTGGACCGTCCGATTTAAAACAGACGGCTGAGATTATAACGTCGAACCGGTACGCGGGGATTTAAACTCTACCGTGCGATTTAAAATAGATGGCGCACAAGCGGCCACGTCGCTCTGATCGAGCGCGGGCGGCGCTGCCCGGCGGCGCACGACGGCGGGAGGCGGCGATCTCACCGGAGAGTTTCGGATCTTCGTCAATTCTTCTTAGAACTGTGATTTTATGGCATAGATCGGTAGAGGGCAGGTCGGGGATCTCACCTCGAGGGTTTTCTTGAGCTCGGAGGTCCTGGAAAGCGGTCGGCGACGAGGTCCGAGGTGAATTCACGGCGAGGCTCGTCGGCGCTGTGTTTGAAGCGCAAACTACCGAGTTTTCTGCACCTGCGCGGTTCCCCGGAGGCGGTGGATCAAGACCAGCGAGTTAGATCAGAAATCCCGAGCGAAGATCGAGCAAAATTGGCCGGAGAAACCCGGGTTCTCACCGGAGGGAAAAACGGCGGATCGTGGGGGAAAAACGGGGAGATGCCGGGGTTTATATAGCCGGGGAATGGCGGCGGGTTTGTTTAGATCGAGCTGGAGTCTTCTGGGACCGGGAGTCGGGCGGCAATCCGGTCGGTTACGATCGCGCACACGTGGGGGAACAGTCCGGGGTCGGCGCGATCGGGAGGTCGGGGATGACAGGTGGGTCCCGCCTGTCTGTGAGAGGGAAACGGCGCGCGGCTGCGGGCTGGCGCGGGGGTTGGGTGGGCCGGCTGGTGGGTTTCGGCCCACTGGCCGGGAAGGTTTGTTTTTTCTTTTTCTTTTTCTTTTTCATTTCTGTTTTGAGTTTAATTTGAATTCCAGTTTGAATTTGAATTTTTGCAACACATACAATATGTCCAAAAAATTTTAAATTTCCCTTTTAACAGGATTTTGGGGTGTTACAGCTCTACCCCCCTTAAAAGAAATCTCGTCCTCGAGATTGGTGGTTCTAAGAAAACAATTCCGGAAACTGTGCCTTAATCTCGTCTTCTCGCTCCCATGTGGCTTCCTCTTCCGAGTGATGCTTCCACTGCACCTTGCACATCCGAATTCTTTTATTTCTTGTGAGGCATTCCATTGTTTCCAAAATCTTGGATGGTTGCTCGGCATAAGACAAATCCTCAGCTACGTCAACCTCATTTAGGGGTAACACCTCTTCAGGCGTTCTCAGACATTTCTTGAGCTGTGACACATGGAATACATCGTGCACATCCGATAGGCGAGCCAGTAATTCTAGTTGATACGCCACTTCGCCTTTCCTCTCCAGAACTTGAAAGGGTCCGATGTATCGAGGTGACAACTTCCCTTTCACCTTGAACCGACGAAGTCCTCGGATAGGGGACACCTTGAGATAGACATAGTCTCCCACGTTGAAAACGAGCTCTCTTCTCCGTACATCGGCATAGCTCTTTTGTCGTGTCTGTGCTATCCTCAAGTTGTTGCGAATTTCCCTCACTTTCGCCTCGACTTCTTGTAGTACTTCGGGACCAAACACTTTACTTTCCCCTGTTTGGTTCCAAAATAGGGGAGTTCTGCACTTCCTCCCATACAAAGCTTCGAACGGTGACATCTTCATACTTGCTTGATAGCTGTTGTTATAGGAGAATTCTGCATACGGTAAGTTCTTGTCCCAACTCCGATTGTTTTTGAGTGCACACGCCCTTAGCATATCCTCAAGAATCTGATTGGTTCTTTCCGTCTGCCCGTCAGTTTGGGGATGATAGGCAGAGCTGAAATTCAGATGGGTTCCCATGGTTTCATGCAACTTCTGCCAGAACCTTGAGGTGAACTGTGTCCCTCGATCCGACACTATCTTCTTTGGCACTCCATAGTAACACTGATCCTTGACATGTATAATTCTGCCAATTTGGATCCGACGTAGCTTTCTTTCACGGGGATGAAATGAGCTACCTTGGTTAGCCTGTCGATTATGACCCATACTGAATCATATCCTGATTGGGTCCTAGGAAATCCCACTATGAAATCCATACCGATTTCTTCCCATTTCCATTCCGGCACTTTGAGTGGTTGCAATAATCCTGCGGGTCGTTGATGTTCTGCTTTGACCAACTGGCATGTGTCACATAGGGCAACATGTTCCGCGACATCTTGCTTCATGCCATACCACCAATACCTGCTCTTGAGGTCCTGGTACATCTTCGTACTCCCAGGATGAATGGAATAGTCAGAATCGTGAGCCTCCTTCAAAATCAATTCACGGATATTCTTTACTTCTGGCACACAGATTCTTTTCCTGTGCCACACCGTTCCTTGTTCATCATCTCTGAAGCCAGGGTCTTTATTTTCCTTGATGACTTGCCTAATTTCTTGTATCTTCTCGTCATTCTTTTGACCCTCGCGTATTTCTCGCTCTAGTGTGGAGTCCACTTCCATGGCAATGGCTTCACCACTATTCACAAGGCATAGATTGAGCCTTATAACCTCGTCCTTCAATTCTGCAGGCATGTCCTTCAAGCTCAACTTATTGACCTGCACTTTCTGATTTAAAGCATCTGCCACGACGTTTGCTTTCCCAGGATGATAGTTGATGCCCACATCAAAGTCATTGATTAGCTCTAACGATCTCCTTTGTCTGAGGTTGAGATCTGGCTGTGTGAAAATGTACTTTAAACTCTTATGATCCGTATATATCTCTGTCCTCTTCCCCATCAAGTAATGCTGCCAAATTTTCAACGCGTGTACCACTGCGGCTAGTTCTAGGTCATGTGTAGGATAGTTCTTCTCGTGCTTCCGAAGCTGCCGGGATGCATAAGCCACGACATGCCCTTCTTGCATGAGAACACATCCCAACCCGTTTCCAGAGGCATCGCAGTACACCGTAAAGTTCTTTTGCATATCTGGCATAACTAGCACTGGGGCTGTTGTCAATCTTTTCTTTAACTCCTGAAAACTCGTCTCGCACTGCGGTGTCCATGTGAATGTGATTCCCTTCTCCAACAGTTTGGTGAGGGGTCTCGATATCTTAGAGAATCCCTCAATAAACCGTCGATAGTATCTAGCCAAACCTAAGAAGCTTCGAACTTCCCCGACATTTTCAGGGGTCTTCCACTTCTGTATATCCTCGATTTTGGCGGGATCTACGGAGATTCCTCCCTCCGAGATTATATGTCCTAAGAAGGGAACTCTCTTCAGCCAAAACTCACACTTGCTCAACTTGGCATATAGTTGGTGTTCTCTCAGCTTCTGCAACACCAACCTTAGATGTTTCTCATGTTCCTCTTCATCCTTGGAGAAGACGAGAATGTCATCTATGAAAACCACCACAAATTTGTCCAGATATTCCATGAACACCTTGTTCATGAGATACATTAAGTATGCCGGGGCATTAGTTAGCCCGAAAGGCATGAAGGTGTATTCATACAGTCCGTACCGAGATACGAAAGCTGTCTTTGGAATATCGGCTTGCCTTATCTTAAGTTGGTGGTATCCTGACCTGAGATCAATTTTCGAGAACACACAAGCTCCCCTCAACTGATCAAACAAGTCTTCAATGCGGGGTAATGGGTACTTGTTCTTGATGGTTACTTCATTCAAGGCACGGTAGTCTACGCACAACCTTTGGGTTCCGTCCTTCTTGGGCACAAATATCACTGGAGCTCCCCATGGTGAGGAACTAGGATGAATATACCCCTTCTCCGTCAGTTCTCTCAAATGATCCTTGAGTTCTCCCAGCTGCTTGGAGTCCATCCGATAAGGTCTCTTGTATATCGGGGCGGTTCCAGGCACTAGCTCAATTGCGAATTCCACTTCACGATCAGGAGGCATACCTGGCAACTCCTCCGGAAAAACATCTGGATATTCCCTGATGGTCCTGATCTCCTCCACTTTCACCTCAACTTGATTTAATTTAATGTCCCTCCTAGGCTCTTGCATTGTTATGAACTTTACTCTTGTGCCACTAGGGTGAGTTAGTTCCACCGTTCTGGTCGAACAATGGATGATTCCCTTATGTTTGGTCAACCAATCCATACCCAAAATAATATCTATCCCTTGTGAATCTATCACTATGAGTTTAGCAGTAAATACTATCCCATTAATGTCTAGGTTCACCTTGGGACACACTTGTCTTGTCCTTATTTCTCTACCTGGAGAGTTTACTGCTAGCATATGGTTCATTTGTGTTGTTGCTAGATCATGCTTCTTAACAAACCCTTGAGCAATGAACGAGTGGGTAGCACCAGAATCAAACAACAGGGTTGCAATGTGTAAATTGGCAGGAAACTTACCAACTACCACGTCAGGTGCCTCTTGCGCTTCCTCCATGGTGACGTGGTTCACCCGTCCTCTCATTACATTCTGCTGTTGCGGCTGTGCGGGCTTCTTCTTTGGGCACTTATGGGCATAGTGCCCCACTTCACCACAGTTAAAACATTGCACCCCAACCTTAGGTGCCTGGCCTTTGTTGTCTTGGGGTTGGTTTGGGGGTCATTGTACTGCTGGTCGAGGTGGATATGCGGGACGAGGCTGCTGTACAAACTGACGTTGTGGTTGTGGTGGTGCTGCCGGAGGCCTGTAGTTCGGGTTGTACCCTCTTGGTGCTGAGTAGGGTACCGCAGCACGGTTCGTCTGCCCTGCGGGTTGCTGCATCAGACGTGGGCGGGTGTTGCTCCCTGAGGCTTGGTGTGACCACCCGGCCTTCCTCTTGTTCTCATTTTCCAAGGCCTTCAGCTTCCTTTCTACCACAAATGCTCTGTCCACCATCTTTTGGAAGCTTTCATACTCGTTGGAGGACATTGCACACTGCATTTCTGCGGTAAGCCCTTCCACGAAACAATCCTGTTTCTGCTCATCAGTCTCTATGTCCCGTGGGGCATAACGGGAGAGTTGAGTAAATTTAGTGAGGTATTCCCTCACAGTCATGTTTCCTTGCTGCAACCCCAAGAACTCCTTCCTCTTGTTTTTGAGTTCACCTCTTAGTATATAATGGTTGCGGAAGCTACGCTTGAACTCTTCCCAAGTGATGTTCTCAGGGTCATGATGGGCGGCCACGTAAGCGGTCCACCAACCAGCAGCAGGTCCATGCAATTGGTGAGAGGCAAAAAGCACCCTCTCATACCCTTGGCATTGTATAATCCTCATCTTGCTCTCAATGGTCTTTAGCCAATCATCTGCCTCCAGAGGTTCACCAGCACTTGCAAACTTTGGAGGTTGAGTCCCTAGAAACTCGCTCAACCTTGGTTGGCGTGGTGCAGCTTGTGGAGGTGGAGCTTGGTGCAAGTTGGCCACCACTTGAGTCAGATTCTGGATGAGCTGATTTTGATTCTCAAGCATTTGGTGGATGGGATCAACTCCTTCACGGCGACCACCCCTGTCTTGTCTCCTAGAAAGATGAGGGTTACAGGCCTCATCGTTGTTGTTGGCGGGGTTGGCAGCACGACCCTTTCCTCTTCCGGCCATCTAGCATGATCAACCAAATGTTAATTTAAAGCACTACGTATTATCTTACTACTTTCACTTGTTTGTACTTTGAAGTGTTGAGGCTTTGTTATACTTTCTGAGGGTTCATGTCTCACACAAAAATAAATGCACTATTATTTCATGTGGGTTCACACGCCAAGGCAAAACAATCTGAAGACGAGGTTGTGGACAATTGCTCATGGCTTCCACAACTCCCGTCACACACCAAGCATTAACACACCATTAACTAAGGTAACGACTCGACTATTCGACATCTTGCTAACTAAGGGAGAGACTCTACACTACTCGGATCCCTGAGTTGGCTCCTCGGGATCTTCCTCATTATTGCGGCTGCCTTCTGACTCTGCTTTGGGTGGGGAGGCTGCTGGTGGAGAAGTGCGACGACGCCTGATCGCCCGGCGATCTGGGGAGTCAGGAGTCCATGTATCATTCACGGTGACACACAGTTCATTCTCATCTCCTCTTTCTCTCGCCCTCAAGCAGGCTCGAAGCAACACCTCGGTTTACTTCAGGGTGTCACGAACATCCTGAAGCTCCTGCTAACACTCCTGCAGTCGAGTGCTGAGCATAGCAGCATCCTCCAAGCACAAGTCCATGTGCACATGGGAAGTCCCCTGCTGCACTGGCGGGTACTTGTACTCCGTTGTACCACTCTCGCGTTGGAGGACATACATGTACTCAGTCCTGTCCAGGTGACGACGATAGATGTGACCCTGACAGGTGATTGCCTCCCAGGTGACATCCTTCTCCGCATCGACCTGTGTCGCTCGACAAGCTGGAGAGCGGTGGATCTTGAGCAGCTGATTTTCGTGGATAATCCTCATCTCTGAACTCCATTCTTCCGTCTTCTCACGGATGGTCCTGGTGGAGCTATAGTGTATGATTAGCTTGCCCGTATTGCCGGCGGCTTGGAGCATACGTCGAAGACGGCGCAACAAGCCTCCTACTGCCAATCCGTAGGAAAGGTACGTCACCGGACGGCTCTCCTCTCTTTGGGCAAGGGCAACTACGGGAACTCTCCCTCCTATGGACTTGCGAGCGGTGCGAATCATGCGAACCATCTAAAACAGAAAGCATTTAAACTTAGGTTAGATAAACTTTTAAGCAAAAATCCTATTTTGAATGAAAGTTGAGGTAAGATGAAGAAAGATACTCCATTAAATAACACTTTTCAACACACACCTTGTAAAATAGTTTTTAAGAAAATAGGGCACTTAAATACATCCATTTCTACCTAGGTCCACATTCCTACGGGCAACCTTGGCTCTGATACCACTTCTGTCACACCCGGTTTCTCCGAAGAACAACCGAGTGAATATCACATGTATGCTAGGATCATTTTCTCATACATGTGAGGACAAATAGTGAAGCATCATTTATTACAAGCCAGGTGTCTTATATAAATAAGTCTTACATAGCATATGTGTCGATGGACGATAATAAGTTCATAACAAGTAAATAAAATAGCACCGGAATAATTATTCTTGTGGGCTCCGTCACAGGCGTTGTCCGGGGGACTCCATGAACCTAGAAACCTTCTTCGGGTCCAAAGTCTTGATCATTAAACACCACATTATTCTCTTGACCTGAGCAGCAATTTAAACCAACAAATATGCAAGGTTGAGTACCGATGGTACTCAGCAAGTGTGGAAAGATTATGTCATGCATGGCTTGAACAAGAAGAGGTTGAACTAATGGTTAAAGCACTACGCAATTATTGCCTACCACCTTGGCTTATTAAGCACCTACATAACTACACAGGTGATATGGTCCCAAACTCCCATCCCATCATCATAATCAAATAACCATAACATCATTTCCAATGTTAAGCTCCCCCCTTAACATCCTTAACTTCCCAAACCATCACTCCTCTAATCATGAATAAGTCCAAGCCGCTCTTGACCGTGAGCACGGCTGTCATGACAGTTTTGACTCTGCAGAGTTTGTACCACTGTACCCACATGTAGTGATTTCATCCCCCGTTGCCGGGTGGACTAAAGGAACCTCCATTATGCCAGCGGCTACGAACCACATTCACACTTCCCAGGTGTGTAGCCAGGAGATCACTACGAAGCCTTTACAAAGGGATTCCCGACGAGCGTGGGCCCACTGAGGTTTCACCCCTAACAGCATACAAGAGGCTCCAACCCCGCTGCAGTGGCCCCCTCTTGAGCCTTGCGGTTCATATGGTAGTCCAGCTGCCACCTATTCCCCGCACCATCCAACACACCCATACTACGCCGGGGATATACCTAATTAATTGGCCAAGCTGCCCCATCTCAGCATGTGGTTGGCACGGTAAAGCCAGGTTACATGCTCCATGAACCGGTCCTTAGGATCCAGGCAAGTACTAAACACAAACCCGAGTCTCGTGCACCCAGCACCAACCAAAACATCCAACTTGCCTTGATCCCTACCTCTACATAACTCATAATATCTCATTCAAGAGTATGATAAATAAACTGATGATCTCATATCCCAATTATCCCATTCTAAGCATGGCTAAGCATAAGCATGCAAATAAATGATATGATAAAATAAATCCCAATCCCAAGCTACAAGGAAAACAAGGTAATGCAATTTTAGGGAAACTTCCTAGCATGGGTTTCATATTTCCATTGACAATGCAAATAATTCTATCTACACATCCTAGTATAGGATCAAAGTGGTCAAGGACACTTGCCTTCTTCCTGCTGCTCTTGGAATGGGTAGTCCTGATCTTGGAAAGGAAGAACTTGCTCTGGAGCAGGTTCTACTCATACCATCACACATAGCAAAAGAAAACAACAATCCATAAGACATAGTTCACACTTCCACTTCATACAAACCACACATTCACATTTATGAAAGCCATTCACATTTCTATGTGTTGTGGTTACCCTATGTGTGTTGATTTTGGCTTACATGCACTTTTAAACATGTGCATATGATTTCTACTTTTGTATTCATATTTATGTTTGCCTACTATATATGAGTTTCCAATTTAAATAAATTCCTTATATTCAATTGATACACCTTTTAGCTACCAAGTGTGCATGGAGGGTATTTTCCTACTCCAAATGTGTCTTCAGACCTTCTACCAACCCTAAACTAAATTCTTTGGATTTTGGAAACTTCATTTATCATTTTCTAGTTATTCATACCTAGCTTGCTATATTTTCAGATTTATTTCCTATGCCTAAATGTGAACTTTATTATGAAAATAGTAAGACACCTCATCTAAACAGAATAGGTTTTGGGTATAAAATATTAAATAATACATTTTTTGAACCTCTCCTCTGATGTGAACTATTTTACATTTATTTTACTGATTTTCAGAATTATTCTCTACTTAAAAATGTGTCCCTATAACTAATAAATGTGAATAATCAATTAAACAGATTCATTTCAGCCAAAAATCTATTTTTATCTCACTCCAAAGTTTTCCAAGTACTAGGAAAGTTTTTAATTTGAATTTACAATGTGTTTGTCCCATCTTTTAAATTTTAAATACTAAACATATATTCAAATTCCTAATTTTAATATCAGATAGGGTTAAAAAGGTAAACTCACCCCACTACAGGGTCTATTATATTATTTTAAGAATTTCCAGGGGTCTAACTACACATAACAGAGGGGTTTTCCTAATTTTTATTAAGTCCAGGGGCTAAAACTGATTTTTAAATGAATTTACATGATTTTCTGAAGTTCCAGGGGCTAGATCAGAAGTTTCCAGGGCTAGCTCGTATTTTCCGAGAACCCTAGGGGGTAGCGCATAAGAATCCCGGCCTTTATAACGCGGGGCTGACGTGGACCGTCCGATTTAAAACAGACGGCTGAGATTATAACGTCGAACCGGTACGCGGGGATTTAAATTCTACCGTGCGATTTAAAATAGACGGCGTACAAGCGGCCACGTCGCTCTGATCGAGCGCGGGCGGCGCACGGCGGCGGGAGGCGGCGATCTCGCCGGAGAGTTTCGGATCTTTGTCAATTCTTCCTAGAACTGTGATTTTATGGCATAGATCGGTAGAGGGGAGGTCGGGGATCTCGCCTCGGGGGTTTTCTTGAGCTCGGAGGTCCTGGAAAGCGGTCGGCGACGAGGTCCGAGGTGAATTCACGGCGAGGCTCGTCGGCGCTGTGTTTGAAGCGCAAACCACCGAGTTTTCTGCACCTGCGCGGTTCCCCGGAGGCGGTGGATCAAGACCAGCGAGTTAGATCAGAAATCCCGAGCGAAGATCGAGCAAAATTGGCTGGAGAAACCCGGGTTCTCACCGGAGGGAAAAACGGTGGATCGTGGGGGAAAAACGGGGAGATGTCGGGGTTTATATAGCCAGGGAAGGGTGGCGGGTTTGTTTAGATCGAGCTGGAGTCTTCTGGGACCGGGAGTCGGGCGGAAATCCGGTCGGTTACGATCGCGCGCGCACGGGGGAACAGTCCGGGGTCAGCGCGATCGGGAGGTCGGGGATGACAGGTGGGTCCCGCCTGTCTGTGAGAGGGAAACGGCGCGCGGCTGCGGGCTGGCGCGAGGGTTGGGTGGGCCGGCTGGTGGGTTTCGGCCCACTGGCCGGGAAGGTTTGTTTTTTCTTTTTCATTCTGTTTTGAGTTTAATTTGAATTCCAGTTTGAATTTGAATTTTTGCAACACATGCAATATGTCCAAAAATTTTTAAATTCCCCTCTTAACAGGATTTTGGGGTGTTACAGTCGAGTTCTTGCAGATCTACTCTACTGCCATTCTAGTTGCAGGAGGGGACGAGGCCGTCATGGCCATCTATTTCCCTGTGGCCTTTACCGGGACAGTCCGGTCATGGCTTATAAACTTACCCCAGGAGTCTATATCCTCCTGGGAAGAGTCGTGCTTGTCAGTTCACGGCCAACTTCGTGCATTCCTACATCTGTCCAGGCCTGGAGTTCGACCACCACGCCCTGCGACAGCAACCCGGGGAGTCGCTGCGTTCCTTCATCTAGCGGTTCTCTCAGGTTAGGAGCATTATACCCCGCATCTCGAACGCCTCTGTAGTGGTTGCCTTTAGACAGGGCGTGAGAGACAAGAAGATGCTCGAGAAGCTGGCCACGCACGACGTGCAGGATGTTTCACAGCTCTTCAGCCTGGTGGACATGTGTGCCAGGGCCGCGGAGGGCCGCAACTGGCACACACCGCATGGCGTGGGAAAAGCCAGTGAGTACGACACTGGAGATGCCGCTCAAGGCGGTGGCAAGAATGAGAAGAAGGGCGGTGGAAAGGGCAAGCTGCTGGCTGGAGCACCCACTGCGGCAGCAGTAGCAGCTGGGGAGGGCCGGGGGCCGCGCACCGACAAGTGTCCATGACAGCCGTCCGACATTGAAGATGACAATCAGCGGTCCCGGTCCACAACTCCAAGCGGCATAGCGCAAGCGAGTGTCGGGAGATCAGGAAGCTGGCAGAGCGCTTCTGCGAGCTCCAGCAGCAGCGCCAAGACGGTGCAACCTCCCGCCAACGGGAGGGCAAGTAGAAGGCTAACCCAGAGGACAACAACGACTAATACATGGAGTTCCAGGACGCCAAGCGGGCGTTGAAGGTCCTCAACGATCAGGGAGAGGGCTCCGACTCCGACTACAGCCCAGATGAGCGTCGAAAGACGCTCCATGCCATGTACGAGGGGTCGTGGGGCTTCGCTTCCCGGTGAGACCTCAGGACCCTCCGCCGGGAGGTTGCAGCAGTGGCTCCCTCCCCCAAGCCGGCTCCTCACCGTAAGTGGATGGAGACGCCCATCAGCTTCACCGCCTTCAACTGCCCGAAGAACATGGCAGGAGCCGGGCAGCTGCCGCTCATCGTCTCCCCGACTATAGCCAACGTGAGGTTCTACCACGTGCTGGTCGACAGTGGGGCGGGCCTCAACCTCATCAGTCTTGCAGCCTTCCAGAAACTCCAGATTCCGATGAGCAAGCTGGCCCCATCGCACCCATTCTCTTTAGTGGGCCCGGGGTCAATCCTTCCAAGCGGCAGAATCTCCCTCCCTGTGACATTCGGGACGCCTAAGAACTACCACACCGAGAGCGTCATCTTCGACATGGCGGAGGTCAACCTCCCCTTTGATGCCATCCTCCGCAGAGCAGCATTGTACCAGTTCATGGCCGTAGTTCATTACAGTTACCTGGTGCTAAAGATGCCGACCCCGAGTGGCGTCCTCAAGGTCCGAGCGAACCGGACCGCCGGAGTTGCGGCACTAGAGAAGCTCCAAACTCTAGAGCAAAGGTGGAGGCCTCCGGGAGTGCCAGGACAAGCAAGGAGCCACCCAGCACCCACCAACGTGGACCGTCCTCCGCGGCCCGCATCCAACCCTCAGGAGCCGAGGAGGTCCTGTTCAAGGTCATCCAGATCAGCGAGGATGCTGCCCAGACCACCCACATTGTGGGAAACACGGGCAGCAAATCGGAACTCGCGCTCATAACCTTCCTCCGGGCTAAAGTCGATGTGTTTTCTTGGAAACCATCAAAAATGCCCAGGATCCCCAGAGAGGTGATTGAGCACCATTTGAAGATCTACCCCGACGCCAAGCCAGTGGTTCAGAAGCCTCGGAACCATTCCGTCGAGCGACAGAACTTCATCCGTGAAGAAATCAAGAAGCTGCTCGACGCCGGCTTCATTCGAGAGGTCCACCATCCAAGATGGTTGGCCAACCCTTTTGTGGTGCCCAAGGCTGGACGAAAGCTTCGGATGTGCATCAACTACTCCAGCTTGAATAAGGCATGCCCTAAGGACCCCTTTCCCCGCCCACGAATAGGTCAAATCATGGATTCTACTTCTGGCTGTGATCTACTATGCTTCCTAGATGCTTATTCTGGTTTCCATCAAATACCAATGTCTAGAGAATATGAAGAGCATACTGCTTTTATAACAGTCTACGGCCTTTTATTGTTATGTCTCTATGCCTTATGGCCTCAAAAACGCTTTGCCTACCTTTGTACGTGCCATGCATAAGACATTTAGGGACCAAATTATGGACTTAGTGGAGGTGTACGTCGATGACATCGTGATAAAAGTCAAGTCACATACATCTCTATTAGACAACCTAGCCTTAGTCTTAGACAAGCTACGCACAACGCGCGCAAAGCTAAATCCAGACAAGTGCGTATTCGGGGTCTTTGTCAGGAAGCTCCTCAGTTTCTTGGTCTCGCACTGAGAAATAAAAGCTAACCCCGACAAAATCACGGCTATAGAGATGATGCGGCCTCCCGCCCGAGTCAAGGACGTGCAGAAGCTCACGGGATGCTTGGCCGCTCTCAGTTGCTCCATCTCCAAACTGGCAGAGCGTGCTCTCCCGTTCTTCAAGCTTCTGCGGAAGACCGGACCCTTCGTCTGGACTGAGGAAGCAGATAAGGCGTTCTAAGAGCTGAAGCAGTACCTCACCACGCTACCGATCATTGTAGCTCCGGAGCCGGGTGAGTCCCTGTGCTCTACATTTTTGTGAAGGAGGAAGTCGTTAGCATGGTCCTGGTCGCCGAGCGGCCAGAACTCCAACGACTCCACATACCAAGCAAAGATCCTGCTGCCGGCCCGGAATCTCAGGAACCGGACTCTGCAGGGGAGCCAGAACATGCTCCAGACCAGGATACCCTCGGATCCCAGCTCCCGGAGGCCGCACCCCAAGACCAAGAGGCTGCGGACCTCCTACCGATGGAGGAAGATGCTCCGGACCCCTCCAGGAGGGTTTGGACCACTCAACGCCCGGTCTACTACATCAGCGAGGTCCTCCACAATGCCAAAACGAGGTATTCATGGGTCCACAAGATGCTCTACGCGGTGCTGACCATGTCAAGAAAGCTCCACCACTACTTCCATGCTCACAGAATCTTAGTGGTGACATCTTACCCACTGAAGACGATGCTCTACAAACCCAATGCAACGGGGAATATAGTGAAGTGGGCAGCCGAGTTGGCGGAGTTCGAGCTTGACTTCCTGCCGCGTCATGCTGTCAAGAGCGAGGCGCTGGCAGACTTCGTGGCAGAATGGACTCCACCTCCATGCCACCCAGGGGGCCAGGACGACGGTGACCCGGAGCCTAGAGCCCCGGTGTTCACCGGACCCCACTGGACACTCTACTTTGATGGCTCCTCACGCAAGCAAGGTGCCAGAGCGGGGGCCCTACTCCTCTCGCTAACGGGAGAGCAGTTCAAGTACTTGGTGCACCTCGACTTCAAGACCACAAACAACATGGCAGAGTACGAAGCCCTCATATTCGGGATGAGTACTGCCCTATCCTTAGGCGTGCGACATATGCTAGTCAAAGGAGACACCCAACTCGTCATGAGGCAAGTCAAGCGGGAGTGTTCCTGCAATGATCCTCAGCTGGCTGCCTACCTTCTTCACGTGCATAAGATGGAGAAGGAGTTCCACGTCTTGGAGTTGTGCCATATCCCCCGCGCCAACAATGCAGTGGCAGACGACCTTTCAGCAAAAGCCTCTACGTGGGCTCCGGTGTCCGAAGGTGTCTTTGAAAGGAAGCTACTGCATCCCACCAGGCGAAGGTGGCGAGACCAGCACCTCGAAGCTGGCGGTCCAAGCGGCCCTGGAACCATGGCAGCCGCCATGGATTGTATGCGTCACCGGGGACTCCGTGCAACCTGAAGCCTAAGATCCAAAAGCTGAAGTACGAGCTGATGCATGGATCACGGAGGTCCGTACCTATTTGAAAGACAACATCCTTCCTGATGAACATGCATCCACTGAACGGATCGTTCGCATGGCTAAGAGATACACATTGGTAGACGGGAATCTCTACCGGCGTGGCACCAACGGCTCCTATTGTCTTGCATAACCCGGGAGGAGGGCTGCGAGCTAATCATAGAGATCCATGGAGGCGAGTGCGGCAACCACCCTTCGTCCCGCACGCTGGTCGGTAAAGCCTTTAGGCATGGCTTTTGCTAGCTGACAGCTCTCCAGGATGTCGTCCATCTAGTCAAGAGATGCAAGGCGTGCTAGTTCCACACCAAGAAGATACACACACCGCTGCAGACGCTGCAGATGGTCCTGCCCTCATGGCCATTTGCAGTATGGGAGCTGGACATCCTGGGACCATTTCCCAGAGCCATCAGAGGGTACCAGTACCTCTACGTCGCTGTACAAAAGTTCACCAAGTGGCTGGAATCTGCCCCTGTGGTCACCATAAGCTGGTCCACGATGACATCTTCTAGCACCGCCATCTTTGCACCTGCGGAGTCAAGCACAGGGAGCACCTGGCTCATCTCCTACGAAGGCTCACCGACGCGCACCGGACTGAAGCCGAAGTGTACCAGCGCAGACTCGGCACGGCCCAAGAAGTCCTAGACCCTCTGAGCCTCCACCGTGCGCAGAGTCCGGAGCTCCTGTAGTTCCTGTTGCGTCGCTGCTAGAGCTGCCGCGTCGCTATCAGAGAACCTTTTCTCCTGGCAGCCAACGCCTTCTCCCGGTCATCGAGCTTGCGGGTGCAGCGCTGCAAGTGGCCCTCTTGAAGCAAGGCATCCAGCTCTGCAGCCAGGAGGTCCTGACGCTCCTTCATCTGCCACTCCCTCTCCTCCTTCAGGGCGGCCTCTGTAAGAGCCCAAGAAAAGGGACTTGCAAAAAACTTTTCTTCGCCTCACAACACCACAGTTTTTATTGTGGACATCTTAGGAAATATTGTGAAGGGCAAGTAACCTCCATCAAAAGAGTAATTAGAGGGGAAAGCCTTCATTTTCACAAAGTGGGATTTGTACACATGAATATGAGAGGTTGAGCTCACCCCTAGAACTTAAAAAGTCTTGGGAGGGTTCAAGCCAAGTTTCATGCAAATCCAACACTTGTTGAGGCACTTTTGGGGGTATTTGAAAAAGGGGCCAATTTGAATGTAAATTCAAATTGCAGCATCTTTCATCACTCAAATTCAAAAGTTAGCTTCATATTCAAACTCAGCACATTTTTCTGAGTTAGCCCACCAATTTTCATCCCTATTGGAGTTCATCTTGTCGGGAGCTAAATTTGCAATAATTCAAAACTGAGTTTGAATTTCAGTTTAAACATGAAGCAAATTTAACCCAACAAAGTTGAAATTTGAGAACTCCAATTCAAACCAATACTTGGGGGCTAAGTCTCCCATTCAATGTTCAGTAGCTGGGATATTTACAAAAGAAATGGGGAGAAAGAATTAGAGGGGAGAAGAGGGCCCACTGGTCAGCCACCCCGGGGAGCAAACCGACTCGGGCACGCGGTCGAACACCCTACGGCCGACAGCGCACGGGGTCGACCCCGTCCCAACGCGGCCACCGCGCCACCTCCTGCTCGGGGGATGAGGGCGCCGGCCACAAAGCGTGCGGTTACACTGCTGGGCTGCGTGAAAACCCCCGTATCCTCTCTGTTCCACCACCCACAAACCCGGCCACCCACTCGGTGTTTCGCCACCCACTGATCGCCGGCGTCCGAGCAAATCAGGCGCTCTCGTGCCCGACAAGCAACACAAGAAAGAACCGCCTCGAGGTACTGATCACAACCGTACTGACCTCGCCCTCTCTCTCGCACGGTCGGCAAAGAATTTGGGGGATTAGCGCGTCGGAGTGTTTAGAACCGAACCATGCGAAATCCGGAAATTCGTAGCAAGTAAGCCACCACTCCTTAGACCGAGCTAAAGATGTGATCTAGACTTGCCCACGCATCTCTGAGATCAGAAACCATCGAGTTTCATCGAGTATGGGCGACGTTCTTCGAGCTTTTTGCATCGGCGCTGATTTCCGGTCTAGGTCACCGATGAAGTCGTAGTTGCAGCCGTTTTCACGGGGATCGGTGTCCATGTCCGTGACCAGCAGGTGTCAGCGGAGCTCCCCGAGCAAACCGCATCGAAAAAGGTGCAGGGGATGCCGAGTTCGACGTCGCCGGTGAGCTTCCGGCCGCTGTTACCGGAGGGAGCACTGTTCCGGCCGTTGTCACGCTCTGGTGAGGGCAACACCGTGTTCCCCAGGCTGAGATAGGCACAGGCGGCGAGAATCGGCAAGTTCCGAGGGCCGGAACCCCTCTCCGGCAAGAGCTCCGGCGAGCTCCGCGGCGGGATCACGCGGGCGTCGGGAGGAGGAAGATGACTGGGGGCCCCGCATGTCAGTGGCGATATTTTAAATCATCGGATTCGCTGCAGGCCGGGATTCCGTGCGGCTGCGCGGGTGATTCTGCGGGCTCCGGTGTGGGTTAGCTGGGAGGCTGACACGTAGCCGGGGGACCCACCCGCAGGATTTAAACATTTTTGGAAATTCCAGTTTTAGTTCAAACTTCAAATGCATAGAACTTTTGCTAGGAAACTCCAAATTTGATGAACCAAATTTAGGTGAACTCAGAATTCTGAGTACTTTCCAGCAATACCAAATTAAGCTCATGAAAGTGAATAGTTTTCCAGAATTAAATCCCTAAATTTGAAACTGTTGGGAATTTTATCTGGAGAACTACTTTATGAAAAATTCTGAAATTTGGCTGAGAGATTCATTGGAAAATCCTTGAGTCACAGTAAAATTTTCAGACTCATACAAGTTCATTTAGTCCCCCTAATTGGATGATTAAGAGAACTGCCCTGAGAAAATAGAAAAATGTACAGAAATATTTTTCAGATTTTCTCCAATCTTAATTAGGACATAACTTTCAGTAGAATTCTTCAAATGACATGAAACCAATTCCATTAGAACCATCTTAAAGTCTAGTTTCCAGAAAATAATGGTTGGAGCCATGAAAACCCCTGAAATTATTCAGAGGCTCAAATATTGACCAAATGGGCTTTTATTTGTACAAGGTTCAGATGAACTTTGTTTCAAATGAACCTTGGTCAAGACTCTGGTTAGGACCCTACCAAGCCACAATAAAAATTTCAGAACCAAAGCGGAGGGCTAGCTAGAGTTATTAGTAGTTAAGTATTCAAGTTTACACATTGCATTTAAATTTACATGTCGTATTTCATTAAACGTGTAGTCACTGAAGAAGAGACTCCGGAAGTGCTGGACTTCCTTCTTCCGGACGAAGAACTAACCCCTGACCAGCAGCAACAAGGTAAGCCCCGGTTTGCATTAACCATGTTTATAAGTTTTAATTTGTTTACATGTGTCATATGAAGTATGATTGTGCATTAGGTATAGGATGGATGGAACCCCACTTGCATAACCAGAATTTTCCCTAAGAGTGAGGGTAGTGTCTAAGACCTCGAGTAGAAAGGCTATGCTTAAAGATTCATAGGGCTTCGGTACAAGTCGAGTAGTTGGAATCTACTCACGAGATAGGCTTGGGACACACGGGTTCGGTTGAGTGATGTGAGATCACTTTAGTAATGAAAATGAGACTAGGCAGGGGCTAGGGCGCAGCAAGAGGAAGTCTTGTGTGCGCAACCCTGCCCGTGTCGATTGAGGACCGATCCGTGTGCGGCCCTGCTGAAAAAGTATTGAACGTACCAAAGGCATATCGGATATATGGGCCTCGATAAACCGATGTAGCCTAAACCTCCGGGCGTCGAGGCATAACGCACCGATTTATAGGTGTAGGCTGAGGGCAGCAAGGTGGAAATCTTCCAACGGGCATAGAGAGGTGCTCCGTGTGGGGAACCTCCTGCTCGTTTCGGTGCGACCGGTTCGACGTTTGAGCTGTTGGGTGAAAGGTTGTCCCGTACGACATCGAGTGAGCGTGCTGTGCAGCTCCACGGGTGGGCGTACGTGACGTGCTCTTTGGGTTTCCCTGCAGGTGTATATCGAGTCGATTCACCGTCCCTCGTGGTGACGAGTACCACTTGTTCACTGCATCGTAATGTAGACTAATGAATGAAATGTTATGATTCAATATTGCTGTTATGATATAATTGTATTGCTACATGTGTGCCACCAAATATTGCTTACTAAATTTCAGCTTCATGAACTGTTAACTTGTTGCTAAAAGATGAACTAAGGATGAACTTGTAGGCGTGTCCGTTTTCTGCAGTATTACTAACCTATGTCATTGTACACCTCATGTAGAGTTTCATGCTTAGGTGAGTCGGTTAAGCCTTGTTGAGGCATCGTGCTCACGGTTGCTGCTTAAGTGTTTTTCAGGTGAGGAGCCACCCACGGACTCGGAGTACGAGTCCACCGGCGAGGGTTACCCTCCGTCGGGGACCACGGCTGAGTGGGAGCCGTACACGCTGCGCTGAGCTGAGACGTGCAGCTAGTGTGGGTTGCCCTAGGGCTGGGCAACCGACTTTTGCTAGATAGGCGGGCGTGAGTGTAGAAAAGTAGACTTCCACTGTGTAATAGAGACAATAGTTTGTAACTGAGTATTGTACCTGTTTGTACAGTTCAGTTGTTTTCCCCATGTAATATATTGTGTTCTTAAGACGTGTGCTGTCGGGTGTCGAATCGCGCGGCACCACCCTCTGCGATCCTGGATGAGCGGACACCGGTCCGCCACAGCCTCCCGGCGATCCAAGTCTTCAGCGCGAGACTTCAGCTCGGCCTACTCCAATTGCAGGCGCGAGGAAGACTCTTCCTCCTTTTCCGCTAGACCGCGCTCGCGCTCTGCGACTGCAATCTCACGGCTAGCAAGCTTCAGCCGGAGCTCTTCGCAAGCCGCGAGGCGGGAGTCGGCCTTCTTATGGGCTTCCTTGGTCTCCCCCAAGAGCTTCTGGGTCTTCTCGTCCAGCTGATCAACCAGGTTTCGCTCCTGAATTGTCAGGTTCTGCTCTTCCTTCAAGAGAGCCTCCTTTAGCTCCAATCTCTTCTGCGTCTCCTGAGTCCTGAAGCTCAGGAGCCTCTCCCAACCACCAAGGCACTCCTCCTCCTGCTGCAGAGCCTCCCGCTCCTAGTCCAGCGCCTGCTGAACTTGGCGGAGGCTTGCCTCAGCCGCAGCCATGGCGTCGGTCAGAGAGATCCGCGCAACTCGCGCTGGAGGGCCCTGGTCATCGTCCTCTAGCACGTCGACGACCGTCGGAGCAGGGACTGAGACACAGGGACCCAGAGAGGTCTCGGCGCGGGACCTCGGGAGGAGACACGTGGGCGTCCGGCGGGGAAGTGCTGTCACTCGAGGTAGGCTCTGCGGCTTCAGGTGCACCCTCGTCGCCAGCCGAAGGGGACCCGTCGTCACCTGCTGGCGGAGCCCTGCCAGCTCTAGCTGGCCCTGACGCAGGATCCGAGGCTTGCACCGGCGGAACCCCCCGACTGGGGTCCTGCACAATTGGAGCAGTCGTAGCGACACCCTCTGGAGCTGTGGCTGACGTAGAAACCATCAGCGCTGGTGAGTCGGCTCCCTAGACCGCCGGAGCCTCCAGACGCAGAGGCGCTCTCGGAATCACCTGAGGACGAAGCCCTACATAATAAAGCTTGTAAGCAGGCAACATCGAATCATAGCAAAAAACAATAGGAGGTGGCCTCAGATGGTCTACCTGGGGCCGGCAAAACTCCATGAAGCGGCTCGGAAGTGCTTGCTTGGACCTCCGGAGCTGCCGGACCCCCCGGCCGCGGTTGGCCTCTTTGTCGACAATGGAGGTGGCAGAGCTGTTGGAGTTCCCTCTGCAGGTCCAAACACAGAACCCGTCGCACCGCCTTCAGTGGCATCCTCCAGCGGGGTTTCGGCCGCGCTTGGAGACATCGGAGGTGACATGGGGGCGGGCACCAAAGGAAAGCTCCCGTCTCCACATATCAACCTTCACTTCTTCCCAGGGGGACTGGGCCTGGGGGCCACTGGCGCCTTCCCCTTTCCCTTGTCCAGGCTCGGAGCAGCAGAGCTCGGGGCGGCGGAGCTCGGCGCAGCGGGGCTTGAAACAGCAGGGCCCGGAGCGGTGGAAGCAGCCTTTCCATCGCCAGCCCCTGTTGACCTAGGGATCACCACGCATCGAGAAGCATCACCAACCTGCCAGACAGCGACGTCGATGTCATCCAGCGTCGGCATCACCTTCAGGAGCTTCGACCTCGCCTCCTGATCCATGAATACTGGCAAGCATGCCGCCGGTGGAGTAACAAGGTCGTCGGAGACACCGTCGGTTCCGACGTCGACGCACAGCTTCACCAGCATGGAGTCGAGAAGATCTGTCTTCAGGCTGGTCCCAGGGCTGCGCTACAGACGGGTAGAGTCGTTCTCGCCGGTGTACATCCACGCAGATCGGCAACGAAGTTGAAGAGGAGCAATTCACCGACTCAAGAAGTCAGCCAACACCATCAGTGAGATCAGTACCTTGTCAGCCAGAAGCTTGATCCTCGTCACCACGGGGGTGTAGGCGCTCTGGAGGTCGGGCATCTTCTCCCAGGTGGTCCGCTTGCTCGAGGGGCCGGTGGTTGGCAGCTCTAAGTGGTCATGGACATCGGTCCTCACCACCACCCAGTCATCCCTCCAGTGCTCCCACTTGTTGGGGGAGAAGGTAGAGATGTACGGTTCCGCTGACCTGGTTCGGTGCTGGAAGTAGTAGGCGCCCAGGAAGCTCGAGCTCCTCCCCGACAACCGCAGCACAAAGAAAGACCGGAACAGCCACACTGACATCCGTACCCCTACGAACATCTCGCAGAGCTGGACGAAGACTGACACCAACACGAGGGAGTGCGGCGTCAGGTGCTGCAGCTGAAGCCCGTAGAACTCGAGCAGCGTCAAGAAGAACGACGAGGCGGCAAAGGCGAGTCCCACCAGCATATACCCGGTGAAGACGATGACCTCGCCATGCTGGAGATCCACGAGCAGGACGGATCCACAGCAGATCCTCCAGTCGTACTGGGGCGCCTGCCAGCCAATCAGGTGCCTCACTCGCTCTACATTGCTATCTCTCCGAAGACGGGGGACTTGGAGGTTCGCCACCATGATAGCAAGGAAAGGTGAATAGACGATGCGCTTGAAGCTAAAGGAAGGAAGAGAAGTGCAAGGGAGCAAATCAAGGAGAACAACCTTGCCAGCTGCAGAGGATCCCTTTATTCACCCCCGACTCTTCGGAAACCGTCAGGCAAGGTGTGCCCGACAATTGAGTCGCGCATTGGCTGCCCTGCCAAAGGCAGAGAGGCCCATGACCACTCGGCAGGCGGCGCGGGTTGAATACGCCACGGTAACAACGGGTAAAGACGGTTCCCCGAGAAGTCTGACAGGGGGAAGAGCAAGGGTCATGATGGAAACTGTTGCAGTTGTGCCACAAGTGGGACGGAACATGCGCCCCCACGACCCTCCAACCATGAAGAGACATCTGTCCATGACAACAGAGGTGTGCCACCATCTCAGTCGACTGAGACAAGTTTAGAAGATTGTCACGTGGGGAACCTGATGGGGGCCCAACCTGCAAAGCCTTCGTCTTTGTCCAAGTAGGCCTGGGGCCACTGTCAGTACCCTGAAGACCGGGTACCCCCACGTACCAGGAGGAAGAAGACACACGTCAGCATGTGTCCAAAAGGAGAGGGCCCAACCTGCATGGTGGGCCCAGCTGCCAGCTAAGAAGGGCTCAAGGTCTGGCACATGCCCTATGGCTTCGGGCTCGACCTCCTGCTAGGGATAGTTCCGGAGCTGCCACGTTCCCCACGACCAAGAGACCGGCTACCGGTCAGAGGTGGCTCCGGGACTGCCACGTGTCCTGCGGTGCCGAACCCGACCTTCCGCTAGGTGGGGTCTTGGTGCCGCCACGTTCCCAGAGCTCCCGGACCTCACTCCAAGCCAAGGAGGGCTCCAGCACAGACACGTGTCCACGGGATCTGGACCACCCCTCCCGCCAGGGTGGGCTCTGGAGCTGCCACATGTCCGGTGCCCAAGACTCCACCACTCTGCTGAACCCAGCCCCGAGTGCGACATGTGCCAACACCACCAAGTGATGGCCGTTGGCTTCAGCAGTAAAGAAGAGCGTGGGTGGCCTTACTACACATTTAAGGCTCGCGTGTTCCCTGGCAGGCAATCCAGTGTATCCTGGTACAGATGTGCATTGCAGCAGAGACCAGTCGCGCGGCGCTTCTGATGGCAGCGATAGTGCAGTGCCCCAGGACAAGACGTATTCCTACCGCATTCGTCAGGCAGCACTTAAGGAGGGCGATGTGACAAGGCGGCGCGCCCTAGGCTTCATCAAGTACGCTACTACTACCAATGGGCGTTCTAGCCGTAGTAGGGGGTGCTGCCCATACCGGGGCCACCCGTTAGGCTTCGGGCCCACTTGTAAGGCTGTTTGGACTTGAGCTATAAAAGGACCAGACAGCCAACGGGCAAAAGGATTCAATTCGATTCCAATCTCCGAACTCATACAACTCTAACACTTGTAAGCTCTCAAGCTCGAGCCACACTCAGACTTCAGTAAAGAAGAACCAACTCACCGTGGACGTAGGGTATTACGCTCAGGCGGCCCGAACCACGTAAATCCCTGTGTTCATCATACCATAGTGACCCGACACTCAAATCCACTAAGCCCATCCTAAAAAATAACCTCTGTGGGATGCTCATGAGCAGACCGGGGAAGTGTCGTTGCAACACTTCGACAACAGATTATTTTTGTGGGTTTCCGTGAAGGCCGACGACAATATATGAAATTTTCATGGGTTTCCGAGCAGGACAACGACAATAGATGCAATTTTCGTGGGTTTCCGAGCAGTCCGACGACAATAGATGTAATTTCGTGTGATTCCATGAAGGCCGACGGTAATAGTCATAGATTTCATGGGTTTCCGTGAAGGCCGATGGCAATAGTTGCAATTTTTGTGGGTTTTCGTGCATCTCATGACAATATAGCAGGGTTTCTGTTACTGCGCATGAAATCAAAGCTATTTTCGTCGGCCATGCAAAGAGCTCACAAAATTACTCTTATTTGCATCGGCCATGCATTTATCTCACGAAAATGATGCCCATATTACCGTGGGCCACGTCAAAATCCCACAAAATTGTTCCTATTGTCGTTGGCCGTGCATGTACCCCCGAAAATAACTGCGTCGGCCACGTCAGAAGCTCACAGTAATTTCGTCGGCCACGTCAGAAGCTCACAAAATTTACTGATAGTTTTGTCGGCCATGGTGGAGCTCACGAAAATATTGTGCTATACCCGAACGACCGAGACTCAATCACGTGAAAGTCCGAGCTGCCCGCCGCAACCGTGTCCGCTGCTGTGCCGCCACTCACCAGCCCCGGGCGCCGCCCCTCCCTGGCGCAAGACGCCCCCGCGCCGCCCCTCCCCGGCGCACCAGCCCCCAGCGCCGCCCTCCTCTGACGCACGAAGCCCCTGGCGCCGCCCCTCCCCGGCGCACAACGCCCCCGCGCCGCCCCTCCTTGGCGCACGAAAGCCCCGGGCGCCACCCCTCCCGGCGCACGATGGCCCCGTGTCGCACCTCCCCGGCGCATGAAACCCTGGCGCCGCCCCTCCCCACGCAGAACATCCCCCGGCACCTCCCCTGCCCGGCGCACACCGCCCCGGGCGCTGCATTGCTCGTGTGTTTAGATTGAAGTCATGATTTGTCCATGTGTTGAGCCCATGTGTTGAGATACGAATCCATGTGTTGGGCTACGACATTTTCATGCCAACCTAGTCTTTAATTACTAGACATGGGCGAAAACCAAACAACCCCATAGTGTGTAGCAATCATAAAATCTAGTCGTGATGCCAATGTAGTAGCAATGCCAAAATTTTAGCAATCAATTATGTAACAGTATATGTTAACCTTATTTGGATCTGTAAGCTTTGAAATAATTATGTCGCTTGGGCTAGGTTTCCTCCCCGACCACACGAACTCCAGTCCGGCAATGCTCGCCTCTGGCACCGCCTCTTCGAACGCCCTGACCGCCGCCTCCGCACCGTGCAGGTAATCATACATTGCCCTTTTCACGTTTTCTTTTATTTTATTATGTAAGTGATGAGGATTAGGTTGTTATGTATTAGCACTTGGTTTAGAAATACTATTTGAGTTTAGCAATTGGTTTTAAGCATGCTGTAGTAAAATAATGGTTTCATTAAAACCTAGTTTTCATGAGCTTATTTAACCTTTTGATGATGTATTACCATATAGATTTCTTAGTTCTATGTTTTGTTTTGTTTAGTCTAGAACATGGGTGATGATAGACGATGGATGTATGATGGTTGGCGGAAGAATGTTGCGCCTTCGGATGAATGTGCCATCAATACTAAGGCATTTATCAGTCGGGATTTCTCTTTATCGACCAACCGTTTTGTGAAATGCCCGTGCAACAAGTGTCGTAACTTTTTATGCAAGGAGAAGTTTGACATGGAACAAGACCTCTGTCGATTTGGTTTCATGGCAGGTTATGAAACATGGTATGAGCATGGCGAGTTATACCATAATAATGTTGATGTTGATGACATAGATGGTGATAAAGAGGATAGAATGGAAGACATGGTTGAAGCACTAGATCATGATTGTGGTGCAGGTACATCTGAAGAAATTCCTGGACCCAAAATTGAATAGTTCTATAGAATTCTCTCAGCATCACATGAACAGTTGCATGAGCACACTAAAGTGTCTGTCCTTTTGACCATTACTCGTCTCATGTCTATAAAATCAAAGTATAATTTATCGAACAAGTGTTACGATGATCTCATGGATTTGATATCAGACATTCTTCCGATGAATCATAAGTTGCCGAGAGACATGTATCAGTCAAACAAATTGTTGGCAGGACTTGGTATGAAGTATGAAAAGATTGATTGTTGTCCTAACAACTGTATGCTTCTAGAATGCAAATCTGACACAATGTTCGGTTTGTAAAGAATCTTGATACATTGAGGCCACAAATGAGGACGGTGAATTAGTAAAAAAAAGTGGTAAACAACTTCGTTACATGCCTCTAGCACCTAGGATGAAACGGTTATTTCTATCTAAATCAACTGCGAGACGCATGCGGTGGCATAAGAAAGGTGTGCGCGAAACAAAAAAAGTAATGACACACCTATCTGATGCTCAAGCATGGAAGGCGTTGGACTCTTTTGATGAGTATTTTGCAAAAGATGCTACAAATGTTCGTATTGGTTTGTCCACCGATGGTTTCACACCATTCAACACATATTCTGCCTCGTACTCATGTTGACCGGTTTTTGCTATACCATACAACCTTCCACTAGCTACATGTATGAAATATGAATACATGTTCTTTTCTCTAATATTCCCGGTTGTAAACATCCAGGAGAACGTTTAGGGGTTTTTCTTCAACCATTGATTGAGGAGTTAAAAGAATTGTGGACCGGAGTAGAAGCGTATGACAGCTAGAAAAAATAGAAATTCAACTTGCGAGCAGCATACTTGTGGTCAATTCATAATTTTTTTGCATACAGATTTTTTTAGGATGGAGTACACACGGCAAATTTTGTTGTCCAATTTGTGGGTCAGACACTGATTGTTTCGGATTTACTCATGGGGGTAAAGTGTATTTTTTTATTGCCATCGACATTTTCTACCAGCAAATCATCCATTTTGAAGGCAAGTTAATACATTTCGAAAGGATACTATTGTAACAAAGGGTCCTCCGAAACGTTTGGCTAGTGCAGAGATTGCTACATGGCTCAGTCAACTTGTCCCTACGGATGATGGGTTTGTTGGCTTTGGTCATGAGCACAACTGGACTCATATATGTGGCTTATGGGATCTTCCTTATGCTAAGTCATTGTTACTGCTACAAATATTGATGTGATGCACCAGGAACGCAATGTAGAAGAAAGCATCATTAGCACATGTTTCAATTTCAAAAAGACAAAAGATAATTTGGAGGCTCAAAAAGATTAAGCAAAGATTTGTAATCGTCCGACTCTAGAAGTCATACAGGATGGTAGTGGAAAACAGAGATTGCCACGTGCTTCATTTTGCCTTAAAGTTAGTAAAAGAGAAGAAGGTCTAAAGTGGTTGCAACAACTGAAGTTTCCGGACGTTTACTGTGCTTGGTTGAGGCGAACGACAAATCTTAAAAGTCGCGATTGTCATATAATGATGGAAAGACTTCTTCCAGTAATATTCCGTGGATATGTGTATCAAGATGTGTGGAGAGTACTTGCGGAACTTAGTTTTTTTATAGACAATTATGTGCTAAAGAAATTACAGTTCAAATGATGGAAAAATTGGAGAAAGAAATACCTTCACTCATTTGCAAAATGGAAAAGGTATGCCCGCTAGGATTTATGAATGTAATGTAACATCTACTTGTGCATTTGCCTTACAAAGCTAAAGTTTGTGGTCCCGTACAATATCGATGGATGTACCACACTGAAAGGACACTAAAGAAACTTATAGCAATGGTTTTGAATAAAGCAAGAGTAGAAGGGTGTATTGCAGAAGCATTTGCTCTGTTTCGTTAGGCCAAATTTGAAGCAAAACATCCTCTTACAGCCACGACAAATAGTGGAGTTGTGACTAGATCATGTGATGCACAGAGGTATGAGACTAACTGTTATGAGATTATTCAAAAGATTGTAGAGTTTAAATTTGGTGGTTCCATTGCAACTAGTTTGATAATAACAGTGGAACACGACAGGATGAATTTGGTATTGTAGAGGTAAACATGAAAATAGACTTAGTGGATGCGATAATTATGTTCTTGTTCATCAAGCTGAGTTGGTTTACTACCTACTGTATCCTTGTACAAAGTTGAGTGCTTGGTGGGTCGTGTATAAAGTTAATCCACGATAACGGTTATATGCCCCTGGTGATGCTGGTTGTCAAGAAGAACAAGATGAAGTGTACCAAGAGGATGATATTCCACCATCTTTTAATATAGATGATGGTTTAGGTCTTGATATATTAGTTGGTGATGTTGAAGACAATGAATGCGAAGAGGTAGTAGTGGTTAACAAAAGAGATCTAGCACTAAAAAAGTTAAGGTGGGACAGAAGAAGAAAGTTGGTCGATATGTTACCAAAGGAACATCGGATCATGATGAATTTTAATCATTAATTAATTTATATTATATTTCAATTTATTTTTAATATTTTTGTTTGTATTATTATGTATTTATTTCTGACCAATTTTTTTTTTCAACAGGATGCCACGTGGTCTTAAGAATATAGCTAAGGGGCTCTTTGGCTCCTCAAGCAAGAGTGGGAATCAGTCTACTAGCACTTCACGTAGTCAAGACTCTTTTTCAAGGCAGTGCCTCAAATAATAGTAGACGAGAGACATTTAGACGATACATGGAACAAGCTAATGAACATGTTCATGTCTTTATAATTTTATTATATTTACCCATATATCGTATTGCGAAACCTAATTTCTCTAATTTCAGGTGGAGCAGGAGATCCAGGAGGAGGGTCAGGAGGAGTGTCAAGAAGATCAAGGCGGAGGACTTTCTGCGTGGCAGGAACAACAACAAGGGGTAAGAGCCTATATTGATGAAGAAGCCGAGCAGGAAGTCGAGGAGGACGAGGGGGGTGGCACCGACACAAGAGAGTTGCCGCAATCATTCAAGTATTGATCTTCAAACACTCCCCCGCTGGCTATGCCTCCACAACAGAGATTAGGGATCACTCCTGTCGGTGATTGGTAAGAAAATATAAAACTCGATATTGAATTGTAGATACAATTTTTTCGACAAATATTATATGTTATTAAATTGACTTGCAGGCAATGGGATGACCTGGATTAGGATGTACAACAACATCGTAGGCAGCCTAATGCAGTGTTGAGTGCTATATGTCGTCATCATTATCCAGGTCTTGTAAACATTAAAAGTGAAAAGAAATCTGTAATAAATTGGGAGCACTATAGGATTGCTCCACATACTGTGCATGAAAATATGGAAGGGGTTGTTTGGCATGATTTTTTGGTATGCCTTCTCTAGTATGCATTATAATTATGTCCATTATATTTTTTAATACAAATTCTATATTTTTATAGGAACGATATCGCTTGCCTGATGATCATGATGCTGCTCTCGAGTCTAGAGCACACAAAGTCTTCCACAAAGCTGCACGTAAAGTTGTGAATGATATGGTGTCTAATGCTCGGATCACTACTGTGTGCTTGTGCTACAAGGAGAAGCTTGGACAGATAATGAACAAGAAAATTTGGAGCTTCAAAAATTTACCTTGAGGACGATCAATACCGTCAGGTAATGATTCCTTTGATGGTTAAGTGTGCTGATGCTTATTATTTGTTATGTACTTATTGGGCATCGTGTGAGTATCGAGAGAAATCTACTTCCAACAGAATCAACTGTGAGTCTAGTGGTGAAGTTCTCCATCGTTACGGTGGAGATGGACATATTCGTCTCTCAAAATGGAGGGTGAGTTTAGTACATTGACAATTTATTCTTATTATATTAGCTTTTGCATAACTATATTTGTAACATGTCTATATAGGCTGCTCAAAGTGGTAAGGAGCCCTATTTCATTGATGCTTATATAAGTGGGCATAGGGGCACAGATGACAGTCAATTGTGCACTTCAACGGCCACTCAGAACTTGGTATGTCATATAAGTAAAAATAATTATTAAACAATATAATTGTTGTATAGTAGCTTTATAAATTATCTTTTGTGTAGGAGAAATATGGTGAAGAGATGGATCAACATCATGGAGATGATTACAATTGGAGAAAGGAAGACGTCCACGTAGTAGCTTTGTATGAATCCGGTGGAGGAAAGCGTCACGGGAGGTGAACTTACTCCTCTTATATTAATGTATTCACATACTTCAATTTTTCCAAGTATCACCTTATAATTATGACATATCACTATTGCAATTATTCGATATTCAATGGTGTCATGAACACCGATGTGGTTCTCGAAGTCATGGTCAACACAGAGCGGACAGAGTTCTCGGCGTACTCATACAGGAAATGAGTCTAGGTTCAAATAAATGGAAGAGGAGCAGGCTGCAATGAGAGACCACCTAAGGCTGCAAGAAGACTGCATGAAACGACATGACGAGTGCATAAAAGCACAAAATGACTACTTTTCGGACCTGGCAACGTGGCAACAAGCGATGCAGATACGTTAATATAAGAGTTTAAATAATTATGTTAAAAAAGAGATGCATGTATATTTACAATAGAATTATGCTAAACATTTCAAAATAATTTTAGGGATACTTTTCTCAGCTTGGATTGCATGCAACAATGTCACCGCTACTGCAGCCTCTCCAGCTACCTATGTCTTCACCGCTACTGGTGCCTCCACAACCTCTTCCCGTTGGAACACAAGTATATATCATCGTTATGTTCTTTTTCACTTTTATAAACTGTTAGTATACTTATAACATGTATAATTGTTTATCATTAGGGATCATTCTCAAGGGCACAAAACTCCCACAGTCCTCTTGTTACAAATTTGCAAGTATTTTCTTTAGGAGGACGGGGTGGAGAGGACGACTTTATCGATCAGTTCCTCGCTCCCGGTGGTATCAATTAGATAAGTTAATCATAACTATAAAGAAAAATCCTCTAGAGTTTCGTGTTTTCATTTGCATCTTATATTATGTATCTTGTTTTCAAATGCAACTCGTGTATAATAAGTCATAGAAAGAATAAATATCATGTTGCTTTTCATTTGAATCTTATTAGTCATGTACTTCACTTTGGCTCGAACAGGAAAACGGCGAGCGAAAGGGTGTCGGAGCAATTTGTTGGTTTTTTGAAAAGCTCAATGTGGCCATGTGATAAGACTTGCTTTGACAAAAATGTTGTATGGACCATGTGACATCTATTTGTTCGTTTATGTTATATTGTGCGTGGACCTAAATACCATTTGGACTACATAATGGATGTTATAATATTTAATTGAGTTTGTTGCATTTGTTATGATGGGTGATCTGTGTGTTTGAGTGATAATTTATTATTTTATGTGCTAGGAACTGAACAATATGCATGAATTGGAACTCTAATCTCATATATTTTCGTGGGCCAAGCAGTTGCCCACGAGAATAGTGCCGCCAAATGTTGGCCCACTAAAATAAACTGGCAGTGTTTTCATGGGCAAATATTTGGCCCACGAAAATAACCTCGTAGTGTTTTCGTGGACCAACATTTGGCCCACGAAAATAACCTGGCATTATTTTCGTGGGCCAACATGTGGCCCACAAAAATATCCTAGCAGTATTTTTGTAGGCCACATATATATATATATATATATATATATATATATATATATATATATATATATATATATATATATATATATATATATATATATATATATATATATATATATATTCGTGGGTCATTTTTGGCCGATTTTTGACATTCGTGGGCCTTTCATAAAACTCACGAAAATAATTATTTTCGTTGGTTTTTACCTTATTTTCGTGGCCCATGAAAATATGTCGTTTTCCTGTAGCGTCGACCATCGTAATTAACACCTTATTTACGACGGCACGTTATGGCCATTGTAAATAAGTGTTATTTACGATGGCTATGCTAAGGCCGTCGTAAATTAGGGGTTATATCCGGCGCCCCGGCTCGCGCTCGGGCTATTCCGCCCGAGCACGCCCGACGTTGCTCGCGCCGCTTCCACCCGCGCCCTCTGCCTCCGACCGTACCCGCCGCCGCATGGCCCCGCGTCGCCGTCACCCGGCCCCATACCGCCGCCGCTCAGCCTCGCCGCTGCCGCTCGGCCCCACGCCCGCCGTCGCCGCCGCTCGGCCCCGAGCCCGCCCCGCGCTCACCGCCACTTCGAGGTAAGTTTAATTCAAATTTTTATTAGTTGTATAAATTAGTTAATTAGTTCATTTTTACTTAATTTAGTTACTTAGTTTTGGTTTAGTTTATTATTAAGTTAGTTTAGTATTTATTTTCTAATTTGGTTACTTGATTAATCTTAATGATTGTTTAGTTGTTTAATTAGTTAGTTATTTGGTTAGTTATATTACTTAGTCCATTAATTAGTTTAGTTATTTGATTATTTGTAAATTGTCCTTGTTTATTATTTAGTGTGTTTATTTGTTAATTATTTGTTTTATTTTATTATTTAGTTGACAATTGTTAGAAATTTGGGTGTTAATTATGTGCTCGTTTTTCATCGAGTCTGGTTTTGAACTCGATGACTTAGTTAGAGATGCTGACGATGTAGAGACTTCTGATATGCGGAAACGAAAACGAAAACAAATTACGAAACAAGTTTGATGGTCTGGTTTAAGGAGTAGGGTTGGTGATGTCGATGAATTATGAAACTGACTACAAGTAACATTTTGTTCACTAAATTATAATAACTTTATATATTTCCTTAGTATATTGATCAGTTACTACTTACAACAAGATGTTATTAGAGAAGGGGAAAGGGAAGGGGGCTAGGGGCTTCCTCATGCAGGCACGGGGCAATTCATCAGATGGGAGTGGACGCTCTCAGCTGATGCGACACGTCCCTGACCTAGCAGGCAAACCTCTGGCCTTACAGCGCACGAAGGTAAATTTCCATTGCGAATTACGTTATCTTATATATCAGTTACCAATTAATTCTTCTTATCAATCCTTCCATTTGCAGTCTGACTCAGAGTCATCTGAGTCAGAGTCAGAGGTTAGGGCGTCGCCACAACCTTCGGGTCGCCTATGGCTGGCGCCGAGCCGCGTAGCGTGGAGCCTTCGGGCTCCAGTGGCGACTAGCCTTTAGGGTCACCAAACATGGTCCTATAGCAAGGGCGGCGGACGAGGACACACTTTGTGGCTTCTACTCCAGTTCCTATAGAGCGGGTTACTATTTGCCGGATTGGAGGCACGTAAGCAAACTATCACATAGTATTCATATTTTAGGTTCTTTTATTTGTGGGTACATTAATGAGTTCACTAAATTCTTGGAGCTCCTAGTACGACTACTCGTTCACGGGTTAGGGGAACCACAAACAGGTGTCCGGTTGTATCGGGTCTTTAGTGCGCCTGCACTATCTCGGTGTGATCGACGGGTCCCTGCGATGTCATGGGACGACTACGCTCGTGTCTCTCACGAGGCGCACAACAACCTTCAGGGGGGTCTGGGTGGATTTTATGATAAGTCTGCATAATAAAACTTTGTAAATTAGTATTCTTAAACTCGCTTAAATTGTTAATACATATCTTTTTAATATGTGTTTTCTTATAGCTAAGGTATCATTTAGAGGACACGAGCCAGAACATGTTGGACCATG
Organism: Neostapfia colusana; assembly: GCA_030760725.1. NCBI lineage: Eukaryota > Viridiplantae > Streptophyta > Magnoliopsida > Poales > Poaceae > Neostapfia > Neostapfia colusana. Next base: position 1,797,615 of record JASWHV010000019.1, on the reverse strand, counting down.
CTAGAGCCGTGTTAAACAGGAACACGCGGAAGATTGTAACGCAACGTTGTCCTACACTCGTATTCAAGCCGTGAACGAGTACCTCAAGCGGCATCAAGAGCACGAGTCGGGCCGTTTAGGAGGGTCTCGGACACGTACTTGACGGAGGAGCAGTATGCGGAGGTAAGTTGTTTGTGTTCAATTATTTTAATACTTAATTATGTAAATGGTGTTTTAATGACATAATAAATATGTGTAGGTCAGTATTTCCTGGCTAGAGAGTCAACCAGAAGCATATCTAGCTCTCTTTCAGATGTGGGCTAACAATGCTTTCATCGCTAAGTTCAGGAGGGCTCGTGGATGCAGAGGTTCCAACGAGAAGCACTCCTATGGCCCGATGGCCATTTGCGTTTGGCTAAACACATGGTAAGAGTAATGACCCTTCATTGTACGTCTTTATAATATAATTAGCATACTAACACATATCTACAGAAGTGTGAGACCGGTCAGCTACCGACCGTCACTCAAGTCTGGAAGCGGGGTCATAAGGACCCATCCCAGCCTGGGCAGTCAGTCAGCTCGTAGTGGATCGACTGGTAAGTTATCAAAAGTCATCAATTCAATTGTTACTAATACTATAATTGTTACTAATACGCAATTTTACTACTTTTAGGAAAAGTATTGGCACGAGGCCGTGAGGATACACGGGAAAGTGTAGGATTGGAAAAATACGTCAATTGACTCCGAGGCCGTGTACGCTTGCGGAGGCGAGAAGGCACACAGACGGTTAGTTGGTCATTTTGTTTGTTTCTTTACAATCTTGCTTCTTTTGATTATTATTCTTTTATTATTTTTTAGGTTTACCATATTCGATGGAGTTGTTGACTCGAGGGTAGAGCGACCTTCGATCGTCACTCCATCGACGGATAGTTCCTCCGTTGGTCAGACAAGTCACCGTCTCTCCTAGAGATAGAGCTCCAGAGGGAGAGAGAGAGGGGCTCCAGAGAGAGAGAGGGAGATAGCCCGGGCCGCACAGGAGCAACTGGTCGCCTATATGGTAAACTACATGGCTCAGATGCAGGCAGTGATGGAGGTATGTAATTTAATGTAATTTAATTTAAATTCATATCATTCCATTACTATTTATGTTTAATATTTTATAATTACATGCCTTAGCTCGACTGACTGGACACCAGATCCCGATCCCTACGTGGCAGCCGTCAGAGTTGGCCCCAGCACATGGACATTTAGATATTTTGATAATTTGTTTTTTATTTGCTATTTTCTAATCTAATAAAAACTTAGTGTGGTAGAGGGGAGAGCGTGAGAGTGAGAGGGAGGGAGTGAGGGTGAGAGGGTGATAGAGAGAGGGGGGGAGAGGGCGAGGGAGAAAGTGATAGTGCGGGGGAGGGAGAGGGAGAGAGAGAGTGAGAGCAAGGGGGAAAGGGAGGGAGAGAGAGACAGAGTGGTATAGAGAGGGGGACTGAGAGAGAGAGAGGAAGTGGTAGAGAGAGGGGGAGGGATAAAAGTGAGAGTGAGTTGGAAGCTCAAACTCCCTCTAACTATTTATTTGCATTGCAGAGATCAGCGACGGAGGCTCAAACTCCACCGCCACAGCTACCGGCACCGGGAGGAGGGAGCGGAGATGGATTCTTCGGCTCCGGAGCGAGTGGAGGGTGTAGTGTTTAGCCCCTCCTTGTTTTATATTTTGGATGAATATCTGCTGATGTGTGTATATGTATATGTGTATAACTGTTCTATGAGTTGGTCATCGTGCCAGGAGTAGCCGTTTTCTATTTTTTTTTAAAAAAATAAAAACCTTATTTACGGCTGCTTGTGGATCAGGCCATCGTAAGTAAACCTACTTTACTTACAACGGCCTATGGTCCAAGCCGTCGTAAATTAGGTGTTGAGCCCGTCACGTGGCACGGGCGAGGTCCTTATATACAACAGCTGGAAACGGTCGTCGTAAATAAGTTATTTACAACGGTGACCGTCGTAATTAATATTATTTACGACCAATTAATTTAAATGACCAGAAACCATCGTAAATAACAAATAAGCATCGTACATAAAGTAATTTACGATGATTTTTTGTTATTTACGATGATTTCTGTCCGTCGTAAATTGATAGCTTTCCTGTAGTGTAGGTTTGCAGCACTCAAACAATCTATACTTGCGGTACCATGCCTATGAACAGAGAGGGCGATGTATCTGGTCAGGTGCAGCAAAGGCACGCATGCAGGGTGTTCAGGCACAGCAAGCAAAGTTTATTAACGAGGGCACGTTGGGCGTAGCAAGTTGCAGGCATGGTCATCAGCTCACGCAGAAAAAGGCAAGGCTAGCTCGAACATCCACAGATCTGGAGGACGTTCAGGTGCATCCCCCCCCCCCCCCCCCCCCCTCCCTGCAGGAGGGACCTCCGAATCCAGTCCAAATTTCAAGAACTCTGGCAGCACAGTAGGAACAACCTACATACGTTGTTTGAGGCACAAGGTTTGCAAAAGTTATCCGATATAAAAGGGATCTTTGTGTTTGTGTACTGTGATACTAATAATTAGCTTTGAACAACTGTGTAAGAGATAGAATAATGTTAAGAAGGATGGAATCATTTTTCAACTTGACCTTTGTTTCCTTGAATAAAGCTTCACATGAGGATTCCCCTGGTTTTAATTTCTGCCATCGTTGGGATGTACTCCATCCATTCTCAAATTGTTCTGGTTTGCATAATGACTTTATTTATTTTTAAACTAAAATTATCCTAATGACAACAATTTAAAAATGAAAGAGTATAGAACGACTACATTATTCTCTTCTTTTAACTAGTAGTAGTTTACAATTCCTTTTTTTAGAAAATAGAACAATCTTTCCGTCTCTACGTATCTGCACACAACATTAATAATACATAGTTTCAACTACATTGCTAAAGATCCAGAGAAACATAAGATGTATAAATTGTGCATATGACAAGGTCTATTGTTATATTTCCATCCATGTGAGATGAACGACTCCAACATAGTGGTCTTTATTTTTTTTGCTCGTTAACCAGGATGACTCCTTTGTCTTATGGTTCTGCTGCAACGACGCCCAAAACCACAACCGCCGTGTTCCCCTAATAGCCTGTATAAATGAGGAATATTTAGAATTTTCAAAGAATAGATAACTACGACATATTCGAATTGTCCAACATAAAGCAGCTGCCCCAACCAAGATGTCGTTCTTATCTTTTGAATCAAAATTTTGAGAGCAACACCTCAACGTATGGTAGAGTTATCTTGGTGGAGATAACCCAGTAGCTATGTAGACAATCCTTTAGATCATATTGGCATGATGACAATCAAGGAGAAGATGTCTGATGGTTTCATTAAAATTATAAAAACAACACTATTAACTACCTTCTTCAATTCCTTTTAACTAGATTATCCTTTATCAATATTAACCCCACTGAAGATACCAAAGCAATATCTTGATTTTTATTGGAATTTTTAGCTTTCAAATCAATTTATGAAAGAAAAGGAGTATCATGATTTATCATGTGAAGATAGAGAGGACAATAAATTACGCCTTATTATGTAAACTCCAAATGAATTGATCTCTCTTGTTATTTAAATTGATATGAGTGATCTTAGCTATCAAGTTATGTCATTCATCAAACCTATCCCCAACCAGGTTACAATATTTAGTGGTTTGATGTCATTATATTCACCACTTTATTATGCGGATTAATTTCAATATTATAAATGGTAAGGTAAAGTCCTGATAGAAAATAATAGGGAAAATAATAACTGGATTAGTTAAACCCCAGGGGTGAGTACATATTTATAAGGGGTCAGAGGATCTCCCTTGATATAATAGGCGAGGTGGGATTATTGTTTAACACTCCCCCGAAGTTTGAACGTCTACTAGGTAGAACATTCAGACTTGACCGAAACTCCATAAATACCGAAGATGTGAGGCCTTTGGTGAAGATATCCGCGTACTGCGAACTAGTAGGAACGTGAAGAACCCGAACTGCTCCAGCAGCCACCTTGTCCCTAACGAAGTGCAAATCAATCTCGATATACTTGGTACGTTGATGTTGCACCGGGTTGGTCGAGAGATAAACTGCACTCACGTTATCACAATAAACCAAGGTGGCCTTGTGCAATGGACAATGAAATTCCTCTCGTAGCTGACGCAAACAAGAAGCCTCTACGATGGTGTTAGCGACAACATGATATTTCGGTTCTGCGCTTGAGCGGGACACCATGTGCTGGCGCTTCGAAGACCAGGAGACCAGATTATCGCCGAGGAAGACACCGTATCCGGAGGTAGAACGGCGCATGTCGGGACATCCAGCCCAATCAGCATCAGAATACGCGATGAGCTCGCTGGCGGACGATCGGTGAAGCTGCAGACAAAGATCCAAAGTGCCTCGAATGTACCAGTGAATGCGTTTCACCAACACAAGATGAGGATCACGAGGATTATGCATATAGAGGCACACTTGTTGAACAACATATGCAATATCTGGTCGAGTGAAAGTGATATACTGAAGTGCTCCGGCGAGGCCTTGATAGTGAGTGGCATCCGAAATAGGAGCTCCGTCGGATGACAACTTTGCACACGTGTCGACCGGAGTAGAACATGACTTGCAATCAGCCATGCCAGCTCTCTCAAAAATATCAACCATATACTGCCGTTGTGAGAGAAAGAAGCATGTGCTGCATCAAGTAACAGAAATACCCAGAAAATGATGGAGGCTGCCCAAATCCTTCATAAAAAATTCTGCAGCAAGAGCATCAATAATGTGACAAAGCAGCGGTACTGAGGAGGTAGTCATGACAATATCATCCACATATAGCAACAGATAAGCTATGGCTGCACCGTGTCGGTAGATAAAAAGAGAAGTGTCTGACCAAGCGCCAGCAAATCCAAATGTAGTAATATGAAAAGCAAACCGGTTGTACGAGGCACGAGGAGTTTGCTTCAAACCATACAGTGATTTGTTCAGACGACAGACGATGTCTGGATAAGCCGAGTCAGGAAAACCAGAAGGCTGCTCACGATAGACTGTCTCCATTAATGTGCCATGCAGAAAAGCATTCTTCACATCAAGATGATGAACAGGCCAATCACGAGAGAGTGCAACGGACAAAACATTACGAATTGTAGCAGGCTTCACCACGGGGCTGAAAGTCTCACCAAAATCAATACCAGACTGTAGAGTAAAACCGCGAAGCACCCAACAAGCCTTGTAGCAATCAATAGAGCCATCTGGATGAAACTTGTGGCAAAAAACCACTTGCCAGTCAAGACGTTCATACCTGAAGGACGAGGCACAAGATCTCAAGTGTTGTTGGCCTGTAGCGCGGTGAACTCCTCGGTCATGGCCTCTCGCCAATCGGGATCAGTGAGGGCGCCAAGGTAAGTCTTCGGTATCAGTGTTAACATCGATGCCTGAAGATTCAGGTGCTGTACTCAGATACGAAGACTGATCTTCTCACGGGTCCGCATGGTGTGCTTGTTGTTCATGGAAGGAACCTCGAGCGCAGATCATGGGACAAGAGTGAAGCCTGGCTGCTGATGAAGGGCAGACGAAGGAGTTGTGGGAGATCCAAAGCCTGGTGGAGCGCCACCCGACAAGATGAGCTCCGTACTGAGCTCGGGGCGGTCTGACCGCCTACTGTGGCGGTTGGACCGCCACTGTAACAGAGACGTCCAAAGTCTCTGAAGGCGTGATGGTTGGACCGCCTAGGCTCGCGGTCGGACCGCGAGGGATGACAGTCAGATCACGGGGAGTGGCACTCGAACTGCGGGGGGGGGGGGGGGGGGGGGGGGACAGAGGCCCTCCTTGCCTCTGTTAGGTGTGGCGGTCAGACCGCCAAAAGTCACGGTCAGACCGCGAGGGGAACAGAGGCCCGCCTAGCCACTGTTGAGTGTGGATGACAAACCGCCACGGGGCGAGGTCGAACCGCGAGGGGAACATAGACTTGCCTGGCCTATGTTAGATGTGGCGGTCGAATTGACACAGGGCACGGTCAGACCGCGAAAGGGTGGATAGAGGCCGAGGAGGCCTTTGTCGCAGCGGTGGTAGGACCACCCGTGGGCGCGCTCAAACTGCCTGTGGGTGGCGGTCGGACCACCGTAGGGTGGCTGGTCTGGCCACGGGGCACCCAGAAGCCCGGTGGAGGCCCGTGTCGATGAGTACCTGCAAAACAATCAGTGCTAAAGGGCACCGATGAATCGTGAGTATCGGAAAGAAAATCAAAGTGGGTAAAGGAGAGTTGGATATTTTCATAAAGGAAATGGGACTCATTAAAGGTGACATGACGAGAGATAAGACAATTTGTGGCTAAGTCTAGGCATTGATATCCTTTGTGATCGGATGGGTAGCTGAGAAAAACACAAACAGTGGGGCGAGGAGCTAGCTTGTGTTCAGCGGTGGCGGAGAGTTTTGGATAGCACTTGCAACCAAAAATGTGAAGATGGGAAATATCTTTATGGGTGCCAAAGAGAGCTAAATGTAGGGTGGCAAAAGAAAACATTTTGGATAGTCGGAAGTTGATTAAGTGGGTAGCGGTGTGAAGAGCTTCTACCCAATAGCCAGCTGAAACACTAGCTTGGAACATGATCGAACGCATTGTGTCATTGGTGGTGTGAATAATATACTCAGCACGTCTATTTTGAGGAGACGTATGCAGACAAGAAAGGTGCAAAACAACACCAAGACGAAGAAACAATGCGTGCGATGCAGAATTGTTGAATTCACGACCGTTGTCATATTGGATCGTCTTTATGATGCGACCAAACTGAGTGGAGACATAGGCAAAAAACTGTGAAAGGTCGAAAAAAATGTAGGATTTGAGGCGAAGAGGAAATGTCCACAAATAGTGCGAACAGTTATCAAGAACAACAAGGTAATACTTGTGACTGGAAACACTTGATGCGGGTGAGGTCCACAAATCATGATGTATTAAACCAAAATTGTTCGAAGCATGAGAATTTGACAAAGCAAAAGGAAGACGTGTATGACAACCAAGCTGACAGGCATGACAAAGGTTGTCAAGTTCCTGTTTATTACATGGTGGAAATAATCTAGACAATGCCTCAAAATCTAGATGACCAAGACGACGATGCCAAAGCGTAGATGGTTTGGTGATGTAGATAGGGCATGTGAAGGCGAAAGTGGCGGCAAGGAAATAGGGTAGAGCTGCCCGGAGCTGTTGCACCTAGCGATTATGTTCTTGGTGCCCGAATCCTTCATAAAAAGTCCAAAATTATCAAATTCAATGGAAAAGTTATTGTCAGTGGTAAACTGACGAACGAAAACCAGATTTTTGATGATGTGAGAAGAAACAAAAACATGGTGCAAATGTAAAGGGCAAGCACGGATAGAAAAAGAAGTGTGACCGGTGGAGGTAACAGGTAGCAGTGACCCATTACCTACAATCATAGACGAAGGGGTCAAAAAAGAGAGGTTGGGAGGACGAGAGGTTACCGGGGGATGAGCTCATGTGGCTATCGGCGGCAGTATCAGCGACATGGTGTTGAACGAGTTGGCCAGCTCGTTCCAATCCCATGTGGTAGAAGGCTCTCCGTAGGTAGAAACTCCCCCGTAGAGAGAGCTGGCGGTCGGACCACCGTAGGGGGCGGTCTGACCGCTGGTGTAGGAGGCAATCTGAGTAGTGCCGGGGGTGGTCATACCGCCGTAGGGCGCGGTTAGATTGTCGTAGGGCATGGTTGGACCGTCGTAGGGGGACGGTCGGACTGCCAGGCGACCAGAACACATCGTAGGACCCCCCGTGCAACAGAAAAGCATGCTGCCGAGGAGTAGGCGCGCGGAGATGTGCTGGAAATCCTGGTGGAAAATGGGGCGCAACACCACCCCAGAGCTGGAAGGTCCAGTTTCATGGATTCCCCAGAGTGGGAAATCTGTCGTCGTTCCGTGTGTTGTTGCGCCGGTTTCGGCCCTGGTTAGAGGATGCGTCGTGAGGACGAGGCTGCGGTCGGGGATGGCCTCGCCCAAGTGGCCTAGCGGGTCGGCAATCGACTTGAGGCAGCGGTAATAGTCAGTGATGGAGAGGTCCCCCTGGACGAACATGCGGATCTCGGCGACAAGAATCATAGCACGAGTCTCCCGGTTACTGATGAACTTCTCCCGAAGCCCGAGCCAGATGGAACGACCTTTGGGTACACCCTTTGTGACGATCTCAATGAGAACCGGGAAGACAGTGCCGTGAAGCCAGGAGATTATGGTGCAGTCCATACGGCGCCAATGAAGATCGGTGACGTCGGGATCCACGTCGGTGAGGACATGATCGAAGAGCTCGTACTTGTCGAGGGTGTTGAGGAAGAGGGTCTTCCACTGATTATAGTGTGGTGAAAGGTTGTCAGAGGACGACGGGATCATTGTCTTGATGTTGAGCACGGCGATAGCTTGAGTGTGGAGTGAAGCATTCTCCAGGAAGACGGCGACACAGTGAAGGAAGGGAGAGGGTGCGCGGCCGTGGGCACGGTGGTGGCTAGTGCTAAGGAAGAGAGGTCTTGAGGACGAAACCTCTGAGATACCATGATAGAAAATAATAAGAAAAATAATAATCAGATTAATTAAACCTCAGGGGGTGAGTATATATTTATAAGGGGTTAGGGGACCTCCCTTGGTATAATAGGTGAGGTGGGATTATTGTCTAACAAGGCCTTTGAGGGGTTGGTTGTCTTTCGTCATTTGTTTTGAAGGAAGTACAAGTCACGACTTGATCTTTTTACTTTCATCTGACTCTTTAAAAAGTGACTCATTAGTTTTATTAACTTATAAAAGAGATTTTGAGCTTAGATATTTATTTCTAAGCAAGGTTCGGCATGTCCATTCTTTGTTAAGCATTTTTATAATCTATTTTCTTAACAAGCATATATTTTGAACTTGATGGTCTATGATTCCAAGTTCACCTTGGTCTTTAGGATGACATGAGATGTCCCATTTTGTGAGGTGATACTTCTGTTTATACTTCTTGTCCTACCAATAAAATCTAGATCTACTTGTTTTTCAAGAACATATTTCAGTATTACAAAAAAGTGCATCACGAACATGGGTGGACTGCTAAGCACGGAGTTGAGGAGGACTAATCTGTCTCTATATGACAACTGTTTTGCTTTTCGGCAAGTCAATTTTTTTTTGAACCTCTCTTCCATGTCGCTAGAGTCTATATTATAAAGTTCTCTATGATGCATTAGAAGAATACCTAAATATTTAAAAGGATATGCATCTGCATTGCATCCAAAGAGCTCGATATATTGGTCCTCGAATTCTTTCCCATGACAAAAGATTTTGCTTTTTTCAAAGTTGATCTTGAGACCAGATAATTGCTCAAAACACTCGATAATAGTTTCATTTTTTTCTTGTTTTTGCTCAAAAACACTCAACAATAGTTTGTAATTCCTACTCGCTTGAAAGAAACCTCACCTAAAAGTTCAGATATCTGGTTTCTGATTTGTGAAGAGACACTAGCAATATGCTCACTTTGATTAGCCTTTCCGTAATAGACATGGACATAAAGACTTGACAATGGACAGCAAACACTGCGAGCAGATCACCAGAGAGAAATTGCCACATTGTGTGAAGTTAAGTGTCCTATTGGTGCAAAGACTCATCCAAAGCATCTCTCTTTTACATACTGGTTAATGCAGCGTCAAGAAACCGACGATGCACTTTCAACGAGGAAGAAAAAGGTGTGCGTTGTGTCCAGATGAGTCGAATCCTTGGGAATAGACGAATAGACTCGGTGGCAGCACTTGTCCTGCATGCTTGAGTTAATGTAAAATAATAAAAGGCAGAGACTCGGAGATAGCCCATCAAAATGTCAGCACCGACGAAATTGAGAAGTTTCATGCCCCTAAAGGGCAACTTGGCTGTGATGAACATTGACATTTTGACCCGGGTTTCAACATGAACTGCTCATTTGATAGTCCATTAAACAGCTCTTGAGATGATCTCAAAAACTCGAGCACTAAGCTACAAGATTTTAGGAGACTGAATTCGTGTCTCAACGTGACAATTTCTGAGAACCCTAGGAATATGTTTAAGAAACAAAATCCGGCACGGCAATTGCAGTCACTGCTAGTTCAGGATTGATTGGTGCGAGGGCCTCACGGCCTCTTCGAGTCAGGATCACGCTGAGGGGTGCTGTATTGCACAGCACCGGATAACACACATAAAAGGTGCAAAGCGGATGTTGAATAATCTAGTTTAAAATTCGCATGAGTGTTATGTAGGTGCATGAGCATCGGGTGTGTTAACCGGTTCCTCGCTGCGACGTTGGAACGTGTTGAAAATGTGTGTGTGTGAGATCATCAACACTTGAACTGATCCGGAGCTATCGCATGCACGACTGCATGTGCTGCATGCGGGTGAGGCGGGAGAAGTCGTGCGTATCAAGTCTGTGGTGTGGGACCTCGGCATGCGATGCATGGCCGGATCACGGAGAAGTTTGTTTGTACTTAAACTCGGTGGCAAGTGAATAAATGTGGTTGTTGCGCCGCCAGAAAAACTGAACCCCTCCGAGAACACACGATCTCCAGTGATTGTTCGTGAGAGATCAAGCACTAGATCTCATGGCCAACATTTGGCATCAGAGCTAGGCCTAATGGCGAGTCTTTCTCCCCGGTGACGAGGAAGATCACGACCCATTTCGATGACGGGAGATCGAGGAGATCATGTCGGCGTTCAGGGAGCACAACCGATTGCTGTTCATCGCACGTTCAAGGAGGCCTCCGGGGCGATTCAGTACCCGGTTTTGACGAAGACCGACTATCCCGAGTGGGAGCTGCTGATGACGATCAATCTCCAGGCGCAAGGCCTGTGGGCAGCAGTCGAGCACGGCAACGTGGAGTACAGAGAAGATCGGCTGGCGTTGGCGGCGATCACTCACTCAGTTCCACCGGAGATGCTGTCCCCAATCGGGAGAAAACCCACCGCAAAGGATGCGTGGGAAGCCATCAAGAGCATGCGTGTTGGCGTCGACCGTGTACGCGAAGGGAATGCTCATAGGCTGAGACGTGAATTCAAAATATCATGTTCAAGGAGGAGGAGTCGGTAGACGATTTTTACATGTGCATCACCGGCCTTGTCAACAACCTTCGTCTTCTTGGAGATGCGGTCGAAGAGATCGAGGTTGTCCAGAAGATGTTGCAAGTCGTTCCAATGAGGTATGAACAAGTAGCCATATCCATTGAAACACTTCTTGACATTGGAGACATGACGGTCGAGGAGGTCACTGGACGGCTGCGTGCCGCCGAGCAGAGACTTGAGGCGCGCAAGCTATCGGAGGAGATGGGATCACGACTACTTCTTACCACCAAGGAGGAGGAGTTGATCCGCAAGATGCGTCAACGCAACCGAGAAGGTGTGCGTGACAACAGAAGCAATGGAGGAGCTGGTTACCCAGGGAATGGCCAGAACAGTTCGCGCTTCACTACGGCCAAACCACGACAAGGTCGGGACATGCCTCGTAAGGCTTCCAAAGGTGATCAGTGTCGCTATTGTAAGAAGCTGGGACATTGGGAACGTGAGTGCCGGAAGAAGAAGCGGGATGAGGAAACCAACTTGGTCCAGGCGCAAGAAGATGGTGATGAAGAGCCAGCTCTGATGATGGCAAGTGTCACAAAGTTTCAGACTCAGACACATGTTGAAGAGACAGCAGAAAGGGCACATATTCAGTTGAATGAAGATCAAACCATAGCGCAGCTGGGAATACCATCGGACTACAAAGAAACCCGAGGCCTGTGGTACCTTGACACAGGCGCATCGAATCACATGACTGGAAACCCAGATGTGTTTTCAGAACTTGATCAAGGTGTTACCGGGAAAGTGAAGTTCGGCGACGGATCACTAGTTGATATTGCGGGACGTGGATCAATTATCTTCTCTGGCAGAAAAGGTATTCACCGTGTCTTAGTTGGTGTTTACTACATACCACGTCTTCGTAGCAATATTATTAGTCTCAGTCAACTTGATGAAATTGGCTGCAAAATTTTGATCAACAATGGTGTGCTACGAGTGCGTGATCCACAAGAGTGCCTGCTCATGAAGGTTTGCCGCACCCAAAACAGACTTTACACGGTCAGTCTCACAGTGGCACAGCCTGTTGCGTTTCTCTTTCGAGACAACAGCGACGCTTGGCGTTGGCATGACCGGCTCGGGCATTTAAGCTTTGAGTCACTTCAGAAACTTGGTCGCAAGAACATGGTCCGGGGTTTGCCACTGCTGGATGACGTTGATCAATTATGTGAAGCATGCCTTGTTGGGAAACAAAGGCGAACCTCATTTCCTCATGAGGCACTGGAACAAGCATCGGGACGGATTGACCTGGTGCATGGAGACCTCTGCGGACCTGTCCATCCACCTACAAATGGAGGGTGCATGTACTTTCTTCTCCTAGTTGATGATGCAACTAGATATATGTGGATAGAGTTGCTATCAGGAAAAGATGAGGCAGCAAGTGCTATCATGAAATTCCAAGCTGGTGTCGAAGTTGAGACTGGGCGAAAGCTACGTGCGCTTCGAGGGGTGGCGAGTTCACCTCGCTCACGTTTCAAGAGTATTGTGCAGGAAAGGGAGTTCAAAGACAACTTACAGCACCATACTCACCACAACAGAATGGCGTTGTGGAACATCAGAATCAGACGGTGATGGCAATGGCGAGGTGTCTTCTCAGGGCGAGAAAGATGCCAAGTACCTTCTGGGGGGAGGCAGTGAGAACTGCGGTCTTCATCCTCAACCGATCACCAACAAAAGCATTGCAAGGTGTGACTCCGTTTGAGGCATGGTTTGGAAAGAAACCAGCTGTAGACTTCATGCGCATGTTCGGGTGCATTGCGTATGTGAAGGTAACCCAGCCTCACACAAAAAAGCTAGATGATAGAAGTATGAGGATGGTGTTTATTGGATATGAAACCGGCACTAAAGGTTACCGTGTGTGTGATCCCGTTAGTGGCCGTGTTAAAGTTACACGCGATGTCATCTTTGATGAAGCAAAAGGATGGGAGTGGGATAAGTCCAATGAAGGTGATGCGCCAGAGACTTTCACCGTGGAATATACGGTGAACGTGGTACACCAAGGGCTTGATCCAGTAACAGAACCGGTTCCGATTTCCCCACACTCGCTAGGACAAGGAGTTCATCACAGTCCTGCACAAGAAAGAAGTCCAGCAGACAATGTTGAGTTTGTATCACCTCCAACAAATGCCTCAACTGATGAACCAAGGCGTTACCGAATGGTGACAGATTGTATCAACACTACTGAGCCAAAGGAGCTGAGTTATGAAGACTTGCTGCTGACAACCACTGAGGAACCGACAACTTATGATGAGGCAAAAGGTGAACCAGCATGGGAAGAAGCAATGAAAGAGGAAATGGAGGCCACCACCCAAAATGAGACCTGGTCTTTATGTGATCTTCCATCAGGAGACCGTCCCATTGGCTTGAAATGGGTGTATACACTCAAGAAAAATCCACTCGGAGAGGTGGTACGACATAAAGCTCGACTCGTGGCAAAAGGGTATGTTCAAAAACCAGGAATTGACTTTGATGAAGCTTTTGCACCCGTGGCAAGATTAGACTCCGTGAGAGTACTCTTGGCTATGGCGGCACATGAAGGGTGGATGGTGCATCATCTCGACGTGAAGTCGGCTTTCTTGAATAGAGACTTGTTGGAAGAAGTGTATGTTGTTCAACCCCCTGGTTTTGTAACTGCTGGACATGAGGGAAAAGTGTTGAAACTGCACAAAGATCTCTATGGGCTGCGTCAGGCACCCCGTGCATGGAACCGGAAACTCAATGATACATTGGTTAAACTCGGTTTTGCAGATGCACAGATGAGCATGGTGTCTACACAAAAGGAGCTAGAGAAGATACAGTTCTCCTCGGAGTGTATGTGGATGACTTAGTCGTGACAGGAGCCAATCCGAAGAAGATTGAAGAGCTCAAGAAAGACATGATGAGTACATTCAAAATGAGCGATCTTGGATGCTTGAGCTATTATTTGGGCATAGAAGTGAAACAATCAGGGAAGAGAATCACACTGTCACAGACAACCTACGTGGCAAACACTACAGCGATACGACGAACTTACGACGGTTGCGGTCGTCGTAATTAAGTCATAAACCATCGTAAGTTAGCTACTCACGACGGTATTTCTTTACTTATGACGGTATAGAGCCAAGGTAATTACTACGTCGTAAATAACCTAACTTACGACGGCTACCGTCGTAAATAAAGTAACTTACGACGGCATCACGCATCCGTCGTAAGTAACGGCCCACGCCACGTGGTGGCCCAAGGTACGTTACTTACGACGGTTCTAGTGACCGTCGTAAGTAGCAGAAGCTAACTTACGACGGTTTTGCTGACCGTCGTAAGTAGCAGAGGCTAACTTACGATGGGTTCTGGGCAGTAGCCGTCGTAAGTTATATTTGTAATTTTTTTAAAAAAATAGAAACACACTAACCTGGCTCGATGGCCAGCTCACAGAACAAACAGTTATAAAACAGGAGTAAACAGTCATAATACAGTTCATATGCATCACACACAACAGAAATTACAAACGAGCTACACACTACCCCCTCGACTACCTCCGGAGCCGAAGATATCATCTCCACGCGTCTCTCTTGGAACCGGTAGCTGTGGCGATGGAGTAGAGGCCTCCATCGCCGAACCCTACAAAACACATGAGTAGTTACGACGGTTTGGATTCAGATATCAATGTCTTTCTCTTTTTTCTCACTCTCTTCCTCTCTCTGTACTATTCATCCTCTCTTTATGTCATTCTCACTCACACCCTCTCTCGCACTCTCTCTCTCCCTCTATTGCAACACTCCATCTCTCCATCTCACTCTCACTCTCTCTCGCACTCCCTCTCTCCCTTCTGTACCACTCTACATCTCCCTCTCTCCTTATGTTAGATGAAAAATACAATATTAAAGAGTTTATTACCTGTACCAGAGGCACCTGGGCTGCGGGCTCCTATGACGGGGTCACCTGTGGCGGCTGCCACGCAGGAATCGCGATTTGTTGGCCGTTCTGTCGAGCTAAGGACTATAATTGGAAAATATTAGAACATATGTATTACTGAAATGTTATGAAAGTAAACTACAGTAATTGAAATTACTTACCTCCACCGCTGCCTGCATCTGGGCCATGTAGTTAGCTTGGTACTCCTGGATGGACCTCGTCCTGTCGAGCTCCTCCTGGGTCCGCATCAGCCTCTCCTGCATGGCATGGAACTCCATGTCCCTCTGCGAGAGACGACCACTCGACGGCCCAACCGACGAAGTCTGCGTCGATGAAGTGCCTCTCGCAGGTCGCGCCGACCTCGAGTCGACAACTCCATCGAAAATGGCAAACCTACAAAGGAAAGAAAAATAATAAGTAAAATAAGGAAGAGTGGAAAACCTAAATCAAAGAAACCAACTCATCGGCCATGGGCCTTCCCGCCGCCGCTTGCATACACGGCTTGAGGGTCGATTGGCGCGTTTTCCCAATCGTACCCTTCACCGTGTATTTTGATGATTTCCTACCCGTACTTTTCCTAAAAAACGTAGAAATGGTGTTAGTGTGTCAATAATAATATTAGTCATAATTAAATTGAATAATTCTGAAAACTTACCAATCGATCGGTCGCAACCTGACTGCACTGCCCCGGCTGCGAAAGGTCACTTCCCCTGTGACCTCTCTTCCAAACCTGGATCGCGCTAGGCTCCTGGCCGGTCTCACGCTCCTGTAGATGCGTGTTAGTAGGATAAATATGTTATAAACACATAAATGAACTTATAATACACTTACCATGCGTTTAGCCAAACGCAAATGACCATCGGCGCCATAGGTGTGCTTCCCGTCGGACCCTCTGCATCCTCGAGCCCTCATGGACTTAGCTTTGAAGTCATCGCTAGCCCAATACCGACAGAGAGCTCGGTATGCGTCGGGTTGACCTTCTAACCAGAAAATACTAACTTGCACATATTTAGTATATCATTAACTGTTAACATAAGTAACTATTGAGTTTTTTTAACAATTAGAACTTACCTCTGCGTATTGATCCTCTGTCAAGTACGTGTCGGAGTCCCTTCTAAAGGGACCCCGTTCCTGCTGCTGCTGATGCCGTTTCTGGTAGTCGTTAACGGCCTATGCGGGCGTACGACAACGCCTGTGTCACGAGCTTCCAAGCGTTTGTGTGGAACACGAGTGTCGCGTGCTCCATCATGCTCTCGCTCGTTTCCTCTAACTGGTACCTCAACTTTAAGAAAGCAAACATTTAATCAATATGCATTAACAATTTAAATGAGTTGAAGAATGTAAATATTTAAACTTACCATAAAATCGTTCCACACGGCCCCCTAAAGAGTGTCGTGCACCTCGTGCGAGACATGAGCGTAGTCGTCCCACGATAAAGCAGGGACACCATCGATGACACCGGAATAGTGCAAACGCACTAAAGCCCCGATGACACCGTTAACCTGCCTGTAGTGTCCCTGGCCCGTGAACGAACAGTCGTACCAAGATCTGCAAAATTTGTTATCTCAGTAAGTATCTGTAGACATCATGAAATATGTACCAAGTATATGATTTTTTTACCTATATCCAACTGGACGAATAGTGACCCTCTCACGAGGATCAGGAGGAGGAGCCGTAAAGTGGGTCCTCCTCGTCCGTCGCCTCTGCATGGGCACCACGTCCTGTGACCCGGAAGGCTGGTCACCACTAGAGCCCGAAGGCTCCACGCTCGCCGGCTCCGAAGGTAGGGTAGCCGGCTCTGAGGGCTGGCTAGCCTGTGACGGCGCCCTAACCTCTGACTCTGAATCTAACGACTGTGAGTCAGACTACAAAATTAAAGGATTGATAAGAATAAATTATTTATAAGTGTAATTTAAAATAACGTGATTGACAACTGAAATTTACCTCTGTGCACTGTAAGGCTAGAGCTCGGTCCGCAAAGTCTGGTAGGTGTCTCATCAACTGAGAGCATCTGCTCGCACCTGACGAGCTACCTGAGAAGAGGTCCCGTGACTGACTGAGGAACCCTCGTGCCCCCTTCTTCCTGCTCCCCTTCGATGACGACATCTTGTTGCAAGGAATAATTGATGAATATTCCCGCTCTCCTTTGATGACGACAAAATTCATGTTAAGTTAGTGAAGAAAACGTTACATCATTAATTTCAAAATTCATCAACGTCATGATCATGTACCCTACTCCTTAAACTAGACCATCATCTTCTTTCGTGAGCGTCTGAACTGGATTTTTTTCCATTTACGCACATCAGAAGTCTCGACATCTTGAGTGTCTCCAACTAAGTCATCGAGTCCTACACCAGGCTCGATGATAAACGAGTCTGGCGACTCTTCTTCTTGGTAAACCTCATCAACCTCATCAGTATCATGGTAACCATCATCTCCTGGAGTGTATAACCGCTCACTAGGATTAACTATATGTACAACCCACCAAGCTTTGAGTTTTTTGCATGGATAAGATAGATAATACACTGGCTCCACTTGGTGTGCAAGAATAAATGAATCGTATCCTCGTAGCCGTTCATTATGTTTGATTTCTACCATGCCAAATTGGTTTAGTCGAGTTCCATGATTGATATCGAACCAATCACAGTCAAAGTATACTGCTCGAAGATCCTTATTCCCGGCAAAAGCAAATTCAAGGATTTTATTAATGATTCCATAATAATTAGTTTCGCGTCCTTGAGAGTCGACTGCCCTCGTCACAACTCCGGTATTAGATGTTGCCGCGAGAGGACAAAGAGATTCAAATTGAGTTGTACGGAATCAGTAGCCATTGACGTCATATCGACCGTAGCTCCTAACTTTAATCAATCTATAGGATAGTTGTCGCAAGTCTTCATGGACGTCGGCATCTCTCATGCACTATTATAAGAAAACTTTGTAAATACTCGTAAGTTATAAGAATACTTTGTAAATATTTCTAAGTTAACGAGAAAATGTTACATGATCTCGAAACCCGGATAGGAAATTAGGTCCTCCGTTTATTCCTTCCCGTCGCATCACTTCTACTTGTTTGCTCGTAGGTTGATGCCTATGTGTCCAATTTTTCTTGTGGAATTCACTGTACGAAAAGAAAACTTTTTAGGCCCTGTTTGGCACAGCTTATGAACCAGTTTTTTAATAAAAATAAGCTGTGGGTGTACCAAACAGTTAGCTTCTCCAGCAGCTTATTAGTTCAGCTGATTCTCAGAATAAACTAAAAGCAGGATATAAGTTTAAGCTATTGTTCACCAGCTTTTCACACAAGCTGTTTTTTTAACAAGTTTAAGTGGTGCCAAACAGGACCTTAGAATAGATGTGTTACAAAATACGCCGATTAGTATGCATGTAAGACAAACACTTACTCGAAATATTTGTCCATCTCATCTATATTCGTGTACATGTAAAGGAAAGAAGCACTCCTTTCTTCTGCGGTAGAGTTGTAGGAAGTGGAACTACCAACAGTAGTGCCTCTTGTTGCAAAAATAGAGAGATCGCTACAAGGAGGTTGCTCATCCACATTGTACCACATTGCCGAAGTGTTGACATTGTTTTCCTCTGCAAAGTAAACACTTGAAAAGTATCCTACTTCTTTAAGAGTAAATGCTTTAGCGATGCATCCTTCTACCTTTGCCCTGTTACGAACCATTGGTTTCAGATATCTTAGTGCTCTTTCAATATGATACATCCACCTATATTGCACGAGACCTCCAACTTTAGCTTCAAATGGAAGATGGATGAGGAGATGTTGCATTGGATTGAAGAACCCTGGAGGAAAATTTTTTTCCATCTTACATAATAGTACCGGTATCTTCTTCTCCAATTTACCCATCATCTCTATCGTGATTTCTTTTGCATAGAGTTGTCTATAGAAGTAACTAAGCTCGGCTAGCACCTTCCACACCGCATCATCAAAATAGCCCCGAAACATAATAGGTAGAAGTTTTTCCATAATTATGTGATAATCATGACTCTTCAACCCTGTCAGCTTTCCCGTTTTGATATTCACGACTCGTTTCAGACTAGTTGCATAATCATGTGGGAATTTCAAATTTTTCAACCATTTGAGTACTTCTTTCTTTTCTTTAGGTCGAAGACAGAAAGAAGCAAGTGGTTTAGCACCACTTTCAGAGAGCTCAAGAGTTGGACGGTTACAAAGCTCTGTCAGGTCCTTTCGAGCCTTTATATTATCTTTCGTTTTGCCCGTCATGTCTATGCATGTGCTTATAATACATTCAGCCATATTACGCTCTTGATGCATTACATCAACGTTATGCATTAGTATCAACGACTTCACATATGGTAGCTCCCATAGTCCACATATATGAGTCCAATTGTGATCCTCTCCGTAACGGATAAAATATCCAGGACGTTCTTTATCTGGCACCAGTTTGTCCAGCATATCAGATATTTCAGATCCGTTTAGACGTTTCGGTGGTCCTTTAGTGACAACGGTATTTTTTAAAGACATTCCTCTATTGCCTAAACATGTGATTCGGAGGCAGCCAACGTCTGTGAAAATCGAAGTAGCATATCTTTCCTCCATGAGTAAGTCGAAAACAGTCTGTGTCAGAAGCATATATTGGACAAGTCAAACGACCGTGAGTGCTCCATCTAGAAAACATACCACATGCCAGAAAATCATGGACGGACCACAAATAAGCATCTCGAAGGTTGAATTTCTGCTTTTTGTAACAGTCGTACGCTTCAACTCCTGTCCTCAACATTTTCAATTCTTCGATCAGCGGTTTCAACATCACATTGAGACGTGGCCCACGATGATCCGCCCCAGGTATAATGAGGGTAAGGAACATGAACTCGTACTTCATGCAAAGAGCTGGTGGTAGGTTGTACGGAATGACAAAGACAGGCCAACAGGAGTATGGTGTGGCGTGTTTACTGAACGGCGAGAATCCATCTGTCGCCAACCCGATGCGAACATTTCTCGCATCACGACTGAGGTCTGGATCGAACCGGTCAAGCGTCTTCCATGCCTCACCGTCGGCCGGATGTATCATGACTGCATTGTTCTCACGTACACCTTCCTTGTGCCATCTCATGTGTCTGGCCGTTCTTTTTGATAGAAACAACCGCTTCAACCGAGGTGTCACGGGTAAGTAACGAAGTTGCTTACGTGCGACTTCTGTCATCACATTATCACCATCGTTATTAACAACTTCGATAAACCTTGATTCACCATATTTTAAGCATTTCTTCTCTTTTGCATGCTCTTTCTAGAAAAGTATGCAATTATCTGGACACACATCAATCTTCTCATATTTCATACCAAGACCGGAAAGCAATTTCTTTGCCTAATACATATCTTTAGGTACTTTATGAGGCTGTGGAAGGATGTCGCTGATCAATTTGATGAGGTCGTTGTAGCAGTTATTAGAAAAGAAGTACTTAGACTTAATTGCCATAAGTCTAGTCATGAAAGTGAGGAGGGTCACTTCAGTGTGTTCATGCAGCGGCTCTTCTGAAGCTTTGAGAAGCTTGAAGAACGCTTCAACCTCCGTTTTAGGAGGATCCTCCGTAAACTCTGGTTGTATAGCTTCAAGCATCTCATCCATCCTATCAACCCTCGTGTTATCATCATTTTCCTCTTCCACTTCTTGTATAGTTTCAGAAGTTGTCTCGCCGTGGAAGGTCCACACCTCATAATGTGGCATGTAACCGTTTCGACACAAATGTATCGAGACCGTCATTTTGTCCAAAAACTTGGTGTTCCGACATTTCGTACATTGGCACCGCACCTTATCGATCATTGACAATGAAAAAGCTCGATCTACAAAAGCATCTGTCTCGGCGAACCACTCATCCGAGTGACCACCAGAACTGTTCTTCCAACCGGTATACATCCAACTAGGTCCTCACCCATGTTTGAATCTGAAGTTTAATGTCAAGGAAATTATAGTTACTTTATAATTTATTTATGTCACGACCCTACATCTATTGGAAAGGATAGGTCCTAAACCCACCCAAGAGTGACCAAGCGGAGCGTGCTCATGACGAGACGCGTGGTCTGGATCCGAACGAAATTTCGGCAGCATAACCCCGCTGTTCTCCACTACACGCCCGAAAATGGTGCAGCAGAGAACAACAGGGTTATGCCGTCGAAATCTCGTCTAGATCTAAACTCGCGTCTCATCACAAGCCACGCCCCCTCGGTCACTCCCAGGCTGTCCAAAAGGGACAATTCCGAACCTACACGCCTCACATGCGTAACACATGTGAGATGGGCCGGTTCGAAACGGGTGACGCATGTTGTATAGGTTTACGTCAATCTTTCATTTTTGAGTCATTTAAAAGAGAGAGAGAGAGAGGAAAGAACGAGAGAGAAGGAAAGAACGAGAGAGAGACAAAGAAGTGAGTCAGCCGTCCTAAGTTATGCCCCGCTGGGGCCTGCCATTATCTTACGACGCCTTTAGGATTAGCCGGCGTACGTTATGCCCCGTCGTAAGTGGGTCAAAGATGAAACCGCCCCGTCGGGGCCCGCCATCCACGCGCGGGAGCTTGCCGTCCTCCGTGCCTGTCTCGACTAATACATTACCACTAAATGGGCCGTGACAGACCCTAAATGGGTCGTGTTAGGCCGGACCGGGCCGAAACCCATTTATTTACATATAGTAACTAATCACACAATCAATCAAAGTATTAATTAAACAATAATCAATTACAATACTAATTAAACAATTAATCAACTAAGATCAAATTAAACATGTAATCAACTAGTTCAACCATTTAAACAACTAATTATTCTATTAATCAAATAACCAACAATTCAACAAAAAATCAACAAATAAATTAACAACTAATCAGCAATAAAACAACTAATTACTCAACAAAGGGAAAGCTACCATAATTCAACAAGAAAACAACTAATTACTAGCTAATTCAACTAATGATTCTTTCTCTCTGTCTCTTTCTCCACATACACACGGTGTCAGGTCACACATACACACGGTGTCGGGTCACACATACACACATACACAAGGTGTCGGGTCACGGTGCCCACGGCGTCGGGAGGCGGCACAGCGAGCAGGGGCTGGGCGGCGCGGCGAGCAGGAGCTTGGAGCATGGCAAGCAGGGGCTCCAGGCGGCGCGGCGAGCAGGGGTCGGGCGAGGCGGGGCGGGGCTTGAAGCGGGGTCGGGCGGCGCGGCTGGGCGGCGCAGCAGGGCGGGGCTCGGGGCGGGGCACGGCGAGCGGCGGTGGCCAAGGCGCGGCCGGGGCTCGGCGCGAGCAGGGGCGGCCAGGCAGGGCTTGGGGTGGGACGGCGGCGGCTGCGGCGGGGCGGGGCGCGGGACAGCGGTGCGCTCGCGGTGGGGCGGGGCGCGGGATGGTGGTGCACGGTGGCAGGGCGGGGCGTGGCGGCGGAGGTGGCGCGGCTCGGCGAGGGCGAGGCGGAGCGGTGCGGTGGTAGTCGGCGGGTCGCGCGCGTGAGTGGGTCGCGCGCGCGGCCCGTGAATGGTAGGGTTATGTTCTTTATTTACGACGGCTTTTTTACTTATGATGGTTTAGCTTTTAGCTGTCGTAAAGGGTACTTAAATTCTGTCGGTCCTTTTATTAACGATGGCTGAGAGCCAGCGACCGTCGTAAGTTAGTAAACTTACGACGGCTACCACGCGCCGTCGTAAGTACGTTAATTTACGACAGCTGACCCACGTAAATAAATTCAGCCGTCATAAAATGTTGATTTTCCTGTAGTGAGGTGTCGCGGCTGCGACTGGCGGCCGGCGGTTGAGGCGGCGGCGGCAGGCGGCGATGGAGGTGGCGGCGGAGGTCAGCTCGGGGCAGGGCTGAGAGTCTGGCTCGGGCTCGAGCTGAGCAGCCAAAGTGCCCACGACGGTCGGATCTAATCCGACGATCCATGCGTTCTATGAGGGTCATGAAAAACGACCCTCAACCCTAATGCACTCATTTCATCCCCCTCCCTCTCTCCTCTCCAGAGCACAGGAGGCGGCGGCGCAAGGAATCGGCAGCGTGAGGCATCGGCGGCGCCTTGCAGCGATGGCGGCGGGCGGAGGCGGCGCCGGCATCGGCGACGCTCGGCCAGGCGAGGCGAGCCGCCCTGGTATCCCCCCGCCACCGACTGGACGCCTAGGCGTCGGTACGCTGTCGGCGACGGCGGGGGCTGGTGGCAGCGGGGCCGGGGGTATAGCAAAAACAATGTGCTTAAACAACTAATCAATCAATTAACTAAATTAAATAACTAAAATCTGAAACAATTACTAATTTAAACCAAATAATTAACAATTAAACTAATTATCTACTAAATACATACAAATTGATTAAGTATTTAAAATTTTATCTAATCTAACTAACAACTAATTACAAAAACTAAAAAATTACTTGATTCGGTCTGGCGACGGTGGCGATGGCTGCGGCGACGGAGGCGGCGGCGGTCCGCGGGAAGCAGGGGGTGGGGGCCGCGGCCGGCAGCGGCGAGGTTGGGGCCGGAGGCAGCGAGGCGGCGCCGTGCGGCTCAGGGCGGGGCCGGGGCGGCCCGGGGCGGCTCGGGGCGGCGCCGGGCGGCGGCTCAGGGCGGCGCCGGGCGGCGGCTCGGCGGCGGGGCGGTGGCGGCTCGGACGACGCGGCGTAGGAAGACGGCGGCGGCGGTGCGGGCTCGGGCTTGGGCTAAATTAGCCCGAGCCCGGGCCGGGGCGGCGGTTAAAGCCATCCACTTACGACAGTCGCGTAACTTACGACGGCTTAGGTTACGGCCGTCGTAAGTTACACTTAGTTTACGACGGTGGTGTAATTTACGACGGCATAGGGTTCCGGCCGTCGTAAGTTACGGTTGTCTTACGATGGTCCAGTTACTTACGACAGCCAAGGGCCCGTAGCCGTCGTAAGTTAGTTTACTTATGACAGCCGGAAGCGACCGTTGTAAGTTAATTTACTTACGACGGCTAGCCGTCGTAAATAACGTGGGCCGTCGTAAGGTGTGACGTTTCCTGTAGTGAAAGCTACTGGAGAAAACAGGTATGTTTGGGTGTAACCTGGCACATGCACCAATGGAGAATCGTCTCAAGCTAAGTAAGGAAAGTCAAAACCCTTCTGTTGATGCTACTTACTATCAGAGTGTAGTAGGAAGTTTGAGATATCTTGTGCACGCACGTCCAGACATCAGGTATGCAGTCGGGTACGTGAGCCGATTCATGGAACATCCGACGACAGAACATCTGGCTACTGTCAAACATATACTGCGTTATGTCGCAGGTACAGTGAACTTTGGCCTGTGCTACGCAAAGGGGGAAGGAGAGCTTGAACTCAACGGGTATAGTGATGCGGATATGGCTGGTGATATCGACGATTGTAAAAGTACCACCGGAGTTCTTTTCTGCTTGGGGAAGGCACTGGTTACATGGCTATCTCAGAAACAATGGGTGGTGGCATTATCTTCTTGTGAAGCTGAGTATATAGCAGCTTCGACAGCAGCATGCCAAGGAGTTTGGCTTGGAAACTTAGTCGGAAGTCTCTACGGGAGATCAACGAAACCAGCCACTATTCACGTTGATAACCAATCAGCAATACAGTTGTGCAAGAATCCTGTTTTCCACGGTCGAAGCAAGCACATCAAAACTCACATTCACTTCATCAGAGAGTGCATTGAGGAAGGTGGAATTGTGGTCAATAAAATACACACAGATGATCAACTCAGTGATATACTCACCAAAACACTTGACCGAGTCAAGTTTCAGTTGCTCCGGGAGAAGATTGGGGTTGGTGAGCTGGTAAGTAACTAGATTAGGGGGAGAATTGTTGAATAATCTAGTTTAAAATTCGCATGAGTCTGTTATGTAGGTGCATGAGCGTCGGGTGTGTTAACCCATTCCTCGCTGTGACATTGGAACGTGTTGAAAACGTGTGTGTGTGTGTGAGATCATCAGCGCCTGAACTGATCTGAAGCCATCGCATGCACGACTGCATGTGCTGCATGCGGATGAGGCGGGAGAAGTCGTGCATATCAAGTCTGTGGTGCGGGACCTCAGCACGCAATGCATGGTCGGAATGGCCGGATCACGGAGAAGTTTGTTTGTACTTAAACTCGGTGGCAAGTGAATAAACGTGGTTGTTGCGCTGCCAGAAAAACTGAACCCCTCCGAGAACACACGATCTCCAGTGATTGTTCGTGAGAGATCAAGCACTAGATCTCAAGGCCAACAGCAGAAGCAAAGTTTTATTACATAAACAAGTTTATGAACATTTTTACAACAAAATATGTTCAGTCTACACTCACGGGCGTAGACTACGCACCGAGTTCACGTTCAGCCCGTGAACGTGTCCCCGCTACCACACACGCACACTAACACGGCGGCGTGCACGACTCCCACTCGACGGGGTTTCCCTCTTGGGGTTCTGTCTCCTCCTCGGGAGTCCCTTCCTCATAACACCCTACAAAAGCTTCAAACACAAGCGGTGAGCACGATGGCTCAGCAAGTCTGACCTATCTCACTTATACATGAAACTTCTACATGAGGGATTACAGGGTACACGAGACAAATAAGTTGCAAAGGACTCGCCTAATTATTTGAACCTTACTTTCAAGTTTTAGCAGCAAGTTATGGAGAACCTCACGCTAAGGCACATAAGAGAGCCGCAATCAAACAAGAAACACATTTCTCTTATGTACTTTGCCCAAGGTTAAAAAGAACTTTAATTAGCTCTAAACTATAGAACTTCATTAGCAATCAAGGTCCATCATTCAAATCAGCAAACTTTTAGCATGTATCTAGCATGTTGTTTCTACGTCACGGTACAGTGAACAAGTGGTACTCACTGACCGCGAGGGACGGTGATTATAATCGATTTACACCTGCAGAGTTACCCGAATAACCCGTCACGTACGCCCGTACTCGATGTTGCCTACAGCAACCATCACGGACGTCGTACGCGACCACCTTTCACCCATCAGCCAAATGTTGAGCTGGTCCAATCGTCCCGAGCAAGAGGTCTCTGCGTGCGCATCTGCAGTGCCGCCAGCCGATTTACACCTCAAGCTCTCAACCTACCCTCTAAACGACCATCTATGCCTCAACACTCATCTACCCAAGTTACATCGGTTTCCCGGTTCCCATATATCCTTGGTGAAACGGCCGGCAACCCCGAGCTCCACAGTGAACCGAGACCGTTTTCCATGATGGCCCGAAGAACTGCCATCTCCGAGCCAATTCTCCATGATATCCTTGGTTTTTCTTCGAGGAGAGGCACTAGGGGATGTACTAGCTACTTGCAAACGAGCTCGCCCTTTGGTGGTACATGTGAACCGAATTTGGCCCACAACCGAGCTCGAGTGTTTTGTGCTAGAGTTTAGAAACTTGAAAAATTCCAGCTATACGGTGGATCATTTGCTAAACGGAGAGAAGCTACATGACCTAGAGAAGCTAACTCACCTTTCTTGTATAGGAAAGCAGAAGCGAAAGTGGTCGTGGCGTCCTGTCCACGGTGAACCGAAATGATCGTCGCCGCAACCCTTGGTAACTCGTCGGTGTTCTTGGAACTGTAATCACCTGGAGCTACCAAACTTTGGTACGGCGAGGGAAATAGCTAGAGCATGCATGGACGCCTATGATTGCGGTGTGGAACTCGAGCACTCGATGCTCAACCGACTGTGGTGAGGGAAAACACCGAGAGCACAGCCGGTGGCTGTGTTCTTCGCGGGAGCGGAGCAGAGAGCGAAGGAACGCGGGATATTAGTGAAGAAAATCGCCTTTTGCAGGTCATGGACTGATAAGGGTCGTTCGCACGTCGAACAGCTGGAGCTGGCACCGATTTCTCATCGGAAACCGGTCTGCCGGCGCGCTGGCGCTCACCCATGCGAAGGAAACTCGAGCAGAGGCGGTTCTTCGGTTTAGAGTGACTGACAGGGGGGTCCCCCTTCACATTTTTAACCTCCAAACTTCAATTTTCCTACTGCTCTAAACAGTAGAGACACTAATAACCTTGGTGATTTGATCAAATTTCCAAATGGCTACTGGACTTTGAATAATTCAAAGTGGAATTTGATTTTATCAAATTTTCAGCAAAGGTTTAGTTGAAATTCAAATTTGATTTGAATTTAGCCAAAATAGCTCATGTCAAGATTAACTCCAAATGGATTGAAAATTGGTGGGTGAGCTCACAAAAATGTGCTGAGTGTGAATATGAATCCCACTTTTGAGTTAATGGGGTGAAAGGAGTTTGAATTTGAATTTGAGTTCAAACTAACCTCTTTCTAATTATACCCAAAAATACCTCAAAAAGGTTTTGGATTTGGGTGAAATTTGGCATGACCATTCCTAGCAAGGTGTAGGAGTTTTTCATATGCTCAGCCCCTATATGATGCATGTGGGAAATACCACTTTTGCATTTTGTGAGTTTATCCACTAATGACCATATTGATTGTGTTTACTTGCTCTTCAAATGTGTTCATAAGCTTTCCTCAAATGAGGTGTGTGTGGTGTGATGAAAACTTTTATTATGTGCAAAAACTTAGGCCCTTACATTCCTCCCCCCTTAAAAGAAGCTTGTCCCGAGATTATAAGGTGAAAATGAGAGAGAGGACGGTGGAAAATTACCGTATGTGCGACGTGAAAAAGTCGGGGTAGTTAGCGCTAAGAAAATCTTCGCTCTCCCATGTCGCTTTATCTATGGAGTGATTACTCCATAGAACTTTGTAGAACCACAACGTAAGGTTGTGTGTGGTTCGGGCCTTTTCATCAATTATCTGAACTGGTTCCTCCCGATACGTGAGATCCGGTTTTAGTTCTTCAATATCTCCCAGCTGAATGGTAGTTGATAGCTTAAGACACTTCCTCAGCTCAGAAATGTGAAAGACGTTGTGCACACCGGAAAGTATCGCCGGTAATTCCAGATGGCATGCAACTGATCCACATATTTCCACAATCTGAAATGGATCGATGAATCGGGGTGCCAACTTTCCTCTCACCCCGAATCTATTAAGCCCTTCATTGGAGACACATGTAGATACACGTGATCCCCGACTTCGAATTGTAAAGGACGTCTTCTCCGGTCCAAATACTGTTTTTGTCGGGATTGGGTTGCTTTTACGTTCGTTTGAATCAGCCGAACCTTTTCCTCCGCATTGTTGACAAGATCAATCCCGAAGGTGACCCTTTCGCCAGACTCACACCAATTCAGCGGTGTGCGGCATTTTCTTCCGTATAGTGCCTCATAGGGCACCATCTTGATGCTGGCTTGGTACCCATTATTGTATGAGAACTCGGCCAATGGTAAGTGATCATCCCAATTCTTACCGTG
This sequence comes from Neostapfia colusana, assembly GCA_030760725.1. Lineage (NCBI taxonomy): Eukaryota > Viridiplantae > Streptophyta > Magnoliopsida > Poales > Poaceae > Neostapfia > Neostapfia colusana. Next base: position 1,769,350 of record JASWHV010000019.1, on the reverse strand, counting down.
GTTGATAGCACAAGCTCGTAGCATATCCTCTAGAATCTGATTTACCCGCTCGGTTTGCCCATCCGTCTGCGGGTGGTATGCTGAACTACGGATCAGTTTCGTCCCCAAAGAAGCATGTAGCTGCTCCCAAAAATGAGACACAAATAAAGTGCCCCGATCCGATATGATGGTGCGTGGTACGCCGTACAAGCATAGGATCTGTGAGATGTACAATTCAGCATACTTCTTGGCGTTGTAGTTGGTGTTGACTAGGATAAAATGGGCAACTTTGGTGAGCCGATCGATGATCACACACACGGAATCATGCTTCTGAAATGTGGTGGGTAAACCGACGATGAAGTCCATGCTCATATCTTCCCACTTCTAGGCAGGAACGCCCAGTGGTTGTAGCAGTCCCGGTTTTCTCATGTGGTCTGCCTTTACCCTTCGACATGTATCACATTCGGACACGTATTTTGCGATCTCCCGCTTCATTCATGTCCACCAAAACTTGTTTCTGAGTTCTTGATACATTTTCTTGCTGCCGGGGTGAATATAAAACTTTAACAAGTGAGCCTCATCAAAGATTTTCTTCCGTAACTCCGGGTTATGGGCTACGACAATCCGGTCCTTGAACCATAGGACGCCGTCTCCGTATTTCTGGAAACATTTCAGCTCCCCACTGTATACACATCTCCGCAAATGCGACATGCCCTTGTCATGTTTTTGAGCTGCCGCTATCTCTTCATGGAGAGTGGGGATCAAAGCTAAGTTGTAGAGAGCTCCATGTGGAATCACATGTAATGGTGGCTCGCTCTTTTCCAACTGTGTGATGGTCAGATTGTTGACGTGTGACTTGCGACTCAGCGCATCCGCCACTACGTTTTCCTTGCCGGGGTGATAATGGATCTCTATTTCGTAATACTTTATCAACTCTAACCATCTTCGCTGCCTCATGTTCAGCTCTTTCTGAGTGAATATGTACTTGAGGCTTTTGTGGTCGGTATATAAATGCACGAGGTTACTGAGTAGGTAATGCCTCCACATTTTGAGTGCGAGTACCACGGCAGCGAGCTCTAAGTCATGAGTTGGATAATTCTGCTCATGGTTTCTGAGCTGCCGTGATCCATACGTGACCACTCTTCGGTCTTGCATCAGCACACATCCGAGCCCAATGCCGGATGCATCACAGTACACATCGAACGGTTTTGTTGTGTCTGGCTGTGCCAAAACCAGTGCTGATGTTAGGTGCTTCACTAATGCCTTGAACGCTGCTTCACATGCTGGACTCCAAACATATTTGGTAGCCTTCTTCAGCAGCTCAGTCATAGGCTTTGCAATCTTTGAGAAGTTCGGAATGAACCTCCGATAATATCCCGCGAGTCCGAGGAAACTCCGTACCTCGTGAACAGTTCTCGGGGACTTCCAATTCAGCATTTGTGTGATCTTACTCGGGTCTACAGCGATGCCCTCTGCTGAGATAATATGCCCGAGACAAGGCACTTGCGATATCCAGAATTCACACTTGCTGAATTTCGCGTATAGATTGACTTTGTCCTCACTAGGAGAAAGGATAGACGGGAGTGTCTTGATTGTAAGGTGATCCCCGGGGAGTGTGTTGTGACACAACATAAGCTTGTGGTAGTTGACTTTCGCTTCCATACATGTTCTTTGCGGGACAAAGGTGTCAAAATCACAAGAACAAAGTGGTGGAAGTCAAGTGAATCACAAGAATCCTTTAAAAATAGGGTGATCACAGAAGGACCCTGGGCAGAAAATGGAGATGCAGATAGTATGTGGGTGAAGATGGAAACTTGCATTAGGAAGGTAGCTAGTGAGGTGTTCGGTGTGACAAAAGGAAAGAAATTTGTAGATAAAGACACTTTGTGGTGGAATGAGGATGTACAAAAGGCCATTAAGGAGAAGAAGGAGTGTTACAAGAGTTGCCATAATGATAGAAGCGCAAGCAACATGCTTAAGTACAAAGAGGCTAAGAAGAATGCAAGGCGGGCTGTGAGTAAGGCAAGAGGACATACCTATGATAAGTTATATGAGAGACTAGAGACAAAAGAAGGTGAAAAGGACATATACAAGGTAGCAAAAACCGTGAGAGAAAGATGTGGGATTTCAATCAAGTTAAATGCATCAAGGATGAGACTGACCGCATTCTAGTTAAGAATGAAGAGATTAAGAATAGATGGCGTGATTACTTTAATGGGCTATTCAATGATGGGAATGGGAGCACTATGGTTGAGTTGGATGACACCTTTGATGACTCCAACAGGTGGTTCGTGCGGAGGATACAAGAGTTTGAGGTTAAGGAGGCCTTAAAAAGGATGAAAGGAGGAAAGGCCCTCGGCACTGACGATGTCCCTATTGAGGTGTGGAGATGCCTTGGGGACATGGCAATAGTATGGCTCACAAAGCTATTCAACCACATTTTTCAGTTAAACAAGATGCCTGAAGAATGGAGGAAAAGTATATTAGTACCCATCTTAAAAAATAAAGGAGATATTCAAAGTTGTACTAATTATCGAGGTATTAAGCTTATGAGTCATACTATGAAGCTTTGGGAGAGAGTGATTGAACACCTCCTGAGGAAAGTAACCAATATCACTAAAAACCAGTTTGGTTTTATGCCTGGGAGGTCTACAATGGAGGCGATTTTCTTGCTTCGTCAGCTTATGGAGAGATACAGGGACCAGAAGAAGGACTTGCATATGGTGTTCATCGACTTGGAGAAGGCGTACGACAAGATACCAAGGTAAGTCATGTGGTGGGCACTAGAGAAACATAAAGTGCCAACAAATTACATTACCCTGATCAAGGATATGTACAATAATGTTAGGACAAGTGTGCGCGTAAGTGATAGTGAGACTGATGCATTTCCTATCACGGTAGGACTACATCAAGGATCAACTTTGAGCCCATACATCTTTTCCTTGGTGATGGATGAGGTGTTGAAGGATATACAAGAGGATATCCCTTGGTGCATGCTCTTTGCTGATGGTGTAGTGCTGGTAGATGAAACTAGAGATGGTGTTGATAAGAAATTAGAGTTATGGAGACAAAACTTAGAGTCCAAGGGGTTTAGACTTAGTAGGACCAAAACCAAGTATATGAGGTGTGACTTTAGTGGTGTTGGTCGTGAAGAGGGAAATGTTAGTCTACAAGGACAAATAGTACATAGAATGGACTCTTTCTGATACTTAGGATCAATGTTACAAAGCAATTGCGATATTGATGAGGATGTTTGCCACAGGATCAAGGTAGGGTGGATGAAATGGCGACAAGCCTATGGAATCCAATGTGATAGGAAAGTCCCACAAAAGCTAAAAGGGAAGTTCTATAGGACGGTGATCAGACCCGCGATGCTCTATGGGGCGGAATGTTGGCCGACTAAACGGCAACATGTCCAACAAATGAGTGTCGCAGAGATGCGCATGCTACGGTGGATGTGCGGGCACACGATAAGAGACCGAATAAGGAATGAGGCGATTCATGATAGGGTAGGGGTGGCGCCGATTGAAGAGAAGTTAGTCCAACATCGACTAAGGTGGTTTGGACATATCCAACGGAGACCTCTAGAAGCACCAGTTAACAGTGGGATTTTAAGAGGTAGAGAAAATATTAGGAGGGGTAGAGGACGACCAAGGTTGACCTGGGAGGAGGCGGTAAAACGAGATTTGAGAGATTGGGATGTATCCAGAGACTTAGCTCATGATAGGACCGCATGGAAAGTAGCAATTCATGTGCCAGAATCCTAGTCTTGTTTTTTTCTTTTTTTACCTTTTTCTTTTTTCTTTTTTCTTTTTCCTTTTTTTCTTTTTTCCTTTTTTCTTTTTTCTTTTTTCTTTGTTCTTATATATCTTCCTCTCTTTTACTTCATTGATATTAGGTTTCATGTCTAGCCGACCCCAACATGCTTGGGATAAAGGCTTGGTTGTTGTTGGTGGTGGTGGTGGTGGTGATCCCGCAGCCATTGCAATACTATACGTAGATGCTTCGTGTGTTCTTCCTCCGACTTGGAATATACCAATATGTCGTCGATGAAGACCACGACAAACTTGTCTAGCTCCGGCATGAATACCGAAGTCATCAGGTACATGAAGTGCGCTAGAGCGTTGGTGAGGCCGAAGGACATGACCAGGTACTCATAAAGTCTGTACCTCATCGAGAAAGTCATCTTCAAAATATCCTCAGCCCGTATCTTAATCTGATGGTACCCGGATCTTAAGTCCATTTTGAAAAAGATCTTTGCTTCGACCAACTGATCAAACAACATGTCGATCCGTGGCAACGGGTACTTGTTCTTGATGGTTACGGCGTTTAGTGGACGATAGTCCACGTAATGCCGCAACGTCTCGTCTTTCTTCGTCACAAATAATGCCGAACAGCCCCATGGCGAGGAGCTCGGCCTAATAAAACCCTTCTCCAGCAGGTTCGTTAACTGCGTCTTCATTTCAGCCAATTCCTTGGGCGCCATCTTGTACGGCCTTCGGGATATTGGCATAGTTCTTGGTGCAAGTTCAATCTTGAACTCCACCTCTCGGTCGGGCGGCATCCTCGGTAAATCATCCGGGAACACGTCAGGGAACTCACGGACTACTGGAATGTATTCCAATATGATGGTGGTGGATTGATATACACTTGGAAGTTTTATTTCTGGACTGTCCATAAGTAAAGAGTGGGGCTCGTGCACTTCTGAATGCAAATGCACGACTCGGAGGACGGTGTCTAAAACAGCGCCTTGGCGGGTTAACCACGACATTCCTAAGATGACATCGACCTTCTGTCTCTCTAAAACTATGAGAGACGTAGGATATACTCTACCCTCCAAGCATAATGGCGCTTTTGGAACCATCATGCTTGCTGAAATTTTCCCACCCGGTGAACAAATCAAGTATGGACTTTTGGTGGGTAGTATTTGCAAGCTGTATTTAGCAATAAAAGATTGTCTAATAAAACTGTGTGTGGCGCCTGAATCAAATAATACTATGGCGGGATGCTGGTGGAGTTGTGTAACATCCTCAATTTCATATTCATGCATTGCATATAGAAAAACATTATAAAAGAAATAGAAATAGGAAAGAATCATAAAAATGGTGGGGTATGGGAGAAAGATAGCTGAAAAGTGCCAATTCCAATTCGCCGAGGAGCGCTGACGACACTTCCCGCGGCCCACTGGCCACGTGGCGTCTTCGGAGCTCATCCCTGCGGAGGGGGGTGAGGTCCGGCACTGCTGGCCACGTGGCAGGCTCGGAGCTCGCCTCAGGAGAAGGGGCGAGGTCCGACCCCGCTGGGCACGTGTTGCCTTCGGAGCTAGTCTCTACGGAAGGAGCGAGGCTCAGCCCCGCGGGACACGTGTCGACTACGGAGCTAGTCCCTGCGGAAGAACCGAGGCTCAACTCGCGGGACACATGTCGACTTCGGAACTCACCCCTGCGGAAGGGATGAGGTTCGGCCCCGCGGGACACGTGTCGCCTTCGGAGCTCGCCTCCTAGAGGTCCGACACCACTGGACACGTGTCACCCTCGGATCTCGCCTCCGAGAGGTCCGACACTGCTGACACGTGGCACCCTCGGAGCCCACCTCCGAGGAGAAGGGAGGTCCGGCACTGACACATGGCACCCTCAGAGCCCACCTCCGAGGAGAGGGGAGGTCCGGCACTGACACGTGGCGCACGCGGAGGCCACCTCTGAAGAGAGGGGAGGTCCCGCCCGCCAGACACGTGGCGCACGCGGAGCTTGCCTCTGAGGGAGAGGGAGGTCCCGCCTGCTAGACACGTGGCGCACCCGGAGCTCGCCTCTACGTAAAAGGGAGGCCCGGCCCCCGCTGGACACGTGGTGCCTCTGGAGCTCACCCTGCGGAGGTGACGAGATCCTTAAGCGGTTTTTCTCCTGTGCGCGCGGGAATACCCAGTACTGAGGAAACCGACACGATTTCCACGTTGATATCGCACCAAATCAATTGGAGATAAGTTGTTAAGATCCAAAACAAATTGGATAGGACTCTTATTTAAAATCCAATCGGAGTAGGACTCTTCTTTCACCCCTTATAAATAGAACCCAAAACCCCCTGGCCGTAAGCACATAACTATTTTCTATCTTCCCGAGTCGACGACTTGGAGGCCCTAGCTTCCAACTCGCCGAGTTACACACCCCTTCGCCAGAGTTCAGTGGCCGGTGAGCCACCAACGAGCTCCGTCGAGTTCACCGTCGCCGGAAAAGAGCCGACGATTATAAGAGAAGTGAGGTAGGTCTTCGTACCCATATTACGACCTCGTCGCGGTTTCCTTCGCATTTGTTTTTCTTCGAACAGAAGCCTTTTCATGTGGATAGATCACATGTTGATCGGTTTTTTACGGTGGAATTGATCTAGATCGAGTCAAGATCATTACCACGTCCACACATGATCCCTACACCCTTGTTCATCGCAAACCCCATGCAAAACCATTAAAACATGCAAGAACACGTACAAACTAAATTAATGAAACTTCACCATAGGATTAGCATGCACCTACACCATTGCATCTTAAGTAAAGTTTGTGCATGATGATTGATTGCTGTGAATCTTGTATGTGCGTGATCGTGAGCAGAAGGACAAGCTCAGGGAGCTACCAACGAAGGACTACAGCACAAAGACTTCGAGACACAAGAGCAACAAAAGCCACAGGAACAAGGCAAGTGCCCTTTGACCATATTGATCCCATGTTTTGGAAACTATTTTATTTGCGAAAATGTGTATGCTTGAGTCAAATTGATGGGGAACCCTTTTTATAGGAGTTTACTATCTTTGTTAACCACCCTTGTCGCCGGGAAAGTTGATGAGTCGGGTATGGTCGTTTTTGCTTTTTGCTTCGCTTAGCTTACGGGTTATGGGAAGCCGAGATAGAACATGTCTAGCTACTGCACTCATATGAATAATGTTAATGAACATGAATTGGGGGAGATCTAGGCAAGTTTGGTTCGTGGATGTGGTAGAATGAGATGGTGGTTTACTTGCCGTAGATATAAGGACCGGTTCATGCTAGTACATGCCAGGAAAACAGTGCCACCACAAGGCCAAATATGGGTGCGGCTTAGCTGACTAATTAGGTAAGTTGCTAGATTGTTATGGACCGTGGAAGGCGCAGATAATGGAGTCGAGAGAGGACTGCCCTGGGAACTGCATGGCACAAGAGGAAGCCCGTAGGTGGGAGAATGGTGATTCGAACCTGCTGGTGAAACCTTAGTGAGTCCATACATCTAGTAGCCCCTTTGTAAAGGCTATTTTGTGATCTCTTGACCATACACCGACGGTTGTGTACTGGTATAATGGAGGTTCTGCAGTCGCCGACGGGTGACGAAATCAGAAACTTGTGGGTAAAGTGGTGCCACCTCTTGAGAGTGTAAAACTATCATGATAGCCGTGATTACGGTCACAAGCGTCTGGCCAACTCACATGATTAGATGAGAAATTTGGGATGGTCATTGGTTTGGTTATGGTATGGTCATTGGAAATTGGTTTCGGGACTGTTGAGTCATGATAATGAGCTTTGGTTTCAGTTATGAGATGGATATGAATATGAGATGGTTATTATGAGCATGAGATGATGATGAGAAAGATTAATGGCTGGATGAGACGTGATAAGTGGTAAAATATGATGAAGGTATGTTACTGTTTTTAATTGGATATATGTTGGGATCAAATTCACTTAAAAATAGTTGCTGTTTTATCGTGTTTGTGAAATAAACTTTGCTTTCTGCAATGAGCCTTTTTATCCCTACCATGCTGTAAGCTACATGTCATACTTTTCCCGCACTTGCTGAGTACGACATGTACTCACCCTTGCATTATCATACAAACATCAGCAACATGAGAAGAGTACTTCGAAGATCATGTGGAGTACTAGGCGTGCGAACTACCGTCAACTTGCCTGTGGAGTTGAAGACGGAGCCGCTGCCGTGTTTAGTTTTGCTTCTGCTATCGTTTTGAGACTTCCGCTGCTAGAATAAGTTAGAGACTTCCGCTGCAAGAAAAAGTTAGAGATTGATGTAATAAAGTACTTAAACCCTATTATTCGTGGTTATATTCTGAATTCAGTTTGTGGATTACATGTGTATGTGTGATGAACATCCTGGGCACACATATGCATTAGTTGGGTTCCGTGTTTTACGGGACCGGGCGTCACAAGTTGGAACATACCCGCAAGGATTGGCTCTCCCTCCGGCACATCCTCTATGGGGAGTTGGTGGATGGTGCCGTGCTTAGGATTTGCCCGCCGCACATTAGTGGGGTTCTGGGGCTGATTCCTCCCCGGAAACTGTGGTGCCACTCCGCCGCCTTGCCTCTCAGGACAGTTGTTGGTGAAGTGTCCTGGGCGACCCATTTGAAGCATGTGGTTGCTGTATGGCCCGTGCTTGGGGGATGAAAGCCTGGCATGCGCTGCTGAGGTGCAAACGCACGCGGCATCGCCCGCTCCTGCTGTTGTTTCTGCGGAGGTGGTGCTGGTAGTGCTGGCCTGAATGCCGGTGGAGAATATGGCCGACTGCGGAAGGGCATCGGCCTCTGTGGTGGCTGCCAGCGCTGACCCGACGGTGAGCGATACACCATCTGGTATTTTTGAGAAGGACCACCTTCCTCTTCGATGCTCTGTGGCGCTCTTCGCTTCTTCTCCGACGCTGCTAACTCCTTGCCGAAGTCCTCCTGAACAATCGCAGCATCAATAATATCATTGAGGCTGCCGCGATTGAACATCGCCAGCTTGTCCTTCAGGAGCAGGTTAAGCCCCTAGTAAAAATGATCCCACCGCTTCTCATCGGTATCGGCGTGATAGGAAGCATAGAGTGCAAGATCATTAAACGCCCTGGAGTATTCCAGCGCGTTCCTGCTTCCTTGCTGCAGGCGAAGGAACTCCTGCGTCTTCCTCTTCATAAGACCCGGCGGTATGTGATAGGCTCTGAAGGCCGTCCGGAACTCCGCCTAGGTCATAACTCACTCGGTGGGTTGCGAGGCACAGTAGTTTGCCCACCAAGCGCTCGCGGATCCTTGAAGCTGCCGGACCGCGAATTGAGTCTTGCGCTGCTCACTCACTTGGAGGAGCCTGAACTTCATCTCCATCGTGCGGAGCCAGTTGTCCGCATCGAGGGGTTCATCCGCCCTTGAGAATACCGGGGGATGAGTAGCCAGAAAGTCGGAATAGGAGCTTTGTTGGCGCTCCTCGCGATCTTGATGCCTCTCTGGTCGAGACGTATTTACAATAAGAGTCTGCAGCAACTCCGTGTGTTGCTGATGAGAACCCGCCATCGCCGCAACGATGTCGGCCAATGTAACCGTTGGCGGTGGTGGTGGCGGTTGTTGCTGTTGTTGTTGCTGCTTTTGCTGTCTCGAGGAATCCTCGGGAGGCTGTTGGGAGGCATCTCCCCCCTGACTAGAACCCCCAACGTCTGGGTTGGCATGAGTACGAGTCATTCTGAAATTCAAAACAGCAGCGATCAGCACATAGCATACTTAAAATTCCATATGAAACAGTAGGTATTGAAGTGACACATGAATAACTTGCACAACATTCACATATATTGATAAAACATAAACTTTATACAAGATACATTATTGTCGGGTCTCCGAGAAGTCGTGCTCATGTCGTCACTACCTATACATATACTATTGTATATACAACATGTCACCGATTACAAAAGTTTTTCCTACACCACCCTCGCTACCCTACTTGGCAATGGTAACTCACTACTCGGAGTAAAACTCGACCTCCTGTGGGTCGTCCTTCTTCGCTACCTCTGCTGGTGGCTCTGGGTCCATGAACTCCTCTTCTGGTTCAGGTTTCCCCATCGCCGGGATACCCAAAACCACAGGTACGGCACCTACCATCGGTAGGCCCATTACCAGAGGTACGAGGTCCTGCAACGCATGCACCTCGTCCATGGCCTGGTTGTAGTCCTCTTCCCAGCCTTGCCCCTCCTCAATAGCGTCGTCTCTCTCTTGAGTGAGGACCTCATTTTGCTGGGTCAAGGCCTGCACGTGCTGTTGCAAAGCCGTGATGTCGACGCGGCTTTTCTTCTTTGCCTTCTTCAAACGATGCAACTGATTATGTTGTTCGTTGTCGCTTTGTCATCGGAAGGAGAACATTGCGGAGTGCGCTGTGAGCACTCTCAAAATGGTCTCCATGGCTGGTGCTCTCCTTGAACTTCACAGCAAGACAATCCGTATGAACAGCTTGGCTGTCCATCATGACTTTTCCTGCCCTCAACTGGAGGCTGAGGTTCGCCTCCGCGCGGTTGTACCTTGGGCAACCCGGATCTGTTGCCTCCACACGTGATTAGCTCGTCCCTCCACCGGAACGAGCGCGTATGGAGTGCCCTCCATAGCTCTCACGTGTAGTTGGCAGAAATGGGACATGGTGTCGCGGGCTGCCACTTGCCACATTTCCTCCGGCTGCCTACCTCTCACCATGATGGTGAACGGTGCCCAACGGGGTGGCGTAGGTCCTGCAAGAACTTCGACATGGATTGTACATGTATTGTTCCCCTCCTCTCCTTATTCCTTGGTGAGGTACTGCGGCATTTCCACATACCCAAAATATTTAAGCATTTGCTTCAACACTTTCGGATAACCGCTGCCGTGAGAACAGTGGGATACCACCCACCTGTTCTCCAATTGTCTATCCGCTATCATCTGTAGAAACATATTTGAAAATGGTCAAATATTCATTTAAACAGTAATTCATTGAGTTATAATATAAAACATGTCATTGAACTCATAAAACTTGGAAACCCAACTCAAACTTAGAACAATTTGATTGCTGGTCTTCTGCGCAAACTAACAGCCTGACCAGTTTCCCTTTCAACCTGATTTAGACCATTCTAAAGGTAAAACCAATTCTGGAGATCAACATCAAATTAAAGCTAACTTCAATAGCTTTCCAGAAAGTATTTACTTGGCCTAAGATATGTCCTGGTTCAAAAGTTATGAGATGTCAAAGTTGACAGAATTTCTGGAGACAATTGGACAGCACCCCCCTGCTTGAGGTACTGATTTGATCCAAGAATTCCAGTTAATTCTACACAAAATTTGACAAAACTTTATGTTACAAAGTTGTAACCCATCTCATGAACTTTTCATAACGACCACATTTTATATTTTTGGAATTTTACGCAGGAAGTTATGCTCAATTTACAGAGAGTTACAGAGAGTATTTGCTCTGCCCTGTTTTCTGGGCAGTTTCAACTCTACCACATTTTTAGACTGGTTAAGGGATGAAACACCTCTGGACCTCAACATAAAAGTTGTAAAGATCTCCCAAATCTTTCCATAAATGTATCATATGACCCCAACCTCGAAAGAATTCAACCTCTAACCTATTATTAACTTCAGCCTTATTTCAGCTGAAAACAGAGGACTCTGTCCTTAGTATCCTATAAGTTGAAAACTTATTTACTTTGAACATCCTGATTAAGGAAAGGAGTTACATCAAAATTTTAGTGCTCTGGATCAAACCTTCAAGTTTTACAATGAGGTTGCTCATTTAGTGGGGTGTGACGTCGAAGCGTCCCCAGTTCATGTCGGTACTACGTTCCTCACAAATAAAACCTATACCGGACTTAGCTGGCTTCGTTAGTTCAGTGGTACTAAACGCCTCTCACACACGGATGCTACATGTATACCGATTCGTGGTCAGACTACCTGCAGATAAACCACTCAAACGTCAGGTTTGGCTGCACCGAACCCGGTCCCAATACAATTCCTACAACCGTCCGTCATCACTCGCACGGTTGTTCTCAAGCCAAACATGCCTTGAGCTACGTGTTCACGTTACTAACCACGTGACAGGGTCTCCCAAACTTGCCCGTAGCACGCCAGGGAAGGGCGTTGCTCTAATACCCCAAACGACATGAGAAGTCGTAGAGGATATCAAAGCGGGCCGGGTTACCTGCCACCCGTGAGGCTCCACCCTTCAGCTTGTGCGCACTGGTGGACAACGCTTACATGCACCCCCCCAAGACATATGACGTCCCGAGATGCATGATTTTCCGACATAAGCAAATATGTTAGTATTGCCACTTTCTATACACTAATAACATCCTTATATTGGCTACTAACTCGTTCCTCACCAAGTTTTTGAAAAAGATGACCTTTCTAGTGCGTTAAACCTCAAGCGAGCTCTGATACCACGCTGCGAGGGCCTCACGGCCTCGTCGAGCCAGGATCACGCTGAGGGGTGCTGCATTGCACAGCACCGGATAACACACATAAAAGGTACAAAGCGGAAGCAAAGTTTTATTACATAAACGAGTTTATGAACATTTTTACAATAAAATATATTCAGTCTACACTCACGGGCGTAGACTACGCACTGAATTCACGTTCAGCCCGTGAACGTGTCCCCGCTAGCACACACGCACACTAACACGGTGGCGTGCACAACTCCCACTCGACGGGGTTTCCCTCTTGGGGTTCCGTCTCCTCCTCGGGAGTCCTTTCCTCATAACACCCTGCAAAAGCTTCAAAAACAAGCAGTGAGCACGATGGCTCAGCAAGTCTGACCCGTCTCTCTTATACATGAAACTTCTACATGAGGTATTATAGGGTACACGAGACAAATAAGTTGCAAAGGACTCGCCTAATTATTTGAATCTTACTTTCAAGTTTTAGCAGAAAGTTGTAGAGAACCTCACGCTAAGGCACATGAGAGAGCCGTAATCAAACAAGAAACACATTTCTCTCATGTACTTTGCCCAAGGTTAAAAAGAACTTTAATTAGCTCTAAACTATAGCACTTCATTAGCAATCAAGGTCCATCATTTAAATCAGCAAACTTTTAACATGTATCTAGTCTGTTACTTCTACGTCACGATATAGTGAACAAGTGGTACTCACTGACCGTGAGGGACGGTGATTATAATCAATTTACACCTGCAGGGTTACCCGAATAACCCGTCACGTACGCCCGTACTCGATGTTGCCTAAAGAAACCATCACGGACGTCGTACGCGACCACCTTTCACCCGTCAGCCAAATGTTGAGCCGGTCCAATCGTCCCGAGCAAGAGGTCTCTGTGCACGCATCCGCAGTACCGCCAGCCGATTTACACCTCAAACTCTCAACCTACCCTCTGAACGACCAGCTATGCCTCAACACCCAGCTACCCGAGTTACATCGGTTTCTCTTTTCCCATATATCTTGTAGGTCTTTGGTACTGTTCTAGCTTGTTCAACAGGCTCGCACACGGCTCGGTCCTCAATCGACACAAGCGGAGCTATGGAACCCAGGCCCCAACGTCCTGCTGCCCTTACCCTCTGCTCGGTCTCATTTTTCTTGCCATGTGTTTCATTTGCTACCTTTACCCGAGTAGTGTGCCTCTAGCCTATTCTCGCGAGCAGTTCCAACTACTCGACTTGTACCGAATCCTACACTAACTTAGCATTGCAGTAGCTAATCGAGGTTTACAAACCTAAGCCCAACCTAGGGTTTTCTTGGCTATGCATTTGGGTGATCAAACAAGACTCTAATGCATAATTTAAGTGAGTGCTCAAAATAAGTTCTCAAAACAGTAAAATTTATAAAAAGGCTAATGCAAACCGGAGCTTGCCTTGCTGCTGTTGGTCATAGGTTAGCTGTTCCTCTGGAGTGATGAAGTCTAATACTTCGGGCTCCTCCTCAACCTTAGCGACTACATGAGATAAATACATAGATGTATCAATTTGAATGCATTTGAATTTGAAGTTGAATTTGTGAAGACTATAAGTCTTGCTAGACAGGCCCAATGACTCTGAAATTTTTACTGTGGTTTGGATACAACCTAAATAGAGACTTGGCCAAGTTTTATTTTCAACAAAGCTCATTTGAGCTCTCCAAAAATAATTGTGTACTTGGCCTTAATTGGAGCTCTTAGGGTGTTCTAGAGATTTTCATGGAGCAAGCCATGACTTTATGAAAACTAGATTCTCAGAGAGTTCCTAATGGAGTTGGTTTCACTTAATTTGAAGGTTCCTAGCTAAAGATATGAGCTAAACAATTTCAGAGAAAATCTGAAAACGTTTCTGAACATTTTCCATTTTCTCTGGAACAGTTTTATTAATCACACTATTAGGTGGACCAAATGAGCTCAAATGGATCTGAAATTTTTCTGGTAGCTCAGGGATATTCTGGTGAACATCCTAGCCAAATTTCAGAATTTTCCTCCAAAGGGTTCTCCAGTTAAAATTCTAAACAGTTTAAATTTTGAAGAATTAATTCTGGAGAAATAAGGATTTTCATAAAGTGAAACTTGATTTTTTGTAAAGTACTCAGAGAGGTGAATCTAATAAAATTTGGTTCACTCGATTTGGAGTTTCCTAGCCAAAGTTATGTGGGTTTGAAGTTTGAACTAAATCTGAAAATCGGATAAAAGTTTAAACTTCTGCTGGTGGGCCCCACGCGCACTGCTTCTTCTTCTTCCTCGGGCCAAACACCCGGCAGCGGAGGTCTCCGGCGATACTCGCCAGAATCGAGTTTCCGGCCACCCCTCGGCCCGAAACTCGCTGCCTCCACATTTTCCGACCTCCTGAACTCAGATGTGAGCTCGCCGGCGATGGTCGGAAACCTGCGCGCACCGGCGACAGCCCCCGCTAGGGTTTTGGCGAGGTCGGTTACGCTCTGTCCTTCAACAAAACATCGGGTTTTTGGCTCTATAGCACCAGGGGACCATAAGGAAGCTGAAAAGGGTAGCCAACCTTGGTGAAACGGCCAGCAACCCCGAGCTCCACGATGAACCGAGATCGTTTTCTATGGCGGCCCGAAGAACTGCCCTCTCCGAGCCAATTCTCCATTATTTTCCTTGGTTTTTCTTCGAGGAGAGGCGCTAGGGTATGTACTAGCTACTTGCAAACGAGCTCGCCCTTTGGTGGTACATGTGAACCGAATTTGGCCCACAACCAAGCTCGGGTGTTTTGTGCTAGAGTTCAGAAACTTGGAAAATTCCAGCTATACGGTGGATCATTTGCTAAACGGAGAGAAGCTACACGACCTAGAGAAGCTAACGCACCTTTCTTGTATAGGAAAGTAGAGGCGAAAGTGGTCGTGGCGTCCTATCCACGGTGAACCAAAACGATCGTCGCTGCAACCCTCAATAACTCGTCGGTGTTCTTGGAACTGTAATCACCTAGAGCTACCAAATGGTACGGTGAGGGAAATAGCTAGAGAACGCCTGGGCGCTTATGCTTGCGGTGTGGAACTCGAGCACTCGATGCTCAATCGACTGTGGCGAGGGAAAACACCGAGAGCGCAGCCGGTGGCTGTGTTCTTCGCGGGAGCGGAGCAGAGAGCGAGGAAACACGGAATATCAGTGAAGAAAATCGCCTTTGGTAGGTCATGGAATGATAAGGGTCGGTCGCACGTCGAACAGCAGGAGCTGGCGCCGATTTCCCGTCGGGAACCGGTCTGCCAGCACGCTGGCGCTCACCCGTGCGAAGGAAACTCGAGCAGAGGCGGTTCTTCGGTTTAGAGTGACTGACAGGGGGGTCCCACTTCACATTTTTAACTTCCAAATTTCAATTTTCCTACTGCTCTAAACAGTAGAGACACTAATAACCTTGGTGATCTGATCAAATTTCTAAATGGCTACTGGACTTTGAATAATTCAAAGTGGAATTTGATTTGATCAAATTTTCAGCAAAGGTTTAGTTGAAATTCAAATTTGATTTGAAGTTAGCCAAAATAGCTCATGTCAAGATTAACTCCAAGTAGAGTGAAAATTGGTGGGTGAGCTCACAAAAATATATTGAGTGTGAATATGAATCCTACTTTTGAATTTATGGTGAAAGGAGTTTGAATTTGAGTTCAAACTAGCCTCTTTCTAATTATACCCAAAAATACCTCAAAAAGGTTTTAGATTTGGGTGAAATTTGGCATGAGCATTCTGTAGGAGTTTTTCATATGCTCAGCCCGTGTATGATGCATGTGGGAAATACCACTTTTGTATTTTATGAATTTATCCACTAATGACCATATTGATTATGTTTACTTACTATTCAAATATGTTCATAAGCTTTACTCAAATGAGGTGTGTGTGATGTGATAAACACTTTGATTATGTGTAAAAACTTAATCCGTTACAATTAGTCGTCTCAGTGACCAAGTACTGTATGAATGAATCCAGATGCAGTGCATCGAGAGAACTGCCTACAACTAATAGAGATTGCAAGTACATTATTTATTTTTCAAGGTAAAATGTCAGCGTCAGCCTTATATAGGCTGCCCTCGAGTCTTGAACCCCACATCAGTACGCCTGCTCTTCAGCATGTCTAACTAACAACTTTAGATATTAATTATATGTTGCATTCAGTGAATTCGTACATCCATCCGTCTCAATGTCTCGAACTCTACGACTTGTATTTGGTCAAAACCAAATATCTTCTATCTTGTGCCTGCGCATGAATCTTAATTTTTCACATGCAAAAAGTGACTTAACTTACCCTCCTCGTATTATAATAGTTAATGGGTTTACAGATGTAAAACTCTAAATGTACGACCTCTCCAAAATCTTGCACCTTTCTTTTCCTTCACCAAGGAACAGAGCAAAAGGCTGCCTGTTTTCATCTTCCTATACATTTGTGTGAAACGTTGGGTGATTGTACGGATCTAACCTGGCAGAAACTAGTAGGTTACTATTAAGCAGGCTACAGCAATCTACTGAGAACCATCGGGTTCTTTCAATTGTTCTGAAGGACTCTATACAGTTCATCTCCCAGTGCTGCTAATGTCACTGGTTTCTGAATCAAGCCGTTTATTCCTGACCTCAAGCATCGTTCCCGGATGTTGTCGTTGGTTCTTGCTGCTAGGGCAACAATCACTGGCAGCCAGCTGTTGCTCCTGAACTTCCTGATCGTGAGAGCTACTTCGAATCCATCCATTATTTGCATGGCAAGGTCAACAATCACCATCTGGAAAGACAAGTCACTAGAAAAGGAGCTCATGCATTGGACCCCAGAAGTGACTGAGAGGACTTGGCAACCAAGCTTCTCCAGGAGCTTGTGAGTAACAGCTCTATTTGTGTCATCACTGTCTGCAAGAAGGACTCGGAGTCCGTTGAAGTTGGGAATTGCGGATGCTCGGTATAAGTCTGAGGATGCTGCAGAGACCGGGGTCACAGGTTGAAGCTGGAACTGGATGGCGAGCATGATAGTTTCTCCTATGCTTTTGGAATCAGATACTGACCAAATATTGCCATGCATCATCTGCCGCAGAAATAAGGGCTCATATCAGCATAAAGAGAAGTTTTTCAATCATATATCAAATCAAAGACATGATTGGCTACTTCTACAATGAACTATTGACAAAGACCTAACAGTCAAGGAGACCTTCTGAAACATTAGTCATGAGCATAATTAAATATATCTAAGCGATTAGAATTGCATTTTGTTGTGCTCAATAACATTATACTCATAATAAAGTAGACTACAAGAAGTAACACAGAATGGATTATGGGTAAAGAGTTCATGCCACAAAAAGACGAATGACATGGATGTTATTATCTTCTTTAGCAATTGAGAGTCAGAATTGTTTATAACTATCTAGGTTGGACCGAATTAACCAACATTGAACTCTGATACTATACAATAGTTCTTTTTTGCAGATAAATAAGCTTCACTGCCAAAAATATGAAATTAGTGAAATCTGAAAATATTCCACGGGTTGTCATATTCTATCAAAGTATGGCATAGATATTAAAGAGATTATATAATTTCCTGACATCAGACTGAATGTTCCAGAAAATCAGAGGTGAAGAAAAAAGACCAGGATCCAAAAAAAAATCTCCGCAGTAATATAATCCTGTGCAGAAATGGAGTCTAACCAATTATTAAAAGTGTAGCCTAAGAAGTACAAAGACTGGTATAATGTGTGACGTGAATCTATCCTTCGTATTTGAGTTTTTATATAGTTTATTTGAGAAGTACCTGCACAATTTTCTTGCACATATTGAAGCTAAGCCCCATCTCGGAATTGTTATTCTTGTGCCCTTGACTTATCTGGCTGCTCAATGAACTCAAAAGAATTTCTTTGGATTTTCTAATCCTGATCTCAAACTTTGTACATGGACAGCCCCCAGAGAAGTTTGCTCTTCGCAGCATCCAATCCTGATTACGCCTCTCTTCAAGCTCATTATAGTTACTGACATATAATGACAGGCAGCCTGCATTACATCGGTTCATTAGAGTACCGATCACGTGCAACAAAATGTGGAATACCCTCTTCTCGTCGCCAATGACCCTTTCAGGCAGAGACTTATCAACTTGAAACTCAAAATCTATGCCCTTACAACCAGTTAAACATCTGACCACACTGACTGCTTCTTTAATAAATGAATGAAGGTTGAATGGCTTCCTCACCAAGGACAAATGCTCACGATCCATTGTTGATGTTTGCATAACATCATTCATCAATGTTGATGCAACACTGCTTGTCTTGACAATAGCATCCATTACAAGCCTCTGATCTTGATTCATACTTTCCTGTTGCATCATTGAGACAAGACCGAGGATTGAGTGCATTGGCTTTCTCATTCCATCATACATGGTACTCTGAAAGGAATTTCTATCCTCCGCAGCCATCACGGCTTCGTGCTTCGCCCTCAGCAGGTCACTGTGTTGCTCAGTAAGCTTCTCTCGCATCAATTGTGACTCCTCAAGGAGCGCTGCATGTGATAGAGCGACTGCAACTTGATCAGCGACTACTTCAACAATCTCCAACTCCCTTGGACCCCAACCTGTTGAACCATCCTGAGGTAAAATTAGTACCAGAATAGCATAACTTGTTTCCATCATTTCAGGTGTCCCTCCTTTGAAATTTGAAACTCGTAACATTGGCATCCTAATTGCAACAACAGGCCCAGCTTCAAGCTGGCTTTGGCTTGCAACACCTAGCGCTGAATCTGGCCCAAGAACTTTGGCATCCTCTGTTGCCTTTATTTGTACCACATCCGGGTCATCTACTGGAATTGAACGGTTGTGTGGCTCCATTATATCCCTTTGCCTCAACTGATGTGTCAATATCATCTCACCCCTGCTCTCATCTGGCATCCAGACAGCACAATTCTGCAGATCCAGAGTCTTGGAAAGTTCAACCATGGTGGTGTACAAGATTGTGTGTCTGTCAAGCGACTTGCGTATCTCCTGTGTGAGCATCCGTACATGCCAACTAGCCTCCTCTTGTCTCTTCATCATCCCCACCTCTCGGTCCAGCTCCCGTGCCTTAATCATCAGGAAATTCTCCCTCACCTTCACTCTCAACAGCTGTGGTATCAGCGTCAACAGCGTAATGGCCGTTGCAAATGATACGAGGGCAGTCATGAACTTTGCAACTGTGAGGGCCAGCTCAAGTTGGAACGAGTGCTGCGGCTCATAGGTGAACACCGTGATGAAGTGTGTGAGCCCACAGAGCACGATGAATGCGCCAAACTGCAGGACGATCCATTTCAAGGGAAAGAGGTCCGAACATGTGGCAAAGTAGAGCAGCTCGAGTGGGATGGAGAAGTAGGCTGCAGCAATCAGGAAGTCACCGACCTTCTGGCACTGCAGTATGTTTTCTGTGCTCAAAAGTCTACCATCGTCTACGTCGTCACAACCGCCACAGTGGTTGAAATCGACGGCTGCCACTGTAACCGACAGAAGCAGTGACGAGAGGAACAGGAGGATCCACGGGAAGGGGATCCCGCGCCGCACTGCTCCCACCATTGGCTCTACAAATCAGGCTTCATTCAGACCCGCATTTGGGCAGGCGAGTTGCGTGGTTCATCACAATATCTGCAGGGATTGGAGGCATCAGTTCTTGATTTCCCATTGAAAAAAAAAAAGAGAACGGCTTGCCTGCAGTCAGATGTAAAACGCAGTATCATACAAATTTTTAATTTCGAGAGACATAAATCAAGATCTGGTAAATCAAATCGACGCCTCGGCCAGTCCCCATAATCCTCGGAACAGAATTATCAAAATCTTCCATCCAAAATTGGCCCCAGGGATCTTGAGAAGCAAAGACAACCGAAGTGCCATCAACAGTAGGATTTCACTTGCTGTATATCGCTTAAAAAAAATAAACCCAGAAGCAAGGGGCCCAGAAAGAAGCAAATCAAGAAAACCCAAGAAAGCAGAACCATAACAGAGGAAAGGGAAAAACAGAAGAAGGAAATCTAGGAACCATGCGCGCCTGCTTCGTCGTCCTTCCATCCGCCCTGCTGCCGGCGGGCAGCATCAAGAAGGGGAGGCGGCCCGCAAGGCCATGCGAACAAGCTCGCTCGCTCGTCGCT
This sequence comes from Neostapfia colusana, assembly GCA_030760725.1. NCBI lineage: Eukaryota > Viridiplantae > Streptophyta > Magnoliopsida > Poales > Poaceae > Neostapfia > Neostapfia colusana. The sequence continues at coordinate 1,749,096 of JASWHV010000019.1, read as the reverse complement.
CGCTCACCAACGGTCAGCGAAGACCCACCAACTCAGAGGCAGCAGTACTAGCAAGAGCGCCGTCTCCATGTCGCCTGCCGACGCATCGAGCCAAGAAACCTTAGCCCCGGGAGCGCGGCGCCCGGCGGAGATGCGAGCGCGAGCGGAAGGAAAGATCCCTTTTTCCCCTCTTCCGTCCCTTTCCACTGGGAAGAGATGCGGAGAAAGCGAAACGAGCGGGCGAAGGATGAAGCGGACCGGAGGCACGGCCACCGGCTGGTGGGGGAGCGTAGGCAAGGGGATCCTCGGCTTAGTGGCGCACGATTTGCTTACTGCTCGGCTCGGGGGAGGAGGAGGAGCAGCAGCAGGGTCAGTCGTGCTCGTGCTGATTTTCCTTGGGCGGCGGCGGCTGTTTTCTCCGCGTTTTGTTTCCGCAGCCGCTCTCGATGCCCGCCGGCCGGGAAACCACTTGCGTGCGCCGTGGTTTTTTCGGCCAGGGCCACGGCGGTTTGATTCGTTTTTACCTGATTTTTTTCTAAGAAAATCTTTTAATTTAGATATGTTTTTCAGAATTTTTTATATTTTATACTGAATTAAAAAGCTTTTTATTACTTAAACCTTTTTATGAACGGTGAAATTTTTTTAATATTTTTTACTTTTTTGTAAATAAATGATCTTAGGTTGGTCACATTATTTTATAGATCTAATATTTTCGTTTGTCTGCATGATTTTTCTACTTTTTCAGTTTTAGTCAATACTTTTAAATATTAATAAAATATTTCTATTTATTGACTAAATATTTCGACATGGTGAGTTATCATATTACTTGTTTATCTAACATTCTTATTGGATGAATCAATATTCATTTATATTAGACTAACATTTTTATACTTCAAAAAATCATCAAAATATATGCAAGTGAAGTATAGTTTTAATACAACAGAATAATTATTTTTTTCAATCGACACTTGGTTTGAGAGCTATGAATTTTTTAATTGATAGGTATGGTATGCCGTGTCACACCCGGTTTTTTCGAAGAACCAAGTGATATTACACGCTAGGTGTTCGAATACAAATACTTCTTACATAGCGTCTCAAAGGACGATAAAATGTTCATAACACGTAAATAAACAAAGCAGCGGAAATAGGATCTTGCTCCGTCGCGTTGCCCCGGGGACTCCGTGAACCTAGAACCCTTCTTCGGGACCAAAGACTTCATTGTTGTACACCACTTCATTTCTATGGCCTGAGCAGCAAGTAAAACCAACGAAAAGCAAGTTTGAGTACCATTGGTACTTAGCGAGTGTGGGAAATTTACATCATGCAAGCTAGAACAAGGGAAGGCTGAACACATGGTTAAAGCACTACGCGATTAATACCTATCTCCTTAGCTTATTAAGCACCTACATTACTACTTAAGTGAAATGGCCCCAATCCTATACACCCAATCCCATCGTTAAGCTCCCCACTTAACATTCTCAACCTCTCCATTTATCATCATCTAATTATGAATAAGTCCAAGCCGCTCTTGACCGTGAGCACGGCTGTCATGACAGTTTTGACTCTGCAGAGTTTGCACCACTGTACCCACATGTAGTGATTCCATCCCCCGTTGCCGGGTGGACTAAAAACCTCCATTATGCATGTGGTCGCGAATTACGTTCACACTTCCCAGGTGTGTGGTCAGGAGATCACTACGAGGCCTTTAGAAAGGGATTCCCGACGAGTATGATCCCACTGAGGTTTCACCCTAACAGCATCCAGGAGGCTCCAACCCACGCTGCAGCGGCCCCCTCTTGAGCCTTGCGGTTCCTATGGTAGTCCAGCTGACACCTATTCCCCGCACCATCCAAACACCCACACCACGTTGGAAATACACCTAATTAATTGGCCAAGCTGCCCCATCTCAGCATGTGGTTGGCACTGTAAAGCCAGGTTACATGCTTCATGAACCGGTCCTTAGAACCCAGGCAAGCACTAAACACAAACCCGAGTCTCGTGCATGTAGCACCAACCAAATCATTCAGCTTGTTTAGATTCCTACCTCTAACATAATTCATAATTATTCCATTCAAGGGTAAATAATCAAGGTGATGATCTCATATCCCATTTATCCCATTCTAAGCATGGCTAAGCATGAGTAGTATAAATGAATAACATAATAAAATAACTCCCAACCCAGGCTACAAGGAAGCAAGATAATGAAAATCTAGGTAAACTTCCTATCATGGGTTTCATAGTTCAATTGACAATGCAAATAGTCCGAGCTACACATCCTAGATTAGGTGCAAAGTGGTCAAGGACACTTGCCTTCTTTCTGCTGCTCGGGAAACGGGAAGTCTTGCTCCTGGAAGTTGAGAACCGGCTCTGGGGCTGGTTCTACTCATGCCAACATACACATAGCAAAAAGCAAGTAACATTCCATAAGCATTCATTCACATATACACTCACATAAGTCATACATGCACACACATTGCTTCACTTTATTTATTTAGCCTAAAATTACGAAGGTCTACATATATATAATCCTCTTGGTTGTCTAATGGTGAAATTCTTCTTTTTAGTTTCCTATAACATATTAAACAAAGTTTGGTGTGCATGTGTGCATATGTATCACATCTAAACTTTCCTTTAGCCAAGTTTTACACTAGATGGGTTGTTTCTATGCATACATACACTTTTTAAACATATATATTGTTTCTAAATTTGATATTCAGATTTTAATTGCACACCTAATCTAGATTTTCAATTTGAATTAATTCCTATATTGAATACTACACTTCTTAGCTACCAATTTTGCATAAAAATGTATATTCCAACTCTAAACAGGATTTCAGATCCCCTACTCAACTTTTAACTTGAAGTTTTGGATTCAAGAACCTTATATGACATATACTAAGTGTGTATACATATTTTTCCATATTTTTAGATTTATTTTCTATGCCTAAAAGTGAATTTCAGCATCAAAAACAGCAAAATATACACATACACAGAATATATATTGCTCAAAGTATTAAAACAGAACATTTATAGACTTCCTAACTGTTTAGATCATTTTAGATTCATTTTTAACACATAGTTTAGAATTGTTTCATGCCTAAGATTGAATTTTTAGCAATAATATAATCTAAGTGGCACTTTCAGATTTCATTTACAAATTAAAACCAGTTCTCAGATTATTCCAATTGTTTTCAAAGTGCTAGGAAAGTTTAAACTGAAATTGCACCTATGTTTATATCCCTATTTGATTTTAAATCATACTCAAATGCTTAAATTTCTAAATCAGGTAATCAGGTATTCTACAAGGTTCAAATTTAAATTCTATACTGCTGCAGGGTCCAAATTGTATTTTCCATAAAGCCCAGGGGTCAATGCATCAAACACAGAAAGGTTCTCCTAATTTCCATTAAATCCAAGGGCTAAAACTAGTATTTACATGTGTTTGCATAATTTCTAGAGGGTCTAGGGGGGGGGTAGAAAAAAAAATCCGGGGCTAGATTCTCTTTTCCCGCAATCCCAGGGGGTAGCACGCAATTTACTCAGGCGGGAAACGGCGGGTTTGATTTGGACCGTAGGATTTAAAGTGTGCGGCCCAGATTAAATCATCGAAGGGGTACGCAGGCTTCTGTTTCCAGCCGTTTGATTTAAAACGAATGTGCCTCAGCGTGCCACGTCGCTCCGACCGGAGAGCTCCCCCGTGTGTGGCGGCGCGGCGAAGTTCGCCGGCGATCTCGTCGGTGCTTTGCGAAAACACGTCTAACCACCCTAAAGCTTCATTCTCTAGGCATGATTCGATGGAGGAGGGTCTGGGGGTCTTCACCAGTGGGGTTTTCTTGAACCTGAGGCGACCGGAAACTGCTCGGCGATGAGCTTCGACGGCGGTGACCTTCGGTGCTTGTCAGAGCAGTAGTTAGGGCATGAATTCTCGCAGTATCCTTCACCTGTGAGCTTCCCCGATGGCGGTGAAACGTAACACGCTTGTTAGATTAAAGAAATCGAAGAGAATTTGAAGGAAAACGACGGCGGGAGTTTCGGTTCTCACCGGGGACGAGGATGGGTCGAGCAAGGAGGAAAACCAACGGACTTCAGCGTTTAAATGGACGAGGCACTGTGGGAGTTGGTTGCGATCGTGCTGGAGTGCACGGGGCCGGAGATCGTGGGCGTGCGCGGGGTTCGGAGGCGCTGGGCACGCGACGCTCCGTTGCGAGAAAATAGCAGCGGCGGTTGGAGGGGAAGGCGAAGGGGAGCGATGACAGGCGGGCCCGGCTCGTTTGCGGAAGGAAGAGAGGGAGAGGGTGCGGGCTGAATGGGCTGCTCGGGTGGGTTTCGGCTCAGTAGCCATTTTTTCTTTTTCTTTTCCTTTTCGTTTCTGTTGCCCCCTTCAAATTCATATTCCGGTTTGAATTTCAATTTCTTCTCAACATGCATTACTTCCATTTGATTGGAATCTGGCTCTACAAATTTTTGGGATGTTACATGCCGTATGGCCAGGTGGTGCAGAATGACTAACCATGAGAACAGGTAAAATATACGTGAATATTGCTTTTAGACACCCGTACCTGCTGGAAGAAAATCATACCCGTTACCGCAACGGTTAAAATATGACGATGCATGTGCCCATTACCTGTGAATATTTTTTTTACCTACGGGCATACCCATTACCCAAAGTACAAAACATAATAGTATATAATAGGCAACACAACACATTATAAAATGACAACAGAATAGTACAAAATAGCAACATAAACACACACCATGTTACACCAGCACAAGATTTTGTCATCCAATAGATATAAATTTGTGACAAAGATGTAGATTAATGCAAAACATTCATACTCAATGGCGGTGGGGTGACGAACTGATGACCGTATATCTCCGACACGGCTCTTGGCTCGTCGTATGGTGACGTGGACACCTGTGACGCGGGGTGGCGACGGGGCCACGAGGTGGCAGCGCGGACACGGTTGCCGACCGGGACGTGACGCCCTAGGTGGGGTTGTGGCTGGATCTCACCGACTATGGGTAGGCGAGTGGTAGTGGAGAGCCAGGGACGTGGTGGGGAGCTGGGGGAGGGAGTGGGGGGAATCCGGCGAGGCGAGCGGGTTGCGGCTAGATCTCACCAACTGCAGGTGGGCGTGTGGTGATTTGGAGCCGAGGTCGTGGCGGGGTGGTGGCGGGGAGCCGGGGGAGGGGGCGGCGAGAATTCAGCGGGGTGAGCAGGTTGTGGCTAGATCGGGGATGTGGCAGGGTGGCGGGCTGCCGGCCAAATCTCGCCGAGGTGCGAGCTGAGTGCTAGCATGTGGTGGCACGGGGGATGGAGCTAGGTTTGCGGAACGAGGGGATGCTCGCAGGCCGCTGTTGGGTGCTGGTCCCGTGGCCTAAGGAAAAAAAGAAACTCTAGAAACAATGCATTTATATAGTGTTATATGAGCCCCACATATTTGTGAACGTGTACAGGTAAACGGATATGGGTATGGTTTTCTTTATCCGATAATAATTATCGTTTGGGTACGATCTGTTTTTTGAACCTTTACCTGTAGGTACAAATTTGTACCCAAATCCAGACCCATCAGGTTAGGTATACACGGCTATGGGCGTAATGGATACCATTGCCATCTCTAAAAATGACCGTCACTTTCTACTATAGCGGTACTCGCTACAGCGGACCGTGCCTGAGTACGGCTGCACTCTACACAAGAGATAGTCGGGTGGGATGTAGTTACCTTCGGTACAGGTACATCAGCACAACAGCTCAACTTGAGAAACGCCCCTCTCGTTGCATTGGTATCTCAAAATCCTCCTACATACTATTGTCCTTAGCCCACAATGTTAGACAAATAGTCACATATGCTTATGTAATCAAGAAAGTTCCTCTGACCCCCTTATAAATTTGTACCCATCTATAGGTGTTTTTATTAATCCAATAATTATTTCCACATTTATTTCTATCACACAGTGGTCATAGAGGTAGGTGGTCCGGCTCAGAGTGGTTCTCTTTGCCTCACTCTTGTGCTCCCTAGCCTCCTATGGCCCTAGGACCATGTTTTGTCTTTCGAGCCCCCAATGACAACCATAACACAAACAGCCCCATAGAGGGTCCTTGTGTCGCCACTCCATAGGGCTCTAGCACATCTACCAATAAAAATAATCTAGATGTAGGGATGATCAGATCAGATTAGAAATAGATTAAGTTTATATTTATTTTTTAACTTAACATGTATTAAGGATCGATAGAAACTATGAAAGGGCCTGTAGGCTGAAATCCTTTACCAAAACCTGGCGGACAGGTGATGCCGCTCGGAGTAGTCGACCTCCCTGTCACCTTCGGGTGCAAGGCAAACTTCCATACGGAGACCCTCACTTTTGAGGTCTCCGAGTGCGAGAGCGCCCTTCACGCTGTACTATGGAGACCATGCTACGTGAAGTTCATGGCCATCCCAAGCTACACTTATCTCAAGATGAAGATGCCCGGCCTCAAGGGAGTCATCACCATGCAATCAAACGTGTGACAAGCATTTCAGTGCGAGCGAATCACATGCAAGCTGGCGTCATTAGAGGTCGCAGCAGCAGAGCTTAGCGAGCTCCGGTAAAGCGCGGCGCAAAGCGCACCAACCACAATGCCACATCGAGAACCTTTCGGCCCACGGAGGATACGAAGGCGGGTCGGATCGAACAAGAAGACCCATCAAAGACGATTCGGGTGGGCACCGCCCTAGGCCAAGAATGGAAGGCCGAGCTCACCGAATTCCTGCGTTCCAACCGGGATGTCTTCGCATGGCAACCCTCGGACATGCCAGGCATCCCCGAGAAATTGCCGAGCACACCCTCAACATCAAGCCTAGCTCTCAGCTCGTCAAGCAAAGGTTGTGACGCTTCGACGAACAGAAGCGACAAGCCAATGGGAGGGAGATCAACAAACTCCTGTCAGCTGGCTTCATTGAAGAAGTGCATCATCCCAAATAGTTAGCCAACCCCGTAGTCATCAAAAAGAAGAGTGGGGAACGGAGGATGTGCGTTGACTATACGAGCTTAAACAAAGCGTGTACGAAGGATCCTTTCCCGTTACCTCGCATCGATAAGGTCATTGACGTCACCGCAGGGAGCAAATCCCTGTGCTTTCTTGACGCTTACTCAAGATACCATCATATCGCCCCTGTTAAGGAGACCGGCGAGCCACGGCGTTTATCACCCCTACGGCTCCTACTGCTACGTGAGGATGCCCTTCGGTCTGAAAAATGCGGGAGCCACTTACCAGCGGTGCAGCAGAAGTGCTTCTAGTGTCAGATCGGACAAAGTCTCGAGGTCTACGTCAACGACATCGTCATAAAGTCAATGAAAGCGTCCAGCGTGATCACCGACCTCGAAGAAACCTTCACTAATCTCCACCGTAACAACATCAAGCTCAACCCGAAGAAATGTGTATTCTGTGTCCCTCGAGGGAAGCTGCTCGAATACATTATCTCAGAGTGCAGCATCGAAGCCAACCCCAAGAAGATCGCGGCAGTCGCTAACATGGGACCTGTCAGCAACGTTAAAGGCATGCAAAGATTAATGGGCTGCCTTGCAGCCATGAGCCGCTTCGTCGCATGGCTTGGGGAATGAGGCCTTTCCCTCTATCGACTCCTAAAGAAGTCTCAGCCATTCAGATGGACGGAGGAGGCTCAAAAGACCCTCGACGATCTTAAATGCTTCCTCACAAGCCCCCCGATACGGGCTTCGTTAAAGCCGAAGGATCCGCTCCTCCTCTACATCATGACCACCAATCAGGTCGTCAGCATCGCCCTCGTCGTAGAGCGGGAAGAGATTGAACGTGGCCATCGGGTCCAAAGGCCGGTCTACTTCATTAGCAAGGCGCTATCCGATTGTGAGACACGTTATCCTCACATACAGAAGCTCCCGTACGCCATTCTCATAACAAAACGGAAGCTCCTGCACTACTTCCAGAGCCATCCGGTGCGAGTGGTGACCGCGCACGGGCTCGGGGTGATCATCAATAGTCAGGATTCATCCGGAAGGATCACGAAGTGGGCACTAGAGCTCATGGGATACGGTATATCCTATGTCGCCCGAACAACAATCAAGTCCCAAACCCTAGCCGATTTTGTTGCCAAGTGGACAGAGGCACAAGCACCTCTAGCTCCGACCGATTGTAAGTACTGGGTGATGTAGTTTGATGGATTGCTAACCCTTAGCAGCGTAGGAAGCGTCGTTATCCTTATTTCTACAAAACTAGATCGGCTCCAGTAAGCGTGGTGGCTACTCTTCAAGGCAACCAACAATGTCGTGGAATATGAAGCCCTCCTCAACGGACTCCGCACCTCAACCGAGCTTGGCATACGACAACTCTACGCACGCGGCGATTCTGAGCTTGTGATCAGCCAGATGATGGAGTCGAGCTGCCACGACACGCGTATGAAGGCCTACTGTAGGGAGGCGAAGAATCTGGAGGACAAGTTCGAAGGACTAGAGCTCTCCCACGTCCTGAGACGAGACAACGACGCGGCCGACTCATTGGCCAAGCTTTCCTCCAGCCGCGAGGCCCCGCACCCAGGTGTGTTCGTTACCGACCTCCTCCTACCATCTATCCGCATCGAAGAATCACGACCGAGTCGCTCGACTGATCCCAACCTTTGGGCCAACGTCACCGAGCCAGGATGGCAGGCCCCATACATTGAGTACCTGACGACTGGAAGAGCCCCCCCCCCTGAGGAGGTCGAGGCACGGTGAATCTCACGCCGGTCCAAGACGTTCACCCTCGTAGAGGGTGAGCTCTACCAACGGAGTGTCATCGGGATTCTGCAAGGTTGCATCCCGAGCGAGCAAGGAAGGAAGTTTCTCTTGGACATCCACGAAGGGGTCTGCGGACACCATGTGGCCCCGAGGTCCCTGGTCGGGAAGGCATACCACCAGGGTTTCTACTGGATGACCGCAGTGTCCGACACCGAGCGAATCGTGCGTACGTGTCAAGGCTGCCAGTATTTCGCCTGGCGGATACACACCCCAGCCCAAGACCTTCAATCCATCCCCCTCACGTGGCCTTTCGCTGTGTGGGGGCTAGACCTCCTTGGCCCTTTCAAAAGGGCGCTAGGGGGCTACACCATCCTCCTCGTCATGGTGGACAAGTTCACTAAGTGGACTGAGTCAAAACCGTTTGTCACGGCGGCGTCAGAACAAGCGTTGAGTTTTGTCCACGACATCATACACCGCTTTGGGGTTCCCAATGCCATCATCACCGACAACGGCACCCAGTTCACGGGGAAGAAATTCCTCGAGTTCTGCAACAGCTTCCACATTCGGGTCGACTGGGCATCGGTGGCCCACCCATGCACCAACGGGCAAGTCAAACGAGTCAATGGCCTGATACTGCAGGGACTCAAGCCACACATCTTCGACCGTATCAACAAGTACGTGGTGCGTTGGGCCACCGAACTGCCAGTCGTGCTATGAAGCCTGCGCACTACGCCCAATCGATCCCCCGGCTTCACCCCCTTCTTCATGGCGTACGGCCCGGAGGTCGTCCTACCGACCGAGCTCGAGTACGGCTCGCCTCGAACCAAGGCGCATGAAGAAACCCGATTCGAGCAGACCAAGCAAAACTCCATCGACTAGCTTGATGAAACCCGCGATGTCACACTCCTATGATCGGCCATGTACCAGCAGGTGGTGCGACGCTACCAAGAACGCCGAGTCCAGCCTCGAGCCCTACAAGCGGGGTACTTGGTCCTCCGGAGGATCCAGAACAACAAGGACAAACACAAATTGTCCTCCTAATGGGAAAGCCCGTACGTTGTCTCTACCGTCCTTCGGCCTGGCGCTTACCGCCTGGCTGACACCAACGGCAATCCCCTCCCTAACGCATGGAACATCGAACAACTCATGCCATTCTACACATAAGGAGGCTGAGCCCTGACGCGGAGTGAGCAATCGACTGACCTCAGGGAACGCCGCACAACAGAAAGAGCAGATCTCCTGCCACGCGACGCTCGGGGGCTACTCGACCATATGGAGCCTCAGAAGCTCACAACGGGCAAGGCACCTGAGCCCCTTTTCTCCCGAGCCGCATGATCAACGTCAAGGGGACAACAACAACAACCCCGAACAGAGCCACGATCTTAGCACGGAAAAGGGGGTGACTCCTTCCTCAAAACTGCGCGGGCCCCGGAAGCTCACGCCAAAGGACCTGACCCTGCCAAGTCCGGAGCCGCGCGACCCATGGCCAAGGGACAACGACAACCCTATTGACAACAACAATCCGAAACATAGCCAGGGTCCGAACTAGGTACAACGGGCAAAACACCCTAGCTCTTTTCCTCCGAACCGCGTGACCAACGGCTAGGAGAAATGACAATCCCGAACGAAGCCGCGGTCCAAGCGAGGCAAAGGGGGCGACTCCTCCCTATAACTGCACGAGTTCCGAAAGCTTGCGCCAAAGGACCTGACCATCTCAAGTCCGGAGCCACGATACCCTTGGCTAAGGGACAACGACAACCCAAATGTATCTAGGATCTAAACGAGGTGTAATGGACAAAGCGCCGGAGACCCCCCCCCCCCCGAGCCGCGTCGTGTGACCAATAGCCAAGGGACAACAACAACCTACAGCACAGCCACGGTTCAAGCGAGGCGCGACAAAAAGAGCCCTGGCCTTCCCCCTCACGAGAGATACCGAGTCGGCAGCTAACGAGAGCACCCGAAGAAAGCACCGGCACGAACAAGCAAACAAGATAGGTTGAAAAACTTGCCTCCCTTTCTCTGATCATCCTTTAACAATAACATTGATACAAAAAGGGAAGAGACACAAGACTAGTACTCTAGCCATTTCCGCTCCGACTCCTCCATCAGCTAGAGGCAGTTGTAATGGACCATCCCCTGAAGGGAATGGGCCACTGGCTCAACCCGTCAAAGAAGCTCCTTCAACTCCTCGTCGGAAGGGCCATCGGCAAAACCCTCTCCAATAGTCTCGAGGTCGATCCTAGGGTAGTGCGATAGCACCACACCCAAGGCCATCCGAGCCCCGCAAACCACCCATGTACTCCCATAGGATGACAAACGAGCTGCAAGCCGGTCCCTGACCAACGTCAGCTCTGCGCCAAGCCTCTCCTCTGAGAACTCGCTGAGCACTACACGACAGATGGAGCGTCCGGTGTTCTAAAGAATGTCAAGGCTGGCCCGAAGCACGCTGAGATCTTCGGATATTTTCTTTATCCGACCCCTGATGAAGTCCTTGTTCATGGAGGCATCAACAGATGGATCCAGAACCAGGTTGCACGTGGCTGTCACCACAGCATGAATCTCCCACGGATCCGCCTCGACCTCTGAAAGTTGGGAACAAAGGCTTACGCGCTTCCCATCCTGGTTCCCAAGCTCCTTCTCCACCTCGTCTAGAAGACCCTTCGTCTCTGAAGAAACAAAGCAGAGCCTCCCGAACTTCCTCGGCGCTGGACTCCGCATCCACCCGCGCCATGGCCGCCTCATCCAAAGCATCTTGGGCCACATCACGGGCCCCCGTGAGCTCGGCGTCTGCCGCCAGCGCGCGGGCAACTGCGGCCGCCTTCTCCTCGGTAGCTCGAAGAGCCTCCGTGCGGACTCAAGCATGCTTCGCCTGCACCTTCACCAGTATGGACTCCACTTCCGTCTGACAAAGCTCGCTATCCCGGAGGAGACACGACTTCTCGGCCACCCATTGGATCAGACCCTGCAAAGAGTGGAAAATGCTTGATAAACAAAGCGAAACGAACCAACCAGACAAAGCAGGGACAGAGCCAAGATCCCACCTGGCCGCTAGGAGCGGCCTTGTGAAGTTGATCGAGTGCACCGCCCAAGCGCTCATACTAGGTTATGAGGCTAGCCCGAGCAGTCTTGAGCTCGGCACAAGAGCTCTCAATATCCATGCAGGCTTGCTCCCACCGCGTCAGCTCGGACGGGGAATTGTCCGAAGCAGAAACAACACCCTCTCCGCCGGACGGTGGCGCTAGACCCCTAAGGTCATGACCAGAGACAAGCCCTGAGCAGGCGAGGCCACAATTTCCCCAGGGGCCGGCGAGGGCTACGCCAGCGAAACGGCAGGATGAGTCACGGCCGACTTTGACCGACTCGCCTCACCGTCAGGCGTCGCTGGTGGCAAAAGTCTTGAACCCTTGGGGGTCGTATTGACCTCGACGAGGGTGGGAGGCGGCGGTGCCAGGTCCGCGACCGGACCGATGGCGCCTACAACCCTGGCCAAATCCGCATCAAAGCCCGCCGCTAGAGGGGGCGACTGCCCTCTATCGAAGTCATACGAGCCACCTCCGTCAGCTTGCCAACCAGAGCACCGACATTCGGATCCAGCTTCCCGTGCCATGAAGGACAGTAAGAAATCCACTCGCCCGAGCTAACCCACGCCAACACAACGGGAGAAAGGCCATTACCTCTTGGAGCGATGTAATATCACTCCAACCTCGATGGATGAAGTCGGACCCGGAAGGGCGGACGATCCCCCTTCACCTTCCGCTTCCTCAGCACAAGGTCAGGCGCGCGGCTGGACACTCTGTGCGGATCAACGCACGAGCACGCAAAGAGCGTGGTCGCGACCAGAGGGAGCACGATGGGGATGACATCATTCGTAGGAGCTGTCCCAGTAAGGTCCTTCATCCTTGCTGCCACCTCTGAGGATGAGAACTCCACCTCTGACTCCCTCGTGGGGTCCAAGGGACCCAGATATCCCCACATCTGGTACCCTCGGACCCTGAGGGGCTGGATCCTCCACTCCACGAAGACACGGAGAAGGGCAGCACCAGTGAGACCCCTCCCCTGGAGATCCTTCAGCCGAGCGAGTAGCAGCGCTAGCGCGGCTACCTCGCTGTCAGAAGCGCCCTCAAGCCAAGAGGGGATCGGTACCGGGGGGTTGCCAGAGAAGCACGGGAGCGCCAGCCGACGGGTTCTGGATATAGAACCATCCATGATGCCACCCTTTGAGCGAGGACCGAAGGCGAATGGTAAAGTAGCATGTCTGCTGCGCGCGAAGTTGAAGACAAGCCCCGTTGAGATCGAGAAGTGGGAAATCATTCGCTTAGGCACGCATCCAGAAGAAAAACCTCCATAGGTTGAGATCTAACTTCACCCTCAAGAAAGCATGGCACAAAGTGACGAACACCAACATGTGCAGGATTCCTTTCGGCGTTTGTTGATGAAGTTCGACGCTGTACTCGTCGAGGAGCTGCTGGAAGAAGGGGTGCATCGGGACCCCAAATCCTCACGCGTGGAATGCAAGAAAGGAGACCAATTTGTCATAGCGCGGCGCGGGGTCACTCTCCCCCTCGGGAAGCCGGACAGGATAGGCCTCCCTTGATGAAAACAACCCACGAGTGGCAAACTCGGAGATCTGGCTTGAGCTCGCACGAGAGGAAACCCACGCAGACATGGTGAATGAAGGTTGGGTCTTTTTCCTTGACTGGAAGCGGAGAAAAGCAAGAGCATAACACGAGACAAGAAATGCAGAAGCAATGCAAGCCGACGCGTGCGGGATATCCCAAAGGAAGGAGATATAAGGACGCCAAAGCAACGCCCGGTCTCGCTACAATCGGGGCACGAATGACATTTCCAACCGCCCTGAGGGGGTAACCGCCGCGAGGTCGCCCGTTCGCCCTCGAATTAAAGCCTTTTGAAGCGACTAGGGAATGGAGTCGAGTGGCGTCTCCTAGTTTTTCCCACGGTGGAATTAACCCCATGGATGGAGAGGTCCCACCAAATAAAAACCGCCTGACTTCGTGGTTTGAAGTTATAAACCCGGCGCAGTTGCGGAGTTGAGCAGTGCCTCCTCAGCCCTGGTAGAATCTGGAGGAGATGGAGGGTGACACGACCGTGAGAGGAAGGTAAATCTTCAGCCCGCATAATGGGCTTGAAAGTCCCAGGTTCGAAGGATGGCCTGCGGATGGCTCAAAAGCCACCCGGAACGACCCAGAGCTAGGGGCAAGCAACGTGAAGCAGTCCGCAAAAAAGACGATTTCGGGTGGGATGAATCCCCCCGACGCTTCTAATCTTGCAGCCGAGCCCCAGCACTGCAAGCGTCGAGGTAACCCCCAGACGTGTCGGCAGCGAGCCGCACGAGCCAACAAAAGAGCTCGGGAACCACGCGCATGCCTCGAGCTGGGAATCAATGAAACGCGGGCAACGAAGCCTCAACCAGAAAGCCCCTCAGAGCGAAGCAGGGCCGATGGTTCCGTCCATCCAAACTAGCAGGATGAATGGGTTTCACTCGGCTCCACCCGCTAGGCATCTCACTGGGCTTGGGGGCATGGCCATCGAGGTAAGCCCCTGATCGACCCGACCCCTCCGAACCACGAACAGTTCTTGTGTGGGGGGTGACAGGGTTCTGGGCCCTAAACCCCGGGGTAGTGGCGGGGGAGCATCCCTCGAGGCATGATAGAGGAGGCCTGAGCCCGGACCCAGGAGGAGGTGCGACGAGGAGCTCGAGGTTGACCCCTAGGCCAGACGTGCAACTGATCCCCGAGGCGATCCGGAAAGAAAGCCCGAGCCCCCGTGGGAGAACCCGAGCCCGACCACGGGTAGGAGAGAAGCAGGTGGCCTTCAATGCGGGACAGGCGCCACCCCAGCTGAGTGGAGGGGTGATCGAGTACCCCCCTGCCCCCAACATTGAGGGCCGTCACTTCCGACGGGACCAAAGAGGAGTGGAGCAATGTCACAAGTGCTCCTCGATATGGGCCACTCCCGAAAGATGGGACAGGAGTAGGAGCGGTAGCAGACCACGAGTAAGGCGGCACCATCGAGTGCCCTACCAGACTAATGAAAAGACAAGTCATCCGGTGCCCACGACCAGCCTACCCCATGACAACATGGAAAGGAGAGGAGAATAAATAGAGAGACCTACCGGTTAGAGAGGGTAGGCTCTTGCACTTGTAAGAACAACCCCCATTCTTCAGTAAGAGCAAGCGAGACACCATGGCTGGACGTAGGGCATTCTTGCCCGAACCAGGATAATCCTTCGTGTGTTCTTAGATAGGTCACTTCAAGGTAGAACGCACGTACATTCGATTGCTAGTCAGAAATCTGAAACACCGATAGGGGGCAAGGCGGACTCGCCATAAATGACAACACGGTCTCTCGAAAGAGGGACCCGGGGGCTCACCGCCGGACACCGAGGGGACGACCCACGGTCGTGACCAATTGCTGGAGGTTCACACTTCACGGCTATCTAGTTAAGTCAAGTACTAACAATCTATTTTGTTACCGTGTTTTTTGTTATGCAGGTGAGAGGTCGATTGGAGTTCACCCTCGACCGACCACCAAGGTCAGTCAGGGGCTCGGGAGCTACTAACGGGGTTCTGAGCCCTGAACCCCAAGTAAGTGGCAGGGGAGCGTCCCTCAAGGTATGACAGAGCAAGCCCGAGCCCAAACCCGAGAGGAGGCGCGATGAGGAGACCGGGGCCAACCTCTTGGCCAGGACGTGCAACTCAACCCCAAGGCGATCCAAAAAGAAAGACCGAGCCCCCGTGGGAGAACCTGAGCCCGACCACAGGTAGGAGAGAAGCAGGTGGCCTTCAATGCGGAACAGGCGCCACCCTAGCCGAGCGGAGGGGTGATCGAGTATTCCCTGCCCCCAGCATTGAGGGCCCGTGACTTTCCACGGGACTGAAGAGGAGTGGAGCAAGGGCGCGCGTGCGCCTCTTTATGGGCCACTCCCCAGACGGTTCGGGAGCAGTAGCGGTAGCAGGACACAAGTACGGCGGTGCCATCGAGTGGCCTGCCAGATGAGAGAAAAGACAAGATGATGAGGACATCACAAAAGCGGATACTCACATTGATATACAAGGACCAATCACAAGAGCACGAGCACGGTTACTAAATCAGCAGGTGAACTCGTTCCTAACTTTCTACCCATGTGATTTTGAGAATGGATTGCTATTGAATGATTTAATTGTTATTAGGAACCATGGACATGATCACCAAGTAAAGGGAGGAGGATTTGGGGACGTGGATAGCCAGATGGGACGTCCACAAGTTGATGGAAACAGTCACCAACTCGGACTCGAGTTCAACTCGGAGTTCAGGAGAAGTCCATCTTAAAACGGACACCTAGGATGCATACGGACTCCGTTTTCGACGTTCTACATATGCATGGAAAGATGAGAAGATAAACTTTTCAATGGTTCTGTTCCCACATTAAAATTAGCTAGGAGTCGTTGGGAGTTGTCGAAACAAGTCAAATTCAGAGTTCTGTCCGGTGTTGCACCACCTTATTGGGCTTTTGGGCCTTGTATCACGTATGAGTCCATTAGGGACGCGTCTAAGGGTCTTATGGACGAACCCTAGCCTTTAAATACTACAGCCGCCGGCCATATTCGGTGAGTTTTGCTTAGATAAACAGCTGCCGTTCTACGGTTTTTGTGAAACCCCAACTTTGTGACTTTCAGATCACGTCTTCTACGTTCTTGCTCGTGGTCTCGGTTGCACCTGCAGGGATTAGCCTTCTTGGCGAGGTCAAGCGTGTGCTGCACGGTTGATAACCAACGGAGCAGTGGTGTAGTGATTGCAGGGGTGTTCAAACTGCTCGAGTGCCGCGGATCATCAATGTTGAGTTCTCCACCTCAATCGACCTACCTTTCAGAAGATCGGGCCTAAACCACTCATCATTTGGTATAAGATTTCAGGTTGCCCGTGAGGTACTTTGTTTTCCCACTAGATTAGTTTTTGTTTTTCATACCTAGAGTCCACTGAAAAAACCACAAAAAACATATCGTGTTTACTGATTCCTAGACCATAGTGTCTGCAATTTTCGTTTTTCAGTTTGCATTGTTGAGTTTGCATTCGTGTGGTCGAGTCTTGTTGCTGGTTTAGCTTTGTGTTTTTTGGGTCATAGTTATCGGTTTTCTTCCTTGTTTTTCTTGCTGCTCACCTATTCCACAATCCCTAAGCAACAAACCGAGCCACCAAGATCATCGGTTTGCCCTAGCTAGCCGCCTTGCGTGAACTCCCGCATCGCCAGCCCTAGAACAGGTGATAAACCATTGTGCCAGTCCTCCTTGATTCATCACACAACATCCCATAAGTCGCCGTTGCTAAATTTCGATTATTTCTCACATCCTATTGCGAGATCTTCTTCACAACCGAGTTTGAATCAACATAAAAAAAACAGTAACTCGGGTAGCCTACCTTAAAACGGCCATAACTTTTGCATACAAACTCGAAATCGGGCGATTTTTTTTTCCAAATTGATCTACTCAAAATTTCACAACCGATTTTCTACGGCTTCGCCATGTTCGGCAAAATTCATTTGGCCAAATTCCCTTCGGAAGATAGACTATCCGGCCTCCGAAGTTTCAGCCCGGATTTTAAAGAATCTTACTGGTTTTCTATAGGCCACATCTTACATCCAATTGAGCTACAAAGTTGTGTGCTTTCTATTTTCGTTCTCTCGAGTAAACAAAAAATATCAGAAAAAATATATATAAAAAAATACTGCAGAGAGGACAGATATTAAAGCATTGACAACATACCCTTGAAAACAGTTGGCCTATACACTTGTGTTGTACTTGTTTGGTTATATCTTCCTGATTTTCTATTTGCCTTTCTACTGCCTTGTGTTGTGATAGGCCTAGAACACTTGTTAACCAGCAACAATTCCTACATTGAATACTTATTCAACTTTGTTTTTGCTGTTAACGATTTTTGCTTATTAGCCACCATATTGTGCCATCCAAGCTCCACTTTTCCTCTTGAGCAGAACAGGTACCTTTGCAATCACTCCACGTTTTATTGGTTCTCACCGTCCACCGTTTACCACCTGCTGTGTCGGTAAGAACGCTTGTAAGAACGTGGTAAGACGCTTGAGAGAGAGAGAGATTGTTTCCTTCGTTCCACTTTTCACATTGCCACTATCCTTTGTAGTTGATAGGGATAACATCTTTTTGTTGACTTTTGTTTACTACTAACAATGGCAGAAGATAAAAAGGATGATGAATGTGTTCAACATGCTGAGTTGCGTGACATGATGAGGGAAATGACAGATATGTTCACCAAAACCCAAGCATCGACAGAGGCGTCATTGACGACCTTGAATCGCCAACTTGCTGATCTTGTTGTTCGGATGGATACTCTTGAGGCACGGCTACCTCTCGCTGAAGATTATGAAGACGATTCTTATAATATGGAAGATCATAACAATCAACCACGACTTCCATGTTATCTACGAGGTATGGGAGGTAATAATCGTTATAATTACAATGATCGTCATAACAATTTTAATCGCCCTCTTGATGATCCTTTTGCAAAAGTCAAATTTACTATACCCTCTTTTTCTAGTGCTCATGATGCTGAGGCATATCTTGATTGGGAGATGACAGTAGAGCAGAAATTTAATGCTCACCTTATTCCTGAACAACATAGAGTTCGTCAAGCCACTAGTGAGTTTAAGGATTTTGCTATCATATGGTGGAATGAACTTGTTAAAACTAGAACTGATCCTCCAACATGGGATAGCTTAAAGGAAGCTATGCGTGTTCGTTTTGTTCCTCCTTCTTTTCAGCGGGACCTTCGCAAAAAAATGCAGCGCTTAGACCAAGGTAACATGTCCGTAGAGGAGTATTATCAAGAGTTACAAAAGGGTATGTTGCGCTGTGGGGTAGTAGAGGACATGGGTGATAAAATAGCTCGTTTTTATGGGGGGTTGAGACGTGAAATTCAGGACATTGTTGATTATAAGGAATATGATAATGTTAACAGATTATTTCAGATGGCTATGTTGGCAGAAAAAGAATTGCAGGGCCGCCAACAGCAGCAGCACCAACGCACGAGGAGCACCTTCACACCGCGTTCGACATCTACACCATCCAAAACAGCACCATCTTCGAGTTTTCCTACTGCCACTACATGATCCAATGGTGGCCAACGAACTTCATCTACTGCTCCATTTCCTCATGCGCTGGAGGGCAGAAAGACGACACCATTCAAGCCTACGTCTTCCACTCCTTCCACGAGTCGAACTTCCAACATTAAGTGTCACTGCTGCCAGGGAGTTGGTCATGTGATGAAAGATTGCCCTAGCAAACGAGCATATATAGTACGAGATGATGGCGGGTATGATAGTACTTCGTATGTTGAAGATGAATATTCTCTTGCTACTAAAGTTGCAGGACCAAAAGATGACCACTATAGCACAGATGAAGAGGTACTTGGTACTGCAGCAACGGAAAATTATAGAAGCATAATTGTGCAGCATGCTTTGGAGCTCCAAAGTTGAGGCGGATGACAAGCTACAATGACACAATCTTTTTCACATGTTTCTCATCATCAAGGACTGCCGTGTGCACACTATAATTGATGGAGGCAGCTGCAACAACTTGGTGAACACGGATGTGGTCAAGAAACTTGGGTTGACAACAAGAGCACACCCTCATCCATACCACATTCAGTGGTTCAACAACAGAGGTAAGGTTAGGGTAACATAAACAGCGAGGGTACATTTTTCGATTGGTTCTTACCATGATTTTGCCGATTTTGATGTCGTACCTATGGATGCTTGTTCTTTTTTGTTGGGACGTCCTTGGGAATTTGATACAGATGCTATTCATCATGGTAGAACTAATAAATATACTCTGATGCATAAAGGAAAGAAAATCACTTTGCTTCCAATGACTCCTGCTGAAATTGTACATTTTGAGAAAAGTAAAACACATGATGATAAGGCAACAAAATCACTAGACTCTGAAAAACATAAAAAAATTAAGTTAAAATCACCTTCCTTGCTCACAACTAAATCCGATCTTGCTGATTTATTTAATACCAAGGGGATGTATTACGCTTTAGTATGAAAAGAAGCCATGTTTTCAGTTCATGAAGTGTCCATGGCATTGCCCCCTGCTGTTGCTAACCTTTTGCAGGGTTTTGCGGACGTGTTTCCTCCCGAGATACCCCCTAGATTATCACCTATGAGGGGCATTGAACATAAGATCAACTTGATTCCAGGGGCAAGTTTGCCAAATCGTGCGGCGTACAGGGCGAATCCGGAAGAGACAAGGGAAATTCAGCGACAAGTTCAAGATCTTTTGAACCGCGGGTATATTTGTGAAAGCCTTAGTCCTTGTTCTGTTCCTGTTCTTTTGGTTCCTAAGAAAGATGGTAGCTCGCGCATGTGTGTTGATTGTAGAGTGATTAATAACATCACCATTCGATATTGTTATCCTATTCCTCGCTTAGATGACATGCTTGATGAATTAAGTGGTGCTATTATTTTCACAAAAATTAACTTGCGTAATGGTTACCACCAAATTAGAATGGCACTAGGAGATGAATGGAAAACTGCATTTAAAACCAAGTTTGGACTTTATGAGTGGTTAGTAATGCCTTTTAGTTTAACTAATGCACCTAACACTTTTATGCGATTAATGAACGAGGTTTTACGTGCTTTTATTGAAAAATTTGTGGTGGTTTACTTCGATGGTATCCTCATTTACAGTAAGTCATATGACGAACATCTTAATCATTTACGTGCTGTTTTCAGTGTCTTGAGAGATGCACGTTTGTTTGGTAACCTCGAAAAGTGTGTCTTTTGCACCAATCGAGTTTCGGTTCTTGGATATGTCGTTTCATCGCAGGGAATTGAGATGGATGAGGCAAAAATTGTGGCGATCACTAGCTGGCCAACTCCATCGACCGTCACGCAGGTGCGTAGTTTTCTTGGTCTTGCAGGTTTTTATCGACGCTTTGTGTGGGATTTCAGCACCATTGCAGCACCTCTCCATGAACTGACGAAGAAGGGAGTGCAGTTTCGATGGGGCGGACAGCAGAAACAAGCTTTTGATGTTCTCAAATCAAAGCTTACACAAGCACCATTGCTACAACTTCCTGATTTTGACAAGACATTTGAGCTAGAATGTGATGCAAGCGGCATTGGTATTGAAGGTGTTCTCATACAAGGAGGTAAACCCATTGCATTCTTTAGTGAAAAATTGTGTGGTCCTTCTCTGAATTATTCTACTTATGATAAGGAATTGTATGCCTTAGTGCGAGTTCTACAAACTTGGCAACATTACCTTTGGTCTAAGGAGTTCATCATACATTCCGATCATGAATCTTTGAAGTATCTTAAGTGCCAAAACAATCTGAATAAACGACATGCTAAATGGATTGAGTTCATAGAATTATTTCCATACATCATTAAGCATAAGAAAGGGAAGGAGAATGTTATTGCAGATGCATTATCTAGACGTTACACCATGCTGTCCCAATTTGATCATAAAATATTTGGTTTAGAAACAATAAAAGGACTATATCCTACTGATTTTGACTTCAAAGATGCCTTTGAAAATTGTAGAGAAGGAAGAACATGGAATAAATGTGTACTACCGGAGGGCCTCCTCTATCGTGCTAACAAGCTATGTGTTCCTGCTAGTTCCGTTTGCCTATTACTTTTGCAGGAAGCACATGGAGGAGGTTCGATGGGACATTTTGGAGTGAAGAAAACAGAGGACGTGCTGTCCACACACTTCTTTTGGCCAAAGATGAGACGTGATGTTGAGCGATACGTGTCACGATGCACTACTTGCAATAAAGCTAAGTCTCGACTTAACCCACATGGTCTTTATATGCCTCTTCCTGTTCCTAGTGTACCTTGGAAGGATATTTCCATTGATTTTGTTTTGGGATTGCCTAGGACTAAGAGGGGTAGGGATAGTATTTTTGTGGTTGTTGATCGTTTCGTCACCAACTCGGACTCGAGTTCAACTCGAAGTCCAGGAGCAGTCCATCTTAAAACGACGCCCAGGATGCATACGGACTCCGTTTTCAACGTTCTGCATATGCATGGAAAGATGAGAAGATAAACTTTTCAATGGTTCTGGTCTCACATTAAAATTCGCCAGGAGTTGTTGGGAGTTGTCGAAACAAGTCGAATTCAGAGTTCTGTCCAGTGTTGCATCACCGTATTGGGCTTTTGGGCCTTGTATCCCGTACGAGTCCATTAGGGACGCGTCTAAGGGTCTTATGGACGAACCCTAGCCTTTAAATACTGCAGCCACCGGCCATATTCGGTGGGTTTTGCTCAGATAAACAGCCGCCGTTCTACAGTTTTTGTGAAACCCCAACTTTGTGACTTTCAGATCACGTCTTCTACGTTCTTGCTCGTGGTCTCGGTTGCACATGCAGGGATTAGCCTTCTTGGCGAGGTCGAGCGTGTGCTGCACGGTTGATAACCAACGGAGCAGTGGTGTAGTGATTGCAGGGGTGTTCAAACTGCTCGAGTGCCGCGGATCATCAACGTCGAGTTCTCCACCTCAATCGACCTACCTTTCGGAAGATCGGGCCTAAACTACTCATCACAAGTCATCCTGTGCCAATGATCGGCCTTTGCCACGGCAACACGGAAAGGAGAGAGAGAGAATAAATATAGAGACCTACCAGTTTTTGAGAGGACAGGCTCTCGCACTTGTAAGAACAACCCCTATTCTTAAGTAAAAGCAAGCGAGACACCCCGGCTGGACATAGGGCATTCTTGCCTGAACCAGGATAATCCTTCCTGTGTTCTTAGTTAGGTCACCTCAAGGTAGAATGCGGGGTACATTCGATTACTAGTTGGAAATACAAAACGCCGACACTTCCTTTCTCTCTTCTCCCTCAGCAGAAGCACCCTCGCCCCCCCTTTAATAACCGTCGGAATGCCCGCCCAGACCGTTGGGCCTGTCCCCCAACAACTGGGCGACAGGGCACATCGGCACCAGCGTGTCTCCCTATCATTGGGTGACAAGCTGTGCGGTGGGACGTGCCCGCATGACCCCCGATTGTTCGATTAGGCGTATGTAGGGCTGATAAAGATCCTAAAAAATAAAATAATAATATGAAGGGACAGATCAGATTAGAATCAGGTCAAATTTATATTTCTTTTTCAACTAATATTTAATAGAGCCAAAATAAATAATGGAAGGGCCCGTGGACCAAGGCCATTTACCACCCCTAGGCACATGTGGCATGTTTCTCTGGCGATTTTCCTAGTTGCCTATTAGATAGGCGATGTCGGTATCTTACAAACCGGGTACCCCCGAGTAGTGGGTAAAAGACAGCCTAGGCCCCGCCTCCCTGCTGAGGTGGGCCCCAGCATGAGCCATGTGCCCTTGGCCCCATGGTCAGCCCTGGGGCTACCACGTGCGCTTGAGCTCCGGAGCTGACACGTGCTCTGGGCTCCGGTCTGAGCCTCCCCGCTGAGGTGAGGTCCGGAGCTGCCACTTGTCCCCTAGCTTCGAGCCACCTCCCCGAAGAGGACAGCACCGGGGCTGGCACGTGTCCTGGGCTCCGGCCTTAGCCTCCCCGCTGAGGTGAGGTCCGGAGCTGCCACGTATCCCCAGGCTCTGAGCCGCCTCCCCGCTGAGGACAGCTCCGGTGCAGGCACGTGCCCTGGGCTCCGGCCCGCGCCTCCCCGCTGAGGTAAGGTCCGGAGGTGCCACATGTCCCCAGACACCAAGCCCGTCGATAAGAGCTCCCGGGCCGCCACGTGCCCCACGATCCTTTGTGGCCCGTGGTTCGACGAAGTAAAGAAGGAAGGGCGCTGTCAGGCTTCGCATTCGACGCTCGCGCTTTCCCCAGAAGCATGGCACACTACGTATGCCTCTATCCCTTGCCCGTTCACCATTACAGTGACAAGACAAGACAGCAGGGCGTGACAGCAGTACATTGCCGCCCAACGGCACGAAGCCGCCCAAGCAGAGCTAAGATACACGGCGACAAGATGACATCTTCATCATCACCTTACACGTTATCAGGGGTGCTCAGCACGTCGGGCTGCGATACTTAACTCACCCACCGTCCACTCTACTCAGAGGATGAAGCCCTATATTGTATAGGGTTCACTTAGCTCTGGGGCCATCTGTCGAGCCCCAGGCCACATTGTAACCACCCCGGCCTTGACCTATAAAAGGACCAGGGTGACCACCCAGTAGGGGTTCCACGATTTCACATACCAGATCCCACAAAGCACAAGCACTCACAAGCAATAGAACAAGCACACCCATGGACGTAGGGTATTATGCTACGGCGGCTCGAACCACGTAAATATCTGTGTTCATCCATTTTCGCGAGCCCAGATTGCGTAGGGTGCCAAGTCCCCTCCGGAAAAAAAGAAGCTCGCGGGCGGCCTCCGAGCAGGCTGGGAGGAGTGTCGCGGCTCACACTCCGACATTTGGCGCACCAAGTAGGGGGGTTTTCTGCGCTCTCCACGCAACCATGGTGAACATCACATCTCATGGCAATCCTTCTCGCCCACCTCGCTGTCGTTTCTAGATGGGAGACGACGAAGCTACCTCCCGCTCCAGGGCGGGCAGGTCTGGCTAGGCCGGCGGTCAGACAACCGGCGTGCCACCGGCGCCCTCAACGCCCAAATCCAGCCGAACCGACGACTAGAATGCTGGAGCTCCTGAGGCGCTCGTGGTGCCCAGGTCGGGACGGGCTGGCAACAGCACGGACGGTGTGCCGTCGGCACTCACACCGCCAGGGCCGCTTTCTCTCGACCACCCTCTTCTCCGGCAGTGACGACAACACCGCCATGACCGAGCCCGGAAAGTGTGCTGGCTGTAGCACGCTCTCTGCTCCACAACCCTTCGGGTGAGGGTCCCACCCCGAGGCGACAGAGAAGTGGTGGCATGATGTCGACCATCTCGTTGCCGCTGCCATGAACTCTCTTGCTTACAGGAGACAGCCGGCTGAACCCTTGCTGGCCTAGTGGCGTACACCAACGGTGGCCCGTGGGGGTGGCATCCCCGCGTGCAATGGCCACGCCCGACCTTAGGGTCAAGTTGAACCGTCGCCTGAGGATGGTCGCACCACCATCGAGCGACGCCGCGAGAGGCTTCACAACCTTGAAGGAGGGTACCGCTCTCCGAGCATCGTACCGGCAGGCTGCGCTCCGCCTACCTCTGCCTCTCCGGGGGCAGTAGGAGGCTGCATGGCACTCGCCCCGCATCTTCGTATGGTGGTATGGCCACCCAAGTTCCGGCCCCACCCGCCGGAAAAATACGACGGGACAGTCAATCCCGCCGAGTTCCTGCAGATCTACTCCACCTCCATCCTAGCTGAAGGAGGGGATGAGGCCGTCATGGCCATCTACTTCCCGTGGCCTTGACCGGCACAGCCCGGTCATGGCTTATGAACCTTCCCCCAGGATCCATCATGTCCTAGGAATAGTTGTGCTTTATATTCACGGCCAACTTCACGAGTTCCTATACTCGCCTCGACACTGAGCTTGACCTCCATGCCGTGCGTCAGCGTGATGGGGAGTCACTGCGGTCCTTCATCCAGCGGTCCTCCCGGGTCAGGAACACCATCCCCCGCATCTCCATCGCCTCCGTCATCGTCGCCTTCCGGCAAGGTGTCCGCGACAAGAAGATGCTCGAGAAGTTAGCCATGCACGACGATCGAGAAAGACGTCACCGAGCTCTTCAGCCTGGTCGAAAAATGTGCCAGGGCGGCGGAAGGCCGAGACTGGCACTCGCGACCTGCCTCCACTGTGAGGAGTGTTGGAGAGGTCGCTGCATCGCGCAGCGGAAAGAAGAACAAGACCGGAGGAAGGAACATGCCTCTGGCCGGGGCACATATGCAGTTCTAGCAGTGGCTAGTGGGGGCCGAGCCCCACGCCCAGACAAGTGCCCGCAACCATCGTCTGCTAGCGACGGCGGCCAGTGGTGCCCGTTGCACAACACCGGCAGCCATGGCGCTAACGACTGCCTCGAGATCAAGAAGCTCGCGGAACGCTTCCGTGAGCTGCAACAGCAGTGACCACGCAAAGACGATGCGCCTTCCTGCCAGCGGGACGACAAACAAAAGGACAAACCTGAGACCGACGCTGAGCAGGGTATGGAGTATCAAGACACCAAGAGGGTGCTGAAAGCCGTCTACGTGCCACTCCGACTCCGAGAGAGCAACATGGGAAAAGACACTCCACGCCTAACCAGGCATTCCCTCCTCTGTCGCGCGACATGGGAAAAACACCCTCTTACACTGGTGTAGGGGGTCGAGGCCGCCCTCCCTCCGGAACTCACCAAGGGCTCACCCGACGTTTGTACATACGACGAAGCCACACAGGACCAGCTTCTGCGTGAAGAAATTGACCTCGTCGACAAGGCAACATGGCTAGAAGCTGCTCGAAATGCGCTACACCGCAAAACGCTGCAATGGTACACGCAGAGTAGACAGCCCAAGGTAGGGCCGCCTGGTGCCTCGACTAATACTTTCTCGAGGAGGGGTGACAAACCCTCCCCTAGCTGGAGGGTTCCTCCCAACCAACACAAGTATGCCACACCAGGTGCACCCGCCTAGCCGCAGAGGATGGGTATCTCTATCCAGACCACAGAACATAAAACACCTCTGTAAGTTCTACCTTTAGCGCAGTAGTAGGGTAATTTTTTCTTTTTCTCTTTCTTGTAAGGGTGCCATAGAGTCTAGGGATAGCGCTTAGAACAGCTAAGCCCCAGAGGGGTTCCGCTACTCTTGTCATCCGGGGCGGGTCGCTACCTTTTTGTACGGCCAGTTCCCTCCTATCACCCGAAGGAAGCCAGAAATAAGAAAAAATTATCCTACCCTGCGTACCTTATTTACAGTTTGTGCTTCCTCAAGCATATCAACTGTAAATGGCGTGTCCGGAGCCTATCCTACACACTTGTTGTGACACCCTCATTTTCAGGTTCTGTATGCATTCATGTTTCATGTAGAAAAACACTTTTAAAATAAGTTGAAATCGAGAAAGGATCAAAAAGTTAGCCAAAAAGAGCAAATTCCAGTTTACAGAGAGCACCAAAGACAACTCCCGCGGCTCGCTGGCCACGTGGCGTGTTCGGAGCTCAACTCCGTAAATAGGGAGAGGTCCGCCGCTAAACTGGCTACGTGGCAGGCTCGGGGCTCATCCCAGCAAAGGGGGAGAGGTCCGATCCCGTGGGACACGTGTTGCCCCCGGAGCTAGCCTCTGCGGAGAAGCGAGGCCAGTCCCGCAGGACACGTGTCACCATAGGAGCTATTCAACGCGCAAAAGAGAGGACCAGCCGCGTGGGACACGTGTCGCTCTCGGAGCTCACCTCCGGGAGGTCCGGTCCTATTGGACACGTGTCACCTCCAGAACTTACCTCCGGGAGGTCTGACGCTGATGGACGCGCGTTGACTCTGGAGCTCATCTCCGGGAGGTCCATCACTATTGGATACGTGTCAACCTCGGAGCTCGTCTCTGAGAAGAAAAGAAGTCTGGCGCTATTAGGACACGCG
The DNA here is from genome assembly GCA_030760725.1 of Neostapfia colusana. NCBI lineage: Eukaryota > Viridiplantae > Streptophyta > Magnoliopsida > Poales > Poaceae > Neostapfia > Neostapfia colusana. The sequence goes on along the minus strand of JASWHV010000019.1, from coordinate 1,721,892 downwards.
GCACAACCGGAGCTCGTCTTTGCGGAAAAGGGAGACCAGGCCCCCGATGGACACGTGGAGCTTCCGGAGCTCATCACCGCGTAAGGACGCGACTTTGAAGCGGTTTTTCTTCTGTATGCATGGGAATCCCCGGTACTGAGGAAACCGACACGACTTCCACAATGTTACCGAACCAAATCGACAAGAGATAAGTTGTTAAGATTAAAAATAGTTTGAATGTGACTCTTATTCGAAGTCCAATCAGATAAGAACCCTTCGTTTCCTTCTTATAAATAGAATCCGAAACAAACCCCTTGGTCGTAATGTCTTCTCTGAGCCGACAACTTAGAAGCCCTAGACCTAAACTCGCCGAGTAAACCCTTCGCCGGAGTTCAGTCGTAGGAGATCGTCGGAAGAGAGCCCCAACAATCTGTCTTGCTAGGAGAAGGACCCCGATACTAAGAAGAACGTAAGGTAGGTCTCCATTATCACCTTACGACATCATCACGGTTTTTATTCGCATCTGTTTCTTCAATTCCTTCAAAACAGAAGCTTTTTCATGGACAGATCACGTGTTGATCGGTTTGATCTAGATCTTAAGCCCAGATCATCGCCACGTCCACATTTGATCTATACACCTCTGTTCATCATAAAACCCATGCAAACATACAAGGACACGTACAACCGATCTAATAAAAACTGTATCATACGAATTGCATGCATATACATCATCGCATCTAGTTAAAGTTTGTGCATGATATTGATTGTTGTAAATCTTGTACGAGCGTGATCATGTATAGAAGGACAAGCTCAGGGAGCTACCTATGACGGACTACAACAACAAGATTTTGAGCAACCGGAACAGCCAGAATAAGGCAAGTGCCCCTTGACCATATTGATCCTATGTTTTGGAAAACTGTTTTGTTTATGAAAAGGTGTGGATGCTGAGTCAAACACGATGGGAAACCCTTTTATAGGAGTTTACTAATTTTGGTTAAACCATCCTTGTCGCCAGGGAAGTTTATGAGTTGGGTATGGTTTTTGCTTTTATGCTTCGCTGAGTCCATGGGATTGGGAGGCGAGATAGATGTGTCTAGCTAACTGCACTCGTAATGATAATGAGAAACTGATGTTGTTAATGAACATGGATCGGAGAGAGATCTAGGCAAGCCTGGGTTTGTGAATGAGGTAGAATGAGAAGGTGGTTTACTTGCCGTAGATCTAAGGACCGGTTCATACGAGCACATGCCAGGATAACAGTGCCACCACAAGGCCAAGTATGGGTGCGGCTTAGCTGACTAATTAGGTAAGTTACTAGAGTGTTATGGACCGTGGAAGGCGCGGGGAATGGGAGTCGAGTGAGGACTGCCCTGGGAACTGCATGGCACAAGAGGGGGCCTGTGGGTGGGAGAATTGGAGATTTTAGCCTGCTGGTGAAACCTTAATGAGTCCATACATCTAGTAGCTCCTTTGTAAAGGCTATTTTGTGATCTCTTGGCCATACACCGACGGTTGTGTACTGGTATAATGGAGGTTCTGCAGTCACCGACGGGCGACGAAATCACAAACTTGTGGGTAAAGAGGTGCAAACTCTGCAGAATCTAAAACTATCATGATAGTCGAGCTTACGGTCATGAGCGCCTGGCCAACTTCCATGATTAGTTGGATGGTTATTTTGGGAAGGTTTTGGATGGTTTTGGTTATGGTTTGATTTTGGTTTGGTTTTCGGGACTGTTGAGTCCGGGTGATAAGATTGGTTGCATGACTGTTGAGTCATAGCAACAAGATTGGTCTCGGAGTGAGATGGAATTGTTTGTGAGATGAAATGGTAGCGAATAAGAGATGGTATTTGTGAGATGGTAGCAAATAAGAGAAGGTATTCGTGAGCAAGAATGAGGTTGATTAATGTCTGGTTGGGACATGGAAAGTGATGAACATAATGGATGTATGATTGGTATTTTAATACATATTGGGATTACGTTCACTTAAAATTAAGTTGCTGTTTTATCATGGTTTTGATAAATAAATTTGCTTTCTGCAGTGAGCCTTTTTATACCTACCTTGTTGTGAGCTACATATTATATTTTCCCGCACTTGCTGAGTACATCATTGTACTCAAACTTGCATTATTACTTCATCATCAGCTACATGAGAAGATTATTATGAAGACCAAGTGGAGCCTTAGGCGTGTAATCTATCCTCAACTTGCCTGTGGGGATGGAGCAGAGATGGAGCTGCTGCTGCTTAGATTGCTTCCGCATTAGTTAGAAGACTTCCGCTGTTAGATTAAGACTTTCGCTGTTAGCATGAGTCCAAGACTCATGAAACATTGCAATAAACTCTGTTATTCGTGGTTATATATATTCTGAAATTCAGTTTGTGGATGATGTGTATATGTGTGATGAACATCCTGGGTACACATATACATCAGTTCTCGGTTCCGTGGGTTTTCCACAGAATTGAGGGCGTTACAGATTAGTATCAGAGCCACGGATTGACGGTAGGTTACACGCTTAGATAGAAGTCACAAGTTGGTATCAGACATAGATTGGTATCAACCTGCCATGGGTTGATCGTAGATCACACAACCTAGATAGGTCACAGATTGATATTGAAGCCGTCATGCCTAGTCACAGATTGGTGCAATCCACGGATTGGTACCAAGCTACCACGGTTGATTGTATGTCACAAGCCTAGAATGATCATAGATTTGGTAGCTGAGCCACACTGACCATAGGATGCAAACCTAGGATGCATAGATTGGCATTGGAACTACCTTGATATCTGTGAGACCTATGTGTGCTGAATACATTGGCTTTGACGATAAAAGTTTTGAATACTACCAAAACACCTTTTTAACAAGGTCCGACTCTAGGTCCGAGCTCCTGCAAGGTCCAACGATAGGTCCGACTTGTTTTGGGTAGCTCCGGCAAGGTCCGACGTAAGGTCCGACTTGCTTTGTCTAGGTCTGACTTATTTTGGCTAGGTCCGACTTGTTTTTGCTAGCTCCGGTGCTAGGTCCGACTAAGCTTTAGTAAGCTCCGGCGCTGGGACCGACTAGCTTTGGTAAGCTCCGGTTAGCTTTGGTAAGGTTTGGTGCATGATTGCAATGGTTCTGCTTTTAACTTGCAATGTTTCGAACTTGCTTTACTCTTATGGAAAGTTTGCTTAGTATTATTTTACTAAGTTTTTGGTGTGTTTTGGTGGTTATGGCTGATATCATTTTGCTATGGTTTACAACATGCTTATGTGAGGTGCTCACGTAAGATGTTGTAGTTTCGGAACTAACGAGAGTCAAGTCGAGGACTTGTGCTCGGAAGTATTGGTTGTTTATTCATGTGCAGGTGTTGCTTGAGTTCAAGACATGTCTGTGGCGGGATCCATTGAACTAGTCTTAGGGAGAAGATGAGGTTCAACAACCAAGTTCGGGAGGAATTGTGGTTGAGTTGATCGGGAGGTTGCGCAGTATGTTTGAATCAAGAACAATGCATATGAAGGTATCTTGGACGTCATTGGAAGATGTTTGCACGTGTGCAAGGAGTGCATGGACGTGGCTGCATGGTTCCAAGGCGTGATGAAGAGATGTGGACGTAAAGAATTGGTCAGAAAGGTCCAACCGACTAGGTTATGGACTCAGGCTGCGGCTGAGTCGTATTTGACTCAAATATGGAAAGTTTTGAGTTTGTCATGATAGGATTTCGTGTGGAACATGAAGTTGAGTTGTTTTAGGAATATTTGGGATGTTACTAAGGTGTTTGGAAGTCTTAAGATTGCTTCTATCTGTGTGTAGAAGAGTCTTGAGCAGTATTGGAAAGTTACACTTTGAATCCAAGTAGGAGTAGGAGTCCTAGTTTGAAATGGGTTGCCCTTAGGGCTGGTTATATAAGCAAGGGAGGCCAAGGCTCGTGTACGCACGACTTTGGGGCTGTTCCTATTGTGTTTTTATAAATAAAATTAGTATTCTAAAGGAACTTTTGTGCCTTGTTCGTCCGACTTGTTTCAGACAAGTTTTTCTCGTCGAGTTTCTGTTCAGCACTACCTTGCTTCGGTGGTTTTGTCATAACTCGAGTTTTACAGATCCAATTGATATCACTCTTTTTGGGTTGTCTTAACAACTTGATTATCTATCATCTCTAAAAATTTCACGGTCATTGAATTTGTGTTTTCTGATCTACACGAGTTTCTTTGCAGTATTCCAGAACTGTTTTTCTCGCGTAGGACAGATTGACCTTTGTTCGATCTTTCGATCGTAACTTGAGTTTCTCTCAACGGATTTTCATGATTCTTGTTGTGACATCTTCATGACTTGATTCTCTACAATATATACTAGTTTTGTCACAGTTGAACACGTTTAGATTAGTCGCACACACAGTTTCTTTAACATATCAGTTTTCTGCTGAGGGGTGTTTTGTTGCTTCCGCTGAAAAGTTTTTATCTACCATTCACCCCCTCTGGTAGCTTTACACGTGTACTTCGATCCTACAATTGGTATCAGAGCCAGGTTGCTCTAATCTTTGTGATTTGCACGTGTTTTGACTAATCATCATGGAGAAATACTCCGCCAAACCTTGTGTGTTTAGTGGTATTGATTTTCAGGTTTGGAAGGCACTCATGGAAGCTTTCATCCAGGCGCAAGGCTTTGCAATATGGGAAAAGGTGTACAAGCCTTACGATGTGCCTTCAAACGATCAAGTCACGTCTATAAACATGAGAGATGTCGACAACAACAAGGCTCAGAACTTGATCATACAAGGACAACTCAGAGCGACTTCGACCGTGTTGCACACCTCCGATCGGCGTACGATGTGTGGAGAGCACTTTGTGACTACCACGAAGGATCCAACACGATCAAGGAGGTAAGACAGGATATGTTCAAGAAAGAATACATGCGCTTTGAGATGCAACCCGGTGAGTCCATTGATGACCTCTTTGCTCGCTTTAATAAAATTCTCAGCAACTTGCGTAGCGTCAATATTAATTTTTTAGATGCTGAAAATGCTAGGCAATTATAAGTGCATTAGACATGTCAATTTGGGAGATGAAAGTAACATCCATACGTGAATCCACTATCATGAGTACTCTTATATTAGATGTGCTTTATTCTAAGCTAAAAACTCATGAAATCTACATTATATCACGTAAGAACCCAAATAAGACTATTGCATTTGTCTCACAACGTGATATGCCTAGCTCCGGCCAATCATCTAGCAATACACTTGCTTTGCTGTCTTCACTAACCCTGGAACAGATTGAGGAGTTTCCAGAGGAGGAGCTAGTACTTCTTTCTACTAGGTTCTCAAAAGCATTACAAAATGTGAGAACTAGAAGGAGAGGAAGCTCCGGACCTCAACGATGCTTTGAATGTGGTAAGACAGGACACTTTCGTACAGATTGCCCTAACCTTTCAGGTCCTTCTAACCGTGATGAAAAGCAGAATAAAGTCAATTCCTCTTTTGGCAACACCAACAAGAAAAAGAAGGGTTTTACAGGACGCAAACTGATAAACAGTTTCATCACCGCACTTCAAGAACTTGGCTCGAGTGATGTAGATATTGGAAGTGATGAAGATGAAGATGATCTGGCAAACTTGTGCTTCATGGCGGACAAATCAAAATCAAGTATGGAGGATGCAGAACACAACATTGACAACAAAGAGGTATGTCCTACTTGCGAAGAAATATGTGATGCTATTTATCGTGCCACTATTATTGCTAAGAAAAAGGACAAAAAGCTTAGGGACAATGCTGTTAAAATTGAGTCACTAGAATCTGAAATTAATCGTTTAAAATCCTTGATTCCTAGTGATGATTCTTGTTCCTCATGTGATTTAATATATGAACAATTGTCCTCTCTAAGAAGCGCACACACCTCCACACTTGATAAACTTGAACTTGAAATCGAAAAGAACAAAAAGCTTGCTGCACTTAATGATAAAAACTTGAAAGATGCTTGTTGTTCTACAATTGATTTGCATTGTTCTACTTGCGATGATCTTGATAAGAAACTACAAGATGCTATGAAAGAAATTTCTATATTGAACAATGCTTTACGTTCTCATGAAGTTAAATGTTGTTCCAATTGCAAATTAAAAGGAAAAATTTCATGTGAAAATTGCCTTGATCTATCAAATAAACTTGATAACATGCATAAGACATTAGATCGGTTTTGTAATGGGAATAAGAATCTAAACTTGCTGCTGAATTCTTCCAAGTCTTGCAATGATAAAACTGGTTTAGGTTTTGATTCACATGCTCATGCTAAGGAACATCCACCTAAAATTGTAAAATCATTAGGAAGTGGTTTGATTCAAACAGTTCCTAAACAAAAAGAAGTGGTTTTTAAATCTGCAGGAGTGTTGTCATATTTGGGTTCAAATAAGTATACTGCATGCTCATCTAGACATGAACACAAAGTTAAATTTTATTGTACCTATTATGGTAGAGATGGTCATGTCATAGATTTTTGTTATAGACTAGCTAAACAACATAAAAAAGGAAAGAATGCAAGCTAGATCTTATAACTCTCATGCAAAATTTGCTGCACATACTAAACCGAATGTCAGGAACATGCAACCTGCTGTTATGAGTCAGAAATATTCAAAGTTTACCTCCAGAGCTTCAGTTTTTGCCTCCAGAGCTTCAGTTTTTGCCTCCGGACCTTCTGTTTTTGCCTCCGGAGCTACTGATTTTCGTGCTACACAAGTAACACCTCATAAGTCAGTAGTTAAGAACAAAAAATCTCAAACTTTGACTCATAAACCTGCTGTTTTATCTCAGCTTTCGCATGTTATTCCTGTTGGACGTCGTGTGACTCAGTACTAGATTCCTAAATGCCTTTTAACTAACCCCAGTATTGAGTCATCAACGTATTGTGCTTCTATGTAGGTTACACGCTTAAGGAAGGAGAACATTTGGATTGTGGATTCAGGTTGCTCACACCACATGATCGGTAACAAAGAATGGTTCTCCTCTCTCTCTTTTGTGTCACGTGTAGAGAATGTTACTTTTGCTGATAATTCTTCAACTCCTATAATTGCTAAGGGTTCAGTTAGAGTAAATGATCACTACACTTTGAAGGATGTGGCACTTGTCAAAAATTTGAAATACAACTTGCTTTCCGTTTCACAATTGCTAGATGAAAATCTGGAAATTATTTTCAATAAAAACTACTGCAAAGTTGTAGGTTCAAATAGTGAGCTTATCTTTAACATTTCTCGGTTGGAAGAGTTTTTAAAGCTGATTTTGATATGTCTTCCTCTAAGCATAGATGTCTAGTTGCAAATGATTCCAAAGATTTATATTTTTGGCATCGTAGACTTGGTCACGTAGGCTTTGATCATCTCACGTGTGTTAGTGCTCTTGATCGCATACGTGGGCTGCCTAAGCTTAAAGGGGACAAAGAAATTGTGTGCTCTTCTTGTAGACATGCTAAGATGGTTGCAAGTTCACATGCTCCTCTCAAAATGACCATGGCAACTGAACCGGGTCAACTATTACACCTTGACACCGTACGACCTTCACGTGTTCAATCCTTCGGAGGTAAATGGTATGTTCTTGTGATTGTTGATGACTATTCTAGATACTTTTGGGTTTACTTTATGGCATCTAAGAATGAAGCTTTTAGTCACTTTAGAACTTTATTTCTTAGATTATTAATTGATCACCCAGAATCTTTAAGAGCAATTAGAAGTGATAATGGAACCAAATTTAAAAATCAATCGTTTAATCACTTTTGTGCTGAAAATGCAATAGATCATCAATTTTCTTCACCATATGTACCTCAACAAAACGGTGTTGTAGAGAGAAAGAACATAACCTTAGTTGAGATGGCTAGGACTATGCCTGATGAATATCAAACTCCTAGGAAATTTTGGGCTGATGCAATTGCAACCGCTTGTATGTCTCAAATCGTGTTTTCTTGCTTGCTAAGCTAAGGTAAAACACCATATGAGCTCAGGTTTGGACATAGGCCTAGTGTCACACACTTTAGGGTCTTTGGTTGCAAATGCTTTGTTAAGAAACATGGTAATCTTGATAAATTTGAAGCTAGATCTGTTGATGGCATGTTTCTTGGTTATCCATCTCATACTAGAGGCTACCGTGTGCTTTTACTTGATACTAACAAAATTGTGGAGACTTGTGAGGTTTCTTTTGATGAAGCTATCCCAGGTACTAGTTCAAATATTGCAGGTCCAGATCCATATCCGCAGGGGGAGAGTATTTTCGTTGAAGAAGAGGAAGAAGTGGTGCTGCTGTCCGAAAATTCAGTAGCTAATGACATTGTTCCAGCTCCTGATCTTGATTCACAGCCAGCACCGACGACCACCATTGCTGGTCCAGATCCTCCTCACGTCACAAGCTCATCTATTTGTGATGAACATGAAGAAGAAGAAGCTTGTGAAGTGTCCACTCCCCTCCGGATTCTCAAAAGTCATCCTCCACAACAAATTATTGGAAGCTTGCATGAACGAGTTACAAGATCCAGGTTTTTCGACCCCAATTCTCATGCTCATTCTGCTTTTGTTGCTTCTTTTGAACCCAAAGATATATCACACGCACTCACTAATGAATCTTGGATTATTGCCATGCAAGAAGAGTTAGAAAATTTTGAAAGAAATAATGTTTGGAAACTTGTACCTCCACCTCAAGGTCACACTTTAATTGGAACTAAATGGGTGTTTAAAAATAAACAAAGTGAGGATGTGGTTGTGATTAGGAATAAGGCTAGGTTGGTTGCTCAAGGTTTCACACAAGTTGAAGGTCTAGATTTTGATGAAACTTTTGCTCCTGTTGCTAGATTAGAAGCCATAAGAATTTTGTTAGCTTTTGCTGCATCTAAAGGTTTTAAGCTATATCAAATGGATGTTAAAAGTGCTTTTCTTAATGGCTACATAGATGAGGAGGTTTATGTCAAACAACCACCTGGTTTTGAAAATCCAAATTTTCCTAATCATGTTTACAAACTGTCCAAAGCCTTGTACGGTCTCAAACAAGCCCCTAGAGCATGGTATGATAGGTTAAAAACATTCTTACTTGAAAAGGGGTTTACCATGTGCAAGGTTGATAAAATTCTTTTTGTGTTTAAGCATGGCAATGACTCATTATTCGTTCAAGTGTATGTGGATGATATTATCTTTGGTTGTGCTTCTCATGATCTTGTATCCAAGTTTTCAGGTATGATGAGTTCAGAATTTGAGATGAGTATGATGGGAGAACTCATGTACTTTTTGGGGCTGCAAATCAAGCAAACCAAGGAGGATACCTTTGTGCATCAAACAAAGTATACAAAAGATCTCCTAAGGCGCTTCAACATGGACAAAAGCAATCCTCTTCGGACACCAATGGGAACGACAACAACACTTGAAATTGATGAAGATTGTGATCCCGTTGATCAAAAAGAATATAGAAGCATGATCGGATCACTTTTGTATCTCACGGCATCAAGACCGGACATACAACTCAGCATATGTCTTTGTGCACGGTTTCAAGCCTCCCCACGTGCTTCACATCGTCAAGCCGTCAAAAGGATTCTCAGGTACTTACATGGAACTCAAGAATTTGGCATTTTTCTTCCTTCTTCCTCAACCGTTACTTTGAAAGCTTCTTCCGATGCTGATTTTGGGGTTGTAGGATTGATAGGAAAAGTACTTCTAGTGCTTGTCATTTACTTGGTAATTCACTTGTTGCCTGGTCCTCTAGAAAACAATGTTCAGTTGCACAATCCACAGCCGAATCTGAATATGTAGCTGCTGCTAGTGCTTGCTCACAAATTCTTTGGGTTGTTCAAACACTTACGGACTATGGGGTTGATCTAGATAGTGTTCCACTGTTTTGTGATAACACTAGTGCCATTTGCATTGCTAAAAACCCCGTGCAACATTCGAGAACTAAGCACATTGACATTAGGTATCACTTTCTCCGTGATAATGTCGAAAAAGGGAACATTGTGCTTCATCATGTAGATACCGAATAACAATTGGCTGACATTTTTACAAAACCTTTGGATTTCACTTGTTTTTGTTACATTCGTAGTGAAATAGGGGTTATGCATCCTCATGGCTTAAATTGAGAGAGAATTTTGAAACTTGGGAAGTCTATGTGTGAATCTGAAATTAAAATAATATGAGCATAGTATTTCATGCATATATGACTTTGTGATTCCTTTTTCATGCTGAAAGTTCTTACTACATTACTCGTGTTATACATTTTGTAGTTTTTACCATGTCTAGTAATTGGAATAATTACTTACACTAAATCTGGTCATGGTCGAACTTTCTTGCTGTTTTGAATTTGTTGCATGCTCACAAGTGCTTGTAATCATAAAGAATTAATCAAGTAATCAACTCACATGTTGAGTTTTTATGTTCAAATAAAAAAATCAGAAAAGATCAAGAGAATATGCATGCATCGCACTTCTTCTTTTGAGATGGCTTATCATTGCACTTAGATATGAACTTGAAAGGAGTTGTGTATGACTAAAACCATGTCCTTAAGCTTCTGACTGTCAAATAACATAGGCTTGGCTTGGTTGGTTAGAATAAGGCTGATGCTGCATATAATCTCTTGCAAATGTCATAAGATCAAAATTTGTGCTTTAAATGATAAATAAAATGCAGCAACAAGTGTCATGTTTTCATGTCTTGAAATAGTTAAGTTTGTGAGATCATGACTTGCTTAAATTGAAAATTACACTTGATCTCTATCATGGCTTACACTACTTAATGTATCTCATTGATGTGATAGTGTAAGTTACTTGATAATATGATTTGGATGAGCTTTGTTTTATATGTATATGTTATAATGTGCTCATAACAAATTAAAATTTCTCTTTTGTACCTTGCTGAATACGTTGTCAAAGGGGGAGATATTGATCACACATTGCACACATTCACAAGTGTTTTGGCACGACTCTTCTCAGGGGGAGAATTTTTGGTATTTTTGTTTGTCTTATAATTTTATTTCTGATGACAAAGGGGGAGAAATTGTTTTCAAAACTTTTCATGTGAATAAGCCATGTTCAAATTTTAAGTGGTGTTGCCAATGCATTCATCAAGGGGGAGATTGTGAGACATATGTGTGCTGAATACATTGGCTTTGACAATAAAAGTTTTGAATACTATCAAAACACCTTTTTAACAAGGTACGACTATAGGTTCGACTTGTTTTGGGTAGCTCCGGCAAGGTCCGACGTAAGGTCCGACTTGCTTTGTCTAGGTATGACTTATTTTGGCTAGGTCCGACTTGTTTTGCTAGATCCGGTTCTAGGTCCGACTAGCTTTGGTAAGTTCCGTGCTAGGTCCGACTAAGCTTTAGTAAGCTCCGGCGCTAGGTCCGACTAGCTTTGGTAAGCTCCGGTTCAAGGTCCGGTTAGCTTTGGTAAGGTTTGGAGCTTGATTGCGATGGTTCTGCTTTTAACTTGCAATGTTTCGAACTTTCTTTACTCTTATGTAAAGTTTGCTTAGTATTATTTTACTAAGTTTTTGGTGTGTTTTGGTGGTTATGGCTGATATCATTTTGCTATGGTTTACAACATGCTTATGTGAGGTGCTCACGTAAGATGTTGTAGTTTCGGAACTAACGAGAGTCAAGTCGAGGACTCGTGCTCCGAAGTATTGGTTGTTTATTCATGTGCAGGTGTTGCTTGAGTTCAAGACATGGCTGGTGACGGGATCCATTGAACTAGTCTTAGGGAGAAGATGAGGTTCAACAACTAAGTTCGGGAGGAATTGTGGTTGATTTGATCGGGAGGTTGCGCAGTATGTTTGAATCTAGAACAATGCATATGAAGGTATCTTGGACGTCGTTGGAAGATGTTTGCACGTGTGCAAGGAGTGCATAGACGTGGCTGCATGGTTCCAAGGCGTGATGAAGAGATGTGGACGTAAAGAATTGGTTGGAAAGGTCCAACCGACTAGGTTATGGACTCAGGCTGCGGCTGAGTCGTGTTTGACTCAAACATGGAAAGTTTTGAGTTGGTTATGATAGGATTTCGTGTGGGACATGAAGTTGAGTTGTTTTAGGAATGTTTGGGACATTACTAAGCTGTTTGGAAGTCTTAAGATTGCTTCTATCTGCGTGTAGAAGAGTCTTGAGCAGTATTGGAAAGGTACAGTTTGAATCCAAATAGGACTAGGAGTCCTAGTTTGAATTAGGTTGGCCTTAGGGCTGGTTATATAAGCAAGGGAGGCCAAGGCTCATGGACACACGACTTTGGGGCTGTTCCTCTTGTGTTTTTATAAATAAAATTCGTATTCTAAAGGAACTTTTATGCCTTGTTCGTCCGACTTGTTTCAGACAAGTTTTTCTCGTCGTGTTTCTGTTCAGCACTACCTTGCTTTGGTGGTTTTATCATAACTCGATTTTTACAGATCCAATTGATGTGATTATTTTTGGGTTGTCTTCACAACTTGATTATATATCATCTGTGAAAATTTCACGGTCATTGAATTTGTGGTTTCTTATCTACACGAGTTTCTTTGCAGTATTCCAGAACTATTTTTCTCGCGTAGGACAGATTGACCTTTGTTCGATCTTTCGATCGTAACTTGAGTTTCTCTCAACGGATTTTCATGATTCTTATTGTGACGTCTTCGTGACTTGATTCTCTACAATCTATACTAGTTTTTTCACAGTTGATCATGTTTATATTAGTCGCACACACGGTTTCTTTAACAGATCAGTTTTCTGCTGAGGGGTGTTTTGTTGCTTGCGCTGAAAAGTTTTTATCTACCATTCACCCCCGTCTGGTAGCTTTACACGTGTACTTCAATCCTAAAATATAGGATACAAACCTAGGAGAAGCCGTAGTTGGATCACAGATTGGCATCACCCTAAGCCATATAGGACCCCCATTAAATAAAAGCCTTGAATAGGAGTTGTGTGAGCCCTTGTGATGATTGTTGTGATTGTGTGTGAGTTGTGGGACGTCTCAAGCATTGTCCATACCCACACATAAGTAGAAAGGAGGTGTGAGATGCCTCGGCACTTGTTCACATCCTCATATGGGCTAATACATATAGTCCAATCCACCTTGATGCATATAGTTAGGGGGATCCATCTAATCTAATAACCTCTATTCTATTTCGTTCTCTCTCACAGATGGTGAGAGGAAACGCCGGCCGCCAAGGAAGGAACATCCGTGGCAACCAAGAGGATGGCCACGATGAAGTTCCTGTTAACCCCGGAGCTGGTGAGAACAACCTGGAACGGTTGATGGCCATGCAAAATCAACTTATGCAAACCATGATCCAAACTTTGGGTCAGTTGCAGGCCAACAACAACAACCCCGTTCCGGCACCACCGCCACCACCACCGGCTCATAACAGACTGGGAGAGTTCATGAGGACTCGACCACCCACCTTTGCTCAAGCTAATGACCCCATGGAGGCCGACGACTGGTTGAAATCCATGGAGAAGAAGCTTGACATAGTACGGTGCAATGACCGAGAGAAAGTTCTTTTTGCGTCGCACCAACTCATGGGAGCTGCCGCTGACTGGTGGGATGCCCTATGCAACGCTCATGTCGATCCGGAGACGATCACTTGGACAGATTTCAAGGAGAGTTTCTGATCTCATTACATCCCTGCTGGTGTAATGATGCTCAAGAGACAGGAGTTTGAAGGTCTCCGCCAAGGACAGAAGAGCGTGAATGAGTACCTCAACAAGTTCACACAACTGTCCCAGTATGCCCCCGAAGATGTCAACTCAGACCAGAGGATGCAATACCTGTTCATGAGAGGGTTGAACAATGAGATCCAGGTTCAGCTCCTCAACAATGACTACGCGATCTTCCAGAAGCTGGTTGACAAGGCTATAGTGGTTGAAATCAAGATCCGAGAGATTGAGCGAGAGTGCAAGAGGAAGATGCCATACCAGCCCCAAGGGAGCAACGTACGACCTCGGTACATGCCCCCATCTGTACTGCAGTATGGATCGACGGCTCCTGCATACCGCCCTAGTCAGCCACCACAGCAACGACCCGTTGCACAAGCACCTCGTGTGCCTTTGCCTCCTGTGCCCCGACCCAACATGGGCGCTCCTGTTCAAAACCCCCGCCCCAACTTACCTGCTGCCTTGGGAAACAGGGCATGCTTTGCATGCGGGGAAACATGACACTTCGCGAGCCAGTGCCCGAGAAGAGGCCCTGGACAGCAAGGCAACGTGCCCAAGCAGAACCCGCGACCGAACGGAGGAGACAATCAAGGAAACCGTGGACAACAATACTATGCTCGCGGCAACGTGAATCATGTCTCTGCTGACGAAGCACAACAGGCTGAGGACGTCGTAATTGGTATGTTCCTTGCCAATTCCAACCCAGCCACCATTTTATTTGATTCTGGAGCATCACATTCCTTCATATCATCCAAGTATGTTGCCAAGCATAATCTACCCATATCACACTTAAAATGTGCTATGTTAGTTAATTCTCCCGGTGGAGAGATGAGGACTAATATAGTATGTCTAAAAGTAAGCCTTAAAATAAGGGTGGTAGACTTCCTTGCCAACCTCATTGTCTTGCATTCCCAAGGGCTTGACATAATACTCGGGATGGATTGGTGAAGCCAGCACAACGGAGTAATCTAATGTGCTGAGAGGAGCGTGCAGTTGACAAACGAGCACGGTATTTGTATCGAGTTTAAGTCAGCCCAACAAACAACCAATAAGGCAAGTTTGAACAACGTCGAAGGAGCAACGTTGGACAGCATTCCAGTGGTTCAGGAACTCTCGGACGTGTTTCTAGAAGAGCTTCTAGGTATGCCACCTGACCGGGACGTTGAGTTTGCCATTAATTTGGTACCCGGAACTGCACCCATAGCAAAGAGACCCTATAGGATGCCCACCAATGACCTAGTGGAACTCAAGAAGCAAATTCAGGAGCAGTTGGAGAAGGGTTTTATACGTCCAAGCTCGTCACCATGGGGAGCCCTCGTGGTCTTCGTAGACAAGAAGTGATGAGTTGTTCAGGCCCGATCTTCCGAAAGGTAGGTCGATTGAAGTGGAGATCTCGACGTTGATGATCCGAGGAACTCGAGCAGACCCGAACACCCCTGCAATCACTACACCACTGCTCCGTTGGTTATCAACCGTGCTTCACACGCTTGACCTCGCCAAGAAGGCTATCCCTGCAGGTGCAACCGAGAACACAAGCAAGAGCGACGAAGATGCAATCTGAAGGTCCCGCTGAAAAGAAAGAGGAACAAAATGAACGCGCATAGCTTCCTTTAATCTATCCCATGTTGGAGGATCAGTTCTAGTTTTAACAAGTTCATTCCACCATATGATAGCAAAATCCTTAAACTCACTAGTGGCTTGACGAACTCTATGTTGTTCAGGAACAAGGTGGGCATTAAATTTCTGCTCTACTGTCATCTCCCAATCAAGATATGCCTCAGCATCATAAGCACCAGAAAAAGAGGGTATAGTAAATTTGACTTTAGCAAACGGATCATCAAGAGGGCGATTAAAATTGTTATGACAATCATTGTAATTATAACGATTATTACCTCCCATACCTCGTAGATAACGTGGAAGTCTTGGTTGATTGTTCTGATCTTCCATATTATAAGCATCGTCTTCACGATCTTCAGCGAGAGGCAGCCGCGCCTCAAGAGTATCCATCCGAACAACAAGATCAGCAAGTTGGTGATTCAAGGTCGTCAATGACGCCTCTGTCGATGCTTGGGTTTTGGTGAACATATCTGTCATTTCCATCATCATGTCACGCAACTCAACATGTTGAACACATTCATCATCCCTTTTATCTTCTACCATTGTTAGTAGTAAACAAAAGACAACAAAAAGATGTTATCAAGGATTACGATGTTGGAATCAACTACCACTCTGGAAGGGCCAATGTAGTAGCTGATGCATTGAGCCGGAAGGGAGCATGTTACCAACTCACGGTTCGGGAGCTACCACCCAAACTACGCAAGGAGTTCGAACGGTTACACCTCGGATTCTTGAACAAGATGGAAGTGATGGAACTCCACTCTTCATTGGAGCAAGAGATAAGAGGTGGCCAAGCAACAGATGAGAAGATCAAGGAAATCAAGGAAAGGATCTGACAAGGAATAGAGAAGGATTTCAAGGAAGATGAGAAGGGTACGCTTTGGCTAGGAAAACGGATTTGTGTGCCTAACGTGAAGCACATCCGCGACATGATATTAAAAGAGGCACATGATTCACCATATTCCATACATCTCGGAAGTACCAAAATGTACAAGGACCGGAAGACTTGTTATTGTTGGGATGGTATGAAAAGGGACATAGCCGAGTACGTTGCCCTATGCGACACATGCCAACGGGTGAAGGCCGAACATCAAAGACCCACTGGATTGTTGCAACCCTTGAAGGTACACAAGTGGAAGTGGGAAGACATCAGTATGGATTTCATCGTCAGATTGCCACGTACTCAGTCGGGTTATGACTCCATCTGGGTTATCATGGACCGATTGACAAAAACAGCCCATTTTCTCCCTGTAAGGACCCAGTACAACGTTGCACAATTAGCCGCGTTGTACATGGAGCAGATCGTGTGCCGTCATGGAGTCCCGAGGAGGATAGTCTCAGATCTAGGTTCTCAGTTTACCTCTAGATTTTGGAGGAAGCTGCAGGAAGCTATGGGTACACGACTGGATTTTAGCTCCGCTTACCACCCGCAGACCGACGGGCAAACGGAAAGGCCAAACCAAATTTTGGAGGACATGTTGTGAGCCTGTGCCTTGAAATATGGACGTAGTTGGATAGGAGCTTTCCGTACGTGGAATTCTCCTATCACAACAGCTATCAAGCCAGCTTGAAGATGTCACCTTTCGAAGCATTATATGGCAGACGGTGTAGAACGCCACTGTTTTGGAATGAAGCCGGGGAAAACCAAGTGTTTAGACCCGAAGTGCTACAAGAAGCTGAAAAGCAAGTCCAAACGATATGGGAGAACTTAAAGGCTGCTCAGTCACGACAGAAAGGCTATGCGGACAATAGGAGAACGAAGTTGACTTTCAAAGTAGGAGACTTCGTATACCTTAAGGTATCGCCTATTCATGGCCAACAACGCTTCAACATCAAAGGCAAGCTAGCACCTCGCTACATCGGACCATTTAAGATTTTGGACAAGCGAGGAGAAGTAGCCTATTAACTAGAGCTCCCAACATACCTCTCCGACGTACATGGCGTGTTTCATGTATCCCAGCTCAAGAAGTGCTTGAGAGTACCAGAGGAGCAAGTACAAATGGAAGAGCTTGAACTTCAAGAGGACCTGACCTATGTGGAGCACCCCGTCTGAATTTTGGACGTAAAGGAAAGGGTCACGAGGAACAAGGTGATCCTTTGGTGCAAGGTACAATGGACTCATCACACAGAAGCATAAGCTACATGGGAGCGTGAGGAAGATATTAAGACAGAGTTCCCTCATCTATTCTCTACTAATGAATCTCGAGGGCGAGATTCAATTTAAGGGGGGGTAGATTTGTGACACCCTCATTTTCGGGTTCTGTATGTATTCATGTTCCATGAAGAAAAACACTTTTAAAATAAGTTGAAATCGAGAAAGGATAAAAATGTTAGCCAAAAAGAGTGAATTCCAGTTTACAGAGAGCGCCAAAGACAACTCCCGCGGCTCGCTGGCCACGTGGCGTGTTCGGAGCTCAACTCCGCAAATAGGGAGAGGTCCGCCGCTAAACTGGCTACGTTACAGGCTCGGGGCTCATCCCCGCAAAGGGGGAGAGGTCCAACCCCATGGGACACATGTTGCCCCCGGAGCTAGCCTCTGCGGAGAAGCGAGGCCAGTCCCGCAAGACACGTGTCACCTTAGGAGCTATTCACCGTGGAAAAGAGAGGATCAGCTGCGCGGGACACGTGTCGCTCTCGGAGCTCAGTTCCGAGAGGTCCGGCCCGTCAGACACGTGTCGCTCTCGGAGCTCACCTCCAGGAGGTCCGGTCCTATTGGACACGTGTCATCTCCAGAGCTTACCTCCGGGAGGTCCAACGCTGATGGACGCGCGTCATCTCTAGAGCTCATCTCCGGGAGGTCCGTCACTATTGGATACGTGTCAACCTCGGAGCTCGTCTCTGAGAAGAAAAGAAGTCTAGCGCTATTAGGACACGCGGCACAACCGGAGCTTGTCTTTGCGGAAAAGGGAGAACAGGCCCCCGATGGACACGTGGAGCTTCCGGAGCTCATCACCGCGTAAGGACGCGACTCTGAAGCGGTTTTTCCTTCTGTATGCATGGGAATCCCCGGTACTGAGGAAACCGACACGACTTCCACAATGTTACCGAACCAAATCGGCAAGAGATAAGTTGTTAAGATTCAGAAACAGTTTGAATGGGACTCTTATTCGAAGTCCAATCAGATAAGAACCCTTCGTTTCCCTCTTATATATAGAACCCGAAACAAACCCCTTGATCGTAATGTCTTCTCTGAGCCGACAACTCAGAAGCCCTAGCCCCAAATTCACCGAGTAAACCCTTCACCAGAGTTCAGTCGCGGGAGATCGCCGTAAGAGAGCCCATCGATCTGTCTTGCTAGGAGAAGGACCCCGAGACTAAGAAGAACGTAAGGTAGGTCTCCATTATCACCTTACGACATCATCACGGTTTTTATTCACATCTGTTTCTTCAATTCCTTCGAAACAGAAGCTTTTTCATGGACAGATCACGTGTTGATCGGTTTGATCTAGATCTTAAGCCCAGATCATCGCCACATCCACATTTGATCTATACACCTCTGTTCATCATAAAACCCATGCAAACATACAAGGACATGTACAACCGATCTAATAAGAACTGTATCATAGGAATTGCATGCATATGCATCATCACATCTAGTTAAAGTTTGTGCATGATATTATTTGTTGTAAATCTTGTATGAGCGTGATCATGTATAGAAGGACAAGCTCAGGGAGCTACCTACGACGGACTACAGCAACAAGATTTTGAGCAACTGGAACAGCCAGAACAAGGCAAGTGCCCCTTGACCATATTGATCCTATGTTTTGGAAAATTGTTTTTTTTGCGAAAAGGTGTGGATGCTGAGTCAAACACGATGGGAGACCCTTATATAGGAGTTTACTAGTCTTGGTTAAACCACCCTTGTCGCCAGGGAAGTTTATGAGTTGGGTATGGTTTTTGCTTTTATGCTTCGCTGAGTCCATGGGATTGGGAGGCAAGATAGATGTGTCTAGCTAACTGCACTCGTAATGATAATGAGAAACTGATGTTGTTAATGAACATGGATCGGAGGGAGATCTAGGCAAGCCTGGGTTTGTGAATGAGGTAGAACGAGAAGGTGGTTTACTTGCCGTAGATCTAAGGACCGGTTCATACGAGCACATGCCAGGATAACAGTGCCACCACAAGGCCAAGTATGGGTGCGGCTTAGCTGACTAATTAGGTAAGTTTCTAGAGTGTTATGGACCGTGGAAGGCGCGGGGAATGGGAGTCGAGTGAGGACTGCCCTGGGAACTGCATGGCACAAGAGGGGGCCTGTGGGTGGGAGAATTGGAGATTTTAGCCTGCCGGTGAAACCTTAGTGAGTCCATATATCTAGTAGCTCCTTTGTAAAGGCTATTTTGTGATCTCTTGGCCATACACCGACGGTTGTGTACTGGTATAATGGAGGTTCTGCAGTCGCCGACGGGTGACAAAATCACAAACTTGTGGGTAAAGAGGTGCAAACTCTACAGAGTCTAAAACTATCATGATAGCCGAGCTTACGGTCACGAGCGCCTGGCCAACTTCCATGATTAGTTTGATGGTTATTTTGGGAAGGTTTTGGATGGTTTTGGTTATGGTTTGGTTTTCGGGACTGTTGAGTCCGGGTCATAAGATTGGTTGCATGACTGTTGAGTCATAGCAACAAGATTGGTCTCGGAGTGAGATTGAATTGTTTGAGATGAAATGGTAGCGAATACAAGATGGTATTCGTGAGATGGTAGCGAATACGAGAAGGTATTTGTGAGCAAGAATGAGGTTGATTAATGTCTGGTTGGGATATGGAAAGTGATGAACATAATGGAGGTATGATTGGTATTTTAATACGTATTGGGATTACGTTCACTTAAAATTAAGTTGCTGTTTTATCATGGTTTTGATAAATAACTTTGCTTTCTGCAATGAGCCTTTTTATACCTACCTTGTTATGAGCTACATATCATACTTTCCCGCACTTGCTGAGTATATCATTGTACTCAAACTTGCATTATTACTTCATCATCAGCTACAGGAGAAGATTATTATGAAGACCAAGTGGAGCCTTAGGCGTGTAATCTGTCCTCAACTTGCCTGTGGGGATGGAGCAGAGATGGAGCTGCTGCTGCTGCTTAGATTGCTTCCGCATTAGTTAGAAGACTTCCGCTGTTAGATTAAGACTTCCGCTGTTAGCATGAGTCCAAGACTCATGAAACATTGTAACAAACTCTATTATTCGTGGTTATATATATTCTGAAATTCAGTTTGTGGATGATGTGTATATGTGTGATGAACATCCTGGGCACACATATACATCAGTTCTCGGTTCCGTGGTTTTTCCACAGAATTGAGGGCGTCACACTTGTCCTAGGTCCCGTGCCACTAGAAGGTCTCCTTGCTGAAAAGTTAATGCCCGAGGGAGGTCAAGGGTATGTAGCCTGCTATGCCTGGTTCCATACCCATAGCGTGCACATCCTGCCTTCCCTGCACTACAACTGAGTACTGGGATGGGCCAAAAAGAACACGCCTACGACCAAGAGACGTAACCGGACACCGGGCATTGCTCCCGTACTTTTCGTGCTTTCTTTCCATAATGCTCTGGCCGTGTGGCCAGTCACTTTTCCTTGTGTCCAACCATAGCAAGGGTTGTGCTATCCTTGTACAGGCGGGTCTGCTTGAAGTACCTGTGGCGTACCCGGGGTCCTGCGGTTGTCTCGTTGCTCGGGGGCCCTATGGCCCCGAATGGTCCCTCCCTCAAAAAGCTTACGCCAGCGGGAGGTCCAGGGGTGTAGCCTGCTATGCCTGGTTCTATACACCCTTAGCGTGCGTACCCTGCCTCTCCAGCGCTACAGCTCGGTACCGGGGAGCCGGACATCTCATACCCCCGAGCAAAGTCTTTACCGTAACATAGGGATCTTTGGTTGTCTCATTGCCTAGGGACCCAGTGGCGTTTAACGGCCCTCCCCCGAAATGCTTACGCTAGAGGGAGGTCCGAAGGCGTAGCCTGCTATGCCTGGTTCCGTACCCTTTGCGTGCGTACCCTGCCTCTCCAGCGCTACAGCTCGGTACCGGGGAACCGGATGGCTCATACCCCTGGGCAAAGATTTAACCATAGCCCGGACGACCCAAATCAAATTACCCAAGCCCCGCAGCTTAATTGAGGACCGTAAGCCACTGCAAATCTACCAAGCAAGGAAGCGTGACCAGAGAGCACGACTACTCCATCTTTCTGCCATGACTGCAGGTCCGCACAGGTATTTGGCGTTTCGGACCTCGCAGGGGGCCCGATGCCGGCGTCTTGCCTCATCCAGTGGTAGGGGCGCCCCAACTCAAGGGCCACACCTACCAAGGGACCATAACGGTGAACCACGCGGGCAGGACGTCAGACCACTGCAGCAGCGAGCAGAAGACTCGGAGCACCAACTACGACGGGCTGAAGACAAGGGCTGAACTTCCCTCGGGTCCTTATGTTGTCGAGGACCCCGGAAGGAGTGGTAGCCACACTGCCGGGGTGCCCTGGGTCCTTACGCTGCTAAGGACCCGGAGGAGCAAGCTCGAGACATCGACAAAGAGCTATCTACGTCGGCTAAGTTATTCCGGACCTTTGCGCTGCCAAGGGTCCGAACTCTACATCAACAACTCAAGATAACATAAGACTTGAAACAAAAAGTCTTCGATAACAGCAGAGCTCCGGCATACACATGAGGATACAAGGCAAGTGGGAGACCTAGGAGCTATGCGCGCTGGAACCTAGCAGCTACAAGTCGGGCGGCTTCCTCCACGGAAGACTTTGCCGCCTCCGACAGCTCTGCGATGTGGCCCTGCACCACAGGTTCTAGGGAGATGTTGGGGTCGCAGCTCTGAAGACAGGTGAGCACATGCCCTGCCACCATCTGAGCGAGAGCTTTGCCTTCGACCTCCAGATGCTCCCCCATGACATTCTCCAGCGTCAGGAGCTTCTCTCCGGCTGGGTGCAGGGCAGGGAGCACTTGACTCACCTCCTGGACCGGCCCTCCGGGGCGCAAGGGGCCAAAGCCGAAGGGTTCCAGGGCTGCCTCTGCACGTCCGAGAAAGTCCCAGACATTCTCTGCCTCAGCGGCACGAGAAGCACGGAGATCTTCGACCTCCTTGACGGAAGAAGCCAGCTCACCCGCCGAACTCCTCATCGCCAGCTCCTGTTCCCGAGTGGCTAGCCCTTGCTCTAGAGCAACCAGGGCCTGCTCCCTGGTGGCCAGCCGTGCAGTCCGCTCCTCCAGGTCAGACTCCCTGGATGTAGTGGAGACCTCCCGGTCATGGACGCCCTGAAGCCGCTCCTCCAGGCGCATCCGTTCCGCCTCATAGGCAGCCAAACGTTCGGAGAGCTCCCTCTCCCTCTCCCTCGCCTCCGCCGCCTCCTCCCAACGAACGAGTGTCTCTCAGAGCTCCGTCAGGGCTGTGAGACGTGCATCGGCGGAGGCATTGAGGCTCACGACCTCAACATGGGGCTTTGCCACATTCATTTGGAGGGCCGCGACGGGGCCTCTGTCTCCTGCAGCACCTCCTCCTGAGCCTCAAGCCGCTCCTTCCGAGCCCGAGTCTTCGCCCTGGCGGATCAGACCCGCGCCTTCAACAGGTCGTCCCAGTCCTAGAGGCGCTCCCGCTCAGAACTCAGCTCGGTCCACTCTTGCTCGAGTGCATCCTGCATCTGGTCCAGACTAGAGTGGACGGCCCTTGTGGCCTTGGGGACCAGGACAGCCTTTGGCATCATAAGGTGAGATACTGGTTTGACACCCTCTGGCTCTTCACCCACTAGAGGGGTTGCCATCATTGCAACTTGCGAAGGGAGAGGAGGAGGGTTAGCAGTCCGGCCAGCAGCAGCCGCGCTGCTACCAGAGGCATCCGCGCTTGCAGGTTGGCTGGCCTCCGGGGCCCGGGTGTCGACATCCAGAGCTGCCTCAGACACAGGCTCAGACGCTGCCGCTGGTGTTCGAGCTTTACCGGACAGGGAGCTCCAACTCCCGGACTGCTGTGGTGGAGGAGGAGCAGAGGTGCTCCGCTGAGGAACCCTGCAAAAAGAAGCACCAAGCATAAACTACCCATCCAGCGGCTCAGTACACAGCCCCACGAGGTTGAGCCGTACCTGGAGGCCTGAAAGTTCCACTCCGCATGGAGCTTCTTGTGTGGGGGGCTTGAGCCACTCGCTCCCAAATGACGTCGAGGTCACCTCCGCTGGCTTCGGAGCTGGCGGAGTCTCAGGGGTCTTCGTCGATGAAGACACCACATCAGGAGCCTTCCCTACCGAGGACCTCGACACCAAAGATGCACCCTAAGCTGCGGTAGCCCTCGATGGCTGAGAAGCCGATGACGTTGCTGGGGTCTGCCCTGAAGCCCCAGCAGCACCAGATGCCCTTCCCGTGGGACTGCTCCGGCAGCGGCAGCTCCAGAGCTGCCCCAGGTGCCAGTCGCCGATCCTGGTGCGGGATCACGGGAAGCCTGGGAACCCCTCGCCTAGGGGCCGGAGACGAAGCTTCCGTCAGGACGGACCAGCTTCCTCTTTGATGCACTGCCTAGCTCTGGGGCATCTTTGGGTGGCGAACGGGGGTGCGCCGCAGACTCAGGCCTCCCTGCCAGCTCCCTCTCCCTACTTGGGAGTGAGTCCGGCGCAGGCCCTGCCTGACTACCGGCACCGTCTGCTTCAAGGATCTCGATGCCCCATGAGGTATCCCCAATCTGCCGCACTGCGACATCGATGTCGTCCAGCGTCGGCAGTTCCCTCAGCATCCTCGACCGCGCTTGAGGGTTGAGGTAGAAGGACTGGAAGCTCGCCGGCGGGGCGATGGATTCGTCGGTAATCGAGTCACAGGAGAGCTTCTGCAGCATCACCTCCAACATCTCCTGATCCGGCGACGACCCTGCTCCACGCTCCAACCGGGTCATGTCGCCCTCCCGGGTGTACTGCTGTCACACCCGATATTCCGTAAGGAACACCGAGCGTATACTCACATGTATGCCAGGATCAGTTGAGTCATACATGTGCCGACAAGAGTGAAATATCATTGTATTACAAGCCAAGTATATCATACAACGTAATATTACATCATAAGTCATAAAGTATCAATTATGAGTACAAGCACACTAATAATATAACAGCAGAAGACTTCTAGCGGGGTGCTCCAGTTCCACAGGCGTTGCCCGGGGGTTACGCCAACCTAGAACAACTCCTCAGGGTCGAAGTACTCCTCGTCAAAGTCTACGTCTTCATTTACACCTGAGTCAACATATGATATCCAACAAAAGCAAGTTTGAGTACCGTAGGTACTCAGCAAGTGTAGGAAAGAATGTTATGAAGGCCAACAACAAGGGAAGGCTAACATGGTTAAGCACTATGCATTAATCCTAAGCCTTAGCTTTGATTAGCAACCTATGTTACTAAGTGATCATCCCACCATCATCATAATTAAGTCATTAATGTTAGGTTACACCACCCAACAACCTCTTTTGATTCACTTCCATGTTTCTCTAATCATGGACAAGTCCAAGCCGCTCTTGACCGTGAGCACGGCTGTCATGACAGTTTGGTTCTCTGCAGAGATTGTACCACTTTACCCACAAGTAGTGATTTCATCCCCTGTTGCCAGGTGGACTAAGAAACCTCCCTGATATCCGTGGTTGCAAGCCACATTACACACTTCCTTTGGTGTGCGATCAGGAGATCACTACATGGCCTTTACAAAGGGTCTACCGGCAAGTACAAGCCCACTGAGGTTTCACCGCTGTAGTTTCTGGGAGTAACCCTCCCCTACAGAAGCCCCCTCTTGAGCCTTGCAGTTCCCAGGGCAGTCAAAAATGGACTCCCATTCCCCGCACCATCCAAACACTCATACTATACCGGCAAACTCCTAATTAATTGGCCAAGCTGCCCCATCTCAGTCTTGTGGTGGCACTGTAAAGCCGGGTTAACTGTTCCATGAACCGGTCCTTAGAATCTAGGACAGGCACTAACTCATTCCCGAGTCTCGTGCACGAAGCACCAACCAAACAACCAGCCTGTCTAGATTCATAACCACATGACACATACACTTGTGTCTTTCATATAATCCACAAGACTAGTATCAACTACGTTTCATTCATCTCTAAAGTTCTAAGCATGGCTAAGCATATAAAATGATACCATCAAGTCCTATCTAATTCCCTCCATGGTTTTGCAAGGAAAGATAAAGCAATGAAACTATGGAAACGTCCTACACTGGGTTTCATATTAAAGACATCATGCAAATAATCTAACTATTCATCCTAGAATAGGAACAAAGTGATCAAGGAACACTTGCCTTTTTATTGCTGCTCAGAAATGTCAAAATTTGCCGTTGAAAATCGACAGTTGGTTTTGGGGCTGGTTCTTAATTCAACGATTTCGAGAGGGCCGCATCATTCCGGCCGTGATCAACGGAGGCGCACGGTGTCGCTCGGCGGCAGCGATGACTGTCTCGACAAAGAAACACGAACACATGGAAAAACTCACTAATCCTCAACTTTTCTACCAAATTCGGAGGAAGAAAACACGAGACTCACCTAGTGCGGTTTCTTTGATCGAAACAGCCCCAAAATGCGTTGAACGGCGGCGGTGATCGTCGGACTTCATCGCAAGAACGCTAGAATCAAGGATCTTCTACATTTTTTTTCTTGTTGGAGGGTATCCTAATGAGAATTTGCTTGTGTGTGGGAGAAAGAGTATTGGGGTCTCTTGTTTGTTTAAATAGGAGAATGAAGGAGGGGGTTGTAGGAGGCGGTTGTGGGCAGCGGTTGCTGCCTTTTTCTCACGTGGGTTGTGACAAACTACCCCCCTTAAATGGAATCTCGCCCCGAGATTCAGAAGGTTTAGGATTTTGAAAGTTTGGTTGAGTAAAATGGTTTCATTAAGATGTGCAAGAAAGACGTAATCAAAATTCATATGATTAGTACCACACGGTTAAGACCAAACTATTTGTGGCTACAATGATTGTTAAGTGCCAAAAAACGGTTTTGATATGGTGAAGGAGATATAATCTTTACTAACCTAGTATACACGCTACACACAAGTAAGCATATATCATCATAGGTTTGTAGCGATCTTCAGAGCCTCCGAGGTTGCTTCCTGTTATCTGATCTTCATCTTCATGTGTGAGAGCCTTCTATGTCAAAATTTTCTTTCTTCTTACATTGTCGTCATCGGTGATGATCTTTCATATCGATTATCTAATCGTTCTTAAAAGTAAGTACTAAAATACGATAGACTACCCCCTTAAATAAAGAAACGCACTAGATTACAATATATCACACAATTTTTTTAACTCGTTATGACCAAGGCATTGATTTTATTCGCTAATCAAAATGGGACCTAAGCGAGTGGTGAATAAATTTCTTCAAAAGTCTTCTTCTCTTTTCAAGTTGTCTTTATACGTTAATCTTCAAAAATTAAAATTATGTTGATTTGAAAAATAACAAAGTTAGAAAAAAAATAGGAAGCTAGATGAGGCTAAACAAGGAAATAAGAACCAAAATATCAAATATTTTTTAAAATAATTTTTATGATAATGATAAAATAGTTAATACGTCCATTTCTAACTAGGCTTGCGTCCTACGGGCAACCTTGGCTCTGATACCACTTTGTCACACCCGATATTCCGTAAGGAACACCGAGCGTATACTCACATGTATGCCAGGATCAGTTGAGTCATACATGTGCCGACAAGAGTGAAATATCATTGTATTACAAGCCAAGTATATCATACAACGTAATATTACATCATAAGTCATAAAGTATCAATTATGAGTACAAGCACACTAATAATATAACAGCAGAAGACTTCTAGCGGGGTGCTCCAGTTCCACAGGCGTTGCCCGGGGGTTACGCCAACCTAGAACAACTCCTCAGGGTCGAAGTACTCCTCGTCAAAGTCTACGTCTTCATTTACACCTGAGTCAACATATGATATCCAACAAAAGCAAGTTTGAGTACCGTAGGTACTCAGCAAGTGTAGGAAAGAATGTTATGAAGGCCAACAACAAGGGAAGGCTAACATGGTTAAGCACTATGCATTAATCCTAAGCCTTAGCTTTGATTAGCAACCTATGTTACTAAGTGATCATCCCACCATCATCATAATTAAGTCATTAATGTTAGGTTACACCACCCAACAACCTCTTTTGATTCACTTCCATGTTTCTCTAATCATGGACAAGTCCAAGCCGCTCTTGACCGTGAGCACGGCTGTCATGACAGTTTGGTTCTCTGCAGAGATTGTACCACTTTACCCACAAGTAGTGATTTCATCCCCTGTTGCCAGGTGGACTAAGAAACCTCCCTGATATCCGTGGTTGCAAGCCACATTACACACTTCCTTTGGTGTGCGATCAGGAGATCACTACATGGCCTTTACAAAGGGTCTACCGGCAAGTACAAGCCCACTGAGGTTTCACCGCTGTAGTTTCTGGGAGTAACCCTCCCCTACAGAAGCCCCCTCTTGAGCCTTGCAGTTCCCAGGGCAGTCAAAAATGGACTCCCATTCCCCGCACCATCCAAACACTCATACTATACCGGCAAACTCCTAATTAATTGGCCAAGCTGCCCCATCTCAGTCTTGTGGTGGCACTGTAAAGCCGGGTTAACTGTTCCATGAACCGGTCCTTAGAATCTAGGACAGGCACTAACTCATTCCCGAGTCTCGTGCACGAAGCACCAACCAAACAACCAGCCTGTCTAGATTCATAACCACATGACACATACACTTGTGTCTTTCATATAATCCACAAGACTAGTATCAACTACGTTTCATTCATCTCTAAAGTTCTAAGCATGGCTAAGCATATAAAATGATACCATCAAGTCCTATCTAATTCCCTCCATGGTTTTGCAAGGAAAGATAAAGCAATGAAACTATGGAAACGTCCTACACTGGGTTTCATATTAAAGACATCATGCAAATAATCTAACTATTCATCCTAGAATAGGAACAAAGTGATCAAGGAACACTTGCCTTTTTATTGCTGCTCAGAAATGTCAAAATTTGCCGTTGAAAATCGACAGTTGGTTTTGGGGCTGGTTCTTAATTCAACGATTTCGAGAGGGCCGCATCATTCCGGCCGTGATCAACGGAGGCGCACGGTGTCGCTCGGCGGCAGCGATGACTGTCTCGACAAAGAAACACGAACACATGGAAAAACTCACTAATCCTCAACTTTTCTACCAAATTCGGAGGAAGAAAACACGAGACTCACCTAGTGCGGTTTCTTTGATCGAAACAGCCCCAAAATGCGTTGAACGGCGGCGGTGATCGTCGGACTTCATCGCAAGAACGCTAGAATCAAGGATCTTCTACATTTTTTTTCTTGTTGGAGGGTATCCTAATGAGAATTTGCTTGTGTGTGGGAGAAAGAGTATTGGGGTCTCTTGTTTGTTTAAATAGGAGAATGAAGGAGGGGGTTGTAGGAGGCGGTTGTGGGCAGCGGTTGCTGCCTTTTTCTCACGTGGGTTGTGACAACTGCCAAGCAGCCTGGACACGCTGCTGGAGAGGAGTGATCCGATGCGACCGGAAGTCAGCCAGGACCATCAGCGAGATCAGGCCTTTCTCCGCCAAGTACCTGATCCTCTCCAGCAGCGGCGTGTAGGCGTTCTGCAGGTGCTCCCACTTCCCGGGAGTGAAGGGCGTGATGTAGGGAGCAGAGTGCCTCCCCCAGTTCTGGAAGTAGTAAGCCCCCAGTTGGCTTGTGCTTCTCCCCGAAGCCCTCAAGGAGAAGAACACGCTGAAGAGCCGCACCAAAGGCCGAACGCACACGAATGTCTCACAAAGTGGATGAAGACGGCCACTAGCGCGAGCCCGTGTGGTGTAAGATGCTGCAGCTGGAGCCATACACCTCCAGCAGGGTGAGTAGGAAGGACGATGCCATGATTGCGAACCCGGACAACACGTACGAGGTGAAGAGTATCACCTCACCAGGTTGCATATCGGTCAGCGGGACCCTCCCGCGGCGGATCTTCCCGTCGAATGTGGCCGATTGCCAGCCGAACAGGCGCCTCACGACAGCTCCTGAGCCTGGATGAACGGAGGACGGAAGACATGGTGGTGAGGAAAGGTTGTGAGCGCTGGGGAGCAAAGGCTTCGAGCGTGCAGGAGGAAGGCGAAGATTGCAAAAGGCGGAAGGGAACCGTCCTCTCCGGAAGGATTCCCTTTATACGTCCGCAACCTCTGGCAGGGCAATAGGCCCGACATTTGGGTTTCCATCGTGCCGTGCCGCGGGTTACCTGCCCCCCTCAAATGACGAGAAGGACCCAGGTCCACCCGTCAGACACTAGGGGCCAGGTGGGTAACTCCTTGGGAACGTCCAGCGGTTCCTAGGAAAAGCGGCGTGGTGGAGCTGCAACGGTCGACCCAAAGGTTGCCGCAATAACTGCCCCGGGGCAACCCCTCGAGTACGTCGCCATGACCCACCAGTCAAGAGCAAGCACGCGTCCACTACTCTGACGATGTACTGCCACTTCGACTGGTGAGTATGCCCACTACGCCAAAGACGTGCAGCCTTTTTTGCCTCCAGGTACAACCACTCGTCCACAACGCGAAAATCTTGCCATGGCTTCGGTTTCCAAAGAACAGGTTCAAAACCACCACACGGGAGAGATGGAGGCCCCACCGGCAGGCTTGATGCCTCCCCTGAGATGGGCCCGGGGGGCCACTGTTGGTATCCCGCAGACTGGGTACCCCCGCATAGTGGGTAAAAGACAGCCTGGGCCCCGCCTCCTTGCTGAGGCGGGGCTCAGCGTGAGCCACGTGCCCTTGGCCCCATGGTCACCCCTGGGGCTACCCCGTGCGCTTGAGCTCTCGAGCTGACACGTGCCCTGGGCTCCAGTCTGAGCCTCCCCGCTGAGGTGTGGTCCGGAGCTGCCACGTGTCCCCTAGCTCCGAGCCACCTCCCTGAAGAGGACATCACCGGGGCTGGCACGTGTCCTGGGCTCCGTCCTAAGTCTCCCCACTGAGGTGAGGTCCGGAGCTGCCACATGTCAAGGCTCCGAGCCATCTCCCCGCCGAGGACAACTCCGGTGCAGAGACGTGCCTTGGGCTCCGGCCCGTGCCTCCCCGCTGAGGTAAGGTCCGGAGCTGCCACGTGTCCCCAGACACCAAGCCCGTTGATAAGAGCTCCCTAGCCACCACGTGCCCCACGATCCTTTGTGGGCCGTGGGTCGACGAAGTCAAGAAGGAAATGCGCTGTCAGGCTTCACATTCAAGGCTCGCGCCTTCCCCAGAAGCATGGCGAACTACATACGCCTCTGTCCCTTGCATGTTCGCCATTACGGTGACAAGACAGGACAGAAGAGCGTGACAGCAGTACAGTGCCGCCCAATGGCATGAAGCCGCCCAAGCAAGGTGAGGAGACACGGTGACAAGAAGGTGTCTTTATCATCACTTGACACGCGGTCAGGGGCGCTCACCGCACCGGGCGGCGAGACTTAACTCACCCGCTGTCCACTCTACTCAAAGGACGAAGCCCTAGATTGTATAGGGTTCACTTAGCTCTAGAGCCACCTTTCGGGCCCCAGGCACATTGTAACCACCCCGGCCTTGACCTATAAAAGGACCGGGGTGACCACCCGGTAGGGGTTCCGCGATTTCGCATACCAGATCCCACAATGCACAAGCACTCACAAGCAATAGAACAAGTACACCTATGGACGTAGGGTATTATGCTCCGGCGGCCTGAACTACGTAAATCTTTGTGTTCATCCGCTCTCTCGAGCCCAGGTCGCGTAGGGCGCCAAGCCCCCTCCGGAAAAAAGAACCTCGCAGGCTGCTTCCAAGCAGGCCGGGAGGAGTGTAGCAACTCACACTCCGACAGGTGAGTACGTGTGCACTTTTACAAATTTTAAAATCACATGGTTATTTTTATTAAACAAATAAAAATTGTTTATTAATAAAAAAGTCGCTGTTTCAGCGTAGTTACGGAGCGGAGGGGTCCAAATTTAGTTTACCTTAGACATCGAGCTAGATTTTTTGAATCCTAGCTTGAAGGAATGGAGGAAGATTTGTGTGCAAGTTGTTCCATATGAAATAGTGTTAGTCTATCGTGGCTCCGTCTCTAGTCACAACAGCCAAGTTAATGACCATTTTATTTAAGATGTGGGTTCATTTCATTACATAAATAACAGTTAATACAGCGCCAGGCAGTGGATCCACGTTGACTCCCATTACCGAGCTCGATCCCACGTTTGAGCTCGACTGCGGGCAGGCCTGGGTCTGAGCCATTTGTCCACCGCTTCTGTGTAGTGATGCAAGCGGCGTGGGCTTGCCCGCAACGCTACTGGGCCTACCCATGCCATAATCCCGCTAAAGGCCCGCATTGAGGCCCACTTTGACTGAATGGGACAAGGTGGTCGTCCCGTGGCTGCCCGCGGCGCCGCTAACCAGCTAAATCGCGAACCCTAGCCGAGCATCAGTGCTGCCATGGCGACGCCTCACCCTCTGCCGCCTTGCCCTTGTCGGAACACCGCCCTCAATTCACCAGAACACCGGATGATGAACAGTACCCTCGAATGGAAAACGCGATGAACAACGAGATCGCCTAACGCACGCAAGTTGGTTTCAGGTGGACTGAGCGTTCCACCTCTTTTTGGTATTTTCTAGAATAATATAGATGATGGTTAGACATGTGGATCGCCTGGAATGCTTGCACATCATCCACCATGCACGTCATGCGCACGTTCCAGCCACATTGCACACGTCACGAGTGCCATGCAGTGCCTCCTCTGCACGAATGCTGCGCACGTCAAGGAGGGCCGTTTATTTGGGGTGCTAACATGCCTAGAATTTAGGATTAACTAACAGCCCTCTGCCGTCGACAGCATGTCCTCCGACGCCATCGACCTCTCCTCGGGCAACACCGCCGCCCATCACCGTTGCCGGCGTCGCCTCGAGTGAACAATTCCTAATATCCAGTCAAGGTACGCCCTATTTTTATTCTGATGCGAGGGAAGAGGCGGACGGGGGCGTAGCTCGCACGAGAAGCGTAGGTGGGAGGGGGAGGCGGAGTTGTCCAGCCGTAGCAGCAGAACAACAAGGAATGAAAACAGCACAATGTCGAGGGGCCGTGTCCATGGGTTCCGAACTTCCACCTTCAACTTGGACCTCGATTTGTACATAGCCTTTATGTTGTGATCTACTTTCATCGTGGTTGATGTCAGTTTGGTGATTAGTGCTGTTAGCAGCTGAACATATTTGGTATCTTCCCTGGTCTATCAGATGAATCAACTTGCTGCTATTTTCTTAGTTTGCTCCATTGTTCCTCAATTATTTTATGGGCTGACCTGCTATTTAACCTGGATAGATGAAGTTACTCAGGGTATAGCTTTCCTTCCCCTGAAAGTGCTAACTTTCTTGTGACTTGAACCTGAAGAATATTTCTACGTTTGACATTCAGGTTTGCTATTTCATGGTTTGTTTGGATATTGATATAACTACGTAAGATCCTCAAATCGGAGACAAAGATCAGAGACGAGCTCAAAGGCGACCGTCTCCAATCTGGAAAAGCGAGACATGCCCACATCAGCGAGGATCAGAACAGGCTCGGTTGAAGGTAAAAGGAGACAAGCGACTTTAAGGCTCGTCTCAGTTAAGTTAATATCGGAAACGCGCCCGCTTCTCTGACAAAAGGGAGACGGGGTTCCTACAGCACGACTCCTATTATGAAAGAAAAGGAGACGAGCGTTTCTAGGAGCCCGTCTCCTTTTATCATGGAAGCATGCGCGTCTCTGATTCCCATTATAGAGAGACGCGTGTTACAAAGGATCATATCGATTTCGTATGCCCCTATACAAGCTCCCAGCTATGGCAGAACAGTGGCAGCCAGATCTGCCCTGTTCTTGCTCTGTTCTAATCGTTTCTTTCCCTCTTTGTAGGTGCCCTTCTAGAAATCTTGCGGTGATTATTAGTGGCCCTTAAAACAAAGGGTTAGTCCTCTCCTCCTCTCTTGCTCCTTACTGTTTTTTATCCCCTCAGATCTTGACTATCAATGGCTTCAAATTTCTTTGATCTAGCTCTTCTTTTCTGTACACAGATGTCGTCGGATCGAAGTTGGATGTATGGGCCGCGCCTTTGCAATGAGTATATCAAAGGGGTAGATGCATTTATCAATTTCGCGAAGAAAGACATGTTGGACAACATTAGATGGAATATTTGTTGTCCTTTCAATCGTTGCAAGAATGAGAAGAGTTTCACACAAATGATGTGTTGAGGTCACATTTGATCACACATGGGTTCATGGTGGATTATCGATGTTGGAACAAACATGGGGAGGAGCGACTTAATGAAGCGTAGATGAGAGATTCATATCCGTAGAGGGAGTTCCCCACCAGTGTCGAAGAAGATCACGACGACGATGTGAACGAGCCAGATATATTAGGGTTCACTGATGACGGCATTGAGTTTCAGGTGCATAACATAGAGGAGATGGTACGCAATGTCGAGAGACATGATGACGATGACCAGTACAGTAATGGTGAACTTGCAAAGTACAAGAAGATGATTGAAGACTCAAAGAAGCCATTGTATCATGGTTGTGCGGCTCAGTACACAAGACTGTTTGCGATAGTGAAATTTTTCAAGTTGAAGGTGAGCAACAGATGGAGTGATTATAGTTTTAAGTAATTGTTGACGCTCCTTAAGGACATGTTACCCAAGGTAACGCAGACCCTAAGACAGTTTATGAGGCAAAACAAATAATCTGTCCACTGGGTTTGGAGGTGGAGAAAATCCACGCGTGCAAGAATAATTGCATTCTATATCGTGGTCCTGAGTATAGAAACCTCGAGACATGTCCTATTTGTGGACTTGACCTATTCAAGCGTAGGAAAGACGACGGTGATGACACAAACTACAACAGAAGCAGAAGAAAAAGTGGACTTAAAAAGGTGTTTTGGTACTTTCCTATCATTCCTTGTTTGAAGCGTTAGTTTGCAAACAAGGAGTCAGAATTGTTGTGATGACACAAAGAGAAGCATAAGCAAGATGCTAGAATGATAGCACATCCTGCTGATGCCACGCAGTGGCAAAACATTGATTCACGAAATCCTGAATTTTCCATTGATCCGAGGAATATTAGGATCGCAATGAGCACCGATGGCATGAATCCTTTTTTGAAGAGTAGCACACATAGAACTTGGCCAAATGTGCTAAGGATTTTGAACCTTCCTCCTTGGTTGTGCAACAAACAGATATATATATTATGATGTCAGTACCGATACTGACACCACAACAACCACGGAATGACATCGACACTTATTTCAGGCCTCTGGTCGAAGATCTGAAGGAGTTATGGTACAACGACGGAGTGCAGGTCTGGGATGGGCACAAGAGTGAGTATTTTGGTCTCAAAGCCATTTTATTTGTGACCGTTCATGATTCTCCAGCGGCACGTAACTTGTCCGGACTAAGAAAGTAGGTTGCGGATGTACACATTGTTTCAGAGAAACAGACTCACAGTATTTGAGCGAGTCATGAAAAATAGTGTACGTGGGACATCGACGCTACATTCCAATGAAACACCCGTTTCGGAGTATGAAGGATAATTTCAATGGTAACACTAAGAAGGGCGCACCCCACCCCATCTCTCAGGTTATGAAGTCTATGAAATGGTCAAGGATATCAATGTTGTCCTCGGTAAGCGAAAAAGGACTGGCAAAAATAATGGGAAGATGACATGTGGAAGAAGCAATAGATTTTTTGGGAGCTACCATATTGGAAAGACTTAGACATCTGTCATTCGATTGATGTGATGCACGTTGAGAAGAATGTGTGCGAGAGCCTACTCGAAACATTGCTTAACACAGATGGGAAAACTAGGGACCATGGACATGCACAAGCTGATCTAAAGAAAATGGGAATTAGGCCTGAGTCGTGGCTCAATGACTTGGTAAAAGGAACGGAACTACCCACATCATGCATCACCCTTTCAAAACAGGACAAGAAAGAGTTTTGTGGGTTCTTGAAAAATGTGAAAGTACCATCCGACTACTCGAGAAACGTCTCAAGGCTTATTTCATTTCTAGATCTAAAGTAGCTCCCGTGTGAAGTCTCATGATTATCATGTATTGCTTACGTAGATGATTGCTGATGGAATTCGGAATATCCTACCGGTCAATGTTCAGGAGGCTATAATGAACTTTTGCTTTTTCTTCAATGCAGATGGTCAAAAAGAACTAAGTGAAGCAGCTCTCGAGTCATTGGAAAAAAAGGCACTATGAAACTTTATGCTTCCTTGAGATTTATTTTCCACCTGCCTTTTTTGACATCAGCGTCCATTTCACAACTCATCTTATTAAGGAGATAAAGATATTTGGACCAATGTTCCTTCACAATATGTATGCGTATGAGAGATTCAACAGCATACTAAAGTCTTTCGTTAGAAATCGAGCTTACCCTGAGGGCAGCATGGTACAAGGATACTATACAGAGGAAGCCGTGGAGTGAGCTCTAAACTACGCTGACCCGAGTAACCCTATTGGTGTTCCCAAGTCTCGTCATGAGGGGAGGCTCACATGAAAAGGGGCCATTGGGAACAAGGCTATAACTCTAGATCCACGTTTATGCTTCTGCACTCATCTCCACGTGTTGCAACAGATGTCCATTGTGTCCAAGTACTTCGATGAGCACAAGGTGGTGCTGCTTGGAGACAATCCTGGCCGTAGTGAATCATGGTAAGTAAAAGAACACATGATAAAATTCATTGGTTGGCTCGGGGATCAGATTTCTTACTCATCGGATACTCAAACAAGTGAATACCTAAAAAAGTTGGCTCGTGGTCCTATATTCACCGTTATGACATATCAAGGGTATGACATAAATGGATACACATTCTACACTGTACACCAACATAAGAAAAGCACATATCAAAATAGTGGTGTATGTATTGATGCTTATGATGCTACGTGCCAAAACAAAAACATGTACTATGGTCAAATACAAGAGATCTAGGAGCTTGACATTCACGGATTCAAGATTCCTCTTTTCCGTTGCAACTGGGTTGATGGAATCAAGGGTGTTGTACAAGACAAGTACTGGTTCAGTAGCGTTGATCTTAACCGTCAAGGATATAAGTCAGAGCCTTTCGTGTTAGCAGAACAGGTTGCTCAAGTGTTCTATGTTCCAGACGCAAAAAATAAAAGACTTACGATGGTTATACCTGGAAAATGACGAATCGTCAGAGTCGAGAATACCGTCGACGAGGAAGAGTTTGATCAATTCGTCACCTTGATGATCAAGCCAAGAATACCATCAGCCAACGAAGCTCCTTGCTTGCACAACGACCTCCATGAAAAACTCAAGAATTTTGAAAAACTAAGACCGCAATGGAAAGTAGCAAAATGATTGTGTGAAATATGCTCAATATTATGGTCAATTGAGTGAAAATTTTACTTTCGTTGGATATTTGTGTGATATATGCTCAATGTGTGAAATATGCCCATTTGAGTAAAAAATTGACTTTCATTGGTCATATGTGTAAAATATGCTAAATGTGTGAAAATATGGCCACTTGATGCCTTGTGTTCTGTTTCTGCTGGAGCTACTCACCAAAACATCAGCATGCAATCTCTAACATAAAAATATAGATGTGGAATGGATGTGCTATATTTATGTGCTGTAGATTAAAATGCTTTTTATTTAATTAAAAAAATCTGAATGAGTCCTGTTCACCTTATTTGTCTAATCATCATTCAAAAATGATGGTAACTTAATTGTTGACACTGAAAACAGAGGCCGAAATGCATATGCCCCTTATTGAAAACAGAGGATTGTACGATGATAATGTGCAGATTTACTTTAGATTGGTCACTTAGAGAAATGACTTGGCTGGACTAATTATCTGAACCAAACTCATGACATGTAGAAATATTGTTGTGCATAGAAAAATATTCAACTGAAGCACATGCACACGCTACTGAATCTGGCACTTGTTCTGCCCTGAACGAAGCAAAAGGGAGACGAGCTCTAGTAAGCGCATCTCGTATCTCAAAAAATGTGAGACACACCCATATTAGGCTCGTCTCCCATACAAGGAAATGAGAGACGAGCTTTATATACGCGCGTCTCCGATTGAGTTAGTTTTCCTCTAGTTTCTCTTTCGGCCATTCTTTAGAGCACCGAGCACCTTTCTATGAAATTCATCGTGATCAGTGTGTCTTTAGTTTATCTGGTCCGGGTTAGCTCCTACACAATCTCGCAAAGTTGTCCGAAGAAACGGCGGTCGAAAAGATCAAGTAGGATCACCGGAAACCAAGTTTTTGCAGCCGCAACTATTTTAGGGCTCAGGTCACTGGTGAAAGCATACTTCTGGTGGTTTTCACCCCGGTCAGGCCATTTCCTGGTTAGGCATGTTCCACTGATGCTGTAGGAGCAAACCGTTGTGGATTTAGAGATCTCACGAGCAGTAGCACCATCGCCGGAGTTGCTTTTGCCGCTGTCGTCGTCGCGACCTATCCTTCGGCCATTCTCGGTCGTCACTGACCTAACCAGCGTATTCCCATTGAGGTTTTATGCCCTAGCGGCGAGAATCATCGAGTTCCAAGCGGTAGAAACATTCATTAATTGATAACAAACATTCATTATCAAACAAACATTCATTAAAATAACATTTTTACAAACAACAAAAGAAAACAACAAACGATCACCTAGTCCTCCAGTTGCGAAGGAACCCCACACTTGTCGGCGATCACCTCCACCAACTTCCTCCTGCCTTCCACCCCAAGCACCTCACCGACCGTCTCGCACATAGCGTCAAGACGACCGGCCACTATGCTTAACCCGAAGAGGTAGTGGACTATGGTGTCCATTCCAGTACAATCTAGAAGGGGACCAAGACCGAAGCCGCATGGCAGAAGATGTACTGTTAAATACATCCTTCGCCATCTGTTGGCACAACGGTTTAAGGTCGTCCTCTGAGCTGAGGGCGACCAACCTCTCCTCTAGGTGAGCGACTTTCCCAAGCAGGTACCCTCTCTCTTCTGCCCAGGAAGGTGGTGGAGGCGCGGTTGGAGTCAGGGACTTAGGCGCGGCGAGTGGAGAGGATGGTCGGGAGCACTCCGACGGTGCCATTGAGAAGGACTAGGGCTACGGTGCGGCGAGGAAGATGAGGACTAGAGGGAAGAGGAAGACTGTGATGGTGCGGAGAAGGGGAAGATGCATGTTGTTATGGTGCAGATAAGACTATGAGGTCGGATCGATTTGACTTCTGCGTGTGAATGCCAACGGTCGCATGATTAACTGCAAAGCTTGCAGTACCATATATCTACCGTTGGCTTCATCGGGTTGTGCAGTTAAGTCAGAGGATCCCTAGGACAGGGATCCTCTGACTTAACTACACAACATGACTTGGTCACTGACATGTGGGACCGGAACCATATGTCAGTGACTGCAGTTTAAGTCAGTACCATATCTCCACTGTCGGCTTCATCGGGTTGTGTAGTTAAATCAGAGGATCCCTGTGCGCAGGGAGGGGATCTGCTTGCTGCTATGAAATTAACTGAACTCTAGCAGGGTTAACTGAAGTGGTGTAGTCCAGTGGAGCCTACGAAAGTCTTGGACTACATTTTCTTTTGCTGCTTGCTATGACGTGTGACTCCAAATACAAGCTTTGTTTATTTAGCTGTTCCTGCAGTCTCAAATCAAAACAAATATATAGTCTAAGACTTCTGTAGGCTTCACTGGACTAGATCAAAAGGGAGACGAGCTCTTAGAAAGTACGTCTCGTATCTCAACATAAAGAGACACACATTTTAGCTCTCGCGAGACGTGCCCTGAACGAAGTAAATGCGAGATGCGCCCTTATGAGGCTCGTCTCTCATACATGTAAATGCGAGACACACCCTTACGAGACTCGTCTCTCATACGCTCGTCTCTGATTGTTGCCCTAGGCATTTTAGCTCTTGCGCGCTCTCTCCCAACACTTAGCAAAATTTTTGGCAAACTTTCGACCTCACGCTCTCTCGCTCTACTGTCACCCTAGAAACCGCCACGCCGATGCCACCGTCACCTCATCCCCAGAGCATGTCGCCGCCTCGTCCCCGTCCCTAGAGCATGCCGCCGCCTCGACCCTGCCCTCGTAGCATGCCAACGCCGTCCCTCTTCCTCAAGCTCTTGGTCATTGTCGCGCTGCCGCCATCGACCTTGACTCCACGTGCCTCGAC
Source organism: Neostapfia colusana (assembly GCA_030760725.1). Taxonomy (NCBI): domain Eukaryota; kingdom Viridiplantae; phylum Streptophyta; class Magnoliopsida; order Poales; family Poaceae; genus Neostapfia; species Neostapfia colusana. The sequence goes on along the minus strand of JASWHV010000019.1, from coordinate 1,682,547 downwards.
CCCGACCTTGGTATCAAGCCCTAATTATTTGTAATTGTTTGTGCGAATTTGAATGTGAATTCCATTCTAGCGTCTCTTTTCATCAAACTTCACATCTCTTGACACCATTACTCTTTTGCTTACTGGATCATACAACTTGTATGCTTTTGCATTCAACTCATACCCAATAAATACACACATGACTGACCTGTCAGAGAGCTTGGCCAGTCCTAGTCCTTACTTCTTTGCAAATGCCACACAACTAAAGTTTCTCATTGAATTAAGTTGAATGATATTTGCTACCTTACGGGACTGTTTGTGCGAATGTGACTGAAATTTCATATTGTTTTATAGGATTTCATAATGTTTTGTGCGAGTGTGAATTTATAGGACTGGGGGTGGACGACCACATGAGGATCTTCAGGCACCAGCGTCTGGACCTTCAATTGAGAAGGACACGATAGATAACTTGGCTCAGCCAACAACATGCAACTTTATGCTATTGGTCGGAGGAAGCTTTCCAATGGAGGTCGGGAGAGGGCTATTGTATCTCTGTCAGACCATGCTTGACGACTTCCAGGTCAATACATCATCCTATGATGTGGTCAAGGTGGACATGGTGCATGAAAATTCGAAAGACCCGAAGCTCGAAGTACCACCGGATGATACAACGCTGATTATGCGGGATGCAGTTGCTAGAAGGGTTCAGTGGAGACAGACTTCTATTGTTACTGACCCAGCAGCAGCATCGGCATCGACCTCTCCTGCTTCGATGTCTCCTAAGGCACGTCTGCCTCCGTCTCCAAATCCAGAGCAGATAGTTTTGTCTCCAATTCGAGAACAGTTGTCTCCAGTTATAGTGAAGTAGCAGAAGTCTCCAATTCGAGATCAGCCGCATCCGTCTCCAATTCTAGAGCTACCGCAGAAGTCTCCACTTGAAGAGCAGCCGTGTCGGTCTCCACCTTGCACTCGTAGTACCCTGCTCCCTACACCTGATCAGCCGTAGGCAAAGGCGACGAAGAATGTACGTGCCAAGAGTCATCCGCATCAGCGGAAGATGTCGTCGAAGGAAAGAAATGGCCGACAACTATGACGCATGGTAACCCGAAGGAGACGAGCAGCCTTAATGCGCATCTCGGATTATTTACATAAAGGAGATGGGCAACCATAAAGCATTTTACTATTTTTTTAAATTACATTCCTTATTTACGACGGCCTGTTTCTGGCCGTCGTAAATAACCTACCAGAGGGTGCCAGCTGGCACCCTCAGTATGTTACGACGGCCTAAACAGGCCATCGTAAATAGGCTTATTTAGAACCAATCACTTGTGATTGCCGTATGCATGCCGTCGTAAATAAGTAAATAACTGTCGTAAATAAGTTAATTACGACGGTTAGTGGCTTAACTACGACGGTTTAGGTCATCCTAATTGATTGTGTTTTTTGTAGTGAGTTACCCAAGATGCTGAAAGAGTTTAGCGTGACAGTGTCAGAATGCTATTTAGAGTCTTAACATTGTTTTTCTTATCTTTTTTTGTGTGTATCTGTGGCACTGAATCTATATTGTGCATGTTATCTGCTATGATGCTAATATATTCAGTGTTGAACAGCTCAAAGATTTATATCTGATAAGTTGACCTTCCATACAGGTTGAAGGCTGCTCAAGCCTTTATTATAGCTTGTTTTTTATGGTACATTGAAGCTGCTCTGTAATCAGGCTTGAAGTTTCTGAATTTATGGTTAGGATTGTAATCATATTATTATTCCTTCAGCTATTCCTGTTCCAATAGCTAAGGTTAGCTATTTCCATTTCTTTCTATCACCCATAATTTCTGTCCAGTTCATCTCCTTTGTGGATGGACCTGTATGCTTTGGTAGATTTTATCGGCTAATCATGGTTAGCTATTTATATGTTTTCATCACAACCAAAAGAGAGAAATACTAAATATTACATTTTAGAAAAGGAGTTATTTAGACAAAATTCATTATTTGCAATACGCTTATACCATCCACATTTATCTTGTTTCCCTCATCATAGAAATTATATCTTGTTTATTTGTAAGTACCATTTAATTCTGTTCTTGTATAATAAAACATGATGTAGCTGTATTTTTGTGTTGAAATCTGGTGATCGAGATCTGATCCATGCTCTTTTAGCTCTGCAGGTGATCTACAGGGATTTTAGAGCATTCACCATCCTTTTGGACACTGAATGCAAGACAAACATTTCAGACTTTGGGCTGGCAACTTAGTCTGTTATGGTTTATGATGTGCTGAGTTTGTTTAGTTTCTGGCAACTAGTATGAGTGTCTGTAATGCGGTGAGTTTTCTTAGTTTCTGCATGAGTTCAGTGAGGATTATGTTATCTATCTACCTGTACCCACACGTGAGAAAGGCTCATTCGAGATGCGCCTGCACGAAGATCGGAGACGCGCAGACCGCATTACAGAGTCATCGGAGACACGTTTTTGTGCGTGTCCCCGATTAGTACATATGGGAGACAAGCTTTAAGATCGCGCGTCTCTTTTTTGTAAGAAATCCGAGACGGGCGTTAAGGCGGCACGTCTCCTTTTGTAAGTAATCTGAGGCGAGCTTTAAGAACGCCCGTCTCCTTTATGTAAAAAATCTGAGAAGCGCATTAAGGCTGTCCATCTCCTTTTTGTAAGATATACAAGACAGTCTTTATGTCAGCTCGTCACGGATTTAACGACTAATCCGAGACGGGCTTTTAGGCTGCTCGTCTCCTTTTTGTAAGAAATAGGAGACTGATCCGAGACGCGCTTTAAGTCCGTTCGTCTCCTTTGTGTAAGAAATTCGAGACATTCTTTATGTTAGCTCATCGCGAATTTAACTACTGGGTGTGTCACTGTAGCACTAATAGAAGACACACCTTTTTAAATGCTCGTCTCCTATTAGATGCCTCCCTGTTTATCCTGGTTGCCGGCTGCATCCTGGATCTATCCAGGATTTGGAAGTTGCATTGCCAGGGTCAGCAACATACACATACAGATACATATGTAGAGCCAAATGGAGATCACACATTAAATTATATTGACCAATGAAATATTAAAAAAATGTCAATTGTGGTTACCAAGTAACTATTACACAAAGAATGACCCCTGTTCATACTGCTTACCAAGTAACTATTACACAAAGAATGCCCTCTGCTCATCTTGCTTACCAAGTAATAATTACACAAATCATAACTGTCGGTACCCTCAATACCGGGTACCCCCGCGCATAGGACAAAACCTCCTAAGGACCTCGCCCCTTGCGCAGGGGCGAGCTCCGAAGGCTCCACGTGTCCAGCGGGGCCGGAGCTCCCCCTCTCCTCAGAGAAGAGCTCCGGGCCCGCCACGTGGCAAGCAGAGCCGAACCTCCCCCCCTCCGCGGGGGTGAGCTCCGAAGGCTCCATGTGTCCAGCGGGGCCAGAGCTCTCCCTCTCCTCAGAGGAGAGCTCCGGGCCCACCACATGGCAAGCAGAGCCGAACCTCCCCCCTCCGTGGGGGTGAGCTCCGAAGGCTCCACGTGTCCTGCCGGGCCGGACCTCTCCTCTCCTCAGAGGGGAGCTCCGGGCCCGCCACGTGGCCAGCAGAGCCGCGCTACCTGCCCCTGCGCGGTAGGCAGCGGAAGTAAAGACCCGCGCCTTCTCAAGGCGCGGCATTGAAGACCCGCGCCTTCCCAAGACGCGGAGCACGGCTCTGCCAGCAGGCGTTGCGCCTAGTCGCATCACAGTGAAGACGGGCGTAGAACGCCAGCGGCTGTGGACCAATAAATGCAGCGACAAGACAACCCCTGCTGCCCCTGCCATCATCAACCACTACGCCTAGCTTGCGGCGTGGGCAGGGCAGCAGGACGGAGGCTCAGAAGCTACTGCCAGAGACAGCTACCGGCATTACTGCGAGATACGGTAAGGCAGGAAATCACCCCGGGACCACCTATCGGGTCCCGGGCCCCCCTTTGTAAGCCGCCCGAGCCTTGGACTATAAAAGGCTCGGGTAGGCAATGTTGCAAAGGGTTCGGACTCCAGCGAGTTCAGCTCTCTAGCACTCAGTAGACATACGCACTTCATCCCCAAGCTTAGAACTCTGGTTCTAAGCCTCAGGCAATACAACGAGCACCTCTGCTCACCGTGGACGTAGGGTTTTACGCTCCGGCGGCCTGAACCACGTAAAAAAACCTTTGTGTTCATCTCCTTCCTTCATCCATTCCGGCGAGACCCACGCAAGGGGACTAGCCCCGCCTAAAAAAGAACTTCCGCGGGCTGCCCAGAGCAGGCCCGGGGGAAGTGTCGACCGCAGACGCTTCGAAAATAACTGTCATCTAATCCTTTATATTGTAATAAAATTCTCCCTTTGGTCTAATGATTTCAGAAAAGATGAATCTGCATAGCCTCTCTCTAATGTGCTAGAGGCTAGAACCTGTTGCGTTACTGAAGGCGGTTTCGTTGTCTTGTCACATGATAAAAAGAGAATTATCAAAAGATTAATAAAAAAGTAAAATAAATGCTCTTACACATACATTGCAATTCGGCTGCTCTCCAAATACAACCATGCTTAAGCAGACATAGAAGCCACATGTGTTGCCCGGAGCTTGTTGTGGGACGCAGAATGTAGTATGATGTTTAAGTTGTCAGCGTTTTCCTTTTTGGCGTCCTCCTAGCACCTTAACCATGTACACATCAAAAGCGCTAAACAGAAACATTCACAATTAATATAAAATTATTGTGCAATGACGAAACATTCAGAAACTAAAGTGAATAAGAAACTTACTCATTAAGAACGGCCACAATATTAGTCCAATCATGGGTAAGTCGCTTGCCAGTTATTAAATCTATCTGCCTTGCGAAGTCAAAGTACCAGACTTGGTCATACCTTGTAGAAATTGCTAGGGTTACCCAATGGTTACCCGTGTTGAACGGTACGACTAGGAGCTCTTTATCACTGTAGTGTCCCATTGCCTTGACAAAATATGCAACACCATCTTTTCGACTGTTGGCCATTAGAAGATTAGTTCTCGGTAATATTTGCGGGTCAAGATATGCAGGAGACTCCTTGCCCATTCTATGACGAGTAACTTGTTGCATGTGCCTACATGCAAAATACCAAATTTGTTAGACACATATAACACTTATATTGAGTATATATATTGAAGAACCTAGTTTCTGAGGACCTACAATGCGAAACAACGTATTAGAGAGACATCCAAAACGTCGAGGGTGAAAAGGTCGTACAGATCGGACCATGAGATGAGAAAGATGCCTTCACCCACCAGAAAGTGTTTTTCCTTGTATCCCACTATTAAGTCTTGATGTTTTTTGTAATTTTTGATGTGGTAGTTATGAAGGAGGACACAAGATTTACCAGCTTCTCTGAGTGCGCTGACAGTTAACATCGGCTTCCCCATTTGAAACTTCGGGTTAGAATGCGTCATATCTGTCGGAAACTTCGGGTTAGCTTCCGACTCTTTCAGTGGTTTCTTGCCATTTGTTTCCTTCGACGACATCTTCCGCTGCTGCGGGTGACTCTTGGCACGTACATTCTTTGTCACCTTTGCCTGCGGCTGATTAGGTGTAGGGAGCAGGGTACTCCGAGTGCAAGGTGGAGACTTCTGCGGCAGCTCTAGAATTGGAGATGGATGCGGCTGATCTCGAATTGGAGACTTCTGCTGCTTCTCTATAATTGGAGGCAACTACTCTCGAATTGGAGACAAAACCATCTGCTCTGGATTTGGATACGGAGGTAGACATGCCTCAGGAGACATGAAAGCAGGAGAGGTCGATGCTGAAGCTGCTGTTGCTGGGTCAATAACAATAGAAGTCCGTCTCCACTGAACCCTTCTAGCAACTGTATCCTGCATAGTCGGCGTTGTATTGTCCGGTGGCACTTCGAGCTTCAGGTCTTTCGTATTGTCATGCACCATGTCCACCTTGACCACAACATAGGATGATGTGTTGACATGGATGTCGTCAAGCATGGTTTGACAGGGATACACTAGCCCTCTCCCGACCTCCATTGGAAAACTTCCTCCGACCAATAGCATAAGTTTGCATGTTTTTGGCTAAGCCAAGTTATCTATCGTGTCCGGCGCAATTGAAGGTCCAAACGCTGGTGTGTGAAGATCCTCATGTGGTCATCCACCCCAGCTGCGCGCTGTAGAGGTTAAGCTGCTCCTACGCTCCTCGTCACTTATCAACGCATCAAAGTTAGGGAATTGTATACTAGAGGCCTCCAGTGTAGGCTTCAGGTCTCGTATAACCTCGCTTCTCAGCTGTCTTTTCGGCTCCTCCACGTCAACCTGTGGTGTCGAGGTCGTTTTCCGCTTCCGATACATAGTTTTGTGTTCCGGAAAACCCTCCTTCCAGGTCAACTTACTGGAAACACCACGAACACGGCCTCGTTGCTCCTTGGTTTGCAGGGCCTTGCTTAGGGCATCGTTTTCCCTCTCACCATTTGAGTCTCGCTGCTCTCCCTCAAGGCCCTTTGAGCAACATCCACGGTGCTCTAGCTGTAGTAGCTGACATCACCTGACTCTGTCAGCTTAGGATGAACACGCATAAATGGTCTCAGCCATCCATGGAAATTGTTATATGGAATCTGAAGACCTAGCTGGGCCAATCTTTCATCCTCTTGTTGCCAACTCCTTTGTTTTCCGGCATAACTGGTGTTGCCGAGGTGGTGGTCAAGATCATTCTTCGATCGGAGCCATTTCATATACCCACTGCTCGCGGAAAAGTTCTCTGATTCGCACTTTTCATCTAATCCCGCCCAGTCTTCTTCTGACAAATCTTTATACTTATTGAAGGGGGTGTCTTGGTTCCTCCAAATCTACACAAGCTTACTCTTGTAGCTCCTCCAAGCATGAGAGATGATCTTCATAGCTAGCTTCTCCCCTTTCTACTTCAGCTCTTCCGGATATTGAAGGTATGCTTGAATAGAGTTTTCAAATAATTCATCCTTTTCATTTTTGGTCAACTCATCAAATCCCTACACAGTTAGCGACACCCTTTGCCAGTCAGCTAGACCACAAACCCTGGACAATCTCGTATTCACTCTCTTGTCCAGAGGTAAGCCTTCGGCATTGACCTCACCAACACTCATAACGTCTGTCGGCCTAACGTCTACGACCTTTTCTTTCGTTGACCAGAGGCAGGTTCTGAATTTGATCCAACCGATGCATCCTCTTCACGAGTGTGATGACCCTGCTCCTGCTGAGTCTCCTACTGAGCCTCTTCATTCTTTTGGTGACTCTACTGCTATTGAGGAGTCTGCTGTCGAGCCTCTTCAATCTGCTGCTGATGCTCCGACTGAGATATCTTCAAATTCAATAAAATTCACTGAAATTCTATAAAACATTATGAAAATTCAGTCACATTCGCACAAACAGTCCCATAAGGTAGCAAATATCTTTAAACTTAATTCAATGATAAACTTTAGTTGTGTGGCATTTGCAAAGAAGTTAGGACTAGGACTGACCAAGCTCTCAGACAGGTCAGTCATGTGTGTGTTTATTGGGTATGAGTTGAATGCAAAAGCATAAAAGTTGTATGATCTAGTAAGCAAAAGAGTAATGGTGTCAGGAGATGTGAAGTTTGATGAAAAGAGACGCTGGAACTGGATTTCACATTCAAATTCACACAAACAGTCACAAATATTTGGGATTGATACCGAGGTCGGGGTCGATGTCGATGGTGGCAGCGTGACAATGACCAAGAGCTTGAGGAAGACGGACGGCGGCGGCGCACTCCGAGGGCAGGGTCGAGGCGGAGACGTGCTCCGAGGATGGGGACGAGGCGGCGGTGTGCTCCGGGGACGAGGTGGTGGCGGCGCCGGCGCGACGGTTTCTAGAGCGAAAGTAGAGCGAAAGAGCGCGTGGTCGAAAATTTGCTGAAAATTTTGCTAAGTGTTGGGAGAGAGCGCGCGAGAGCTAAAATACCTAGGGCAAAAATCGGAGACGCGCTTATATAATGCACGTCTTTCATTTACATGTATGAGAGACGATCCTCATAAGGGCGCGTCTCGCATTTGCTTCATTCATGGCACATCTCGCGAGAGCTAAAATGTGCATCTCCTTTATCTTGAGATATGATACGCACTTTCTTAGGGCTCGTCTCCCTTTTGATCTAGTCCAGTGAAGCCTACAGAAGTCTTAGACTATATGTTTGCTGTGATTTGAGACTGTGGGAACAACTGAATAAAGAAATCTTGTATATTGAGATATAAAACATCAACCTATCCAAAAATCATGTGACACCACATGATGCAGCACACAAAAAATATTCTAAGATGGCGCAACAAATCAACCTTTTTTGTTTTGTAGTCAAAATACTAATCTTAATGCTAAAAAACTATTTGTGTAGTGGAGCTCTGTGAGACCTATGTGTGCTAAATACATTGGCTATGACGATAAAAGTTTTGAATTCTGCCAAAACAATCTTTTTGTCAAGATCCGACTCTAGATCCGATCTCCGACAAGATCCTACATAAGGTCCGACTTACTATGCCTAGGTCCGACATGTGTTTGGTTACCTCCGGCGGTAGGTCCGACTAGCTTTGTTAAGTTCCGATGCTAGGTTCTGCTAGCTTTGGTAAGCTCCGGCTCAAGGTCCGGTTAGCTTTGGCAAGGTCCGGAGCTAAATTGCAATGGTTCTGTTTTTACCATGCAAATGTTTCGAACTTTCTTTACATCCATGGAAAGTTTGTTTAGTATTCTTTTACTAAGTTTTTGAAGTGTTATGGCTGTTTACGGTGGTTAACATTTTGCTATGGTTTGCAACTTGCTTATGTGAGGTGTTCATGTAAGGTGTTGTGGTTTTCGGAACTAACGTGAGTCAAGTCGCGGACTTGTGCTCAAAAGTATAGGTTGTTTATTCATGTGCAGGTGTTTCTTGAGTTCAAGATATGGCTGGTGATGGGATCCATTGAACTAGTCTTAGGGAGAAGATGAGGTTCAACAACCAAATTTGGGAGGAATTGTGGTTGAGTTGATCGGGAGGTCGCGCAGCATGTTTGGATTAAGAACAATGCATATGAAGGTATCGTGGACGTCGTTGGAAGGTGTTTGCACGTGTGCAAGGAGTGCATGGACGTGACAACATAGTTCCAAGGCATGATGAAGAGATGTGGACGTAAAGAATTGGTAGGAAAGGTCCAACCGGCTGGATTATGGACTCAGGCTGCGGCTGAGTCGATTATGGCTCAAATATAAAAATATTTGAGTTGGTTATGATAGGATTTCTTGTGGGACACGAAGTTGAGTTGTTTTAGAAATGTGGGATACGTTCTTAAGGTGTTTGGAAGTCTTAATATTGCTTCTATCTACGTATAGAAGAGTCTTGAGCAGTTATGGAAAGTTTTGATTCAGAAACTGAGTAGGATTAGAGTCCTAGTTTGAATTGGGTTGGCCTCCGGGCTAGTTATATAAGCAAGGGAGGCCAGATCTCGTGGGAACATGACCTTGGGATGTTCCTCTTATGTTTTGATCAATAAAATTCGTAACTTAGAGGAGCTTTTGTGCCTTGTTCGTCCGACTTGTTTTTGTCAAGTCTTTCTCATCGAGTTTCTGGACAGCATGACAGTGCTTCGGTGTTTTGATCATAACTCAAGTTTTACAGATCCAATTGATGAGATTATTTTTGGGTTGTCTTCACAACTTGATTATTTATCATCTTTGAAAATTTCACGGTCATTGGATTTGTATTTTCTGATCTACATGAGTTTCTTTGCAGTGTTGCAGATCTGGTTTTTACTCGAGTAGAACAGATTGACCCTCGTTTGATCTTTCGATCATAACTTGAGTTTTTCTTGACGGATTTCCGTGATTCTTGTTGTCGTGTCTTTGTGACTTGATTCTCTATAATATATACCACTTTTGTCACGGTTGAACACATTTAGATCAGTCGCATACATGATTTCTTTGACAGATCAATTTTCTGCCGAGGGGTTTTTTGTTGCTTCCGCTAAAAAGTTTAAATCTACCATTCACCCCCCTCTGGTAGCTTTTCACGTGCTCTTCGATCCTACAATTGGTATCAGAGCCATGGTGCTCTAAACTTTGTGATTTGCATGTGTTTTGACTAATCATCATGGAGAAATACTCTGCAAAACCTTGTGTGTTCAGTGGCATTGATTTTCAGGTTTGGAAGGCACCAATGGAGGCTTTCATTCAGGTGCAAGGCCTCGCAATATGGGAAAAGGTGTACAAGCCTTATGAAGTGCCGCCAAACTATCAAGTCATGGCTATGAATATGAGAGATGTCGACAACAACAACAAAGCACGAAACTTGATCATACAAGGATTAACTCAAAGTGACTTCTACCCTGTTGCACACTGCTGATCTGCATACGATGTGTGGAAAGCACTTTGTGACTATCACGAAGGATCCAACATGATCAAGGAGGTAAGACAAGATATGTTCAAGAAATAATACATGTGCTTCAAGATGCAACCCAGCGAGTCAATCGATGACCTCTTTGCTCGCTTCAATAAAATTCTCAGCAACTTGAGTAGTGTTAACGTTAATTTTTCAGATGCTGAAAATGCTAGGCAATTACTAAGTGCATTAGACATGTCAATTTGGGAGATGAAAGTTACATCTATTCGTGAATCTACTATCATGAGTACACTTACATTAGATGTGCTATATTCTAAGTTAAAAACTCATGAAATTAACATAATATCACGTAAGAACCCCAACAAGTCTCTTGCATTTGTTTCACAACGTGACATGCCTAGCTCTAGTCAATCTTTATCTTGTGGTACACTTTCTTTGTTGTCCTCTCTAACCCTTGAACAGATTGAAGACTTTCCAGAGGAAGAACTTGCACTCATCTCTACTCGGTTCTCAAAAGCATTACAAAATGTGAGAACTAGAAGGAGAGGAAGTGCCGGACCTCAACGATGCTTCAAATGTGGTAAGACAGGACATTTTCGTACGGATTGCCCTAACCTTTCAGGTCCTACTTCCTGTGATGAAAAGCAAACTAGGACGAAGCACTCCTCTGCAAATGATAAGAAAAAGAAGAAGGATTTTATGGAAGCCAATTGGTAAATAGTTTTATCTCCGCACTTCAAGAACTTGGCTTGAGAGATGTGGACATCGGAAGAGATGAAGATGATTTGGCAAACTTATGCTTCATGGCGGGCAAGTCAAGTTCAGGAGGCAGAACACAACAGCGACAATGAAGAGGTATGTCCTACTTGCGAAGAAATGTGTGATACTATTTCTCGTGCCACTGTTATAGTTAAGAAAAAGGACAAAAATCTTAGGGACAATGCTTTTAAAACTGAGTCACTAGAATCTGAAATTAATCATTTGAAATCTTTGATTCCTAGTGATGATTCTTGTTCCTCATGTGATTTAATATATGAACAATTATCCTCTCTAAGAAGTGCACATACCTCCACACTTGATAAACTTGAGTTACAGATTGAAAAGAACAGAGAGCTTGCTGCACTTAATGATAAAAACTTGAAAGATGCTTCTTGTTCTATAATTGATTTGCATTGGTCTACTTGTGATGATCTTAATAAGAAACTACAAGATGCTATGAATGAAATTTCTATATTGAACAATGCTTTACGTTCTCATGAAGTTAAGTATTGTTCCAATTGTAAACTAAAAGGAAAAACCTCATGTCAAAACTGCCTAGACTTGTATAAGAAACTTGATGACATGAATAGGACACTAGAGCGGTTTTATAATGGGAATAAGAATCTGAACTTGTTGTTGAATTCTTCTATATCTTGCAGTGATAAAACTAGTTTAGGTTTGATTCCCATGCTCATGCTAAAGCACATCCACCTAAAATTGTAAAGTCATTAGGAAGTGGTTTGATTAAAACAGTTCCTAAACAAAAGAAGTGGTTTTTAAATCTGTAGGGGTGTTGTCTTATTCGGTTTCAAATAAACATGTCTGCTCATCTAGACATGAACATAAAGTTAAATTTAATTGTACCTACTGTGGTAGAGATGGTCATGTCATAGATTTTTGTTATAGACTAGCTAAGAAACAGAAAAAGGAAAGAGTGATTGCTAGATCACATAACAACTGTGCAAAACCTGTTGCGTGTGCTGAACCGAATGTTAGGAATATGCAACCTGCTGTAATGAGTCAAAAACATGCAAAGTTTGCTTCCGGATCTACTGTTTTCAGTGCTACTCATGTAACACCTCATAGGTCAGTAGTTAGGTACAAAAATCCTCAAACTTTGGCTCATAAACCTGCTGTTTTATCTCAGCCTTTGCGTGTTACTTCTGCTGGACGTCGTGTGACTCAGTACTGGATTCCTAAATGCCTTCTGACCAGCCCCAGTATTGAGTCATCGACGTATTGTACTTCTATGTAGGTTACACGCTTGAGGAAGGAGAACATTTGGATTATGGATTCAGGATGCTCACGCCACATGACCGGTAACAAAGAATGGTTCTCCTCCCTCTCTTTTGTGTCACATGTAGAAAATGTTACTTTTGACTATAATTCTTCAACTCCTATAACTGCTGAGGGTTCGGTTAGAGTAAATAATCACTACACTTTAAAAGATGTGGCACTTGTTAAAAATTTGAAATACAACTTGCTTTCTGTTTCACAACTGCTAGATGAAAATCTGGAAATTATTTTCACCAAAAATTGTTGCAAGGTTGTAGGTTCAAATAGTGAGCTCATTTTTAATATGTCTCGGTTTGGAATAGTTTTTAAAGCTGATTTTATGTCATCCTCTAAGCATAGATGTCTAGTTGCTAATGATTCAAAAGACTTATATTTTTGGCATCGTAGACTTGGTCACGGAGGCTTTGATCATCTCGCACGTGTTAGTGCTCTTGATCACATACATGGGCTGCCTAAGCTTAAAGGGGACAAAGAAATTGTGTGCTCTTCTTGTAGACATGCTAAGATGGTTGCAGGTTCACATGCTCCTCTCACAGTGACCATGACAACTGAATCGGGTCAACTTTTGCACCTTGACACCGTAGGACCTTCACGTGTTCAATCCTTCGGAGCTAAATGGTATGTTCTTGTGATTGTTGATGACTATTCTAGATACTCATGGATTTATTTTATGGCATCTAAGAATGAAACTTTTAGACACTTTAGAACCTTATTTCTTAGATTATCAATTGATCACCCAGGATCTTTAAAAGCAATTAGAAGTGATAACGGAACCGAATTTAAAAATCAATCGTTTGATCACTTTTGTGCTGAAAATGGAATAGATCATCAATTTTCTTCACCATATGTACCTAAAAAAAACGGTGTTAGAGAGAAAGAACAGAACCTTAGTTGAGATGGCTAGGACTATGCTTGATGAATATCAGACTCCTAGAAAATTTTGGGCTGATGCAATTGCAACTGCTTGTTATGTCTCAAATCGTGTTTTCTTGCGTGCTAAGCTAGGTAAAACATCATATGAACTTCGGTTTGGACATAGACCTAGTGTCACATAATTTCGGGTCTTTGGTTGCAAATGCTTTGTTAAGAAACATGGTAATCTTGATAAATTTGAACCTAGATCCGTTGATGCCATGTTTCTTTGTTACCCATCTCATACTAGAGGCTACCGTGTGCTTTTACATGACGCTGAAAAAATTGTGGAGACTTGTGAGGTTTCTTTTGATAAAGATTGCCCAGGTACTAGCTCTAATATTGCAGGACCAGACCCATATCCGCAGGGGGAGAGTATTTTCATTGAAGAAGATGAAGAAGTGATGCTGCTGCCTGAAAATTCAGAAGCTAATGACATTGTTCCAACTCCTGATTTTGATTCACAACCAGCACCGACGACCACCATTGCTGGTCCAGATCGTCCTCAAGTCACAAGTTCTTCAATTTGTGATGAACATGAAGAAGGAGCCTGTGAATTGTCTACTTCCCTCCGGGTCCTCAAAAGTCATCCTCCACAACAAATGATTGGAAGCTTGCACGAACGAGTCACACGGTCCAGGTTTTGTGATCCAAACTCTCACGCTCATTGTACATTTGTTGCTTCTTTTGAACCCAAAGATATATCGCACGCACTCACTAATGAATCTTGGATTATTGCCATGCAAGAAGAGTTAGAAAATTTTGAAAGAAATAATGTTTGGAAACTTGTACCTCCACCTCAAGGTCACACTCTAATCGGAACTAAATGGGTGTTTAAAAATAAACAAAGTGAGGATGGGGTTGTGGTTAGGAATAAGACTAGGTTGATTGCTCAAGGTTTCACACAAGTTGAAAGACTAGATTTTGATGAAACTTTTGCTCCTGTTGCTAGATTAGAAGTCATAAGAATTTTGTTAGCATTTGTTGCATCTAAAGGTTTCAAGTTATATCAAAGGGATGTTAGAAGTTCTTTTCTTTATGGCTACATAGATGAGGAGGTTTATGTCAAGCAACCACTGGGTTTTGAAAATCCAAAATTTTCCTAATCATGTTTAAAAACTGTCCAAAGCCTTGTATGGTCTTAAACAAGCTCCTAGAGCATGGTATGATAGGTTAAAAACATTCTTACTCAAAAAGGGGTTTACCATGGGCAAGGTTGATAAAACTCTTTTTGTGCTTAAGCATGGCAATGACTCAATATTCGTTAAAGTGTATGTGGATGATATTATCTTTGGTTGTGCTTCTCATGATCTTGTGTCCAAGTTTTCAGCTATGATGAGTTCAGAATTTGAGATGAGTATGATGGGAGAACTCACATACTTTCTGGGGCTGCAAATCAGGCAAACCAAGGAGGGTACTTTTGTGCATCAAACAAAGTATACAAGAGACCTTCTTAAGCGCTTCAACATGGACAAAAGTAAGTCTCTTCGGACACCAATGGGTACAGCAACGACACTTGAACTTGATGAAGATGGTCAACCCGTGGATCAAAAAGAATATAGAAGTATGATTGGATCACTTTTGTACCTCACGACATCAAGACTGGACATACAATTCAGCGTATGTATTTGTGCACGATTTCAAGCTTCCCCACGTGCTTCACATTGTCAAGCCGTCAAAAGAATTGTCAGGTACTTACATGAAACTCAATAATTTGGGATTTCTTTCCTTCTTTGTCAACCGTTACTTTGAAAGATTTTTCGGATGCTGATTTTGGGAGTTGTAGAATTGATAGGAAATGTACTTCGGGTGCTTGTCATTTTCTTGGTAATTCACTTGTTGCTTGGTCCTCTAGAAAACAAAATTCAGTTGCACAATCCACAGCCGAATCTGAATATGTGGCTGCTACTAGCGTTTGCTCACAAATTCTTTGGATTGTTCAAACACTTAAGGACTATGGGGTTGATCTTGACCGTGTTCCACTATTTTGTGATAACACTAGTGCTTTTGCACTGCTAAAAACCCCGCGCAACATTCAAGAACAAAGCACAGTGACATTAGGTATCACTTTCTCCGTGATAATGTTGAAAAAGAAAACATTGTGCTTCACCATGTAGATACCGGACAACAATTGGCTGACATTTTTACAAAACCTTTGGATTTCACTCGTTTTTGTTTCATTCGTAGTGAAATAGGGGTTATGCATCCTCATGGCTTAAATTGAGGGGGAGTTTTGAAACTTGGGAAGTCTATGTGTGAATCTGAATTTAAAATAATATGAGCATAGTATTTCTTACATATATGACTTTGTGATTCCTTTTATATGCTGAAAGTTCTTACTACATCACTCATGTTATACATTTTGTAGTTTTTGCCATGACTAGTAATTGGAATAATTATTTACACTAAATCTGGTCATGATCTGTGACACCCGGTTCCGAAAATAGAACAAAGTGAATGCATATGTGTCCCCAGGATGTTCATCACACATACACATGTAATTCACAAACTGAATTCAGAATATAACCACGATAAATAGTGTTTAAGTACTTTATTACAATGACTCAATGTCTCACTCATTAATCTCTAACTTATTCTTGCAGCGGAAGACTCTAACGACAGCGGAAATAACTAAACAGCAGGCTCCAATCTTCAACTCCACAGGCATGTTGACGGTAGTTCGCACGCCTAGTACTCCACATGGTCCTCGAAGTACTCATCTCCTGTACCTTATGTTTATGTGGTAATGCAATGGTGAGTACATGTCGTACTCAGCAAGTGTGGGAAAAGTATGACATGTAGCTCACAACAAGGTAGGAAATAAAAAGGCTCATGCAGCAAGCAAATTTTATTTCCCAAACATGGTAAAAACAGCAACTATTTCTAGGTGAACTTTATCCCATCATAATCAAGTAATTCAGCAACATTCTTTCATCATAATTCACCATTTATCATGCTTCAACCAGCCAATAATCTTTCTCAAGTTCATCTCATACTCATAAATATTCATATCCATCTCATTTTCATATAACCGAAACCAAATTCATTTTCATAACCCAAAACCAATCCAAATGACCATACCATAACCATAACCTGAATAAACATCCCAAGTTCTTGCCTCTAATCATGGAAGTTTGCTAGGTGCTTGTGACCGGAAGCATGGCTATCATGATAGTTTTACACTCTGCAGAGGTGGCACCACTTTACCCACAAGTTCGTGATTTCGTCACCCATCGGCGACTGCAGAACCCCCATTATACCAGTACACAACCGTCGGTGTATGGCCAAGAGATCACAAAATAACCTTTACAAAGGGGCTACTAGATGTATGGACTCACTGAGGTTTCACCGGCAGGCTTGAATCACCATTCTCCCACCCACGGGCCCCCTCTTGTGCCATGCAGTTCCCAGGGCAGTCCTCCTCGATTCCCATTCCCCGCGCCATCCACGGTCCATAACAAGCTAGCAACACACCTAATTAATCAGCTAAGCTGCACCCATACTTGGCCTTGTGGTGGCACTGCTCTCCTGGCATATTCTTGCATGAACCGGTCCTTAGATCTACAGCAAGTACCACCATCCAGCAACATTCATGAACCAAGCTTGCCTAGATCTCCCCGATTCCATGCCCATTCATCATCAAGATATCATCATCATTATTCATATGAGTGCAGTAGCTAGACATGTTTATTTCATCTTCCCGTATCCCGTAAGTTAAGCGAAGCAAAAAAGAAAAAATGACCATACCCGACTCATCAACTTTTCGGGCGACAAGGATGGTTAACAAAACTAGTAAACTCTTATAAAAGAGTGTCCCATCAAGTTTACTCAAGCATACGAGTTTTTGCAAACAAAAACAGTTTCAAAACATGGGATCAATATGGTCAAGGGGCACTTGCCTTGCTCCTGTGGTTCTTGTTGCTCAAGTGTCTCGAAGTCTTGGTGCTGTAGTTCCTCGTAGATGGCCTCTTGAGCTTGTCCTTCTACTCACAACCACTCACATACAAAATTTACAGCAATCAATCATCATGCACAGACTTTACTCAAGATGCAATGGGGTAGATGAATGCAAATCCTATGGTGCTGTTTTATTAAACCAGTTTGTACGTGTTCTTGCAAGTTTTAACGGGCTTTCATGGGGTTTTATGATGAACAAGGGTGTAGGTATCAAGTGTGGACGTGGTGATGAACTTGACTTAAGATCTAGATCAATTCCACCATCAAAAATAGATCAAAACACAATCTGTCCACAGGTAAAAGTTTCTGCTCGAAGGGGGCGAAGAAAATGGATGCATAGAAACAGCGGCAACGTCATAAGATGGGTAATAAATACCTACCTCACTTAATTTTGGTGGCAGGGCCTTCCTCCTAGCAATGGCAGCAGCGGGGAACTTTTCTATGGAAGATTAGGGTAGGACAGATCGTCGGCTTCTTTTCCAGTGACGGCAAAGCGTGACGGGGCTCTTCGGCGGGTCTCGACAACGGGGCTCGACGACGGGGCTCGACGGTGGGGCTCGATGGAGGGACTCGACGATGGGGCTCGACGGCGGGGCTCGATGGCAGGGCTCGTCTGCGGGGCTCACCGGCGACCAAACTCCGGCGAGGGTGTGCCAACTGGGTGAGTTGGGGGGGCAGGGGCTCCAAGTCAGTGACTTGGAGGGGGAAGGGGGAGGGGAGGCTGCGGCCAAAAAGGGGGGGGCTGGTTTTGTATTTATACGGGGGGAAAGGGAGGAGTCCTACTCCAATTGGAACTAAAATAAGAGTCCTAGTCAATTTGGAACTCAACCAACTTATGCCCTTATAAGTAGTGCGGCAGCAATGGGGATTAAATCCCCCCAAATGTGGGGAAAATTCCCCTTTTGGGGGTATTGGGGAATTTGGAAAATTTGGGAATGGCTCATTTCAGCTATCTTTTTCCCATTCCTTACCATTTCTATGTCACTTGTTCTATTTCTCCATTCCTCTCTCCATTTCTATGTCCCATTCTCTATTTCTACATTCCCCTATCCATTTCTATGTCCCATTTCTATTTCTACATTACCCTCTCCATTTCTATGCCCCATTCTCCATTTCTATATTCCCTTCTTCATTTATGTGGTTTTCCTCTATTTCTATGGTTTTTTCTCCATTTCTATTGTTTTTTCTCCATTTCTATAGTTCTTTTTTCCATTTCTACTTCTTTTATAATGCTTTTCTACATGAAAAATGTATGCAATGCATGGAAATGTATTTTAGGGTGTTACAGATTGCCACGTACTCAATTGGGTTACGATTCTATTTGGGTGATCGTTGACCCGTTAACTAAGTCGGCTCACTTCATTCCCGTGCATACACATTTCCATGCCAACAGATATGCGGAGTTGTATATTGCAAGAATCCTATGCTTGCATGGAGTACCCAAGACCATTGTCTCAGACCGAGGGGCGCTATTTGTATCTCGTTTATGGGAGAAGTTGCACGCTGCTTTGGGCACTAAGCTGATTCGAAGCTCGGCCTATCACCCTCAGACAGATGGACAGATAGAGAGGGTGAATCAAGTACTAGAAGACATGTTGAGAGCGTGTGCCATCCACCACGGCAGAAACTGGGATGATCATCTACCGTTGGCGGAATTCTCGTACAACAATGGCTATCAAGCGAATATCAAAATGGCACCCTATGAAGTTCTCTACGGTCGCAAATGCCGCACCCCATTAAACTGGTGCGAGTCCGGTGAAAGGGTCACGTTCGGGGTTAATGTGGTGAACGACGCCGAAGAGCGCGTTCGAATGATTCAAGCCAACTTGAAGGCCGCTCAATCCTGGCAGAAAAGCTACGCTGATAAGAGGCGTAGGCCACTGCACTTTGACGTCGGGGAGCACGTGTACCTCCGTGTATCTCCGATGAAAGGCGTGCACCGATTCGGCGTGAAGGGGAAACTCGCTCCCCGATTCATTGGACCCTATGCCATCACCGAGAAGTGTGGACCAGTGGCGTATAGACTGGAACTGCCGTCATCTCTTGCTGGTGTTCACGACGTTTTCCATGTTTCACAACTGCGAAAATGTCTGAAGTATACGGCTGCTGTTCCCACTGAAGACATCGGCGAACTGCAACCGGATTTGACATATGATGAATATCCGGTGGCAATTATTGATGAGAAGGCTCGGACCACACGTAGCCGAACGTTGTGGTTCTACAAGATACTCTGGAGTAACCACACCGCCGAAGAAGCGACGTGGGAGAGCGAGGATTTTCTTCGCTCAAACTACCCGGAGTTCATGGTGTTCCAGCACGGGTGAGTTTCTATTACATCGCTGTCTCTTCTTTTGTAATCTCGAGACGAGATTCTTTTAAAGGGGGGAGGGATGTAAAAGCCCAAGAAAGGGACTTGTAAAAATTGTTCATCACCTCACAACACCACAGCTCTTGTGATGGATATCTCATGAACACTTGTGAAGAGCAAGTAACCACCATCAAAAAGGTGATTAGAGGGGAAAGCCCTAACTTCCAAAAAGTAGGATTTCTACACATAAACATGGAAGGTTGAGCTCACCCCTACACCTTATATATTCTTGGGAAGGCTCAGGCCAAATTTCATGCAAATCCAATACTTTTTGAGGCAGTTTTGGATACAATTCAAAAAGGGGCCAATTTGAGTGCAAATTCAAATTCCAGGCACTTTCATCACTTGAAATTCAAAAAGGGGCCAATTTGAGTGCAAATTCAAATTGCAGCCACTTTCATCACTTGAATTCAAAAGTTGACTTCATATTCAAAATCAGCACATTTTTCTGAGTTAGCCCACCAATTTTCATCCCTATTGGAGCTCATCTTGTCGGGAGCCAAATTTGCATGAATTCAAAACTGAATTTGAATTTCAAATTCAAATTGCCAGCAAATTTAGCCAAACCAGTTTCAAACTTAGGAAATCAAATTCAAACAATGACTTGGAGGCTAAGTCTCTCATTCAATTGTGAGTAGCTGGGATATTTTCAGCAAAAACAGAAATGAAAAATTGGAAAAGAAATTAGAGGGGGAAGGGCCCACTGGTCAGTGAATGTGCTCAGAGGGAAACCGACTCGGTGGCCGTAGGTCAGCCTCCGGGGCTGTTGCCGCCTCACGGCCTCACCAGCACGCATCTTGATCAGCTCGTGCCCCCCTCCTGATCACCACGTACACGGCACAAACAGATTTTTCTGCCTCCCTCGCCTGCGCCGCTCTGCTCAGCTCCCGCGCGCGCGAAAACCTGCAGCGGCGACCGCACCTCCGAGCCTCGGCGCGCACCGGTGCCGATCATCGATCGACGGGAGGAACCGGCGGAGCTGTACTTCGGCTCACCGTCGACAGCCAAATCCGGCCATCTTCCCCGACCACGTGCTACACAAGAAAGGTGCGTGGGGATCCCTAGATGGTGTAGCCGCAAACCATTCGGCAAATAATCCATCGGGTAGCAAGAATTTAAGAAAGTACCGAACCCTAGTGCAATGGACCGAGTTCAGCAAAAACAAAAAAAATTCGACTTACACGTTGAATCAATGGTCAAGCTAGCTCGCAAGTAGCTTCTACACCTCCTAGCGTCCCTCCTCGAGGAAGAACTGAGAACAACCGTCCAGAAATGGCCGAGTTATAGCAGTTTCCATAGCCGCCGGTGCAAACACGGCTTGGGTCACCGTCGAGAGTGGGTTTGCAGGCATTTTTAGCTTCCGAGGCTGCTCACGTCGGTTCCTCGTGACCCACTGATGCTCCCCGAGATAACCGTGACTCTTTTCATGCCTCAGAGAGCGGGAACGACCTCGCCGGAGCCCTAACCTCCGCGGTTGACGTCGCACGGCCGTTTCCGGTCACCGCCGGCGAGCTCCGACCCCCGAGCAAGTCCCGCGTGGCAAGATAGGGCTAGGCGGCTGTAACACCCCAAAACCTGTTAAGAGGGGAATTTAAAAATTTTTGGACGTATTGCATGTGGTGCAGAAATTCAAATTCGAATTAGAATTCAAATTCAAATCAAAACAGAAAAGAAAAAGAAAAAGAAAAAACAAAAGCCCCCGGCCAGTGGGCCGAAACCCACCAGCCGGCCCACCATTCCCCCCCCCCCCCCCGCGCCAGCACACAGCCGCGCGCCTCTCCCTCTCACTGACACGCGGGACCCACGTGTCATCCCCCACCTCTCGCTCGCACCAACAGCCGGGACTCCTCCGCGCGCCCGAATCCAAACTACCCCGGAAACCCGCGTCCCCCAGCCGAATTCTGGTCCCGGACGACTCCGGCTCGATCCCAACAGACACGCCGCCCTCCCCCGTCTATATAAACACCGGCATCGCCGTTTTTTCCACCCCGATCGGCTGTTTTTCCTCCCGGTGAGAACCAGAGCTTCTCCGGCCGTTTTGTCTCGATCTTTGCTCGGGTTTTCTGATCTAACGCGTCGATCGTGTCCCACCGCCTCCGGGGAGTCTCGCAGGTGAAGGAAATCTGGTGTTTTGCGCTCTAGACACAGCACCGACGAGCACCGCCGCGTTTTCACCTCGGACCTCGTCGCCGACCGCATTCCAGGGCCTCCGAGCTCAAGAAAGACCCCGAGGTGAGATCCCCAACCCCCCCTCTACCATTCTATGCCATGAAATCCCAGTTTTAGGAAGTATAGACGAAGATCCAAAGTTTTCCGGCGAGATCGCTGCCTCCGGCCGCCGCGCGCCGCCGGGCAGCGCCGCCCACGCAGGGTCAGGGCGACATGGCCGCTTGTGCGCCGTCTATTTTAAATCGCACGGTAGAATTAAAACCCGCGCGTACCGGTTCGGCGATCTAATCTCAGCCGTCTATTTTAAATCGGACGGTCCACATCAGCCCCGCATTATAAAGGCCGGGATTCTTACGCGCTACCCCCTGGGGATCTCGGAAAACACGAGCTAGCCCCGGAAACTTCTGATCTAGCCCCTGGAACTTCAAAAATTCATGTAAATTCATTTAAAAATCAGTTTTAGTCCCTGGACTTAATAAAAATTAGGAAAACCCCTCTGTTATGTGTAGCTAGACCCCTGGGAATTTATGAAATAATATAATAGACCCTGTAGTGGGGTGAGTTTACCTTTTTAACCCTATATGATATTAAATTTAGAAATTTGAATATGTGATTAGGATTTAAATTTAAAAGGTGAGACAAACACATTGTAAATTCAAATTTAAACTCTCCTAGCACTTGGAGAACTTTAGAATGAGTTAAAAGTAGATTTTAAGCTGAAATGAATCTGTCTAATTGATTGTTCACATTTATTAGTTATACGGACACATTTTAGGTTAGGAAATAATTCTGAAAATTGGTAAAATAAATTTAAATTAGTTCACATCAGAAGATAAGTTCAAAATATATTATTTAATATTTTAGATCAGAACCTATTCTGTTTAGATGATGTGTCTTACTATTTTCTTAATAAAGTTCACATTTAGGCATAGAAAATAAATCTGAAAATATAGGAAAATAGGTGTGCATAACTAGAAAATGATAAATGAAGTTTCCAAATCCAAAGATTTCAGTTTAGGATTTGTTAGAAGATCTGAAAACCCATTTGGAGTAGGAAATTACCTTCCATGAAAACTTGGTAGTTAAGAAGTATATTAATTAAATATAAAGAATTTGTTCAAATTGAAAATTCATATATAGTGTGCAAACAGAAATCTGAAATACAAAAGTTAGAAATCATATACATATGTTTAAAAGTGC
The DNA here is from genome assembly GCA_030760725.1 of Neostapfia colusana. NCBI lineage: Eukaryota > Viridiplantae > Streptophyta > Magnoliopsida > Poales > Poaceae > Neostapfia > Neostapfia colusana. The sequence continues at coordinate 1,659,574 of JASWHV010000019.1, read as the reverse complement.
ATGAAGGCTAAAAATCAACGCATCTAGAGTAACCACAACACTTAGAAATGTGAATGACTATCATATGTATGTATGTGTGGAGTGAAAGTGTGAACTATGTCTTATGGATTGTTGTTTTCTTTTGCTATGTGTGTTGGCATGAGTAGAACCTGCCCCAGAGCAAGTTCTTCCCTTCCAAGATCAGGACTATCCATTCCCAGAGCAGCAGGAAGAAGGCAAGTGTCCTTGACCACTTTGATCCTATGCTAGGATGTGTAGATAGAATTATTTGCATTGTCAATTGAAATATGAAACCCATGCTAGGAAGTTTCCCTAGAATTGCATTACCTTGTTTCCTTGTAGCTTGGGTTGGGATTTGCTTTATTATGTCATTCATTCATATTACTTATGCTTAGCCATGCTTAGAATGAGATAAGTGGGATATGATATCATCAACTTGTTTACCTTACTCTTGAATGAGATATTATGAGTTATGTAGAGGTAGGGATCGAGGCAAGTTGGATGATTTGGTTGGTGCTGGGTGCACGAGACTCGGGTTTGTGTTTAGTACTTGCCTGGATCCTAAGGACCGGTTCATGGAGCATGTAACCTGGCTTTACCGTGCCAATCACATGCTGAGATGGGGCAGCTTGGCCAATTAATTAGGTGTATCCCCGGCGTAGTATGGGTGTGTTGGATGGTGCGGGGAATAGGTGTCAGCTGGACTACCATATGAACCGCAAGGCTCAAGAGGGGGCCACTGCAGCGGGGTTGGAGCCTCTTGTATGCTGTTAGGGGTGAAACCTCAGTGGGCCCACGCTCGTCGGGAATCCCTTTGTAAAGACTTCATAGTGATCTCCTGGCTACACACCTGGGAAGTGTGAATGTGGTTCGTGGCCACTGGCATAATGTAAGGGCCTCAGTTTTTGACACACATTTGCAGTGTTCATCACCACACCACACACCTCATTTGAGGAAGGATGATGAACACAAATGAAGAGCAAGTAAAAATTATCAACATGCTCATTAGAGAACAAACTCACACATTGCAAAAGTGGTATTTCCCACATGTGATATAGATGGGCTGGACATATGAAAACTCCTACACTTTACTAAGGATGTCCATGCCAAGTTTCACCCAAATTCAAAACCTTTTTGAGGTCATTTTGGGTATCGTTAGGAAGAGGGTAGTTTGAAACCATATTCAAATTCAAACTGTTTTTATCCCATGAATTTAAAAGTGGGAGGTATATTCTTACTCAGCACATTTATGTGAGCTCACACACCAATTTTCACTCCATTTGGAGTTGATCTTGACATGAGCTAAGTGGGAGAAATTCAAACTTTATTTGAATTTCAAACTGAACTTGTGCTGAAATTCATTCAAACCAAACCTCATTTGAACTTTGATCAATTCAAATGGCTCATGGGTTAATAATTTGATTTGCCAGGGGTAGTATGGGGATCACTGTTTACAACAGTGATTAGGAGTAAATTTCAGAGGTTAAAACTGGAAGTGGGTCCCACATGTCAGCCACTGCTCAGATCAAACCGACTGATACTTTTTCACTCGGGTCGCCGAGCCGCAGCGGTGATCGCCACCGAGGGCAGCCGCTGCGCCAGCAGCTGCTTGCCCACGCGCGGGCGCGAGGCGGTGCAGAGCCTTCTTAAGGCGCCTGCCCCCCTCCCCGGCCGAGGCACCGCCGTTCTTCCCCGCAAGAACTCAGCGCCGGCCGAAAATTTCCGCAGCTCGGAATCGATCGGAGAACGCCGATCGCAGCTCCCTCCGTCCACTCCAGAACCCCAGCAAGGTACTAGAGACCTCCTCCGTCCTCCCCGTTGCTAGAATTCAGTCGGAACCGATTGATATCGGCTGTGCCGAAAGATCAAATTCGGGACTTGGAACCGCCGCACCTCGGGCTCTCGTGGACAGCCCAACCAGGGCGTTGTCACGCCCGAGCCAAGGCACCCTTGGACGCGCTGGTGACCGGTGCTGCTCATCCCCGAGCCACAGCTCGAGTGGTTGCTCACCGGCGGCGAATTTCCACTTTTCCCCTTTCTGTGTGCAGAACGACCTTCGGGTACGATTCTGTTTAATTCGTGCTCTAGAAAGGATTAGAGGGCCTCAAGCCGCTCTCACACAAGCTAGACACGGTAGCGCACAAGTTGCCTTCACAACTCTTGGCCGGAGAACCTCTGTACCCGGCGTAATTCGAGGTCTACCAATGGCGGAATGAACAGGCGGCATCGGGCGCACGGTGAGGACCTATTTCAAGCCTTCCCCGAGCTGCCTCGAGCTCATGTCGACCTTCTCTGAGGTCCACTGATGCTCCCCGACCGATTTCCCAAGTAGTTGAGGTGCTAGGGAAGTCAGCCGACATGGCCGAAGTCGTTCCGAGGTGGCGGCTCGTCGCCGACCATGCTCCGGCCATTGTCATGAGCAGCTGACCCTAGAATCCTGTTCCCCGAGTAAAAGTAGGCAGGGGCGGCCAGAATCGAGAAGTTTGGAGCTGTACAGAAGCCGGCGGCGAGCTCTCCGGCGAGGTTCCTCGGCGGAGGGGCGCGGGCGTCGCGAGGTTGAAGAAGGGGGTGGACCCCAGCTGTCAGCGGGAGATATTTTGAATCGGGATCTGCCTGCGGCCGGGATCGGGTGTGCTGGCGCGCAAAATCCTTGTGGGCCGCGGTGTGCTGTCGCCTCGGCGTGCGACGCGTGTCCCCTGGGCCCACGCGCGAGTTTAAACTTTTCTCCGATTTTCAGATTTCCTTCAAACTTCAAATCCTCATAACTTTGGCTAGAAAGCTCCAAATTGAGTGAACCAAATTTTGCTGGATTCATCTCTCTGAGTACTTTCCAGAAAATCAAGTTTCACTTCATGAAATTCCTTATTTCTCCAGAATTAATTCCTCAAAATTTAAACTGTTAGGAATTGTAACTGGAGAATCCTTTGAAGGAAAATCCTGAACTTTTTCTGGGATATTCACCAAAATATCCCTGAACTACCATAAAAATTTCAGATTCATTTGAGCTCATCTGATCCACCTAATGGTGTGATTAGTGAAACTGTTCCAGAGAAAATAGAAAATGTTCAGAAACATTTTCAGAATTTTCTCTGAAATTGTTTAGCTCATAACTTTAGCTAGGAACCTTCAAATTAAGTGAGACCAACTCCATTAGAACCCTCTGAAAATGTAGTTTTCAGAAAGTCATAGTTTGTTTCATGAAAATTCCTAGAACACCCTAAGGGTTCCAATTAAGGTCAAGGACATAATTATTTGTGGAGGGCTCAAATGAGCTTTGCTGCAACTAAAACTTGACCAAGTCTCTGTTTAGGTTGTAACCAAGCCACAGTAAAAGTTTCACAGTCATTAGGTCTGTCTAGCAAGGGTTATAGACTTCACAACTTCAAAGTTAATACAAATGCATTTAAATTGATACATATATTGCTCTTATCATGTAGTCGCTAAGGTCGAGGAGGAACCCGAAGTCCTAGACTTCGTTACTCCGGAGGAACAGCTAGCCTACGACCAAGAGCAGCAAGGCAAGCCCCAGTTTACATTAACCTTTTTATAAAATTTTTATTGTTTTGAGCACATACTTGTTTAATGTATTCTTTGCATTAGAGTCTTGTTTGGAAGCCCCACTGCATAGCCAAGAGAACCATGGTTGGGTTTAGGATTGCAAACCCCGTTAGCTACTGCAATGCTAAGATAGTGTAGGATTCGGTACAAGTCGAGTAGTTGGAATTACTCACGAGCATAGGCTAGAGGCACTCGACTCGGGTAGTGTTAGCACATGAAACACATGGCAAGAAAATGAGACCAAGCGGAGAGTAAGGGCAGCAGGACTTTGGGGCCTGTGTGCTGTAGCTCCGCTTGTGTCGATTGAGGACCGAGCCGTGTGCGGGCCTGTTGAACAAGCTAGAACAGTACCAAAGACCTACCGGCTATATGGGAACCGGGAAACTGATGTACCTCGGGTAGCTGGGTATTGAGGCATTGCCCGTCGTTCAGAGGGTAGGTTGAGAGCTTGAGGTTTAAATCGGCTGGCGGCACTGAGATGCGCGTGCAGAGACCTCTTGCTCGGGACGATGGGACCGGTTCAATATTTGGCTGACGGGTGAAAGGTAGTTGCGTACGGCGTCCGTGATGGTTGTTGTAGGCAACATCGAGTACGGGCGTACGTGACGGGTTGTTCGGGTAACCCTGCAGGTGTAAATCGATTATAATCACTGTCCCTCACGGTCAGTGAGTACCACTTGTTCACTGTACCGTGACGTAGAAAGAACAGGCTAGTCACATGTTAAAATGTTGCTGATTGAAAGATGGACATTGATTGTTAATGATATGGTGTAGCTTAGAGCTAACTAAAGTTCTTTTCAACTTTGGGCAAAGTACATGAGGGAAATGCGTTTCTTGTTTGATTGCGGCTCTCTCATGTGCCTTAGCGTAAGGTTCTCCACAACCTGCTGCTAAAACTTGAAAGTAAGGTTCTACTAATTAGGCGAGTCCTTGCAACTGATTTTTACCTCATGTAACCCATTACCCCCATGTAGAAGTTCCATGTTTAGGTGAGACGGGTCAGACTTGCTGAGCCTTCGTGCTCACTGCTTGTGTTTGAAGCTTTTGCAGGGTTCTATGAGGAAGGGACTCCCGAAGAGGAGACGGAACCCCAGGAGGGGAACCCCGTCGAGTGGGAATCATGCACGCCGCAGAGTTAGTGTGCGTGTGTGCTAGCAAGGACACGTTTGAGGGCTGAACGTGCACTTGATGCTTAGTCTACGCCCGCGAGTGTAGACTGAACTTATTTTGATGTAAACATGTTCATAAACTTGTTTATGTAATAAAATTTCCGCTTCCGCTTTGTACCTTTGACGTGTGTTATATGGTGCTGTGCAACGCAGCACCCCTCAGCGTGATCCTGGCTCGACAGGACCCATGGGGTCGTGTCAGCGTTGGTATCAGAGCTCGCTTGAGGTTTAACACATTACAAAGGTCTTCTTTTTCAAAAATCCAGTGAGGAACGAGTTAGTAGCCCGTATAAGGATATTATTAGCATATAGAAAGTGGCATATTAACATATTTATTATGTCGGAAAATCGTGCATCTCAGGACATTCATGTCTTGGGGGGTGCACGTAAGCGCTGTCCACCAGTGCGCACAAGCTGAAGGGTGGAGCCCCACGGGTGGCAGGTAACCCGACCCGCTTTGATATCCTCTACGACTCTTCATGTTGTTTGGGGTATTCGAGCAACGTCTGTCCCTGGCGTGCGTGGTGCAATTTGGGAGACCCCATCACGTGGTCTGAAACATGAACACGTAACTCAAGGCGTGGTTGGCTTGAGAACATCCGGGCGAGTGATGACGGCCGGGTGTACGAACTGTATGGATTCCGGGCTCGGTGTGCAGCCGAGTCTGATGATTGTTTGAGTTTCTGCAGGTAGCCTGGCCACGAAACGGTAGACGTGTAGCATCCGTGTGCGAGTGACGAGTAGTGCCACTGAACTAACGAAGCCGGCTAAGTCCGGTATAGGTTTTTCCTTTGTGAGGACGTAGTACCGACATACTCTGGTGACGCATCGACGTCACACCCCATTAAATGAACAACTTCATTTAAAAACTTGAAGGTTTTTGATCCAAAGTAGTAAAACTTGACGTAACTCCTTCCTTTGAACAGGATATTCAAAGTTAACAAGTTTTCAACTTATAGGTTGTTAAGGACAGAGCACTCTGTTTTCAGCTGAATCAAGGCTGAAGTTAATCAGAGGTTAGAGGTTGAGTTCTTTCGGGGTTGGGGTCATATGATACATTTCTGGAAAGCGTTGGAAGAGCTTTACAACTCTTCTGTTGAGGTCCAGAGGTGTTTCATCCCTCAACCAATCGAAAAATGCAGTAGAGTTGAAACTGTCCAGAAAACAGGGCAGAGCAAAGACTCTCTGTAAACTCGCTGTAAATTAAGCATAACTTCCTGCTTAAAAATCCAAAAATAGAAAATGAGGTAGTTCTGGAAAGCTTATGACATGGGTTACAACTTTGTAACAGAAAGTTTGTCAGATTAGGAACAGAAGTAACTGGGATTCTTGGATCAAATCAGTACCTAAGGCAGGGAGGTGCTGTCCAATTATTTCCAGAAATTCTGTTAACTTTGACATCTCATAACTTTTGAACCAGGATAGATCTTAGTCCAAGCAAACACTGTATGGAAAGCTATTGAAGTTAGCTTTAACTTTGATGTTGAGCTCCAGAACTGGTTTTGCCTTTAACATGGCCTAAATCAGGTTGATATGGAAACTGGTCAGGACTGTCATGGGAACAGCAGATCAGCAGTCAAATTTGTTTAAAAATTTGAACTATGTTTCCAAGTTTTATGGGTTCAATGACATGTCTTATGTTATAACTCAATGGTTTACTGTTTAAATAAATATTTGATATTTCTCAAATATATTTTTACAGATGACAGCAGATAAACAGTTGGAGAACGGGTGGGTAGTTTCCCACTGTTCTGACCGTAGCGGCTACCCGGAAGCATTGTGGCAAATGCTCCAATATTTCGGGTACAACCAGACGCCACAATACTTCGCCAAGGAAGAAGGCGAAGAGGGGAACAAGACGTGGACAATCCATGTCGAGGTTCCTGCAGGACCTACGCCACCCGGTTGGGTGCCATTCACCGTCACGGTGAGAGGAAGACAACCGGAAGGGATGTGGCAAGTGGCAGCCCGTGACACTATGTCACGTTTCTGCCAACTACACGTGCAGGCTATGGAGGGCACTCCATACGCACTCGTTCCGGTGGAGGGACGAGCTCAGCATGTGTGGGAAGAGAGGTACCTGGAGGCAACGGACCCGAGTTGCCCAAGGTACAACCCCGCGGAGGCAAATCTCAGCCTCCAGATGAGGGCGGGAAACGCCGTGATGGACAGCCAAGCTGTTCATACGGAGCATCTCGCCACAAAGCTCAAGGAGAGCACAAGCCGTGGAGATCATTTCGAGAGTGCTCACAGCGCACTCCGCAATGTGCTCCTTCCGACGATCAAGCGACTGAATGAACAAAACAATCAGTTGCGTCGTCTGAAGAAGGCAAAGAAGAAGAGCCGTGTTGACATCGCGGCGTTGCAAGAGCTGGTGCAGACCCTAACCCAGCAGAATGAGGACCTGGCTCAAGAGCGGGACGACGCTATTGAGGAAGGACAAGGCTGGGAAGAGGACTACAACCAGGCTATGGACGAGGTGCATGCTTTGCAGGACCTCGTACCCCCGGTGTTAGGCGTACCGGTGGTCTTGGGTCTTCCAGCAATGGGAGAACCCGGGATGGGAGAAGAGGTGGTAGACCCACAGCCACCAGCAGAGGTACCGGAGGAGGACGACCCACAGGAGGTCGAGTTCTACTCCGAGTAGGGGGTTACGGTTGCCAAGTAGGGCAGCCAGGGTAGCGTAACCCAACTTTTGTAATCAGTGACATGTCGTGTAGACAGTAGCGTATGTATAGGTAGTGACGACATGAGCACGACTTCTCGGAGATCCGAGAATAATGTATCTTGTATAAAGTTTATGCTTTATCAGTATATGTGAATATTGTGCAAATTAATCATGCGTCGCTTCAATACCTACTGTTGCTTATGGAAATTTTAAGTAAGACATGTGCTAATCGCTGCTGTTTTGAATTTCAGAATGACGCGTACTCGTGCCAACCCTGACGTTGGGGGTACCAGTCTAGGGGGAGAGACCTCCCAACCACCTCCCGAGGACTCCTCGGGACAGCAGCAGCAACAGCAACAGCAAACACCGCCACTGCCAACGGTTACATTGGCCGACATTGTCGCAGCAATGGCGGGCTCGCATCAGCAGCACACAGAGTTGCTGCAGACTCTCATCGCCAATACGTCTCGCCCAGAGAGACGTCAAGATCATGAGGAGCGCCAACAAAGCTTCTACTCCGACTTCCTGGCGACTCATCCCCCTGTATTCTCAAGGGTGGATGAACCACTTGACGCGGACAACTGGCTCCGCGCCATAGAGATGAAGTTCGGGCTGCTCCAAATCAGCGATCAGCGCAAGACTCAGTTCGCGGTCCAGCAGCTCCAAGGATCCGCGAGCGCGTGGTGGGCCAACTTCTGTGCTTCACAGCCCACCGACCGAGTGATGACCTGGACGGAGTTCCGGACGGCCTTCAGGGCCTATCATATACCGCCAGGTTTAATGAAGAGGAAGATGCAGGAGTTCTTACACCTGCAACAAGGGAGCCGGAACGCGCTGGAATACTCCAGGGCGTTTAACGATCTCGCGCTATATGCGTCGTATCATGCTGATACCGACGAGAAGCGGCGGGACCATTTCTACCAGGGGCTTAACCCGCTCCTGAAGGACAAGTTGGCGATGTTCAATCGCGGCAGCCTCAACGACATCATTGATGCTGCGATTGTTCAGGAGGACTCCGGCAAGGAGTTGGCGGCGGCAGAGCGAAAGCGAAGCGCGCCGCAGAGCAGTGGAGAAGGAGGCGGTCCTTCTCAGAAGTTTCGGATGGTGAATCGCCCACCATCAGGTCCACGCTGGCAACCACCACAGCGGTCGATGCCGTTCCGCAGTCGGCCGTACTCTTCACCGGCATTCCAGCCGGCACTGCCAGCACCACCGCAACCAGAACAGCAGCAGCGGGCGATGCCGCGTGCGTTTGTACCTCAGCAACGCATGCCGGGCTTTCATCCACCGAGCACTCCACCAGCAGCGGCCACATGTTACAAGTGTGGTCGTCCAGGACACTTCGCGAGCAGTTGCCCGGAGAGGCAAGGCGGCGGAGTGGCACCACAGTTTCCGGGGAGGAATCAACCCCGGAACCCTACTAATGCGCGGCGGGCAAACCCTAGGCCCGGCACCGTCCACCAGCTTGCCATTGACGACGTGCCGGAGGGCGAGCCAATCCTTGCGGGTATGTTCCAACTCCACCAGCATCCCGCTATAGTACTGTTTGATTCAGGCGCCACGCATAATTTTATTATCTAAGCTTTCATTGCTAAACACAGTTTGCCAATACTACCCACCGATAGTCCATATTTAATTTGTTCACCGGGTGGGAAGATTTCAGCAAGCGTAATGGTCTCCAAAGCACCATTATGCTTAGCGGGTAGAGTGTACCCCACGTCTCTCATTATCTTAGAGGGACAGAAGGTCGATGTCATCCTAGGGATGTCGTGGTTAACCCGCCACGGCGCTGTTTTAGACACCGTCCTTCGAGTCGTGCACTTAAACTCAGAGGTGCACGGTTCTCACTCATTATTTATGGACAGTCCAGAAATAAAACTTCCAAGTGTCTATCAAGCCACAACCATCAGATTGGAGGATATTCCAGTGGCCCGAGAGTTCCCTGACGTATTCCCGGACGAATTGCCGGGGATGCCGCCCGATAGAGAGGTGGAGTTCAAGATTGAACTTGCACCAGGAACCATTCCAATATCCCGAAGGCCGTACAAGATGGCGCCCAAGGAGTTGGCTGAACTGAAGACTCAGCTCACGGACCTTCTAGAGAAGGGTTTTATTAGGCCGAGCTCCTCGCCATGGGGCTGTTCGGCATTATTTGTCAAGAAGAAGGATGAGACGTTGCGGCTTTGCGTGGACTATCATCCATTAAATGCCGTAACCATCAAGAACAAGTACCCGTTGCCACGGATCGACATGTTGTTTGATCAGTTGGTCGAAGCAAAGATCTTTTCCAAGATGGATTTAAGATCCGGGTACCATCAGATTAAGATAAGGGCTGAGGACATTCCGAAGACGGCTTTCTCGACGAGGTACGGACTTTATGAGTACCTGGTCATGTCCTTCAGCCTCACCAATGCTCCAGCTCACTTCATGTACTTAATGAACTCGGTATTCATGCTGGAGCTGGACAAGTTTGTCGTGGTCTTCATCGACGACATCCTGGTATATTCCAAGTCGGAGGAAGATCACAAGAAACATCTGTGTATAGTCTTGCAACGGCTGCGGGATCACAAGTTATACGCAAAATTCAGCAAATGCGAGTTTTGGATATCGCAAGTGCCTTTCCTCGGGCATATCATCTCAGCGGAGGGTATCGCTGTGGACCCGAGCAAGATCACTCAAGTGCTGAATTGGAAATCCCCGAGAACTGTTCACGAGGTACGGAGTTTCCTCGGACTCGCGGGATATTATCGGAGGTTCATTCCGAACTTCTCGAAGATTGCCAAGCCAATGACAGAGCTGCTGAAGAAGGCTACCAAATATGTTTGGAGTCCAGCATGTGAAGCAGCATTCAAGGCTTTAGTCAAGCACCTGACATCAGCACCAGTTTTGGCGCAGCCAGACACAACAAAACCGTTCGATGTGTACTGTGATGCATCCGACATTGGGCTCGGATGTGTGCTGATGCAAGACCGAAGAGTGGTCGCGTATGGATCACGGCAGCTTAGAAACCATGAGCAAAATTATCCAACTCACGACTTGGAGCTCGCTGCCGTGGTACTTGCACTAAAAATGTGGAGGCACTACCTACTCGGTAACCTCGTAAATTTATATACCGATCACAAAAGCCTCAAGTACATATTCACTCAGAAGGAGCTGAACATGAGGCAACGAAGATGGTTAGAACTGATAAAGGATTACGAGATAGAGATCCATTATCATCCGGGCAAGGCAAACGTAGTGGCAGATGCGCTGAGCCGCAAGTCACACGTCAATAATCTGACCATCACACCGTTGGAAGAGAGCGAACCACCACTACATGTGATTCCACACGGAGCTCTCTACAACCTATCTTTAATCCCCACCATCCGTGAAGAGATAGTGGCAGCCCAGAAGAATGACAAGGGCATGTCACATTTACGGAGACGTGTAGACAGTGGGGAGTTGAAATGTTTCCGGAAGGACGGAGACGGCGTCCTATGGTTCAAGGACCGGATCGTCGTACCCCGAAACCCGGAACTACGGAAGAGGATCTTTGATGAGGCTCACTTATCAAAGTTCTCTATTCACCCCGGCAGTAACAAGATGTATCAAGAACTCAGAAGAAAGTTTTGGTGGACACGGATGAAGCGCGAGGTTGCAAAATACGTGTCCGAGTGTGATACATGTCGAAGGGTGAAGGCAGATCATATGCGGAAACCGGGACTGCTGCAACCACTGGGCATTCCTGCCTGGAAGTGGGAGGATGTGAGCATGGACTTCATCGTCGGTTTACCCACCACCTTGCAGAAACATGATTCTGTGTGGGTGATCGTCGATCGGCTCACCAAAGTTGCCCATTTCATCCCGGTCAACACCAACTACAACGCCAAGAAGTACGCTGAACTGTACATCTCACGGATCCTATGCTTGTACGGCGTACCCCGTACCATCATATCGGACCGGGGCACTTTATTTGTGTCCCGTTTTTGGGAGTAGCTACACGCTGCCTTGGGGACGAAGTTGATCCGTAGTTCAGCATACCACCCGCAGACGGATGGACAAACCGAGCGGGTAAATCAGATTCTAGAAGACATGCTACGAGCTTGCGCTATCAACCACGGCAAGAATTGGGATGATCACTTGCCGTTAGCTGAGTTCTCGTACAACAATGGGTACCAAGCCAGCATCAAGATGGCGCCCTACGAGGCGCTATACGGTAGGAAATGCCGCACACCTTTGAACTGGTGTGAGTCTGACGAAAGGGTTACCTTCGGGATTGACCTCGTCAACAACGCGGAAGAAAAGGTTCGACTAATTCAATCGAACCTAAAAGCCGCTCAATTCTGTCAGAAACAGTATGCGGACCGGAGAAGGCGCCCATTACAATTCGAAGTTGGAGATCACGTATACCTACGGGTGTCTCCAATGAAGGGCGTAAACAGATTTGGGGTGAGAGGAAAGTTGGCACCCCGATTCATCGGTCCATTTCAGATTACCGAGAGATGTGGATCAGTGGCATACTGTCACACCCGGTTTTTCTGAAGAAACAACCAAGTGAATATCACATGTATGCCAGGATCATTTTTTCATACATGTGATGACAAATAGTGAAGCATCATTTATTACAAGCCAGGTGTCGAATGTAAATAAGTCTTACATCGCAAATGTCTCAATGGACACTAATGCTTCATCACAAGTAAATAAACTAGCAGCGGAATATTATTCTTTAGGGCTCCATCACAGGCGTTGCCCGGGGGTCTTCATGAACCTAAAAACGTTCATCGGGTCCAAAATCTTGGTCATTATACACCACCTCATTATCTTGACCTGAGCAGCAATATAAACCAACAAAAATGCAAGGTTGAGTACCAATGGTACTCAGCAAGTGTGGGAAAATTATATCATGCATGGCTAGAACAAGGAGAGGTTGAACTCATGGTTAAAGCACTACGCATTTAATACCTATCACCTTAGCTTATTAAGCACCTACACTACTACACAGGTGAAATGGTCCCAATCTCCCATCCCATCATCATAATCCAATAACCATAACATCATTTCCAATGTTAAGCTCCCCGCTTAACATCCACAACTTCCAAAAACCTTCACTCCTCTAATCATGAATAAGTCCAGGCCGCTCTTAACCGTGAGCACGGCTGTCAAGACAGTTTTGACTCTGCAGAGTTTGTACCACTGTACCCACAAGTAGTGATTTCATCCCCCGTTGCCGGGTGGACTAAAAGAACCTCCATTATGCCAGTGGCTACGATCTACATTCACACTTCCCAGGTGTGTAGCCAGGAGATCACTACGAAGCCTTTACAAAGGGATTCCCGACGAGCGTGGGCCCACTGAGGTTTCACCCCTAACAGCATACAAGAGGCTCCAACCCCGCTGCAGTGGCCCCCTCTTGAGCCTTGCGGTTCATATGGTAGTCCAGCTGACACCTACTCCCCGCACCATCCAACACACCCATACTACGCCGGGGATACACCTAATTAATTGGCCAAGCTGCCCCATCTCAGCATGTGGTTGGCACTGTAAAGCCGGGTTACATGCTCCATGAACCGGTCCTTAGGATCTAGGCAAGTACTAAACACAAACCCAAGTCTCGTGCACCCAGCACACAACCAAAACATCCAACTTGCCTTGATCCCTACCTCTACATAACTCACAATGTCTCATTCAAGAGTATGGTAATATAAACTGATGATCTCATTTCCCAAATATCCCATTCTAAGCATGGCTAAGCAAATGCATGTAAATAAATGACATGACAAAATAAATCCCAACCCAAGCTACAAGGAAACAAGGTAATGCAATTCTAGGGAAACTTTCCTAGCATGGGTTTCATCTTTCATTTGACAATGCAAATAATTCTATCTACACATCCTAGCATAGGTTCAAAGTGGTCAAGGACACTTGCCTCCTTCTTGCTGCTCTTGAAATGGGTAGTCCTGGTCTTGGAAAGGGTTAACTTGCTCTTGAACAGGTTCTACTTCATACCATCACACATAGCAAAAGAAAAACAACAATCATAAGACATAGTTCACACTTCTTCTTCATACAAACCACACATTCATATTTATGATATTCATTCACCATTATATGTGTTGTGGTTACTTTGTGTGTTGATCTGTGGCTTGCATACACTTTTATTTATATGTGTATGATTCCTACTTTGGTGTTCATATTTATACTTACATACTATATATATATATATATGTTTGTGTTTCGGTTTTAAATAAATTCCTTACACTAAACTACCAAGTATGTATGAAAAGTATTTTTCTTCTCCATATGTGCCTTCATAATTTTTACCACACTTAAACTGAACTCTTTAGATTTTAAAAACTCCATTTATCATTTACTAGTTGCTATATTCTCAGATTTATATTCCTATGCATAATTGTGTATTTTATAATGAAATTAGTAACACACATCATCTAAACAGTATAGGTTCTGGTCCTAAATAATTTAATAACATATTTTTAACCTTGGCCTCTGATGTAAACTATTTCATAATTATTTTCCCTATTTTTCTATAACTATTCTTTACTTAAAAATGTGTCCCTATACTAATAAATGTGAATAATAGATGAAACAGATTCATTTCCGCCCAAAAATATATTTTTATATCACTCCAAAGTTTTCTAAGTACTGAGAAAGTTTTTAATTAATTTTGACAATTATGTTTGTCCCCCTTTTTAAATTTTTAAACACTAGTTACATATTCAATTTTCTAAATTAAATACTAAACAGGGCTAAAATAATGAACTCACCCCATTACAGGGTCTATAATATTATTTTCATAATTTCCAGGGGTCTAGCTACACTTATCAGAGGTGTTTTTCCTAATTTCTATTAAGTCCAGGGGCTAAAACTGATTTTTAAATGAATTTACATGATTTTCTGGAGTTCCAGGGGCTAGATCTGAAGTTTCCGGGGCTAGCTCTCAATTCCAGAGAACCCCAGGGGGTAGCACGTAAGAATTCTAGTCTTTATAATGCGGGGCTGACGTGGACCGTCCGATTTTAAACCTACGGCTGAGATTATAACATCGAACCGGTACGCGGGGTTTTAAAGTCTACCGTGCGATTTAAAATAAACGGCGCACAAGCGGCCACGTCGCTCTGATCGAGCGCGGGCGGCGCTGCCGGCGGCGCACGGCGGCGGGAAGCGGCGATCTCGCCGGAAAGTTTCGGATCCTCGAGAATTCTGCCTAGAACTGTGATCTTATGGCCTAGATCGGTAGAGGGGAGGTCAGGGATCTCACCTCGGGGGTTTTCTCGAGCTCAGGGGTCCTGGAAAGTGATCGGCGGCGAGGTCCGAGGCAAAACCACGCCGAAGCTCGTCGGCGCTGTGTTTACACCGTAACTCTCCGAGTTTTCTGCACCTGCAAAGTTCCCTGGAGGCGGTGGATCAAGACCAGCGAGTTAGATCAGAGTTTCCGAGCTTAGATCGGTCAGAATTCACCGGCGAAGTCTCGGTGCTCACCGGAGTAAAAATCGGCGATCGCGTGGGAAAAACTGATCGGAGCTGGGGTTTTTATAGCCGGGGAAGGGCGGTGGGTCAGTTGTGATCGAGTTGGATTCTTCTGGGACCGGAATTCGGGCTGCGGGACGGGTTTTCCGATCGGTTAAGATCGCGCGCGCTCGGGGGAAAAGTCCGGGGTCGCGGGGGCTCAGGGTTAGGGATGACAGGTGGGTCCCACCCGTCTATGAGAGGCAGCGCGGCGCGCGCGGGGGCGGGCTGGCGCGGGGAAACTGGGCCGGCTGGCGGGTTTCGGCCCACTGGCCGGTTTTTTTCCCGTTTCTCTTTTTCTTTTTCCATTTCTTTTCTGTTTTGAGTATAATTTGAATTCCAGTTTGAATTTGAATTTTTGCAAAACATGCAACACGTCCAAAAATTTTTAAATTCCCCTCTGAACATGGTTTAGGGTTTTGAATCAAAATTTGGGGTGTTACAGCTCTACCCCCCTTAAAAGAAATCTCGTCCTCGAGATTGGTGTTTCTAAGAAAACAATTCCGGAAATTGTGCCTTGAGCTCATCTTCCCGTTCCCAGGTTGCTTCCTCTTCTGATTGATGCTTCCACTGCACCTTGCACATCCGGATTCTTTTATTTCTGGTGAGGCGTTCCATTGTCTCCAAAATCTTGTATGGTTGTTCGGCATAAGACAAATCTTCAGCTACATCCACTTCATTCATGGGTAACACCTCCTCAGGTGTCCTCAGGCATTTCTTGAGTTGTGACACATGGAATACATCGTGCACGTCCGATAGATGAACCGGTAACTCTAGATGGTACGCCACCTCGCCTTTTCTTTCCAAAACTTGAAAGGGTCCGATGTATCGAGGTGACAACTTCCCTTTCACCTCGAACCGACGAAGTCCTCTGATAGGGGACACCTTGAGATAAACATAGTCTCCCACGTTGAAAACGAGTTCTCTTCTTCGTACATCAGCATAACTCTTCTGGCATGTTTGTGCTATCCTCAAGTTGTTGCGAATCTCCCTCACCTTCGCCTCGGCTTCTTGTAGCACTTCTGGACCAAACACTTTACTTTCTCCTGTTTGGTTCCAAAATAGGGGAGTTCTGCACTTCCTTCCATACAAAGCTTCAAACGGTGACATCTTCATACTAGCTTGATAGCTGTTGTTATAGGAAAACTCCGCATACGGTAAGTTCTTGTCCCAACTCCTATTGTTTTTGAGTGCACATGCCCTTAACATATCTTCAAGGATCTGATTGGTTCTCTCCGTCTGCCCGTCGGTTTGGGGATGATAGGCAGAACTAAAGTTCAGATGGGTTCCCATGGTTTCATGCAACTTCTGCCAAAACCTCGAGGTGAACTGTGTCCCTCGGTCCGACACTATCTTCTTTGGCACTCCATGGTAACACACAATCCTTGACATGTACAATTCTCCCAATTTGGATCCGCTGTAGCTTCCTTTCACAGGGATGAAATGAGCTACCTTGGTTAGCCTATCAATAATGACCCATATTGAATCATACCCGGATTGGGTCCTAGGCAATCCCACGACAAAATCCATGCTGATTTCTTCCCACTTCCATTCAGGTACTTTGAGTGGTTGCAATAATCCCGCGGGTCGTTGATGTTCTGCTTTCACGAACTGACATGTGTCACATAGGGCAACATGTTCCGCGACATCTCGCTTCATGCCATACCACCAATACCTGCTTTTGAGGTCCTGGTACATCTTCGTACTCCCAGGATGAATGGAATAGTCAGAATCGTGAGCCTCCTTCAAAATTAATTCACGGATCTCTTTTACTTCTGGCACACAGATCCTTTTCCCGTGCCACACCGTTCCTTGTTCATCCTCTCTAAAACTAGGAGCTTTATTTTCCTTGAGAAGCTGTCTGATCTCTTGTATCTTCTCATCATTCTTTTGGCCCTCGCGTATGTCTCGCTCGAGTGTGGAGTCCACTTCCATGGCGATGGCTTCACTACTATTTACTAGACATAGATTGAGCCTTATAACCTCGTCCTTCAATTCTGCGGGCATGTCCTTCAAACTCAACTTATTGACCTGCACTTTCCGACTCAAAGCATCGGCCACGACGTTTGCTTTCCCGGGATGATAGTTGATGCCCACATCAAAGTCATTGATTAGCTCTAACCATCTCCTTTGTCTGAGGTTGAGATCTGGCTGTGTGAATATGTACTTCAAACTCTTATGATCCGTATATATCTCTGTCCTCTTCCCCATCAAATAGTGCCGCCAAATTTTCAACGCGTGTACCACTGCAGCTAGTTCTAGGTCATGTGTAGGATAGTTCTTCTCGTGCTTCCTAAGCTGCCGGGATGCATATGCCACGACATGTCCTTCTTGCATGAGAACACATCCCAACCCATTTCCAGAGGCATCGCAGTACACTGTGAAATTCTTCAGCATATCTGGCATAACCAACACTGGGGCTGTTGTCAATCTCTTCTTTAGCTCCTGAAAGCTCGTATCGCACTGTGGCGTCCAGGTGAATGTGATTCCCTTTTCCAACAGTTTGGTGAGAGGTCTCGAGATCTTGGAGAATCCCTCAATAAACCGTCGATAGTACCCAGCCAATCCCAAAAAGCTCCGAACTTCCCCGACATTTTCAGGGGTTTTCCACTTCTGGATATCCTCGATTTTGGCGGGATCTACGGAGATTCCTCCCTCCGAGATTATATGTCCTAAAAAGGGAACTCTCTTCAGCAAAAACTCACACTTGCTCAACTTGGCATATAGTTGGTGTTCTCTCAGCCTCTGTAACACCAACCTTAGATGTTTCTCATGTTCTTCTTCATCTTTGTAGAAGATGAGAATATCATCTATGAAAACCACCACAAATTTGTCCAGATATTCCATGAATACCTTGTTCATGAGATACATGAAATATGCCGGGGCATTGGTTAGCCCGAAAGGCATGATAGTGTATTCATACAGTCCGTACCGAGATACGAAAGCTGTCTTGGGAATATCAGATTGCCTTATCTTGAGTTGGTGGTATCCCGACCTGAGCTCAATTTTCGAGAACACACAAGCTCCCCTCAACTGATCAAACAAGTCTTCAATGCGGGGTAATGGGTACTTGTTCTTGATGGTTACCTCATTCAAGGCACGGTAATCCACGCATAATCTTTAGGTTCCGTCTTTCTTAGGCACAAATATCACCGGAGCTCCCCACGGTGAGGAACTAGGGCGAATATACCCCTTCTCCGTCAATTCTCTCAAATGATCCTTGAGCTCTTCTAGCTGCTTGTAGTCCATTCGATAAGGTCTCTTGTATATCGGGGCTGTTCCCGGTACTAGCTCAATTGCGAATTCCACGTCACGGTCGGGAGGCATACCTGGCAACTCCTCCGGAAAAACATCTGGATATTCCCTGATGGTCCTGATTTCCTCAACTTTCACCTCCACTTGATTTAATTTAATGTCCCTCCTAGGCTCGTGTATCGTTATGAACTTTACTCTTGTGCCACTAGGGTGAGTTAGTTCCACCGTTCTGGTCGAACAATGGATGATTCCTTTATGTTTGGTCAACCAATCCATACCCAAAATAATATCTATCCCTTGTGAATCTATCACTATGAGGTTAGCAGTAAATACTACCCCATTAATGTCTAGGTTCACTTTGGGACACACTTGTCTTGTCCTTATTTCTCCACCTGGAGAATTTACCGCTAGCATATGGTTCATTTGTGTGGTTGCTAGGTCATGCTTCTTAACAAACCCTTGAGCAATGAACGAGTGGGTAGCACCAGAATCAAACAGCAGAGTTGCAAGGTGTAAATTGGCAGGAAACTTACCAATTACCACGTCGGGTGCCTCTTGTGCTTCCTCCATAGTGACATGGTTCACCCGTCCTCTCAATACATTCTGCTGTTGTGGCGGCGCAGGCTTCTTCTTTGGGCATTTATGGGCGTAGTGCCCCACTTCACCACAGCTGAAACATTGCACCCCAATCTTAGTTGCTTGGCCCTTGTTGTCTTGGGGTTGGTTTGGGGGTCCTTGCACTGCTGGTCGAGGTGGATATGCGGGGCGAGGCTGCTGCACAAACGGACGTGGCGGCTGTGCAGGTGCTGCGGGTGGCCTGTAGTTTGGGTTGTACCCTCTTGGTGCTGAATAGGGTACCGCAGCACGGCTTGTCTGCCCCGTAGGTTGCTGCATCATACGTGGGCGGGTGTTGCTCCCTGAGGCTTGATGTGACCATCCCGCCTTCCTCTTATTCTCATTTTCCAGGGCCTTTAGCTTTCTTTCCACCACAAACGCCCTGTCCACCATCTTTTGAGAGCTTTCATACTCATTGGAGGACATTGCACACTGCATCTCTACGGTAAGTCCTTCCACGAAACAATCTTGTTTCTGCTCATCAGTCTCTATGTCTCGTGGAGCATAACGGGATAGTTGAGTAAATTTAGTGAGGTATTCCCTCACCGTCATGTTTCCCTGCTGCAGTCCCAGAAACTCTTTCCTCTTGTTTTTGAGTTCACCTCTTGGGATGTAGTGGTTGCGGAAGCTACGCTTGAACTCTTCCCAAGTGATGTTCTCAGGGTCATGATGGGCGGCCAAATAGGCGGTCCACCAATCAGCAGCAGGTCCCTGCAATTGATGAGAGGCAAACAGCACCCTCTCATACCCTTGGCATTGTATTATCCTCATCTTACTTTCAATAGTCTTCAGCCAATCATCTGCCTCCAGAGGTTCAGCAGCACTTGCAAACTTTGGAGGTTGAGTTCCTAGAAACTCACTCAACCTTGGTTGGCGTGGTGCCGCTTGTGGAGGTGGAACTTGATGCAAGTTGGCCACCACTTGAGTCAAGTTCTGGATGAGCTGATTTTGATTCTCCAGCATTTGGTGGAGAGGGTCAACTTCTTCACGGCGACCACCCCGGTCCTGGCCTCCAGAAAGATGAGGGTTGCATGCCTCATCGTTGTTGTTGGCGGGGTTGGCAGCACGTCCTTTTCCTCTTCCGGCCATCTGGCAGAATCAACAAATGTTAATTTGATACCATTTGGTATCATCTTACTACTTTCATTTGTTGGTACTTTAAGGTGTTGAGGCTTTGTTAAAATTTTACGAGGGTTTATGTCTCACACCAAATAAATGCACTATTATTTCCTGTGGGTTCACACACCAAAGCAAAACAATCTGAAGACGAGGCTGTGGACAATTGCCCATGGCTTCCACAACTCACGTCACACACCAAGCATTATCACACCATTAACTACGTCACGACTCGACTACTCGACCTCTTGCTAGCTAGGGGAAAGACTCTACACTACTCGTCCTCTTGAGCTGGCTCCTTTAATAACACTTTTCCACCCACACCTTGGAAAATAGTTTTTAAGAAAATAGGGCCCTTAAATACGTCCATTTCTACCTAGGTCCACGTTCCTACGGGCAACCTTGGCTCTGATACCACCTCTGTCACACACGGTTTTTCCGAAGAAACAACCAAGTGAATATCACATGTATGCCAGGATCATTTTTTCATACATGTGATGACAAATAGTGAAGCATCATTTATTACAAGCCAGGTGTCGAATGTAAATAAGTCTTACATCGCAAATGTCTCAATGGACACTAATGCTTCATCACAAGTAAATAAACTAGCAGCGGAATATTATTCTTTAGGGCTCCATCACAGGCGTTGCCCGGGGGTCTTCATGAACCTAAAAACCTTCCTCAGGTCCAAAATCTTGGTCATTATACACCACCTCATTATCTTGACCTGAGCAGCAATATAAACCAACAAAAATGCAAGGTTGAGTACCAATGGTACTCAGCAAGTGTGGGAAAATTATATCATGCATGGCTAGAACAAGGAGAGGTTGAACTCATGGTTAAAGCACTACGTATTTAATACCTATCACCTTAGCTTATTAAGCACCTACACTACTACACAGGTGAAATGGTCCCAATCTCCCATCCCATCATCATAATCCAATAACCATAACATCATTTCCAATGTTAAGCTCCCCGCTTAACATCCACAACTTCCAAAAACCTTCACTCCTCTAATCATGAATAAGTCCAGGCCGCTCTTAACCGTGAGCACGGCTGTCAAGACAGTTTTGACTCTGCAGAGTTTGTACCACTGTACCCACAAGTAGTGATTTCATCCCCCGTTGCCGGGTGGACTAAAAGAACCTCAATTATGCCAGTGGCTACGATCCACATTCACACTTCCCAGGTGTGTAGCCAGGAGATCACTACGAAGCCTTTACAAAGGGATTCCCGACGAGCGTGGGCCCACTGAGGTTTCACCCCTAACAGCATACAAGAGGCTCCAACCCCGCTGCAGTGGCCCCCTCTTGAGCCTTGCGGTTCATATGGTAGTCCAGCTGACACCTACTCCCCGCACCATCCAACACACCCATACTACGCCGGGGATACACCTAATTAATTGGCCAAGCTGCCCCATCTCAGCATGTGGTTGGCACTGTAAAGCCGGGTTACATGCTCCATGAAACGGTCCTTAGGATCTAGGCAAGTACTAAACACAAACCCAAGTCTCGTGCACCCAGCACACAACCAAAACATCCAACTTGCCTTGATCCCTACCTCTACATAACTCACAATGTCTCATTCAAGAGTATGGTAATATAAACTGATGATCTCATTTCCCAAATATCCCATTCTAAGCATGGCTAAGCAAATGCATGTAAATAAATGACATGACAAAATAAATCCCAACCCAAGCTACAAGGAAACAAGGTAATGCAATTCTAGGGAAACTTTCCTAGCATGGGTTTCATCTTTCATTTGACAATGCAAATAATTCTATCTACACATCCTAGCATAGGTTCAAAGTGGTCAAGGACACTTGCCTCCTTCTTGCTGCTCTTGAAATGGGTAGTCCTGGTCTTGGAAAGGGTTAACTTGCTCTTGAACAGGTTCTACTTCATACCATCACACATAGCAAAAGAAAAACAACAATCATAAGACATAGTTCACACTTCTTCTTCATACAAACCACACATTCATATTTATGATATTCATTCACCATTATATGTGTTGTGGTTACTTTGTGTGTTGATATGTGGCTTGCATACACTTTTATTTATATGTGTATGATTCCTACTTTGGTGTTCATATTTATACTTACATACTATATATATATATATATGTGTGTGTTTCGGTTTTAAATAAATTCCTTACACTAAACTACCAAGTATGTATGAAAAGTATTTTTCTTCTCCATATGTGCCTTCATAATTTTTACCACACTTAAACTGAACTCTTTAGATTTTAAAAACTCCATTTATCATTTACTAGTTGCTATATTCTCAGATTTATATTCCTATGCATAATTGTGTATTTTATAATGAAATTAGTAACACACATCATCTAAACAGTATAGGTGTCACACCCGGTTTTTCCGAAGAAACAACCAAGTGAATATCACATGTATGCCAGGATCATTTTCTCATACATGTGATGACAAATAGTGAAGCATCATTTATTACAAGCCAGGTGTCGAATATCAGTAAGTCTTACATAGTAAATGTCTCGATGGACAATAATAAGTTCATCACAAGGAAATAAACTAGCAGCAGAATATTATTCTTTAGGGCTCCATCACAGGCGTTGCCCGGGGGTCTTCATGAACCTAAAAACCTTCCTCGGGTCCAAAATCTTGGTCATTATACACCACCTCATTATCTTGACCTGAGCAGCAATATAAACCAACAAATATGCAAGGTTGAGTACCAATGGTACTCAGCAAGTGTGGGAAAATTATATCATGCATGGCTAGAACAAGGAGAGGTTGAACTCATGGTTAAAGCACTACGCAATTAATACCTATCACCTTAGCTTATTAAGCACCTACATTACTACACAGGTGAAATGGTCCCAATCTCTCATCCCATCATCATAATCAAATAACCATAACATCATTTCCAATGTTAAGCTCCCCGCTTAACTTCCAAAACCATCAATCCTCTAATCATGAATAAGTCCAGGCCGCTCTTGACCGTGAGCACGGCTGTCAAGACAGTTTTGACTCTGCAGAGTTTGTACCACTGTACCCACAAGTAGTGATTTCATCCCCCGTTGCCGGGTGGACTAAAAGAACCTCCATTATGCCAGTGGCTACGATCCACATTCACACTTCCCAGGTGTGCAGCCAGGAGATCACTACGAAGCCTTTACAAAGGGATTCCCGACGAGCGTGGGCCCACTGAGGTTTCACCCCTAACAGCATACAAGAGGCTCCAACCCCGCTGCAGTGGCCCCCTCTTGAGCCTTGCGGTTCATATGGTAGTCCAGCTGACACCTACTCCCCGCACCATCCAACACACCCATACTACGCCGGGGATACACCTAATTAATTGGCCAAGCTGCCCCATCTCAGCATGTGGTTGGCACTGTAAAGCCGGGTTACATGCTCCATGAACCGGTCCTTAGGATCCAGGCAAGTACTAAACACAAACCCAAGTCTCGTGCACCCAGCACACAACCAAAACATCCAACTTGCCTTGATCCCTACCTCTACATAACTCCCAATAGCTCATTCAAGAGTATGGTATAATAAACTGATGATCTCATGTCCCAAATATCCCATTCTAAGCATGGCTAAGCATATGCATGTAAATAAATGACATGACAAAATGAATCCCAACCCAAGCTACAAGGAAACAAGGTAATGCAATTCTAGGGAAACTTTCCTAGCATGGGTTTCATATTTCATTTGACAATGCAAATAATTCTATCTACACATCCTAGCATAGGATCAAAGTGGTCAAGGACACTTGCCTCCTTCTTGCTGCTCTTAAAATGGGTATTCCTGGTCTTGGAAATGAATAACTTGTTCTTGAACAGGTTCTACTTCATACCATCACACATAGCAAAAGAAAAAAATCCATAAGACATAGTTCACACTTACACTTCATACAAACCACACATTCACATTTATAAAAGTTCTTTACCATTATGTGTTGTGGTTACTTTATGCGTGTTGAGTTGTGGCTTGCATGTACTCTTAACCATGTGTATATGATCCCTATTTTTGGTGTCCACATTTATACTTGCATACAATGTGCCTTCACAATTTTCTATCAACCCTAAACTGAATTCTTTGTATTTTAGAAACTCCATTTATCATTTACTAGTTGCTATATTTTCAGATTTATATTCCTATGCATAATTGTGTATTTTATTATTAAATTAGTAATACACATCACCTAAACAGATTAGGTTCTGGTCCTAAACAATTTAAAATCATATTTTGACCATGGCTTATGATGTATACTATTTCATAATTATTTTCCCTATTTTTCTTTAACTATTCTTTACTTAAAAATGTGTCCCTATACTAATAAATGTGAATAATAGATAAAACAGATTTATTTCAGCCCAAAAAAATATTTTTATCTCACTCCAAAGTTTTCTAAGTACTGAGAAAGTTTTTAATTAATTTTGACAATTATGTTTGTCCCCTTTTTAATTTTTAAACACTAGTTACATATTCAACTTTCTAAATTAAATACTAAACAAGGCTAAAATAATGAATTCATCCCATTACAGGATCTATAACATTATTTTCATAATTTCCCGGGGTCTATCTACACTTATCAGAGGTGTTTTTCCTAATTTCTATTAAGTCCAGGGGTTAAAACTGATTTTTAAATGGATTTACATGATTTTCTGGAGTTCCAGGGGCTAGATCTGAAGTTTCCGGGGCTAGCTCTCAATTCCAGAGAACCCCAGGGGGTAGCACGTAAGAATTCCAGTCTTTATAACGCGGGGTCGACGTGGACCGTCCGATTCTAAACCGACGGCTGAGATTATAACATAGAACCGGTACGCGGGATTTTAAAGTCTACCGTGCGATTTAAAATAAACGGCGCACAAGCGGCCACGTCGCTCTGACCGAGAGCGGGCGGCGCTGCCGGCGGCGCACGGCGGCGGGAAACGGCGATCTCGCCGGAAAGTTTCGGATCCTCGAGAATTCTGCCTAGAACTGTGATCTTATGGCCTAGATCGGTAGAGGAGAGGTCAGGGATCTCACCTCGGGGGTTTTCTCGAGCTCGGGGGTCCTGGAAAGTGCTCGGCGGCGAGGTCCGAGGCAAAATCACGGCGAAGCTCGTCGGAGCTGGATTTGCACTGTAAGTCTTCGGGTTTTCTGCACCTGCAAAGTTCCCCGGAGGCGGTGGATCAAAACTAGCGAGTTAGATCAGAGTTTCCGAGCTTAGATCGGCCAGAATTCACTGGCGAAGTCTCGGTGCTCACCGGAGTGAAAATCGGCGATCGCGTGAGGAAAACTGATCGGATCGGTGGTTTTTATAGCCGGGGGAGGGCGGTGGGTCTGTTGTGATCGAGTTGGAGTCCGCTGGGACCGGAATTCGGCTGCGGGGACGGGTTTCCAATCGGTTCAGATCGAGCGCACGCGCGGGGAAAGAAGTCCGGGGTCGCGGGGGCTCGGGTTAGGGATGACAAGCGGGTCCCACCTGTCAGCGAGGGGCAGCGCGGCGCGCGCGGGGGCGGGCTGGCGCGGGGGGTTGCTGGGCCGGCTGCGGGTTTCGGCCCACTGGCCAGTTTTTCCCGTTTTCCTTTTTCTTTTTCCATTTCTTTTTCTGTTTTGAGTAGAATTTGAATTCCAGTTTGAATTTGAATTTTTGCAAAACATGCAACACGTCCAAAAATTTTTAAATTCTCCTCTGAACATGGTTTAGGGTTTTGAATCCAAATTTGGGGTGTTACAGCTCTACCCCCCTTAAAAGAAATCTCGTCCTCGAGATTGGTGTTTCTAAGAAAACAATTCCGGAAATTGTGTCTTGAGCTCATCTTCCCGTTCCCAGGTGGCTTCCTCTTCTGAGTGATGCTTCCACTGCACCTTGCACATCCGGATTCTTTTATTTCTGGTGAGGCGTTCCATTGTCTCCAAAATCTTGTATGGTTGCTCGGCATAGGACAAATCTTCAGCTACCTCTACTTCATTCATGGGTAACACCTCCTCAGGTGTCCTCAGGCATTTCTTGAGTTGTGACACATGAAATACATCGTGCACGTCAGATAGATGAATCGGTAACTCTAGTTGGTACGCCACTTCGCCTTTCCTTTCCAAAACTTGAAAGGGTCCGATGTATCGAGGTGACAACTTCCCTTTCACCTTGAACCGACGAAGTCCTCTGATAGGGGACACCTTGAGATAAACATAGTCTCCCACGTTGAAAACGAGTTCTCTTCTTCGTACATCAGCATAACTCTTCTGGCGTGTTTGTGCTATCCTCAAGTTGTTGCGAATCTCCCTCACCTTCGCTTCGGCTTCTTGTAGCACTTCTGGACCAAACACTTTACTTTCTCCTGTTTGGTTCCAAAATAGGGGAGTTCTGCACTTCCTTCCATACAAAGCTTCAAACGGTGACATCTTCTTACTAGCTTGATAACTGTTGTTATAGGAAAACTCCGCATACGGTAAGTTCTTGTCCCAACTCCTATTGTTTTTGAGTGCACATGCCCTTAACATATCTTCAAGGATCTGATTGGTTCTCTCCGTCTGCCCGTCAGTTTGGAGATGATAGGCAGAGCTGAAGTTCAGATGGGTTCCCATGGTTTCATGCAACTTTTGCCAAAACCTCGAGGTGAACTGTGTCCCTCGGTCCGACACTATCTTCTTTGGCACTCCATGGTAACACACAATCCTTGACATGTACAATTCTGCCAATTTGGATCCGCTGTAGCTTTCTTTCACAGGGATGAAATGAGCTACCTTGGTTAGCCTATCAATAATGACCCATATTGAATCATACCCGGATTGGGTCCTAGGCAATCCCACGACAAAATCCATGCTGATTTCTTCCCACTTCCATTCAGGTACTTTGAGTGGTTGCAACAATCCCGCGGTTCGTTGATGTTCTGCTTTCACCAACTGACATGTGTCACATAGGGCCACATGTTCCGCGACATCTCGCTTCATGCCATACCACCAATACCTGCTCTTGAGGTCCTGGTACATCTTCGTACTCCCAGGATGAATGGAATAGTCGGAATCGTGAGCCTCCTTCAAAATTAATTCACGGATCTCCTTTACTTCTGGCACACAGATCCTTTTCCCGTGCCACACCGTTCCTTGTTCATCCTCTCTAAAACCAGGAGCTTTATTTTCCTTAATGAGCCGTCTGATCTCTTGTATCTTCTCATCATTCTTTTGGCCCTCGCGTATGTCTTGCTCGAGTGTGGAGTCTACTTCCATGGCAATGGCTTCACCACTATTTACTAGACATAGATTGAGTCTTATAACCTCGTCCTTCAATTCTGCAGGCATGTCCTTCAAACTCAACTTATTGACCTGCACTTTCTGACTCAAAGCATCGGCCACGACGTTTGCTTTCCCGGGATGATAGTTGATGCCCACATCAAAGTCATTGATTAGCTCTAACCATCTCCTTTGTCTGAGGTTGAGATCTGGCTGTGTGAATATGTACTTCAAACTCTTATGATCCGTATATATCTCTGTCCTCTTCCCCATCAAATAGTGCCGCCAAATTTTCAACGCGTGTACCACTGCAGCTAGTTCTAGATCATGTGTAGGATAGTTCTTCTCGTGCTTCCGAAGCTGCCGGGATGCATAAGCCACGACATGTCCTTCTTGCATGAGAACACATCCCAACCCATTTCCAGAGGCATCGTGGTACACTGTGAAAGTCTTCTGCATATCTGGCATAATCAACACTGGGGCTGTTGTCAATCTCTTCTTTAACTCCTGAAAGCTCGTCTCGCACTGTGGCGTCCAGGTGAATGTGATTCCCTTCTCCAACAGTTTGGTGAGAGGTCTCGAGATCTTAGAGAATCCCTCAATAAACCGTCGATAGTATCCAGCCAATCCCAAAAAGCTTCGAACTTCCCCGACATTTTCAGGGGTTTTCCACTTCTGGATATCTTCGATTTTGGCGGGATCTACGGAGATTCCTCCCTCCGAGATTATATGTCCTAAAAAGGGAACTCTCTTCAGCCAAAACTCACACTTGCTCAACTTGGCATATAGTTGGTGTTCTCTCAGCCTCTGTAACACCAACCTTAGATGTTTCTCATGTTCTTCTTCATCTTTGGAGAAGACGAGAATATCATCTATGAAAACCACCACAAATTTGTCCAGATATTCCATGAATACCTTGTTCATGAGGTACATGAAATATGCCGGGGCATTGGTTAGCCCGAAAGGCATGACAATGTATTCATACAGTCCGTACCGAGATACGAAAGCTGTCTTGGGAATATCAGATTGCCTTATCTTGAGTTGGTGGTATCCCGACCTGAGATCAATTTTCGAGAACACACAAGCTCCCCTCAACTGATCAAACAAGTCTTCAATGCGAGGCAATGGGTACTTGTTCTTGATGGTTACCTCATTCAAAGCACGGTAATCCACGCATAACCTTTGGGTTCCGTCTTTCTTGGGCACAAATATCACCGGAGCTCCCCATGGTGAGGAACTAGGGCGAATATACCCCTTCTCCATCAATTCTCTCAAATGATCCTTGAGCTCTTCTAGCTGCTTGGAGTCCATTCGATAAGGTCTCTTGTATATCGGGGCTGTTCCCGGTACTAGCTCAATTGCGAATTCCACATCACGGTCGGGAGGCATGCCTGGTAACTCTTCCGGAAAAACATCTGGATAATCCCTGATGGTCCTGACTTCCTCAACTTTCACCTCCACTTGATTTAATTTAATGTCCCTCCTAGGCTCGTGTATCGTTATAAACTTTACTCTTGTGCCATTGGAGTGAGTTAGCTCCACCGTTCTGGTTGAACAATGGATGATTCCTTTATGTTTGGTCAACCAATCCATACCCAAAATAATATCTATCCTTGTGAATCTATCACTATGAGGTTAGCAGTAAATACTACCCCATTAATGTCTAGGTTCACTTTGGGACACACCTGCCTTGTCCTTATTTCTCCACCTGGAGAGTTTACGGCTAGCATATGGTTCATTTGTGTGGTTGCTATGTCATACTTCTTAACAAACCCTTGAGCTGGCTCCTCGGGATCTTCCTCCTCATTTCGGCTACCTTCTGACTCTGCTTTGGGTGGGGGGGCTGCTGGTGGAGAAGTGCGACGACGCTTGATCGCTCGGTGACCCGGGGAGTCAGGAGTCCATGTATCATTCAAAGTGACACACAGTTCATTCCCATCTCCTCTTTCTCTCGCCTTTAAGCAAGCTCGCAGCAACGCCTCCGTTTCCTTCAGGGTGTCTCGGACATCCTGAAGCTCTTGTTGACACTCCTGCAGTCGAGTGCTGAGCATAGCAGCATCTTCCAAACACAAGTCCATGTGCTCATGGGAAGTCCCTTGCTGCACCGGTGGGTACTTGTACTCCGTGGTACCACTCTCACGTTGGAGGACATACATGTACTCAGTTTTGTCCAAGTGGCGACGATAGATGTGACTCTGGCAGGTGATGGCCTCCCAGGTGACATCTCTCTCTGCGTCAACTTGTGTTGCTCGACAAGCTGGAGAGTGGTGAATCTTAAGCAGCTGATTCTCGTGTATAATCCTCATCTCCGAACTCCATTCTTCCCTCTTCTCACGGATGGTCCTGGTGGAGTTATAGTGGATGATCAGCTTGCCCGTATTGCCTGCGGCTTCGAGCATACGTCGAAGACGGCGCAACAAGTCTCCTACTGCCAATCCATAGGAAAGGTACGTCACTGGACGACTCTCCTCTCTTTCGGCAAGGGCAACTACGGGAACTCTCCCTCCTGTGGACTTACGAGCGGTGCGAATCATGCGAACCATTTAAAATTAGGTTAGATAAATTCTCAAATAAAAATCCTATTTTGAATGAAAGTTGGGGTAAGATGAAGAAAATGACTCCTTTAATAACACTTTTTCCACCCACACCTTGGAAAATAGTTTTTAAGAAAATAGGGCCCTTAAATACGTCCATTTCTACCTAGGTCCACGTTCCTACGGGCAACCTTGGCTCTGATACCACCTCTGTCACACCCGATTTTTCCGAAGAAACAACCAAGTGAATATCACATGTATGCCAGGATCATTTTCTCATACATGTGATGAAAAATAGTGAAGCATCATTTATTACAAGCCAGGTGTCGAATATCAGTAAGTCTTACATAGTAAATGTCTCGATGGACAATAATAAGTTCATCACAAGGAAATAAACTAGCAGCGGAATATTATTCTTTAGGGCTCCATCACAGGCGTTGCCCGGGGGTCTTCATGAACCTAAAAACCTTCCTCGGGTCCAAAATCTTGGTCATTATACACCACCTCATTATCTTGACCTGAGCAGCAATATAAACCAACAAATATGCAAGGTTGAGTACCAATGGTACTCAGCAAGTGTGGGAAAATTATATCATGCATGGCTAGAACAAGGAGAGGTTGAACTCATGGTTAAAGCACTACGCAATTAATAACTATCACCTTAGCTTATTAAGCACCTACATTACTACACGGGTGAAATGGTCCCAATCTCTCATCCCATCATCATAATCAAATAACCATAACATCATTTCCAATGTTAAGCTCCCCGCTTAACTTCCAAAACCATCAATCCTCTAATCATGAATAAGTCCAGGCCGCTCTTGACCGTGAGCACGGCTGTCAAGACAGTTTTGACTCTGCAGAGTTTGTACCACTGTACCCACAAGTAGTGATTTCATCCCCCGTTGCCGGGTGGACTAAAAGAACCTCCATTATGCCAGTGGCTACGATCCACATTCACACTTCCCAGGTGTGCAGCCAGGAGATCACTACGAAGCCTTTACAAAGGGATTCCCGACGAGCGTGGGCCCACTGAGGTTTCACCCCTAACAGCATACAAGAGGCTCCAACCCCGCTGCAGTGGCCCCCTCTTGAGCCTTGCGGTTCATATGGTAGTCCAGCTGACACCTACTCCCCGCACCATCCAACACACCCATACTACGCCGGGGATACACCTAATTAATTGGCCAAGCTGCCCCATCTCAGCATGTGGTTGGCACTGTAAAGCCGGGTTACATGCTCCATGAACCGGTCCTTAGGATCCAGGCAAGTACTAAACACAAACCCAAGTCTCGTGCACCCAGCACACAACCAAAACATCCAACTTACCTTGATCCCTACCTCTACATAACTCCCAATAGCTCATTCAAGAGTATGGTATAATAAACTGATGATCTCATGTCCCAAATATCCCATTCTAAGCATGGCTAAGCATATGCATGTAAATAAATGACATGACAAAATGAATCCCAACCCAAGCTACAAGGAAACAAGGTAATGCAATTCTAGGGAAACTTTCCTAGCATGGGTTTCATATTTCATTTGACAATGCAAATAATTCTATCTACACATCCTAGCATAGGATCAAAGTGGTCAAGGACACTTGCCTCCTTCTTGCTGCTCTTGAAATGGGTATTCCTGGTCTTGGAAATGAATAACTTGTTCTTGAACAGGTTCTACTTCATACCATCACACATAGCAAAAGAAAAACAACAATCCATAAGACATAGTTCACACTTACACTTCATACAAACCACACATTCACATTTATAAAAGTTCTTTACCATTATGTGTTGTGGTTACTTTATGTGTGTTGAGTTGTGGCTTGCATGTACTCTTAACCATGTGTATATGATCCCTATTTTTGGTGTCCACATTTATACTTGCATACAATGTGCCTTCACAATTTTCTATCAACCCTAAACTGAATTCTTTGTATTTTAGAAACTCCATTTATCATTTACTAGTTGCTATATTTTCAGATTTATATTCCTATGCATAATTGTGTATTTTATTATTAAATTAGTAATACACATCACCTAAACAGATTAGGTTCTGGTCCTAAACAATTTAAAATCATATTTTGACCATGGCTTATGATGTATACTATTTCATAATTATTTTCCCTATTTTTCTTTAACTATTCTTTACTTAAAAATGTGTCCCTATACTAATAAATGTGAATAATAGATAAAACAGATTTATTTCAGCCCAAAAATATATTTTTATCTCACTCCAAAGTTTTCTAAGTACTGAGAAAGTTTTTAATTAATTTTGACAATTATGTTTGTCCCCTTTTTAATTTTTAAACACTAGTTACATATTCAACTTTCTAAATTAAATACTAAACAAGGCTAAAATAATGAATTCATCCCATTACAGGATCTATAACATTATTTTCATAATTTCCCGGGGTCTATCTACACTTATCAGAGGTGTTTTTCCTAATTTCTATTACGTCCAGGGGTTAAAACTGATTTTTAAATGGATTTACATGATTTTCTGGAGTTCCAGGGGCTAGATTTGAAGTTTCCGGGGCTAGCTCTCAATTCCAGAGAACCCCAGGGGGTAGCACGTAAGAATTCCAGTCTTTATAACGCGGGGTCGACGTGGACCGTCCGATTCTAAACCGACGGCTGAGATTATAACATCGAACCGGTATGCAGGATTTTAAAGTCTACCGTGCGATTTAAAATAAACGGCGCACAAGCGGCCACGTCGCTCTGACCGAGAGCGGGCGGCGCTGCCGGCGGCGCACGGCGGCGGGAAACGGCGATCTCGCCGGAAAGTTTCGGATCCTCGAGAATTCTGCCTAGAACTGTGATCTTATGGCCTAGATCGGTAGAGGAGAGGTCAGGGATCTCACCTCGGGGGTTTTCTCGAGCTCGGGGGTCCTGGAAAGTGCTCGGCGGCGAGGTCCGAGGCAAAATCACGGCGAAGCTCGTCGGAGCTGGATTTGCACCGTAAGTCTTCGGGTTTTCTGCACCTGCAAAGTTCCCCGGAGGCGGTGGATCAAAACTAGCGAGTTAGATCAGAGTTTCCGAGCTTAGATCGGCCAGAATTCACCGGCGAAGTCTCGGTGCTCACCGGAGTGAAAATCGGCGATCGCGTGAGGAAAACTGATCGGATCGGTGGTTTTTATAGCCGGGGGAGGGCGGTGGGTCTGTTGTGATCGAGTTGGAGTCCGCTGGGACCGGAATTCGGCTGCGGGGACGGGTTTCCAATCGGTTCAGATCGAGCGCACGCGCGGGGAAAGAAGTCCGGGGTCGCGGGGGCTCGGGTTAGGGATGACAAGCGGGTCCCACCTGTCAGCGAGGGGCAGCGCGGCGCGCGCGGGGGCGGGCTGGCGCGGGGGGTTGCTGGGCCGGCTGCGGGTTTCGGCCCACTGGCCAGTTTTTCCCGTTTTCCTTTTTCTTTTTCCATTTCTTTTTCTGTTTTGAGTAGAATTTGAATTCCAGTTTGAATTTGAATTTTTGCAAAACATGCAACACGTCCAAAAATTTTTAAATTCTCCTCTGAACATGGTTTAGGGTTTTGAATCCAAATTTGGGGTGTTACAATAGGTTCTGGTCCTAAATAATTTAATAACATATTTTTAACCTTGGCCTCTGATGTAAACTATTTCATAATTATTTTCCCTATTTTTCTATAACTATTCTTTACTTAAAAATGTGTCCCTATACTAATAAATGTGAATAATAGATGAAACAGATTCATTTCAGCCCAAAAATATATTTTTATCTCACTCCAAAGTTTTCTAAGTACTGAGAAAGTTTTTAATTAATTTTGACAATTATGTTTGTCCCCCTTTTTAAATTTTTAAACACTAGTTACATATTCAATTTTCTAAATTAAATACTAAACAGGGCTAAAATAATGAACTCACCCCATTACAGGGTCTATAATATTATTTTCATAATTTCCAGGGGTCTAGCTACACTTATCAGAGGTGTTTTTCCTAATTTCTATTAAGTCCAGGGGCTAAAACTGATTTTTAAATGAATTTACATGATTTTCTGGAGTTCCAGGGGCTAGATCTGAAGTTTCCGGGGCTAGCTCTCATTTCCAGAGAACCCCAGGGG
Organism: Neostapfia colusana; assembly: GCA_030760725.1. Lineage (NCBI taxonomy): Eukaryota > Viridiplantae > Streptophyta > Magnoliopsida > Poales > Poaceae > Neostapfia > Neostapfia colusana. The sequence continues at coordinate 1,625,876 of JASWHV010000019.1, read as the reverse complement.
GTAGCACGTAAGAATTCTAGTCTTTATAATGCGGGGCTGACGTGGACCGTCCGATTTTAAACCTACGGCTGAGATTATAACATCGAACCGGTACGCGGGGTTTTAAAGTCTACCGTGCGATTTAAAATAAACGGCGCACAAGCGGCCACGTCGCTCTGATCGAGCGCGGGCGGCGCTGCCGGCGGCGCACGGCGGCGGGAAGCGGCAATCTCGCCGGAAAGTTTCGGATCCTCAAGAATTCTGCCTAGAACTGTGATCTTATGGCCTAGATCGGTAGAGGGGAGGTCAGGGATCTCACCTCGGGGGTTTTCTCGAGCTCGGGGGTCCTGGAAAGTGATCGGCGGCGAGGTCCGAGGCAAAACCACGGCGAAGCTCGTCGGCGCTGTGTTTACACCGTAACTCTCCGAGTTTTCTGCACCTGCAATGTTCCCCGGAGGCGGTGGATCAAGACCAGCGAGTTAGATCAGAGTTTCCGAGCTTAGATCGGCTAGAATTCACCGGCGAAGTCTCGGTGCTCACCGGAGTAAAAATCGGCGATCGCGTGGGAAAAACTGATCGGAGCTGGGGTTTTTATAGCCGGGGAAGGGCGGTGGGTCAGTTGTGATCGAGTTGGATTCTTCTGGGACCGGAATTCGGGCTGCGGGACGGGTTTTCCGATCGGTTAAGATCGCGCGCGCTCGGGGGAAAAGTCCGGGGTCGCGGGGGCTCAGGGTTAGGGATGACAGGTGGGTCCCACCCGTCTGTGAGAGGCAGCGCGGCGCGCGCGGGGGCGGGCTGGCGCGGGGAAACTGGGCCGGCTGGCGGGTTTCGGCCCACTGGCCGGTTTTTTTCCCGTTTCTCTTTTTCTTTTTCCATTTCTTTTCTGTTTTGAGTATAATTTGAATTCCAGTTTGAATTTGAATTTTTGCAAAACATGCAACACGTCCAAAAATTTTTAAATTCCCCTCTGAACATGGTTTAGGGTTTTGAATCAAAATTTGGGGTGTTACACATACCGGCTGAAATTACCAGAAGCACTTTCCGGTGTGCACGACGTCTTTCACGTTTCCCAGCTGAGGAAGTGTCTCAAGCTATCAACTACCGTTCAGCTGGAAGACATTGAAGAACTGCAACCGGATCTCACCTATCGGGAGGAACCGGTGCAGATTATTGATGAAAAGGCCCGAACCACACGCAACCGTACGTTGTGGTTCTACAAGGTTCTATGGGGTAATCACTCCATGGACGAAGCGACATGGGAGAGCGAAGAATTCCTTCGCACTAACTACCCCGACTTTTTCACGTCGCATATCCGGTAATTTTCCACCGTCCTCTCTCTCATTATACAAGATACCTTGTAATCTCGGGACGAGATTCTTTTAAGGGGGGAGGAATGTAAGGGCCTCAGTTTTTGACACACATTTGCAGTGTTCATCACCACACCACACACCTCATTTGAGGAAGGATGATGAACACAAATGAAGAGCAAGTAACAATTATCAACATGCTCATTAGAGAACAAACTCACACATTGCAAAAGTGGTATTTCCCACATGTGATATAGATGGGCTGGACATATGAAAACTCCTACACTTTACTAAGGATGTCCATGCCAAGTTTCACCCAAATTCAAAACCTTTTTGAGGTCATTTTGGGTATAGTTAGGAAGAGGGCAGTTTGAAACCATATTCAAATTCAAACTGTTTTTATCCCATGAATTTAAAAGTGGGAGGCATATTCTTACTCAGCACATTTATGTGAGCTCACACACCAATTTTCACTCCATTTGGAGTTGATCTTGACATGAGCTAAGTGGGAGAAATTCAAACTTTATTTGAATTTCAAACTGAACTTGTGCTGAAATTCATTCAAACCAAACCTCATTTGAACTTTGATCAATTCAAATGGCTCATGGGTGAATAATTTGATTTGCCAGGGGTAGTATGGGGATCACTGTTTACAACAGTGATTAGGAGTAAATTTCAGAGGTTAAAACTGGAAGTGGGTCCCAAATGTCAGCCACTGCTCAGATCAAACGACTGAGACTTTTTCACTCGGGCCGCCGAGCCGCAGCGGTGATCGCCACCGAGGGCAGCTGCCGCGCCAGCAGCTGCTTGCCCACGCGCGGGCGCGAGGCGGTGCAGAGCCTTCTTAAGGCGCCTGCCCCCCTCCCCGGCCGAGGCACCGCCGTTCTTCCCCGCAAGAACTCAGCGCCGGCCGAAAATTTCCGCAGCTCGGAATCGATCGGAGAACGCCGATCGCAGCTCCCTCCGTCCACTCCAGAACCCCAGCAAGGTACTAGAGACCTCCTCCGTCCTCCCCGTTGCTAGAATTCAGTCGGAACCGATTGATATCGGCTGTGCCAAAAGATCAAATTCGGGACTTGGAACCGCCGCACCTCGGGCTCTCGTGGACAGCCCAACCAGGGCGTTGTCACGCCCGAGCCAAGGCACCCTTGGACGCGCTGGTGACCGGTGCTGCTCATCCCCGAGCCACAGCTCGAGTGGTTGCTCACCGGCGGCAAATTTCCACTTTTCCCCTTTCTGTGTGCAGAATGACCTTCGGGTACGATTTTGTTTAATTCATGCTCTAGAAAGGATTAGAGGGCCTCAAGCCGCTCTTACACAATCTAGACACGGTAGTGCACAAGTTGCCTTCACAACTCTGGGCCGGAGAACCTCTGTACCCGGCGTAATTCGAGGTCTACCAATGGCGGAATGAACAGGCAGCATCGGGCGCACGGTGAGGACCTATTTCGAGCCTTCCCCGAGCTGCCTCGAGCTCATGTCGACCTTCTCTGAGGTCCACTGATGCTCCCCGACCGATTTCCCAAGTAGTTGAGGTGCTAGGGAAGTCAGCCGACATGGCCGAAGTCGTTCCGAGGTGGCGGCTCGTCGCCGACCATGCTCCGGCCATTGTCATGAGCAGCTGACCCTAGAATCCTGTTCCCCGAGTAAAAGTAGGCAGGGGCGGCCAGAATCGAGAAGTTTGGAGCTGTACAGAAGCCGGCGGCGAGCTCTCCGGCGAGGTTCCTCGGCGGAGGGGCGCGGGTGTCGCGAGGTTGAAGAAGGGGGTGGACCCCAGCTGTCAGCAGGAGATATTTTGAATCGGGATCCGGCTGCGGCCGGGATCGGGTGTGCTGGCACGAAAAATCCTTGTGGGCCGCGGTGTGCAGTCGCCTCGGCGTGCGACGCGTGTCCCCTGGGCCCACGCGCGAGTTTAAACTTTTCCCCGATTTTCAGATTTCCTTCAAACTTCAAATCCTCATAATTTTGGCTAGAAAGCTCCAAATTGAGTGAACCAAATTTTGCTGGATTCGGCTCTCTGAGTACTTTCCAGAAAATCAAGTTTCACTTCATGAAATTCCTTATTTCTCCAGAATTAATTCCTCAAAGTTTAAACTGTTAGGAATTTTAACTGGAGAATCCATTGGAGGAAAATCCTGAAATTTTGCTGGGTTATTCACCAAAATATCCTCGAACTGCCATAAAAATTTCAGATTCATTTGAGCTCATCTGATCCACCTAATGGTGTGATTAGTGAAACTGTTCCAGAGAAAATAGAAAATGTTCAGAAACATTTTCAGAATTTCCTCTGAAATTGTTTAGCTCATAACTTTAGCTAGGAACCTTCAAATTAAGTGAGACCAACTCCATTAGAACCCTCTGAAAATATAGTTTTCAGAAAGTCATAGTTTGTTTCATGAAAATTCCTAGAACACCCTAAGGGTTCCAATTAAGGTCAAGGACATAATTATTTATGGAGGGCTCAAATGAGCTTTGCTGTAACTAAAACTTGACCAAGTCTCTGTTTAGGTTGTAACCAAGCCACAGTAAAAGTTTCACAGTCATTAGGTCTGTCTAGCAAGGGTTATAGACTTCACAACTTCAAAGTTAATACAAATGCATTTAAATTGATACATATATTGCTCTTATCATGTAGTCGCTAAGGTCGAGGAGGACCCGAAGTCCTAGACTTCGTTACTCCAGAGGAACAGCTAGCCTACGACCAAGAGCAGCAAGGCAAGCCCCGGTTTGCATTAACCTTTTTATAAAATTTTTATTGTTTTGAGCACATACTTGTTTAATGTATTCTTTGCATTAGAGTCTTGTTTGGAAGCCCCACTGCATAGCCAAGAGAACCATGGGTTGGGTTTAGGATTGCAAACCCCGTTAGCTACTGCAATGCTAAGATAGTGTAGGATTCGGTACAAGTCGAGTAGTTGGAACTACTCGCGAGCATAGGCTAGAGGCACTCGACTTGGGTAGTGTTAGCACATGAAACACATGGCAAGAAAATGAGACCAAGCAGAGAGTAAGGGCAGCAGGACTTTGGGGCCTGTGTGCTGTAGCTCCTCTTGTGTCGATTGAGGACCGAGCCGTGTGCAGGCCTGTTGGACAAGCTAGAACAGTACCGAAGACCTACCGGCTATATGGGAACCGGGAAACTGATGTAACTCGGGTAGCTGGGTATTGAGGCATTGCCCGTCGTTCAGAGGGTAGGTTGAGAGCTTGAGGTGTAAATCGGCTGGCGGCACTGAGATGCGCGTGCAGAGACCTCTTGCTCGGGACGATGGGACCGGTTCAATATTTGGCTGACGGGTGAAAGGTAGTTGCGTACGGCGTCCGTGATGGTTGTTGTAGGCAACATCGAGTACGGGCGTACGTGACGGGTTATTCGGGTAACCCTGCAGGTGTAAATCGATTATAATCGCCGTCCCTCGCGGTCAGTGAGTACCACTTGTTCACTGTACCGTGACGTAGAAAGAACAGGCAAGTCACATGTTAAAATGTTGCTGATTGAAAGATGGACATTGATTGTTAATGATATGCTGTAGCTTAGAGCTAACTAAAGTTCTTTTCAACTTTGGGCAAAGTACATGAGGGAAATGCGATTCTTGTTTGATTGCGGCTCTCTCATGTGCCTTAGCGTAAGGTTCTCCACATCCTGCTGCTAAAACTTGAAAGTAAGGTTCTACTAATTAGGCGAGTCCTTGCAACTGATTTTTACCTCATGTAACCCATTACCCCCATGTAGAAGTTCCATGTTTAGGTGAGACGGGTCAGACTTGCTGAGCCTTCATGCTCACTGCTTGTGTTTGAAGCTTTTGCAGGGTTCTATGAGGAAGGGACTCCCGAAGAGGAGACGGAACCCCAGGAGGGGAACCCCGTCGAGTGGGAGTCATGCACGCCGCAGAGTTAGTGTGCGTGTGTGCTAGCAAGGACATGTTCGAGGGCTGAACGTGCACTTGATGCTTAGTCTACGCCCGCGAGTGTAGACTGAACTTATTTTGATGTAAACATGTTCATAAACTTGTTTATGTAATAAAATTTCCGCTTCCACTTTGTACCTTTGACGTGTGTTATACGGTGCTGTGCAACGCAGCACCCCTCAGCGTGATCCTGGCTCGACAGGACCCATGGGGTCGTGTCAGCGTTGGTATCAGAGCTCGCTTGAGGTTTAACACATTACAAAGGTCTTCTTTTTCAAAAATCCAGTGAGGAACGAGTTAGTAGCCCGTATAAGGATATTATTAGCATATAGAAAGTGGCATATTAACCTATTTGTTATGTCGGAAAATCGTGCATCTCGGGACGTTCATGTTTTGGGGGGTGCACGTAAGCGCTGTCCACCAGTGCGCACAAGCTGAAGGGTGGAGCCCCACGGGTGGCAGGTAACACGACCCGCTTTGATATCCTCTACGACTCTTCATGTTGTTTGGGGTATTCGAGCAACGTCTGTCCCTGGCGTGCGTGGTGCAATTTGGGAGACTCCGTCACGTGGTCTGAAACGTGAACACGTAACTCAAGGCGTGGTTGGCTTGAGAACATCCGGGCGAGTGATGACGGCCGGGTGTATGAACTGTATGGATTCCGGGCTCGGTGTGCAGCCGAGTCTGATGATTGTTTGAGTTTCTGCAGGTAGCCTGACCACGAAACGGTAGACGTGTAGCATCCGTGTGTGAGTGACGAGTAGTGCCACTGAACTAACGAAGCCGGCTAAGTCCGGTATAGGTTTTTCCTTTGTGAGGACGTAGTACCGACATACTCTGGTGACGCATCGATGTCACACCCCATTAAATGAACAACTTCATTTAAAAACTTGAAGGTTTTTGATCCAAAGTAGTAAAACTTGATGTAACTCCTTCCCTTGAACAGGATATTCAAAGTTAACAAGTTTTCAACTTATAGGTTGTTAAGGACAGAGCACTCTGTTTTCAGCTGAATCAAGGCTGAAGTTAATCAGAGGTTAGAGGTTGAGTTCTTTCGAGGTTGGGGTCGTATGATACATTTCTGGAAAGCGTTGGAAGAGCTTTACAACTCTTCTGTTGAGGTCCAGAGGTGTTTCATCCCTCAACCAATCGAAAAATGCAGTAGAGTTGAAACTGTCCAGAAAACAGGGCAGAGCAAAGACTCTCTGTAAACTCGCTGTAAATTAAGCATAACTTCCTGCTTAAAAATCCAAAAATAGAAAATGAGGTAGTTATGGAAAGCTTATGGGATGGGTTACAACTTTGTAACAGAAAGTTTTGTCAGATTAGGAACAGAAGTAACTGGGATTCTTGGATCAAATCAGTACCTAAGGCAGGGAGGTGCTGTCCAATTATTTCCAGAAATTCTGTTAACTTTGACATCTCATAACTTTTGAACCAGGACAGATCTTAGGCCAAGCAAACACTGTCTAGAAATCTATTGAAGTTAGCTTTAACTTTGATGTTGAGCTCCAGAACTGGTTTTGCCTTTAACATGGCCTAAATCAGGTTGATATGGAAACTGGTCAGGGCTGTCATGGGAACAGCAGATCAGCAGTCAAATTTGTTTAAAAATTTGAACTATGTTTCCAAGTTTTATGGGTTCAATGACATGTATTATGTTATAACTCAATGGTTTACTGTTTAAATAAATATTTGACATTTCTCAAATATATTTTTACAGATGACAGCAGATAAACAGTTGGAGAACGGGTGGGTAGTTTCCCACTGTTCTGACCGTAGCGGCTACCCGGAAGCATTGTGGCAAATGCTCCAATATTTCGGGTACAACCAGACGCCGCAATACTTCGCCAAGGAATAAGGCGAAGAGGGGAACAATACGTGGACAATCCATGTCGAGGTTCCTGCAGGACCTATGCCACCCGGTTGGGTGCCATTCACCGTCACGGTGAGAGGAAGACAACCGGAAGGGATTTTTGTTCAAAATAGGATTTTTGTTTAAAATCTTATCTAACTTAAGTTTAAATGCTTTATGTTTTAGATGGTTCGCATGATCCGCACCGCTCGCAAGTCCACCGGAGGGAGAGTTCCCGTAGTTGCCCTTGCCCTGAGAGAGGGGAATCGTCCGGTGACGTACCACTCCTACGGATTGGCAGTAGGAGGCTTATTGCGCCGTCTTCGGCGTATGCTCCAAGACGCCAGAAATACGGGCAAGCTAACCCTATGCTACAGCTCCACCCGGACCATCCGTGAGAAGCGGGAAGAATGGAGTTCAGAAATGAGGTTTATCCATGAAAATCAGCTGCTCAAGATCCACCGCTCTCTAGCTTGTCGAGCGACACAGGTCTATGCGGAGAAGGATGTCACCTGGGAGGCTATCACCTGCCAGAGTCACATCTACCGTCGCCACCTGGACAGGACTGAGTACATGTATGTCCTCCAGCGTGAGAGTGGTACAACGGAGTACAAGTACCTGCCAGTGCAGCAAGGGACTTCCCATGAGCACCTGGACCTGTGCTTGGAGGATGCTGCTATGCTCAGCACTCGACTGAACGAGTGCCAGCGGGAGCTTCAGGATGTTCGTGACACCCTGAGGGAGACTAAGGCGTTGCTTCGGGCCAGCTTGAGGGCGAGAGAAAGAGGAGATGGGAATGAACTATGTGTCACCGTGAATGACACATGGACTCCTGACTCCCCAGATCACCGGGCGAGCAGGCGTCGCCGCACCTCTCCACCAGCAGCTTCCCCACCCAAAGCGGAGTCAGAGGGCAGCCGCAATAATGAGGAAGATCCCGAGGAGCCAGCTCAGTGATACGAGTCGTGTAGAGTCCTTTCCCATAGTTCAGCAGGTTATCGAGTAGGCGAGTCAATACCTTAGTTAATGGTGTGTTAATGTTTGGTGTGTGACGTGAGTTATGGAAGCCACGGGCATTTGTCCATAACCTCGTCTTCAGGTTGTTTTGCTTTGATGTGTGAACCCCTATGAATTAAGAGTGCATTTATTTTCGCATAAGACGTGAAACCCTCAGAAAATGTTAATATAATAAGACCCCATGAATTTTAAGTTTAAACAAGCAAATTGGGAAGTTAACACGTAATGCTTTAAATTGACATTTGGTTGATCATGATAGATGGCCGGAAGAGGAAAGGGTCGTGGTGCCAACCCTGCCAACAACAACGATGAGGCCGGCAACCCTCATCTTTCTGGAGGACAAGACAGGGGTGGTCGCAGTGAAGGAGTTGATCCCATCCACCAAATGCTTGAAAATCAAAATCAGCTCATCCGGAGCCTAACTCAAGTGGTGGCCAACTTGCACCAAGCTCCACCTCCACAAGCTGCACCACGCCAACCAAGGTTGAGTGAGTTTCTAGGGACTCAACCTCCAAAGTTTGCAAGTGCTGCTGAACCTCTGGAGGCAGATGATTGGCTAAAGACCATTGAGAGCAAGATGAGGATCATACAATGCCAAGGGTATGAGAGGGTGCTGTTTGCCTCTCACCAATTGCATGGACCTGCTGCTGATTGGTGGACCGCTTACGTGGCAGCCCATCATGACCCTAAGAACATCACTTGGGAAGAGTTCAATCGTAGTTTCCGCAACCATTACATACCAAGGGGTGAACTCAAAAACAAGAGAAAGAAGTTCTTGGGGCTGCAGCAAGGAAACATGACTGTGAGGGAATACCTCACTAAATTCATCCAACTATCCTGTTATGCACCACGGGACATCGAGACCGATGAGCAGAAACAGGACTGCTTTGTGGAAGGACTTACAGCGGAAATGCAGTGTGCAATGTCCTCCAACGAGTATGAAAGCTTCCAAAAGATGGTGTACAGAGCATTTGTTGTGGAAAGGAAGCTGAAGGCCTAGGAAAATGAAAACAAGAGGAAAGCGGGATGGTCACACCAAGCCTCGGGTAGCAACACACGCCCACGTCTGATGCAGCAACCCGCAGGGCAGACGAGTCGTGCTGCGGTACCCTACTCAGCACCGAGAGGGTACAACCCGAACTTCAGGCCTCCATCAGCACCAGCACAGCCACAACGTCCGTTTGTACAGCAGCCTCGCCCCACATATCAACCTCGACCAGCAGTACAAGGACCCCCAAACCAACCCCAAGACAACAAAGGCCAGGCACCTAAGGTTGGGGTGCAATGCTTTAACTGTGGTGAAGTGGGGCACTACGCCCATAAGTGCCCAAAGAAGAAGCCCGTGCAGCCGCAATAGCAGAATGTGATGCGAGGACGGGTGAACCACGTGACCATGGAGGAGGCGCAAGAGGCACCCGACGTGGTAGTTGGTAAGTTTCCTGCCAATTTACACATTGCAACCCTGTTGTTTGATTCTGGTGCTACCCACTCGTTCATTGCTCAAGGGTTTGTTAAGAAGCATGATCTATCAACCACACAAATGAACCATATACTAGCAGTGAACTCTCCAGGTGGAGAAATAAGGACAAGACAAGTGTGTCCCAAGGTGAATCTAGACATTAATAGGGTAGTATTTACTGCCAACCTCATAGTGATAGATTCACAAGGGATAGCTATTATTTTGGGTATGGATTGGTTGACCAAACATAAAGGAATCATCCATTGTTCGACAAGAACGGTGGAACTAACTCACCCTAATGGCACAAGAGTAAAATTCATAACTATACAAGAGCCTAGGAGAGACATTAAACTCAATCAAGTTGAGGTGGAAGTGGAGGAGATCAGGATCATCAGGGAATATCCAGATGTTTTTCCGGAGGAGTTGCCAGGTATGCCCCCCGATCGTGAAGTGGAATTCGCGATTGAGCTAGTGCCTGGAACAGCTCCGATATACAAGAGACCTTATCGGATGGACTCCAAACAGCTGGAAGAACTCAAGGAACATTTAAGAGAATTGACAAAAAAGGGGTATATTCGACCTAGTTCCTCACCATGGGGAGCTCCAGTGATATTTGTGCCCAAGAAGGACGGGACCCAAAGGTTGTGCGTAGACTACCGTGCATTGAATGAAGTAACCATCAAGAACAAGTACCCATTACCCCGCATTGAAGACTTGTTTAATCAGTTGAGGGGAGCTTGTGTGTTCTCGAAAATTGATCTCAGGTCGGGATACCACCAACTTAAGATAAGGCAAACTACTATTCCAAAGACATATTTCGTATCTCGGTACGGACTGTATGAATACACCGTCATGCCTTTTGGGCTAACTAATGCCCCGGCATACTTCATGTATCTCATGAACAAGGTATTCATGGAGCATCTGGACAAATTTGTGGTGGTTTTCATAGATGACATTCTCGTCTTCTCCAAAGATGAAGAAGAACATGAGAAACATCTAAGGTTGGTGTTGCAAAAGCTGAGGGAACACCAACTATATGCCAAGTTGAGCAAGTGTGAGTTTTGGCTAAAGGGAGTTCCCTTCTTAGGACATATAATCTCGGAGGGAGGAATCTCCATAGATCCCGCCAAGATCAAGGATGTACAGAAGTGGAAGACCCCTGAGAATGTCGGGGAAGTTCGAAGCTTCTTAGGATTGGCTGGGTATTATCGACGGTTTATCGAGGGTTTCTCCAAGATCTCGAGACCCCTCACCAAACTGTTGGAGAAGGGAATCACATTCACATGGACACCGCAGTGCGAGATGAGTTTTCAGGAACTGAAGAAAAGATTGACAACAGCCCCAGTGCTAGTTATGCCAGATATGCAGAAGAACTTTTCGGTGTACTGCGATGCCTCTGGAAACTGGTTGGGATGTGTTCTCATGCAAGAAGGGCATGTCGTGGCTTATGCGTCCCGGCAGCTCCGGAAACACGAGAAGAACTATCCTACACATGACCTAGAATTAGCCGTAGTTGTACACGCGTTGAAGATTTGGCGGCACTACTTGATGGGGAAGAGGACAGAGATATATACGGATCATAAGATCTTAAAGTATATTTTCACACAGCCAGATCTCAACCTCAGACAAAGGAGATGGTTAGAGCTAATCAACGACTTTGATGTGAGCATCAACTATCATCCTGGGAAAGCGAACGTCGTGGCGGATGCTCTAAGCCGGAAAGTGCAGGTCAATAGGTTGAGCTTGAAGGACATGCCTACAGAATTGAAGAGGTTATAAAACTCAATCTATGTCTGGTGAATAGTGGTGAGGCCATCACCATGAAAGTGGACTCCACATTAGAGAAAGACATCCGAAATGGTCAGAAGAATGACGAGAAGATACAAGAGATTAGAGAACTCATCAAGGAAAATAAAGCCCCTGGTTTCAGAGAGGATGAACAAGGTACGGTGTGGCACGGGAAAAGAACCTGTGTGCCTGAAGTGAAGGAGATCCGTGAATTGATTTTGAAGGAGGCTCATGATTCCGACTATTCCATTCATCCTGGGAGTACGAAGATGTACCATGACCTCAAGAGTAGGTATTGGTGGTATGGCATGAAGCGAGATGTCGCGGAACATGTTGCCCTATGTGACACATGTCAGTTGGTGAAAGCAGAACATCAACGACCCGCGGGATTATTGCAACCACTCAAAGTGTCTGAATGGAAATGGGAAGAAATCGGTATGGATTTCATAGTGGGACTACCCAGGACCCAATCAGGATATGATTCGATATGGGTCATCATCGACAGGCTAACCAAGGTAGCTCATTTCATCCCCGTGAAAGAAAGCTACAGCTGATCCAAATTGGCAGAATTATACATGTCAAGGATCGTGTGTTTCCATGGAGTGCCAAAGAAGATAGTGTCAGGTCGAGGGACACAGTTCACCTCAAGTTCTGGCAGAAGTTGCATGAAACCATGGGAACTTATCTGAATTTTAGTTCTGCCTATCATCCCCAAACTGACAGGCAGACGGAAAGAACCAATCAGATCCTTGAGGATATGTTGAGAGCGTGTGCACTCAAGAACAATAGGAGTTGGGATAAGAGCTTACCGTATGCGGAGTTCTCCTATAACAACAGCTATCAGGCTAGCAGGAAGATGTCACCATTTGAGGCTTTGTATGGGAGGAAGTGCAGAACTCCCCTATTTTGGAACCAAACGGGGGAAAGTAAAGTGTTTGGGCCCAAAGTACTACAAGAAGCCGAGGCGAAAGTGAGGGAAATCCGCAACAACTTGAGGATAGCACAGACACGACAAAAGAGCTATGCCGATGTACGAAGAAGAGAGCTCATTTTCAACGTGGGGGACTATGTCTACCTCAAGGTGTCCCCTATCCGAGGACTTCGTCGGTTCAAGGTGAAAGGGAAGTTATCACCTCGATACATCGGACCCTTTCAAGTTCTGGAGAGGAAAGGCGAAGTGGCATATCAACTAGAACTGCCGGCTCGCCTATCAGATGTGCATGACGTATTCCATGTGTCACAGCTCAAGAAATGTCTGAGGACGCCTGAAGAGATGTTACCCATGAATGAGGTTGACGTAGCCGAGGATCTGTCTTATGCCGAGCAACCATTCAAGATTTTGGAGACAATGGAACGCCTCACAAGAAATAAAAGAATCCGGATGTGCAAGGTGCAGTGGAAGCATCACTCGGAAGAGGAAGCCACATGGGAGCGAGAAGACGAGCTTAAGGCACAGTTTCCGGAATTGTTTTCTTAGAACTACCAATCTCGAGGACGAGATTTCTTTTAAGGGGGGTAGAGCTGTAACACTCCAAAACCTGTTAAGAGGGGAATTTAAAATTTTTTGGATGTATTGCATGTGGTGCAGAAATTCAAATTTGAATTGGAATTCAAATTCAAATAAAAAAAAGAAAAAGAAAAAGAAAAAGAAAAAAACAAAACCCCCCGGCCAGTGGGCCGAAACCCACCAGCCGGCCCACCATCCCCCCCCCCCCCCGTGCCAGCCCACAGCCGCGCGCCTCTCCCTCTCACTGACACGCGGGACCCGCGTGTCATCCCCCACCTCTCGCTCGCGCCAACAGCCGGGACTCCTCCGCGCGCCCGAATCCAAACTACCCCAGAAACCCGCATCCCCCAGCCGAATTCTGGTCCGGGACGACTCCGGCTCGATCCCAACAGACACGCCGCCCTCCCCCGTCTATATAAACGCCGGCATCGCCGTTTTTTCCACCCCGATCAGCTGTTTTTCCTCCCGGTGAGAACCAGAGCTTCTCCGGCCGTTTTCTCTCGATCTTTGCTTGGGTTTTCTGATCTAACGCGTCGATCATGTCCCACAACCTCCGGGGAGTCTCGCAGGTGAAGGAAATCCGGTGTTTTGCGCTCTAGACACAGCTCCGACGAGCACCGCTGCGTTTTCACCTCGGACCTCGTCGCCGACCGCCTTCCAGGGCCTCCGAGCTCAAGAAAGACCCCGAGGTGAGATCCCCGACCCCCCCTCTACCGTTCTATGCCATGAAATCCCAGTTTTAGGAAGTATAGACGAAGATCCGAAGTTTTCCGGCGAGATCGCCGCCTCCCGCCGCCACGCGCCGCCGGGCAGCGCCACCCGCGCACGGTCAGGGCGACGTGGCCGCTTGTGCGCCGTCTTTTTTAAATCGCACGGTAGAATTAAAACCCGCGCGTACCGGTTCGGCGATCTAATCTCAGCCGCCTATTTTAAATCGGACGGTCCACATCAGCCCCGCATTATAAAGGCCGGGATTCTTACGCGCTACCCCCTGGGGATCTCGGAAAACACAAGCCAGCCCCGGAAACTTCTGATCTAGCCCCTAGAACTTCATAAATTCATGTAAATTCATTTAAAAATCAGTTTTAGCCCCTGGACTTAATAAAAATTGGAAAAACCCCTCTGTTATGTGTAGCTAGACCCCTGGAAATTTATGAAATAATATAATAGACCCTGTAGTGGGGTGAGTTTACCTTTTTAACCCTATATGATATTAAATTTAGAAATTTGAATATGTGATTAGGATTTAAATTTAAAAGGTGAGACAAACACATTGTAAATTCAAATTTAAACTCTCATAGCACTTGGAAAACTTTAGAATGAGTTAAAAGTAGATTTTAAGCTGAAATGAATCTGTCTAATTGATTGTTCACATTTATTAGTTATAGGGACACATTTTTAGGTTAGGAAATAATTCTGAAAATTGGTAAAATAAATTTAAATTAGTTCACATCAGAGGAGAAGTTCAAAAATATATTATTTAATATTTTAGATCAGAACCTATTCTGTTTAGATGATGTGTCTTACTATTTTCATAATAAAGTTCACATTTAGGCATAGAAAATAGATCTGAAAATATAGGAAAATAGGTGTGCATAACTATAAAATGATAAATGAAGTTTCCATATCCAAAGATTTCAGTTTAGGATTTGGTAGAAGATCTGAAAACCCATTTGGAGTAGGAAATTACCTTCCATGAAAACTTGGTAGTTAAGAAGTATATTAATTAAATATAAAGAATTTGTTCAAATTGAAAATTCATATATAGTGTGCAAACAGGAATCTGAAATACAAAAGTTACAAATCATATACATATGTTTAAAAGTGCATGAAGGCTAAAAATCAACACATCTAGAGTAATCACAACACTTAGAAATGTGAATGACTATCATATGTATGTATGTGTGGGGTGAAAGTGTGAACTATGTCTTATGGATTGTTGTTTTCTTTTGCTATGTGTGTTGGCATGAGTAGAACCTGCCCCAGAGCAAGTTCTTCCCTTCCAAGATCAGGACTATCCATTCCCAGAGCAGCAGGAAGAAGGCAAGTGTCCTTGACCACTTTGATCCTATGCTAGGATGTGTAGATAGAATTATTTGCATTATCAATTGAAATATGAAACCCATGCTAGGAAGTTTCCCTAGAATTGCATTACCTTGTTTCCTTGTAGCTTGGGTTGGGATTTGCTTTATTATGTCATTCATTCATATTACTTATGCTTAGCCATGCTTAGAATGGGATAAGTGGGATATGATATCATCAACTTGTTTACCTTACTCTTGAATGAGATATTATGAGTTTATGTAGAGGTAGGGATCGAGGCAAGTTGGATGATTTGGTTGGTGCTGGGTGCATGAGACTCGGGTTTATGTTTAGTACTTGCCTGGATCCTAAGGACCGGTTCATGGAGCATGTAACCTGGATTTACCGTGCCAACCACATGCTAAGATGGGGCAGCTTGGCCAATTAATTAGGTGTATCCCGGGCGTAGTATGGCTGTGTTGGATGGTGCGGGGAATAGGTGTCAGCTAGACTACCATATGAACCGCAAGGCTCAAGAGGGGGCCACTGTAGCGGGTTGGAGCCTCTTGTATGCTGTTAGGGGTGAAACCTCAGTGGGCCCACGCTCGTTGGGAATCCCTTTGTAAAGGCTTCGTAGTGATCTCCTGGCTACACACCTGGGAAGTGTGAATGTGGTTCGTGTCCACTGGCATAATGGAGGTTCTTTTAGTCCACCCGGCAACGGGGGATGAAATTACTACATGTGGGTACAGTGGTGCAAACTCTGCAGAGTCAAAACTGTCATGACAGCCGTGCTCACGGTCAAGAGCGGCTTGGACTTATTCATGATTAGAGGATTGATGGCTTTGGAAGTTGAGGATGTTAAGCGGGGAGCTTAACATTGGAATTGATGTTATGGTTATTTGATTATGATGATGGGTTGGGAGATTGGGACCATCTCACCTATATAGTAATGTAGGTGCTTAATAGCTAAGGTGATAGGTATTAATTGCGTAGTGCTTTAACCATGAGTTCAACCTCTCCTTGATTCTAGCCATGCATGAATAACTTTCCCACACTTGCTGAGTACCAATGGTACTCAACCTTGCATATTTGTTGGTTTAAATTGCTGCTCAGGTCAAGGGGATGATGTGGTGTTCAATGACCAAGACTTCGGACCCGAAGAAGGATTCTAGGTTCATGGAGTCCCCCGGGCAACGCCTGTGATGGAGCCCACAAGAATAATATTCCGCTGCTATTTTATTTACATGTTATGAACTTATTATCGTCCATCGAGACATATGCTATGTAAGACTTATTTATATTCGACACCTGGCTTGTAATAAATGATGCTTCACTATTTGTCATCACATGTATGAGAAAATGATCCTAGCATATATGTGATATTCACTCGGTTGTTCTTCAGAGAAACCGGGGTGACAGCGGCCAGTTCTAGCGCTGGGGGCGGTCGGGAAGTCAGTTCCGGCAAACCTCGTCGGAGTGCGCCGCTGCCGAACAAGTGGGCACGCGCGGCGAAGAAGAAGACGCGGGTGGGACCCGCCCGCAGTGTTTAAACTTTATTTGAATTTTCCAGTTTTAGTTCAAACTTTAAATGCATATAACTTCTGCTAGGAAGCTCCAAATTCAGGGAACCAAATTTGGCTGAACTTATCTTTTTGAGTACTTTCCAGCAACACAAATTTCAGCTCATGAAACTTAATAGTTTTCCAGAATTAATTCCCTAAAAAATTAAACTGTAGGGAATTTTATCTGGAGAATAACTTTATGAAAAATACTGAAATTTGTCTGGGAGGTTCAATGGAAAATCCTTGAGTCACTATAAAATTTTTAGACCCATACAAGTTCATTTAGTCCTCCTAATGGTGTGATTAATTGAACTGCCCTGAGAAAAATAGAAAAATGTACAGAGACATTTTTCAGATTTTCTCACACCTGTTTAGGGCATAACTTCATCTAGAGTTCTTCAAATGACATGAAACCAATTCCATTAGAACCATCTCAAATTCTAGTTTCCAGAAAGTAATGGTTGGAGCCATGAAAACCCCTGGAATTCCTTAGAGGCTCCAATATTGACCAAATAGGCTTTTATTTGTACAAGGCTCAAATGAACTTTGTTTTAAATGAAGCGTGGTCAAGACTCCGGTTAGGACCCTACCAAGCCACCATAAAAATTTCAGAGCCAAAGGGGAGGGCTAGCTAGAATTATAGACTTTACATATTCAAGTTCAAACATTGCATTTAAGTTGACATATAGTATATCGTTTACGTGTAGAAGCTGAAGGCAAGGAAACTCCGGAAGTGCTCGACTTCCTTCTTCCAGACGAAGCCCTAACCACTGACCAGCAGCAACAAGGCAAGCCCCGGTTTACATTGAGCCATTTTATAAAGTTTTGCTTTGTTATATACTTAGTATGAGGTATATGAATGTGCATTAGGTGTAGGATGGATGAAACCCAAGTGCATAACCAGAATTTTCCTATAAGAGTGAGGGTAGTGTCTAAGTCCTCGAGTAGACATGCTATGCTTAATGATTCATAGAACTTCAGTACAAGTCGAGTAGTTGGAGTCTACTCGCGAGTTAGGCTTGGGACACACGGTATTGGTTCGAGTGAGGTGAGATCACTTTAGTGATGAAAATGAGACTAGGCAGGGGCTAGGGTGTAGCAAGAGGAAGTATTGTGTGCGCAGCCCTGTCCGTGTCGATTGAGGACCAATCCGTGTGCGGCCCACGCTGATCAAGTTTGAACGTACCGAAGGCATATCGGATATATGGGCCCCGGTAAACCGAAGTATCCTAAACCTCCGGGCATCGAGGCATAACGCACCGATTTATAGGTGTAGGCTGAGGGCAGCAAGGTGGAAATCTGCTAACGGGCATAGAGAGATGCTCTGTGCAGGGAACCTCCTGCTCATTTCGGTGCGACCGGTTCGACGTTTGGGCTTTTGGGTGAAAGGTTGTCCAGTACGACATCGAGTGAGCGTGCTGTGCAGCTCCACGGGTGGGTGTACGTGACGTGCTCTTCGGGTATCCCAGCAGGTGTATATCGAGTCGATTCGCCGTCCCTCGCGGTGAAGAGTACCACTTGGTCACTGAGTCGTGACGTAGGGTAATATATGAAATGTGATGATTCAATATTGCTGTTATGATATAATTGTATTGCTACATGTGTGCCACCAAATATTGCTCACTAAATTTCATATTTATGAACTGTTAACTTGCGGCTAAAACATGAACTAAGGATGAACGTGTAGGCGTGTCCACTTGCTAAAAGTTACCATCCCATGTTCGTGTAAACTGCATGTAGAGGTTCATGCCTAGGGGGGTCGGTTAAGTCTTGTTGAGCCATCGTGCTCACGGTTGCTGCTATAAGTGTTTTTCAAGTGAGGAGCATCCCACAAACTCGGGGTACGAGTCCACCGGCGAGGGTTACCCCCCGTCGGGGACCATGACTGAGTGGGAACCGTACACGCCGCGCTGAGCTGAGGAGTGCAGCTAGTGTGGGTTGCCCTTGTGACGCCCTCAGTTCTGTGGAAAACCACAGAACCAAGAACTGATGCATATGTGTGCCAAGATGTTCATCACACATACACATATGTTCCACAAACTGAATTCAGAATATATATTACCACGAATAACAGGATTTTATTACAATGTATTATGAGTCTTGGACTCATGCTGATAGCGGAAGTCTTAACCGAACAGCGGAAGTCTTTATTCTAGCAGCGGAAGTCTTCTAACTAATGCGGAAGCAATCTAAACAGAAGCAGCAGCTCCATCTCTGCTCCATCCCCACAGGAAAGGTTGAGAACAGATTACACGCCTAATGCTCCACTTGGTCTTCATAGTAATCTTCTCCTGCTGCTGATGATGAAATAATAATGCAAGTTTGAGTACAATGATGT
Organism: Neostapfia colusana; assembly: GCA_030760725.1. Classification (NCBI taxonomy): domain Eukaryota; kingdom Viridiplantae; phylum Streptophyta; class Magnoliopsida; order Poales; family Poaceae; genus Neostapfia; species Neostapfia colusana. Next base: position 1,607,134 of record JASWHV010000019.1, on the reverse strand, counting down.
ACTCAGCAAGTGCAGGAAAATATGCTATGTAGCTCACAACAAGTAGGTATAAAAAGGCTCATTGCAGAAAGCAAAGTTATTTATCAAAACCACGGTAAAACAATGACTTATCTTTAAGTGAATGTAATCCCAACATGTATTAAAATACCAATCATACCTCCATTATGTTCATTACCTTCCATGTCCCAACCAGACATTTATCAACCTCATTGTTACTCATGATAGTTTTAGACTCTGCAGAGTTTGCACCTCTTTACCCACAAGTTTGTGATTTCGTCACCCGTCGGCGACTGCAGAACCTCCATTATACCAGACACAACCGTCGGTGTATGGCCAAGAGATCACAAAATAGCGTTTACAAAGGGGCTACTAGATGTATGGACTCACTAAGGTTTCACCAGCAGGCTAGAATCTCCAATTCTCACACCCACGGGCCCGCTCTTGTGCCATGCAGTTCCCAGGGCAGTCCTCACTCGACTCCCATTCCCCGCGCCTTCCACGGTCCATAACAATCTAGCAACTTACCTAATTACTCAGCTAAGCCGCATCCATACTTGGCCTTGTGGTGGCACTATTATCCTGGCATGTGCTCGCATGAACCGGTCTTTAGATCTACGGCAAGTAAAACCACCATCTCATGCTACCTCATTCACAAACCCGGCTTGCCTAGATCTCCCTACGATCCATGTTCATTAACAACATCAGTTTCTCACTATTATTACGAGTGCAGTTAGCTAGACACATCTATCTTGCTTCCCAATCCCATGGACTCAGCGAAGCATAAAAGCAAAAAGCATACCCGACTCATAAACTTCCCTGGCGACAAGGGTGGTTTAACCAAAACTAGTAAACTCATATAAAAGGGTTTCCCATTATGTTTGACTCAGCACACACACCTTTTCGCAATCAAAACAGTTTTTCCAAAACATAGGATCAATATGGTCAAGGGGCACTTGCCTTGTTCTGGCGGTTCCTGTTGCTCAAAATCTTGTTGTTGTAGTCTGTCGTAGGTAGTTCCCTGAGCTTGTCCTTCTATACATGATCACGCACATACAAGATTCACAACAATCAATATCATGCATAAACTCTACTTTAACTAGATGCGATGATGCTTATGCATGTTAATCTTATGATGCAGTTTAGTTTGTTGACACGACCCCATTGGTCCTGTCGAGCCAGGATCACGCTGAGGGGTGCTGTGTTGCACAGCACCGTATAACACACGTCAAAGGTACAAAGCGGAAGCGGAAATTTTATTACATAAACAAGTTTATGAACATGTTTACAGCAAAATTAAGTTCAGTCTACACTCGCGGGCGTAGACTATGCATCAAGTGCACGTTCAGCCCTCGAACGTGTCCTTGCTAGCACACACGCACACTAACTCTGCGGCGTGCACGACTCCCACTCGACGGGGTTCCCCTCCTGGGGTTCCGTCTCCTCCTCGGGAGTCCCTTCCTCATAGAACCTGCAAAAGCTTCAAGGCTAATGGGTTACATGGGGTAAAAATCATTTGCAAGGACTCGCCTAATTAGTAGAACCTTACTTTCAAGTTTTAGCAGCAGGTTGTGGAGAACCTTACGCTAGGGCACATGAGAGAGCCGCAATCAAATAAGAAACGCATTTCTCTCATGTACTTTGCCCAAGGTTGAAAAGAACTTTAGTTAGCTCTAAGCTACAGCATATCATTAACAATCAATGTCCAGCTTTCAATCAGCAACATTTTAACATGTGACTAGCCTGTTCTTTCTACGTCACGGTACAGTGAACAAGTGGTACTCACTGACAGCGAGGGACGGCGATTATAATCGATTTACACCTGCAGGGTTACCCGAACAACCCGTCACGTACGCCCGTACTCGATGTTGCCTACAACAACCATCACGGACGCTGTACGCGACTACCTTTCACTCGTCAGCCAAATATTGAACCGGTCCCATCGTCCCGAGCAAGAGGTCCCTGCACGCGCATCTCTGTGCCGCCAGGCGATTTACACCTCGAGCTCTCAACCTACCCTCTGAACGACGGGCAATGCCTCAATACCCAGCTACCCGAGTTACATCAGTTTCCCGGTTCCCATATAGCCGGTAGGTCTTCGGTACTGTTCTAGCTTGTTCAACAGGCCCGCACACGGCTCGGTCCTCAATCGACACAAGCGGAGCTACAGCACACAGGCCCCAAAGTCCTTCTGCCCTTACTCTCCGCTCGGTCTCATTTTCTTGCCATGTGTATCATGTGCTATCTCTACCCGAGCAATGTGCCTCTAGCCTATTCTCGCGAGTAGTTCCAACTAACCGACTTGTACCGAATCCTACTCTACCTTAGCATTGCAGTAGCTAACGGGGTTTGAAATCCTAAACCCAACCCATGGTTCTCTTGGCTATGCAGTGGGGCTTCCAAACAAGACTCTAATGCACAGAATAAAGGAAACAAGTATGTGCTCAAAACAATAGAAATTTGTAAAAAGGTTAATGCAAACCGGAGCTTGCCTTGCTGCTCTTGGTCATAGGCTAGCTGTTCCTCCGGAGTAACGAAGTCTAGGACTTCGGGTTCCTCCTCGACCTTAGCGACTACATGATAGAAACAATACATGTATTAATTTAATGCATTTGTATTAAGTTTGAAGTTGTGAAGTCTATAACCTTTGATAGACAGACCTAATGACTGTGAAACTTTTATTGTGGCTTGGTTACAATCTAAACAGAGATTTGGTCAAGTTTTTGTTGCAGCAAAGCTCATTTGAGCCCTCCGCAATCAATTATGTCTTTGACCTTAATTGGAACTCTTAGGGTGTTCTAGAAATTTTCATGAAACAAACTATGACTTTCTGAAAACTAGATTTTCAGAGGGTCCTAATGGAGTTGGTCTCACTTAATTTGAAGGTTCCTAGCTAAAGTTATGAGCTAACAATTTCAGAGAAAATTCTGAAAATGTTTCTGAACATTTTCTATTTCCTCTGGAACAGTTTCACTAATTACACCATTAGATGGATTAAATGAGCTAAAATGGATCTGAAATTTTTATGGTAGTTCAGGGATATTTTGGTGAACATCCCAGCAAAATTTCAGGATTTTCTCCAAAGGATCCTCCAGTTAAAATTCCTAACAGTTTAAATTTTGAGGAATTAATTCTGGAGAAAATAAGGAGTTTCATGAAGTGAAACTTGATTTGCTGGAAAGTACTCAGAGAGCTGAATCCAGCAAAATTTGGTTCACTCAATTTGGAGTTTTCTAGCCAAAGTTATGAGGATTTGAAGTTTGGAAGAATTCTGAAAATCGGGGAAAAAGTTTAAACTCTCGGGGCCCGTGGGACACGTGTCGAGTGCGGAGGTGTCCGGAACACCGGAGATACCACACGTGTCGAGCGCGGAGGTGTCCGACACACCGGAGCTCACAGGGTATTTGCGCGCCAGCACAGCTGATCCCCGGCCACACCCGATCCCGATTTAAATTCTTCACCCGCTGACACGTGAGCCAGCCGACTTCTTCTTCCTCCCGCCGTTCTCTCGCGCCCGCGCCGCCGACCTCATTGGAGCAGACTCGGGGCTCGCCGGCTCGCCGCTGCCGGACCTCCCATGGTCTGAAACTCGCCGCCAGGGGGTTGTCGACGTCGAGGAACACGTCGGTGGTGTCAGGTCGGGCTGGGGTGACCGGAAATAGCTCGGCGACGTGCCGTGGCCTCGGTTGAGGTTCGGCACCGTCGACCGTGGTTTCTAAACCCACCAACATCTTGAACAGACGGCCCTACAGCATCAGTGTACCTCTAGGAAGCTCGACAAGGTGTTAAAAAGGTCCAGGGATGGCGGCAAGTTGGTCAGCACCGTGTGACCGATTGTGCCCGCCATGACCGCCCTCGATTGAGCTCGAAATTTGTCACTCCTAGACAGTTTCACGCTACGGATGCAGAAAAGAACTTGATCGCCGGCTAGTCCATCGTCTATGTGCAAGATTTTATAACCTCCGAAAGATCATAGAGCGAGAATTTAAAGAAACCGTACCGGAAGCTCGGGTTACGGTCGCCGGAGCAAAAACTGGAAATTCTTTGCGGATTCTTCACGGTTGGCTTCCAAGCTTGGAGGCGAGCAGCACGGTGGTCGCGCGCTCCTGTTGCCTCTCTCGCTGGACCGTGAACACGCCTGTGGAACTCTGCCCACGGGCGCCTGACCCTCGGCTGTGATTGAGTCGCCGCTGTGGCGATCGCTCTCGGGCAAAGGAGGTCGGAGCTCGGGGTTTCTGGCGTTGGGGAGGTGGAGTGTGACCTTGGTGGCTGCCTAGTAGCTCAGGAACGAAGGAGGAGATGGTTTTGCTGATTTTACCGATTGAGCAGAGAGCTGTGGCGAGAGACAATGCCGCTGCTTGGGTCTGCCCGTGAGAAGATAAAGCCGGCCGACTCCTGCTCGGCTGAGGCGGTGCCGGTCGCGTGGGGGCGCGAGCAAGCCGCCCTGGGCGCCAGCGCGCGGAGAGGGAAGCAGCTGGTGGCGCCGGTAGCTGCTCGGTGGCACAGCCGACAGCTGCTCGGTGGAATTTCCCACCGAGACTCTGACTTTGGGTGAAAATTTCTCCTTCTTCCCTCTATGACATGTGGGTCCCACCCAGGGTTTTAACCTCTGGAATTTACTCCTAATCACTGTAGTAAACAGTGAGCCCCATAATACCCCTGGTGATTCAAATTATTCACCCATGAGCCATTTGAATTGAGTAGAACTCAAATTGGGTTTGGTTTGAGTGAATTTCAGCACAAGTCCGGTTTTGAATTCAAATAAAGTTTGAATTTGTCCCACTTGGCTCATGTCAAGATCAACTCCAAACGGGGTGAAAATTGGTGTGTGAGCTCACAAAAATGTGCTGAGTAAGAATATGCCTTCCACTTTTAAATCCATGGGATAAAAACAGTTTGAATTTGAAAATGGTTTCAAACTGCCCTCTTCCTATCTATACCCAAAATGACCTCAAAAAGGTTTTGAATTTGGGTGAAACTTGGCATGGACATCCTTAGCAAAGTGTAGGAGTTTTCATATGTCCAGCCCATCTATATCACATGTGGGAAATACCACTTTTGCAATGTGTAAGTTTGTTCTCTAATGAGCATGTTGATAATTGTTACTTGCTCTTCATTTGTGTTCATCATTCTTCCTCAAATGAGGTGTGTGGTGTGGTGATGAACACTGCAAATGTGTGTCAAAAACTGAGGACCTTACATTTGTACGTGTTCTTGCATGGCTTGCATGGGTTTTACGTTGAACAGAGTTGTAGAGATCAATTGTGGACGTGGCGATGATCCTGACCTTAGATCAAATTGATCAACAAGTGATCTGTCCACGAAAAAGCTTCAGTTCGAAAGGAATCTAAGAACAGATGCAAAGAAGACGTGATGATGTCGTAAGGTAGTATTGGAGACCTACCTTATGTTCTCCTTAGTCTCGGGTCCTTCTCCTATTGGACAGATCGTTGGGGCTCTCCTCCGGCGATTTCTCTCGACAAAACTTCGGCGAAGGGTTTACTCGACGAGCTGGGGCTAGGGATCTAAGTCGTCGGCTCAAGAGGTGGAAAAGAAGTTCGTGGTTTTGGCCAAAGGTTCTGGGTTCTATTTATAATCGGGAAGAAAGAGTTCTAATCTGATTGGACTTCAAATAAGAGTCCTATTCAACTTGTCATTGAATCATAACAACTTATCTTTATTTGATTTGGTGCGGTAACATTGTGGAATTTGTGTCGGTTTCCTCCTGTACCGGTATTCCCACACGTACGGAAGCAAAAACCGCTCCAGAACTTGTTACCTCCGCGGTGATGAGCTCCGGAAGCTCTACGTGTCCATCGGGCCTGGTCTCCCCCCTCCCGCAGAGACGCGCTCCGGTTGTGCCGCGTGTCAAGCGAGCGAGACCTCCCTCTTTCTCAGAGGTGGGCTCCATGTGCGCCACGTATCCTGGCGGTCGGGACCTCCTCTTTATTGGGAGGTGGCTCCGGATGTGCTACGTGTCCTAACAGTGCCAGATTTTCTTCCTTCTCAGAGACGAGCTCCGAGGTTGACACGTGTCTAATAGGACCGGACCTCCCGGAGGTGAGCTCCGGAGGTGACACGTGTACGGTATTGTCGGACCTCCCGGAGGTGAGCTCCGAGAGCGACACGTGTCCCACGTGGCTGGTCCTCTCTTTTCCACGGTGAATAGCTCCTAAGGTGAGACGTGTCCTGCGGGACTGGCCTCGCTTCTCCACAGAGGCTAGCTCCCGGGGAAACACGTGTCCCACAGGATCGGACCTCTCCCCGTCTTGTGGAAATGAGCCCCGAACCTGCCACATAGCCAGTTTTGCGGCGAACCTCACCCCATTTGTGGAGATGAGCTCCGAACACGCCACGTGGCTAGCGAGCCGCGGAAGTTATCTTCGGTGCTCTCTGTACACTGAAATTTGCTCTTTTTGGCTAACTTTTTAATGTTTTCTCTATTCTTCTTACTTTAAAATGTTTTCTACATATAAAATATGAATATATGCAGAACCTGAAAATGAGGGTGTCACAAATCTACCCCCCTTAAATTGAATCTCACCCTCGAGATTCGTTAGTACAGAATAGATGAGGGAATTCTGCCTTGATGTCTTCTTCACGCTCCCATGTGGCTTTAGATTCGGTATGATGGCTCCATTGTACCTTGCACCATCGGATCACTTTGTTCATCGTGACCCTCTCCTTCACGTCCAATATTCGGACGGGGTGCTCTGCATAGGTTAGATCCTCTTGAAGTTCAAGCTCTTCCATCGGTACGTTCTCCTCTGGTACTCTCAAGCACTTCTTGAGCTGGGATACATGAAACACGTCATGTACGTCAGAGAGATATGTTGGGAGCTCTAGTTGATAGGCTACTTCTCCTCGCTTGTCCAAAATTTTAAAGGGTCTGATGTAGCGAGGTGCTTGCTTTCCTTTGACGTTGAAACGTCATTGGCCTCGGATAGGCGATACCTTAAGGTATACGAAGTCTCCTACTTCGAAAGTCGACTTCCTTCGTCTATTGTCCGCATGGCCTTTCTGTCGTGACTGAGCAGCCTTTAAGTTCTCCCGTATCGTTTGGACTTGCCTTTCAGCTTCTTGTAGCACTTCGGGTCCAAACACCTGGTTCTCTCCGGTTTCGTTCCAAAACAGCGGTGTTCTACACCGTCTACCATACAATGCTTCGAAAGGCGACATCTTCAAGCTAGATTGATAGCTGTTGTTATAGGAGAATTCGGCGTACGGTAAACTCCTATCCCAACTACGCCCATGTTTCAAGGCTCAAGCTCTCAACATGTCCTCCAAAATTTGGTTTGTCCTTTTGGTTTGTCCATCGGTTTGTGGGTGATAGGCGGAGCTAAAATCCAGTGGTGTACCCATAGCTTTCTGCAGCTTCCTCCAAAATCTAGAGGTAAACTGAGAACCTTGATCTGAGACTATCCTCCTCGGGACTCCATGACGGCACACGATCTGCTCCATGTACAACTCGGCTAATTGTGCAACATTGTACTTGGTCCTTACAGGGAGAAAATGGGCTGTTTTCGTTAATCGGTCCACGATAACCCAGATGGAGTCATAACCCGACTGAGTACGTGGCAATTCGACGATGAAATTCATACTGATGTCTTCCCACTTCCACTCGGGTACCTTCAAGGGTTGCAACAATCCAGCGGGTCTTTGATGTTCGGCCTTCACCCGTTGGCATGTGTCGCAAAGGGCAACGTATTCGGCTATGTCCCTTTTCATACCATCCCACCAATAACAAGTCTTCAAGTCCTTGTACATTTTGGTGCTTCCGGGATGTATGGAATAGGGTGAATCATGTGCCTCTTTAATATCATGTCGCGGATATGCGTCATGTTAGGCACACAAACCCTTTTTCCTAGCCAAAGCGTACCCTTCTCATCTTCCTTGAAATCCTTCTCTATTCCTTGTTGGATCCTTTCCTTGATTTCCTTGATCTCCTCATCCGTTGCTTGGCCATCTCTTATCTCTTGCTCCAATGAAGAGTGGAGTTCCATCACTTCCATCTGGTTCAAGAATCCGAGGTGTAACCGTTCGGACTCCTTGCGTAGTTAAGGTGGTAGCTCCCGACCCGTGAGTAGGTGACATGCTCCCTTCTGGCTCAAGGCATCAGCTACTACATTGGACCTTCCAGGGTGGTAGTTGATTCCAACATCGTAATCCTTGATGAGTTCCAACCATCGACGTTGCCTCAAATTCAAGTCTGTTTGTGTAAATATGTACTTGAGGCTTTTATGATCCGTATAGATCTCGCATCGATGACCAAGGATATAATGTCTCCAAATCTTCAATGCATGAACTACTGCTGCTAGCTCCAAGTCGTGTGTAGGATAATTAAGCTCGTGCTTCTTTAATTGTCGTGAGGCATAGGCTACCACTTGTCCTTCTTGCATGAGCACACATCCGAGCCCTTGTCTGGATGCGTCACAATATATGTCGAAGCTCTTGCTCACGTCCGGCAATACCAGAACCGGCGCTGTGGTTAGCCTTTTCTTGAGCTCCTCAAAACTTTCTTGGCATGCTGGTGTCCATTGGAAGGCTTTTCCCTTCGTTAGCAACTCCGTCATAGGCTTTGCTATCTTAGAGAAGTCCCTGATGAACCTTCGGTAGTATCCAGCCATCACAAGAAAACTCCGAATATCCCTCACGTTTTGCGGTTGGTTCCACTTCAGAACATCTCCCACTTTTCCGGGATCAACCGATACTCCTTCCACGGAGATAATGTGGCCTAGGAACGATATCTCCTTTAGCCAAAATTGACACTTGTTAAGCTTGGCATACAATTGATGCTCACACATTTTCTGCAAGGTCAATCTCAAATGTTCTTCATGCTCCTCCTCACTTTTTCAATACACCATAATGTCGTCGATGAAAACCACGACGAACTTATCCAAGTACTCCATGAAAACCTCGTTCATAAGGTACATGAAGTATGCGGGTGCATTTTTTAACCCAAAAGACATGACGGTATATTCATACGAACCATACCGTGTTCGAAAGGCAGTCTTGGGTATATCGGAGGGATTAATCTTCAGCTGGAAGTATCCGGACCGAAGATCAATCTTGGAGAACACTCGGGCTCCTTTCATTTGGTCGAATAGGTCTTCTATACGGGGCAGAGGGTATTTGTTCTTGATTGTCACCTCGTTGAGAGACCTATAGTCCACACACATCCTTTGGGTCCCATCCTTCTTGTCTACGAAGAGAACGGGGGCTCCCCATGGTGACGAGCTGGGTCGTATAAAACCCTTCTCCAACTGCTCCTGGATTTGCTTTTTGAGTTCCACTAGGGTGGGCATCCTATAGGGTCTCTTTGCTATGGGTGCAGTTCTGGGTACCAAATCAATGGCAAACTCAATGTCCCGGTCAGGTGGCATACCTGGAATCTCTTCTAGAAACACGTCCGAGAATTCCTGAACCACTGGAATGCTGTCCAACGTTGCTCCTTCGACGGCTGACTTAAACTCGATACGAATACCGTGTTCGTTTGTCAACTGCACGCTCCTTTCAGCACATTGGATTACTCCGTTGTGCTTGCTTAACCAATCCATCCCGACTATTATGTCAAGCCCATGGGAATCCAAGACAATGAGGTTGGCAAGGAAGTCTACCCCCCCCTTATTTTGAGGCTTACTTTCGGACATACTATATTAGTCCTCATCTCTCCACCGGGAGAATTAACCAACATAGTACAATTTAAGTGTGATATGGGTAGATTATACTTGGCAACATATTTGGATGATATGAAGGAATGTGATGCTCCAGAATCAAATAAAATGGTGGCTGGTTTGGAATTGGCAAGGAACATACCAATTACGACGTCCTCAGCTTGTTGTGCTTCCTCAGCAAAGACATGGTTCACGTTTCCGCGAGCATAGTACTGCTGTCCATGGTTTCCTTGATTGTCCCCTCCGTTCGGTCGCGGGTTCTGCTTGGGCACGTTGCCTTGCTGTCCAGGGCCTCTCCTCGGGCACTAGCTCGCGAAGTGTCCTGTTTCCCCGCATGCAAAGCATGCCCTGTTGCCTTCGGCAGCAGGTACGTTGGGGCGGGGGTTTTGAACAGGAGCGCCCATGTTGGGTCGGGGCACAGGATGCAAAGGCACACGAGGTGCTTGTGCAACGGGTCGTTGCTGTGGTGGCTGATTAGGGCGGTATGCAGGAGCGGTCGATCCATACTGCGGTGCAGCTGGGGGCATGTACCGAGGTCGTACGTTGCTCCCTTGAGGCTGGTATGGCATATTCCTCTTGCACTCTCGCTCGATCTCTCGGGTCTTGCTTTCAACCACTATAGCCTTGTCAACCAGCTTCTGGAAGCTCGCGTAGTCATTGTTGAGGATCTGAACCTGGATCTCATTGTTCAACCCTCTCATGAACAGGTACTACTTCCGTTGGTCCGAGTTGACATCTTCGGGGGCATACCGGGACAGTTGCGTGAATTGTTGAGATACTCATTCACGCTTCTCTGTCCTTGGCGGAGACCTTCGAACTCCTGTCTCTTGAGCATCATTACACCAGCAGGGATATAATGAGAGCGGAAACTCTCCTTGAACTCAGTCCAAGTGATCGTCTCCGGGTCGACATGAGCGTTGCATAGGGCATCCCACCAGTCAGTGGCAGCTCCCATGAGTTGGTGCGATGCAAAAAGAACCTTCTCTCGGTCATCGCACTGCACTATGGCAAGCTTCTTCTCCATGGATTTCAACCAGTCGTCGGCCTCCATGGGGTCATTACCTTGGGCAAAGGTGGGTGGTCGAGTCCTCATGAACTCTCCTAGTCTGTTATGAGCCGGCGGTGGTGGCGGTGGTGCCGGAACGGGGTTGTTGTTGTTGGCCTGCAACTGACCCGAAGTTTGGATCATGGTTTGCATAAGTTGATTCTGCATGGCCATCAACCGTTCCAGGTTGTTTTCACCAGCTCCGTGGTTAACGGGAACTTCATCGTGGCCATCCTCTTGGTTGCCAAGGATGTTCCTTCCTTGGCGGCCGGCGTTTCCTCTCACCATCTGTGAGAGAGAACGAAATAGAATAGAGGTTAGAAAGTTAGATGGATCCCCCTTACTATATGCATCAAGGCGGGTTGGACTGTATATATTAGCCCATATGAGGATGTGAACAAGTGGCGAGGCATCTCACACCTCTTTCTACTTATGTGTGGGTATGGGCAACGCTTGAGACGCCCCACAACTCACATTAAGCACACAATTACAACAATCATCACAAGGGCTCACACAACTCCTATTCAAGGCTTATTCAATGGGGGTCCTATATGGCTTAGGGTGATGCCAATCTGTGATCCAACTATGGCTTCTCCTAGGCTTGTATCCTATGTCAAGATAGTTCCAATGCCAATCTTATGCATCCTAGGCTTGCATCCTATGGTCAGCGTGGCTTTAGCTACCAATCTGTGATCTATCTAGGTTGTGTGATCTATGATCAACCCGTGGCAGGTTGATACCAATCTGTGTCCGATACCAATCTGTGACCTCTATCTAAGCGTGTAACCTACAGTCATCCCGTAGCTCTGATACCAAATCTGTGAAGCCCTCAATTCTTTGGAAAACCACGGAACCGAGAACTGATTCATATGTGTGCCCAGGATGTTCATCACACATACACATATGTTCCACAAACTGAATTCAGAATATATATTACAATGAATAACAGGGTTTTATTACAATGTCTCATGAGTCTTGGACTCATGCTGATAGCGGAAGTCTTAACCTAACAGGGGAAGTCTTTATTCTAGCAGTGGAAGTCTTCTAACTAATGCGGAAGCAATCTAAACAGCAGCAGCAGCTCCATCTCTGCTCCATCCCCACAGGCAAGGTTGAGAACAGATTACATGCCTAATGCTCCACTTGGTCTTCATAGTAATCTTCTCCTGCTACTGATGATGAAATAATAATGCAAGTTTGAGTACAATGATGTACTCAGCAAGTGCGGGAAAATATGCTATGTAGCTCACAACAAGGTAGGTATGAAAAGGCTCATTGTAGAAAGCAAAGTTATTTATCAAAACCACGATAAAGCAGTGACTTATCTTTAAGTGAATGTAATCCAACATTTATTAAAATACCAATCATACCTCCAATATGTTCATTACCTTCCATGTCCCAACTAGACATTTATCAACCTCATTCTTGCTCACGAATACCTTCTCGTATTCGCTACCATCTCATCTCATAATCAATTCCGTCTCACACCGAGACCAATCTCGTTGCCATGACTCAACAGTCATGCAACCAATCTTATCACCCGGACTCAACAGTCCCGAAATCCAAACCAAAACCAAACCATAACCAATAACCATAACCATCCAACTAATCATGGAAGTTGGCCATGCGCTCGTGACCGTAAGCTCGGCTATCATGATAGTTTTAGACTCTGCAGAGTTTGCACCTCTTTACCCACAAGTTTGTGATTTCGTCACCCGTCGGCGATTGCAGAACCTCCATTATACCAGACACAACCGTCGGTGTATGGCCAAGAGATCACAAAATAGCCTTTACAAAGGGGCTACTAGATGTATGGACTCACTAAGGTTTCACCGGCAGGCTAGAATCTCCAATTCTCCCACCCACGAGCCCGCTCTTGTGCCATGCAGTTCCCAGGGCAGACCTCACTCGACTCCCATTCCCCGCGCCTTCCATGGTCCATAACAATCTAGCAAATTACCTAATTACTCAGCTAAGCCGCACCCATACTTGGCCTTGTGGTGGCACTGTTATCCTGGCATGTGCTCGCATGAACCGGTCCTTAGATCTACGGCAAGTAAAACCACCATCTCATGCTACCTCATTCACAAACCCGGCTTGCCTAGATCTCCCTCTGATCCATGTTCATTAACAACATCAGTTTCTCATTATTATTACGAGTGCAGTTAGCTAGACACATCTATCTCGCTTCCCAATCCCATGGACTCAGCGAAGCATAAAAGCAAAAACCATACCCGACTCATAAAGTTCCCTGGCGACAAGGGTGGTTTAACCAAAACTAGTAAACTCCTATAAAAGGGTTTCCCATTATGTTTGACTCAGCGCACACACCTTTTCTCAATCAAAACATTTTTTCCAAAACATAGGATCAATATGGTCAAGGGGCACTTGCCTTGTTCTAGCGGTTCCTGTTGCTCAAAATCTTGTTGTTGTAGTCCGTCGTAGGTAGTTCCCTGAGCTTGTCCTTCTATACATGATCACGCACATACAAGATTCACAGCAATCAATATCATGCACAAACTCTACTTTAACTAGATGCGATGATGCTTATGCATATTAATCTTATGATGCAGTTTAGTTTGTACGTGTTCTTACATGGCTTGCATGGGTTTTACGATGAACAGAGTTGTAGAGATCATTTTGGACGTGGCGATGATCCTGACTTTAGATCAAATCGATCAACAAGTGATCTGTCCATGAAAAAGCTTCTGTTCGAAAGGAATCTAAGAACAGATGCAAAGAAGACGCGATGATGTCGTAAGGTAGTATTGGAGACCTACCTTATGTTCTTCTTAGTCTCGGGTCCTTCTCCTATTAGACAGATCGTTGGGGCTCTCTTCTGGCGATTTCTCTCGACAAAACTCTAGCGAAGGGTTTACTCGACGAGCTGGGGCTAGGGCTCTAAGTCGTCGGCTCAGGAGGTGGAAAAGAAGTTCGTGGTTTCAGCCAAAGGTTCTGGGTTCTATTTATAATCGGGAAGAAAGAGTTCTAATCTGATCTTAACAATTTATCTTTAGTTGATTTGGTGCGGTAACATTGTGGAATTCGTGTCGGTTTCCACCCGTACCGGTATTCCCACGCGTACAGAAGCAAAAACCGCTCCAGAACTCCTTACCTCCACGGTGATGTGCTCCGGAAGCTCCACGTGTCCATCGGGCCTGGTCTCCCCCCTTCCACGGAGACGCGTTCCGGTTGTGCCGCGTGTCAAGCGAGCGAGACCTTCCTCTTTCTCAGAGGTGGGCTCCGCGTGCGCCACGTATCCTGGCGGTCGGGACCTCCTCTTTATTCGGAGGTGGCTCCGGGTGTGCTACGTGTCCTAACAGTGCCAGATTTTCTTCCTTCTCAGAGACGAGCTCCGAGGTTGACACGTGTCCAATAGGACCGGACCACCCGGAGGTGACACATGTCCGGTAGTGTCGAACCTCCCGGAGGTGAGCTCCGAGAGCGACACGTGTCCCGTGTGGCTGGTCCTCTCTTTTCCGCGGTGAATAGCTCCTAAGGTGACACGTGTCCTGTGGGACTGGCCTCGCTTCTCCTCAGAGGCTAGCTCCGGGGGCAACACATATCCCACAGTGTCGGACCTCTCCCCCTCTTGCGGAGATGAGCCCCGAGCCTGCCACGTAGCCAGTTTAGCGGCGGACCCCTCCCCATTTGCGGAGATGAGCACCGAACACGCCACGTGGCCACCGAGCTGCGGAAGTTATCTTCGGTGCTCTCTGTACACTGAAAGTTGCTCTTTTTGGCTAACTTTTTAATGTTTTCTCTATTTCTTCTTATTTTAAAATGTTTTCTACATATAAAATATGAATATATGCAAAACCCGAAAATGAGGGTGTCACAGCCCTAGGGTTGGGCAACCGACTTTTGCTAGATAGACGGGCGTGAGTTGTACAAATTTAGTTTCTGCTGTGTAATATAAACACTAGTTTGTAACTGGAGTATTGTACGACTTTGTACATTTCAGTTGGTTTTCTATGTAATGAAATGTGTCCTTATGATGTGTGCTGTCGAGTATCGCATCGTGCGGCACCACCCTCTGTGATCCTGGATGAGCGGATTGCGGTCCGCCACAGGCTGGTATCAGAGCCGCATCGGGGATAGCACATTAATTAAGGACTGTATTACGGCAAAACTTAGGTTTACGGTGAGGATTCGGTAGTTGCCCAAGTAAGCACTATATTAGCATAGTTACTTAAAGAAGCAAGACTAACATATGTGTTATAATTCTGAATTTCAATTATGCAACGACGCACCTACGCTCTGGTAAGAATGGTAAGGAACGCCACCGAAAGCGGTTCAATTTTGGTTAGCTCCCCTGACGAGGAACGTGGTTCAGGGATAGGTCTCACAGCTTGGTGTGAGACGTTAATATGAAACTCTTGGACTCTTCATGTTCCTGAGTTCATATGAAACGCTGATCCCTAGCGTGCATTAGACAAGCAAGTGGAGACCCCATCGTGTGGTCAGTAACGCGATAGTGTGTTCATCTGGAAATAGCCCAGGAGGACATACGCAACGCTTGCCATCGGCGTGCCCTGCAGGGCAATAGGTGGTATCTGTTGGGGTGATAAAATTCCCAACCGTGACGACCGGTTCGCGCTCTACTCGGATTCCCCATTGTGTGGTGTTAAAACACGATCACATACCTTGAGACGTGGCTTAACTCAAGGACGGCTGTATGGCAATGATACGGGCGTTTGTATTTACTTTCAAATATGGTCCTGCCTGAAATGAAAATGACCTTTGAGTGCATCATTATTGTGTGGTCTTCTGCAGGTACTAACCACGTATGTATGCCGTGTAGTATACGTGTGCGAGAGACCGTTTAGTGCCACAATTGAGACGTATATGCCAGTATAATCCGGTTAGGATTTTCTTTTTGTGAGGAACGTAGTACTGACATATTATAGGCATGTGCATGAAAGATAATGATACACAAGGAATTAAAAACCACTAAGTTTCAACATTAAGGACCCGGGTTGGGTAGAAAAGTTCAATAGTTGATCAGTGTAGTCAAAAGGGATTGAAAAACTGAGTGCTCTGTTTTGGGCAGCAAGTTTACTGACCTTTGACAGGGCATAACTCACAGATTATTTAGCCAATTGGGGTGTGGGATATAGTTCTGGAAATGTATTTAGGTGCTCTACAACTTTGTTGTAGATTTCCAGAGCTGAATCAACAATATGTACAATAATGTTAGGACAAGTGTGCGCGTAAGTGATAGTGAGACTGATGCATTTCCTATCACAGTAGGACTACATAAAGGATCAGCTTTGAGCCCATACATCTTTTCCTTGGTGATGGATGAGGTGTCGAAGGATATACAAGGGGATATCCCTTGGTGCATGCTCTCTGCCGATGATGTAGTGCTGGTAGATGAAACTAGAGATGGTGTTAATAAGAAATTAGAGTTATGGAGAGAAACCTTAGAGTCCAAGGGGTTTAGACTTAGTAGGATCAAAACCGAGTATATGAGGTGTGACTTTAGTGGTGTTGGTCGTGAAGAGGGAAATGTTAGTCTACAAGGACAAATAGTACCTAGAAGGGACTCTTTCCGATACTTAGGATCAAATGTTACAAAGCAATGGTGATATTGATGAGGATGTTTGCCACAGGATCAAGGTAGGGTGGATGAAATGGCGACAAGCCTCTGGAATCCTATGCGATAGGAAAGTACCACAAAAGCTAAAAGGGAAGTTCTATAGGACGGTGATCAGACCCGCAATGCTCTATGGGGCGGAATGTTGGCCAACTAAACGGCAACATGCCCAACAAATGAGTGTCGCAGAGATGCGCATGCTACAGTGGATGTGCGGGCACACGAGAAGAGACCGAATAAGGAATGAGGCGATTCGTGATAGGGTAGGGGTGGCGCCGATTAAAGAGAAGTTAGTCCAACATCGACTTAGGTGGTTTAGACATATCCAACGGAGACCTCCAGAAGCACCGGTTAACAATGGGATTTTAAGAGGAAGAGAAAATATTAGGAGGGGTAGAGGACGACCAAGGTTGACCTGGGAGGAGGCGGTAAAACGAGATTTGAGAGATTGGAATGTATCCAGAGACTAAGCTCATGATAGGACCGCATGGAAAGTAGCAATTCATGTGCAATCCTAGTCTTGTTTTTTTTTTCTTTTTTCTTTTTTCTTTTTTTTTCTTTTTTTGTCTTTTTTGTCTTTTTTTTTTCTTTTTTCTTTTTTCCTTGTTCTTATATCTCTTCCTCTCTTTTACTTCATTGATATTGGGTTTCATGTCTAGCCGACCCCAACATGCTTGGGATAAAGGCTTGATTGTTGTTGTTGTTGTTCCAGAGCTGAATCACACCTTAATCTGGCTGAAATTCCAGCGGCTTGTAAACTGTCCAGAACCAGGACAGATTTAAAACACTCTCTGGACTGTTCTGTTTTTCAAGCATAACTTCCTGTCGGAAAAATATAAAATTTTCATATGATACATATTTCGAAAGGGTAGGAGATGTGTTACATCTTTGCAATTCAAAGTTTCCGTAATTTCAGCACTGAATTCAGTGGAAATTAGAATTGAAAACAGCAACTTCCAAAGGAGATGCTGTTGAAATTCTTCCAGAAATTCTGCTGACTTTGAACTACCATAACTTTTAAACCAGAGCCTATCTGAGGGCAAATAAGTACTCGTTGGAAATATACTGAAGTTAACTTTAACTTTGGTATGCATCTTGAGTCATGAATATGCCCAGAACCAGGTCCAAATCTGAAATATATAACAACTGGTCATTCGGGCAGAGGGATGACAGTTTAACTCATTTGAGAGATTGTTGTACCCAAGGGGGTTTGAGTACTTCCAATGGGGTAGAACATACTCAGGAGTGGTTATCTTCAACTAGTGAAAGATTTGAGTATATATCTTGCTCAAGTTTCTTTTGCTAGAGACCATGTTTGTGTCGTATTGAAGATAAAGGGGTAGTATACGTGATGACAAGGCGATTTTTAACGTCTCGTAGTGACCAAACCTAGTTGAGATGAACTTCCAAAGAGGGAGTCCATCAAGTTGGATTTAACTAGCTTGTATTTGGTATGGTAATGGTGTAGCTTGTGCAAAGTTATTACATTATCTGTATACGAGATGTGTCGGATGTTTTACTGTCATTGTGTTTTACGCCTAATTTATTGGACTGCATGAAATATGTTGCGGGACTGATTTTATTGTCGTATGGTTGCAGATGGTTCGCCCTCGGACCATGCATGAGATTGGTGGCTCTAGCCAGCAGGGGGGTGATGACTCCCAGCCACCTGCCTACGACAGCATCCCACAGCAACAATCACCACTGGTGGGTGGTCATGAGGAGCAGACCGACCTGCTCCGCACGATCGTGCATAATACGTCCCAGGCGGGGGGCGTCAAGAGAGGGGGCCTCGTGAGCCCCATGATGTGACGTACTCAGATTTCATGAGTACGCGCCCTCTGGTGTTCACTGACGCCACAGAACCCCTGGAGGCCTACAACTGCCTGCGGACAATCGAGTCCAAGTTCGGGCTGCTCCAATATACGGAGCGGCAGAAGACTCTGTTCGCGGCGCAGCAGCTTCACGGTGCCGCTGGTGCGTGGTGGGTGAACTATGTCGCCTCGCTGCCGGCTGGCCATGCCGTGGAGTGGGAAGAATTCAGGGAGGCGTTCCGCGCGTACCATATCCCTCCCAGGATAATGAAGTGGAAGTTCCAAGAGTTCTTGGAGCTGAAGCAGGGCAGGAGGAGTGCCCATGACTACTCCCGTGCCTTCAACCATCTGGCGCAATATGCGTCGGATTACGTCTCCACCGAGGAGAAGAAGCGGGAGCACTTCTATCGGGGGTTACACCCCGAGATGATGATGCATCTCGTCCAATGCAGTCGTGGCACCTTTAACGATCTCGTTAATGCCGCGATCATGCAGGAAGACGCTCAGCGAGAATTAGCGGCTGAGCAGCGAAAGTGCAGCACTCCACCCAGCAGTGGCGGTGGAGCTCCTCTGAAGTACCGTATGGTGTATCGGACACCATCCGGTCAGCAGTGGCATCCCCCGGCGTGGCCTCAGCAGTTCGGGGGTCGTTCTTTCCAGTCACCCCCGTTCCGACCGCCAATGCCACCACCACGACCGCAACAAAAGCAGCAGCAGCAGATGGTACCTCGGGCGTTCCCACCGCCACAACGCGCCCCAGGTTTCCGTCTGCTGATTAGCGGAGGACCGCCCCGCTACACTTGTTTTAAGTGTGGCCAGGCGGGCCATTTCTCGAAGGACTGTCCCCAGGTGCAGCAGAGCAGCGGGCAAGCCCAGTTCCAGGGCGGTGCTCGAGGCCGACCTCCGGTCAAGAAGGTTGGTCAGCGAACTGGGGGCGTTCGCAACCTCGACAATGAGGAGGCCCCAGAGGGAGACAATGTGCTGGCGGGTACGTTCACTCTCAACAATCAAGCAATCATCATATTATTTGATTCTGGTGCAACCCACAACTTCATAAGTGCATCATATGTGGTTAAGCATCAACTGGAAGCCTTTCCAACCGAGTGCTCTTATATGATCTGCTCACCGGGAGGAAAGATTTCAACAACTATGATGATTCCGAAAGCACCACTGTGCTTAGGTGGGAATATATACCCCACCACTATGATTATTCTTGAGGGGCAGAAGATTGATGCAATCTTAGGGATGTCATGGCTAAGCTACCATGGCGCTGTCCTGGAAACATTATCACGGACGGTTCACCACAACTCCTCACTACACCGTCTGCAGTCCCTCATATTAGACAATCCAGTTCGGGAGGTTTCAGCAATTAATAATACTGAAGCTCTCAAGTTAGAGGACATCCCCGTAGTCTGGGAATACCCCAACGTGTTTCCGGATGATCTTCCGGGCATGCCACCTGAGCGGGATGTCGAGTTCAAGATTAAGCTTGCGCCCAGGACTACACCCATATCACGGAGACCATATAAAATGGCTCCCAACGAGCTGGCTTAACTGAAAGAACAGCTCAATGATCTGTTGAGCAAAGGTTTCATTAGGCCGAGTTCCTCGTCTTGGGGATGCTCGGCGCTGTTCATAAAGAAGAAGGATGAAACCTTGAGGCTATGTGTGGACTACAGGCCGCTCAACGCCGTCACCATCAAAAACAAATACCTACTGCCCCGCATTAACATTCTGTTTGATCAGCTTGTGGTTGCAAGTGTGTTCTCCAAGATGGACTTTCGCTCAGGGTATCATCAAATAAAAATCCGGGTGGAGGACATCCCGAAGACGGCCTTCTCGACGAGATATGGCTTATATGAATATCTCGTCATGTCCTTTGGTCTCACTAATGCTCCGGCACATTTCATGTATCTCATGAACTCGGTGTTCATGCCGGAGCTAGACAAGTTTGTTGTGGTGTTCATCGATGATATCTTGGTTTACTCCAAGACAGAAGCAGAACATACAGAACACTTGAGGATCGTTCTTCAACGATTGCGGGACCATAAGCTATATGCCAAATTCAGCAAATGTGAGTTTTGGATCAGCCAAGTGCCATTTTTGGGACATATCATCTATGCGGAAGGCATTGCGGTTGACCCAAGCAAAATGGAGCAAGTGCCGAAATGGAAAGCCCCTACTTCTGTCCACGAAGTCAGAAGCTTCCTCGGCTTAGCGGGATATTATCGGAGATTCATTCGAAGTTTCTCCAAGCTTGCTAAGCCGATGACTGAATTGTTGAAAAAGGGAACAAAGTATGTTTGGAACTCAGCATGTTAAGGAGCATTCCAAGCATTAGTGAAGCATCTCACAACAGCCCCGGTCTTAGCTCAACCGGATACGACCAAGCCCTTCGACGTGTATTGTGATGCGTCTGGCATCGGGCTTGGCTGCGTGTTGATGCAGGAGGGACGCGTGGTCGCGTATGGCTCACGCCAACTTCGAAACCATGAGCAGCACTATCCGACTCATGATCTCGAGCTTGCTGCTGTTGTCTTGGCGCTAAAAATGCGGAGGCACTATCTCCTGGGGAATTTGGTGCATCTCTACACCGACCCCAAGAGCTTGATGTACATTTTCACTCAGAAGGAGCTGAATATGAGGCAAAGGAGGTGGTTAGAACTAATCAAGGATTATGAGATTGAGATTCATTACCACCCCAGCAAGGCAAATGTGGTTGCCGATGCGCTGAGTCGGGAATCACATGTCCATAACCTCACCATTATACCGGTGGAGGAGGAAGAGCCGAGTTTATACTTGGTTCCTTATGGATTGCTCTACAACCTTGCCCTCATCCCTACCATTAGGGAGGAGATCATAGCAGCTAAAAAAATTGACAAGGGCATGGCACATCTCCGGAGACGAATAGACAATGGTGAAATCAAATGTTTCTGGAAAGATGATGAGGGGACGCTATGGTTCAATGACCGCATAGTCGTACCCCGGGATATGGAGCTGAGGAAGAAGATTCCTGATGAAGCTCACTTGTCTAAATACTCCATTCATCCGGGCAGCAACAAAATGTACCAAGATTTAAAAAAGAAGTTTTGGTTGACACGGATGAAGCGGAAAGTGACGAGGTACGTATCCGAGTGTGATACGTGTAGACGAGTGAAAGCTGATCATATGAGGAAATCAGGGCTGCTGCAACCCCTGAAAGTCCCAGCATGGAAGTGGGAAGATGTGAGCATGAATTTCATTGTGGGATTACCCCTGACTTCCAACAAACATGATTCAATTTGGGTGATCGTTGACCGGTTAACCAAGTCGGCTCACTTCATTCCCGTGCATACACATTTCCATGCCAACAGATATGCGGAGTCGTATATTGCAAGAATCCTATGCTTGCATGGAGTACCCAATACCATAGTCTCAGACCGAGGGGCACTATTTGTATCTAGTTTCTGGGAGCAGTTGCACGCTACTTTGGATACTAAGCTGATTCGAAGCTCCGCCTATCACCCTCAGACAGATGGACAGACAGAGAGGGTGAATCAAGTACTAGAAGACATGTTGAGAGCATGTGCCATCCACCACGGTAGAAACTGGGATGATCATCTACCATTGGCGGAATTCTCGTACAACAATGGCTATCAAGCGAGTATCAAAATGGCACCCTATGAAGCTCTCTACAGTGGCAAATGCCGTACCCTATTAAACTGGTGCGAGTCCGGTGAAAGGGTCACGTTCGGGGTTGATGTGGTGAACGACGCTGAAGAGCGCGTTCGGATGATTCAAGCCAACTTGAAGGCCGCTCAATCCTGGCAGAAAATCTACGCTGATAAGAGGCGTAGGCCACTGCACTTTGATGTCAGGGAGCACGTGTACCTCCGTGTATCTCCGATGAAAGGCGTGCACCGATTCGGCGTGAAGGGGAAACTCGCTCCCCGATTCATTGGACCCTATGCCATCACCGAGAAGTGTGGACCAGTGGCATATAGACTGGAACTGCCGTCATCTCTTGCTGGTGTTCACGACGTTTTCCATGTTTCACAACTGCGAAAATGTCTGAAGTATACGGCTGCTGTTCCCACCGAAGACATCGGCGAACTGCAACCGGATTTGACATATGATGAATATCCGGTGGCAATTATTGATGAGAAGGCTCGGACCACACGTAGCCGAACGTTGTGGTTCTACAAGATACTCTGGAGTAACCACACCGCCGAAGAAGCGACGTGGGAGAGCGAGGATTTTCTTCGCTCAAACTACCCGGAGTTCATGGCGTTCCAGCACGGGTGAGTTTCTATTACATCGCTGTCTCTTCTTTTGTAATCTCGAGACGAGATTCTTTTAAAGGGGGGAGGGATGTAAAAGCCCAAGAAAGGGATTTGTAAAAATTGTTCATCACCTCACAACACCACAGCTCTTGTGATGGATATCTCATGAACACTTGTGAAGAGCAAGTAACCACCATAAAAAAGGTGATTAGAGGGGAAAGCCCTAACTTCCAAAAAGTAGGATTTCTACACATAAACATGGAAGGTTGAGCTCACCCCTAGACCTTATATATTATTGGGAAGGCTCAGGCCAAATTTCATGCAAATCCAATACTTTTTGAGGCACTTTTGGAGACAATTCAAAAAGGGGCCAATTTGAGTGCAAATTCAAATTGCAGCCACTTTCATCACTTGAATTCAAAAGTTGACTTCATATTCAAACTCAGCACATTTTTCTGAGTTAGCCCACCAATTTTCATCCCCATTGGAGATCATCTTGTCGGGAGCCAAATTTGCATGAATTCAAAACTGAATTTGAATTTCAAATTCAAATGGCCAGCAAATTTAACCAAACCAGTTTCAAACTTAGAAAATCAAATTCAAACAGTGACTTGGAGGCTAAGTCTATCATTCAATTGTGAGTAGCTGGGATATTTTCAGCAAAAACAGAAATGAAAAATTGGAAAAGAAATTAGAGGGGGAAGGGCCCACTGGTCAGTGACTGTGCTCAGAGGGAAACCGACTCGGTGGCCGTTAGTCAGCCGCCGGGGCTGTTGCCGCCTCACGGCCTCGCCAGCGCGCGTCTGGATCTGCTCGTGCCCCCCTTCCGATCACCACGTACATGGCACAAACAGATTTCGCTGCCTCCCTCGCCTGCGCCGCTCAGTTCAGCTCCCGCACGCGCGAAAACCTGCAGCGGCGACCGCACCTCCGAGCCTCGGCGCGCACCGGTGCCGATCATCGATCGCTTGTGGTCCCTGCAGCAAAAAGGAGCGCCAAGGTGTGCTCTAGTGGTTCCCCATGCTGCACCAGCGAGTTACACCCGGTTGTGCGCGGTTTAAGCCGTCAAAGTCAAGAAACCGGGAGGAACCGGCGGAGCTGTGCTTCGGCTCACCGTCGACAGCCCAATCTGGACATCTTCCCCGACCACGTGCTACACAAGAAAGGTGCGTGGGGATCCCTAGATGGTGTAGCCACAAACCATTCGGCAAATAATCCATCGGGTAGCAAGAATTTTAGAAAGTACCGAACCCTAGTGCAACTGACCGAGTTCATCAAAAACAAAAAAATTTTGACTTACACGTTGAATCAATGGTCAAGCTATCTCGCAAGTAGCTTCTACACCTCCTAGCATCCCTCCTCGAGGAAGAACTGAGCACAACCATCCAGAAATGACCGAGTTATAGCAGTTTCCGTAGCCGCCGGTGCAAACACGGCTCGGGTCGCCGTCGAGAGTGGGTTTGCTGGCATTTTTAGCTTCCGAGGCTGCTCACGTCGGGTTCCTCGTGACCCACTGATGCTCCCCGAGCAAACCGTTACTCTTTTCATGCCTCAGAGAGTGGGAACGACCTCGCCGGAGGCCTAACCTCCGCGGTTGACGTCGCACGGCCGTTTCCGGTCACCGCCGGCGAGCTCCGACCCCCGAGACAAGTCCCGCGTGGCAAGATAGGGCTAGGTGGCCAGTTCTAGCGCTGGGGACGGTCGGGAAGTCTGTTCCGGCAAACCTCGTCGGAGTGCGCCACCGCCGAACACGCGGGCGCGCGCGGGGAAGAAGAAGACGCGGGGTGGGACCCGCCCGCAGAGTTTAAACTTTATTTGAATTTTCCAGTTTTAGTTCAAACTTTAAATGCATATAACTTCTGCTAGGAAGCTCCAAATTCAGTGAACCAAATTTTGCTGAACTCAGCTTTTTGAGTAGTTTCCAGCAACACAAATTTCAGCTCATGAAACTTAATAGTTTTCCAGAATTAATTCCCTAAATTTAAACTCTAGGGAATTTTATCAGGAGAATTGCTTTATGAAAAATTCTGAAATTTGGCTGGCAGGTTCAATGGAAAATCCTTGAGTCACTGTAAAATTTTCAGACCCATCCAAGTTAATTTAGTCCCCCTAATGGTGTGATTAAGTGAACTGCCCTGAGAAAAATAGAAAAATGTACAGAGACATTTTTCAGATTTTCTCACACCTTGTTTAGGGCATAACTTCATCTAAAATTCTTCAAATGACATGAAACCAATTCCATTAGAACCATCTTAAATTCTAATTTCCATAAAGTAATGGTTGGAGCCATGAAAACCCCTGGAATTTCTTAGAGGCTCCAATATTGACCAAATAGGCTTTTATTTGTACAAGGCTCAAATGAACTTTGTTTCAAATGAAGCATGGTCAAGACTCTGGTTAGGACCCTACCAAGCCACTATAAAAATTTCAGAGCCAAAGTGGAGGGCTAGCTAGAATTATGGACTTTACATATTCAAGTTCAAACATTGCATTTAAGTTGACATATAGTATATCGTTTACGTGTAGTCACTGAAGGCGAGGAAACTCCGGAAGTGCTCGACTTCCTTCTTCTGGACGAATCCCTAACCACTTACCTGCAGCAACAAGGAAAGCCCTGGTTTACATTGAACCATTTTACAAAGTTTTGCTTTGTTATATACTTAGTATGAGGTATATGAATGTGCATTATGTGTAGGATGGATGAAACCCAAGTGCATAACCAGAATTTTCCTATAAGAGTGAGGGTAGTGTCTAAGTCCTCGAGTATACAGACTATGCTTAATGATTCATAGAACTTCGGTACAAGTCGAGTAGTTGGAATCTACTCGCGAGTTAGGCTTGGGACACACGGGATTGGTTCGAGTGAGGTGAGATCACTTTAGTGATGAAAATGAGACTAGGCAGGGGCTAGGGCGTAGCAAGAGGAAGTCTTGTGTGTGCAGCCCTGTCCGTGTCAATTGAGGACCGATCCGCTTGCGGCCCACGCTGATCAAGTTTGAACGTACCGAAGGCATATTGCATATATGGGCCCCGGTAAACCGATGTATCCTAAACCTCCGGGCGTCGAGGCATAACACACCG
Organism: Neostapfia colusana; assembly: GCA_030760725.1. Lineage (NCBI taxonomy): Eukaryota > Viridiplantae > Streptophyta > Magnoliopsida > Poales > Poaceae > Neostapfia > Neostapfia colusana. Next base: position 1,581,662 of record JASWHV010000019.1, on the reverse strand, counting down.
ATTTATAGGTGTAGGCTGAGGGCAGCAAGGTGGAAATCTGCTAACGGGCATAGAGATATGCTCCGTGTAGGGAACCTCCTGCTCGTTTCGATGCGACCGGTTCGATGTTTGGGCTGTTGGGTGAAAGGTTGTCCCGTACGACATCGAGTGAGCGTGCTGTGCAGCTCCACAGGTGGGCATACGTGACGTGCTCTTCGGGTATCCCTGCAGGTGTATATCGAGTCGATTCGCTGTCCCTCGCGGTGAAGAGTACCACTTGGTCACTGAGTCATGACCTAGGGTAATATATGAAATGTGATGATTTAATATTGCTGTTATGATATAATTGTATTGCTACATGTGTGCCACCAAATATTGCTCACTAAATTTCATATTTATGAACTGTTAACTTGCAGCTAAAAGATGAACTAAGGATGAACGTGTAGGTGTGTCCATGTGACGCCCTCAATTCTGTGGGAAAACCACGGAACCGAGAACTAATGCATATGTGTGCCCAGGATGTTCATCACACATACACATACGTTCCACAAACTGAATTCAGATTATATATTACCACGAATAACAGAGTTTATTACAATACCTCATGAGTCTTGGACTCATGCTCACAGCGGAAGTCTTTATTCTAAAGCGGAAGCAATTTAGCTAATGCGGAAGCAAATCTAAGCAGAAGTGGCTCCATCTCTACTCCCTCCACAGGCAAGGTTGAGAACAGATCACACGCCGTGATGCTCCACTTGGTCTTCATAGTAGGCTTCCCCCGCTGCTGATGATGAAATAATAATGCAAGTTTGAGTACAATGATGTTCTCAGCAAGTGCGGGAAAACACATGATATGCAGCTCATAACAAGGTAGGTATAAAAAGGCTTGTTTGCGGAAAAGCAGATTTATAAAACCATGATCAAACAGCAACTTAACTTTAGATGAATGTAATCCCAGCATGTATTAAATTACCAACATACCTCCATCGCTTTCCATGTTCCACCCGAACATTAACAAACCTCATTCTTACTCACGAATACCTCCTCGTATTCGCTACCATCTCACGAATACCTTCACGTATTCGCTACCATCTTATCTCATAAACAACTTTGTCTCACACCGAGACAAGTTTCGCTGCCATGACTCAACAGTCATGCAACCATCTTATCACCCGGACTCAACAGTCCCAACAACCAGACCATAACAAACTCATTAACCATAACCAAGAACCTTCCCAATAACCATCCCAACTAATCATGGAAGTTTAGCCAGGTGCTTGTGTCCGTAAGCTCGGCTATCATGATAGTTTTAGACTCTGCAGAGTTTGCACCTCTTTACCCACAAGTTTGTGATTTCGTCACCCGTCGGCGACTGCAGAATCTCCATTATACCAGTACACAACCGTCGGTGTATGGTCAAGAGATCACAAAATAGCCTTTACAAAGGGGTTACTAGATGCATGGACTCACTAAGGTTGCACCGGCAGGCTAGAATCTCCAATTCTCCCACCCACGGGCCCCCTCTTGTGCCATGCAGTTCCCAGGGCAGTCCTCACTCGACTCCCATTCCCCGCGCCTTCCACAGTCCATAACAATCTAGCAACATACCTAATTACTCAGCTAAGCCGCACCCATACTTGGCCTTGTGGTGGCACTGTTATCCTGGCATGTGCATTCATGAACCGGTCCCCCAGGGTCGGACCTCTCCCCTTTTGCAGAGATGAGTCCCGAACCTGCCACGTAGCTATTTTAGCGGCGTACCTCTCCCCATCTCGCGGGGATGAGCTCCGAACACGCCTCGTGGCCGTCGGCCGCGGTGAGTTGTCTTCGGCGCTTTCTGAGAGCTGGATTCGGCTCTTATTGGCTATCCTTTTGATATTTTTCTCTATTCCTACTTTTCTTAAAATGTTTCCTCTTCATAAATCATGAACATATGCTGACACCCGAGATGAGGGTGTCACAAATCTACCCCCCTTAAATTGAATCTCGCCCTCGAGATTCGTTAGTAGTAAATAGATGGGGAAATTCTGCCTTGATATCCTCTTCATGCTCCCATGTGGCTTCAGCTTCTGTGTGATGGCTCCAATGTACCTTGCACCATCGAATCACCTTGTTCCGGGTGACCCTTTCCTTTACGTCCAAGATTCGGACAGGGTGTTCCGCAAAAGTCAGGTCCTTTTGAAGTTCAAGCTCTCCCATTGATACTTGTTCCTCTGGTACTCTCAAGCACTTCTTGAGCTGGGATACATGAAACACGTCATGTACGTCGGAGAGGTGGGCTGGGAGCTCTAGTTGATAGGCTACTTCTCCTCGATTGTCCAATATCTTAAATGGTCCGATGTAGCGAGGTGCTAGCTTGCCTTTGACGTTGAAACGTCGTTGGCCTCGGATAGGTGACACCTTAAGGTATACGAAGTCCCCTACTTCGAAAGTCAACTTCCTACGCCTATTGTCCGCATAGTCTTTCTGTCGTGACTGAGCAGCCTTTAAGTTCTCCCGTACCGTTTGGACTTGCTTTTCAGCTTCTTATAGTACTTCGGGTCCAAACACCTGGTTCTCTCCGGTTTCGTTCCAGAACAGTGGTGTTCTACACCGTCTACCATATAATGCTTCGAAAGGCGACATCTTCAAGCTAGCTTGATAGCTGTTGTTATAGGAGAATTCGGCATACGGTAAACTCCTATCCCAACTACGCCCACGTTTCAAGGCGCAAGATCTCAACATGTCCTCCAAATTTTGGTTTGTCCTTTCGGTTTATCCATCTGTTTGTGGGTGATAGGCGGAGCTAAAATCCAGTCGTGTACCCATGGCTTTCTGCAGCTTCGTCCAGAATCTAGAGGTAAACTGAGAACCTCGATCTGAGACTATCCTCCTCGGAACTCCGTGACGGCACACGATCTGCTCCATGTACAACTCTGCCAATTTTGCAACGTTGTAACTGGTCTTTACAGGGAGAAAATGGGTGGTTTTCGTCAATTGGTCCACAATGACCCAGATGCAGTCGTATCCCGACTGAGTACGTGGCAATCCGACGATGAAATCCATACTGATGTCCTCCCACTTCCATTCGGGTATTTTCAAAGGTTGCAACAATCCAGCGGGTTTTTGATGTTCGGCCTTCACCCGTCGGCATGTGTCGCATAGGGCAACGTATTCGGCTATATCCCTCTTCATACCATCCCACCAATAACAAGTTTTCAAGTCCTTGTACATTTTGGTGCTTCCGGGATGTATGGAATAGGGGGAATCATGTGCCTCCTTCAATATCATGTCGCGCAGGTGTCTTATGTTCGGCACACAATCCTTTTTCCTAGACAAAGCGTACCCTTTTCATCCTCCTTGAAATCCTTCTCTATTCCTTGTCGGATTCTTTCCTTGATCTCCTTGATCTCCTCGTCCATTGCTTGGCCCTCTCTTATTTCTTGCTCCAACGAGGAGTGGATCTCTATTATTTCCATGTTATTCAAGAATCCGAGGTGTAACCATTCGAACTACTTACGTAGTTCAGGTGGTAGCTCCCGAACCGTGAGTTGGTGACATGCTCCCTTTCGGCTCAATGCATCTGCTACTACATTGGCCTTCCCGGGGTGGTAGTTGATTCCAACATCATAATCCTTGATGAGTTCTAACCATCGACGTTGCCTCAAATTCAAGTCCGTTTGTGTAAATATGTACTTGAGGCTTTTATGATCCGTATAGATATCACATCGATGACCAAGGATATAATGTCTCCAAATCTTCAATGCATGCACTACTGCTGCTAACTCCAAGTCATGTGTAGGATAATTAAGCTCGTGCTTCTTTAATTGCCGTGAGGCATAGGCTACCACTTGTCCTTCCTGCATGAGCACACATCCGAGCTCCTGTCTGGATGCACCACAATATATGTCAAAGCTCTTGCTTATGTCTGGCAATACCAGAACCGGTGTTGTGGTTAGCCCTTTCTTGAGTTCCTCAAAACTTTCTTGGCAGGCTGGTGTCCATTGAAAGACCTTTCCCTTCATTAGCAACTCCGTCATAGGTTTTGCAATATTAGAGAAGCCTTTAATGAAGCGTCGATAGTATCCTGCCATCCCAAGGAAACTCCGAATATCCCTCACGCTCTTTGGTTGGTCCCACTTCAGAACATCTCTCACCTTTCCAGGATCAACCGATACCCCTTCCTTGGAGATAATGTGGCCTAGGAAAGATATTTCCTTTAGCTAAAATTGATACTTGTTGAGCTTGGCATACAATTGATGCTCACGCAACTTCCGTAAGGTCAATCTCAGATGTTCTTCATGCTCCTCCTCGCTTTTTGAATACACCATAATGTCATCGATGAAAACCACGACGAACTTGTCCAAGTACTCCATGAGAACCTTGTTCATAAGGTACATGAAGTATGCGGGTGCATTTGTCAACCCAAAAGACATAACGGTATATTCATACGAACCATACCGTGTCCGAAAGGCTGTCTTAGGTATATCATAGGGCTTAATCTTCAGCTGGAAGTGTCCCGACCGAGGATCAATCTTGGAGAACACTCGGGCTCCTTTCATTTGGTTGAACAGGTCCTCTATACGGGGCAGAGGGTATTTGTTCTTGATTGTTACCTCGTTGAGAGACCTATAGTCCACGCACATCCTTTGGGTTCCATCCTTCTTATCTACGAAGAGCACCGGAGCTCCCCATGGTGACGAGCTTGGACGGATAAAATCCTTTTCCAACTGTTCTTGAATTTGCTTCTTGAGTTCAACTAGCTCGTTGACGGGCATCCTATAGGGTCTCTTGGCTATGGGTGCAGTTCCGGGTACCAAATCGATGGCAAACTCGATGTCCCGGTCAGGTGGCATACCTGGAAGCTCTTCCGGGAACACGTCCGAAAATTCCTGAACCACTGGAATGCTGTACAATGTTGTTCCTTCGACCTTGTTCAAATTTGCCCGTTCGGTCGTTTGCTGGGCTGACTCAAACTCGACACGCATACCGTGCTCATTCGTCAACCGCACGCTTCTTTCAGCACATTGGATTACCCCGTTGTGCTTGCTTAGCCAATCCATTCCGAGTATGATGTCAATCCCTTGGGAGTCCAAGACAATAAGGTTGGCAAGGAAGTCTACCCCCCTTATTTTAAGGCTTACTTTAGGACATACTATATTAGTCCTCATTTCTCCTCCGGGAGAATTAACTAACATAGCACATTCTAAGTGGGATACGGGTAGATGATGTTTGGGAACATATTTGGATGATATGAAGGAATGCGATGCTCCAGAATCAAATAAGATGGTGGCTGGGTTGGAGTTGGCAAGGAACATACCAATTACGACGTCCTCAGCCTGTTGTGCTTCCTCGGCAGTGACATGGTTCACGTGGCCGCGAGCATAGTTCTGCTGTCCATGGTTCCCTTGATTGTCTCCTCCGTTCGGTCACGGGTTCTGCTTGGGCACGTTACCTTGCTGTCCAGGGCCTCTCCTCGAGCACTGGTTCGCGAAGTGTCCTACTTCCCCGCATGCAAAGCATGCCCTGTTGCCTACGGCAGCAGGTGCGTTGGGGCGGGGGTTTTGAACAGGGGCGCCATTGTTAGGTCGGGGCGCAGGAGGCATGGGCACACGAGGTGCTGGTGCAATGAATTGTTGCTGTGGTGGCTGACCAGGGCGGTATGCAGGAGTGGTCGATCCATACTGCGGTGCAGGGGGCATGTACCTAGGTCGTACGTTGCTCCCTTGGGGCTGGTATGGCATCTTCCTCTTGCACTCTCGCTCGATCTCTCGGATCTTGTTTTCAACCACTATGGCCTTGTCAACCAGCTTCTGGAAGCTTACATAGTCATTGTTGAGGAGCTGAACCTGGATCTCATTGTTCAACCCTCTCATGAACAGGTACTGCTTCCTTTGGTCTGAGTTGACATCTTCGGGGGCATACCGGGACAGTTGTATGAACTTGTTGAGATACTCATTCACACTTTTCTGTCCTTGGCGGAGACCTTCGAACTCCTGCCTTTTGAGCATCATTACACCAGCAGGGATGTAGTGAGAGCAGAAACTTTCCTTGAACTCAGTCCAAGTGATTGTCTCCAGTCAGCAGCAACATGAGCATTGCTCAGGGCATCACACCAGTCAGCAGCGGCTCTCATAAGTTGGTGCGATGCGAAGAGAACCTTCTCTCGGTCATTGCACTGAACAATGGCAAGCTTTTTCTCCATGGATTTTAACCAATCATCGGCCTCCATGGGATCACTAGCTTGAGCAAAGGTTGGTGGTCGAGTCCTCATGAACTCTCCCAACCTGTTATGAGCCGGCGGTGCCGGAACGGGGTCTTGGTTGGCCTGCAACTGACCCAAAGTTTGGATCATGGTTTGCATAAGCTGGTTTTGCATGGCCATCAACCTTTCCATATGGTTTTCGCCAGCTCCTGGGTTAGCAGGAACTTCATCATGGTCATCCTCCTGGACGTTCCTTCGGCCGGCGTTTCCTCTCACCATCTGTGAGAGAGATCGAAATAAAATAGAATGTTACAAGGTTAGGTAGATTCCCTCAACTATATGCATCAAGGTGAGTTGGACTACGTATATATTAGCCCATATGAGGATGTGAGCAAGTGCCGAGACATCTCACACCTCTTTCTACTTACGTGTGGATATGGACAACGTTTTGAGACGTCCCACAGCTCACACTAAGCACACAATTACAAACAATCATTACAAGGGCTCACACAACTCCTATTCAAGGCTGGTTTCCTATGCCAAGGTATCTATTTTAAAGCCAATCTAAGCTATTCATCCTAGGATGCTTCCTTTGGTCAGCGTGGCTTAGCTACTAGTCTGGGTCTAATACCAATTCAGGACTCCTATTTAGGGGTGTAACTTGCTGTTAACCCGTGGATCTAATATCAATCTAAGGTTTCTATCTAGGCGTGTAACCTACTGTCAACCCGTGGCTCTGATACCAAATCTGTGACGCCCTCAATTCTGTGGGAAAACCACGGAACCGAGAACTAATGCATATGTGTGCCCAGGATGTTCATCACACATACACATACGTTCCACAAACTGAATTCAGATTATATATTACCACGAATAACAGAGTTTATTACAATACCTCATGAGTCTTGGACTCATGCTCACAGCGGAAGTCTTTATTCTAAAGCGGAAGCAATTTAGCTAATGCGGAAGCAAATCTAAGCAGAAGTGGCTCCATCTCTACTCCCTCCACAGGCAAGGTTGAGAACAGATCACACGCCGTGATGCTCCACTTGGTCTTCATAGTAGGCTTCTCCCGCTGCTGATGATGAAATAATAATGCAAGTTTGAGTACAATGATGTACTCAGCAAGTGCGGGAAAACACATGATATGCAGCTCATAACAAGGTAGGTATAAAAAGACTTGTTTGCGGAAAAGCAGATTTATAAAACCATGATAAAACAGAAACTTAACTTTAGATGAATGTAATCCCAGCATGTATTAAATTACCAACATATCTCCATCGCTTTCCATGTTCCACCCAAACATTAACCAACCTCATTCTTACTCGCGAATACCTCCTCGTATTCGCTACCATCTCACGAATACCTTCACGTATTCGCTACCATCTTATCTCATAAACAACTTTGTCTCACATCGAGACCAGTTTCGCTGCCATGACTCAACAGTCATGCAACCATCTTATCACCCGGACTCAACAGTCCCAACAACCAGACCATAACAAACTCATTAACCATAACCAAGAACCTTCCCAATAACCATCCCAACTAATCATGACAGTTTAGCCAGGTGCTTGTGTCCATAAGCTCGGCTATCCTGATAGTTTTAGACTCTGCAGAGTTTGCACCTCTTTACCCACAAGTTTGTGATTTCGTCACCCGTCGGTGTAACACCCCAAAAATCTTGACCCTAAATCATGTTAAGAGGGGAATTTAAAAACTTTTGGACGTGTTGCATGTTTTGCAAAAATTCAAATTCAAACTGGAATTCAAATTAAACTCAAATCAGAAAAGGAATAGAAAAAGAAAAAAGAAAACAGAAAAAAACCGGAAAGTGGGCCGCAACCCACCAGCCGGCCCAACCAGAACCCGCGCCAGCCCGCAGCCGCGCGCGCCCCTTTCCTCCCACTGACAGGCGGGGCCCGCCAGTTCTTCGTCTACCTCGCGCCAGCGCCGGACTCTCTCACCCAAATCGAAACCGATCGGGAATTCTCGCGTATTCCAGCTGAATTCCATTCGGGGGCGACGCAAACTCGATCTAAACCACCCCTCCGCCCTCCTCCGTCTATAAAAACCCCGGCCTCGTTCTGTTTTTCCCACGCGATCTGCTATTTTTCCTCCGGTGAGAACCCGAGCCTTCTCCGGCGAATTCTGGCCGATCTACGCTCGGAAATTCTGATCTAACTCGCTGGTCTTGATCCACCGCCTCCGGGGAACCTTGCAGGTGCAGAAAACTCGGTGACTTGTGGTGTAAACACAGCGCCGACGAGCCTCGCCGTGAATTTACCTCGGACCTCGTCGCCGATCACCTTCCAGGACCTCCGAGCTCAAGAAAACCCCCGAGGTGAGATCCCCGACCTCTCCTCCACCGATCTATGCCATAAGATCACAGTTCTAGGAAGAATTCTCAAAGATCCGAAAGTCTCTGGCGAGATCGCCGCTTCCCGCCGCCGTGCGCCGCCCGCGCTCGATCAGAGCGATGTGGTCGCTTGTGCGCCGTTTATTTTAAATCGCACGGTAGGGTTTAAATCCCTGCGTACCGGTTCGGCGTTATAATCTCAGCCGTCGGTTTAAAATCGGATGGTGCACATCAGCCCCGCGTTATAAAGACTGGAAATCTTACGTGCTACCCCCTGGGGTTCTCGGGAAATAAGAGCTAGCCCCGGAAACTTCTGATCTAGCCCCTAGAACTTCAGAAAATCATGTAAATTCAATTAAAAATCAGTTTTAGCCCCTAGACTTAATAAAAATTAGGAAAAACCCCTCTGTTATGTGTAGCTAGACCCCTGAAAATTGTTAAAATAATATTATAGACCCTGTAGAGGGGTGAGTTTACCTTTTTAGCCCTGTTTAATATTTAATTTGGGAAATTGAATATGTGGCTAGTGTTTAAAATTTAAAAAGTGGGAGAAACATATTGTCAAAATTAAATTAAAAACTTTCTCAGTATTTAGAAAACTTTGGAGTGAGATAAAAACATATTTTGGGCTGAAGTGAATCTGTTTAATTTATTATTCACATTTAGGGACACATTTTTAAGTAAAGAATAGTTCTAGAAAATAGGGAAAATAATTATAAAATAGTTTACATCAGAGGAAAAGGTCAAAAATATATTAGCAAATATTTTAGATCAGAACCTATTCTGTTTAGATGATGTGTCTTGTTATTTTTATAATAAAGTTCACATTTAGGCATAGGAAATAAATATGAAAATATAGCAAATAGAAAATGATAAATGGAGTTCTAAAATCCAAAGAATTCAGTCTAGGGTTGGTAGAAATTATGAAGACACATATGGAGAAGGAAAATACCTTTCATGCATACTTGGTAGCAAAAAGGTGTAGTAATTGAATATAAGGAATTTATTTAAATTGGAAACTCATATATATATAGTATGTAAGTATAAATGTGAACACAAAAGTAGGAATCATATACATATGATTAAAAGTGCATGCAAGCCACAAATCAACACACATAGAGTAACCACAACACATATAATGGTGAATGACTTTCATAAATGTGAATGTGTGGTTTGTATGAAGTGGAAGTGTGAACTATGTCTTATGGATTGTTGTTTTTCTTTTGCTATGTGTGATGGTATGATGTAGAACCTGCTCAAGAGCAAGTTATTCCTTTCCAAGATCAGGACTACCCATTTCAAGAGCAGCAGGAAGGAGGCAAGTGTCCTTGACCACTTTGATCCTATGTTAGGATGTGTAGCTAGAATGATTTGCATTGTCAATTGAAATATGAAACCCATGCTAGGAAGTTTCCCTAGAATTGCATTACCTTGTTTCCTTGTAGGTTGGGTTGGGATTCATTTTATCATGTCATTTAATTATTATGCATTTGCTTAGCCATGCTTAGAATGGGATATTTGGGATATGAGATCATCAGTTTATTTTACCATACTCTTGAATGAGATATTGTGAGTTATGTAGAGGTAGGGATCAAGGCAAGTTGGATGTTTTGGTTGTGTGCTGGGTGCACGAGACTCGGGTTTGTGTTTAGTACTTGCCTGGATCCTAAGGACCGGTTCATGGAGCATGTAACCTGGCTTTACCGTGCCAACCACATGCTGAGATGGGGCAGCTTGGCCAATTAATTAGGTGTATCCCCGGCGTAGTATGGGTGTGTTGGATGGTGCGGGGAATAGGTGTCAGCTGGACTACCATATGAACCGCAAGGCTCAAGAGGGGGCCACTCCAGCGGGGTTGGAGCCTCTTGTATGCTGTTAGGGGTGAAACCTCAGTGGGCCCACGCTCATCGGGAATCCCTTTGTAAAGGCTTCGTAGTGATCTCCTGGCTACACACCTGGGAAGTGTGAATGTGGTTCGTAGCCACTGGCATAATGGAGGTTCTTTTAGTCCACCCGGCAACGGGGGATGAAATCACTACATGTGGGTACAGTGGTGCAAACTCTGCAGAGTCAAAACTGTCATGACAGCCGTGCTCACGGTCAAGAGCGGCTTGGACTTATTCATGATTAGTGGAGTGATGGTTTTGGAAGTTGTGGATGTTAAGCGGGGAGCTTAACATCGGAATTGATGCTATGGTTATTGGATTATGATGATGGGATGGGAGATTGGGACCATTTTACCTGTGTAGTAATGTAGGTGCTTAATAAGCTAAGGTAATAGGTATTAATGGCATAGTGCTTTAACCATGAGTTCAACCTTCCCTTGTTATAGCCATGCATGACATAACTTTCCCACACTTGCTGAGTACCCTCGGTACTCAACCTTGCATATTTGTTGGTTTATATTGCTGCTCAGGTCAAGATAATGAGGTGGTGTATAATGACCAAGACTTTGGACCCGAAGAAGGTTTCTAGGTTCATGGAGACCCCCGGGCAACGCCTGTGACAGAGTCTTCAAGAATATTATTCCGCTGCTAGTTTATTTACTTGTGATGAACTTATTATTTTCCATCGAGACATTTGCTATGTAAGACTTATTTATATTCGACACCTGGCTTGTAATAAATGATGCTTCACTATTTGTCATCACATGTATGAGAAAATGATCCTGGCATACATGTGATATTCACTTGGTTGTTCTTCAGAAAAACCGGGTGTGACAGAGGTGGTATCAGAGCCAAGGTTGCCTGTAGGAACGTGGAACTAGGTAGAAATGGACGTATTTAAGGGCCCTATTTTCTTAAAAACTATTTTTACAAGGTGTGTGTTTAAAAGTGTTATTTAATGAGTCACTTTCTTCATCTTACCCAATTTTCATTCAAAATACAATTTTTGTTTAAAAGTTTATCTAACTTAAGTTTAAATGCTTTTTGTTTTAGATGGTTCGCATGATTCGCACCGCTCGCAAGTCCACAGGAGGGAGAGTTCCCGTAGTTGCCCTTGCCGAAAGAGAGGAGAGTCGTCCGGTGACGTACCTTTCCTACGGATTGGCAGTAGGAGGCTTGTTGCGCCGTCTTCGACGTATGCTCGAAGCCGCCGGCAATACGGGCAAGCTAATCATCCACTATAACTCCACCAGGACCATCCGTGAGAAGAGAGAAGAATGGAGTTCAGAGATGAGGATTATACACGAAAATCAGCTGCTTAAGATCCACCGCTCTCCAGCCTGTAGAGCGACACAGGTCGATGCGGAGAAGGATGTCACCTGGGAGGCCATCACCTGCCAGAGTCACATCTATCGTCGACACCTGGACAGGACTGAGTACAAGTATGTCCTCCAGCGTGAGAGTGGTACCACGGAGTACAAGTACCCGCCAGTGCAGCAAGGGACTTCCCATGAGCACATGGACTTGTGCTTGGAGGATACTGCTATGCTCAGCACTCGACTGTAGGAGTGTCAGCAGGAGCTTCAGGATGTTCGTGACACCCTGAAGGAAACCGAGGCGTTGCTTCGAGCCTTCTTGAGGGCGAGAGAAAGAGGAGATGAGAATGAACTGTGTGTCACCGTGAATGATACATGGACTCCTGACTCCCCAGATCGCCGAGCGATCAGGCGTCGTCGCACTTCTCCACCAGCAGCCTCCCCACCCAAAGCAGAGTCAGAAGGCAGCCGAAATGATGAGGAAGATCCCGAGGAGCCAGCTCAAGAAAACGAGTAGTGTAGAGACCTTCCCTTAGTTAGCAGGATGTCGAATAGTCGAGTCGTTACGATAAGTTAATGGTATGTTAATGCGTGGTGTGTGACTTGAGTTGTGGAAGCCATGAGCAATTGTCCACAGCCTCGTCTTTAGATTGTTTTGCTTTGGTGTGTGAACCCGCATGAAATAATATTGCATTTGTTTTTGTGTGAGAAATGAACCCTCAGAAAAGTATAACAAAGCCTCAACACTTCAAAGTACAAACAAATGAAAGAAGTAAGATGATACTAAATGCTTTCAAATTAACATTGGTTGATCATGCAAGATGGCCGGAAGAGGAAAATGACGTGCTGCCAACCCCGCCAACAACAACGATGAGGCCTGCAACCCTCATCTTTCTGGAGGCCAGGACAGGGGTGGTCGCCGTGAAGAAGTTGATCCTCTCCACCAAATGCTGGAGAATCAAAATCAGCTCATCCAGAACTTGACTCAAGTGGTGGCCAACTTGCATCAAGTTCCACCTCCACAAGCTGCACCACGCCAACCAAGGTTGAGTGAGTTTCTAGGAACTCAACCTCCAAAGTTTGCAAGTGCTGCTGAACCTCTGGAGGCAAATGATTGGCTAAAGACCATTGAAAGCAAGATGAGGATCATCCAGTGCCAAGGGTATGAGAGGGTGCTGTTTGCCTCTCATCAATTGCATGGACCTGCTGCTGATTGGTGGACCGCCTACGTGGCTGCTCATCATGACCCTGAGAACATCACTTGGGAAGAGTTCAAGCGTAGCTTCCGCAACCATTATATTCCAAGAGGTGAACTCAAAAACAAATGGAAGGAGTTCTTGAGACTGCAGCAGGGAAACATGACGGTGAGAGAATACCTCACTAAGTTTACTCAACTATCCCATTATGCTCCACGAGACATAGAGACTGATGAGCAGAAACAAGATTGTTTCGTGGAAGGACTTACCGCGGAGATGCAGTGTGCAATGTCCTCAAATGAGTATGAAAGCTTCCAAAAGATGGTGGACAGAGCGTTTGTGGTGGAAAGGAAGTTGAAGGCCTTGGAAAATGAGAATAAGAGGAAGGCCGGGTGGTCACATCAAGCCCCAGGGAGCAACACCCGCCCACGTCTAATGCAGCAACCTACAGGGCAGACGAACCGTGCTGCGGTACCCTACTCAGCACCAAGAGGGTACAACCCGAACTACAGGCCTCCGGCAGCACCAGCACAGCCGCAACGTCAGTTTGTACTGCAGCCCCGCCCTGCATATCCACCTCGACCAGCAGTACAGGGACCTCCAAACCAACCCCAAGACAACAAAGGCCAGGCACCTAAGGTTGGGGTGCAATGTTTTAGCTGTGGTGAAGTGGGGCACTACGCCCATAAATGCCCAAAGAAGAAGCCCGCACAGCCACAACAGCAGAATGTGATGCAAGGACGGGTGAACCAGGTCACTATGGAGGAAGCACAAGAGGCACCCGACGTGGTAGTTGGTAAGTTTCCTGCCAATTTACACATTGCAACCCTGTTGTTTGATTCTGGTGCTACCCACTCGTTCATTGCTCAAGGGTTTGTTAAGAAGCATGACCTAGCAACAACACAAATGAACCATATGCTAGCCGTAAACTCTCCAGGTGGAGAAATAAGGACAAGACAAGTGTGTCCCAAGGTGAATCTAGACATTAATGGGGTGGTGTTTACTGCTAACCTCATAGTGATAGATTCCCAAGGGATCAATATTATTTTGGGCATGGATTGGTTGACCAAACATAAGGGAATCATTCATTGTTCGACCAGAACGGTGGAACTAACTCACCCTAGTGGCACAAGAGTAAAGTTCATAACAATACACGAGCCTAGGAGGGACATTAAATTAAATCAAGTTGAGGTGAAAGTTGAGGAAATCAGGACCATCAGGGAATATACAGACGTTTTTCCGGAGGAGTTGCCAGGTATGCCTCCCGATCGTGAAGTGGAATTCGCAATTGAGCTAGTACCTGGAACAGCCCCGATTTACAAAAGACCTTATCGGATGGACTCCAAGCAGCTAGAAGAACTCAAGGATCATTTGAGAGAATTGACGGAGAAGGGGTATATTCGCCCTAGTTCCTCACCATGGGGAGCTCCGGTGATATTTGTGCCCAAAAAGGACGGAACACAAAGGTTATGCGTGGATTACCGTGCCTTGAATGAGGTAACCATCAAGAACAAGTACCCATTACCCCGCATTGAAGACTTGTTTGATCAGTTGAGGGGAGCTTGTGTGTTCTCGAAAATTGATCTCAGGTCGGGATACCACCAACTCAAGATAAGGCAATCAGATATTCCCAAGACAGCTTTCGTATCTCGGTACGGACTGTATGAATACACTGTCATGCCTTTCGGGCTAACTAATGCCCCGGAATACTTCATGTATCTCATGAACAAGGTATTCATGGAATATCTGGACAAATTTGTGGTGGTTTTCATAGATGGCATTCTCGTCTTCTCCAAAAATGAAGAAGAACATGAGAAACACTTAAGGTTGGTGTTGCAGAGGCTAAGAGAACACCAACTATATGCCAAGTTGAGCAAGTGTGAGTTTTGGCTGAAGAGAGTTCCCTTCTTAGGACATATAATCTCGGAGGGAGGAATCTCCGTGGATCCTGCCAAAATCGAGGATATACAGAAGTGGAAGACCCCTGAAAATGTCGAGGAAGTTCGAAGCTTCTTGGGATTGGCTGGATACTATCGACGGTTTATTGAGGGATTCTCCAAGATCTCGAGACCTCTCACCAAACTGTTGGAGAAGGGAATCACATTCACATGGACGCCACAGTGCGAGACGAGTTTTCAGGAGCTAAAGAAAAGATTGACCACAGCCCCAGTGTTGGTTATGCCAGATATGCAGAATAATTTCACGGTGTACTGCGATGCCTCTGGAAACGGGTTGGGATGTGTTCTCATGCAAGAAGGGCATGTCGTGGCATATGCATCCCGGCAGCTTCGGAAGCACGAGAAAAAACTATCCTACACATGACCTAGAACTAGCCACAGTGGTACACGCGTTGAAAATTTGGTGACACTATTTGATGGGAAAGAGGACAGAGATATATACGGATCATATAAGTTTGAAGTACATTTTCACACAGCCAGATCTCAACCTCAGACAAAGGAGATGGTTAGAGCTAATCAATGACTTTGATGTGGGCATCAACTATCATCCTGGGAAAGCAAACGTCGTGGCCGATGCTTTAAGTCGGAAAGTGCAGGTCAACAAGTTGAGCTTGAAGGACATGCCTGCAGAGTTGAAGGACGAGATTATAAGACTCAATCTATGCCTTGTGAATAGTGGTGAAGCCATCGCCATGGAAGTGGACTCCACACTAGAGCGAGACATACGCGAGGGTCAAAATAATGACGAGAAGATACAAGAGATCAGACAACTCATCAAGGAAAATAAAGCTCCTGGTTTCAGAGAGGATGAACAAGGTACGGTGTGGCACGGGAAAAGAATCTGCGTGCCTGAAGTAAAAGAGATTCGAGAATTGATTTTGAAGGAAGCTCACGATTCCGACTATTCCATTCATCCTGGGAGTACGAAGATGTACCAGGACCTCAAGAGCAGGTATTGGTGGTATGGCATGAAACGAGATGTCGCGGAACAATGTTGCCCTATGTGACACATGTCAGTTGGTGAAAGCAGAACATCAACGACCCGCGGGATTATTGCAACCACTCAAAGTGCCTAAATGGAAATGGGAAGAAATCAGCATGGATTTCATCGTGGGATTGCCTAGGACCCAATCAGGATATGATTCGATATGGGTCATCATTGATAGGCTAACCAAGGTAGCTCACTTCATCCCCGTGAAGGAAAGCTACAGCGGATCCAAATTGGCAGAGTTGTACATGTCAAGGATCGTGTGTTACCATGGAGTGCCAAAGAAGATTGTGTCGGATCGAGGGACACAGTTCACCTCAAGGTTCTGGCAGAAGTTTCACGAAACCATGGGAACCCATCTGAACTTTAGTTCTGCCTATCATCCCCAAACTGACGGGCAGACAGAGAGAACCAATCAGATCCTTGAAGATATGCTGAGTGCATGTGCACTCAAAAACAATAGGAGCTGGGACAAGAACTTACCGTATGCGGAGTTTTCCTATAACAACAACTATCAAGCTAGTATGAAGATGTCACCATTTGAAGCCTTGTACGGGAGTAAGTGCAGAACTCCCCTATTTTGGAACCAAACGGGGGAAAGTAAAGTGTTTGGTCCAGAAGTACTACAAGAAGCCGAGGCGAAGGTGAGGGAAATTCGCAACAATTTGAGGATAGCACAGACACGCCAAAAGAGCTATGCCGATGTACAAAGAAGAGAGCTCGTTTTCAACGTGGGAGACTATGTCTATCTCAAGGTGTCCCCTATCAGAGGACTTCGCCGGTTCAAGGTGAAAGGGAAGTTGTCACCTAGATACATCGGACCCTTTCAAGTTCTGGAAAGGAAAGGCGAAGTGGCGTGTCAACTAGAGTTACCGGCTCATCTATCGGATGTGCACAATGTATTCCATGTGTCACAACTCAAGAAATGCCTGAGGACGCCTGAAGAGGTGTTACCCATGAATGAAGTGAACGTAGCTGAGGATTTGTCTTATGCCGAGCAACCATACAAGATTTTGGAGACAATGGAACGCCTCACCAGAAATAAAAGAATCCGGATGTGCAAGGTGCAGTGGAAGCATCACTCAGAAGAGGAAGCCACCTGGGAGCGGGAAGATGAGTTAAAGGCACAATTTCCGGAATTGTTTTCTTAGAACCACCAATCTCGAGGACGAGATTTCTTTTAAGAGGGGTAGAGCTGTAACACCCCAAAAATCTTGTTAAGACCCTAAATCATGTTAAGAGGGAAATTTAAAAACTTTTGGACGTGTTGCATGTTTTGCAAAAATTCAAATTCAAACTGGAATTCAAATTAAACTCAAATAAGAAAAGAAATAGAAAAAGAAAAAAAAAGAAAACAGAAAAAAACCGGCCAGTGGGCCGCAACCCACCAGCCGGCCCAACCAGAACCCGCGCCAGCCCGCAGCCGCGAGCGCCCCTTTCCTCCCACTGACAGGCGGGGCCCGCCAGTTCTTCGTCTACCTCGAGCCAGCGCCGGACTCTCTCACCCGAATCGAAACCGATCGGGAATTCTCGCGTATTCCAGCCGAATTCCATTCGGGGGCGACGCAAACTCGATCTAAACCACCCCGCCGCCCTCCCCCATCTATAAAAACCCCGGCCTCATTCTGTTTTTCCCACGCGATCTGCTGTTTTTCCTCCGGTGAGAACCCAAGTCTTCTCCGGCGAATTCTGGCCGATCTACGCTCGGAAATTCTGATCTAACTCGCTGGTCTTGATCCACCGCCTCCGGGGAACCTTGCAGGTGCAGAAAACTCGGTGACTTGCGGTGTAAACACAGCGCCGACGAGCCTCGCCGTGAATTTACCTCGGACCTCATCGCCGATCACCTTCCAGGACCTCCGAGCTCAAGAAAACCCCCGAGGTGAGATCCCCGACCTCTCCTCCACCGAGTTCACCATAAGATCACAGTTCTACGAAGAATTCTCGAAGATCCGAAAGTCTCCGGCGAGATCGCCGCTTCCCGCCGCCGGCAGCGCCACCCGCGCTCGATCAGAGCGACGTGGCCGCTTGTGCGCCGTTTATTTTAAATCGCACGGTAGGGTTTAAATCCCCACGTACCGGTTCGGCGTTATAATCTCAGCCGTCGGTTTAAAATCGGACGGTCCACGTCAGCCCCGCGTTATAAAGACTGGAAATCTTACGTGCTACCCCCTGGGGTTCTCGGGAAATAAGAGCTAGCCCCGGAAACTTCTGATCTAGCCCCTAGAACTTCAGAAAATCATGTAAATTCATTTAAAAATTAGTTTTAGCCCCTGGACTTAATAAAAATTAGGAAAAACCCCTCTGTTATGTGTAGCTAGACCCCTGAAAATTGTTAAAATAATATTATAGACCCTGTAGAGGGGTGAGTTTACCTTTTTAGCCCTGTTTAATATTTAATTTGGGAAATTGAATGTGGCTAGTGTTTAAAATTTAAAAAGTGGGACAAACATATTGTCAAAATTAAATTAAAAACTTTCTCAGTATTTAGAAAACTTTGGAGTGAGATAAAAACATATTTTGGGCTGAAGTGAATCTGTTTAATTTATTATTCACATTTAGGGACACATTTTTAAGTAAAGAATAGTTCTAGAAAATAGGGAAAATAATTGTAAAATAGTTTACATCAGAGGAAAAGGTCAAAAATATATTAGCAAATATTTTAGATCAGAACCTATTCTGTTTAGATGATGTGTCTTGTTATTTTTATAATAAAGTTCACATTTAGGCGTAGGAAATAAATCTGAAAATATAGCAAATAGAAAATGATAAATGGAGTTCTAAAATCCAAAGAATTAAGTCTAGGGTTGGTAGAAATTATGAAGACACATATGGAGAAGGAAAATACCTTTCATGCATACTTGATAGCAAAAAGGTGTAGTAATTGAATATAAGGAATTTATTTAAATTGGAAACTCATATATATAGTATGTAAGTATAAATGTGAACACAAAAGTAGGAATCATATACACATGATTAAAAGTGCATGCAAGCCACAAATCAACACACATAGAGTAGCCACAACACATATAATGGTGAATGACTTTCATAAATATGAATGTGTGGTTTGTATGAAGTGGAAGTGTGAACTATGTCTTATGGATTGTTGTTTTTCTTTTGCTATGTGTGATGGTATGATGTAGAACCTGCTCAAGAGCAAGTTATTCCTTTCCAAGATCAGGACTACCCATTTCAAGAGTAGCAGGAAGGAGGCAAGTGTCCTTGACCACTTTGATCCTATGTTAGGATGTGTAGCTAGAATGATTTGCATTGTCAATTGAAATATGAAACCCATGCTAGGAAGTTTCCCTAGAATTGCATTACCTTGTTTCCTTGTAGCTTGGGTTGGGATTCATTTTATCATGTCATTTAATTATTATGCATTTGCTTAGCCATGCTTAGAATGGGATATTTGGGATATGAGATCATCAGTTTATTTTACCATACTCTTGAATGAGATATTGTGAGTTATGTAGAGGTAGGGATCAAGGCAAGTTGGATGTTTTGGTTGTGTGCTGGGTGCACGAGACTCGGGTTTGTGTTTAGTACTTGCCTGGATCCTGAGGACCGGTTCATGGAGCATGTAACCTGACTTTACCGTGCCAACCACATGCTGAGATGGGGCAGCTTGGCCAATTAATTAGGTGTATCCCCGGCGTAGTATGGGTGTGTTGGATGGTGCGGGGAATAGGTGTCAGCTGGACTACCATATGAACCGCAAGGCTCAAGAGGGGGCCACTGCAGCGGGGTTGGAGCCTCTTGTATGCTGTTAGGGGTGAAACCTCAGTGGGCCCACGCTCGTCGGGAATCCCTTTGTAAAGGCTTCGTAGTGATCTCCTGGCTACACACCTGGGAAGTGTGAATGTGGTTCGTAGCCACTGGCATAATGGAGGTTCTTTTAGTCCACCCGGCAATGGGGGACGAAATCACTACATGTGGGTACAGTGGTGCAAACTCTGCAGAGTCAAAACTGTCATGACAGCCGTGCTCACGGTCAAGAGCGGCTTGGACCTATTCATGATTAGTGGAGTGATGGTTTTGGAAGTTGTGGATGTTAAGCGGGGAGCTTAACATCGGAATTGATGCTATGGTTATTGGATTATGATGATGGGATGGGAGATTGGGACCATTTCACCTGTGTAGTAATGTAGGTGCTTAATAAGCTAAGGTAATAGGTATTAATGGCATAGTGCTTTAACCATGAGTTCAACCTTCCCTTGTTATAGCCATGCATGACATAACTTTCCCACACTTGCTGAGTACCCTCGGTACTCAACCTTGCATATTTGTTGGTTTATATTGCTGCTCAGGTCAAGATAATGAGGTGGTGTATAATGACCAAGACTTTGGACCCGAAGAAGGTTTCTAGGTTCATGGAGACCCCCGGGCAACGCGTGTGACGGAGCCCTCAAGAATATTATTCCGCTGCTAGTTTATTTACTTGTGATGAACTTATTATTGTCCATCGAGACATTTGCTATGTAAGACTTATTTATATTCGACACTTGGCTTGTAATAAATGATGCTTCACTATTTGTCATCACATGTATGAGAAAATGATCCTGGCATACATGTGATATTCACTTGGTTGTTCTTTGGAAAAACCAGGTGTGACAGTCGGCGACTGCAGAACCTCCATTATACCAGTGCACAACCGTCGGTGTATGGTCAAGAGATCACAAAATAGCCTTTACAAAGTGGTTAATAGATGTACGGGCTCACTAAGGTTTCACCGGCAGGCTAGAATCTCCAATTCTCTCACCCACGGGCTCCCTCTTGTGCCATGCAGTTCCCAGGGCAGTCCTCACTTGACTCCCATTCCCCGCGCCTTCCACAGTCCATAACACTCTAGCAACTTACCTAATTACTCAGCTAAGCCGCACCCATACTTGGCCTTGTGGTGGCACTGTTATCCTGGCATGTGCATGCATGAACCGGTCCTTAGATGTACGGCAAGTAATCCACCATCTCATGCTACCTCATTCACAAACCCGGGCTTGCCTAGATCTCCCTTCGACCCATGTTCATTAACATCATCAGTTTCTCATTATCATTTACGAGTGCAATTAGCTAAACACATCTATCTCGCTCCCCAATCCCATAGACTCAGCGAAGCATAAAGCAAAAACCATACCCGGCTCATAAACTTCCCAGGCGACAAGGGTGGTTCAACCAAAACTAGTAAACTCCTATAAAAAGGGTTTCCCATCATGTTTGACTCAGCACACACACCTTTTCACAAAACATAATAGTTTTACCCAAAACATAGGATCAATATGGTCAAGGAGCACTTGCCTTGTTCTTGCGGTTCCGGTTGTTCTTGAATCCCAAAACCTTGTTGCTGCAGTTCGTCGTAGACAGCTCCCCGAGCTTGTTCTGCTAGGTAGGATCACGTGCATACAAGATTCACAGTAATCAATATCATGCACAAACCTTAAACTAGATGCGATGATGCACATGCATGCTGTCCTATGATTAATTTTATTAGATTGGTCTGTACGTGTTTTTGCATGGCTTGCACGGACAGAGATGTGGCGATGATCTTGTCTTTAGATCAACCTGATCATCAAGTGATCTATCCATGAGAAGGCTTCTGGAAGGAATCAAAGAACAGATGCAAGGAGAATACAATGATGCCGTAAGGTGGTGCCGGAGTCCTACCTTAGGCCCTTCTTGGTTTTTGAGGTCCTCCTCAGACCGCTCGGTTCTCCTCCGATGATCTCCCTTGTTGCGCTTCGGCGATGGTTTACTCGGCGAGTTAGGGCTAGGGCTCTAAGTCATTGGCTCAGGAGTTGGAAAAGAAGTTTGTGGTTTCGGCAAGAGGTTCTGGGTTCTATTTATAATCAAGAAGAGAAGAGTCCAAATCTGATTGTATCCTGAATAAGAGTCTTATTCAGATCGTCGTTGGATCCTATCATCTTATCTTTAGTTGATTTGGTGCGGTAAGGAACTTTTGTGCCTTGTTCGTCCGACTTGTTTCAGACAAGTTTTTCTCGTCGAGTTTCTGTTCAGCACTACCTTGCTTCGGTGGTTTTATCATAACTCGAGTTTTACATATCCAATTGATGTGATTCTTTTTGGGTTGTCTTCTCAACGTGATTATATATCATCTGTGAAAATTGCACGGTCATTGAATATGTGGTTTCTGATCTACACGTGTTTCTTTGCAGTATTCCAGAACTGTTTTTCTCGCGTAGGACAGATTGACCTTTGTTCGATCTTTCGATCGTAACTTGAGTTTCTCTCAACGGATTTTCATGATTCTTGTTGTGATGTTTACGTTGTGGAATTCATGTCGGTTTCCTTTACGTACCGGTATTCTTACGCGTAACAGCCGCTCCAGAACTCGTTACCTTCACGGCGATGAGCTCCGGAGGCTCCACGTGTCCTTCCGGGGCCTGGTATCTCCTTCTCCACAGAGACAAGCTCCGGTTGTGCCGCGTGTCAACGAGCGAGACCTCCCCCTCCTTTGGAGGTGAGCTCCACGCACGCCACGTGTTGGCGCCGGTCTTTCCCCTCTTCTTTCTTCAGGGACATGCCCCGAGGTCGACACGTGTCCAGCAGCGACAGACCTCCCGGAGATAAGCTCTGGTGGCGACACGTGTCCGAGGGAACCGGACCTCTCGGAGGTGAGCTCAGAGATCGACACGTATCCCGTGCGACCGGTCCTCTGATTTCCGTGATGACTAGCTCCGCAGGTGACATGTGTCCTGCGGAAACGCCTTTGCTTCTTCCGCAGAGGAAAGCTGCGAGAGCAACACGTGTCCCCCAGGGTCGGACCTCTCCCCTTTCGCAGAGATGAGTTCCGAACCTGCCACGTAGCTATTTTAGCGGCGTACCTCTCCCCACCTCGCGGGGACGAGCTCCGAACACGCCTCGTGGCTGTCGGCCGTGGTGAGTTGTCTTCGGCGCTTTCTGAGAGCTGGATTTGGCTATCCTTTTGATATTTTTCTCTGTTCCTACTTTTCTTAAAATGTTTCCTCTTCATAAAGCATGAACATATGCTGACACCCGAGATGAGGGTGTCACAGTCCACTTGCTCAAAGTTACCATCCCATGTTCGTGTAAACTGCATGTAGAGTTTCATGCCTAGGGGGGTCGGTTAAGTCTTGTTGAGCCATCGTGCTCACGGTTGCTGCTATAAGTGTTTTTCAAGTGAGGAGCATCCCACGGACTCGGGATACGAGTCCACCGGCGAGGGTTACCCCCCCCCCCCCCCCCGTCGGGGACCACAGCTGAGTGGGAGCCGTACACGCTGCGCTGAGCTGAGGAGTACAGCTAGTGTGAGTTTCCCTAGGGCTGGGCAACCGACTTTTGCTAGATAGACGGGCGTGAGTTGTACAAATTTAGTTTCCACTGTGTAATATAAACAATAGTTTGTAACTGGAGTATTGTACGACTTTGTACATTTCAGTTGGTTTTCTATGTAATAAAATGTGTCCTTATGATGTGTGCTGTCGGGTGTCGCATCGTGTGGCACCACCCTCTGTGATCCTGGATGAGCGGATTATGGTTCGTCACAGTTCTTTCTCCATTTCCATAGTTCTTTCTCCATTTCTAGTTCTTTTAGAATGCTTCCCTTCATGAAAAATGTATGCAATGCATGGAAATGAATTTTAGGGTGTTACAAACCTACCCCCTTAAACTGAATCTCGCCCCCGAGATTAGAGTGGATAATAGATGATGGAATTCTGCCTTGAGATCTTCCTCACGCTCCCATGTAGTTTTGGCTTCCGTGTGATGGCTCCACTGTACCTTGCACCAACGGATCACTTTGTTCTTCGTGACCCTTTCCTTCACGTCCAAAATTTTGACGGGGTGTTCCGCGTAGGCCAGATCCTCTTGAAGCTCGATCTCATCCATCGATACTTGTTCTTCCGGTACTCTTAAGCACTTCTTGAGTTGGGATACGTGAAATACGTCGTGCACATCGGAGAGGTGCGTTGGCAGCTCTAGTTGATAGGCTACTTCTTCTCGCTGGCCCAGAATCTTGAATGGCCCGATGTAGCGAGGTGCTAACTTGCCTTTGATTTTGAACCGTCGTTGGCCTCGGATAGGCGATACCTTAATATACACGAAGTCTCCCACTTCGAAGGTCAATCTTCTTCGCCTATTGTTCGCATAACCTTTTTGTCGTGACTGAGCAGCCTTCAAGTTTTCTCGTATCGTTCGGACTTGTTTCTCGGCGTCTTGCAACACTTCGGGTCCAAACACTTGGCTTTCTCCGGTCTTATTCCAGAACAGCGGCGTTCTACATCGTCTACCATACAATGCTTCAAAAGGTGACATCTTCAAGCTGGCTTGATAGCTGTTGTTGTATGAGAATTCAGCATATGGCAAGCTCCTATCCCAACTACGCCCATGTTTCAAGGCGCAAGCTCTCAACATGTCTTTCAAAATTTGGTTTGTCCTCTCAGTTTGCCCGTCGGTTTGCGGGTGATAAGCGGAGCTGAAATTCAGTCGTGTACCCATGGCTTCATGCAGCTTCTTCCAGAACCTAGAGGTAAATTGAGAGCCCCGATCTGAAACTATCCTCTTCGGAACTCCATGGCGACACACGATTTGCTCTATATACAGCTCGGCTAGTTGTGCAACGCTGTACTTGGTTCTAACAGGAAGGAAATGGGCTTTTTTCATCAATCGGTCCATGATAACCCAAATATAATCGTAACTGATTGAGTACGTGGCAATCTGTAACACCCTCAAATACATTTCCATGCATTGCATACATTTTTCATGTACAAAAGCATTATAAAAGAAGTAGAAATGGAAAAAAGAACTATAGAAATGGAGAAACAACAATAGAAATGGAGAAGGGAATATAGAAATGGAGAATGGGGCATAGAAATGGAGAGGGGAATGTAGAAATAGAAAAATGGGACATAGAAATGGAGAGGGGAATGTAGAAATTGAGAATGGGGCATAGAAATGGAGAGGGGAAAGGAGAAATAGAACAAGTGACATAGAAATGGTAAGGAATGGGAAAAAGATAGCTGAAATGAGCCATTCCCAAATTTCCCCAAATTTTCCCCAAAATTTCCAAATTCCCCAATACCCCAAAAAGGGGAATTTTCCCAACATTTGGGGAATTTAATCCCCATTGCTGCCGCACCACATTAAAAGGGGATAAGTTGGTTGAGTTCCAAATTGACTAGGACTCTTATTTGAGTTTCAATTGGAGTAGGACTCCTCCCTTCCCCCCTTATAAATACAACCCCAGCCCCCCCCCTTTTGGACGCAGCCTCCCCCTCCCCCCTCCAAGCCAAGTCGCCAACTTGGAGCCCTGCCCCCCCCAACTCGCGGAGTTGGCGCTCCCCTCGCCGGAGTTTGGTCGCCGGTGAGCCCCGTCGACGAGCCCCACCATCGAGCTCCGCCATCGAGCCCCGTCGTCGAGCCCCACCGTCGAGCCCCGTCGTCGAGCCCCATTGTTGAGGCCTGCCGACGAGCCCCGTCACGCCTCGCCGTCGCCGGAAAAGAAGCCGACGATCTGTCCTACCCTAATCTTCCATAGAAAAGTTCCCCGCTGCTGCCATTGCTAGGAGGAAGTCCCTGCCACCAAAAGGAAGTGAGGTAGGTCTTCATTACCCATCTTACGACGTCGCCGCTGTTTCTACGCATTCGTTTTCTTCGCCCCTTCAAACAGAAACTTTTACGTGTGGACAGATCGTGTTTTGATCGATTTTTGATGGTGGAATTGATCTAGATCTTGAGTCAAGATCATCACTACATCCACACTTGATCCCTACACCCTTTTTCATCATAAAACCCCATGAAAGCCCATTAAAACATGCAAGAACACGTACAAACTGGTTTAATAAAACAGCACCATAGGATTTGCATTCATCTACCCCATCGCATCTTGAGTAAAGTTTGTGCATGATGACTGATTGAAAGTGCATCAAGGCATCCCTTGTGGGTTTTTGTTGATTTATGACAAACAAATGAGACCCTAACCAAATCGTTGAGATGAGCACATGTTTTTAAAGAAATTAGGAAGAAAGCGCAAAAAGAAAGGAGAATGAGGATCTAAAATGATAAGAGCTCAGGAGCTGAAAAGATTAGATTACTTAGTATGGAGTGTGTTGGAGAAACACACCCCAAGAGCTCAAGTGAAAGAAATCACACTAACTGCACAAAAATCAGCATGTGCGGATTAGTCCGATTTCTCTCTGACTAGAAAACGGACAAGTCCTCCAAGTGCAAACTTGTCCTCAGTCCTCACTTTCTCCACACAGCGGACTAGTCCGATATGGACTGGACTAGTCCGATATGTCTCTGACTACAAAACGGACAAGTCCGCCAAGTCCGGACTTGTCCATAATCTACAAAGTTCTCACCACATCGGACTAGTCCGATATGGACCGGACTAGTCCGATTTGTCTCTGAGTAGACAATGGACTAGTCCGAACTCTTACGAACTAGTCCTATATCTCACAACACTTAGGGTTTTCCACACGCCGCACACCGGACTAGTCCGGAGTCCACCATGGACTAGTCCGGACATCGCAAACCCTAACGGTAACCTTTGGAAACCCTAATATAAATAGAGGTGTACAGCCATACTACAACCTCTCTCGACCCCCTGCGCCGTCACACCTTCCAAGAGCCCAAAATTCACATCTCTCCACACATTCTAACCCCAAAAAAGATCATATCTTTGAGGATTAGCAATTGATCAAAGGAGAGACTTGTTCTACACATCTTGAGCTCTTGGGTTTGATCTCTCGCACACTCTTGTTCATTTATTGTACATATTTTGAGTGTGCTTGGTGGTATTCATTCATTGTAATTCTTGGGGAGCCCTCAACTTGTGAGAAGGCCCCTTGAACGATTTATTTGCCCTTTGTGATTAGTGGAATAGACTCAGCCTCTGTGGCGATTCGACGAGGTCAAGGGTTGGTGAAGACCCGGTCCTTCGTGGACTCCTCAACGGGGACGTATATTTCCTTCGTGGAATCGAACCTCGGGATAGAATCTTGTCTCTTGCTCTTGTGTTTTATTGTTCATTGTATTCTAGGGTTTACTTAATCTTGTGTAATTCACGTTGAAACATTGAAACTAAAGTTGATCTCTGTCATTCATTGTTTCACTGTTGTAATACATCTAAGTTACCAATTAATTTCCGCTGCATAAGGTACTAGAAGTGAAAATATTGATCAACCTTGATCTTTCTGGTCCACGCATACCGGACTAGTCTGCACAGTACCGGACTAGTTCGATTTCCCAGTATTTGATAAATCTACTAAGTGTTTCAGGGATTAACAAATAATCGAAAAGCCTATTCACCCCCCTCTAGGGTACATTCAATTAGTATCAGAGCCAAACTCTTCAAAAGAGACTCACCGCTCGAAGAGACGATGTCGGACATCAAGGATGTACACAAGAAGATCGACGATGAAAAGGGTGATGATGAAAGGACTCAAAAGCTAAAGAAGCTACTCGACGTCATTCAAGACAGTGAGGACGATGATGAGGAGGTGCTCCAACTCAAAGCTCTTCTACAGAAGTAGGCACTCTCCCCAAAAGGGAAGAAGAAAATCGATGATGAAAAGAAGAAGAAAGGGGGTAGTCACACAGACTACTCTCGATATCCTTTTGACTATGAACGTTTGAATTCTAACAATAGTCATTACTTATCAATTCCTCTAGGGAAAGAACCTTACTTTGATGGCAATGACTATTCAATGTGGAGACAAAACATAAAAATGCACCTTATATCTCTTAACCCAAGTTTGTGGCATATAGTGTGTACAGGGATAGATATCCCGGATGATGATGAAGAGCTGACTCCAAGCCAAAAACAAGCCGTTCATCAGAATGCACAAGCTGTAGTGTGATCACGTCATCATTGAGTCGAGACGAGTTCACCAAGGTGGATGGTCTCAAAATTGCCAAGGAGATATGAGACACACTACAAACCGCACATGAAGGTGACCGTCATGTACGCGAAGCCAAGATAGAAATGATTGAAGGTGCATTGGGAAGATTCACGATAGAAGAAGATGAATCACCACAAGATATGTACAATCAACTGAAGAATCTTATCAACAAAGTCCGAGCTTATGGCAGAAAAAAGTGGAATGATCATGAGGTCGTGAAGTTGATTCTCAGAGCATTCATGCCTCGCAACGTGACCCCAGACGAACTTCTTGGCAAGATCATCAACTTTGAAATGATGGAGAAGCAAGCCAAGCATGTCAAGGAAATTGCCGATCTCACCTCGGCAAAGAAGAAAGCAGTTTCTTTGAAGCCAACTTGTAAACCCGTATCAAAACAAGCTCGAGAAGCTCATGGAGAAGACGACAGTGATGATGAAAGTAGTGATATCGATGAAGAAGACATCATCTTGTTCATGAAGAAGTTCAAGAAAATGATGAGAAGAAGAAAGGGTAGCAGCTCAAACAAAGGAAGACAAAGGGACAAACAAAGACCCAAGATGAGACGGGTGTGCTACAACTGCGGAGAATATGATCACTTCATAGTAGATTGTCCATATGAAGAAAATAAGAGGAACACTAAAGACAACAAGCCTCAACCAAAGGAAATGTTCAAGAAGAAGAAGCAATATGGCCAAGCGCATCTAGGGAAGGAGTGGGACTCCAATGATGAATCTTCATCCGAATAAGAAGAGGAGATGGCCACCATAGCCATAAAGAAGACTACCAAGAAATCCACTCTCTTCCCAACCATGGGCGCATGGAAGGACACCGACAACACTTGTCTAATGGCAAAGGAAGGTAAAAGAAAGGTAACAACTAAATCTTCCTTCTCGCATTCTTTTACTAGTGATAGTGATAATTCTAGCAAGGATGATAGCAGTGATGAAAATGAATATATGCTTAGGGGTTTAGACAAAAAGATAGCTGCTAAGATGAAATTTCTATTTGATAAGCTTGTTGATATGGACAAGTTAGTCAATCGTCAGGAAGATATGATCATCTCCCAAAAGGAGGAATATCTTGAGATTGAAAAGCTTCTTGAACTTGAAAAGAAGTGAAGCAAATCACTAGAACTTGAGTTAGCTTCAAGCAAGGAAGCTTGCTTGAAGTTAAAAGACTCAAACGCCACCATCAAGGATGAACTTGCTAACTTAACCAAAATTAACAAGATCCTTGAGGTACAAGTTGAGTCACTCAAGCAAAGTGATTCTTCATCCACTTCAAGCTCACCTTCTCAACATATAAAATCTGAAACTAGTATTACTTGTGCTTGTGCCAAAAGTGACACTAACTTGAAGAAAAAGCCAAACTCGACAAAGGACAAGCAATCTTCTCAAAGTGGCATATTTGACAAAGAGAAGATCAAGTATACACACAGTGCATACTCGGTCACAAGACCTTCTAATGTCAAATATGGCATTGGATATTCTTATGGTGAAAAGCAAAACGGTAGAAGCCACAAGAATAACAAGGCTTGCATTGCCTTTGTCTAAGGGAAACTCTTCTCAAGTTAGAAAACTTAATAATTTTGATAAATTTAACACTGTGAACACATATGAACAACAACATCTATTTAGAACTTTTGATGCTTCATATGTACTTATGAAAAGTAATCTTGGAAGAGTTTATGCTAAATATGTTGGGCCACGCCATGGGAACACCAAGTCTCATGTGTGGGTGCCCAAATCACTTGTGACTAACCTCAAAGGACCCAAGCAAGCTTGGGTACCTAAGACCAAGGCATAATTTGCCTTTTCCAGACTTATTCATCCGGTGGAGCAAAATGGGTGCTAGATAGTGGATGCACCAATCACATGACCGGAGAAAGAAGAATTTTCATGGAATATGAAAAAATTGAAGATCCAAGCGAAGGCATTTACTTTGGTGATAATAGTCAAGGAAGAATGCTTGGTACCAGTAAAATTGCAATTTTATCACAACATACTCTCTCTCATGTTTTACACGTTGACTCCTTGGATTATAACCTTTTGTCCATATCTCAATTATGTGACAAGGGTTATAATTGTTTAT
This sequence comes from Neostapfia colusana, assembly GCA_030760725.1. Classification (NCBI taxonomy): domain Eukaryota; kingdom Viridiplantae; phylum Streptophyta; class Magnoliopsida; order Poales; family Poaceae; genus Neostapfia; species Neostapfia colusana. Next base: position 1,551,829 of record JASWHV010000019.1, on the reverse strand, counting down.
TCACTAATGAGGGTGTGAATGTCTCTAGAAGGAGTGATAACTCAATTGCATTCAAGGGTGTGTTAAAGGGAAAACTTTATCTAGTTGACTTCAACAAAGATAAAGCCGAACTTGACACATGCTTGATTGCAAAGACCAACATGGGTTGGCTGTGGCATAGACGGCTAGCACATGTTGGTATGAGGAATCTTCAAAAGCTCCTTAAAGGCGATCACATCCGAGGTTTAAAGGATGTTGTTCTTTAGAAAGACAGGACTTGTAGAGCGTGCCAAGCAGGGAAGCAAGTAGGAGCACCCCATCCCGCGAAGAATGTCATGACTACAACAAGACCACTTGAGCTCCTCCACATGGATCTATTCGGTCCAATTGCTTACATAAGAATCGGTGGTAATAAATACGGTCTAGTCATTGTTGATGATTTTTCACGCTTCACGTGGGTTTTCTTTTGCATGATAAGACAGAAACTCAAGGAACCCTCAAGAAGTTCATCAAGCGTGCCCAAAATGAATTCTCATTGAAGATCAAGAACATACGAAGTGACAATGGGACAGAATTCAAGAATACCCAACTTGAGGAGTGTGGCGGACCGGAATCCGCTCATCCAGGATCGCAGAGGGTGGTGCCGCGCGATGCGACACCCGACAGCACACGTCAGAAGAACATAATATATTACATGGGAAACAACTGAAACTGTACAAACAGGTACAAACTTCAGTTACAACTATTGTTTATGTTACACAGCGGAAGTCTATACTACACAACTCACGCCCGCCTATCTAGCAAAAGTTGGTTGCCCAGCCCTAGGGCAACCCACACTAGCTGCACTCCTCAGCTCAGCGCGGCGTGTACGGCTCCCACTCAGCCGTGGTCCCCGACGGAGGGTAACCCTTGCCGGTGGACTCGTACCCCGAGTCCGTGGGTGGCTCCTCACCTGAAAAACACTTAAGCAGCAACCGTGAGCACAAAGGCTCAGCAAGGCTTAACCGACTCACCTAAGCATGAAACTCTACATGAGGGGTACAATGGACATAGGATAGTAACATTTCAGCAAAAGGACACGCCTACAAGTTCATCCTTAGTTCATCTTTTAGCAACAAGTTAACAGTTCATGAAATCTGAAATTTAGTAAGCAGTATTTGGTGGCACACATGTAGCAATACAATTATATCAATCAGCATCATTGAATCAACATATTTCATCCATTAGTCTACGTTACGACGCAGTGAACAAGCGGTACTCGTCACCGCGAGGGACGGCGAATCAACTCGATATACACCTGCAGGGAAACCCAAAGAGCACGTCACGTACGCCCACCCGTGGAGCTGCACAGCACGCTCACTCGATGTCGTACGGGACAACCTTTCACCCAACAGCCCAAACGTCGAACCGGTCGCACCGAAACGAGCAGGAGGTTCCCCACACGGAGCATCTCTCTATGTCCGTTGGCAGATTTCCACCTTGCTGCCCTCAACCTACACCTATAAATCGGTGTGCTATGCCTCGACGCCCGGAGGTTTAGGCTACATCGGTTTATCGGGGCCCATATATCCGATATGCCTTCGGTACGTTCAATACTTGTTCAGCAGGGCCGCACACGGCTCGGTCCTCAATCGACACGGACAGGGCTGCGCACACAAGACTTCCCCTTGCTGCGCCCTATCCCCTGCCTAGTCTCATTTTCATTACTAAAGTGATCTCACATCACTCAACCGAACCCGTGTGTCCCAAGCCTATCTCGCGAGTAGATTCCAACTACTCGACTTGTACCGAAACCCTATGAATCTTTAAGCATAGCCTTTCTACTCGAGGTCTTAGACACTACCCTCACTCTTTTAGGAACCTTTGGTTATGCAAGTGGGGTTTCATTCATCCTACACCTAATGCACAATCATACTTCATATGACACATGTAAACAAAGTAAAACTTATAAAGAGGTTAATGCAAACCGGGGCTTGCCTTGTTGCTGCTGGTCAGGAGTTAGTTCTTCGTCCGGAAGAAGGAAATCCAGCACTTCCGGAGTCTCTTCTTCAACGGCTACACGTTAATGAAATACTACATGTTAATTTAGATGCAAATATGAGTTTTAGAGTAAGACTTCTACTATTAGTTATAATAACCAGCCTCTAACACCTGGAACTTTGTTTAAGAATTTAAATATGAACTGGTGTTGGTGGTTTGGCTTGGACTTAATCACATGGTTAAATGCTAAGTGGTTTTCCCCCTTTTCCATATTAATCCCTTAATTGGTTAAACAGGACAGGGGTGATCTAGAGCTCCAATGGAGCTGAGAATTTTTGTGTGAGTTCCTTGTCACAAGAAAACTCTCTGGACCAAACATTAGCACTTTTCATGGAGTGGTTTGCTCAGAATAATTCTCTTGGCAAATCAGCAAGTAAGAATTTATTCTGAGGTAATACCCCTGTTCATGCTCAACTTGATGAACTACAATTTCAATTATAGCTCATAGAGTTTGCATGAATTTTCCTAACATTTTTGGGGTTAAGATTTGCCCAGAACTGAATTTCCAAGTTTTGGAAATTCTCTGAAAATGTTTCTGTATTCAAATGAACACAGCACCTTCCAATTTGAATTGCTGCGACCAAATAAACTCCAAATGGTCTGTAACTTTTAAAGGGGTTTACTAATGTCCTAAAGAACATTCTGGCAAAATTTGGGGATTTTTGGATGAACCAAACTCCCTCAAAAATTCCTTTGCTGAAAAGCTTTAACGAATTTTCCAGAATTAATTAATGGGTTTCATACAAATTGGGTTTTATATCTGGACAGAGCTAGGCAAGATGAATCCAACCCAATTTGAATCACTAAATTTGGAGCTTCCTAGCAAAAGTTATGGAGCTCTAAAGTTTGAAGAATTTCTGGAATTCAAATTAACCGGGAAAAGTTCAAATTTCTGACAGCGGGCCCGGCTCCCACGTGTCATCACCTCGGCTGCGCCACACGGGGCCACAGGATTGTTTTCCGTGCGTTCACAGCCGATCCGGTGCAACAGAAAATCCCCACACTGTGCCGCGAGAGACTGACGAGCGGGCCCGGCCGGCTCGTCTTCTTCCTCGCGCCCGCTCTTTTTCCCGCGCCGCCCCCTCGCCGGCACACCTCGGCAGCTCGCCGGAACTGGCTTCCCGACCGCCTCCCGGCCGGACACTCGCCGCCTGGGCCTATTTTCGCGCGCTGAACACGCTGGTACCGCCTGCTCCGGTCGGCGGTGGCCCTAACCTAGCTGGCGACGGTGCAGCGGCTCGGACTCCCTTCAGTTATGGCGCCCGGCCATCGTAGCCCACCAAAACCTCGGTGGAAAGGCTCTACAGCACCAGGGAATCTCATGGAAGGTCGACAAGGCCATGCTAGGGCTCGGGTAGAGCTCTCACCTAGTCGTCACCGTGAGCCCGACCTTTCCCGCTATAACCGCGGCTGGAAAACCGGGAAATACGCCGGCTATAGCCAAAATTAAGCTAGGGTTGCGGAGCAAACTTGGGCACCATCCAGTCTAGATCCTGTGTGTGCAGTTTGATAAACTCTAAGCAATCATACGTCGGGAATTTGTGGGTTTCTTACCCGAGGGTAGTTCTGCACCGGTTGAAGACGTTTTGCGAAATTCGCCGGCGATGATCGGTCACTGGTTCTAGGCTTTGGGGTCGAGCAGCGTGGAGTCTAGGCGCGTCCAAAACTGCTCCTCCTTGGTCGTGACAAGTCTTCTGCCGAGCTGCCCACGGGAGCACCTTTGCTCGGTTCTCCCCGGCGGCCACGAAAACGTGGTTTTTCTCGGTGGGTAGTGGTTCAACTCGACTGGAAGTGATGCGGGGAGGGTGTGGGAGGTCTGAGGATGTTGGTTTGCTGAGTTGCCGACGTTGGTACACGAGAGACGATCGCTCCCGAGCGAGTGGATCACAGCGGCGGCTCCTCGGCGCTCTGTCGTGCGAGAGGGCGGTGACTGGGGGTCGGTTCGTGGTCGTGGCGAGCTGGGGCACGGCTGGGAGTTACTGCGCCCCCACAAGGAGCTCGCCAGCGCGCGAGGGGAGAGCAGGAGGTGGCGCCCGGCGTTTTCACGGTGTGTCACGGTGGAGCCTTGGCTCTGTTCCGAGTGCAACACTTAGCCCCTAAGGCTGTTGACTTTTGTGCCATTTTAACCTCTCCAATGACATGTGGGACCCACTTGTCAGTGCTCCCCCACCCCTCATAAGATCTCCAAAGCTTAGCCAGAGATGAATTCAAATATTTGGAGTTTGAAACTGACCTACATTTGTATGGTTAAGTTCATTTCCCCCAAATTCAAATGTATATTTGAATTCTTTGCATATTTGGATCCTTTTTGGAAAAAATGGGTGGCCAACCTTTTCAAAAATTATTGAGACTCTGCCTCCCCACTAATTTGAACCTGAGGAATCCAAGTATGCCCTTTTCTCCTTGTTTTAGCTGCTGAAATCCTGAATTTGAGTGCAACAGTTTGGAAACACCCTCTCATGTGTGATCATATGTGTAGAATTTTCCCATGTTGTGAAAGTGTAAGTTTCCCCTCTAACCACTTCTTTGATAGAGGTTACTTGCTCTTCCAATTTTTTTACCAGCTATCCACAACAAGAACTGAGGTGTGGTGAAGTGAAGAAAAGTTTTTGCAAGTCCCATTTCTTGGGCCTTTTACATCCCTCCCCCCTTAAAAGAATCTCGTCCCGAGATTACAAACGAAGAGATGGCGATGTAATGGGAACTTACCCGTGTTGAGAAGCCATGAACTCCGGGTAGCTTGAGCGAAGGAACTCCTCGCTCTCCCACGTCGCTTCTTCGGCAGTGTGGTTGCTCCAGAGTATTTTGTACAACCACAACGTTCTGCTGCGTGTGGTCCTGGCTTTTTCATCAAGAATAGCCACCGGATACTCATCATAAGTTAAATCCGGTTTCAGCTCGCCGATATCTTCGGTAGGAACAGCAGCTGTATGCTTCAAATATTTTCTCAGTTGCGAAACATGGAAAACGTCATGGACACCAGCAAGGGGTGCCGGTAACTCCAATCGATACGCCGCTGGTCCACACTTCTCGGTGATAGCGTAGGGTCCAATGAAACGGGGAGCGAGCTTCCCCTTCACACCGAACCGGTGCACGCCCTTCATTGGAGACATGCGGAGGTACACGTGTTCCCCGACGTCGAAGTGCAACGGTCTACGCCTCTTGTCAGCGTAGCTCTTCTGTCGGGATTGAGCGGCCTTCAAATTGGCTTGAATGGTACGAACGCACTCTTCGGCGTCGTTCACCACATCAACCCCAAATGTGACCCTTTCACCGGACTCGCACCAATTTAGTGGGGTGCGGCATTTACGACCGTAGAGAGCTTCGTAGGGTGCCATCTTGATACTCGCCTGATAGCCGTTGTTGTACGAGAATTCCGCCAATGGTAGGTGATCATCCCAGTTCCTACCATGGTGGATGGCACATGCTCTCAACATGTCTTCCAGAACTTGATTTACCCTCTCTGTCTGGCCATCTGTTTGAGGGTGATAAGCGGAGCTCCTGATCAACTTAGTACCCAATGCAGCGTGTAGCTGCTCCCAAAAGCGAGATACAAATAATGCACCTCGATCTGAGATAATGGTCTTGGGTACCCCGTATAGGCATAGAATCTTCGCTATGTATAGCTCCGCATATTTGCCGGCACTGTAACGTGTATTTACCGGAATGAAGTGAGCCGTCTTGGTTAACCGATCAACGATTACCCATATGGAATCATGCTTGTTGGCTGTTAGGGGTAATCCCACAATGAAATCCATGCTCACATCTTCCCATTTCCATGCCGGGATCTTCAGGGGTTGCAACAGCCCTGATTTCTTCATGTGATCAGCCTTGACTCGTCGGCACGTATCACATTTGGATACGTACTTCGCTACCTCCCGCTTCATCCGTGTCCACTAAAATTTCTTTTTCAAATCTTGGTACATTTTGTTGCTGCCTGGATGAATGGAGTATTTAGACAAGTGGGCTTCGTTGAGGATTTTCTTCCTCAGTTCCATGTACCGGGGTACGACTATGCGGTCATTGAACCACAGCGTCCCCTCATCATCTTTCCGGAAACATTTGATCTCCCCATTGTCAATCCGTCTCCGGAGATGTGCCATGCCTTTATCATTTTTCTGAGTTGCAAAGATGTCCTCCCTAATAGTAGGGACGAGGGCAAGGTTATACAGCGATCCATAAGGAACCAAGTATAAACTTGGCTCTTCCTCCTCCACCGGTGTAATGGTGAGGTGATGGACATGTGATTTCCGACTCAGCGCGTCGGCAACCACATTCGCCTTGCCGGGGTGGTAATGGATCTCAATCTCATAATCTTTGATCAGTTCTAACCACCTCCTCTGCCTCATGTTCAGCTCCTTCTGGGTGAAAATGTCTTTCAAGCTCTTGTGGTCGGTGTAGAGATGCACCAAGTTCCCCAGGAGATAGTGCCTCCACATTTTCAGCGCCAACACCACGGCCGCAAGTTAAAGATCGTGAGTCGGGTAGTGCTGCTCATGGTTCCGAAGTTGGCGTGAGCCATAAGCGACCACACGTCCTTCCTGCATCAACACGCAGCCAAGCCCAATACCGGACGCGTCACAATACACATCGAAGGGCTTTGTTGTATCCGGCTGAGCTAACACCGGGGCTGTTGTGAGATGCTTCACCAATGTTCGGAACGCTCCTTCACACGCCGTGTTCCAAACATATTTCATCCCTTTCTTCAGCAACTCTGTCATCGGCTTAGCGAGCTTGGAGAAGCTTGGAATGAATCTCCGGTAGTATCCCGCTAACCCGAGGAAGCTTCTGACTTCATGAACTGAAGTGGGAGCTTTCCATTTCAACACTTGCTCTATTTTACTTGGGTCAACCGCAATGCCTTCAGCTGAGATGATATGTCCCAAGAATGGCACTTGGCTGATCCAAAATTCGCATTTGCTGAACTTGGCGTAGAGCTTGTGGTCTCGCAATCATTGAAGAACGATCCGTAAGTGTTCGGCATGCTCGGCTTCTGTCTTGGAGTAAACCAAGATATCGTCGATGAACACTACCACGAACTTGTCCAGCTCCGGCATGAACACCGAGTTCATGAGATACATGAAATGGGCTGGAGCATTTGTGAGACCAAAGGACATGGCGAGATATTCATATAGTCCATATCTCGTCGAGAAGGCCGTCTTCGGGATATCCTCCGCCCGGATCTTGATCTGGTGATATCCAGAGCGAAGGTCCATCTTGGAGAACACACTGGCACCCACAAGTTGATCAAACAATATGTCGATGCGGGGCAGTGGGTACTTATTCTTGATGGTGACGGCGTTGAGCGGCCGGTAATCCACACAGAGCCTCAGGGTCTCATCCTTCTTCTTCACGAATAGCGCCGAGCATCCCCAAGGCGAGGAACTCGGCCTAATGAAACCCTTGCTCAACAGATCATTGAGCTGTTCTTTCAGTTCAGCCAGCTCATTTGGAGCCATCTTGTATGGTCTCCGTGATATGGGCGTAGTCCCGGGTGCGAGCTCGATCTTGAACTCGACATCCCGCTCAGGTGGCATGCCCGGAAGATCATCCGGGAACACATCAGGATACTCCCGGACTACGGGGATGTCTTCTAACTTGAGAGCTTCAGCGTTATTAATTGCTAAAACTTCCCGGACTGGCGTGTCTAATACCATGGAATGTGGACGGTGGAATGGAGAATTTAAGTGAACCGTCCGTGTCCGAGTCTCTAGGACAGCGCCATGGTATTGTAGCCATGACATCCCTAAGATTGCATCAATCTTTTGTCCCATAAGGATTATCAAGGTGGTGGGATATAGTTTCCCACCTAAGCACAGAGGTGCCTTTGGAATCATCATATTAGCTGAAATCTTCCCTCCCGGTGAGCAGATCATATAAGTGCAGTCGGTTGGGAAGACTTGCAATTGATGTTTAGCCACATAGGATGCACTTATAAAGCTGTGGGTTGCACCAGAATCAAATAATATGACGATGGCTTGATTGTTGAGAGTAAACGTACCCGCCAGCACGTTGTCTCCCTCTGGGGCGTCCTCATTGTCGAGATTGCGGACGCCTCCAGCCCGCTGACCAACCTTCTTCACCGGAGGTCGGCCTCGAGCACCGCCCTGGAACTGGGCTTGCCCGCTGCTCTGCTGCCCCTGGGGACAGTTCTTCGCGAAGTGGCCCGCCTGGCCACACGTGAAGCAGGTGAAACGGGGCGGTCCCCCGCTGATCGGTGGACGGAAACCCGGGGCGCGCTGTGGCGGTTGAAACGCCCGGGGTACCGTCTGCTGCTGCTGCTGTCTTGGTGGTGGCATCGGCGGACGGAACGGGGGTGCTTGGAACGAACGTCCCCCGAACTGTTGAGGTCGCGCCGGTGGACGCCACTGCTGCCCGGATGGTGTCCGATACACCATACGGTACTTCTGGGGAGCGCCACTCCCACCGCTGGGTGGAGCGCTGCGCTTCCGCTGCTCAGCTGCCAACTCCCGCTGAGCATCCTCTTGCATGATCGCGGCATTGACTAAGTCGTTGAATGTGCCGCGGTTCCACTGTACGAGGTGGGTCTTCATTTCAGGGTGTAACCCCCGATAGAAATGCTCCCTCTTCTTTTCATCCGTGGAGATGTAGTCTGACGCATACTGCGCCAGATGGTTGAAAGCACGGGAGTAGTCGTGGGCACTCCTCCCGCCCTGCTTCAGTTCCAAAAATTCTTGGAACTTCCTCTTCATTATTCCGGGAGGGATGTGATAGGCGCGGAACGCCTCCCGGAACTCTTGCCATTCCACGGCATGGCCAGCCGGACGTGAGGCGACATAATTCGCCCACCACGCACCAGCGGCACCGTGGAGCTGCTGTGCTGCGAACAGGGTCTTCTGCCGCTCCGTACACTGGAGCAGCCCAAACTTGGACTCAATGGTCCGCAGCCAGTTGTCAGCCTCCAGTGGTTCTTCAGCTTCGGTGAACACTGGAGGGTGCGTACTCATGAAATCCGAGTACGACACTTCCCGGGGCTCACGAGGCCCTCGCTCTTGACGTCCTCCCGCCTGGGACGTATTCTGCACGATCGTGCGGAGCAGGTCGGTCTGCTCCTCACGACCTCCCACCAATGCCGCTATCACATCCGCTAGAGTAAGCGGAGGCGGCGGTGGTGGCTGCTGCTGCGGGGTGCTGTCGTAGGCCGGTGGCTGGGAGTCATCACCTCCCTGTTGGCTAGAGCCACCAACCTCGTGCGTGGTCCTAGTACGAACCATCTGAAACCACACGACATTAAACATCAGTCCCGCAACATTTTGCATGCAGTCCAATAGAAATGGGCGTAAAAACATTATGACAACAAAACATGCGAAATATCTCGTAAATAGATAATGCAATAACTTTATACAAGCTACACCATTACCAGACCAAACACAAGTTAGTTTAATCCAACTTGATGAACCCCCTCTTTGGAAGCTCACCATAACTGGGTTTGGTCTCTACGAGACATTATTATCGCGTTGTCATCACATATACCACCCTTAGGGTACAACACCCTTTCCAATGAGTTCAACTGTCATTCTTCCGTCAGAATGACCAGTTTCTACCTATTCCAAGTTTTGATCTGGTTCTGGGCATTCTCATGACTCAAGTTGAATACCAAAGTTAAAGTTAACTTCAGTATCTTTCCAACGAGTACTCATTTGCCCCCAGATCAGCTTTGGTTAAAAAGTTATGCTAATTCAAAGTTAGAAGAATTTCTGGAAGAATTTCAACAGCACCTCCCTTGGAAGTGGCTGTTTTCAACCCTGATTTCCACTAAATTCTGTGCTGAATTTTCAGGAACATTGAATTGCAAAGGTGTCACACATCTTCTACTCTTTCTAAGGATGTATTATATGACAATTTTAGATTTTTCTACTGGGAGTTATGTTGGAAAAACAGATCAGTTCAGAAGATGTTTTACTCTGCCCTGGTTCTGGACAGTTACATTCCTCTGGGATTTCAGCCATCTTAAGGCGAGTTTCAGCTCTGGAAGTCCACAACAAAGTTGTAGAGGACTTGAATACCTTTCCAGAACTATATAGCACACCTCCCTGGGCTAAAAGACCTGTGAGTTATGCCCTGTTGAAGATCAGCGAACGTGCTGCCCAAAACAGAGCACTCTGTTTTTTCAGTCTTTTGGCTACACTACTCCACTATCCCATTCTTATACCCAACCAGGGTCCTAAATGTTGAACCTATAGATTTTAATTCCTTGTTATTGCTTTCATGCATATGACTACAATATCTCGGTACTACGTTCCTCACAAAAGAAAATCCTAACCGGATCATACCGGCATATACGTCTCAAGTGTGGCACTAAACGGCCTCTCGCACACGTGTTCTACACGGATACATACGTGGTTAGTACCTGCAGAAGACCACACAATAATGGTGCACTCAATGGTTATTCATTTCAGGCAGTTCCATATTTGAAAGTAAATACAAACGCCCGTATCATTGTCATACGGCCGTCCTTGAGTTAGGTCACGTCTCAAGGTACGTGATCGTGTTTCAACACCACACGACGGGGAACCCGAGTATGTCATGAACGGATCGTCACGGTTGGGAATGTTATCAACCCAACAGATACCACCTACTGCCCTGCAGGGCACGCCGAAGGCAAGCGCTGCGTATGTCCTCCTGGGCTATTTCCAGATGAACACACTCTCGCGTTACTGACCACGCGATAGGGTCTCCACTTACTTGCCTAATGCACGCTAGGGATCAGCGTTTCATATGAACTCAGGGACATGAAGAGTCCAAGAGTTTCATATTGACATCTCACACCAAGCTGTGAGACTCTATCCCTGAACCACGTTCCTCGTCAGGGGGAGCTAACCGAAATTGAACCGCTTTCGGTGGCGTTCCTTACCATACTTACCAGAGCGTAGGTGCGTCGTTACATAATTGAAATTCAGAATTATAACACATAGGTTAGTCCTTGCCACTTTAAGTAACTATACTAATATAGTCCTTACTTGGGCAGCTACCGATTCCTCACCGTATACCTAAGTTTTTCCCATAATGCAGTCCTTTAGTACTGTGCTATCCCCACTGCAGCTCTGATACCAGGCTGTGGCGGACCGGAATCCGCTCATCCAGGATCGCAGAGGGTGGTGCCGCGCGATGCGACACCCGACAGCACACGTCAGAAGAACATAATATATTACATGGGAAACAACTGAAACTGTACAAACAGGTACAAACTTCAGTTACAACTATTGTTTATGTTACACAGCGGAAGTCTATACTACACAACTCACGCCTGCCTATCTAGCAAAAGTTGGTTGCCCAGCCCTAGGGCAACCCACACTAGCTGCACTCCTCAGCTTAGCGCAGCGTGTACGGCTCCCACTCAGCTGTGGTCCCCGACGGAGGGTAACCCTCGCCGGTGGACTCGTACCCCGAGTCCGTGGGTGGCCCCTAACCTGAAAAACACTTAAGCAGCAACCGTGAGCACAAAGGCTCAGCAAGGCTTAACCGACTCACCTAAGCATGAAACTCTACATGAGGGGTACAATGGACATAGGATAGTAACATTTCAGCAAAAGGACACGCCTACAAGTTCATCCTTAGTTCATCTTTTAGAAACAAGTTAACAGTTCATGAAATCTGAAATTTAGTAAGCAGTATTTGGTGGCACACATGTAGCAATACAATTATATCAATCAGCATCATTGAATCAACATATTTCATCCATTAGTCTACGTTACGACGCAGTGAACAAGCGGTACTCGTCACCGCGAGGGACGGCGAACCGACTCGATATACACCTGCAGGGAAACCCAAAGAGCACGTCACGTACGCCCACCCGTGGAGCTGCACAGCACGCTCACTCGATGTCGTACGGGACAACCTTTCACCCAACAGCCCAAATGTCGAACCGGTCGCACCGAAACGAGCAGGAGGTTCCCCACACGGAGCATCTCTCTATGCCCGTTGGCAGATTTCCACCTTGCTGCCCTCAACCTACACCTATAAATCGGTGTGCTATGCCTCGACGCCCGGAGGTTTAGGCTACATCGGTTTATCGGGGCCCATATATCCGATATGCCTTCGGTACGTTCAATACTTGTTCAGCATGGCCGCACACGGCTCGGTCCTCAATCGACACGGACAGGGCTGCGCACACAAGACTTCCCCTTGCTGCGCCCTAACCCCTGCCTAGTCTCATTTTCATTACTAAAGTGATCTCACATCACTCAACCGAACCCGTGTTTCCCAAGCCTATCTCGCGAGTAGATTCCAACTATTCGACTTGTACCGAAACCCTATGAATCTTTAAGCATAGCCTTTCTACTCGAGGTCTTAGACACTACCCTCACTCTTTTAGGAACCTTTGGTTATGCAAGTGGGGTTTCATTCATCCTACACCTAATGCACAATCATACTTCATATGACACATGTAAACAAAGTAAAACTTATAAAGAGGTTAATGCAAACCGGGGCTTGCCTTGTTGCTGCTGGTCAGGAGTTAGTTCTTCGTCCAGAAGAAGGAAATCCAGCACTTCCGGAGTCTCTTCTTCAACGGCTACACGTTAATGAAATACTACATGTTAATTTAGATGCAAATGTGAGTTTTAGAGTAAGACTTCTACTATTAGTTATAATAACCAGCCTCTAACACCTGGAACTTTGTTTAAGGATTTAAATATGAACTGGTGTTGGTGGTTTGGCTTGGACTTAATCACATGGTTAAATGCTAAGTGGTTTTCCCCCTTTTCCATATTAATCTCTTAATTGGTTAAACAGGACAGGGGTGATCTAGAGCTCCAATGGAGCTGAGAATTTTTGTGTGAGTTCCTTGTCACAAGAAAACTCTCTGGACCAAACATTAGCACTTTTCATGGAGTGGTTTGCTCAGAATAATTCTCTTGGCAAATCAGCAAGTAAGAATTTATTCTGAGGTAATACCCCTGTTCATGCTCAACTTGATGAACTACAATTTCAATTATAGCTCATAGAGTTTGCATGAATTTTCCTAACATTTTTGGGGTTAAGATTGCCCAGAACTGAATTTCCAAGTTTTGGAAATTCTCTGAAAATGTTTCTGTATTCAAATGAACACAGCACATTCCAATTTGAATTGCTCTGACCAAATCAACTCCAAATGGTCTGAAACCTTTACAGGGGTTTATTAATGTCCTAAAGAACATTCTGGCAAAATTTGGGGATTTTTGGATGAACCAAACTCCCTCAACAATTCTTTTGCTGAAAAGCTTTAACGAATTTTCCAGAATTAATTAATGGGTTTCATACAAATTGGGTTGTATATCTGGACAGAGCTAGGCAAGATGAATCCAACCCAATTTGAATCACTAAATTTGGAGCTTCCTAGCAAAAGTTATGGAGCTCTAAAGTTTGAGGAATTTCTGGAATTCAAATTAACCGGGAAAAGTTCAAATTCCTGACAGCGGGCCCGGCTCCCACGTGTCATCACCTCGGCTACGCCACACGGGGCCACAGGATTGTTTTCCGCGCGTTCACAGCCGATCCGGTGCAACAGAAAATCCCCACACTGTGCCGCGAGAGACTGACAAGCGGGCCCGGCCGGCTCGTCTTCTTCCTCGCGCCCGCTCTTTTTCCCGCGCCGCCCCCTCGCCGGCACACCTCGGCAGCTCGCCGGAACTGGCTTCCCGACCGCCTCCCGGCCGGACACTCGCCGCCTGGGCCTATTTTCGCGCGCTGAACACGCTGGTACCTCCTGCTCCGGTCGGCGGGTGCCCTAACCTAGCTGGCGACGGTGCAGCGGCTCGGACTCCCTTCAGTTATGGCGCCCGGCCATCGTAGCCCACCAAAACCTCGGTGGAAAGGCTCTACAGCACCGGGGAATCTCATGGAAGGTCGACAAGGCCATGCTAGGGCTCGGGGAGAGCTCTCACCTAGTCGTCACCGTGAGCCCGACCTTTCCCGCTATAACCGCGGCTGGAAAACCGGGAAATACGCCGGCTACAGCCAAAATTAAGCTAGGGTTGCGGAGCAAACTTGGGCGCCATCCAGTCTAGATCCTGTGTGTGCAGTTTGATAAACTCTAAGCAATCATACGTCGGGAATTTGTGGGTTTCTTACCCGAGGGTAGTTCTGCACCGGTTGAAGACGTTTTGCGAAATTCGCCGGCGATGATCGGTCACTGGTTCTAGGCTTTGGGGTCGAGCAGCGTGGAGTCTAGGCGCATCCAAAACTGCTCCTCCTTGGTCGTGACAAGTCTTCTGCCAAGCTGCCCACGGGAGCACCTTTGCTCGGTTCTCCCCGGCGGCCACGAAAACGTGGTTTTTCTCGGTGGGTAGTGGTTCAACTCGACTGGAAGTGATGCGGGGAGGGTGTGGGAGGTCTGAGGATGTTGGTTTGCTGAGTTGCCGACGTTGGTACACGAGAGACGATCGCTCCCGAGCGAGTGGATCACAGCGGCGGCTCCTCGGCGCTCTGTCGTGCGAGAGGGCAGTGACTGGGGGTCGGTTCGTGGTCGTGGCGAGCTGGGGCACGGCTGGGAGTTACTGCGCCCCCACAAGGAGCTCGCCAGCGCGCGAGGGGAGAGCAGGAGGTGGCGCCCGGCGTTTTCGCGGTGTGTCACGGTGGAGCCTCGGCTCTGTTCCGAGTGCAACACTTAGCCCCTAAGGCTGTTGACTTTTGTGCCATTTTAACCTCTCCAATGACATGTGGGACCCACTTGTCAGTGCTCCCCCACCCCTCAAAAGATCTCCAAAGCTTAGCCAGAGATGAATTCAAATATTTGGAGTTTGAAACTGACCTACATTTGTATGGTTAAGTTCATTTCCCCCAAATTCAAATGTATATTTGAATTCTTTGCATATTTGGATCCTTTTTGGAAAAAATGGGTGGCCAACCTTTTCAAAAATTATTGAGACTCTGCCTCCCCACTAATTTGAACCTGAGGAATCCAAGTATGCCCTTTACTCCTTGTTTTAGCTGCTGAAATCCTGAATTTGAGTGCAACAGTTTGGAAACACCCTCTCATGTGTGATCATATGTGTAGAATTTTCCCATGTTGTGAAAGTGTAAGTTTCCCCTCTAACCACTTCGTTGATAGAGGTTACTTGCTCTTCCCATTTTTTTACCAGCTATCCACAACAAGAACTGAGGTGTGGTGAAGTGAAGAAAAGTTTTTGCAAGTCCCATTTCTTGGGCCTTTTACAAGCAGTATCTAGACGAAGAAGGGATAAAGCACGAATTTTCAGCACCATATACTCCTCAACAAAACGGAGTAGCCGAAAGGAAGAACAGAACTCTCATTGAGATGACGAGGATAATGCTCGATGAATACAAGACTTCGGACAGGTTTTGGGCTGAAGTGGTTAACACCACTTGTCATGCCATAAACCGACTATATCTTCATCGGTTGCTCAAGAAAACTTCATATGAACTACTCACGGGTAACAAGCCGAATATTTCATATTTTCGAGTTTTTGGTTCGAAATGTTAAATTTTAAACAAGAAGCCAAGGGCTTCGAAGTTTGCTTTGAAGTCCGATGAAGGTTTCTTACTTGGCTATGATTCGAACTCCTGCGCTTATCTTGTCTTCAACAAAACCTCCAGACTTGTTGAAGTAGCACGTGACATAGTGTTCGATGAAACTAACGGCTCTCAAGAAGAGCAAGTTGATCAATGTGTGCTAGATCAAGAAGAATCTCCATGTCAAGCATTGAGAAGAATGGCATTGGGCGATGTTCGACCACAAGTTCTACCTTCAAATGCGAATGAAGAAAATGAACCACGGGTGGAGGAAAATGATCAAGGGGGAGCTTCCATACAAGATCAACCTCAAGAAAATCAAGAAGATCAAAACATCAATGAGGGCAACTATCCAGGGGGAGAAGAAGATGATAATGGAAATTCAATACCACAAGTGCCACATCCAAGAGTACACCAAAGCATCCAAAGAGATCACTCCGTCGACAACATAATCGGTGACATCCAAAAGGGGGTAATAACTCAATCTCGCGTAGCTAATTTTTGTGAACACTATTCTTTTGTATCTTATTTGGAACCATACAGGGTTGAGAATGCATTAAAATATGCGGATTGGGTGATGGCGATGCAAGAAGAATTGAACAACTTCAAAAGGAACTAAGTGTGGGAGCTTGTTGAAAGACCCAAGTCCAATGTCGTCGGCACTAAATTGGGTCTTCCGCAACAAGCAAGACGAACATGGAGTGGTAACAAGGAACAAGGCACGACTTGTGGCAAAAGGGTACTCACAAGTCAAAGGTTTGGATTCCGACGAGACTTTTGCTCCCGTAGCTAGGCTTGAATCGATTCGTATATTACTTGCATATTCTACTCACCATGATTTCAAGCTTCATCAAATGGACGTGAAAAGCACCTTTCTCAATGGACCGATCAAGGAGGAAGTGTACGTGGAGCAACCACTCGGTTTTGAAGATCAATAGTACCCCGGCTATGTGTTCAAACTGCGTAAGGCTCTCTATGGCCTCAAACAAGCTCCTAGAGCTTGGTATGAGTGCCTTAGAGATTTTTTGATTGAAAATGACTTCAAGATTGGAAAATCTGATTACACTTTGTTTACTAAACACTTTGATGATGTTATCTTCATTTGCCAAATCTATGTTGACGATATTATATTTGGTTCAACTAACAAATCCTTTTGTCAAGAATTTAGTAAGATTACGACAGATAGATTCGAGATTTCCATGATGGGGAGAGTTGAGGTACTTTTTGGGATTCAAAGTGAAGCAACAAAAGGACGGGACGTTCATAAGCCAAACAAAGTACACTCAAGACATTCTCAAGAAATTTGGAATGGACAAAGCAAAGCCCATAAAGACTCCCATGGCGACAAATGGACACTTGGATCTCAATGAAGATGGACCAAATGTGGATCAAAAGGTATATCATTCCATGATTGGCTCCTTACTTTATTTATGTGCATCTAGGCCTGATATCATGTTGAGTGTATGTTTGTGTGCAAGGTTTCAAGCCAATCCTAAGGAATGTCATTTGACAACCGTTAAAAGGATCTTGAGATATTTAGTTCATACACCCAACCTAGGCCTTTGATATCCCAAAGGTTCAAAAGTCAATCTCATTGGATACTCCAATGCAGATTATGCCGGATGCAAGGTAGATAGAAAAAGTATTTCCGGTATCTGCCAATTCCTAGGTAGATCCTTAGTTTCTTGGTCCTCCAACAAACAAAATTCAATTGCCTTATCCACGGCCGAAGCAGAGTATGTTGCAGCCAGGAGTTTTTGTGCATAACTCCTTTGGATGCGACAAACTCTAAGGGATTACGGTTACAATATGAGTTGTATTTCACTCCTTTGTGACAATGAGAGTGCAATTAAAATTTCCCATAACCCTGTTGAGCACTCTAGAACCAAACACATAGATATCCGGCATCATTTTTTGAGAGATCACTCAATGAAAGGAGACATAGCCATTTCCCATGTCAACACTGAAAAACAACTAGCCGATATCTTTACCAAGCCACTTGATGAAAAGCGCTTTTGTGAGCTCCAAAATGAACTAAATATCCTTGATGCTCGGAACGTGGCTTGAAAACTTGCATACCTGTATGCCATCCTCAAAATCATGTTAATTGTGTTGAAAAATCATCTCTCTCTATTTTCTCCTAAAAACTATGTTAGTTACTTGATCTTATGAATTATGGTCATAGCTTGATTTTTGTATGTTTACTGATCATATTCATCAAGAATATCTGTGTGTCTTTGTTCCCTATTCCTTATTAGGAACCATTGAATACATATATATATATATATATATATAAGTGTTTTATACTTTTCTGTACAAGGGACCACGGACTAGTCCATGGTCACCCCGGACTAGTCCGCACATTGCAGACTAGCCCGCACTTGGTCCGCTAGTCCGGACTAGTTTGGTTCGACCACAGACTAGTCCGATATTTTGACTCCATAACCCTAGGGCCGGCTCAGAGCTAATCTCCTTCAACCTCACAACTCCTCCCACGTTCTCTCTCCTCACTCAAGTGCTCCCAAGGCGGATTTGCGAGTTCTCCATCAAATCCACTCAAATCTCCGTGGGAATCAATCTCCACTGCAAGGGGATCGAAGACCCCGGACTAGTCCGCATCAAGAAATCCTTCAACGCCTCGAATCGAAGGATTTGGTAAATTTCTCTCCAAACCCTAGAACCTTCGATTTTCCTTGTTTTTGCTCACTTAGCTTAGCTCCTCCCGTCAATACATGCTCTATTGATGTATTCCATGTACCCTAGATCATATTTGCATTGAATAACCTCAAATTTCGAAAAGTTAGGATTTGAGCAGCCTCATAACGGACTAGTCTGTTCTTAGGGCGGACAAGTCTGGTACTCCATACTAGTCCGACCCTGAACACCGGACAAGTCCGATATGCCCTGATCAAAACCCTAGCTTATATCAATTCAATGCAATCCCTTGTCATCCTTGCTTATTCATGTCCTTTATATCTTCCTTGTCAGAATCATGTTGGGATCGAATGAGAATATCTCCGACTTTGAAGCCAAGATGGATCAAGATGTGATGTCTCGTATTCTGGAGTCTCGCTCCAACAAGAGACAAGAGCGTGTTGTCGAGCCTTTGCCCACCCCACCTAGGGTGCGTTGAAAGGTTATAGTCAAGAGACCAACTTCAAAAGCAAATATGTCTGGTTCTAGCTCGGCGGCTCAACGCCAAACCAAGAGCAAGGGAAAGGGACTTGCTTCTGGCCCGATTGGTCCCCTTAAGATGACAGCTCCAAGACAGGGGAATAGGAATCCCTCGGAGGAGAAGTTTAATGGCAAGGGGAGTGATGTGGCATGGAAGCTGAGGAAGATTGATGCCTATAGCACTGGCAAAAAGGCAGCTGACATGAGATTTTGGAGCAACTTTCACTCGGACTACTATAGTTCGGTGTACCTCCAAATGAAGACTCCAGTGGTCCGCAGCCAATGGATCGACTGGACATATTTTGAAAGGAAGAGCTGTGAAGCCTTTGAGGAGGTAATAGAGGCCGCAGAGAGACACGGACTCAAGGACTTGCTCTCCTTCAGATATAACTGTAATGATGAGATCATCACCCAGTTCTTTGAAACTTGCCACTTTGCCCACGATGAAGAAGAGAGAGTGACTTGGATGACACATGGATCCAAGTACACAGTTTCCTATGTTGAGTTTGCCAGACTGCTGCACCTTGAGGACACCGACAGTAATGAGATTGTGATTCACAATCTTGGTGTTGTGGAGAAGGACAAGATGGAATATCTCTATGATACTCGACTCCCATACAATCCTCCCTCAACCAAGAACATGAATCCCTTCTTCATTGTTCTCAACGGAGTGCTCCAAAAGACCATTGCTCCAAAGGATGGAGATGCCGGGAGTGTCCAAGGTTACTTGAGAACCTTGATGAAAGTAATCAGCAGAAGAAGAAAATTTGATATCTTCGATTACATTTGGAATGACATGGTGAACATATCCTGCACACCAAACCTTTCCTGTGGCTATGCACCATACTTGATTGTAACACCCCAAAAATATTGTTAAGACCCTAAATCATGTTAAGAGGGGAATTTAAAAAATTTTGGACGTGTTGCATGTTTTGCAAAAATTCAAATTCGAACTGGAATTCAAATTAAACTCAAATCAGAAAAGAAATAGAAAAAGAAAAAAAAAAGAAAACAGAAAAAAACCGGCCAGTGGGCCGCAACCCACCAGCCGGCCCAACCAGCGCCCGTGCCAGCCCGCAGCCGCGCGCGCCGCTTCCTCCCACTAACAGGCGGGGCCCGCCAGGTCATCGTCTACCTCGCGCCAGCGCCGGACTCTCTCACCCGATTCGAAACCGATCGGGAATTCTCGCGTATTCCAGCCGAATTCTGTTCGGGGGCGACGCAAACTCGATCTAAACCACCCCGCCGCCCTCCCCCGTCTATAAAAACCCCGGCCTCGTTCTGTTTTTCCCACGCGATCCGCCAATTTTCCTCCGGTGAGAACCGAGACTTCTCCGGCGAATTCTGGCCGATCTAAGCTCGGAAATTCCGATCTAACTCGCTGGTCATGATCCAGCGCCTCCGGGGAACCTTGCAGGTGCAGAAAACTCGGTGACTTGCGGTGTAAACACAGCGCCGACGAGCCTCGCCGTGAATTCACCTCGGACCTCGTCGCCGATCACCTTCCAGGACCTCCGAGCTCAAGAAAACCCCCGAGGTGAGATCCCCGACCTCCCCTCCACCGATCTATGCCATAAAATCACAGTTCTAGGGAGAATTCTCGAAGATCCGAAAGTCTCCGGCGAGATCGCCGCTTCCCGCTGCCGTGCGCCGCCGGCAGCGCCGCCCGCGTTCGATCAGAGCGATGTGGCCGCTTGTGCGCCGTTTATTTTAAATCGCACGGTAGGGTTTAAATCCCCGCGTACCGGTTCGACGTTATAATCTCAGTCGTCGGTTTAAAATCGGACGGTCCACGTCAGCCCCGCGTTATAAAGACTGGAAATCTTACGTGCTACCCCCTGGGGTTCTCGGGAAATAAGAGCTAGCCCCGGAAACTTCTGATCTAGCCCCTGGAACTTCAGAAAATCATGTAAATTCATTTAAAAATCAGTTTTAGCCCCTGAACTTAATAAAAATTTGGAAAAACTCCTCTGTTATGAGTAGCTAGACCCCTGAGAATTCTTAAAATAATAGTATAGACCCTGTAGTGGGGTGAGTTTACCTTTTTAGCCCTGTTTAGTATTTAATTTAGGAAATTGAATATGTGGCTAGTGTTTAAAAATTAAAAAGTGGGACAAACATATTGTCAAAATTAAATTAAAGACTTTCTCAGAATTTAGGAAACTTTGGAGTGAGATAAAAACATATTTTGGGCTGAATTAAATCTGTTTAATTTATTATTCACATATAGGGACACATTTTTAAGTAAAGAATAGTTCTAGAAAATAGGAAAAATAATTGTAAAATAGTTCACATCAGAGGAAAAGGTCAAAAATATATTAGCAAATATTTTAGATCAGAACTTATTCTGTTTAGATGATGTGTCTTGTTATTTTTATAATAAAGTTCCCACTTAGGCATAGGAAATAAATCTGAAAATATAGCAACTAATAAATGATAAATGGAGTTTCTAAAATCCAAAGAATTCAGTTTAGGGTTGGTAGAAATTATGAAGACACATATGGAGAAGGAAAATACCTTTCATGCATACTAGGTAGTTAAAAGGTGTAGTAATTGAATATAAGGGATTTATTTAAATTGGAAACTCATATATATAGTATGTAAGTATAAATGTGAACACAAAAGTAGGAATCATATACACATGATTAAAAGTGCATGCAAGCCACAAATCAACACACATAGAGTAGCCACAACACATATAATGGTGAATGACTTTCATAAATATGAATGTGTGGTTTGTATGAAGTGGAAGTGTGAACTATGTCTTATGGATTGTTGTTTTTCTTTTGCTATGTGTGATGGTATGATGTAGAACCTGCTCAAGAGCAAGTTATTCCTTTCCAAGACCAGGACTACCCATTTCAAGAGCAGCAGGAAGGAGGCAAGTGTCCTTGACCACTTTGATCCTATGCTAGGATGTGTAGCTAGCATTATTTGCATTGTCAATTGAAATATGAAACCCATGCTAGGAAGTTTCCCTAGAATTGATTACCTTGTTTCCTTGTAGCTTGGGTTGGGATTTATTTTATCATGTAATTTATTATTATGCATATGCTTAGCCATGCTTAGAATGGAATATTGGGATATGAGATCATCAGTTTATTTTACCATACTCTTGAATGAGATATTGTGAGTTATGTAGAGGTAGGGATCAAGGCAAGTTGGATGTTTTGGTTGTGTGCTGGGTGCACGAGACTCGGGTTTGTGTTTAGTACTTGCCTGGATCCTAAGGACCGGTTCATGGAGCATGTAACCTGGCTTTACCGTGCCAACCACATGCTGAGATGGGGCAGCTTGGCCAATTAATTAGGTGTATCCCCGGCGTAGTATGGGTGTGTTGGATGGTGCGGGGAATAGGTGTCAGCTGGACTACCATATGAACCGCAAGGCTCAAGAGGGGGCCACTGCAGTGGGGATGGAGCCTCTTGTATGCTGTTAGGGGTGAAACCTCAGTGGGCCCTCGCTCGTCGGGAATCCCTTTGTAAAGGCTTCGTAGTGATCTCCTGGCTACACACCTGGGAAGTGTGAATGTGGTTCGTAGCCACTGGCATAATGGAGGTTCTTTTAGTCCACCCGGCAACGGGGAATGAAATCACTACATGTGGGTACAGGGGTGCAAACTCTGCAGAGTCAAAACTGTCATGACAGCCGTGCTCACGGTCAAGAGCGGCTTGGACTTATTCATGATTAGAGGAGTGATGGTTTTGGAAGTTGAGAATGTTAAGCGGGGAGCTTAACATTGGAAATGATGTTATGGTTATTGGATTATGATGATGGGATGGGAGATTAAGACCATTTCACCTTTGTAGTAATGTAGGTGCTTAATAAGCTAAGGTGATAGGTATTAATTGCGTAGTGCTTTAACCATGAGTTCAACCTCTCCTTGTTCTAGCCATGCATGATATAATTTTCCCACACTTGCTGAGTACCATTGGTACTCAACCTTGCACATTTGGTTGGTTTATATTGCTGCTCAGGTCAAGATAATGAGGTGGTGTATAATGACCAAGACTTTGGACCCGAAGAAGGTTTCTAGGTTCATGGAGACCCCCGGGCAACGCCTGTGACGGAGCCCTCAAGAATAATATTCCGCTGCTAGTTTATTTACTTGTGATGAACTTATTATTGTCCATCGAGACATTTGCTATGTAAGACTTATTTATATTCGACACCTGGCTTGTAATAAATGATGCTTCACTATTTGTCATCACATGTATGAGAAAATGATCCAGGCATACATGTGATATTCACTCGGTTGTTCTTTGGAAAAACTGGGTGTGACATTGATGTTCATGATTGAAAAAGTCACAGGAATTGAGTTTGTGAAGGATGTGGAGCACACTGCTCTAAGGCCTCAGAAGCCTCCTCAAGCCTCTCTCCCAGCTGCTCCCTCACCTGGATCACCTGAAGAACATCTAGAGAGAGCTCAAGAAGATGCAAGACCTTCATCCAAGACTAGGGCCATTCCTCACAAAGGGTCCCCTAGTGGGATTATGAAGTATTTGGCTGCTATCTTTGGTTCTTGCCGCAAAACTGAGGTGAAGCTTCATAAGATGAACAAGGCAAGAAAAGAAGAAATGAGATACATGAAGGCCAATATCAAAGAAATATGCCAAAGACTGGAGATTAAGCCCATTGGATCTCCAGTCATCTCAGAGGACTCTGCATCTGACTTCACAGAGCTTCCTCCTCTCTCTCCATCAGAGTGTGCCTACTTTGGCTCTTGGGGCATGACGAGTGGTTCTTCTCCTCCCCCTCCTCAGCCTGATGATGAAGACAAAGAAAGGACCGACAGCGAGGAGTGAGCCGGCGACGACAAGTAGATCCCTCCTCTCCTTCTTTTTGGTGCCTTGATGCCAAAGGGGGAGAGATTGAGGGGGAGTCTTAGGTCGTAGGTTCTTCTTTTTGTGTCCTAGTTTAAGAAGTGGGCTTTTGTAAGACTTATGTTATCATTATGCTTTTGGACATGTGCTATGAAATGATGACTATGTTATGCTTATGATTAATGGTGTATGTTTAAAACTACTATATAGGCTTGAGACTCTTGATTATTTTGATGATATTCACATCAAAATTATTGTTCACACACATAGTTTTGCACCCCACCATAAAGAGTGCACATATGTCTTATGTCTACATTGCCTATTTTGCTCAAAGCTCATATGTGCACACTTTATGAAAATCTGAATTTTTTTCATATTTGTGTGATCTCAATTGGTTGTCATCAATCACCAAAAAGGGGGAGATTGAAAGTGCATCTAGGCATCCCTTGTGGGTTTTGGTTTATTTATGACAAACAGATGAGACCCTAACAAAATCGTTGAGATGAGCGCATGTTTTTAAAGAAATTAGGAAGAAAGCGCAAAAAGAAAGGAGAATGAGGATCTAAAATGATAAGAGCTCAGGAGCTGAAAAGATTAGATTACTTAGTATGGAGTGTGTTGGAGAAACACACCGCAAGAACTCAAGTGAAAGAAATCACACTAACTGCACAAAAATCAGCATGTGCGGACTAGTCCGATATCAACAGGACTAGTCCGATTTCTCTCTGACTAGAAAACGGACAAGTCCTCCAAGTGCGGACTTGTCCTCAGTCCTCACTTTCTCCACACAGCGGACTAGTCCTATATGGACCAGACTAGTCCGATATGTCTCTGACTAGAGAACGGACAAGTCCGCCAAGTTCGGACTTGTCCATAATCTACAAAGTTCTCACCACAGCGGACTAGTCCGATATGGACCGGACTAGTCCGATTTGTCTTTGAGTAGACAACGCACTAGTCCGCACTCTTACGGACTAGTCCAATATCTCACAACACTTAGGTTTTTCCACACGCCGCACACCAGACTAGTCCGGAGTCCACCACGGACTAGTCCGGACATCGCAAACCCTAACGTAACCTTTGGAAACCCTAGTATAAATAGAGGTGTACGGCCATACTACAACCTCTCTCGACCCCCCTGCGTCGTCACACCTTCCAAGAGCCCAAAATTCATATCTATCCCCACATTCTAACCCTAAAAGGATCAAATCTTTGAGGATTAGCAATTAATCAAAGGAGAGACTTGTTCTACACATCTTGAGCTCTTGGGTTTGATCTCTCTCACACTCTTGTTCATTTATTGTACATCTTTTGAGTGTGCTTGGTGGTATTCATTCATTGTAATTCTTGGGGAGCCCTCAACTTGTGAGAAGGCCACTTGAACAATTTATTTGCCCTTTATGATTAGTGGAAGAGAATCGGCCTCCGTGGCGATTCGACGAGGGTAGGGTTGGTGAAGACCCGGTCCTTCGTGGACTCCTCAACGGGGACGTAGATTTCCTTCATGGAATCAAACCTCGGGATAAAATCTTGTCTCTTGCTCTCGTGTTTTATTGTTCATCATATTCTAGGGTTTACTTAATCTCGTGTAATTCACATTGAAACATTGAAACTAAAGTTGATCTCTGTCATTCATTGTTTCACTATTGTAATACATCTAAGTCCCCACTTAATTTTCGCTGCATAGGGTACTAGAAGTGAAAATATTGATCAATCTTGATCTTTCTAGTCCACGCATACCGGACTAGTCCGATTTCCTAGTATTTGATAAATCTATTAAGTGTTTCAGGGATTAACAAAGAATCGAAAAGCCTATTCACCCCCCCTCTAGGCTACATTCACTGATTGCTGTAAATTTTGTATGTGCGTGGTCGTGAGTAGAAGGACAAGCTCAAGAGGCCATCTACGAGGATCTACAGCACCAAGACTTCGAGATGCTCGAACAACAAGAGCCACGGGAGCAACGCAAGTGCCCCTTGACCATATTGATCCCATGTTTTGAAACTGTTTTGTTTGCGAAAACTCGTACGCTTGAGTCAACTTGATGGTACACCCTTTTATAGGAGTTTACTAGTTTTTTTAACCATCCTTGTCGCCGGGAGAGTTGATGAGTCGGGCATGGTCATTTTTCTTTTTGCTTCGCTTAATTCATGGGATACGAGAAGCTGAAATAAAACATGTCTAGCTACTGCACTCATATGAATAATGATGATGAGATCTTGATGATGTTAATGGGCACGGAATCGGGGAGACCTAGGCAAGCTTGGTTCGTGAATGTTGCTGGATGAGATGGGGATACTTGCCGTAGATCTAGGGACGGTTCATGCGAGAATATGCCAGGAAAACAGGACCACAGCAAGGCCAAGTATGGGTGCGGCTTAGCTGATTAATTAGGTGTGTTGCTAGCTTGTTATGGACCGTGGATGGCGCGAGGAATGGGAGTCGAGGAGGACTGCCCTGGGAACTGCATGGCAGAAGAGGGGGCCCGTGGGTGGGAGAATGGTGATTCGATCCTGCCGGTAAAACCTCAGTGACTCCATACATCTAGTAGCTCCTATGTAAAGGCTATTTTGTGATCTCTTGGCCATACACCGACAGTTGTGTACTGATATAATGGAGGTTCTGCAGCCGCCGACGAGTGACAAAGTCACAAACTTGTGGGTAAAGTGGTGCCACCTCTGCAGAGTGTAAAACTATCATGATAGCCGTGCTTCTGGTCACAAGCACCTGGCCAACTTCCATGATTAGATGGAAAACTTGGAATGGTTATTCGGTATGGTCATTGGGATTGGTTTTAGAACTTTTTTGAGTCATGACCATGAGTTTGGTTTTGGTTATATGAATATGAGATGGATATGAATATTCATGAGCATGAGATGAACTTGAGAAATATTAATGGCTGGATGAGACTTGATAAATGGTGAATTATGATGAAAGAATGTTGCTGTTTTAATTGATTATATTGGGATTAAATTCATCTAGAGATAGTTGCTGTTTTTACCATGTTCATGAAATATAATTTGCTTGTTGCAATGATCCTTTTCATTCCATGCCTTGTTGTAAGCTACATGTCATACTTTTCCCGCGCTTGCTGAGTAAGGCATGTACTCACCCTTGCGTAACCACATATACATCAGCTACAGGAGATGAGTACTTCAAGGACCATATGGAGTACTAGGTGTGCGAACTACCATCAACATGCCTGTGGAGTCGAAGATGGAGCCTGCTGTCTTTAGTCACTTTCCGCTGTCGTTAGAGTCTTCCGCTGCAAGAATAAGTTAGAGATTCATGAGTGAGACATTGAGTCATTGTAATAAAGTAATTAAACACTATTTTTTCCTGGTTATATTCTGAATTCAGTTTGTGGATTACATGTGTATGTGTGATGAACATCCTGGGCACACATATGCATTCACTTGGTTCTATTTTTGGAACCGGGTGTCACAGATTGGTATCAGAGCCACGTTGACCGTAGGATGCAAACCTAGGTAGAATGGACACTCTAAAATACATAGGCACACCCCTCTAAAATGCTATTTTCGAAAATTGCTTGCTGCTGCACTTTACTTGTCAATTCATCCACTGCAAAGTGCTATTTTCAGCCCCTCTTTTCTCTTCTTTTGGACAGCAACACTTTTGCTTTCTTGCTTCATAGCTTCTGAAGTTTTGGAGTTATTTCTTCCTTCTCTAAAGTTTCTCATGTCTTATTTATAGATGTCGGTGACCAGCAGCACAACACGCATAAGAACTTGTCACCACCACGTGGGAGTGCTCTTAACCCCATTGAGGTGTCCGATGGACCATACTGGGAGGAAGTGAAGACGGAACCTCATGATGAAGAGGAAGTCAATAGCTCTATGCATTAGGAAGAGGACCCGGAAGAGGTGGAACCATTCAAAGACGATATGGAGGATGATCCACAAGAACGGCATTGGTACGCCCCTCAGGAGGAGTTTCACGCGAGCTTACACCCCATGGAGCCTCATGAAGCTATGACGGGAGGAGATGAACCCGAGGAGGAGCCCCCCCCCCTTGCTGAGACCGAGAATGAAGGTGATGAATTGGCCAAGCATTCAGTTCAAGAATTTCGGTCCAATGGAATGGAAGGACACATATCCAAGGAGCTCAAAGAATTTCTGGATTGCTGCAGCTTATATCCGGAATATCTTCTCAAGAAAGTCCCTCGTCTAAGACATGAAGAGTGGAAGGCTGAAGTAACCATCCTATCTAACGGTAGGGTTGTCACACGGCACTTCACACCCACGTGGATAGCTACAAGGGAAGAAGGTATTGATGATGCCGCTTGGGATGCACTCACCGGACTATGCTACGCCTTCCGTGAGAAGCTTGAGAACACTACTTTTGAGCTGCACCTGTATCGGAAGAGTGGTACAAGAGAGATCATTGGACCCCATGGAGGAGCTCTTTCCAACCCACAAGCTTCTGATAATTCTCAAAGGTTGCTCGTGGAGTTAGGAAACCGCTATGCAAGCGCACAATAAGAGATCCGTTACCTCCGCAAGAAGCTGTATTTGCTGGAGAAACAAGAGGAGACTCGTGCCAACGCGGGAGCAAATGGAGCACCAGCGTCATATATCCCTACATGGACTGCTGACTCACCATGGCTTGCACCCATGTATGTACCACCCCCGTCACACGGCGAGAACAGCACTGGTTCTCATGATTAAGTTAGGTTTCCCATTGAATAAGCTGTAATAGGAACGTTTAGATCGTAGTAGCTTGAATAAGAGTGGTGTGCCGAATTTTTTGTGATGATTGCTTGTGTTTGTGTGCTGATGTGAGTTGTGGGACGCTTCGGCGAATGTCCACATCCACACATAGTGGAGAGATGTGAGATGCTTCGGCACGTGTTCACATCTTCATATAGGCTGAAATTAATAAAAGAAGTTGATTAGTTCATACACCTTGATGCATATAGTTGGGAAGTCAAATCTGAATTTTATGTCATATAATGTACGAAAGTAAGCCTTAAAATAAGGGGGCTAGACTTTGTTGCCAACCTTATTGTCTTGGACTCCCAAGGGATTGACATAATACTTGGAATGGGTTGGCTAAGCAAGCACAACAGAGTGATTCAATGTGCTGAGAGGATCGTGCAGTTGACGAGTGAGCACGGTACTCTTATTGAGTTCGAGGCAGCCCAACCGGCAACCGAGAAGGCAGCGCTGAACCACATCGAAGAAGAGACATTGGAAAGCATTCCGGTGGTTCAAGAATATTCAGATGTGTTCCTGGAAGAACTTCCAGGTATGCCACCTAACCGGGACATTGAATTTGCCATTGATTTAATACCCGGAACTGCACCTATAGCGAAGAGGCTGTATAGGATGCCCGCTAATGAACTAGTGGAGCTCAAGAAGAAAATTCAGGAGCAGCTAGAAAAGGGTTTTATACGCCCAAGCTCATCACCATGGGGAGCCCCCGTGCTCTTCGTAGACAAGAAGGATGGGACCCAAAGGATGTGTGTGGATTATAGGTCTCTCAATGAGGAGACGATCAAGAATAAATACCCGCTGCCCCGTATAGAGGACCTGTTCGACCAAATGAAAGGTGCCCGAATTTTCTCCAAGATTGATCTTCGGTCGGGATACTTCCAGCTGAAGATTAAGCCCTCTGATATACCCAAGACTGCATTTTGAACACGGTATGGTTCGTATGAGTATACCATTATGTATTTTGGGTTAACGAATGCACCCGCATACTTTATGTACCTCATGAATAAGGTCTTCATGGAGTACTTGGACAAGTTCGTCGTGGTTTTCATCAACGATATCATGGTGTATTCGAAAAGCGAGGAAGAACACGAAGAACACTTGAGGTTAACATTGCAGAAATTGTAAGAGCATCAATTGTATGCTAAGTTCAGAAAGTGTCAATTTTAGCTAAAGGAGATATCGTTCCTAGGCCACATCATCTCCGAGGAAGGAGTATCGGTTGATCCCGGAAAAGTGGGAGATGTTCTGAAGTGGAACCAACCGCAGAGTGTGAGAGATATTCGGAATTTTCTTGGGATGGCTGGATACTACCGCCGGTTCATCAAGGATTTCTCCAAAATAGCGAAACCTATGACTGAATTGCTAATGAAGGGGAAAGCATTTCAGTGGACACCAGCGTGTCAAGAAAGCTTTGAGGAGCTCAAGAAGAGACTAACCACAACGTTGGTTTTGGTATTGCCAGACGTGAGCAAAAGCTTTGACATATATTGTGACGCATCAAGACAAGGGCTTGGATGTGGGCTCATGCAAGAAGGACAAGTGGTAGCCTATGCGTCGAGACAACTAAAAAAACACGAGCTAAATTACCCACACATGACTTGGAACTTGCAGCCGTGGTACATGCCTTAAAGATTTAGAGGCATTATATCCTTGGCCACCGATGTGAGATCTATACGGATCACAAAAGCCTCAAGTATATATTCATGCAAACGGATCTGAATTTGAGGCAACGTCGATGGTTGGAACTCATTGTGATGCCCGGTCCCGTGAAAACGGAACCCAGCTAATGCATATGTGTGCCCAGGATGTTCATCACACATACACATGTAATCCACAAACTGAATTCAGAATATAACCACGAATAATAGGGTTTAAGTACTTTATTACATCAATCTC
The DNA here is from genome assembly GCA_030760725.1 of Neostapfia colusana. NCBI lineage: Eukaryota > Viridiplantae > Streptophyta > Magnoliopsida > Poales > Poaceae > Neostapfia > Neostapfia colusana. The sequence goes on along the minus strand of JASWHV010000019.1, from coordinate 1,521,708 downwards.
TAACTTATTCTTGCAGCGGCTCCATCTTCAGCTCCACAGGCAAGTTGACGGTAGTTTGCACGCCTAGTACTCCACATGATCTTCGAAGTACTCTTCTCCTGTTGCTGATGTTTGTATGATAATGCAAGGGTGAGTACATTTCATACTCAGCAAGTGCGGGAAAAGTATGACATGTAGCTTACAGCAAGGTAGGGAATAAAAAGGCTCATTGCAGAAAGCAATTTTTGTTTCACAACCATGATAAAAGCAGCAACTATCTTTAAGTGAATTTAATCCCAACATATATTTAAGTAAAACAGCAACATACCTCCTTCATGATTGACCACTTTTCATGTCTCAACCAACCATTAATCTTTCTCAACTTTTTCCAATGCTCATAATAACCATCTCATGTTCATATCCATCTCATAACCATATAACCGAACCAAAACTCATTGTCATGTCTTAACAGTCCAAAACCAATCTCATTACCAATACTCAACAGTCCCGAAACCAATCCCAAGACCATACCATAACCATACCAATAACCATCCCGATATGTGACACCCTCAATTTCATAATCATGTATGCATACATAATTCATGTAGAGAAAACATTTTAAACGAATTGCAAACAGAGAAAGAATAAAAAAGATAGCCAAAAAGAGCCAAATCCAATCCACAGAGAGCGCCGAAGACAACTCCCATGGCCGCTGGCCACGTGGCGCCTTCGGAGCTCATCCCCACAGAAGGGGGAGAGGTCCGCCGCTAACTGGCTACCTGGCAGGCTCGGGGCTCGTCTCTGCGGAAGGGGCGAGGTCCGACCCCGTGGGACACGTGTTGCCCTCAGATCTAGTCACTGCGGAAAGAGAGGACCAGCCGCGCGGGACACGTGTCGCTCTCGGAGCTCTTCTCCGAGAGGTCCAACCCGCGGGACACGTGTCGCTCTCGGAGCTCTTCTCCAAGAGGTCCGACCTGCGGGGCACGTGTTGCTCTTGGAGCTCACCTCCGAGAGGTCCGACACTACCGAACACGTGTCACCTCCGGAGCTCACCTCCGGGAGGTCCGACACTGCTTGGACACGTGTTGACTTTGGAGCTCACCTCCGGGAGGTCCGACACTACCAAACACGTGTCACCTCCGGAGCCCACCTCCGAAGAGAGGGGAGGTCCGGAACTGACACGTGGCGTACGCGGAGCTCGTCTCTAGAAAGAGGGGAGGTCCCGACCCACCAGACACGTGGTGCACGTGGAGCTCACCTCCGAGGAAGAGGGAGGTCCTGCCTGCCTGACACGAGGCACAACCAGAGCCGCCTTTGCGGATAAAGGGAAGCCGAGGCCCCTGCTGGACACGTGGAGCCTCCGGAGCTTATCCCTACATAAGGACGTGATTCTAAAGCGGTTTTTCTCCCATGCACAAGTGCCCGACACGGAGGAAACCGACACGAATTCCACATTGCTACCGCCCCGAATCAATTAAAGATAAGTTGTTAAGATTCAAAAACAATTTGAATAGGACTCTTATTCGAATTCCGATCAGAGTAGGACTCTTCGTTTCTCGATTATAAATAGAACCAGAAACACCCCTTGGTCATCTTTTCTAAGCCAACAACGTAGAAGCCCTAGCCCCAAACTCGCCGAGCTAAAACCCCTTCGCCGGAGTTTGACCACCGGAGAGACCGCCGACGAGCCAAGACACGATCGCCGCCGCCGGAAGAGAGCCCGATGATCTGTTCTGCTAGGAGGAAGGACCCGAAGGAAGTAAGGTAGGTCTCCATTACCACCTTACGACGTCATCGCGTTTTCTTTGCATCTGTTCTTCGATCCCTTCGAATAGAAGCTTTTCCTGGACAGATCACGTGTTGATCGTTCTGATCTAGATCTCGAGTCAAGGTTATCGCCACGTCCACATTTGATCTCTACACCTCTGTTCATCGTAAAACCCCATGCAAGAACATGCAAGAACACGTACAAATCGATCTAATAAAAACAACATCATAGGAATAGCATGCATATGCATCATTGCATCTTGAGTAAAGTTTGTGCATGATAATTGATTGCTATGTATCTTGTATATGCGTGATCTTTAGTAGAAGGACAAGCTCAGGGAGCTACCTACGAAGGACTACAGCACCAGAACATCGAGACACAAGAGCAACAAGAGCCGCAAGAACAAGGCAAGTGCCCCTTGAACATATTGATCCCAAATTTTGGAAAGCTGTTTTGTTTGCGAAAACTGTGAATACTTGAGTCAACATGATGGGAAACCCTTTTATAGGAGTTTACTAGTTTTGTTAAACCACCCTTGTTGCCAGGGAAGTTTATGAGTAGGGTATGGTCATTTTTCTTTTCTGCTTTGCTAATCTACGGGATATGGGAAGCGATAGAATTTGTCTAGCTAACTGCACTGGTACGAATAATGGTAATGAGAAACTGATGTTGATAATGGACATGAATCGGAGGGAGATCTAGGCAAGCCTGGTTTGTGGATGAGGTAGAACGAGATGGTAGTTTACTTGCCATAGATCTAAGGACTGGTTCATGCGAGCCATGCCAGGATAACAGTGCCACCACAAGGCCAAATATGGGTGCGGCTTAGCTTACTAATTAGGTAAGTTGCTAGATTGTTATGTACCATGGAAGACACGGGGAATGGGAGTCGAGTGAGGACTGCCCTGGGAACTGCATGGCACAAGAGGGGGCCCGTGGGTGGGAGAATTGGAGATTCTAGCCTGCTGGTGAAACCTTAGTGAGTCCATACATCTAGTAGCCCCTTTGTAAAGGCTATTTTGTGATCTCTTGGCCATACACCGACGGTTGTGTACTGGTATAATGGAGGTTCTGCAGTCGCGGAAGGGTGACGAAATCACAAACTTGTGGGTAAAATGGTACAAACTCTGCAGAGTGTAAAACTATCATGATAGACCAGCTTACGTTCACAAGCGCCTGGACAACCCACATGATTAGATGGGATGGTTATTGGGATGATTATTGGGATGGTATTTTGTTTGGTAATTTGGTTATTGGTTTGGTGATGGTTTGGTCTTTGGATTTGGTTTTCAGGACTGTTGAGTCCGGGCAATGAGATTGGTTGCATGACTGTTGAATCATGGCAATGAGCATTGGTCTCGGTATGAGACGGAAATGAATATGAGATGAGATGGTAGTGAATACAAGATGGTATTCATGAGCATGTGAAAAGCTGAACAAGATAAAATGTCTGGTTGAGACATGAAAAGGGGTGAATCATGATGGAGGTATGTTGATGTTTAAATACATATTGGGATTACATTCACTTAAAGCTAGTTGCTGTTTTTATCATGATTTGTGAAATAAAGTTTGCTTTTATGCAATGAGCCTTTTTTATAACTACCTTGCTGTGAGCTACATATCATATTTTCCCGCACTTGCTGAGTACATCATGTACTCAAACTTGCATTATTACTTCATCATCAGCAACAGGAGAGGAGTACTATGAAGACCACGTGGAGTATTAGGCGTTGTAATCTGCCCTCAACCTTGCCTGTGGAGTGGAGATGGAGCCGCTGCAGCTGCTTAGTTGCCTCCGCAATAGTTTAGAAGACTTCCTCTGCTAGAATAAAGACTTCCGCTGCTAGAATAAGACTTCCGCTGCTAAGATAAGACTTCCGCTGCTAGAATGAGTCTAAGACTCATGAGACATTGTAATAAACCCTGTTATCCGTGGTATTATTCTGAAATTCAGTTTGTGGATTATATGTGTATGTGTGATGAACATCCTGGCACACATACGCATCAGTCTCAGTTCCGAGAGGTTCTCTCTCAGAACAGGGGCATCACATATTAGTATCAGAGCCACGGTTGATCGTAGGTCACACGCCTCGATAGCAACCATAGATTGATATTAGAGCTGGCATGCCTAGTCACAGATTGGTATAGATACTGAATGTGGCCTAGAGGGGGGGGGGTGAATAGGCCTTACAGAGTTTCCTGCACACTTAATGTAGTTGTCAAAAACTTGCTTGACCGGACTAGTCCGGTTGTGTGAGCGGACTAGTCCGGTGTGCCTGAAGTGTGTAGATTGTATTAAGTGTTGTTCAGGAAAATTTACTTGTTTAGCAGCGGAAATAAGAACAACAGTTATTCTATTTTGATTTTACAATGTGAGGTGTGATTATGCTCGTGAATGAAACTTAGCAACTCAAATTATGAAGTTTAGCAACTAGATGTTCTAATCAACAAAAATAAAGAGGCACGCGAGACTCAAATTTTACCGAGGTTCGATATCACCAAGAGATCTACGTCCTTGTTGAGGAAGCTCACACAGAGCCGGGTCTCTAACCCTTTCCATCTTCAAGTCACCACACAAGGCCGACTTGACTCCACTAGCACGGGTAATCACTGAGTTTGTGGGGCAACCTCACACGTGGAGGACTCCCACGAGAATTACAATGAAAAAGCAATCAAATACACTCTGAAAGATTACAATGCAGAATATGAGTGTAGAGAGATCAAACCCCAAGAGCTCGCAACGAAGGAACAACGATCTCCCAATCCCAAATCAAGGCGTTTAATTGATTTTCACCTTTTCCGCACCTTAGATGTGTGGGGAGATGTGTTTTTGGGCTCTTGGGACAGGTGGCGGCGCTAGGGTTTGAGTTTCTAGCAGTATGAGGCGTGTCTCTCCATTGGAAGGCCGTGGATCACCAATTTATATGGTTTCGAAAAAAGTTATCGTTGTAAAACCTAATACCGGACTAGTTCGGTATATGATCGGACTTGTCCGGTCTACTTCCAGTGGGCTAAGCGGACTAGTCCGGTCTAAAACCGGACTTGTCCGGTGCTGTGTGAAGTGGGGTTCCAGAAAGTTTAGTGGACTAGTCCTGTCGCATGGACGGACTAGTCCGCAGTCCTCTAAAGAGGACAACAGAAACATGAGCGGACTAGTCCGGTCTAAAACTGGACTTGTCCGGTGCATTCCAGTAAGCTGACCGGACTAGTCCGGTCCATGAATGGACTAGTCTGGTGTCCAGTGGATTTTAGTTGATTTTTAAACCCCTTACCCTTACGCAAAGTTATGAGCTCTTGGGATGTATCTCTCACACACACCCTATACATTTAAATCTACTTTGCTCTTCTAAGTTCCATTAAAGTCTTCCTTTTCGGACACCACTCTATTTTTCACCTTTTTGTGTGCACCGAGCTAGTTCACTTTGTTTGTCCTGCAATCATCTCAACAGTTTCATTAGGATCTCATATGCTTGTCATCAATTCTCCAAAACCCACAAGGGATACCCTAGATGCACTTTCAATCTCCCCCTTTTTGGTGATTGATGACAACCATTTGAGATATCACAATTAAGAGAAAAATTGATTTTTCATAAAGTGTGCATATATGAGATTAATGAATAACTAACAAGAAAAACTTCTCTCATATACACACACCTTATGTGGGGTGCCTAACAAATGTGTGATCAACAAAAATGTGATGAACGAGGATAAAAGATAACAACCGTAGATGTAAGCATCACAATACTATGAAGCATCACATATAAGGTGAATAGTCAAATTACAATAGTTTTAAAAATAAGTACAAGTCCTCGATCACAAGTCCTTAATAACTTATCCTAGATAGCTATTCTAGTCTCAATCTCTCCCCCTTTGGCATCAAGACACCAAAAAGGGAAAAATCGAGTGGAATCACTCATCGTCGTTCCCACTTTCACTCTCAGTCCTATCTTCATCTTCCTCTTCACCTTGATCTTCATCATCTTGACCATGTAGAGGGTTAGTAGCTGAACCACCACCAAACCCAAGGGAACTCAATTCTTGGTCAGTGAAAGTTGGCATTTCAGTGAAGTCTTTAGTTGAGTCCTCAAAAACCTCAAGTGACCCTTGTGGCTCAATTTCCAGTTTGGCACAGATGGCCTGGATGTTGGCTTTTACATATCTTTGATGCTTCTTCCTGGCCAATCTCTCTTCATGTTGCTTAACTTCAACTTTGCGGCAAGAGGCAAAGATAGAAGATAGCATCTTGAAGATGCCACTTGAGGATTCCCGAGTAGATGAGGTTGCATGAGTGGTAGCTGCAGCCTCAGATCTTGTCTCCTCTTGAGCTCTCTTGGACCTTCTTTCTTCTCCGGGTGAGGCAGGAGCAGAAGGAGCAGAATATATAGTGGGCTTTTGGGGCCTAAGTCTAGTGTGAGTCACATCTTTTACGAACTCCAGTCCTGTCACTTTTTCAATCATGAACATTATGTAGGGTGCTTAGCCGCAACACCGGATGGGATTGATAGAGATATTGACAATGTCATTGTAAATGTACTCAAACACATTGAATTTCCTCTTCTTGCTTATGACCTTCATCAAGGTTCTGAGAGTGCCCTGAACAGTCCCTGCATCTCCCTCTTTGGGAGCTATAGTCTTCCTCAATATCCGATTGAGAACTAAAAAGAAAGGCTTCATGTATTTAGTGGTTGGAGGCTTGAATGGCATTCGTGTACCGTAGAGAAAGTCCAGCTGATCTTTCTCCAGTGGTTTCAGGTTGTGAATTACAAGTTCATTGTCCAAGGTATGCTCAAGATGAAGGATTCTTGCAAATTCTTCATAGGTGACACTGTACTGAGATCCATGTGTCATCCAAATCATCCTGTCGTTGTCATCACGAGCGAAGTAGAGAGTAGAGTAGAATTGCGCGATGACTTCATCATTCTAGTCACACTAGAAGGAGAATAGTTCTTTCAGCCCGTGAAGCTTGAGAGCTGTCACAACCTCCTGATAAGCTTGACATCTCTTGGACTGAAGATAAGTAATATCAGCCCACTGACTTTCGACAACTGGATGCTTCATCTTCCGGTACACATGTTCATAGTAGTCTGCATGAAAATTACTCCAAAATCTGGGGTCAGCTGACTATCTGGGCTGATTATACACTTCTACTTTTCTGAACTTGTCAGCTAGTTCACCCCCTTTTCCAGTGTAATCATCATTCGAAGGTTGCCTGTTGCGATGAATGGGATTTTTCATTTTCAGAGGCCCAATGGGGCCACTAGCAAGTCCCTTCCCTTTATTGGGAGCCCTCTTAGGTCCCGAGGAGCTCTCGGCAATAGCCTTTCCTCGAGGATTCTTCACAATCACCTTCCTCTTCTTAGGTAAATTTTCATCGGAAGGTGGAGAGTGGACATTGACATCATGTCTTTTCTTCATCACTCCCTCCTTGGCTCTCCTCACTCTTTCACGTTGAACCTCTTCATCAAGGTGGAAAGAGCCGTCATCTGTGCCTGAAGACACGGTGCCTGATAAGGAGTTCAAGGATTAGATACGAATGGACTCATTATCGACTTCAAATAGGAATGTAGGGATTCAACTGTCAGAGACCAGACTTGTCTGGTTTCAGAGTGCGGACTTGTCCGGTGTATCGGACTTGTCCGGTTTCAGAGTGCGGACTTGTCCGGTGTACCGGACTTGTCTGCATCTATGCGCCGGACTAGTCCGGCCTGGCATAAGAACACTAACGTTTCCATTTGAATCAAATCTCCTATCTAAAGACACAAAGGAAGGAAAGTGGTAGGAATACATCTATAGAGGCAATGTACATCCTTTTGAAATCAAAGGAAACAAGCTAGAATTAGAAAAGTTTGAGAGTTAGGTTTTAGGGGGGAATTTACCAAGAATTGAATATTCGCGTTGATGGAGCAAGAATCTATCCGGATGAGTCCAGAGACGAGAATCCACTCGTCGAGGAGAGGATTTTCCACGGAGAAAACTTTGAGTTTGAGGGCTCAACCCAAAAATCACTTTGGGAGCTAGGGTTTAGGAGAGGGGGGTGAGACCAAATGCTTATGAGTGGAGAAGGAGGGGTCTGGGCCGGCCAATCGCTTATATGTGCGACTGACCGGACTAGTCCGGTCATGGTAGCGGACTAGTCCGGTGCCCCTGAGTTAACCTAACTATATCGCCTGTCCGGACTAGTCCGGTTGACAACCGGACAAGTCTGGTTCCAAGAGACTTGATGCAAATAGTAAAGTTTAAAAGTGATCCAAGGACACTAGTTTTTGCAAATAATCTTGGTAATTACGACCAGTAGGCAAGCAACAATCAAACAATGGTCATATTTCGCAAGATTTCTTCATTAAAATAGTTTTCTTAGAAGAAAAAGAGATGAGGAGGAGTTTTTACAATAAAATGTAACATTTGAGGTTGCAACCAGGCATGCAACGTTTCAAGCCACGTTTCGAGAGTCAAGAATATTAAGTTCATTTCTTAGCTCACAAAACATTTTCTCATCTAATGGTTTGGTAAAGATATCTGCTAGTTGTTTTTCAGTTCTAACATGTGAAATTTCAATGTCACCTTTTAATGAATGATCTCTAAGAAAGTGATGACGAATATCTATGTGCTTAGTTCTTGAGTGCTCTACTGGGTTGTGTGCAATTTTTATAGCGCTTTCATTATCACATAGAAGCGGAATATGATTTAGATTGTAGCTGTAGTCTCTAAGAGTTTGTCGCATCCAAAGTAGTTGTGCACAACAACTACCAGCTGCAACATACTCTGCTTCCGCTGTTGAAAGAGCAATAGAGTTTTGCTTTTTAGATGACCAAGAAACTAGGGTTCTGCCAGGAAATTGACAAGTCCCTGAAGGTGCTCTTTCTATCGACTTTGCATCCTGCATAGTCGGCATCGGAATAACCTATCAAATTAAACTTGGATCCTTTGGGATACCAAAGGCCTAAGTTAGGTGTGTGCACAAGATACCTTAGGATTCTTTTTACACCAATTAAGTGACACTCTTTAGGTGCGGCTTGAAACCTTGCACACATGCATACGCTAAGCATAATATCTGGCCTAGATGCACATAAGTAAAGTAAGGAGTCGATCATTGACCTATATACCTTTTTGTCCACATTTGGACCTTCTTCATTGAGGTTGAGATGTCCGTTGATTGCCATGGGTGTCTTGATGGGCTTGGCTTTGTCCATATTGAATTTCTTGAGGATGTCCTGTGTGTATTTGGTTTGGCTTATAAATGTTACTTCTCTCAGTTGCTTCACATGGAATCCCAAGAAGAACTTCAATTCGCCCATCATCGACATCTCGAACCTATCTGTCATAATTTTGCTAAATTCCTCACAGAAAGACTTGTTAGTGGATCCAAAAATAATATCATCAACGTAAATTTGACATACAAATAGATGATCATCAAAATGTTTAGTGAAGAGTGTATAGTCAGCTTTACCAAATTTGAATCCATTTTGAGTTAGAAAATCTCTAAGGCACTCATACCAAGCTCGAGGAGCTTGTTTGAGGCCATAGAGAGCCTTACGCAGTTTATAGACGTGGTTAGGATACTCTTGGTCTTTGAATCCTTGTGGCTGCTCGACATAAACTTCCTCCTTTATCGGACCGTTGAGGAAGGCACTTGGACCTGAGAGTAACCCTTGGCCACCAGCCTCGCTTTATTTCTTGTTACTACTCCATGTTCATCTTGCTTGTTCCGAAAGACCCGTTTGGTTCCAACGATGTTCGCCCTTGGTCTTTCCACCAGCTCCCACACTTCGTTTCTTTTGAAGTTGTTCAATTCTTCTTGCATTGCAATCACCCAGTCTGGATCCCTTAAGGCTTCATCTACCCTGTATGGTTCCAGAAAAGAGACAAAAGAATAGTATTCACAGAAATTTGAAACGCGAGATCTAGTAGTTACTCCCTTAGCAATATCACCAATGATATTGTTGACAGGATGGTCTCTTTGCACACTCTGATGTACTCTTGGGTGAGGAACTTGTGTAGCTGCTTGTTCTTCATCATCTTAATGTTCATTGTCTCCCCCTAGATCATTGCTTCCATGATTATCTTGATCTCCTTGATCTTCCTCCACTTGATCTTGTGTAAAAGTTCCCCCTTGATCATTGCTTCCTTGTTGAGGTTCACCTTGTGCATTTGAGTCTTGCGTTTGCTCTTGTGGTAGAATATCACCAAGTGCCATTTTCTTCAGCGCTTCACATGGAGCTTCCTCTTTATCTAGCATACACTTATGTCACACCCGGTTTTTCCGAAGAAACAACCAAGTGAATATCACATGTATGCCAGGATCATTTTCTCATACATGTGATGACAAATAGTGAAGCATCATTTATTACAAGCCAGGTGTCGAATATAAATAAGTCTTACATCGCAAATGTCTCAATGGACACTAATGCTTCATCACAAGTAAATAAACTAGCAGCGGAATATTATTCTTTAGGGCTCCATCACAGGCGTTGCCCGGGGGTCTTCATGAACCTAAAAGCCTTCCTCAGGTCCAAAATCTTGGTCATTATACACCACCTCATTATCTTGACCTGAGCAGCAATATAAACCAACAAATATGCAAGGTTGAGTACCAATGGTACTCAGCAAGTGTGGGAAAATTATATCATGCATGGCTAGAACAAGGAGAGGTTGAACTCATGGTTAAAGCACTACGCATTTAATACCTATCACCTTAGCTTATTAAGCACCTACACTACTACACAGGTGAAATGGTCCCAATCTCCCATCCCATCATCATAATCCAATAACCATAACATCATTTCCAATGTTAAGCTCCCCGCTTAACATCCAAAACCATCAATCCTCTAATCATGAATAAGTCTAGGCCGCTCTTAACCGTGAGCACGGCTGTCAAGACAGTTTTGACTCTGCAGAGTTTGTACCACTGTACCCACAAGTAGTGATTTCATCCCCCGTTGCCGGGTGGACTAAAAGAACCTCCATTATGCCAGTGGCTACGATCCACATTCACACTTCCCAGGTGTGCAGCCAGGAGATCACTACGAAGCCTTTACAAAGGGATTCCCGACGAGCGTGGGCCCACTGAGGTTTCACCCCTAACAGCATACAAGAGGCTCCAACCCCGCTGCAGTGGCCCCCTCTTGAGCCTTGCGGTTCATATGGTAGTCCAGCTGACACCTACTCCCCGCACCATCCAACACACCCATACTACGCCGGGGATACACCTAATTAATTGGCCAAGCTGCCCCATCTCAGCATGTGGTTGGCACTGTAAAGCCGGGTTACATGCTCCATGAACCGGTCCTTAGGATCCAGGCAAGTACTAAACACAAACCCAAGTCTCGTGCACCCAGCACACAACCAAAACATCCAACTTGCCTTGATCCCTACCTCTACATAACTCACAATGTCTCATTCAAGAGTATGGTAATATAAACTGATGATCTCATATCCCAAACATCCCATTCTAAGCATGGCTAAGCATATGCATGTAAATAAATGACATGACAAAATAAATCCCAACCCAAGCTACAAGGAAACAAGGTAATGCAATTCTAAGGAAACTTCCTAACATGGGTTTCATATTTCATTTGACAAATGCAAATAACTCTATCTACATATCCTAGCATAGGATCAAAGTGGTCAAGGACACTTGCCTCCTTCTTGCTGCTCTTGAAATGGGTAGTCCTGATCTTGGAAAGGGTTAACTTGCTCTTGAACAGGTTCTACTTCATACCATCACACATAGCAAAAGAAAAACAACAATCATAAGACATAGTTCACACTTCTTCTTCATACAAACCACACATTCATATTTATGATATTCATTCAGCATTATATGTGTTGTGGTTACTTTGTGTGTTGATCTGTGGCTTGCATACACTTTTATTTATATGTGTATGATTCCTACTTTGGTGTTCATATTTATACTTACATACTATATATATATATATATATGTGTGTGTGTGTTTCGGTTTTAAATAAATTCCTTACACTAAACTACCAAGTATGTATGAAAAGTATTTTTCTTCTCCATATGTGCCTTCATAATTTTTACCACACTTAAACTGAACTCTTTAGATTTTAAAAACTCCATTTATCATTTACTAGTTGCTATATTTTCAGATTTATATTCCTATGCATAATTGTGTATTTTATTATTAAATTAGTAATACACATCACCTAAACAGAATAGGTTCTGGTCCTAAATAATTTAAAATCATATTTTGACCTTGGCTTCTGATGTAAACTATTTCATAATTATTTTCCCTATTTTTCTATAACTATTCTTTACTTAAAAATGTGTCCCTATACTAATAAATGTGAATAATAGATGAAACAGATTCATTTCAGCCCCAAAATATATTTTTATCTCACTCCAAAGTTTTCTAAGTACTGAGAAAGTTTTTAATTAATTTTGACAATTATGTTTGTCCCCCTTTTTAAATTTTTAAACACTAGTTACATATTCAATTTTCTAAATTAAATACTAAACAGTGCTAAAATAATGAACTCACCCCATTACAGGGTCTATAATATTATTTTCATAATTTCCAGGGGTCTAGCTACACTTATCAGAGGTGTTTTTCCTAATTTCTATTAAGTCCAGGGGCTAAAACTGATTTTTAAATGAATTTACATGATTTTCTGGAGTTCCAGGGGCTAGATCTGAAGTTTCCGGGGCTAGCTCTCAATTCCAGAGAACCCCAGGGGGTAGCACGTAAGAATTCTAGTCTTTATAATGCGGGGCTGACGTGGACCGTCCGATTTTAAACCTACGGCTGAGATTATAACATCGAACCGGTATGCGGGGTTTTAAAGTCTACCGTGCGATTTAAAATAAACGGCGCACAAGCGGCCACGTCGCTCCGATCGAGCGCGGGCGGCGCTGCCGGCGGCGCACGGCGGCGGGAAGCGGCGATCTCGCCGGAAAGTTTTGGATCCTCGAGAATTCTGCCTAAAACTGTGATCTTATGGCCTAGACCGGTAGAGGGGAGGTCAGGGATCTCACCTCGGGGGTTTTCTCGAGCTCGGGGGTCCTGGAAAGTGCTCGACGGCGAGGTCCGAGGCAAAACCACGGCGAAGCTCGTCGGCGCTGGATTTACACCGTAACTCTCCGAGTTTTCTGCACCTGCAAAGTTCCCCGGAGGCGGTGGATCAAGACCAGCGAGTTAGATCAGAGTTTCCGAGCTTAGATCGGCTAGAATTCACCGGCGAAGTCTCGGTGCTCACCGGAGTGAAAATCGGCGATCGCGTGGGAAAAACTGATCGGGGCTGGGGTTTTTATAGCCGGGGGAGGGCGGTGGGTCTGTTGTGATCAAGTTGGAGTCCTCTGGGACCAGAATTCGGGCGGCGGGATGCGGTTTCCGGGCGGTTAAGATCGCGCGCGGGGGGGGGGGGGAAGTCCGGGGTCGCGGGGGCTCAGGGTTAGGGATGACAGGTGGGTCCCACCCGTCTGTGAGAGGCAGCACGGCGCACACGGGGGCGGGCTGGTGCGGGGATACTGGGCCGGCTGGCGGGTTTCAGCCCACTGGCCGGTTTTTTTCCCGTTTCTCTTTTTCTTTTTTCCATTTCTTTTCTGTTTTGAGTATAATTTGAATTCCAGTTTGAATTTGAATTTTTGCAAAACATGCAACACGTCCAAAAATTTTTAAATTCCCCTCTGAACATGGTTTAGGGTTTTGAATCAAAATTTGGGGTGTTACAGCTCTACCCCCCTTAAAAGAAATCTCGTCCTCGAGATTGGTGTTTCTAAGAAAACAATTCCGGAAATTGTGCCTTGAGCTCATCTTCCCGTTCCCAGGTTGCTTCCTCTTCTGAGTGATGCTTCCACTGCACCTTGCACATCCGGATTCTTTTATTTCTGGTGAGGCGTTCCATTGTCTCCAAAATCTTGTATGGTTGTTCGGCATAAGACAAATCTTCAGCTACATCCACTTCATTCATGGGTAACACCTCCTCAGGTGTCCTCAGGCATTTCTTGAGTTGTGACACATGGAATACATCGTGCACGTCCGATAGATGAACCGGTAACTCTAGTTGGTACGCCACCTCGCCTTTTCTTTCCAAAACTTGAAAGGGTCCGATGTATTGAGGTGACAACTTCCCTTTCACCTTGAACCGACGAAGTCCTCTGATAGGGGACACCTTGAGATAAACATAGTCTCCCACGTTGAAAACGAGTTCTCTTCTTCGTACATCAGCATAGCTCTTCTGGCGTGTTTGTGCTATCCTCAAATTGTTGCGAATCTCCCTCACCTTTGCCTCAGCTTCTTGTAGCACTTCTGGACCAAACACTTTACTTTCTCCTGTTTGGTTCCAAAATAGGGGAGTTCTGCACTTCCTTCCATACAAAGCTTCAAACGGTGACATCTTCATACTAGCTTGATAGCTGTTGTTATAGGAAAACTCCGCATACGGTAAGTTCTTGTCCCAACTCCTATTGTTTTTGAGAGCACATGCCCTTAACATATCTTCAAGGATCTGATTGGTTCTCTCCGTCTGCCCGTCAGTTTGGGGATGATAGGCAGAACTGAAGTTCAGATGGGTTCCCATGGTTTCATGCAACTTCTGCCAAAACCTCGAGGTGAACTGTGTCCCTCGGTCCGACACTATCTTCTTTGGCATTCCATGGTAACACACAATCCTTGACATGTACAATTCTGCCAATTTGGATCCGCTGTAGCTTTCTTTCACAGGGATGAAATGAGCTACCTTGGTTAGCCTATCAATAATGACCCATATTGAATCATACCCGGATTGGGTCCTAGGCAATCCCACGACAAAATCCATGCTGATTTCTTCCCACTTCCATTCAGGTACTTTGAGTGGTTGCAATAATCCCGCGGGTCGTTGATGTTCTGCTTTCACCAACTGACATGTGTCACATAGGGCAACATGTTCCGCGACATCTCGCTTCATGCCATACCACCAATACCTGCTTTTGAGGTCCTGGTACATCTTCGTACTCCCAGGATGAATGGAATAGTCAGAATCATGAGCCTCCTTCAAAATTAATTCACGGATCTATATTACTTCTGGCACACAGATCCTTTTCCCGTGCCACACCGTTCCTTGTTCATCCTCTCTAAAACCAGGAGCTTTATTTTCCTTGATAAACTGTCTGATCTCTTGTATCTTCTCATCATTCTTTTGGCCCTCGCGTATGTCTCGCTCGAGTGTGGAGTCCACTTCCATGGCGATGACTTGACTACTATTTACTAGACATAGATTGAGCCTTATAACCTCGTCCTTCAATTCTGCGGGCATGTCCTTCAAACTCAACTTATTGACCTGCACTTTCCGACTCAAAGCATCGGCCACGACGTTTGCTTTCCCGGGATGATAGTTGATGCCCACATCAAAGTCATTGATTAGCTCTAACCATCTCCTTTGTCTGAGGTTGAGATCTGGCTGTGTGAATATGTACTTCAAACTCTTATGATCCGTATATATCTCTGTCCTCTTCCCCATCAAATAGTGCCGCCAAATTTTCAACGCGTGTACCACTGCAGCTAGTTCTAGGTCATGTGTAGGATAGTTCTTCTCGTGCTTCCGAAGCTGCCGGGATGCATATGCCACGACATGTCCTTCTTGCATGAGAACACATCCCAACCCATTTCCAGAGGCATCGCAGTACACCGTGAAATTCTTCTCCATATCTGGCATAACCAACACTGGGGCTGTTGTCAATCTTTTCTTTAGCTCTTGAAAGCTCGTATCGCACTGTGGCGTCCAGGTGAATGTGATTCCCTTTTCCAACAGTTTGGTGAGAGGTCTCGAGATCTTGGAGAATCCCTCAATAAACCGTCGATAGTATCCAGCCAATCCCAAAAAGCTTCGAACTTCCCCGACATTTTCAGGGGTCTTCCACTTCTGGATATCCTCGATTTTGGCAGGATCTACGGAGATTCCTCCCTCCGAGATTATATGTCCTAAAAAGGGAACTCTCTTCAGCCAAAACTCACACTTGCTCAACTTGGCATATAGTTGGTGTTCTCTCAGCCTCTGTAACACCAACCTTAGATGTTTCTCATGTTCTTCTTCATCTTTGGAGAAGATGAGAATATCATCTATGAAAACCACCACAAATTTGTCCAGATATTCCATGAATACCTTGTTCATGAGATACATGAAATATGCCGGGGCATTGGTTAGCCCGAAAGGCATGACAGTGTATTCATACAGTCCGTACCGAGATACGAAAGCTGTCTTGGGAATATCAGATTGCCTTATCTTGAGTTGGTGGTATCCCGACCTGAGATCAATTTTCGAGAACACACAAGCTCCCCTCAACTGATCAAACAAGTCTTCAATGTGGGGTAATGGGTACTTGTTCTTAATGGTTACCTCATTCAAGGCACGGTAATCCACGCATAACCTTTGGGTTCCGTCTTTCTTAGGCACAAATATCACCGGAGCTCCCCATGGTGAGGAACTAGGGCGAATATACCCCTTCTCCGACAATTCTCTCAAATGATCCTTGAGCTCTTCTAACTGCTTGGAGTCCATTCGATAAGGTCTCCTGTATATCGGGGCTGTTCCCGGTAATAGCTCAATTGCGAATTCCACGTCACGGTCGGGAGGCATACCTGGCAACTCCTCCGGAAAAACATCTGGATATTCCCTGATGGTCCTGATTTCCTCAACTTTCACCTCCACTTGATTTAATTTAATGTCCCTCCTAGGCTCGTGTATCGTTATGAACTTTACTCTTGTGCCACTAGGGTGAGTTAGTTCCACCGTTCTGGTCGAACAATGGATGATTCCTTTATGTTTGGTCAACCAATCCATACCCAAAATAATATCTATCCCTTGTGAATCTATCACTATGAGGTTAGCAGTAAATACTACCCCATTAATGTCTAGGTTCACTTTGGGACACACTTGTCTTGTCCTTATTTCTCCACCTGGAGAGTTTACGGCTAGCATATGGTTCATTTGTGTGGTTGCTAGGTCATACTTCTTAACAAACCCTTGAGCAATGAACGAGTGGGTAGCACCAGAATCAAACAGCAGAGTTGCAAGGTGTAAATTGGCAGGAAACTCACCAATTACCACGTCGGGTGCCTCTTGTGCTTCCTCCATAGTGACATGGTTCACCCGTCCTCTCAATACATTCTGCTGTTGTGGCGGCGCAGGCTTCTTCTTTGGGCATTTATGGGCGTAGTGCCCCACTTCGCCACAGCTGAAACATTGCACCCCAATCTTAGATGCCTGGCCTTTGTTGTCCTGGGGTTGGTTTGGGGGTCCTTGCACTGCTGGTCGAGGTGGATATGCGGGGCGAGGCTGCTGCACAAACTGACGTGGCGGCTGTGCTGGTGTTGCGGGAGGCCTGCAGTTTGGGTTGTACCCTCTTGGTGCTGAATAGGGTACCGCAGCACGGCTCGTCTGCCCCGTAGGTTACTGCATCATACGTGGGCGGGTGTTGCTCCCTGAGGCTTGATGTGACCATCCCGCCTTCCTCTTATTCTCATTTTCCAGGGCCTTTAGCTTTCTTTCCACCACAAACGCCCTGTCCACCATCTTTTGAAAGCTTTCATACTCATTGGAGGACATTGCACACTGCATCTCTGCGGTAAGTCCTTCCACGAAACAATCTTGTTTCTGCTCATCAGTCTCTATGTCTCGTGGAGCATAACGGGATAGTTGAGTAAATTTAGTGAGGTATTCCCTCACCGTCATGTTTCCCTGCTGCAGTCCCAGAAACTCTTTCCTCTTGTTTTTGAGTTCACCTCTTGGGATGTAGTGGTTGCGGAAGCTACGCTTGAACTCTTCCCAAGTGATGTTCTCAGGGTCATGATGGGCGGCCACATAGGCGGTCCACCAATCAGCAGCAGGTCCCTGCAATTGATGAGAGGCAAACAGCACCCTCTCATACCCTTGGCATTGTATTATCCTCATCTTACTTTCAATAGTCTTCAGCCAATCATCTGCCTCCAGAGGTTCAGCAGCACTTGCAAACTTTGGAGGTTGAGTTCCTAGAAACTCACTCAACCTTGGTTGGCGTGGTGCCGCTTGTGGAGGTGGAACTTGATGCAAGTTTGCCACCACTTGAGTCAAGTTCTGGATGAGCTGATTTTGATTCTCCAGCATTTGGTGGAGAGGGTCAACTTCTTCACGGCGACCACCCCGGTCCTGGCCTCCAGAAAGATGAGGGTTGCATGCCTCATCGTTGTTGTTGGCGGGGTTGGCAGCACGTCCTTTTCCTCTTCCGGCCATCTGGCAGAATCAACAAATGTTAATTTGATACCATTTAGTATCATCTTACTACTTTCATTTGTTGGTACTTTAAGGTGTTGAGACTTTGTTAAAATTTTACGAGGGTTTATATCTCACACCAAATAAATGCACTATTATTTCCTGTGGGTTCACACCCCAAAGCAAAACAATCTGAAGACGAGGCTGTGGACAATTGCTCATGGCTTCCACAACTCACGTCACACACCAAGTATTATCACACCATTAACTACGTAACGACTCGACTACTCGACCTCTTGCTAGCTAGGGGAAAGACTCTACACTACTCGTCCTCTTGAGCTGGCTCCTCGGGATCTTCCTCCTCATTTCGGCTACCTTCTGACTCTGCTTTGGGTGGGGAGGCTGCTGGTGGAGAAGTGCGACGACGCCTGATCGCTCGGTGATCCGGGGAGTCAGGAGTCCATGGATCACTCACGGTGACACACAGTTCATTCCCATCTCCTCTTTCTCTCGTCTTTAAGCAAGCTCGCAGCAACGCCTCCGTTTCTTTCAGGGTGTCTCGGACATCCTGAAGCTCTTGTTGACACTCCTGCAGTCGAGTGCTGAGCATAGCAGCATCCTCCAAACACAAGTCCATGTGCTCATAGGAAGTCCCTTGCTGCACCGGTGGGTACTTGTACTCCGTGGTACCACTCTCACGTTGGAGGACATACATGTACTCAGTTTTGTCCAAGTGGCGACGATAGATGTGACTCTGGCAGGTGATGGCCTCCCAGGTGACATCTTTCTCCGCGTCAACTTGTGTTGCTCGACAAGCTGGAGAGTGGTGAATCTTAAGCAGCTGATTCTCGTGTATAATCCTCATCTCCGAACTCCATTCTTCCCTCTTCTCACGGATGGTCCTGGTGGAGTTATAGTGGATGATTAGCTTGCCCGTATTACCGGCGGCTTCGAGCATACGTCGAAGACGGCGCAACAAATCTCCTACTGCCAATCCGTAGGAAAGGTACGTCACTGGACGACTCTCCTCTCTTTCGGCAAGGGCAACTACGGGAACTCTCCCTCCTGTGGACTTGCGAGCAGTGCGAATCATGCGAACCATCTAAAAAAAAGAATTTAAAAATTAGGTTAGATAAACTTTTTAAACAAAAATCCCATTTTGAAGGAAAATTTGGGGTAAGATGAAGAAAATGACTCCTTAAATAACACTCTTCAACCCACACCTTGGAAAATAGTTTTTAAGAAAATAGGGCCCTTAAATACGTCCATTTCTACCTAGGTCCACGTTCCTACGAGCAACCTTGGCTCTGATACCACCTCTGTCACACCCGGTTTTTCTGAAGAAACAACCAAGTGAATATCACATGTATGCCAGGATCATTTTCTCATACATGTGATGACAAATAGTGAAGCATCATTTATTACAAGCCAGGTGTCGAATATAAATAAGTCTTACATCGCAAATGTCTCAATGGACACTAATGCTTCATCACAAGTAAATAAACTAGCAGCGGAATATTATTCTTTAGGGCTCCATCACAGGCGTTGCCCGGGGGTCTTCATGAACCTAAAAGCCTTCCTCGGGTCCAAAATCTTGGTCATTATACACCACCTCATTATCTTGACCTGAGCAGCAATATAAACCAACAAATATGCAAGGTTGAGTACCAATGGTACTCAGCAAGTGTGGAAAAATTATATCATGCATGGCTAGAACAAGGAGAGGTTGAACTCATGGTTAAAGCACTACGCATTTAATACCTATCACCTTAGCTTATTAAGCACCTACACTACTACACAGGTGAAATGGTCCTAATCTCCCATCCCATCATCATAATCCAATAACCATAACATCATTTCCAATGTTAAGCTCCCCGCTTAACATCCAAAACCATCAATCCTCTAATCATGAATAAGTCCAGGCCGCTCTTAACCGTGAGCACGGCTGTCAAGACAGTTTTGACTCTGCAGAGTTTGTACCACTGTACCCACAAGTAGTGATTTCATCCCCCGTTGCCGGGTGGACTAAAAGAACCTCCATTATGCCAGTGGCTACGATCCACATTCACACTTCCCAGGTGTGCAGCCAGGAGATCACTACGAAGCCTTTACAAAGGGATTCCCGACGAGCGTGGGCCCACTGAGGTTTCACCCCTAACAGCATACAAGAGGCTCCAACCCCGCTGCAGTGGCCCCCTCTTGAGCCTTGCGGTTCATATGGTAGTCCAGCTGACACCTACTCCCCGCACCATCCAACACACCCATACTACGCCGGGGATACACCTAATTAATTGGCCAAGCTGCCCCATCTCAGCATGTGGTTGGCACTGTAAAGCCGGGTTACATGCTCCATGAACCGGTCCTTAGGATCCAGGCAAGTACTAAACACAAACCCAAGTCTCGTGCACCCAGCACACAACCAAAACATCCAACTTGTCTTGATCCCTACCTCTACATAACTCACAATGTCTCATTCAAGAGTATGGTAATATAAACTGATGATCTCATAACCCAAACATCCCATTCTAAGCATGGCTAAGCATATGCATGTAAATAAATGACATGACAAAATAAATCCCAACCCAAGCTACATGGAAACAAGGTAATGCAATTCTAAGGAAACTTCCTAACATGGGTTTCATATTTCATTTGACAAATGCAAATAACTCTATCTACATATCCTAGCATAGGATCAAAGTGGTCAAGGACACTTGCCTCCTTCTTGCTGCTCTTGAAATGGGTAGTCCTGATCTTGGAAAGGGTTAACTTGCTCTTGAACAGGTTCTACTTCATACCATCACACATAGCAAAAGAAAAACAACAATCATAAGACATAGTTCACACTTCTTCTTCATACAAACCACACATTCATATTTATGATATTCATTCACCATTA
Organism: Neostapfia colusana; assembly: GCA_030760725.1. Lineage (NCBI taxonomy): Eukaryota > Viridiplantae > Streptophyta > Magnoliopsida > Poales > Poaceae > Neostapfia > Neostapfia colusana. The sequence continues at coordinate 1,500,883 of JASWHV010000019.1, read as the reverse complement.
TATGTGTTTTGGTTACTTTGTGTGTTGATCTGTGGCTTGCATACACTTTTATTTATATGTGTATGATTCCTACTTTGGTGTTCATATTTATACTTACATACTATATATATATATGTGTGTGTGTTTCGGTTTTAAATAAATTCCTTACACTAAACTACCAAGTATGTATGAAAAGTATTTTTCTTCTCCATATGTGCCTTCATAATTTTTACCACACTTAAACTGAACTCTTTAGATTTTAAAAACTCCATTTATCATTTACTAGTTGCTATATTTTCAGATTTATATTCCTATGCATAATTGTGTATTTTATTATTAAATTAGTAATACACATCACCTAAACAGAATAGGTTCTGGTCCTAAATAATTTAAAATCATATTTTGACCTTGGCTTCTGATGTAAACTATTTCATAATTATTTTCCCTATTTTTCTATAACTATTCTTTACTTAAAAATGTGTCCCTATACTAATAAATGTGAATAATAGATGAAACAGATTCATTTCAGCCCAAAAATATATTTTTATCTCACTCCAAAGTTTTCTAAGTACTGAGAAAGTTTTTAATTAATTTTGACAATTATGTTTGTCCCCCTTTTTAAAATTTTAAACACTAGTTACATATTCAATTTTCTAAATTAAATACTAAACAGGGCTAAAATAATGAACTCACCCCATTACAGGGTCTATAATATTATTTTCATAATTTCCAGGGGTCTAGCTACACTTATCAGAGGTGTTTTTCCTAATTTCTATTAAGTCCAGGGGCTAAAACTGATTTTTAAATGGATTTACATGATTTTCTGGAGTTCCAGGGGCTAGATCTGAAGTTTCCGGGGCTAGCTCTCAATTCCAGAGAACCTCAGGGGGTAGCACGTAAGAATTCTAGTCTTTATAATGCGGGGCTGACGTGGACCGTCCGATTTTAAACCTACGGCTGAGATTATAACATCGAACCGGTACGCGGGGTTTTAAAGTCTACCGTGCGATTTAAAATAAACGGCGCACAAGCGGCCACGTCGCTCCGATCGAGCGCGGGCGGCGCTGCCGGCGGCGCACGGCGGCGGGAAGCGGCGATCTCGCCGGAAAGTTTCGGATCCTCGAGAATTCTGCCTAAAACTGTGATCTTATGGCCTAGACCGGTAGAGGGGAGGTCAGGGATCTCACCTCGGGGGTTTTCTCGAGCTCGGGGGTCCTGGAAAGTGCTCGACGGCGAGGTCCGAGGCAAAACCACGGCGAAGCTCGTCGGCGCTGGATTTACACCGTAACTCTCCGAGTTTTCTGCACCTGCAAAGTTCCCCGGAGGCGGTGGATCAAGACCAGCGAGTTAGATCAGAGTTTCCGAGCTTAGATCGGCTAGAATTCACCGGCGAAGTCTCGGTGCTCACCGGAGTGAAAATCGGCGATCGCGTGGGAAAAACTGATCGGGGCTGGGGTTTTTATAGCCGGGGGAGGGCGGTGGGTCTGTTGTGATCGAGTTGGAGTCCTCTGGGACCAGAATTCGGGCGGCGGGACGCGGTTTCCGGGCGGTTAAGATCGCGCGCGCGCGGGGGGAAAAGTCCGGGGTCGCGGGGGCTCAGGGTTAGGGATGACAGGTGGGTCCCACCCGTCTGTGAGAGGCAGCGCGGCGCGCGCGGGGGCGGGCTGGCGCGGGGATACTAGGTCGGCTGGCGGGTTTCGGCCCACTGGCCGGTTTTTTTCCCGTTTCTCTTTTTCTTTTTCCATTTCTTTTCTGTTTTGAGTATAATTTGAATTCCAGTTTGAATTTGAATTTTTGCAAAACATGCAACACGTCCAAAAATTTTTAAATTCCCCTCTGAACATGGTTTAGGGTTTTGAATCAAAATTTGGGGTGTTACAACTTATCGACTTGCTCCACTTGTGAGCCGTTAGTTTCATCGAACACTACGTCATGTGCTACTTCAACAAGACCGAACACCTTGTTGAAGACACGATAGGCGTAGGCATTCGATTCATAGCCGAGCAAGAACCCTTCATCGGACTTCGAAGCGAACTTCGAAGCCCTCGGTTTCTTGTTCAGAATAAAACATTTACAACCAAAAACTTTGAAATAAGAAACATTAGGCTTTTTACCGGTAAGGAGCTCATATGGAGTTTTCTTCAGTAGTCGGTGAAGATACAACCGATTTGTGGCATGACAAGCGGTGTTCACCGCTTGTGCCCAAAATCGATCTGATGTCTTGTATTCGTCCAATATTGTTCTTTCCATTTCAATCAATGTTCTGTTCTTCCTTCTGGCCACCCCGTTTTGTTAAGGAGAGTAGGGTGCCGAGAACTCATGCTTTATCCCTTCTTCATCGAGATACTCTTCAACTTGTGTATTCTTGAATTATGTCCCGTTGTCACTTCTGATGTTCTTCACGGTTGATGAGAATTCGTTCTGGGCTCTTTTCAGGAACTTCTTGAGGATTCCCTGAGTTTCTGACTTATCATACAAGAAAAATACCCAGGTAAATCTTGAAAAATCATCAACAATTACTAATACTTATGTAAGCAATTGGACCAAATAGATCCATATGAAGAAGTTCCAGTGGTCTTGTAGTGGTCATTACGTTCTTGGCGGGGTGTGGTGCTCCAACTTGTTTTCCCGCCTGGCAAGCACAACACGGCCTATCTTTCTCAAAGACCACATCCTTTAGACCTCGGATGTGACCACCTTTTAGAAGTTTCTGCAGATTTCTCATCCCAACATGGGCTAGCCGTCTATGCCACAACCATCCCATGTTGGTCTTAGCAACCAAGCAAGTGTTGAGTTCGGCTTTATATTTGTTGAAATCAACAGGATAAAGCTTTCCCTTCCACATTCCCTTGAATGCAATCGAGCCATCGCTCCTTCTAAAAAAGGTCACTCCCTCATTAGTGAATAAACAGTTATAACCTTTGTCGCATAGTTGAGATATTGACAAAAGGTTATAATCTAGGGATTCTACATGTAAAACATTAGATAAAGTGTGTTGAGGAGATATTTCAATGTTACCGCTACCAAGGACATTTCCTTGGCTGTTTTCTCCAAAGTATATGCCTTCACTTGGATCCTCGTTGTACTCGTACTCCAAAAACATATCTCTCTCTCCGGTCATGTGATTTGTGCATCCGCTATCTAGCACCCACTTAGATCCACCGTAGGAGTAAGCCTGCAAAATAGAATTATTCCTTGGTTTTAGGTACCCAAGCTTGCTTGGATCCTCTCAGGTTAGTCACAAGAGTCTTGGGCACCCACACACAAGTTTTTGAGTTCTTGTGGCGTGGCCCAGTGTATTTAGCAATAACTTTTCCATATTTGTTTTGTATAAGAACATAGGTAGCATCAAATGTACGAAACAATATTTGTAAATTAGATTCATGTGATTTTTCCTTAACAAAGGTGATTCTTTTCTTTGCATGATTAAGAGTGAACATGTGTTTGTTCCTCTCAAACCCAAGACCATCTTTGATGTTGGGAGGTCTAGTGACCATATATGCACTACGTGCATATTTGATCTTCTCCTTATCAAAGATGCCGTTTTGGGAAGGATGCATATCATGAGAAGTTGAAGTATTAGAAATGATATTTTTCTTACTAGAGCATGTGCAGGTTCCAATTTTTGTCGAACTCATATCTTTGGAGGAAGAGCTCTTGGAGGAAGATGAGTCACTTTGCTTGAGCGACTCAACTTGCACCTCAAGGATCTTGTTAACTCTTGACAAGTTAGCAAGCTCATCCTTGATTGCAATATGTGAGTCATCTAGCTTTGAGTAATTCTCCTTACTCAAGGATAGCTCAAACTCAAGTGACTTGTTCTTCTCTCTTTCAAGCTCAAGAAGTTTTTCAACTTCTTGATATCTCTTCCTTTCACGGATGAGCATATGTTCTTGTCGGTTGACAAGTTCCTCCTTTTCAAAGATTTTGTTCGACAACATTTCCATTTTCTTTAAAGCAATTTTACTTAATCCTCTAAACATTTCTTCATTATCACTAGAGCTATCAAAGTCATCAATAGAGGTGTTTAACGCAGGAGGAGTAAGTCAAACCTTTTTCTTGCCTTCTTTAGCCATAAGGCAAGTATGGTTGTTCATATCCCGTCCTCCCATGTTTGGGAAGAGTGTAGCTCTCATGGTGGGTTTCTTAACGGAAATGGTGGCCATCTCCTCTTCTTCATCGGAGGAGGACTCATCGTTTGAGTCCCACTCCCTGCCAATGTGAGCTTGATGAGCTTGTCTCCTTTCTCTGAAATTTTTCTTCTCATGTGCTTTTGTTTCCTTCTTCTTCTTGTTTTCTTCATAAGTACAGTCCACCATGAAGTGACCGTACTCTCCACAATTATAGCAAGTACGTCGAGCCTTGGATTTCCCTTTATCCTTGCTTTTCCCTTCATTTGAGTTGTTGCCATGTCTTCTCCTCATCATGCGCTTGAACTTTTTGATAAAGAGTACCATTTCCTCATCATCTAGATCGGTACTCACGTTGCTTGTATCTCCATCATCTTGGTCTTCACGGGTTTCTTTGAGTTTGGGTCTGCACGTTGCTTTGAGAGCAACTTCTTTATTTTTGGAAGAGGTAAGCTCGGCTAAGTCTTTGAAATATTGAGCCTCCTTCTCCATCATTTCATAATTTATTATTTTCCCCAATAACTCATCGGGAGTCATTTTGTGAAACCCGGGGCTTTCTCTAACCATTGAGCAAAGTGTGACGTTTCTTGGCATGAAGGCTCTAATCATCCTTTTGACCACCTCGTGATCAGTCCATTTCTTACTTCCATAGGCATGGATTTTGTTGATGAGTGCCTTTATCCGGTTGTACATGTCTTGAGGTGATTCGCCTTCTTCAATAGTAAATCTCCCCAACTCTCCTTCAAGCATCTCAATTTTGGCTTCACGTACAGACCTATTTCCTTCATGAGCTGTTTTGAGTGTATCCCAATTTCTTTTGCACTCTCTAGTCCATCGATCTTGGTGAATTCTTCCCTGCTCAGTGACGATGTGATTACTGCAACGGCTTGTGCATTTCTGTGAATCTCTTGTTCTTGTTCCGGAGTGAGTTCTTCATCCGTGTCTGGGATATCTATACCTGTGCAGACAATATGCCAAAGGCTAGGATTCAAGGATATTAGATGCATTTTCATGTCGTACTTCCACATGGTATAGTCACTTCCGTCAAACTGCGGGGCCTTCCCATAGGAATGGAGAGATAGTGATTATTTGAATTGAGACGGTTGTAGTTGTAAGGATATCGGGAGTAGTCGTGATGACCACTCCTCGTCGTCTTTTCTTCCTCTTTTCCCTTTCGTGCCATTAATTTCTTTCTCAGTAGTGCCTTTAGTTGTCTCACTTCTTCATCGTCATGTGGACTTTCTTTCAGCACATCGAAGGCTTTGGCTTCTTGCTCCTCATCGTTGATGTTCGTCTTCGGGATATCGTTGTTCTTCTCAGAGGCCATTGATCTCTCCGAGACGTGAGTCTCGTTGGTGGAGAACCTTGCTCTGATACCAATTGAATGTGGCCTAGAGGGGGGTGAATAGGCCTTACAGAGTTTCCTGCACACTTAATGTAGTTGTCAAAAACTTGCTTGACCGGACTAGTCCGGTTGTGTGAGCGGACTAGTCCGGTGTGCCTGAAGTGTGTAGATTGTATTAAGTGTTGTTCAGGAAAATTTACTTGTTTAGCAGCGGAAATAAGAACAACAATTATTCTATTTTGATTTTACAATGTGAGGTGTGATTATGCCCGTGAATGAAACTTAGCAACTCAAATTATGAAGTTTAGCAACTAGATGTTCTAATCAACAAAAATAAAGAGGCACACGAGACTCAAATTTTACCGAGGTTCGATCTCAACAAGAGATCTACGTCCTCGTTGAGGAAGCTCATACAGAGCCGGGTCTCTAACCCTTTCCCTCTTCAAGTCACCACACAAGGCTGACTTGACTCCACGAGCACGGGTAATCACAGAGTTTGTGGGGCAACCTCACACGTTGAGGACTCCCACGAGAATTACAATGAAAAAGCGATCAAATACACTCAGAAAGATTACAATGCAGAATATGAGTGTAGAGAGATCAAACCCCAAGAGCTCACAACGAAGGAACGACGATCTCCCAATCCCAAATCCAAGCGTTTAATTGATTTTCACCTTTTTCGCACCTTAGATGTGTGGGGAGATGTGTTTTTGGGCTCTTGGGACAGGTGGCGGCGCTAGGGTTTGAGTTTCTAGCAGTATGAGTCGTGTCTCTCCATTGGAAGGCCGTAGATCACCAATTTATATGGTTTCCAAAAAAGTTATCGTTGTAAAACCTAATACCCGACTAGTCCGGTATATGATCGGACTTGTCCGGTCTACTTCCAGTGGGCTAAGCGGACTAGTCCGGTCTAAAACCAGACTTGTCCGATGCTGTGTGAAGTGGGGTTCCAGAAAGTTTAGCGGACTAGTCCTGTCGCATGGACGGACTAGTCCGCAGTCCTCTAAAGAGGACAACAGAAACATGAGCGGACTAGTCTGGTCTAAAACCGGACTTGTCCGGTGCATTCCAGTAAGCAGACCGGACTAGTCCGGTCCATGAACGGACTAGTCCGGTGTCCAGTGGATTTTAGTTGATTTTTAAACCCCTTACCCTTACGCAAAGTTATGAGCTCTTGGGATGTGTATCTCACACACACCCTATACATTTAAATCTACTTTGCTCTTCTAAGTTCCATTAAAGTCTTCCTTTTCGGACACCACTCTACTTTTCACCTTTTTGTGTGCACCGAGCTAGTTCACTTTGTTTGTCCTGCAATCATCTCAATAGTTTCATTAGGATCTCATATGCTTGTCATCAATTCTCCAAAACCCACAAGGGATACCCTAGATGCACTTTCAAACGGTTGACTGTAGGTCACAGGTCTAGATAAGATCACAGATTGGTACAATTCACAGATGGTACCAAGCTACCACGGTTGACTGTAGGTCACAAGCCTAGATTGATCACAGATTGGTAGCTGAACCATGGTTGACCATAGGACGCAAGCCTAGTGGAATATTGGTATTAGGAGCCACACTGAGCATAGGATGCTAGCCTAGGTAGACTGCATAGATTGGCATTAGAACCCCATTGACCATAGGACAAAGTCACAGATTGGTGGTCACAGATTGGTCACAGATTGGTATAACCCAAAACCGCATAGGACCCCCATTGAGTAAGCCTTGAATAGGAGTTGTGTGCTGAACTTTTGTGATGATTGTTGTGCTTGAGTGCTTAGTGTGAGTTGTGGGATGTTTCAGCGTTGTCCATATCCACACATAGTAGAGAGATGTGAGATGCTTCGACACTTGTTCACATTCCCATATAGGCTAATATATATAGCCCATCCACCTTGATGCATATAGTTAGGGGGATCCATCTAACCTTCTAACCTCTATTCTACTCAACTCTCTGTAAAATCCCCAAAAGTGGTAGCAAGAAAATTCAGCTCATGTACACTTATAAAAAATGAGGGGAATTAAAACTTTCAAGCATAATGGTGTAAGTTCAAAGTGAGGGTTTAGACTTCCCATTCCAAACATGGAGATCTAAATGCACCGCTTGGATCTTCATATTCCAAATATTCAACCTTCCAAAATTCAGCTCATTTGGAGGAGTTTTCATATTTGTTTGGGATTAAAAAGAAAAGCCCTCTAATCTGAATTTCAAATTCAGTTTCAAATTCCAATTCCCTCAGTTTGAAAATTTGGTTTCACAAATGTGTTCTCCACCTTTGAATGAGCAGCCATGCCAAAAATTGGAAATTTTGGAGCTGGTTTGCTATATTTTTGAGGCAATACAAAGTGGAGAATTCAAACTCCTTTTTAAATTCAAATGATCATACCCCATTCAAATTCTACACCAGAATTTAAACCAGTTGAATTCAGCAAATTCAAACTTGACTTTGGGGTGAAGTAAAGCCTTTAATGTTGAGTTGCTGGATGAAAAATATCAGAGAAATTTGACTTAACAAAGAGGGAGGTGGGGCCCTACTGTCAGCCAGACACAACAAATGAACCGACCCCGTTTTCATCCGGCTGTTCACCGCGTGCCACCGGTCGATGGCTGCCTCCACCGAGCTGCTTTCCCCGACGTCGGTTCACGCGCGTGGCCGTTTATAGCGGCAGCCGAGTGCGGTATCTTCCCTATCCCCATTACCCCGTAGCCTCCCCACGCCCTGCTTGAGCCTCGCGAACTCAAACCACCGCCCGACGGAAGAACCATTCGGCTCATCGACGCCCGGCGAGCTCGGCATGCCTCTCGCGCGTCTGAGCCACAGGAACATTGCGCCAGGTCTCTCTCCTGCTCCTCGAAGCCTCAAGTGAACACCAGCACCGGCGGTTGGCACCTACGAGCTGGAATTCCCTTCGGAACTCCGGAATTGATCGTCTCTACGCCACACCATCGCCCGACGGAGTTACGGCCTCTTCCGATCAGACGAAAGGTCCCTGAGGTGCGTGAGGAACCCTTCTTCTTTCTCTCCCACCGGTTCCTGCCTTCTTAGCTCCGGTACCGAGTATTTTGAAGTTTGGCGCCGGCGGTTCTTTAGAAACCCGAGGACTCTTTGGAGAAATTCGTTGTGCTAGGGTAGCTCCGTGCTAGATGAGCTTAGAGTAGCTCCAGCACATGCTTGCGCATCTCCCCGAAGTCCTAGCAGCTCAAATGATCAAGTAGAGATGCCAGGTACCGAGTTTTTGTCGCCGCCGGCGTTTTGCGGGCTCGGGTCGCCGGTAAGGTCCCCTCTCCGGTGTTTTCATGGAGAGCGAGCTAGGGGTCGATGTTGTCCATGTGACACTGGTGCTTTTGTAGCAAACCCTAGCCTGAAAGATGTCACACCCGGTTTTTCCGAAGAAACAACCAAGTGAATGTCACATGTATGCCAGGATCATTTTCTCATACATGTGATGACAAATAGTGAAGCATCATTTATTACAAGCCAGGTGTCGAATGTAAATAAGTCTTACATCGCAAATATCTCAATGGACACTAATGCTTCATCACAAGTAAATAAACTAGCAGCGGAATATTATTCTTTAGGGCTCCATCACAGGCGTTGCCCGGGGTCTTCATGAACCTAAAAACCTTCCTCGGGTCCAAAATCTTGGTCATTATACACCACCTCATTATCTTGACCTGAGCAGCAATATAAACCAACAAATATGCAAGGTTGAGTACCAATGGTACTCAGCAAGTGTGGGAAAATTATATCATGCATGGCTAGAACAAGGAGAGGTTGAACTCATGGTTAAAGCACTACGCAATTATTACCTATCACCTTAGCTTATTAAGCACCTACATTACTACACAGGTGAAATGGTCCCAATCTCCCATCCCATCATCATAATCCAATAACCATAACATCATTTCCAATGTTAAGCTCCCCGCTTAACTTCCAAAACCATCAATCCTCTAATCATGAATAAGTCCAGGCCGCTCTTGACCGTGAGCACGGCTGTCAAGACAGTTTTGACTCTGCAGAGTTTGTACCACTGTACCCACATGTAGTGATTTCATCCCCCGTTGCCGGGTGGACTAAAAGAACCTCCATTATGCCAGTGGCTACGATCCACATTCACACTTCCCAGGTGTGCAGCCAGGAGATCACTACGAAGCCTTTACAAAGGGATTCCCGACGAGCGTGGGCCCACTGAGGTTTCACCCCTAACAGCATACAAGAGGCTCCAACCCCGCTGCAGTGGCCCCCTCTTGAGCCTTGCGGTTCATATGGTAGTCCAGCTGACACCTACTCCCCGCCCCATCCAACACACCCATACTACGCCGGGGATACACCTAATTAATTGGCCAAGCTGCCCCATCTCAGCATGTGGTTGGCACTGTAAAGCCGGGTTACATGCTCCATGAACCGGTCCTTAGGATCCAGGCAAGTACTAAACACAAACCCAAGTCTCGTGCACCCAGCACACAACCAAAACATCCAACTTGCCTTGATCCCTACCTCTACATAACTCACAATAACTCATTCAAGAGTATGGTATTATAAACTGATGATTCTCATTTCCCAAATATCCCATTCTAAGCATGGCTAAGCAAATGCATGTAAATAAATGACATGACAAAATAAATCCCAACCCAAGCTACAAGGAAACAAGGTAATGCAATTCTAGGGAAACTTTCCTAGCATGGGTTTCATATTTCATTTGACAATGCAAATCATTCTATCTACACATCCTAGCATAGGATCAAAGTGGTCAAGGACACTTGCCTCCTTCTTGCTGCTCTTGAAATGGGTAGTCCTGATCTTGGAAAGGAATAACTTGCTCTTGAACAGGTTCTACTTCATACCATCACACATAGCAAAAGAAAAACAACAATCCATAAGACATAGTTCACATTTACACTTCATACAAACCACACATTCATATTTATGAAATTCATTCACCATTATATGTGTTGTGGTTACTCTGTGTGTGTTGATCTGTGGCTTGCATACACTTTTATTTATATGTATATGATTCCTACTTTGGTGTTCATATTTATACTTACATACTATATATATATATACATATATATACATGTGTGTTTCAGTTTTAAATAAATTCCTTATATTAAACTACTACACCTTTTCACTACCAAGTATGTATGAAAAGTATTTTTCTTCTCCATATGTGCCTTCAGAATTTCTACCAACCCTAAACTGAATTCTTTGTATTTTAGAAACTCCATTTATCATTTACTAGTTGCTATATTTTCAGATTTATATTCCTATGCATAATTGTGTATTTTATTATGAAATTAGTAATACACATCATCTAAACAGTATAGGTTCTGGTCCTAAATGATTTAATAACATATTTTGACCTTGGCTTCTGATGTAGACTATTTCATAATTATTTTCCCTATTTTTCTATAACTATTCTTTACTTAAAAATGTGTCCCTATACTAATAAATGTGAATAATAGATGAAACAGATTCATTTCAGCCCAAAAATATATTTTTATCTCACTCCAAAGTTTTCTAAGTACTGAGAAAGTTTTTAATTAATTTTGACAATTATGTTTGTCCCCCTTTTTATTTTTTAAACACTAGTTACATATTCAATTTTCTAAATTAAATACTAAACAGGGCTAAAATAATGAATTCACCTCATTACAGGGTCTATAATATTATTTTCATAATTTCCAGGGGTCTAGCTACACTTATCAGAGGTGTTTTTCCTAATTTTTATTAAGTCCAGGGGCTAAAACTGATTTTTAAATGAATTTACATGATTTTCTGGAGTTCCAGGGGCTAGATCTGAAGTTTCCGGGGCTAGCTCTCAATTCCAGAGAACACCAGGGGGTAGCACGTAAGAATTCCAGTCTTTATAATGCGGGGCTGACGTGGACCGTCCGATTTTAAACCGACGGCTGAGATTATAACATCGAACCGGTACGCGGGGATTTAAACCCTACCGTGCGATTTAAAATAAACGGCGCACAAGCGGCCACGTCGCTCTGATCGAGCACGGGCGGCGCTGCCGGCGGCGCACGGCGGCGGGAAGCGGCGATCTCGCCGGAAAGTTTCGGATCCTCGAGAATTCTGCCTAAAACTGTGATCTTATGGCATAGATCGGTAGAGGGGAGGTCAGGGATCTCACCTCGGGGGTTTTCTTGAGCTCGGGGGTCCTGGAAAGTGATCGGCGGCGAGGTCCGAGGCAAAACCACGGCGAAGCTCGTCGGCGCTGGGTTTACACCGTAAGTCTCCGAGTTTTCTGCACCTGCAAAGCTCCCCGGAGGCGGTGGATCAAGACCAGCGAGTTAGATCAGAGTTTCCGAGCTTAGATCGGCCAGAATTCACCGGCGAAGTCTCGGTGCTCACCGGAGTAAAAATCGGCGATCGCGTGGGAAAAACCGATCGGGGCTAGGGTTTTTATAGCGGGGGGAGGGCGGTGGGTCGGTTGTGATCGAGTTTGATTCTTCTGGGACCGGAATTCGGGCTGAGGGACGCGGTTTCCGGGCGGTTAAGATCGCGCGCGCTCGGGGGGAAAAGTCCGGGCCGCAGACGCTCGGGGTTAGGGATGACAGGTGGGTCCCACCTGTCTGTGAGAGACAGCGCGGGCGCGCGGGGGCGGGCTGGCGCGGGGAAACTGGGTCGGCTGGCGGGTTTCGGCCCACTGGCCGGTTTTTCCCGTTTTCTTTTTTTTTTCTTTTTCCATTTCTTTTCTGTTTTGAGTCTAATTTGAATTCCAGTTTGAATATGAATTTTTGCAAAACATGCAACACGTCCAAAAAATTTTAAATTCCCCTCTGAACATGGTTTAGGGTTTTGAATCAAAATTTGGGGTGTTACAGCTCTACCCCCCTTAAAAGAAATCTCGTCCTCGAGATTGGTGTTTCTAAGAAAACAATTCCGGAAATTGTGCCTTGAGCTCATCTTCCCGTTCCCAGGTGGCTTCCTCTTCTGAGTGATGCTTCCACTGCACCTTGCACATCCAGATTCTCTTGTTTCTGGTGAGGCGTTCCATTGTCTCCAAAATCTTGTATGGTTGTTCGGCATAAGACAAATCTTCAGCTACATCCACTTCATTCATGGGTAACACCTCTTCAGGCGTCCTCAGGCATTTCTTGAGTTGTGACACATGAAATACATCGTGCACGTCCGATAGATGAACCGGTAACTCTAGTTGGTACGCCACTTCGCCTTTTCTTTCCAAAACTTGAAAGGGTCCGATGTATCGAGGTGACAACTTCCCTTTCACCTTGAACCGACGAAGTCCTCTGATAGGGGACACCTTGAGATAAACATAGTCTCCCACGTTGAAAACGAGTTCTCTTCTTCGTACATCAGCATAACTCTTCTGGCGTGTTTGTGCTATCCTCAAGTTGTTGCGAATCTCCCTCACCTTCGCTTCGGCTTCTTGTAGCACTTCTGGACCAAACACTTTACTTTCTCCTGTTTGGTTCCAAAATAGGGGAGTTCTGCACTTCCTTCCATACAAAGCTTCAAACGGTGACATCTTCATACTAGCTTGATAACTGTTGTTATAGGAAAACTCCGCATACGGTAAGTTCTTGTCCCAACTCCTATTGTTTTTGAGTGCACATGCCCTTAACATATCTTCAAGGATCTGATTGGTTCTCTCCGTCTGCCCGTCAGTTTGGGGATGATAGGCAGAGCTGAAATTCAGATGGGTTCCCATGGTTTCATGCAACTTTTGCCAAAACCTCGAGGTGAACTGTGTCCCTCGGTCCGACACTATCTTCTTTGGCACTCCATGGTAACACACAATCCTTGACATGTACAATTCTGCCAATTTGGATCCGCTGTAGCTTTCTTTCACAGGGATGAAATGAGCTACCTTGGTTAGCCTATCAATAATGACCCATATTGAATCATACCCGGATTGGGTCCTAGGCAATCCCACGACAAAATCCATGCTGATTTCTTCCCACTTCCATTCAGGCACTTTGAGTGGTTGCAATAATCCCGCGGGCCGTTGATGTTCTGCTTTCACCAACTGACATGTGTCACATAGGGCAACATGTTCCGCGACATCTCGCTTCATGCCATACCACCAATACCTGCTCTTGAGGTCCTGGTACATCTTCGTACTCCCAGGATGAATGGAATAGTTGGAATCGTGAGCCTCCTTCAAAATTAATTCACGGATCTCTTTTACTTCTGGCACACAGATCCTTTTCCCGTGCCACACCGTTCCTTGTTCATCCTCTCTAAAACCAGGAGCTTTATTTTCCTTGATAAGCTGTCTGATCTCTTGTATCTTCTCATCATTCTTTTGGCCCTCGCGTATGTCTCGCTCGAGTGTGGAGTCCACTTCCATGGCGATGGCTTCACCACTATTTACTAGACATAGATTGAGTCTTATAACCTCGTCCTTCAATTCTGCAGGCATGTCCTTCAAACTCAACTTATTGACCTGCACTTTCCGACTCAAAGCATCGGCCACGACGTTTGCTTTCCCGGGATGATAGTTGATGCCCACATCAAAGTCATTGATTAGCTCTAACCATCTCCTTTGTCTGAGGTTGAGATCTGGTTGTGTGAATATGTACTTCAAACTCTTATGATCCGTATATATCTCTGTCCTCTTCCCCATCAAATAGTGCCGCCAAATTTTCAACGCGTGTACCACTACAGCTAGTTCTAGGTCATGTGTAGGATAGTTCTTCTCGTGCTTCCGAAGCTGCCGAGATGCATAAGCCACGACATGTCCTTCTTGCATGAGAACACATCCCAACCCATTTCCAGAGGCATCGCAGTACACTGTGAAATTCTTCTGCATATCTGGCACAACCAACACTGGGGCTGTTGTCAATCTTTTCTTTAGCTCCTGAAAGCTCGTCTCGCACTGTGGCGTCCAGGTGAATGTGATTCCCTTCTCCAACAGTTTGGTCAGAGGTCTCGAGATCTTGGAGAATCCCTCAATAAACCGTCGATAGTATCCAGCCAATCCCAAAAAGCTTCGAACTTCCCCGACATTTTCAGGGGTTTTCCACTTCTGGATATCTTCGATTTTGGCGGGATCTACGGAGATTCCTCCCTCCGAGATTATATGTCCTAAAAAGGGAACTCTCTTCAGCCAAAACTCACACTTGCTCAACTTGGCATATAGTTGGTGTTCTCTCAGCCTCTGCAACACCAACCTTAGATGTTTCTCATGTTCTTCTTCATCTTTGGAGAAGACGAGAATATCATCTATGAAAACCACCACAAATTTGTCCAGATATTCCATGAATACCTTGTTCATGAGGTACATGAAATATGCCGGGGCATTGGTTAGCCCAAAAGGCATGACAGTGTATTCATACAGTCCGTACCGAGATACGAAAGCTGTCTTGGGAATATTAGATTGCCTTATCTTGAGTTGGTGGTACCCCGACCTGAGATCAATTTTCGAGAACACACAAGCTCCCCTCAACTGATCAAACAAGTCTTCAATGCGGGGTAATGGGTACTTGTTCTTGATGGTTACCTCATTCAAGGCACGGTAATCCATGCATAACCTTTGGGTTCCGTCTTTCTTGGGCACAAATATCACCGGAGCTCCCCATGGTGAGGAACTAGGGCGAATATACCCCTTCTCCGTCAATTCTCTCAAATGATCCTTGAGCTCTTCTAGCTGCTTGGAGTCCATTCGATAAGGTCTCTTGTATATCGGGGCTGTTCCCGGTACTAGCTCAATTGCGAATTCCACGTCACGGTCGGGAGGCATACCTGGCAATTCCTCCGGAAAAACATCTGGATATTCCCTGATAGTCCTGATTTCCTCAACTTTCACCTCCACTTGATTTAATTTAATGTCCCTCCTAGGCTCGTGTATCGTTATGAACTTTACTCTTGTGCCATTGGGGTGAGTTAGTTCCACCGTTCTGGTCAAACAATGGATGATTCCTTTATGTTTGGTCAACCAATCCATACCCAAAATAATATCTATCCCTTGTGAATCTATCACTATGAGGTTAGCAGTAAATACTACCCCATTAATGTCTAGGTTCACTTTGGGACACACTTGTCTTGTCCTTATTTCTCCACCTGGAGAGTTTACCGCTAGCATATGGTTCATTTGTGTGGTTGCTAGGTCATGCTTCTTAACAAACCCTTGAGCAATGAACGAGTGGGTAGCACCAGAATCAAACAGCAGAGTTGCAAGGTGTAAATTGGCAGGAAACTTACCAACTACCACGTCGGGTGCCTCTTGTGCTTCCTCCATAGTGACGTGGTTCACCCGTCCTCTCATTACATTCTGCTGTTGTGGCGGCGCGGGCTTCTTCTTTGGACACTTATGGGCGTAGTGCCCCACTTCACCACAGCTGAAACATTGCACCCCAATCTTAGATGCTTGGCCCTTGTTGTCTTGGGGTTGGTTTGGGGGTCCTTGCACTGCTGGTCGAGGTGGATATGCGGGGCGAGGCTGCTGCACAAACTGACGTGGCGGCTGTGCTGGTGCTGCGGGAGGCCTGTAGTTTGGGTTGTACCCTCTTGGTGCTGAATAGGGTACCGCAGCACGGCTCGTCTGCCCCGTAGGTTGCTGCATCATACGTGGGCGGGTGTTGCTCCCTGAGGCCTGATGTGACCACCCCGCCTTCCTCTTATTCTCATTTTCCAGGGCATTTAGCTTCCTTTCCACCACAAATGCTCTGTCCACCATCTTTTGAAAGCTTTCATACTCATTGGAGGACATGGCACACTGCATCTCTGCGGTAAGTCCTTCCACGAAACAATCTTGTTTCTGCTCATCAGTCTCTATGTCTCGTGGAGCATAACGGGATAGTTGAGTAAATTTAGTGAGGTATTCCCTCACCGTCATGTTTCCCTGCTGCAGTCCCAAAAACTCCTTCCTCTTGTTTTTGAGTTCACCTCTTGGGATGTAGTGGTTGCGGAAGCTACGCTTGAACTCTTCCCAAGTGATGTTCTCAGGGTCATGATGGGCGGCCACGTAGGCGGTCCACCAATCAGCAGCAGGTCCATGCAATTGATGAGAGGCAAACAGCACCCTCTCATACCCTTGGCATTGTATAATCCTCATCTTACTTTCAATGGTCTTCAGCCAATCATCCGCCTCCAGAGGTTCAGCAGCACTTGCAAACTTTGGAGGTTGAGTTCCTAGAAACTCACTACGAAGCCTTTACAAAGGGATTCCCGACGAGCGTGGGCCCACTGAGGTTTCACCCCTAACAGCATACAAGAGGCTCCAACCCCGCTGCAGTGGCCCCCTCTTGAGCCTTGCGGTTCATATGGTAGTCCAGCTGACACCTACTCCCCGCCCCATCCAACACACCCATACTACGCCGGGGATACACCTAATTAATTGGCCAAGCTGCCCCATCTCAGCATGTGGTTGGCACTGTAAAGCCGGGTTACATGCTCCATGAACCGGTCCTTAGGATCCAGGCAAGTACTAAACACAAACCCAAGTCTCGTGCACCCAGCACACAACCAAAACATCCAACTTGCCTTGATCCCTACCTCTACATAACTCACAATAACTCATTCAAGAGTATGGTATTATAAACTGATGATTCTCATTTCCCAAATATCCCATTCTAAGCATGGCTAAGCAAATGCATGTAAATAAATGACATGACAAAATAAATCCCAACCCAAGCTACAAGGAAACAAGGTAATGCAATTCTAGGGAAACTTTCCTAGCATGGGTTTCATATTTCATTTGACAATGCAAATCATTCTATCTACACATCCTAGCATAGGATCAAAGTGGTCAAGGACACTTGCCTCCTTCTTGCTGCTCTTGAAATGGGTAGTCCTGATCTTGGAAAGGAATAACTTGCTCTTGAACAGGTTCTACTTCATACCATCACACATAGCAAAAGAAAAACAACAATCCATAAGACATAGTTCACATTTACACTTCATACAAACCACACATTCATATTTATGAAATTCATTCACCATTATATGTGTTGTGGTTACTCTGTGTGTGTTGATCTGTGGCTTGCATACACTTTTATTTATATGTATATGATTCCTACTTTGGTGTTCATATTTATACTTACATACTATATATATATATACATATATATACATGTGTGTTTCAGTTTTAAATAAATTCCTTATATTAAACTACTACACCTTTTCACTACCAAGTATGTATGAAAAGTATTTTTCTTCTCCATATGTGCCTTCAGAATTTCTACCAACCCTAAACTGAATTCTTTGTATTTTAGAAACTCCATTTATCATTTACTAGTTGCTATATTTTCAGATTTATATTCCTATGCATAATTGTGTATTTTATTATGAAATTAGTAATACACATCATCTAAACAGTATAGGTTCTGGTCCTAAATGATTTAATAACATATTTTGACCTTGGCTTCTGATGTAGACTATTTCATAATTATTTTCCCTATTTTTCTATAACTATTCTTTACTTAAAAATGTGTCCCTATACTAATAAATGTGAATAATAGATGAAACAGATTCATTTCAGCCCAAAAATATATTTTTATCTCACTCCAAAGTTTTCTAAGTACTGAGAAAGTTTTTAATTAATTTTGACAATTATGTTTGTCCCCCTTTTTATTTTTTAAACACTAGTTACATATTCAATTTTCTAAATTAAATACTAAACAGGGCTAAAATAATGAATTCACCTCATTACAGGGTCTATAATATTATTTTCATAATTTCCAGGGGTCTAGCTACACTTATCAGAGGTGTTTTTCCTAATTTTTATTAAGTCCAGGGGCTAAAACTGATTTTTAAATGAATTTACAAGATTTTCTGGAGTTCCAGGGGCTAGATCTGAAGTTTCCGGGGCTAGCTCTCAATTCCAAAGAACACCAGTGGGTAGCACGTAAGAATTCCAGTCTTTATAATGCGGGGCTGACGTGGACCGTCCGATTTTAAACCGACGGCTGAGATTATAACATCGAACCGGTACGCGGGGATTTAAACCCTACCGTGCGATTTAAAATAAACGGCGCACAAGCGGCCACGTCGCTCTGATCGAGCACGGGCGGCGCTGCCGGCGGCGCACGGCGGCGGGAAGCGGCGATCTCGCCGGAAAGTTTCGGATCCTCGAGAATTCTGCCTAAAACTGTGATCTTATGGCATAGATCGGTAGAGGGGAGGTCAGGGATCTCACCTCGGGGGTTTTCTTGAGCTCGGGGGTCCTGGAAAGTGATCGGCGGCGAGGTCCGAGGCAAAACCACGGCGAAGCTCGTCGGCGCTGGGTTTACACCGTAAGTCTCCGAGTTTTCTGCACCTGCAAAGCTCCCCGGAGGCGGTGGATCAAGACCAGCGAGTTAGATCAGAGTTTCCGAGCTTAGATCGGCCAGAATTCACCGGCGAAGTCTCGGTGCTCACCGGAGTAAAAATCGGCGATCGCGTGGGAAAAACCGATCGGGGCTAGGGTTTTTATAGCGGGGGGAGGGCGGTGGGTCGGTTGTGATCGAGTTTGATTCTTCTGGGACCGGAATTCGGGCTGAGGGACGCGGTTTCCGGGCGGTTAAGATCGCGCGCGCTCGGGGGGAAAAGTCCGGGCCGCAGACGCTCGGGGTTAGGGATGACAGGTGGGTCCCACCTGTCTGTGAGAGACAGCGCGGGCGCGCGGGGGCGGGCTGGCGCGGGGAAACTGGGTCGGCTGGCGGGTTTCGGCCCACTGGCCGGTTTTTCCCGTTTTCTTTTTTTTTCTTTTTCCATTTCTTTTCTGTTTTGAGTCTAATTTGAATTCCAGTTTGAATATGAATTTTTGCAAAACATGCAACACGTCCAAAAAATTTTAAATTCCCCTCTGAACATGGTTTAGGGTTTTGAATCAAAATTTGGGGTGTTACAGCTCTACCCCCCTTAAAAGAAATCTCGTCCTCGAGATTGGTGTTTCTAAGAAAACAATTCCGGAAATTGTGCCTTGAGCTCATCTTCCCGTTCCCAGGTGGCTTCCTCTTCTGAGTGATGCTTCCACTGCACCTTGCACATCCGGATTCTCTTGTTTCTGGTGAGGCGTTCCATTGTCTCCAAAATCTTGTATGGTTGTTCGGCATAAGACAAATCTTCAGCTACATCCACTTCATTCATGGGTAACACCTCTTCAGGCGTCCTCAGGCATTTCTTGAGTTGTGACACATGAAATACATCGTGCACGTCCGATAGATGAACCGGTAACTCTAGTTGGTACGCCACTTCGCCTTTTCTTTCCAAAACTTGAAAGGGTCCGATGTATCGAGGTGACAACTTCCCTTTCACCTTGAACCGACGAAGTCCTCTGATAGGGGACACCTTGAGATAAACATAGTCTCCCACGTTGAAAACGAGTTCTCTTCTTCGTACATCAGCATAACTCTTCTGGCGTGTTTGTGCTATCCTCAAGTTGTTGCGAATCTCCCTCACCTTCGCTTCGGCTTCTTGTAGCACTTCTGGACCAAACACTTTACTTTCTCCTGTTTGGTTCCAAAATAGGGGAGTTCTGCACTTCCTTCCATACAAAGCTTCAAACGGTGACATCTTCATACTAGCTTGATAACTGTTGTTATAGGAAAACTCCGCATACGGTAAGTTCTTGTCCCAACTCCTATTGTTTTTGAGTGCACATGCCCTTAACATATCTTCAAGGATCTGATTGGTTCTCTCCGTCTGCCCGTCAGTTTGGGGATGATAGGCAGAGCTGAAATTCAGATGGGTTCCCATGGTTTCATGCAACTTTTGCCAAAACCTCGAGGTGAACTGTGTCCCTCGGTTCGACACTATCTTCTTTGGCACTCCATGGTAACACACAATCCTTGACATGTACAATTCTGCCAATTTGGATCCGCTGTAGCTTTCTTTCACAGGGATGAAATGAGCTACCTTGGTTAGCCTATCAATAATGACCCATATTGAATCATACCCGGATTGGGTCCTAGGCAATCCCACGACAAAATCCATGCTGATTTCTTCCCACTTCCATTCAGGCACTTTGAGTGGTTGCAATAATCCCGCGGGCCGTTGATGTTCTGCTTTCACCAACTGACATGTGTCACATAGGGCAACATGTTCCGCGACATCTCGCTTCATGCCATACCACCAATACCTGCTCTTGAGGTCCTGGTACATCTTCGTACTCCCAGGATGAATGGAATAGTCGGAATCGTGAGCCTCCTTCAAAATTAATTCACGGATCTCTTTTACTTCTGGCACACAGATCCTTTTCCCGTGCCACACCGTTCCTTGTTCATCCTCTCTAAAACCAGGAGCTTTATTTTCCTTGATAAGCTGTCTGATCTCTTGTATCTTCTCATCATTCTTTTGGCCCTCGCGTATGTCTCGCTCGAGTGTGGAGTCCACTTCCATGGCGATGGCTTCACCACTATTTACTAGACATAGATTGAGTCTTATAACCTCGTCCTTCAATTCTGCAGGCATGTCCTTCAAACTCAACTTATTGACCTGCACTTTCCGACTCAAAGCATCGGCCACGACGTTTGCTTTCCCGGGATGATAGTTGATGCCCACATCAAAGTCATTGATTAGCTCTAACCATCTCCTTTGTCTGAGGTTGAGATCTGGTTGTGTGAATATGTACTTCAAACTCTTATGATCCGTATATATCTCTGTCCTCTTCCCCATCAAATAGTGCCGCCAAATTTTCAACGCGTGTACCACTGCAGCTAGTTCTAGGTCATGTGTAGGATAGTTCTTCTCGTGCTTCCGAAGCTGCCGGGATGCATAAGCCACGACATGTCCTTCTTGCATGAGAACACATCCCAACCCATTTCCAGAGGCATCGCAGTACACTGTGAAATTCTTCTGCATATCTGGCACAACCAACACTGGGGCTGTTGTCAATCTTTTCTTTAGCTCCTGAAAGCTCGTCTCGCACTGTGGCGTCCAGGTGAATGTGATTCCCTTCTCCAACAGTTTGGTCAGAGGTCTCGAGATCTTGGAGAATCCCTCAATAAACCGTCGATAGTATCCAGCCAATCCCAAAAAGCTTCGAACTTCCCCGACATTTTCAGGGGTTTTCCACTTCTGGATATCTTCGATTTTGGCGGGATCTACGGAGATTCCTCCCTCCGAGATTATATGTCCTAAAAAGGGAACTCTCTTCAGCCAAAACTCACACTTGCTCAACTTGGCATATAGTTGGTGTTCTCTCAGCCTCTGCAACACCAACCTTAGATGTTTCTCATGTTCTTCTTCATCTTTGGAGAAGACGAGAATATCATCTATGAAAACCACCACAAATTTGTCCAGATATTCCATGAATACCTTGTTCATGAGGTACATGAAATATGCCGGGGCATTGGTTAGCCCAAAAGGCATGACAGTGTATTCATACAGTCCGTACCGAGATACGAAAGCTGTCTTGGGAATATTAGATTGCCTTATCTTGAGTTGGTGGTACCCCGACCTGAGATCAATTTTCGAGAACACACAAGCTCCCCTCAACTGATCAAACAAGTCTTCAATGCGGGGTAATGGGTACTTGTTCTTGATGGTTACCTCATTCAAGGCACGGTAATCCATGCATAACCTTTGGGTTCCGTCTTTCTTGGGCACAAATATCACCGGAGCTCCCCATGGTGAGGAACTAGGGCGAATATACCCCTTCTCCATCAATTCTCTCAAATGATCCTTGAGCTCTTCTAGCTGCTTGGAGTCCATTCGATAAGGTCTCTTGTATATCGGGGCTGTTCCCGGTACTAGCTCAATTGCGAATTCCACGTCACGGTCGGGAGGCATACCTGGCAATTCCTCCGGAAAAACATCTGGATATTCCCTGATAGTCCTGATTTCCTCAACTTTCACCTCCACTTGATTTAATTTAATGTCCCTCCTAGGCTCGTGTATCGTTATGAACTTTACTCTTGTGCCATTGGGGTGAGTTAGTTCCACCGTTCTGGTCAAACAATGGATGATTCCTTTATGTTTGGTCAACCAATCCATACCCAAAATAATATCTATCCCTTGTGAATCTATCACTATGAGGTTAGCAGTAAATACTACCCCATTAATGTCTAGGTTCACTTTGGGACACACTTGTCTTGTCCTTATTTCTCCACCTGGAGAGTTTACCGCTAGCATATGGTTCATTTGTGTGGTTGCTAGGTCATGCTTCTTAACAAACCCTTGAGCAATGAACGAGTGGGTAGCACCAGAATCAAACAGCAGAGTTGCAAGGTGTAAATTGGCAGGAAACTTACCAACTACCACGTCGGGTGCCTCTTGTGCTTCCTCCATAGTGACGTGGTTCACCCGTCCTCTCATTACATTCTGCTGTTGTGGCGGCGCGGGCTTCTTCTTTGGACACTTATGGGCGTAGTGCCCCACTTCACCACAGCTGAAACATTGCACCCCAATCTTAGATGCTTGGCCCTTGTTGTCTTGGGGTTGGTTTGGGGGTCCTTGCACTGCTGGTCGAGGTGGATATGCGGGGCGAGGCTGCTGCACAAACTGACGTGGCGGCTGTGCTGGTGCTGCGGGAGGCCTGTAGTTTGGGTTGTACCCTCTTGGTGCTGAATAGGGTACCGCAGCACGGCTCGTCTGCCCCGTAGGTTGCTGCATCATACGTGGGCGGGTGTTGCTCCCTGAGGCCTGATGTGACCACCCCGCCTTCCTCTTATTCTCATTTTCCAGGGCCTTTAGCTTCCTTTCCACCACAAATGCTCTGTCCACCATCTTTTGAAAGCTTTCATACTCATTGGAGGACATGGCACACTGCATCTCTGCGGTAAGTCCTTCCACGAAACAATCTTGTTTCTGCTCATCAGTCTCTATGTCTCGTGGAGCATAACGGGATAGTTGAGTAAATTTAGTGAGGTATTCCCTCACCGTCATGTTTCCCTGCTGCAGTCCCAAAAACTCCTTCCTCTTGTTTTTGAGTTCACCTCTTGGGATGTAGTGGTTGCGGAAGCTACGCTTGAACTCTTCCCAAGTGATGTTCTCAGGGTCATGATGGGCGGCCACGTAGGCGGTCCACCAATCAGCAGCAGGTCCATGCAATTGAGGAGAGGCAAACAGCACCCTCTCATACCCTTGGCATTGTATAATCCTCATCTTACTTTCAATGGTCTTCAGCCAATCATCCGCCTCCAGAGGTTCAGCAGCACTTGCAAACTTTGGAGGTTGAGTTCCTAGAAACTCACTCAACCTTGGTTGGCGTGGTGCAGCTTGTGTAGGTGGAACTTGATGCAAGTTGGCCACCACTTGAGTCAAGTTCTGGATGAGCTGATTTTGATTCTCTAGCATTTGGTGGAGAGGATCAACTTCTTCACGGCGACCACCCCTGTCCTGGCCTCCCGAAAGATGAGGGTTGCATGCCTCATCATTGTTGTTGGCGGGGTTAGCAGCACGTCCTTTTCCTCTTCCGGCCATCTGGCAGAATCAACAAATGTTAATTTGATACCATTTAGTATCATCTTACTACTTTCATTTGTTGGTACTTTGAGGTGTTGAGGCTTTGTTAAAATTTTACGAGGGTTCATATCTCACACCAAATAAATGCACTATTATTTCCTGTGGGTTCACACACCAAAGCAAAACAATCTGAAGACGAGGCTGTGGACAATTGCTCATGGCTTCCACAACTCACGTCACACACCAAGCATCATCACACCATTAACTACGTAACGACTCGACTACTCGACCTCTTGCTAGCTAAGGGAAAGACTCTACACTACTCGTCCTCTTGAGCTGGCTCCTCGGGATCTTCCTCCTCATTTCGGCTACCTTCTGACTCTGCTTTGGGTGGGGAGGCTGCTGGTGGAGAAGTGCGACGACGCCTGATTGCTCGGCGATCCGGGGAGTCAGGAGTCCATGTATCATTCACGGTGACACACAGTTCATTCCCATCTCCTCTTTCTCTCGCCTTTAAGCAAGCTCGCAGCAACGCCTCCGTTTCCTTCAGGGTGTCTCGGACATCCTGAAGCTCTTGCTGACACTCCTGCAGTCGAGTGCTGAGCATAGCAGCATCCTCCAAGCACAAGTCCATGTGCTCATGGGAAGTCCCTTGCTGCACCGGTGGGTACTTGTACTCCGTGGTACCACTCTCACGTTGGAGGACATACATGTACTCAGTTTTGTCCAAGTGGTGACGATAGATGTGACTCTGGCAGGTGATGGCCTCCCAGGTGACATCTTTCTCCGCGTCAACTTGTGTTGCTCGACAAGCTGGAGAGTGGTGAATCTTAAGCAGCTGATTCTCGTGTATAATCCTCATCTCCGAACTCCATTCTTCCCTCTTCTCATGGATGGTCCTGGTGGAGTTGTAGTGGATGATTAGCTTGCCCGTATTGCCGACGGCTTCGAGCATACGTCGAAGACGGCGCAACAAATCTCCTACTGCCAATCCGTAGGAAAGGTACGTCACTTGACGACTCTCCTCTCTTTCGGCAAGGGCAACTACGGGAACTCTCCCTCCTGTGGACTTACGAGCGGTGCGAATCATGCGAACCATCTAAAACAAAAGAATTTAAAATTAGGTTAGATAAATTCTCAAATAAAAATCCTATTTTGAATGAAAGTTGGGGTAAGATGAAGAAAATGACTCCTTTAATAACACTTTTCCACCCACACCTTGGAAAATAGTTTTCAAGAAAATAGGGCCCTTAAATACGTCCATTTCTACCTAGGTCCACGTTCCTACGGGCAACCTTGGCTCTGATACCACCTCTGTCACACCCGGTTTTTCTGAAGAAACAACCAAGTGAATGTCACATGTATGCCAGGATCATTTTCTCATACATGTGATGACAAATAGTGAAGCATCATTTATTACAAGCCAGGTGTCGAATGTAAATAAGTCTTACATCGCAAATGTCTCAATGGACACTAATGCTTCATCACAAGTAAATAAACTAGCAGCGGAATATTATTCTTTAGGGCTCCATCACAGGCGTTGCCCGGGGTCTTCATGAACCTAAAAACCTTCCTCGGGTCCAAAATCTTGGTCATTATACACCACCTCATTATCTTGACCTGAGCAGCAATATAAACCAACAAATATGCAAGGTTGAGTACCAATGGTACTCAGCAAGTGTGGGAAAATTATATCATGCATGGCTAGAACAAGGAGAGGTTGAACTCATGGTTAAAGCACTACGCAATTATTACCTATCACCTTAGCTTATTAAGCACCTACATTACTACACAGGTGAAATGGTCCCAATCTCCCATCCCATCATCATAATCCAATAACCATAACATCATTTCCAATGTTAAGCTCCCCGCTTAACTTCCAAAACCATCAATCCTCTAATCATGAATAAGTCCAGGCCGCTCTTGACCGTGAGCACGGCTGTCAAGACAGTTTTGACTCTGCAGAGTTTGTACCACTGTACCCACAAGTAGTGATTTCATCCCCCGTTGCCGGGTGGACTAAAAGAACCTCCATTATGCCAGTGGCTACGATCCACATTCACACTTCCCAGGTGTGCAGCCAGGAGATCACTACGAAGCCTTTACAAAGGGATTCCCGACGAGCGTGGGCCCACTGAGGTTTCACCCCTAACAGCATACAAGAGGCTCCAACCCCGCTGCAGTGGCCCCCTCTTGAGCCTTGCGGTTCATATGGTAGTCCAGCTGACACCTACTCCCCGCACCATCCAACACACCCATACTACGCCGGGGATACACCTAATTAATTGGCCAAGCTGCCCCATCTCAGCATGTGGTTGGCACTGTAAAACCGGGTTACATGCTCCATGAACCGGTCCTTAGGATCCAGGCAAGTACTAAACACAAACCCAAGTCTCGTGCACCCAGCACACAACCAAAACATCCAACTTGCCTTGATCCCTACCTCTACATATCTCACAATAACTCATTCAAGAGTATGGTATTATAAACTGATGATTCTCATTTCCCAAATATCCCATTCTAAGCATGGCTAAGCAAATGCATGTAAATAAATGACATGACAAAATAAATCCCAACCCAAGCTACAAGGAAACAAGGTAATGCAATTCTAGGGAAACTTTCCTAGCATGGGTTTCATATTTCATTTGACAATGCAAATCATTCTATCTACACATCCTAGCATAGGATCAAAGTGGTCAAGGACACTTGCCTCCTTCTTGCTGCTCTTGAAATGGGTAGTCCTGATCTTGGAAAGGAATAACTTGCTCTTGAACAGGTTCTACTTCATACCATCACACATAGCAAAAGAAAAACAACAATCCATAAGACATTGTTCACACTTACACTTCATACAAACCACACATTCATATTTATGAAATTCATTCACCATTATATGTGTTGTGGTTACTCTGTGTGTGTTGATCTGTGGCTTGCATACACTTTTATTTATATGTATATGATTCCTACTTTGGTGTTCATATTTATACTTACATACTATATATATATATATATACATATATATACATGTGTGTTTCAGTTTTAAATAAATTCCTTATATTAAACTACTACACCTTTTCACTACCAAGTATGTATGAAAAGTATTTTTCTTCTCCATATGTGCCTTCAGAATTTCTACCAACCCTAAACTGAATTCTTTGTATTTTAGAAACTCCATTTATCATTTACTAGTTGCTATATTTTCAGATTTATATTCCTATGCATAATTGTGTATTTTATTATGAAATTAGTAATACACATCATCTAAACAGTATAGGTTCTGGTCCTAAATGATTTAATAACATATTTTGACCTTGGCTTCTGATGTAGACTATTTCATAATTATTTTCCCTATTTTTCTATAACTATTCTTTACTTAAAAATGTGTCCCTATACTAATAAATGTGAATAATAGATGAAACAGATTCATTTCAGCCCAAAAATATATTTTTATCTCACTCCAAAGTTTTCTAAGTACTGAGAAAGTTTTTAATTAATTTTGACGATTATGTTTGTCCCCCTTTTTAATTTTTAAACACTAGTTACATATTCAATTTTCTAAATTAAATACTAAACAGGGCTAAAATAATGAATTCACCCCATTACAGGGTCTATAATATTATTTTCATAATTTCCAGGGGTCTAGCTACACTTATCAGAGGTGTTTTTCCTAATTTTTATTAAGTCCAGGGGCTAAAACTGATTTTTAAATGAATTTACATGATTTTCTGGAGTTCCAGGGGCTAGATCTGAAGTTTCCGGGGCTAGCTCTCAATTCCAGAGAACCCCAGGGGGTAGCACGTAAGAATTCCAGTCTTTATAATGCGGGGCTGACGTGGACCGTCCGATTTTAAACCGACGGCTGAGATTATAACATCGAACCGGTACGCGGGGGATTTAAACCCTACCGTGCGATTTAAAATAAACGGCGCACAAGCGGCCACGTCGCTCTGATCGAGCACGGGCGGCGCTGCCGGCGGCGCACGGCGGCGGGAAGCGGCGATCTCGCCGGAAAGTTTCGGATCCTCGAGAATTCTGCCTAAAACTGTGATCTTATGGCATAGATCGGTAGAGGGGAGGTCAGGGATCTCACCTCGGGGGTTTTCTTGAGCTCGGGGGTCCTGGAAAGTGATCGGCGGCGAGGTCCGAGGCAAAACCACGGCGAAGCTCGTCGGCGCTGGGTTTACACCGTAAGTCTCCGAGTTTTCTGCACCTGCAAAGCTCCCCGGAGGCGGTGGATCAAGACCAGCAAGTTAGATCAGAGTTTCCGAGCTTAGATCGGCCAGAATTCACCGGCGAAGTCTCGGTGCTCACCGGAGTAAAAATCGGCGATCGCGTGGGAAAAACCGATCGGGGCTGGGGTTTTTATAGCCGAGGGAGGGCGGTGGGTCGGTTGTGATCGAGTTTGATTCTTCTGGGACCGGAATTCGGGCTGAGGGACGCGGTTTCCGGGCGGTTAAGATCGCGCGCGCTCGGGGGGAAAAGTCCGGGCCGCAGACGCTCGGGGTTAGGGATGACAGGTGGGTCCCACCTGTCTGTGAGAGACAGCGCGGGCGCGCGGGGGCGGGCTGGCGCGGGGAAACTGGGCCGGCTGGCGGGTTTCGGCCCACTGGCCGGTTTTTCCCGTTTTCTTTTTTTTCTTTTTCCATTTCTTTTCTGTTTTGAGTCTAATTTGAATTCCAGTTTGAATTTGAATTTTTGCAAAACATGCAACACGTCCAAAAATTTTTAAATTCCCCTCTGAACATGGTTTAGGGTTTTGAATCAAAATTTGGGGTGTTACAGCTCTACCCCCCTTAAAAGAAATCTCGTCCTCGAGATTGGTGTTTCTAAGAAAACAATTCCGGAAATTGTGCCTTGAGCTCATCATCCCGTTCCCAGGTGGCTTCCTCTTCTGAGTGATGCTTCCACTGCACCTTGCACATCCGGATTCTCTTGTTTCTGGTGAGGCGTTCCATTGTCTCCAAAATCTTGTATGGTTGTTCGGCATAAGACAAATCTTCAGCTACATCCACTTCATTCATGGGTAACACCTCTTCAGGCGTCCTCAGGCATTTCTTGAGTTGTGACACATGAAATACATCGTGCACGTCCGATAGATGAACCGGTAACTCTAGTTGGTACGCCACTTCGCCTTTTCTTTCCAAAACTTGAAAGGATCCGATGTATCGAGGTGACAACTTCCCTTTCACCTTGAACCGACGAAGTCCTCTGATAGGGGACACCTTGAGATAAACATAGTCTCCCACGTTGAAAACGAGTTCTCTTCTTCGTACATCAGCATAACTCTTCTGGCGTGTTTGTGCTATCCTCAAGTTGTTGCGAATCTCCCTCACCTTCGCTTCGCCTTCTTGTAGCACTTCTGGACCAAACACTTTACTTTCTCCTGTTTGGTTCCAAAATAGGGGAGTTCTGCACTTCCTTCCATACAAAGCTTCAAACGGTGACATCTTCATACTAGCTTGATAACTGTTGTTATAGGAAAACTCCGCATACGGTAAGTTCTTGTCCCAACTCCTATTGTTTTTTAGTGCACATGCCCTTAACATATCTTCAAGGATCTGATTGGTTCTCTCCGTCTGCCCGTCAGTTTGGGGATGATAGGCAGAGCTGAAATTCAGATGGGTTCCCATGGTTTCATGCAACTTTTGCCAAAACCTCGAGGTGAACTGTGTCCCTCGGTCCGACACTATCTTCTTTGGCACTCCATGGTAACACACAATCCTTGACATGTACAATTCTGCCAATTTGGATCCGCTGTAGCTTTCTTTCACAGGGATGAAATGAGCTACCTTGGTTAGCCTATCAATAATGACCCATATTGAATCATACCCGGATTGGGTCCTAGGCAATCCCACGACAAAATCCATGCTGATTTCTTCCCACTTCCATTCAGGCACTTTGAGTGGTTGCAATAATCCCGCGGGCCGTTGATGTTCTGCTTTCACCAACTGACATGTGTCACATAGGGCAACATGTTCCGCGACATCTCGCTTCATGCCATACCACCAATACCTGCTCTTGAGGTCCTGGTACATCTTCGTACTCCCAGGATGAATGGAATAGTCGGAATCGTGAGCCTCCTTCAAAATTAATTCACGGATCTCTTTTACTTCTGGCACACAGATCCTTTTCCCGTGCCACACCGTTCCTTGTTCATCCTCTCTAAAATCAGGAGCTTTATTTTCCTTGATAAGCTGTCTGATCTCTTGTATCTTCTCATCATTCTTTTGGCCCTCGCGTATGTCTCGCTCGAGTGTGGAGTCCACTTCCATGGCGATGGCTTCACCACTATTTACTAGACATAGATTGAGTCCTTCAATTCTGCAGGCATGTCCTTCAAACTCAACTTATTGACCTGCACTTTTCGACTCAAAGCATCGGCCACGACGTTTGCTTTCCCGGGATGATAGTTGATGCCCACATCAAAGTCATTGATTAGCTCTAACCATCTCCTTTGTCTGAGGTTGAAATCTGGTTGTGTGAATATGTACTTCAAACTCTTATGATCCGTATATATCTCTGTCCTCTTCCCCATCAAATAGTGCCGCCAAATTTTCAACGCGTGTACCACTGCAGCTAGTTCTAGGTCATGTGTAGGATAGTTCTTCTCGTGCTTCCGAAGCTGCCGGGATGCATAAGCCACGACATGTCCTTCTTGCTTGAGAACACATCCCAACCCATTTCCAGAGGCATCACAGTACACTGTGAAATTCTTCTGCATATCTGGCATAACCAACAATGGGGCTGTTGTCAATCTTTTCTTTAGCTCCTGAAAGCTCGTCTCGCACTGTGGCGTCCAGGTGAATGTGATTCCCTTCTCCAACAGTTTGGTGAGAGGTCTCGAGATCTTGGAGAATACCTCAATAAACCGTCGATAGTATCCAGCCAATCCCAAAAAGCTTCGAACTTCCCCGACATTTTCAGGGGTTTTCCACTTCTGGATATCTTCGATTTTGGCGGGATCTATGGAGATTCCTCCCTCCGAGATTATATGTCCTAAAAAGGGAACTCTCTTCAGCCAAAACTCACACTTGCTCAACTTGGCATATAGTTGGTGTTCTCTCAGCCTCTGCAACACCAACCTTAGATGTTTCTCATGTTCTTCTTCATCTTTGGAGAAGACGAGAATATCATCTATGAAAACCACCACAAATTTGTCCAGATATTCCATGAATACCTTGTTCATGAGGTACATGAAATATGCCGGGGCATTGGTTAGCCCAAAAGGCATGACAGTGTATTCATACAGTCCGTACCGATATACGAAAGCTGTCTTGGGAATATTAGATTGCCTTATCTTGAGTTGGTGGTACCCCGACCTGAGATCAATTTTCGAGAACACACAAGCTCCCCTCAACTGATCAAACAAGTCTTCAATGCGGGGTAATGGGTACTTGTTCTTGATGGTTACCTCATTCAAGGCACGGTAATCCACGCATAACCTTTGGGTTCCGTCTTTCTTGGGCACAAATATCACCGGAGCTCCCCATGGTGAGGAACTAGGGCGAATATACCCCTTCTCCGTCAATTCTCTCAAATGATCCTTGAGCTCTTCTAGCTGCTTGGAGTCCATTCGATAAGGTCTCTTGTATATCGGGGCTGTTCCCGGTACTAGCTCAATTGCGAATTCCACGTCACGGTCGGGAGGCATACCTGGCAATTCCTCCGGAAAAACATCTGGATATTCCCTGATAGTCCTGATTTCCTCAACTTTCACCTCCACTTGATTTAATTTAATGTCCCTCCTAGGCTCGTGTATCGTTATGAACTTTACTCTTGTGCCATTGGGGTGAGTTAGTTCCACCGTTCTGGTCGAACAATGGATGATTCCTTTATGTTTGGTCAACCAATCCATACCCAAAATAATATCTATCCCTTGTGAATCTATCACTATGAGGTTAGCAGTAAATACTACCCCATTAATGTCTAGGTTCACTTTGGGACACACTTGTCTTGTCCTTATTTCTCCACCTGGAGAGTTTACCGCTAGCATATGGTTCATTTGTGTGGTTGCTAGGTCATGCTTCTTAACAAACCCTTGAGCTGGGTTTATACCGTAAGTCTCCGAGTTTTATGCACCTGCAAAGCTCCCCGGAGGCGGTGGATCAAGACCAGCGAGTTAGATCAGAGTTTCCGAGCTTAGATCGGCCAGAATTCACCGGCGAAGTCTCGGTGCTCACCGGAGTAAAAATCGGCGATCGCGTGGGAAAAACCGATCGGGGCTGGGGTTTTTATAGCCGGGGGAGGGCGGTGGGTCGGTTGTGATCGAGTTTGATTCTTCTGGGACCGGAATTCGGGCTGAGGGACGCGGTTTCCGGGCGGTTAAGATCGCGCGCGCTCGGGGGGAAAAGTCCGGGCCGCAGACGCTCGGGGTTAGGGATGACAGGTGGGTCCCACCTGTCTGTGAGAGACAGCGCGGGCGCGCGGGGGCGGGCTGGCGCGGGGAAACTGGGCCGGCTGGCGGGTTTCGGCCCACTGGCCGGTTTTTCCCGTTTTCTTTTTTTTTTCTTTTTCCATTTCTTTTCTGTTTTGAGTCTAATTTGAATTCCAGTTTGAATTTGAATTTTTGCAAAACATGCAACACGTCCAAAATTTTTTAAATTCCCCTCTGAACATGGTTTAGGGTTTTGAATCAAAATTTGGGGTGTTACAAAAGACCCACTGTTGAGGGAGAGCGAGGTCGCCGAAGTAGGGGCCGACATGGTCACCGGTGCAAGCACCTTTCCGGCCGTTGTCATCGACTCCTGACCCCACCATCATGTTCAGCACGGTGTAGAACTCACAGGCGGCGAGTTTGATGAAGTTTGAACCACGGGAACCCCGTCCCGGCGAGCCTCGCTGGCGTGCGCCGCCGCGGGAGGCGCGGGCAGCGCGAGGAAGACGAAGGAGGGCCGGGTCCCACCGGTCAGCCTCCGTATACGCGCGGGGATCGGCCTGTAGCGCCGGATCCGGTGCAACTGCGCGGGAATAACCCCGTGGCCCCGGTGTTGCCGAAATCTCACTGGTCCGATTTAAAACAGTGGGCCCAGTTCCAATTATTTGAAGTTTCTATTAGAGAAATAATTCCAGGAATTAGCTGATCTTTACAAGACCATAACTTTGTGTAGAAAACTTTAAAAAGAGTGAGACCAATTTTGTTGGAATCCTCATGAGGAGTACTTCACAGAGAAACCAATTTTAGGCTATGAAAATGCCCAGAAATTTCTGTAGAATTATATTTATTAAATCTTTTAGGGATTTATTACAGGAACAATTCTTTATGAAATATTCCCAAATTTGGACAGCAAATCCTTTCCATAGTTACTGATCTCCAGTAAAAATTTGGGCTTCATTGGAGATCAATTGCTAGGTTAAACTGCCTTCCCAAGTTCATCCTTTATTTGGAAATTCAAATTTAAACAGAAGGTTTTTCAGAACTCTGGCCCAACTTCAAAAATTCATATCTCTCTGATGGTAGCTCCAAAAATGGTGAAACAAATTTTGTTAGAACCATGGAGACTTACCCTAATCAGATCTTCCACCATTAGCTATGTCAAACCTCCTGAATTGGGCTCAAAATTCAGAGAAGCATTGTACTTGTGGGAATTTTAAAGACTACATTGTGCAATGACATATCTCCAAATTTGACTCAAATCATCCTTAGAGAGTCTAGTATCCACTGTAAAATTCCCAAAGCCAATTAAGGATTCTAAATAGCAGTAGCTATGAATAGAAGTTCAATTCTTATAAATCCTTAATACTTACACATGAATTTTATTGCATTTCATAATAGTGACCGAAGTTGAGGACGCACCGGAGCCTTTGGACGTCCTGCCACCAGAAGCTGACTTCCCCTTTAACTCGCAACCAGGCAAGCCCCGGTTTGCACTTAAGTACTTTTTATAAAGTTTTTCATTTGTATCACTTATGTCTAGGTTGAAATGTATGCATTAGAGTTAGGGTGATTGAAACCCCACTTGCATAGCCTTCTTAACTCCTATAAAGGGTTGGGTAGTTACAAACTCGACGAGTAGAGAATGCCATGCTAATGTTTAGGATCTCGGTAGAAGTCGAGTAGTTGGAAGCTACTCGCGAGACAGTACTTATCATATGGAATGAGAAGAGGTAGAAAATGGCTTAAGTTATGAAAATGAGACCCAGCAGGGGGGATAGGAAGCAGTGAGCATAGGTCTCACGTGCGTAGCCCTGTTGGTGTCAGTTGAGGACCGTCCGTGTGCGGCCCTGCTGGACAAGTATCGAACAGTACCGGATGCATACTGGCATATGGGAACCAGGAAACTGATGTAATTGGTTAACCTGGGTGGCGAGGCTTACCCAACTGTAAATAGGAGTGGGTTGAGGGTAGCAAGGTGTAAATCTGCCGGTGGGCACAGTCACGCTCCATGCGGGGACCTCCTGCCCGTTACGGATGGACCGGTTCGGCATTTGGGTTGCCTTTGAAAGGTTGTTGCATACAACAGAGTAGGAAGGGGTGTTGAATCACGCTTCTGAAAGTGGGTGTATGCAACGTGTTATCCGGGTGTGTCTTGATTGCAATCTCCGTCCCTCGCGGTTATTTGAGTACCCGCTTGTTCACTGCGCTGTGACGTAATAAGAAGTGAAATAAGCCAACTGAAAATGCTGTATTGATCTATAATGTCTTGAATACCTTGATTGCTGTAGTTATAGAGCTAATTAAGTTTATATTCCACTTTGGGCATCACCACATCGGAGGAAGTGTTTCTTGTTTGATTGTGGACTTCCAATGTGAGGGCTGCCTAAGGCTCATTAACCTGTTGCTATAAAACTGAAAATAAGGATCAACATGTAGACGTGTTTTTATTGCAAAGTCCTTTTCCTATCTTACCCATCCCTTCATGTAGAGTTCCATGCCTAGGGTTGACGGTTAAGACTTGCTGAGCCTTCGTGCTCACGGTTGCAATAATTGAGCTGTGTGCAGGTGAGAGTTATGAGGAGAGATCCGAGGACGAGGCGATGCAACCGTCGGGGTACACGGCCGAGCTGGAGCCCTGCACGCCGCCGTGATCTCCGGTTCCATGCTGCTAGTGTGTAGCGTCCCCGGGCTGGACAGATACACTTTTGCATAGTTAGAATGAAAGAGTGTTAATAAAGAATACTTCCGCTGTATAGTTATATTTTGTAAAAGACTTCCGCTGTTTTATATCAAATAAAAGTTTGTATGTTGTTCTTTAATTCTTTTCGTGTGTGCTGTTGGGTGCCGCATCGCACGGCACCACCCTATGCGATCCTGGAGTGGGTGAACCACGGGGTGGTCCCCATAGACGTGGTATCAGAGCCGCATTGGGAATAGCACGCTCGAAAAGAGCCTATTTTGAAAACTTAGAAGTAGTCGAGTGAGGATTAGTCTTTAAGCCCACATAAGGTCTATGATAGTACTAGTTATGATGGTGGAAAGCTAACATATTTGTTATACATTCTGTAATGACGCTCCGACGTCAGGTATGAGGTAAAGTACGCCACCGCAGGCGGATCAATTGCGGTAACTCACCATACGAGTAATAGTATGGAATGTTATACCGTGGCTTGGCACGGTAGTTAATATGAGTCTCTGAACCTCTTCATGGTTCTGAGAGCATATGAAAAAGCTGATCTCCAGCGTGCTTTAGGCAAAAGTGAGAATACCACATCATGTGGGAAGCAACACGATAGTGTGCAACTCTTGAACGTTCAATGTTCAAAGGGCCATACGCAGCGCTCGCCATGGGCGTGCCTCAACGGTCATAAGGTAGTAGGTGGTATCCATTGGGTTGATAAAATTCCCAACCGTGACGACCCGTTCGCGCTCTACTCGGGTTCCCCTTCGTGTGGTGTAAAAACACGACCATGTACCTTGAGACGTGGCTTGACTCAAGGACGATCCGTATGGCAATGATACGGACCGTATGTTTTTATTATGATATGGAACTGCCTGAAATGTCATAAACCATTGTGTGCACCATTATTGTGTGTTTTTCTGCAGGTACACTAACCACGTTAGTGCATGAAGTTTAGAAACCGTTTGTGAGTGACGTTCTTAGTTCCACCATTGGACACGTATATGCTGGAATACCGGCTTAGGAATTTTCTTTGGTGAGGAAACGTAGTACCGACTGCATAAAAGTTTATTTTCAAAGAAAAGAGTCACAATGAGGTTTAGGAATTCATTTAGGTGTTAGTAAACTCCTATATTGAACTAAGAGTCAATTGGGAGTATAGATTCAATCTAAAAAACTTAGGAATAATCTCCCCTGTTTTTGGCAGAAATTTTGCTGATCTTGAACATGGCATAACTTAAGATTGGTTGAACCAATGGATGTGTGGGATACCATTCTGGAAAGGTTTTGAAGTCCTCTACAACTTTTTTGTAGAAATCCAGAACAAAATCTCCCCCCAAAGGGATGAAAATCTCAGATGAGTAGGTACTGTCCAAGAACAGGGCAGACCAAATGTTCTCTGGAATTTTCCGTATTTCGACCAAAACACTTAGTTTCACCGTTCGACGTCCAGTGGCTGTTGTAAAACAGCGAGTTGGAGTCGAAGGGTTTATGCATTTGACATATCATTTCGAGTGAGTACATGTTTGGGTCCAGTACAATAGCGAGGAATTACGCATGCTAACACACTTAACATCCCGTGGTGACCCCGATGGTCGAAATGAACTTTTAACCCATAAAGTTCAATACTTTGGAACTTGATCGTGTGACACGGTCCAGGGATGTACTCGTTGTATAAAGTTTATACTTTATCCATAAGTGTGACTGTTATGCATACTGTGCATCCCATTCTCGCACTACTATTGTATAGACTGGATGAAATAAACCAACATGTGCTGATCGTTTAAATGATGTGAATGCAGAATGGTGCGTACACGGTCTACGCAAGAGGAGGGAGGTCCGAGTCAAGTTCGTGGTGAGGAGTCTCCACCTCCGGAGCAGACCACGATGCAGCAGCAACCACCTCCTCCACCGCCAGAACTTCCAAGGAATCTTGCGGAGGTTCTCGCCGCAGTGCTCGGCTCGCGCGACGAGCAAACCGAGCTCCTGTGGATGTTGGTGCAGCAGAATGCGTCCCATCAGAGAGGACGCCAAGACAATGGGCAACGCCAGCCCCAACAAAGTTCATATTCAGAATTCATGGTGACCCATCCACCGGTCTTCACGGAGGCCGAAGAACCTTTGGAGGCGGTCAGCTTTATCCGCACTCTGGAGGCGAAGTTCGGGCTGCTGCGATGCACCGAACACCAGAAGGCACTGTATGCGGCGCAACAGCTTCAAGGAGAAGCCGGTACCTGGTGGGCGAACTACACCGCTTCCTTACCGGCTGGCCATGCCGTCACGTGGGCGGAGTTCCGGGAGGCGTTCCGCGCCTATCACATACCTCCCGGTGTGATGGAAATGAAGCTCCAGGAGTTCCTGGCGCTACGACAAGGCGAGAGGAGTGCTCATGAGTACTCCAGGTTATTCAACCGGCTGGCGCAGTATGCGTCAGGATTTTTGGGTACGGAAGACAACAAGCGCAATGCATTCTTCCGGGGCCTGAATTCAAAGATGAAGGTCCATCTCGCCTAGAGCAATCACGGCACATTTAACGATCTAGTTAATGCCGCGATTATACAAGAGAATGCTCAGCGCGAGCGCGGTTCTGATAAGAGGAAACGCAGCACGCTGACGAGCAGCAGTGGTGGAACGCCACAGAAATACCGCGTGGTGTATCGCTCACCATCCGGTCAGAGATAGCAGCCACCAGCGCGACCGCCTCAGTTTCGCGGGCGGCAATATAATGCGCCGGGCTTTCGACCGACGTATCCACCGCAGCAACAGCAGCAGCAAAGGATGGTCCCGCGTGCGCCTCAGTTTCAACAGCGTGCACCGGGATTCCATCCTCAAGTCGGCGGGACCCCGACACCATACATGTGCTACACGTGTGGCCGTGTCGGGCACATTTCAAGAGACTGCCCCGAGCCGTGACAGGGCAGGGGTGCAGCACTGTACCAGGGTGCTAATCAGTCCCGCAATCAGCCCAAGAAACCAGCACCAAAACCCGGCAACATCCACCACTTAGCTATCGAAGACGTGCCGGAAGGCGAACCCGTCCTCGCGGGTACGTTCTCTTACCTAGATCATCCCATAGTCATACTTTTTGACTCCAGTGCCACCCACAATTTCATAAGTCAGTCTTATGTTATTAAATATCAACTGCCTATCATTCCCACAAATAATTCATATTTGATATGTTCTCCGGGTGGGAAAATAACAGCTGATAGAATGGTCTATAGAGCACCATTACAGTTGGGTGGAAATCTATATCCAACTTCTCTAATCATGTTAGAGAGTCAAAAACTTGATGTCATTTTAGGAATGTCATGGTTACATCGCCATGGTGCTGTTCTTGACATCATTCCACGTGTGGTTCGTTTAAACTCTCCACTTCATGAACCACATGTTCTTATTCTTGACCGTTCGGTTCAAGAAGCCCCAGCCACATATAACATGGAAGCCAGTAAACTTGAGGATATTCGTGTGGTCCGTGAATACCCGGATGTCTTTCCGGATGACCTTCCAGGCATGCCACCCGAAAGGGATGTCGAGTTCAAGATTGAACTTGTACCTGGGACGACACCAATCTCACGGAGACCATACAAGATGGCTCCAAACGAGCTGGCTGAACTAAAGGAGCAGCTCAACGATCTAATGAAGAAGGGTTTCATTCGACCGAGTTCCTCGCCATGGGGATGCTCGGCGCTGTTTGTGAAGAAGAAGGATGAAACCTTGAGGTTGTGTGTGGACTACCGACCTCTCAATGCCGTCACCATCAAGAATAAATATCCACTGCCCCGCATCGATATTCTCTTCAATCAACTTGTGGGTGCGAGTGTATTTTCCAAGAGGGATCTTCGCTCCGGATATCACCAAATCAAGATCCGGGCGGAGGATATTCCAAAGACGGCCTTCTCGACGAGATATGGGTTGTATGAATACCTCGTCATGTCCTTTGGTCTCACCAACGCCCCGGCACACTTCATGTATCTAATGAACTCAGTGTTCATGCCGGAGTTGGACAAGTTTGTGGTGGTGTTCATAGACGAC
The DNA here is from genome assembly GCA_030760725.1 of Neostapfia colusana. NCBI lineage: Eukaryota > Viridiplantae > Streptophyta > Magnoliopsida > Poales > Poaceae > Neostapfia > Neostapfia colusana. The sequence goes on along the minus strand of JASWHV010000019.1, from coordinate 1,462,042 downwards.
ATCTTGGTTTACTCCAAGACTGAAGAAGAACACGCCAAACACTTGCATATCGTACTTCAGCGATTAAGAGACCATAAGCTTTATGCCAAATTCAGCAAGTGCAAGTTTTGGATCAGCCAAGTGCCATTCCTTGGTCACATTATTTCTGCAGAAGGTATTGCAGTTGATCCAAGAAAAATCGAACAAGTGCTGAAATGGAAATCCCCCACATCAGTTCATGAAGACAGAAGTTTCCTCGGGTTAGCCTGATATTACCGGAGATTCATACCGAACTTATCCAAGCTTGCTAAGCCGATGACTGAACTGTTGAAGAAGGGGATCAAATATGTTTGGAGCTCAGCTTCTGAAGAAGCTTTCCAGGCATTAGTGAAGCATCTTACAACAGCCCCGGTGTTAGCTCAACCGGATACAACCAAGCCCTTCGACGTATATTGTGATGCATCCGGCATCGAGCTTGGCTGTGTATTGATGCAAGGAGGAAGAGTGGTCGCCTATGGCTCACGTCAACTTTGTAACCATGAGCAGCACTATCCGACTCATGATCTTGAGCTCGCTGCTGTGGTGTTGGCATTAAAAATCTGGAGGCACTATTTGCTTGGGAACTTAGTGCACCTCTACACCGACCACAAGAGTCTGAAGTATATATTCACTCAAAAGGAGTTGAATATGCGGATACGGAGATGGCTAGAACTGATCAAAGACTATGAGATCGAGATTCACTACCATCCCGGTAAGGCAAACGTGGTTGCCGACGCCTTGAGCCGCAAATCTCATGTCAACAATCTGTCCATCACCCCACCTGAAGAGGAGGAGCTGAGTCTATACTTGGTTCCATATGGGGCATTATATAATCTTGCTCTCGTCCCTACAATATGAGAGGAGATTATGGAAGCGCAGAAGAAAGACGTGGGGATGTCGCACATTCGGAGAAGGATGGAGAATGGCGAAATGAAATGCTTCCGAAGAGATGAAACCGACACTCTATGGTTTAAAGACCGTATAGTGGTACCCCGTGACATGAAGCTTCGGAAGAAAATCTTGGACGAAGCTCATTTGTCCAAGTATTCTATTCATCCAGGCAGCAACAAGATGTACGAGGATCTGAAAACCAGGTTTTGGTGGACACGGATGAAAAGAGAAATCGCAAAGTACGTATCTGAATGTGATAGGTGTCGGCGTGTGAAAGCCGACCATATGCGTAAAGCCGGACAGCTGCAACCATTGAATATTCCGGCGTGGAAGTGGGAGGATATCAGCATGGACTTCATTGTTGGTTTACCTCTCACATCTCACAAACATGACTCGATTTGGGTGATAATCGATCGACTAACCAAGTCGGCTCATTTTATCCCCGTACATACAAAGTACGTGGCCAAGCAATATGCGGAGCTGTACATTGCAAAGATCTTGTGTTTGCACGGTGTTCCCCGCTCCATCATTTCAGATCACGGTGCTCTGTTCGTCTCTCGGTTCTGGGAACAGCTGCACGCATCATTGGGGACCAAACTGATCCGAAGCTCCGGGTATCACCCGCAGACGGATGGTCAAACTGAACGGGTGAATCAAGTGCTTGAAGACATGCTACGCGCTTGTGCCATCCACCACGGCAAGAATTGGGACGATCATTTGCTGTTGGCGGAGTTTTCTTACAACAATGGCTATCAAGCTAGCATCAAGATGGCGCCGTATGAAGCTCTCTGCAGCCGGAAATGTTGCACACCTCTCAACTGGTGCGAGTCCGGCGAGCGAGTCATCTACGGCATTGAACTTGTGAATGAAGCTGAAGAACGAGTGCGAGTAATACAAGCCAATGTCAAGGCTGCTCAATCTCGTCAGAAGAGCTATGCTGATAAAATACGCCGCCCTCTCCACTTCGACATCGGGGACCATGTGTATGTCCGTGTGTCTCCGATGAAGGGAGTTCACCGTTTCGGAGTGAAGGGTAAACTTGCGTCGCGGTTCATTGGTCCGTTCACCGTCATTGAAAGATGCGGACCCGTGGCCTATCGCTTGGAATTACCGGCGTCGCTCGCAGGCATTCACAACGTCTTCCACATCTCTCAGCTGAGGAAGTGCCTCAAACCCTCAGCTGAAATCCGCACAGAAGACATAGAAGTTCTTCAACCGGACCTCACGCACACGGAGTATCCCATCCGGATCATTGATGAAAAGACTCGTGCCACAAGAAACCGGACCTTATGGTTCTACAAAGTCTTGTGGAGTAACCATACCGCTGATGAGGCGACATGGGAAAGCGAGAATTATCTACGAACCTATTATCCGGACTTGCTATCATCCTATAACCGGTAAAGTTTTTCCCCACTTTGCTTTTCCTTTGGAATCTCGGGACGAGATTCTTTTTAAGGGGGGAGGGATGTAAAATCCCCAAAAGTGGTAGCAAGAAAATTCAGCTCATGTACACTTATGAAAAGTGAGGGGAATTAAAACTTTGAAGCATAATGGTATAAGTTCAAAGTGAGGGTTTAGACTTCCCATTCCAAACATGGAGATCTAAATGCACCGCTTGGATCTTCATATTCCAAATATTCAACCTTCCAAAATTCAGCTCATTTGGAGGAGTTTTCATATTTGTTTGGGATTAAAAAGAAAAACCCTCTAATCTGAATTTCAAATTCAGTTTCAAATTCCAATTCCCTCAATTTGAAAATTTGGTTTCACAAATGTGTTCTCCACCTTTGAATGAGCAGCCATGCCAAAAATTGGAAATTTTGGAGCTGGTTTGCTATATTTTTGAGGCAATACAAAGTGGAGTATTCAAACTCCTTTTTAAATTCAAATGATCAAACCCCATTCAAATTCTACACCAGAATTTAAACTAGTTGAATTCAGAAAATTCAAACTTGACTTTGGGGTGAAGTAAAGCCTTTAATGTTGAGTTGCTGGATGAAAAATATCAGAGAAATTTACTTAACAAAGGGGGAGGTGGGGCCCTACTGTCAGCCAGACACAGCAAATGAACCGACCCCGTTTTCATTCGGCTGTTCATCGCGTGCCACCAGTCGACGGCTGCCTCCACCGAGCTACTTCCCCGACGTCGGTTCACGCGCGTGGCCATTTATAGCGGCAGCCGAGTGCGGTATTGTGACGCCCTCAATTCTGTGGGAAAACCACGGAACCGAGAACTAATGCATATGTGTGCCCAGGATGTTCATCACACATACACATACGTTCCACAAACTGAACTCAGATTATATATTACCACGAATAACAGAGTTTATTACAATGAGTCTTGGACTCATGCTCACAGCGGAAGTCTTATTTCTACGCAGCGGAAGTCTTTATTCTAATGCGGAAGCAATTCAACTACTGCAGAAGCAAATCTAAGCAGAAGTGGTTCCATCTCTACTCCCTCCACAGGCAAGGTTGAGAACAGATCACACGCCATAATGTTCCACTTGGCCTTCATAGTAGGCTTCTCCTGATGCTGATGATGAAATAATAATGCAAGTTTGAGTACAATGATGTACTCAGCAAGTGCGGGAAAACACATGATATGCAGCTCATAAACAAGGTAGGTACAAAAAGGCTTATTTGCAGAAAAGCAGATTTGTAAAACCATGATAAAACAGCAACTTAACTTTAGATGAATGTAATCCCAGCATGTATTAAATTATGTCACTCCCAGTTTTTCCGAAGAACAACCGAGTGAATCTCACATGTATGCCAGGATCATTTTCTCATACATGTGATGACAAATAGTGAAGCATCATTTATTACAAGCCAGGTGTCGAATATAAATAAGTCTTACATAGCAAATGTCTCGATGGACAATAATAAGTTCATCACAAGTAAATAAACTAGCAGCGGAATATTATTCTTGAGGGCTCCGTCACAGGCGTTGCCCGGGGGTCTCCATGAACCTAGAAACCTTCTTCGGGTCCAAAGTCTTGGTCATTATACACCATCTCATTACTTTGACCTGAGCAGCGATATAAACCAACAAAATATGCAAGGTTGAGTACCAATGGTACTCAGCAAGTGTGGGAAAATTATATCATGCATGGCTAGAACAAGGAGGGGTTGAACTCATGGTTAAAGCACTACGCAATTAATACCTATCACCTTAGCTTATTAAGCACCTACATTACTACACAGGTGAAATGGTCCCAATCTCCCATCCCATCATCATAATCCAATAACCATAACATCATTTCCAATGTTAAGCTCCCCACTTAACATCCACAACTTTCAAAACCATCAATCCTCTAATCATGAATAAGTCCAAGCCGCTCTTGACCGTGAGCACGGCTGTCATGACAGTTTTGACTCTGCAGAGTTTGCACCACTGTACCACATGTACTGATTTCATCCCCCGTTGCCGGGTGGACTAAAAGAACCTCCATTATGCCAGTGGCTACGAACCACATTCACATTTCCCAGGTGTGTAGCCAGGAGATCACTACGAAGCCTTTACAAAGGGATTCCCGACGAGCATGGGCCCACTGAGGTTTCACCCCTAACAGCATACAAGAGGCTCCAACCCCGCTGCAGTGGCCCCCTCTTGAGCCTTGCGGTTCATATGGTAGTCCAGCTGACACCTATTCCCCGCACCATCCAACACACCCATACTACGCCGGGGATACACCTAATTAATTGGCCAAGCTGCCCCATCTCAGCATGTGGTTGGCACTATAAAGCCAGGTTACATGCTCCATGAACCGGTCCTTAGGATCCAGGCAAGTACTAAACACAAACCCGAGTCTCGTGCACCCAGCACACAACCAAAACATCCAACTTGCCTTGATCCCTACCTCTACATTACTCACAATATCTCATTCAAGAGTATGGTAAAATAAACTGATGATCTCATATCCCAAATATTCCATTCTAAGCATGGCTAAGCATATGCATAATAATAAATGACATGATAAAATAAATCCCAACCCAAGCTACAAGGAAACAAGGTAACCAATTCTAGGGAAACTTCCTAGCATGGGTTTCGTATTTCAATTGACAATGCAAATAATGCTAGCTACACATCCTAGCATAGGATCAAAGTGGTCAAGGACACTTGCCTCCTTCCTGCTGCTCTTGAAATGGGTAGTCCTGGTCTTGGAAAGGAATAACTTTCTCTTGAGCAGGTTCTACATCATACCATCACTTATAGCAAAAGAAAAACAACAATCCATAAGACATAGTTCACACTTCCACTTCATACAAACCACACATTCATATTTATGAAAGTCATTCACCATTATATGTGTTGTGGCTACTCTATGTGTGTTGATTTGTGGCTTGCATGCACTTTTAATCATGTGTATATGATTCCTACTTTTGTGTTCACATTTATACTTACATACTATATATATGAGTTTCCAATTTAAATAAATCCCTTATACTCAATTACTACACCTTTTAACTACCTAGTATGCATGAAAGGTATTTTCCTTCTCCATATGTGTCTTCATAATTTCTACCAACCCTAAACTGAATTCTTTGGATTTTAGAAACTCCATTTATCATTTATTAGTTGCTATATTTTCAGATTTATTTCCTATGCCTAAGTGGGAACTTTATTATAAAAATAACAAGACACATCATCTAAACAGAATAGGTTCTGATCTAAAATATTTGCTAATATATTTTTGACCTTTTCCTCTGATGTGAACTATTTTACAATTATTTTCCCTGTTTTCTAGAACTATTCTTTACTTAAAAATGTGTCCCTAAATGTGAATAATAAATTAAACAGATTCAATTCAGCCCAAAATATGTTTTTATCTCACTCCAAAGTTTCCTAAATTCTGAGAAAGTCTTTAATTTAATTTTGACAATATGTTTGTCCCAGTTTTTAATTTTTAAACACTAGCCACATATTCAATTTCCTAAATTAAATACTAAACAGGGCTAAAAAGGTAAACTCACCCCCACTACAGGGTCTATACTATTATTTTAAGAATTCTCAGGGGTCTAGCTACTCATAACAGAGGAGTTTTTCCAAATTTTTATTAAGTTCAGAGGCTAAAACTGATTTTTAAATGAATTTACATGATTTTCTGAAGTTCCAGGGGCTAGATCAGAAGTTTCCGGGGCTAGCTCTTATTTCCCGAGAACCCCAGGGGGCAGCACGTAAGATTTCCAGTCTTTATAACGCGGGGCTGACGTGGACCGTCCGATTTTAAACCGACGGCTGAGATTATAACGTCGAACCGGTACGCGGGGATTTAAACCCTACCGTGCGATTTAAAATAAACGGCGCACAAGCGGCCACGTCGCTCTGATCGAACGCGGGCGGCGTTGCCGGTGGCGGGAAGCGGCGATCTCGCCGGAGACTTTCGGATCTTTGAGAATTCTCCCTAGAACTGTGATTTTATGGCATAGATCGGTGGAGGGGAGGTCGGGGATCTCACCTCGGGGGTTTTCTTGAGCTTGGAGGTCCTGGAAGGTGATCGGCGACGAGGTCCGAGGTGAATTCACGGCAAGGCTCGTCGGTGCTGTGTTTACACCGCAAGTCACCGAGTTTTCTGCACCTGCAAGGTTCCCCGAAGGCGGTGGATCAAGACCAGCGAGTTAGATCGGAATTTCCGAGCTTAGATCGGCCAGAATTCGCCGGAGAAGTCTCGGTTCTCACCGGAGGAAAATCGGCGGATCGCGTGGGAAAAACAGAACGAGGCCGGGGTTTTTATAGACGGGGGAGGGTGGCGGGGTGGTTTAGATCGAGTTTGCGTCGCCCCCGAACAGAATTCGGCTGGAATACGCGAGAATTCCCGATCGGTTTCGATTCGGGTGAGAGAGTCCGGCGCTGGCGCGAGGTAGACGATGACCTAGCGGGCCCCGCCTGTCAGTGGGAGGAAGCAGCGCGCGTGGCTGCGGGCTGGCGCGGGCGCTGGTTGGGCCGGCTGGTGGGTTGCGGCCCACTGGCCGGTTTTTTTCTGTTTTCTTTTTTTTTTCTTTTTCTATTTTCTTTTCTGATTTGAGTTTAATTTGAATTCCAGTTTGAATTTGAATTTTTGCAAAACATGCAACACGTCCAAAAAATTTTAAATTCCCCTCTTAACATGATTTAGGGTCTTAACAAAATTTTGGGGTGTTACAGCTCTACCCCCCTTAAAAGAAATCTCGTCCTCGAGATTGGTGGTTCTAAGAAAACAATTCCGGAAATTGTGCCTTTAGCTCATCTTCCCGCTCCCAGGTGGCTTCCTCTTCTAAGTGATGCTTCCACTGCACCTTGCACATCCGGATTCTTTTATTTTTGGTGAGGCGTTCCATTGTCTCCAAAATCTTGTATGGTTGCTCGGCATAAGACAAATCCTCAGCTACGTCCCTTCATTCATGGGTAACACCTCTTCAGGCGTCCTCAGGCATTTCTTGAGTTGTGATACATGGAATACATCATGCACATCCGATAGATGAGCCGGTAACTCTAGTTGATACGCCACTTCGCCTTTCTTTTCCAGAACTTGAAAGGGTCCGATGTATCTAGGTGACAACTTGCCTTTCACCTTGAACCGGCGAAGTCCTCTGATAGGGGACACCTTGAGATAGACATAGTATCCCACATTGAAAACGAGCTCTCTTCTTCTTACATCGGCGTAGCTCTTTTGGCGTGTCTGTGCTATCCTCAAGTTGTTGCGAATTTCCCTCACCTTCGCCTCGGCTTCTTGTAGTACTTCTGGACCAAACACTTTACTTTCCCCCGTTTGGTTCCAAAATAGGGGAGTTCTGCACTTCCTCCCGTACAAGGCTTCAAACGGTGACATCTTCATACTAGCTTGATAGCTGTTGTTATAGGAAAACTCCGCATATGGTAAGTTTTTATCCCAACTCCGATTGTTTTTGAGTGCACATGCCCTCAGCATATCTTCAAGAATCTGATTGGTTCTTTCCGTCTGCCCATTAGTTTGGGGATGATAGGCAGAACTAAAGTTCAGATGGTTCCCATGGTTTCGTGTAACTTCTGCCAGAACCTTTAGGTGAACTGTGCCCCTCGATCCGACACAATCTTCTTTGGCACTCCATGGTAACACACGATCCTTGACATGTACAGCTCTGCCAATTTGGATCCGCTGTAGCTTTCTTTCACGGGGATGAGATGAGCTACCTTGGTTAGCCTATCAATGATGACCCATATTGAATCATATCCTGATTGGGTCCTAGGCAATCCCACGATGAAATCCATGCTGATTTCTTCCCATTTCCATTCAGGCACTTTGAGTGGTTGCAAAAATCCCGCGGGTCGTTGATGTTCTGCTTTCACCAACTGACATGTGTCACATAGGGTAACATGTTTCGCGACATCTCGCTTCATGCCATACCACCAATACCTGCTCTTGAGGTCCTGGTACATTTTCGTACTCCCAGGATGAATGGAATAGTCAGAATCATGAGCCTCCTTTAGAATCAATTCACGGATCTCCTTTACTTCTGGCACACAGATTCTTTTCCCGTGCCACACCGTTCCTTGTTCATCCTCTCTAAAACCCGGAGCTTTATTTTCCTTGATGAGTTGTCTGATATCTTGTATCTTCTCATCATTCTTTTGACCCTCGCGTATGTCTCGCTCTAGTGTGGAGTCCACTTCCATGGCGATAGCTTCACCACTATTTATTAGACATAGATTGAGCCTTATAACCTCGTCCTTCAATTCTGCAGGCATGTCCTTCAAGCTCAACTTATTGACCTGCACTTTCTGACTCAAAGCATCGGCTATGACGTTTGCTTTCCCGGGATGATAGTTGATGCCCACATCAAAGTCATTGATTAGCTCTAACCATCTCCTTTGTCTAAGATTGAGATCTGGCTGTGTGAAAATGTACTTCAAACTCTTATGATCCGTATATATCTCCGTCCTCTTCCCCATCAAATAGTGTCGCCAAATTTTCAACACGTGTACCACTGCGGCTAGTTCTAGGTCATGTGTAGGATAGTTTTTCTCGTGCTTCCGAAGCTGCCGGGATGCATATGCCACGACATGCCCTGCTTGCATGAGAACACATCCCAACCCGTTTCCAGAGGCATCGCAGTACACCGTGAAATTCTTCTGCATCTGGCATAACCAACAATGGTGCTGTTGTCAATCTTTTCTTTAGCTCCTGAAAACTCGTCTCGCACTGTGGCGTCCATGTGAATGTGATTCCCTTCTCCAACAGTTTGGTGAGGGGTCTCGAGATCTTGGAGAATCCCTCAATAAACCGTCGATAGTATCCAGCCAATCCCAAGAAGCTTCGAACTTCCCCGACATTTTCAGGGGTCTTCCACTTCTATATATCCTCAATTTTGGCAGGATCCACGGAGATTCCTCCCTCCGAGATTATATGTCCTAAGAAGGGAACTCTCTTCAGCCAAAACTCACACTTGCTCAACTTGGCATATAGTTGGTGTTCTCTTAGCCTCTGCAACACCAACCTTAGGTGTTTCTCATGTTCTTCTTCATCTTTGGAGAAGACGAGAATGTCATCTATGAAAACCACCACAAATTTGTCCAGATATTCCATGAATACCTTGTTCATGAGATACATGAAGTATGCCGGGGCATTAGTTAGCCCGAAAGGCATGACAGTGTATTCATACAGTCCGTACCGAGATACGAAAGCTGTCTTGGGAATATCAGATTGCCTTATCTTGAGTTAGTGGTATCCCGACCTGAGATCAATTTTCGAGAACACACAAGCTCCACTCAACTGATCAAACAAGTCTTCAGTGCGGGGTAATGGGTACTTGTTCATGACGGTTACCTCATTCAAGGCACGGTAATCCACGCATAACCTTTGGGTTCCGTCCTTCTTGGGCACAAATATCACTGGAGCTCCCCAGGGTGAGGAACTAGGACGAATATACCCCTTCTCCATCAATTCTCTTAAATGATCCTTGAGTTCTTCTAGCTGCTTGGAGTCCATCCGATAAGGTCTCTTGTATATCGGGGCTGTTCCAGGTACTAGCTCAATTGCGAATTCCACTTCACGCTCGGGAGGCATACCTGGCAACTCCTCCGGAAAAACATCTGGATATTCCTTGATGGTCCTGATTTCCTCAACTTTCACCTCAACTTGATTTAATTTAATGTCCCTCCTAGGCTCGTGTATTGTTATGAACTTTACTCTTGTGCCACTAGGGTGAGTTAGTTCCACCGTCCTGGTCGAACAATGGATGATTCCTTTATGTTTTGTCAACCAATCCATACCCAAGATAATATCTATCCCTTGTGAATCTATCACTATGAGGTTAGCAGTAAATACTACCCCATTAATGTCTAGGTTCACTTTGGGACACACTTGTCTTGTCCTTATTTCTCCACCTGGAGAGTTTATGGCTAGCATATGGTTCATTTGTGTGGTTGCTAGGTCATGCTTCTTAACAAACCCTTGAGCAATGAACGAGTGGGTAGCACCAGAATCAAACAGCGGGGTTGGCAGCACGTCCTTTTCCTCTTCCGGCCATCTGGCAGAATCAACCAATGTTAATTTGAAAGCATTTAGTATCATCTTACTACTTTCATTTGTTTGTACTTTTGAAGTGTTGAGGCTTTGTTATACTTTTCTGAGGGTTTATTTCTCACACAAAAATAGATGCAATATTATTTCATGTGGGTTCACTCACCAAAGCAAAACAATCTAAAGATGAGGCTGTGGACAATTGCTCATGGCTTCCACAACTCACGTCACACACCAAGCACTAACACACCATTAACTAAGGTAACGACTCGACTATTCGACATCTTGCTAACTAAGGGAAGGGTTCTACACTACTCGTTTTCTTGAGCTGGCTCCTCGGGATCTTCCTCATCATTTCGGTTGCCTTCTGACTCTACTTTGGGTGGGGAGGCCGCTGGTGGAGAGGTGCGGCGACGCCTGATCGCTCGGCGATCCGGGGAGTCAGGAGTCCATGTATCATTCGCGGTGACACACAGTTCATTCCCATCTCCTCTTTCTCTCGCCCTCAAGCAGGCTCGAAGCAACGCCTCGGTTTCCTTCAGGGTGTCACGAACATCCTGAAGCTCCTGCTGACACTCCTGCAGTCGAGTGCTAAGCATAGCAGCATCCTCCAAGCACAAGTCCATGTGCTCATGGGAAGTCCCTTGCTGCACTGGCGGGTACTTGTACTCCGTGGTACCACTCTCACGCTGGAGGACATACATGTACTCAGTCCTGTCCAGGTGTCGACGATAGATGTGACTCTGGCAGGTGATGGCCTCCCAGGTGACATCCTTCTCCGCATCGACCTGTGTCGCTCTACAGGCTGGAGAGTGGTGGATCTTAAGCAGCTGATTTTCGTGTATAGTCCTCATCTCTGAACTCCATTCTTCTCTCTTCTCACGGATGGTCCTGGTGGAGTTATAGTGGATGATTAGATTGCCCGTATTGCCGGCGGCTTTGAGCATACGTCGAAGACGGCGCAACAAGCCTCCTACTGCCAATCCGTAGGAAAGGTACGTCACCGGATGGCTCTCCTCTATTTCGGCAAGGGCAACTACGGGAACTCTCCCTCCTGTGGACTTGCAAGCTGTGCGAATCATGCGAACCATCTAAAACAAAAAGCATTTAAACTTAGGTTAGATAAACTTTTTAAACAAAAATCCTATTTTGAATGAAAATTGGGGGTAAGATGAAGAAAGTGACTCATTAAATAACACTTTTCAACACACACCATGTAAAAATAGTTTTTAAGAAAATAAGGCCCTTAAACACGTCCATTTCTACCTAGGTCCACGTTCCTACGGGCAACCTTGGCTCTAATACCACCTCTGTCACACCCAGTTTTTCCGAAGAACAACCGAGTGAATATCACATGTATGCCAGGATCATTTTCTCATACATGTGATGACAAATAGTGAAGCATCATTTATTACAAGCCAGTTGTCGAATATAAATAAGTCTTACATAGCAAATGTCTCGATGGACAATAATAAGCTCATCACAAGTAAATAAACTAGCAGCGGAATATTATTCTTGAGGGCTCCGTCACAGGCGTTGCCCGGGGGTCTCCATGAACCTAGAAACCTTCTTCGGGTCCAAAGTCTTGGTCATTATACACCACTTCATTATCTTGACCTGAGCAGCGATATAAACCAACAAAATATGCAAGGTTGAGTACCAATGGTACTCAGCAAGTGTGGGAAAATTATATCATGCATGGCTAGAACAAGGAGGGGTTGAACTCATGGTTAAAGCACTACGCAATTAATACCTATCACCTTAGCTTATTAAGCACCTACATTAATACACAGGTGAAATGGTCCCAATCTCCCATCCCGTCATCATAATCCAATAACCATAACATCATTTCCAATGTTAAGCTCCCCGCTTAACATCCACAACTTCCAAAACCATCAATCCTCTAATCATGAATAAGTCCAAGCCGCTCTTGACCGTGAGCACGGCTGTCATGACAGTTTTGACTCTGCAGAGTTTGCACCACTGTACTCACATGTAGTGATTTCATCCCCCGTTGCCGGGTGGACTAACAGAACCTCCATTATGCCAGTGGCTACGAACCACATTCACACTTCCCAGGTGTGTAGCCAGGAGATCACTACGAAGCCTTTACAAAGGGATTCCCGATGAGCGTGGGCCCACTGAGGTTTCACCCCTAAAAGCATACAAGAGGCTCCAACCCCGCTGCAGTGGCCCCTCTTGAGCCTTGCGGTTCATATGGTAGTCCAGCTGACACCTATTCCCCGCACCATCCAACACACCCATACTACGCCGGGGATACACCTAATTAATTGGCCAAGCTGCCCCATCTCAGCATGTGGTTGGCACTGTAAAGCCAGGTTACATGCTCCATGAACCGGTCCTTAGGATCCAGGCAAGTACTAAACACAAACCCGAGTCTCGTGCACCCAGCACACAACCAAAACATCCAATTTGCCTTGATCCCTACCTCTACATTACTCACAATATCTCATTCAAGAGTATGGTAAAATAAACAGATGATCTCATATCCCAAATATTCCATTCTAAGCATGGCTAAGCATATGCATAATAATAAATGACATGAAAAAATAAATCCTAACCCAAGCTACAAAGAAACAAGGTAATCAGTTCTAGGGAAACTTCCTAGCATGGGTTTCATATTTCAATTGACAATGCAAATAATGCTAGCTACACATCCTAGCATAGGATCAAAGTGGTCAAGGACACTTGCCTCCTTCCTGCTGCTCTTGAAATGGGTAGTCCTGGTCTTGGAAAGGAATAACTTGCTCTTGAGCAGGTTCTACATCATACCATCACACATAGCAAAAGAAAAACAACAATCCATAAGACATAGTTCACACTTCCACTTCATACAAACCACACATTCATATTTATGAAAGTCATTCACCATTATATGTGTTGTGGCTACTCTATGTGTGTTGATTTGTGGCTTGCATGCACTTTTAATCATGTGTATATGATTCCTACTTTTGTGTTCACATTTATACTTACATACTATATATATGAGTTTCCAATTTAAATAAATCCCTTATACTCAATTACTACACCTTTTAACTACCTAGTATGCATGAAAGGTATTTTCCTTCTCCATATGTGTCTTCATAATTTCTACCAACCCTAAACTGAATTCTTTGGATTTTAGAAACTCCATTTATCATTTATTAGTTGCTATATTTTCAGATTTATTTCCTATGCCTAAGTGGGAACTTTATTATAAAAATAACAAGACACATCATCTAAACAGAATAGGTTCTGATCTAAAATATTTGCTAATATATTTTTGACCTTTTCCTCTGATGTGAACTATTTTACAATTATTTTCCCTGTTTTCTAGAACTATTCTTTACTTAAAAATGTGTCCCTAAATGTGAATAATAAATTAAACAGATTCAATTCAGCCCAAAATATGTTTTTATCTCACTCCAAAGTTTCCTAAATTCTGAGAAAGTCTTTAATTTAATTTTGACAATATGTTTGTCCCACTTTTTAATTTTTAAACACTAGCCACATATTCAATTTCCTAAATTAAATACTAAACAGGGCTAAAAAGGTAAACTCACCCCACTACAGGGTCTATACTATTATTTTAAGAATTCTCAGGGGTCTAGCTACTCATAACAGAGGAGTTTTTCCAAATTTTTATTAAGTTCAGGGGCTAAAAGTGATTTTTAAATGAATTTACATGATTTTCTGAAGTTCCAGGGGCTAGATCAGAAGTTTCTGGGGCTAGCTCTTATTTCCCGAGAACCCCAGGGGGTAGCACATAAGATTTCCAGTCTTTATAACGCGGGGCTGACGTGGACCGTCTGACTTTAAACCGACGGTTGAGATTATAACGTCGAACCGGTACGCGGGGATTTAAACCCTACCGTGCGATTTAAAATAAACGGCGCACAAGCGGCCGCGTCGCTCTGATCGAACGCGGGCGGCGCTGCCGGCGGCGCACGGCGGCGGGAAGCGGCGATCTCGCCGGAGACTTTCGGATCTTCGAGAATTCTCCCTAGAACTGTGATTTTATGGCATAGATCGGTGGAGGGGAGGTCGGGGATCTCACCTCGGGGGTTTTCTTGAGCTCGGAGGTCCTGGAAGGTGATCGGCGACGAGGTCCGAAGTGAATTCACGGTGAGGCTCGTCGGCGCTGTGTTTACACCGCAAGTCACCGAGTTTTCTGCACCTGCAAGGTTCCCCGGAGGCGGTGGATCAAGACCAGCGAGTTAGATCGGAATTTCTGAGCTTAGATCGGCCAGAATTCGCCGGAGAAGTCTCGGTTCTCACCGGAGGAAAATCGGCGGATCGCGTGGGAAAAACAGAACGAGGCCGGGGTTTTTATAGACGGGGGAGGGCGGCGGGGTGGTTTAGATCGAGTTTGCGTCGCCCCCGAACAGAATTCGGCTGGAATACGCGAGAATTCCTGATCGGTTTCGATTCGGGTGAGAGAGTCCGGCGCTGGCGCGAGGTAGACGATGACCTGGCGGGCCCCTCCTGTCAGTGGGAGGAAGCGGCGCGCGCGGCTGCGGGCTGGCGCGAGCGCTTGTTGGGCCGACTGGTGGGTTGTGGCCCACTGGCCGGTTTTTTTCTGTTTTCTTTTTTTTTCTTTTTCTATTTCTTTTCTAATTTGAGTTTAATTTGAATTCCAGTTTGAATTTAAATTTTTGCAAGACATGCAACACGTCCAAAAAATTTTAAATTCCCCTCTTAACATGATTTAGGGTCTTAACAAAATTTTGGGGTGTTACAAATTACCAACATACCTCCATCGCTTTCCATGTTCATTCTTACTCACGAATACCTCCTCGTATTCGCTACCATCTCACGAATACCTCTCCGTATTCACTACCATCTTGAAACACTTCGTCTCACACCGAGACCAAACTCGTTGCCATGACTCAACAGTCATGCAACCATCTTGTCACCCGGACTCAACAGTCCCAAACCAAACCATAACCAAGAACCTTCCCAATAACCATCCCAACTAATCATGGCAGTTTAACCAGGCGCTCGTGACCGTAAGCTCGGCTATCATGATAGTTTTAGACTCTGCAGAGTTTGCACCTCTTTACCCACAAGTTTGTGATTTCGTCACCCGTAGGCGACTGCAGAACCTCCATTATACCAGTACACATCCGTCGGTGTATGGTCAAGAGATCACAAAATAGCCTTTACAAAGGGGTTACTAGATGTATGGACTCACTAAGGTTTCACCGGCAGGCTAGAATCTCCAATTCTCCCACCCACGGGCCCCCTCTTGTGCCATGCAGTTCCCAGGGCAATCCTCACTCGACTCTCATTCGCCGCGCCTTCCACAGTCCATAACACTCTAGCAACTTACCTAATTACTCAGCTAAGCCGCACCCATACTTGGCCTTGTGGTGGCACTGTTATCCTGGCATGTGCATGCATGAACCGGTCCTTAGATCTATGGCAAGTAAAACCACCATCTCATGCGGCCTCATTCACAAACCCAGTCTTGCCTAGATCTCCCTCCGATCCATGTTCATTATTAACATCAGTTTCTCATTATTATTACGAGTGCAGTTAGCTAGACACATCTATCTCGCTTCCCAATTCCCATAGACTCAGCGAAGCATAAAGCAAAAACCATACCCGGCTCATAAACTTCCCTGGCGACAAGGGTGGTTTATCCAAAACAAGTAAACTCCTATAAAAAGGGTTTCCCATCATGTTTGACTCAGCACACACACCTTGTCGCAAAACAAAATAGTTTTACCCAAAACATAGGATCAACATGGTCAAGGAGCACTTGCCTTATTCTTGCGGTTCCGGTTGTTCTTGAATCTCAAAACCTGGTTGCTGCAGTTCGTCGTAGACATCTCTCTGAGCTTGTCCTGCTAGGTAGGATCACGTGCATACAAGATTCACAGCAATCAATATCATGCACAAACCTTAAACTAGATGTGATGATACACATGCATGCTATACTATGATTAATTTTATTAGATTGGTCTGTAAGTGTTTTTGCATGGCTTGCATAGATAGAGGTGTTCGGATCAAAGGTGGAGGTGGCGATGATCTTGTCTTTAGATCAACCTGATCATTAAGTGATCTATCCACGAGAAGGCTTCTGGAAAGGATTCAAAGAACAGATGCAAGGGGAATACAACAATGCCGTAAGGTGGTGTCGGAATCCTACCTTGCGCCCTTCTTGGTTTTCGAGGTCCTCCTCAGACCGCTCAGTTCTCCTCCGATGATCTCCCTTGTTGCGCTTCGGCGATGGTTTACTCGACGAGTTAGGGCTAGGTCTCTAAGTCGTCGGCTCAGGAGTTGAAAAGAAGTTTGTGGTTTCGGCCAGAGGTTTTGGGTTCTATTTATAATCGGGAAGAGAAGAGTCCTAATCTGATTGTATCCCGAATAAGAGTCTTATTTAGATCATCGTTGGATCCTATCATCTTATCTTTAGTTGATTTTGTGCTGTAACATTGTGGAATTCAGGTCGGTTTCCTTTACGTACCGGTATTCTTACGTGTAACAGCTGCTCCAGAACTCGTTACCTTCGCGGCGATGAGCTCCGGAGGCTCCACGTGTCCATCGGGCCTGGTCTCTCCTTTTCCGCAGAGATGAGCTCCTGTTCTGCCGCGTGTCAACGAGCGAGACCTCCCCCTCCTTTGGAGGTGAGCTCCGTGCACGCCACGTGTTGGCGCCGGTCTTTCCTCTCTTCTTTCTTCAGGGACATGCCCCGAGGTCGACACGTGTCCAGCAGCGACAGACCTCCCGGAGATAAGCTCCGGTGACGACGCGTGTCCAATAGAACAGGACCTCTCGGAGGTGGGCTCCGAGATCGACACGTATCCCGCGCGACTGGTCCTCTGATTTCCGCGAGGACTAGCTCCGAGGATGACACGTGTCCTGCGGAAATGCCTTTGCTTCTTCCGCAGAGGCTAGCTCCGTGGGTAACACGTGTCCCACAGGATCGGACCTCTCCCTTTTGCGGAGACGAGCCCCGAGCCTGCCACGTAGCCAGCTTGGCGGCGTCCTCTCCCCACTTCGCAGGGATGAGCTCCGATCACGCCACGTGGCCAGCGGCCGCAGTGAGTTGTTTTTGGCGCTTTCTGAGAGCTGGATTCGGCTCTTATTTGCTATCCTTTTGATATTTTTCTCTGTCCCTACTTTTCTTAAAGTGTTTCCTCTTCATAAAACATGAACATATGCTGACACCCGAGATGAGGGTGTCACAAATCTACCCCCCCTTAAATTGAATCTCGCCCTCGAGATTCGTTAGTAGAAAATAGGTGGGGAAACTCTGCCTTGATATTCTCTTCACGCTCCCATGTGGCTTCAGCTTCGGTGTGATGGCTCCATTGTACCTTGCACCATCGAATTACTTTGTTTCGGGTGACCCTTTCCTTTACGTCCAAGATTCGGACAGGGTGTTCCGCATAAGTCAGGTCCTTTTGAAGTTCAAGCTCTCCTATTGATACTTGTTCCTCTGGTACTCTCAAGCACTTCTTGAGTTGGGATACATGAAACACGTCATGTACGTCGGAGAGGTGGTTTGGGAGATCTAGTTGATAGGCTACTTCTCCTCGCTTATCCAGAATCTTAAATGGTCCGATGTAGCGAGGTGCTAGCTTGCCTTTGACGTTGAAACGTCGTTGGCCTCGGATAGGCGATACCTTAAGGTATACGAAGTCTCCTACTTCGAAAGTCAACTTCCTTCGCCTATTGTCCGCATAGCCTTTCTGTCGTGACTGAGCGGCTTTTAAGTTCTCCCGTACCGTTTGGACTTGCTCTTCGGCTTCTTGTAGCACTTCGGGTCCAAACACCTGGTTTTCTCCGGTCTCGTTCCAAAACAGTGGCGTTCTACACCACCTACCATATAAGGCTTCGTAAGGCGACATCTTCAAGCTAGCTTGATAGCTGTTGTTATAGGAGAATTCGGCATACGGTAAACTCCTATCCCAACTATGCCCACATTTCAAGGCGCAAGCTCTCAACATGTCCTCCAAAATTTTGTTTGTCCTTTCAGTTTGTCCATCTGTTTGTGGGTGATAGGAAGAGCTAAAATCCAGTCGTGTACCC
Source organism: Neostapfia colusana (assembly GCA_030760725.1). Classification (NCBI taxonomy): domain Eukaryota; kingdom Viridiplantae; phylum Streptophyta; class Magnoliopsida; order Poales; family Poaceae; genus Neostapfia; species Neostapfia colusana. The sequence goes on along the minus strand of JASWHV010000019.1, from coordinate 1,443,611 downwards.
ATGGCTTTCTGCAGCTTCCTCCAGAATCTAGAGGTAAACTGAGAACCTCGATCTGAGACTATCCTCCTCGGAACTCCGTGACGGCATACGATCTGCTCCATGTACAACTCTGCCAATTGTGCAATGTTGTAACTAGTCTTTACATGGAGAAAATGGGTGGTTTTCGTCAATTGGTCCACAATGACCCAGATGGAGTCATATCCCGACTGAGTACGTGGCAATCCGACGATGAAATCCATACTGATGTCCTCCCACTTCCATTCGGGTACTTTCAAAGGTTGCAACAATCTAGCGGGATTTTGATGTTCGGCCTTCACCCGTTGGCATGTGTCGCATAGGGCAACGTATTCGGCTATATCCCTCTTCATACCATCCCACCAATAACAAGTTTTCAAGTCCTTGTACATTTTGGTGCTTCCGGGATGTATGGAATAGGGGGAATCATGTGCCTCCTTCAATATCATGTCGCGGAGGTGTCTTATGTTTGGCACACAAATCCTTTTTCCTAGCCAAAGCGTACCCTTTTCATCCTCCTTGAAATCCATCTCTATTCCTTGTCGGATTCTTTCCTTGATCTCCTTGATCTCCTCGTCCGTTGCTTGGCCCTCTCTTATTTCTTGCTCCAATGAGGAGTGGATCTCTATTATTTCCATGTTGTTCAAGAATCCGAGGTGTAACCGTTCGAACTCCTTACGTAGTTCGGGTGGTAGTTCCCGAATCGTGAGTTGGTGACATGCTCCCTTTCTGCTCAATGCATCAGCTACTACATTGGCCTTCCCGGGGTGGTAGTTGATTCCAAGATCATAATCCTTGATGAGTTCTAACCATCGATAATGCCTCAAATTCAAGTCCATTTGTGTGAATATGTACTTGAGGCTTTTATGATCCGTATAGATCTCACATCGATGACCAAGGATATAATGTCTCCAAATCTTCAATGCATGCACTACTGCTGCTAACTCCAAGTCATGTGTAGGATAGTTAAGCTCATGCTTCTTTAATTGTCGTGAGGCATAGGCTACCACTTGTCCTTCCTGCATGAGCACACATCCAAGCCCTTGTCTGGATGCGTCACAATATATGTCAAAGCTCTTGCTTACATCTGGCAATACCAGAACTGGTGCTGTGGTTAGCCTTTTCTTGAGTTCCTCAAAACTTTCTTGGCAGGCTGGTGTCCATTGAAAGACTTTTCCCTTCATTAGCAACTCCGTCATAGGTTTTGCTATCTTAGAGAAGTCTTTAATGAAGCGCCGATAGTATCCTGCCATCCCAAGGAAACTCCGAATATCCCTCACGCTCTTCGGTTGGTCCCACTTCAGAACATCTCTCACCTTTCCAGGATCAACCGATACCCCTTCCTTGGAGATAATGTGGCCTAGGAAAGATATTTCCTTTGGCCAAAATTGACACTTGTTGATCTTGGCATACAATTGATGCTCACGCAACTTCTGCAAGGTCAATCTCAGATGTTCTTCGTGCTCCTCCTCACTTTTTGAATACACCATAATGTCATCGATGAAAACCACGATGAACTTGTCCAAGTACTCCATGAAGACCTTGTTCATAAGGTACATGAAGTACGCGGGTGCATTTGTCAACCCAAACGACATAACGGTATATTCATACGAACCATACCGTGTCCGAAAGGCTGTCTTAGGTATATCGGAGGGCTTAATCTTCAGCTGGAAGTATCCCGACCGAAGATCAATCTTGGAGAACACTCAGGCTCCTTTCATTTGGTCGAACAGGTCCTCTATACGGGGCAGAGGGTATTTGTTCTTGATGGTTACCTCGTTGAGAGACCTATAGTCCACGCACATCCTTTGGGTTCCATCCTTCTTGTCTACGAAGAGCACCGGAGCTCCCCATGGTGACGAGCTTGGATGGATAAAACCCTTTTCCAACTGTTCTTGGATTTGCTTCTTGAGTTCAACTAGTTCGTTGACGGGCATTCTATAAGGTCTCTTGGCTATGGGTGCAGTTCCGGGTACCAACTCTATGGCAAACTGTAACACCCCAAAATCCTGTCAAGAGGGGAATTTAAAAATTTTTGGACGTGTTGCATGTATTGCAAAAATTTAAATTCAAACTGGAATTCAATTTAAACTCAAAACAGAAAAGAAATAGAAAAAGGAAAAGGAAAACAGAAAAAAACCGGCCAGTGGGCCGAAACCCACCAGCCGGCCCAGCCTGCCCCCGCGCCAGCCCGCAGCCGCGCGCCCGCGCTCCCTCTCGTAGACAGGTGGGACCCACCTGTCATCCCTAACCCCCGATCGTCCGAAACCCGGACTGTTCCCCCTCGCGCGCGCGATCGCAACCGACCGGATTTCTGGCCGAATTCTGGTTCCGGAGGACTCCAACTCGATCTAAACAAAACCGCCGCCCTCCCCCATCTATAAAAACCCCAACCTCGTCCCGTTTTTCCCACGCGATCCGCCGTTTTTACTCCGGTGAGAACCCGAGCTCCTCCGGCGAATTCTACCCAATCTACGCTCGGGAATTCCGATCTAACTCGCTGGTCTTGATCCACCGCCTCCTGGGAACCTCGCAGGTGCAGAAAACACGGTGGTTTGCGGCTCAAACACAGCGCCGACGAGCCTCGCCGTGAATTCACCTCGGACCTCATCGCCGACCGCTTTTCAGGACCTCCGAGCTCAAGAAAACCCCCGAGGTGAGATCCCCGACCTCCCCTCTACCGATCTATGCCATAGAATCACAGTTCTAGGAAGAATTTACGAAGATCCGAAACTCTCCGGCGAGATCACCGCCGTGCGCCGCCGGGCAGCGCCGCCCGCGCTCGATCAGAGCGACGTGACCGCTTGTGCGCCGTGTATTTTAAATCGCACGGTAGAGTTTAAATCCCGGCGTACCGGTTCGACGTTATAATCTCAGCCGTCTGTTTTAAATCGGACGGTCCACGTCAGCCCTGCGTTATAAAGACTGGAATTCTTACGTGCTACCCCCTGGGGTTCTCGGAAAATAAGAGCTAGCCCCGGAAACTTCTGATCTAGCCCCTGGAACTTCATAAAATCATGTAAATTCATTTAAAAATCAGTTTTAGCCCCTGGACTTAATAAAAATTAGGAAAAACCCCTCTGTTATGTGTAGCTAGACCCCTGAAAATTCTTAAAATAATATTGTAGACCCTGTAGTGGGGTGAGTTTACCTTTTTAACCCTCTTTGATATTAAAATTAGGAAATTGAATATGTGGTTAGTATTTAAAATTTAAAAGATGGGACAAATATATTGTGAAATTCAAATTAAAAACTTTCCCAGTACTTAGAAAACTTTGGAGTGAGATAAAAATAGATTTTTGGCAGAAATAAATCTGTTTAATGGATTATTTACATTTATTAGTAATAGGGACACATTTTTAAGTAGAGAATAATTCTGAAAATTAGTAAAATGAATGTAAAATAGTTCACATCAGAAGAGAAGTTCAAAAATATATTATTTAATATTTTAGACCCAAAACCTATTTTGTTTAGATGATGTGTCTTACTATTTTCATAATAAAGTGCACATTTAGACATTGGAAATAAATCTGAAAATATAGCAAGCTAGGTATAAATAACTAGAAAATGATAAATGAAGTTTCCAAAATCCAAAGAATTCATTTTAGGGTTGGTAGAAGGTTTGAAGACACATATGAAGTAGGAAAATACTTTTCATGCATACTTGGTAGCTAAAGTGTGTATCAATTAAATATAAGGGATTTATTTAAATTAGAAATTCATATGTAGTATGCCAACATGAATATGAATACAAAAATAGAAATCATATGTACATGTTTAAAAGTGCATGTAAGCCAAAATCAACACACATAGAGTAACCACAACACATAGAATTTGTGAATGGCTTTCATAAATGTGAATGTGTGGTTTGTATGAAGTGGAAGTGTGAACTATGTCTTATGGATTGTTGCTTTTCTTTTGCTATGTGTGATGGTATGATGTAGAACCTGCTCTAGAGCAAGTTCTTCCTTTCCAATATCAGGACTACCCATTCCAAGAGCAGCAGGAAGGAGGCAAGTGTCCTTGACCACTTTGATCCTATGCTAGGATGTGTAGATAGAATTATTTGCATTGTCAATTGAAATTATGAAACCTATGCTAGGAAGTTTCCCTAGAATTGCATTACCTTGTTTCCTTGTAGCTTGGGTTTGGATTCATTTTATCATGTCATTTATTATTATGCATATGCTTAGCCATGCTTAGAATGGGATATTTGGGACATGAGATCATTAGTTTATTTTACCATACTCTTGAATGAGATATTGTGAGATTATGTAGAGGTAGGGATCAAGGCAAGTTGGATGTTTTGGTTGTGTGCTGGGTGCACGAGACTCGGGTTTGTGTTTAGAACTTGCCTGGATCATAAGGACCGGTTCATGGAGCATGTAACCTGGCTTTACCGTGCCAACCACATGCTGAGATGGGGCAGCTTGGCCAATTAATTAGGTGTATCCCCGGCGTAGTATGGGTGTGTTGGATGGTGCGGGGAATAGGTGTCAGCTGGACTACCATATGAACCGCAAGGCTCAAGAGGGGGCCACTGCAGCGGGGTTGGAGCCTCTTGTATGCTGTTAGGGGTGAAACCTCAGTGGGCCCACGCTCGTCGGGAATCCCTTTGTAAAGGCTTCGTAGTGATCTCCTGGCTACACACCTGGGAAGTGTGAATGTGGTTCGTAGCCACTGGCATAATGGAGGTTCTTTTAGTCCACCCGGCAACGGGGGATGAAATCACTACATGTGGGTACAGTGGTGCAAACTCTGCAGAGTCAAAACTGTCATGACAGCCGTGCTCACGGTCAAGAGCGGCTTGGACTTATTCATGATTAGAGGATGATGGCTTTGGAAGTTGTGAATGTTAAGCGGGGAGCTTAACATTGGAAATGATGTTATGGTTATTTGATTATGATGATGGGATGGGAGATTGGGACCATTTCACCTGTGTAGTAATGTAGGTGCTTAATAAGCTAAGGTGATAGGTAATAATTGCGTAGTGCTTTAACCATGAGTTCAACCTCCCTTGTTCTAGCGATGCATGACATAACTTTCCCACACTTGCTGAGTACCATCGGTACTCAACCTTGCATATTTGTTGGTTTATATTGCTGCTCAGGTCAAGATAATGAGGTGGTGTATAATGACCAAGACTTTGGACCCGAAGAAGGTTTCTAGGTTCATGGAGACCCCCGGGCAACGCCTGTAACGGAGCCCACAAGAATAATTTTCCGCTGCTAGTTTATTTACTTGTGATGAACTTATTATTGTCCATCGAGACATTTGCTATGTAAGACTTATTTATATTCGACACCTGGCTTGTAATAAATGATGCTTCACTATTTGTCATCACATGTATGAGAAAATGATCCTGGCATACATGTGATATTCACTTGGTTGTTCTTCGGAAAAAACGGGTGTGACACAAACTCAATGTCCCGGTCAGGTGGCATACCTGGAAGCTCTTCCGGGAATACGTCCGAAAATTACTGAACCACTGGAATGCTGTCCAATGTTGCTCCTTCGACATGGTTCAAATTTGCCCGTTCGGTTGTTTGCTGGGCTGACTCAAACTCGACACGAATGCCGTGCTCGTTTGTCAATCGCACGCTTCTTTCAGCACATTGGATTACCCCGTTGTGCTTGCTTAGCCAATCCATTCCGAGTATGATGTCAATCCCTTGGGAGTCCAAGACAATAAGGTTGGCAAGGAAGTCTACCCCCCGTATTTTAAGGCTTACTTTAGGACATACTATATTGGTCCTCATTTCTCCTCCGGGAGAATTAACTAACATAGCACATTCTATGTGGGATACGGGTAGATGATGTTTGGCAACGTATTTGGATGATATGAAGGAATGCGAGGCTCCAGAATCAAATAAGATGGTGGCTGGATTGGAGTTGGCAAGGAACATACCAATTACGACGTCCTCAGCCTGTTGTGCTTCCTCGGTAGTGACATGGTTCACGTGGCCGCGAGCATAGTTCTGCTGTCCACGGTTCCCTTGATTGTCTCCTCCGTTCGGTCGCGGGTTCTGCTTGGGCACGTTACCTTCAGGGCCTCTCCTCGGGCACTGGTTCGCGAAGTGTCCTACTTCCCCGCATGCAAAGCATGCCCTGTTGCCTACGGCAGCAGGTGCGTTGGGGCGGGGGTTTTGAACAGGGGCGCCATTGTTAGGTCGGGGCGCAGGAGGCATGGGCACACGAGGTGCCGGTGCAACGAATTGTTGCTGTGGTGGCTGACCAGGGCGGTACACAGGAGTGGTAGATCCATACTGCGGTGCAGGGGGCATGTACCTAGGTCGTACGTTGCTCCCTTGGGGCTGGTATGGCATCTTTCTCTTGCATTCTCGCTCGATCTCTCGGATCTTGTTTTCAACCACTATGGCCTTGTCAACCAGCTTCTGGAAGCTTACGTAGTCATTGTTGAGGAGCTGAACCTGGATCTCATTGTTCAACCCTCTCATGAACAGGTATTGCTTCCTTTGGTCTGAGTTGACATCTTCGGGGGCATACCGGGACAGTTGTATGAACTTGTTGAGATACTCATTCACACTTTTCTGTCCTTGGCGGAGACCTTCGAACTCCTGCCTTTTGAGCATCATTACACCAGCAGGGATGTAGTGAGAGCGGAAACTTTCCTTAAACTCAGTCCAAGTGATTGTCTCCGGGTTGGCATGAGCATTGCTCAGGGCATCCCACCAGTCAGCAGTGGCTCCCGTAAGTTGGTGCGACGCGAAGAGAACCTTCTCTCGGTCATTGCACTGAACAATGGCAAGCTTTTTCTCCATGGATTTTAACCAATCATCGGCCTCCATGGGATCACTAGCTTGAGCAAAGGTGGGTGGTCGAGTTCTCATGAACTCTCCCAACCTGTTATGAGTTGGCGGTGGTGGTGGCGGCAGTGCCGGAACGGGGTTTTGGTTGGCCTGCAACTGACCCAAAGTTTGGATCATGGTTTGAAAAAACTGGTTTTGCATGGTCATCAACCTTTCCAGATGGTTTTCGCCAGCTCCTGGGTTAGCAGGAACTTCATCATGGTCATCCTCCTGGACGTTCCTTCGGCCGGCGTTTCCTCTCACCATCTGTGAGAGAGATCGAAATAGAATAGGATATTAGAAGGTTAGGTAGATTCCCTCCAACTATATGCATCAAGGTGAGTTGGACTATGTATATATTAGCCCATATGAGGATGTAAGCAAGTGCCAAGACATCTCACACCTCTTTCTTCTTATGTGTGGATATGGACAACGTTTTGAGACGTACCACAACTTCACACTAAGCACACAATCACAAATAATCATCACAAGGGCCCACACAACTCCTATTCAAGGATGGTTCCCTATGCCAAGGTGGTTTCAAGGCCAATCTAAGCTATTCACCTTAGGACGCTTCCTTTGGTTAGCGTGGCTTAGCTACCTGTGACTCCTATTTAGGGGTGTAACTTGCTGTTAACCCGTGGCTCTATTATCAATCTAAGGTTTCTATCTAGGCGTGTAACCTACTGTCAACCCGTGGCTCTGATACCAATCTGTGACACCCTCAATTCTGTGGAAAAACCATGGAACCAAGAACTAATGCATATGTGTGCCCAGGATGTTCATCACACATACACATACGTTCCACAAACTGAACTCAGATTATATATTACCACGAATAACAGAGTTTATTACAATGAGTCTTGGACTCATGCTCACAGCGGAAGTCTTATTTCTACGCAGCGGAAGTCTTTATTCTAATGCGGAAGCAATTCAACTAATGCAGAAGCAAATCTAAGCAGAAGTGGCTCCATCTCTACTCCCTCTACAGGCAAGGTTGAGAACAGATCACACGCCGTAATGTTCCACTTGGTCTTCATAGTAGGCTTCTCCTGATGCTGATGATGAAAAAATAATGTAAGTTTGAGTACAATGATGTACTCAGCAAGTGCGGGAAAACACATGATATGCAGCTCATAAACAAGGTAGGTATAAAAAGGCTTATTTGCAGTAAAGCAGATTTGTAAAACCATGATAAAACAGCAACTTAACTTTAGATGAATGTAATCCCAGCATGTATTAAATTACCAACATACCTCCATCGCTTTCCATGTTCATTCTTACTCACGAATACCTCCTCGTATTCGCTACCATCTCACGAATACCTCTCCGTATTCGCTACCATCTTAAAACACTTCGTGTCACACCGAGACCAAACTCGTTGCCATGACTCAACAGTCATGCAACCATATTATCACCCGGACTCAACAGTCCCAAACCAAACCATAACCAAACCAATAACCATAACCAAGAACCTTCCCAATAACCATCCCAACTAATCATGGCAGTTTAACCAGGCGCTCATGACCGTAAGCTCGGCTATCATGATAGTTTTAGACTCTGCAGAGTTTGCACCTCTTTACCCACAAGTTTGTGATTTCGTCACCCGTCGGCGACTGCAGAACCTCCATTATACCAGTACACATCCGTCGGTGTATGGTCAAGAGATCACAAAATAGCCTTTACAAAGGGGTTACTAGATGTATGGACTCACTAAGGTTTCACCGGCAGGCTAGAATCTCCAATTCTCCCACCCACGGGCCCCCTCTTGTGCCATGCAGTTCCCAGGGCAGTCCTCACTCGACTCCCATTCCACGCGCCTTCCACAGTCCATAACACTCTAGCAACTTACCTAATTACTCAGCTAAGCCGCACCCATACTTGGCCTTGTGGTGGCACTGTTATCCTGGCATGTGCATGCATGAACCGGTCCTTATATCTATGGCAAGTAAACCACCATCTCATGCTGCCTCATTCACAAACCCAGTCTTGCCTAGATCTCCCTCCGATCCATGTTCATTATTAACATCAGTTTCTCATTATTATTACCAGTGCAGTTAGCTAGACACATCTATCTCGCTTCCCAATTCCCATAGATTTAGCGAAGCATAAAGCAAAAACCATACCCGCCTCATAAACTTCCCTGGTGACAAGGGTGGTTTATCCAAAAATAGTAAACTCCTATAAAAAGGGTTTCCCATCATGTTTGACTCAGCACACACACCTTTTCACAAAACAAATAGTTTTACCCAAAACATAGGATCAACATGGTCAAGGAGCACTTGCCTTGTTCTTGCGGTTCCGGTTGTTCTTGAATCTCAAAACCTGGTTGCTGCAGTTCGTCGTAGACAGCTCCCTGAGCTTGTCCTGCTAGGTAGGATCACGTGCATACAAGATTCACAGCAATCAATATCATGCACAAACCTTAAACTAGATGTGATGATACACATGCATGCTATCCTATGATTAATTTTATTAGATTGGTCTGTAAGTGTTTTTGCATGGCTTGCATGGACAGAGGTGTTCGGATCAAAGGTGGAGGTGGCGATGATCTTGTCTTTAGATCAACCTGATCATTAAGTGATCTATCCATGAGAAGGTTTCTGGAAAGGATTCAAAGAACAGATGCAAGGGGAATACAACAATGCCGTAAGGTGGTGTCGGAATCCTACCTTGCGCCCTTCTTGGTTTTCGAGGTCCTTCTCAGACCGCTCGGTTCTCCTCCGATGATCTCCCTTGTTGCGCTTCGGCGATGGTTTACTCGGCGAGTTAAGGCTAGGGCTCTAAGTCGTCGGCTCAGGAGTTGAAAAGAAGTTTGTGGTTTCGGCCAGAGGTTCTGGGTTCTATTTATAATCGGGAAGAGAAGAGTCCTAATCTGATTGTATCCCGAATAAGAGTCTTATTCAGATCGTCGTTGGATCCTATCATCTTACCTTTAGTTGATTTGGTGTGGTAACGTTGTGGAGTTAAGGTCGGTTTCCTTTACGTACCGGTATTCTTACGCGTAACAGCTGCTCCAGAACTCGTTACCTTCGCGGCGATGAGCTCCGGAGGCTCCACGTGTCCATCGGGCCTGGTCTCTACTTTTCCGCAGATACGAGCTCCTGTTGTGCCGCGTGTCAACGAGCGAACCTCCCCCTCCTTTGGAGGTGAGCTCCGCGCACGCCACGTGTTGGCGCCAGTCTTTCCTCTCTTCATTCTTCAGGGACATGCCCCGAGGTCGACACGTGTCCAGCAGCGACAGACCTCCCGGAGATAAGCTCCGGTGACGACGCGTGTCCAATAGAACAGGACCTCTCGGAGGTGGGCTCCGAGATCGACGCGTATCCCGCGCGACTGGTCCTCTAATTTCCGCGAGGACTAGCTCCGAGGATGACACGTGTCCAGCGGAAATGCCTTTGCTTCTTCCGCAGAGGCTAGCTCCGTTGGCAACACGTGTCCCACAGGATCGGACCTCTCCCTTTTGCGGAGACGAGCCCCGAGCCTGCCACGTAGCCAGTTTGGCAGCGGCCTCTCCCCACTTCGCAGGGATGAGCTCCGATCACGCCACGTGGCCAGTGGCCGCGGTGAGTTGTCTTTGGCGCTTTATGAGAGCTGGATTCGGCTCTTATTGGCTATCCTTTTGATATTTTTCTCTGTCCCTACTTTTCTTAAAGTGTTTCCTCTTCATAAAACATGAACATATGCTGACACCCGAGATGAGGGTGTCACGCCCTATCCCCATTACCCCGTAGCCTCTCCACGCCCTGCTCGAGCCTCGCGAACTCAAACCCCCGCCCGGCGGAAGAACCATTCGGCTCATCGACGCCAGGCGAGCTCGGCATGCCTCTCGCGCGGCTGAGCCACGGGAACGTTGCACCAGGTCTCTCTCCTGCTCCTCGAAGCCTCAAGTGAACACCAGCACCGGCGGTTGGCGCCTACGAGCTGGAATTCCCTTCGGAGCTCCGGAATTGATCGTCTCTACGCCACACCATCGCCCGACGGAGTTACGGCCTCTTCCGATCAGACAAAAGGTCCCTGAGGTGCGTGAGGAACCCTTCTTATTTCTCTCCCACCGGTTCCTGCCTTCTTAGCTCCGGTACCGAGTATTTTGAAGTTTGGCGCCGACGGTTCTTTAGAAACCCAAGGACTCTTTGGAGAAATTTGTTGTTCTCGGGGTAGCTCCGCACTAGATGAGCTTAGAGTAGCTCCAGCACATGCTTGCGCATCTCCCCGAAGTCCTAGCAGCTCAAATGATCAAGTAGAGATGCCAGGTACCGAGTTTTTGTCGCCGCCGGTGTTTTGCGGGCTCGGGTCGCCGGTGAGGTCCCCTCTCCGGTGATTTTCATGGAGAGCAAGCTAGGGGTCGATGTTGTCCATGTGACACTGGTGCTTTTGTAGCAAACCCTAGCCCGAAACACCCACTGTTGAGGGAGAGCGAGGTCGCCGAAGTAGGGACCGACATGGTCACCGGTGCAAGCACCTTTCCGGCCGTTGTCATCGACTCCCGACCCCACCATCGTGTTCAGCACGGTGTAGAACTCACAGGTGGCGAGTTTGATGAAGTTTGAACCACGGGAACCCCGTCCCGGCGAGCCTCGCCGGCGTGCGCCGCCACGGGAGGCGCGGGCAGCGCGAGGAAGACGAAGGAGGGCCGGGTCCCACCGGTCAGCCTCCGTATACGCGCGGGGATCGGCCTGTGGCGCCGGATCCGGTGCGACTCCGCAGGAATAACCCCGTGGCCCTGGTGTTGCCGAAATCTCACTGGTCCGATTTAAAACAGTGGGCCCAGTTCCAATTATTTGAAGTTTCTATTAGAGAAATAATTCCAGGAATTAGCTGATCTTTACAAGCCCATAACTTTGTGTAGAAAACTCCAAAAAGAGTGATACCAATTTTGTTGGAATCCTCATGAGGAGTATTTCACAGAGAAACCAATTTTAGGCTATGGAAATGCCCAGGAATTTCTGTAGAATCGTTTTTAGTAAATCTTTTAGGGATTTATTACAGGAGCAATTCTTTATGAAATATTCCCAAATTTGGACAGCAAATCCTTTCCATAGTTACTGATCTCCAGTAAAAATTTGGGCTTCATTGGATATCATTTGCTAGGCTAAACTGCCTTACCAAGTTCAGCCTTTATTTGGAAATTCAAATTTAAACAGAAGCTTTTTCAGAACTCTGGCCCAACTTCAAAAATTCATATCTCTCTGATGGTAGCTCCAAAAATGGTGAAACAAATTTTGTTAGAACCATGGAGACTTACCCTAATCAGATCTTCCACCATTAGCTATGTCAAAGCTCCTGAATTGGGCTCAAAATTCAGAGGAGCATTGTACTTGTGGGAATTTTAAAGACTACATTGTGCAATGACATATCTCCAAATTTGGCTCAAATCATCCTTAGAGAGTCTAGTATCCACTGTAAAATTCCCAAAGCCAATTAAGGATTTTAAATAGCAGTAGCTATGAATAGAAGTTCAATTCTTATAAATCCTTAATACTTACACATGAATTTTATTACATTTCATAATAGTGACCGAGGTTGAGGACGCACCGGAGCCTTTGGACGTCCTGCCACCATAAGCTGACTTCCCCTTTAACTCACAACCAGGCAAGCCCCGGTTTGCACTTAAGTACTTTTTATAAAGTTTTTCATTTGTATCACTTATGTCTAGGTTGAAATGTATGCATTAGAGTTAGGGTGATTGAAACCCCACTTGCATAGCCTTATTAACTCCTATAAAGGGTTGGGTAGTTACAAACTCGACGAGTAGAGAATTCCATGCTAATGTTTAGGATCTCGGTAGAAGTCGAGTAGTTGGAAGCTACTCGCGAGATAGTACTTATCATATGGATTGAGAAGAGGTAGAAAATGGCTTAAGTTATGAAAATGAGACCCAGCAGGGGGGATAGGAAGCAGTGAACAGAGGTCTCACGTGCGTAGCCCTGTTGGTGTCGGTTGAGGACCATCCGTGTGCGGCCCTGCTGGACAGGTATCGAACAGTACCGGATGCATACTGGCATATGGGAACCAGGAAACCGATGTAATTGATTAACCTGGGTGCCGAGGCTTACCCAAACGTAAATAGGAGTGGGTTGAGGGTAGCAAGGTGTAAATCTGCCGGTGGGCACAGTCACGCTCCACGCGGGGACCTCCTGCCCGTTACGGATGGACCGGTTCGGCATTTGGGTTGCCTTTGGAAGGTTGTTGCATACAACAGAGTAGGAAGGGGTGTGGAATCACACTTCTGAAAGTGGGTGTATGCAACGTGTTATCCGGGTGTGTCTTGATTGCAATCACCGTCCCTCGCGGTTATTTGAGTACCCGCTTGTTCACTGCGCTGTGACGTAGTAAGAAGTGAAATAAGCCAACTGAAAATGCTGTATTGATCTATAAGGTCTTGAATACCTTGATTGATGTAGTTATAGATCTAATTAAGTTTATATTCCACTTTGGACATCACCACATCGGAGGAAAGCATTTCTTGTTTGATTGTGGACTTCCGATGTGAGGGCTGCCTAAGGCTCATTAACCTGTTGCTATAAAACTGAAAATAAGGATCAACATGTAGACATGTTTATATTGCAAAGTCCTTTTCCTATCTTACCCATCCCTTCATGTAGAGTTCCATGCCTAGGGTTGACGGTTAAGACTTGCTGAGCCTTCGTGCTCACGGTTGCAATAATTGATCTGTGTGCAGGTGAGAGTTATGAGGAGGGATCCGAGGACGAGGCGATGCAACCGTCGGGGTACACGGCCGAGCTGGAGCCCTGCACGCCGCTGTGATCTCCGGTTCCATGCTGCTAGTGTGTAGCATCCCCGGGCTGGACAGCTACACTTTTGCATAGTTAGAATGAAAGAGTGTTAATAAAGAATACTTCCGCTGTATAGTTATATTTTGTAAAAGAGTTCCGCTGTTTTATATCAAATAAAAGTTTGTATGTTGTTCTTTAATTATTTTCGTGTGTGCTGTTGGGTGCCGCATCACATGGCACCACCCTATGCGATCCTCGAGTGGGTGAACCACGGGGTGGTCCCCACACTCTCTCTCACAGATGGTGAGAGGAAACACCGGCCGTCAAGGGAGGAACGTCCATGGCAACCAAGAGGATGACCGCGTTGAGGTTCCTGAGAATGACAACCCCGGAGCTGGTGCAAACAACCTGGAACAGTTGATGGGTATGCAGAACCAGCTTATGCAAACTATGATCCAAACTTTGGTTAGGCTGCAAGCCAACAACAACAACAACCCCGTTCCTGCACCACCGCCACCACCACCGCCACCACCGCCGGCTCACAACCCACTGGGAGAGTTCATGAGGACTCGACAGCCTACTTTCTCACAAGCCAATGACCCCATGGAGGCCGATGACTGGCTGAAATCCATGGAGAAGAAGCTTGCCATAGTTCAATGTAATGACCGAGATAAAGTTCTCTTTGCATCGCACCAACTTATGGGAGCTGCCGCTGATTGGTGGGACGCTCTATGCAACACCCATGTCGACCCGGAGACTATTACTTGGACTGAGTTTAAGGAGAGTTTCCGCTCTCATTACATCCCTGCTGGAGTAATGATGCTCAAAAGACAAGAGTTTGAAGGTCTCCGCCAGGGCAAGAAGAGCGTGAATGAGTATCTCAACAAGTTCACGCAGCTGTCAAGGTATGCCCCCAAAGATGTCAACTCGGACCAACGAAAGCAGTACTTTCATGAGAGGGTTGAACAATGAGATCCAGGTTCAGCTCCTCAACAATGACTATGCAAGCTTCCAGAAACTTGTTGACAAAGCTATAGTGGTTGAGAGCAAGATCCGAGAGATCGAGCAAGAGGGCAAGAGAAAGATGCCATACCAGCCACAAGGGAGCAATGTACGTCCCCGGTACATGCCCCAAGCTACACCGCAGTATGGATCGTCCGCTCCTACTTTTTTCCCTAATCAACCACCACAGCAACGTCCTGCCATGCAAGCACCTTGTGTGCCTTTGCCTCCTGCGCCCCGACCCAACATGGGCACTCCTGTTCAAAACCCCCGCCCCAACGTACCTGCTGTCATGGGCAACAAGGCATGCTTTGCATGTGGAGAGATGGGACACTTTGTGAGCCAATGCCCGAAGAGAGGTCCTGGGCAACCAAGCAACATGCCCAAGCAGAACCCACGGCCGAACGGAGGAGTCAATCAAGGAAACCGTAGACAGCAGAACCACGCTCGCGGCAACGTCAACCATGTCTCTGCTAAGGAAGCGCAACAGGCTGAGGACGTCGTGATTGGTATGTTCCTTGCCAACTCCAACCCAGCCACCATTTTATTTGATTCTGGAGCATTACATTCATTCATATCATCCAAGTATGTTGCCAAGTATAATCTACCCATATCACATTTGAAATATACTATGTTGGTTAATTCTCCCGGTGGAGAGATGAGGACTAATATAGTATGTCTGAAAGTAAACCTTAAAATAAGGGGGTAGACTTCCTTGCCAACCTCATTGTCTTGGATTCCCAAGGGCTTGACATAATACTCGGAATGGATTGGTTAAGTAAGCACAACGGAGTGATCCAATGTGCTAAGAGGAGCGTGCAGTTGACAAACGAGCACGGAACCCGTATCGAGTTCGAGTCAGCCCAGCCAACAACCGAGAAGGCAACGTTGAACCACGTCGATGGAGCAACGTTGGAAAGCATTCCGGTGGTTCAAGAATTCTCAGACATGTTCCCGAAAGAACTTCCCGGTATGCCACCTGACCGGGACATTGATTTTTCAATTGACTTGGTATCTGGAACTGCACCTATTGCAAAGAGACCATATAGGATGCCCGTCAACGAACTAGTAAAACTCAAGAAGCAAATTCAGGAGCAGCTAGAGAAGGGTTTTATACGTCCAAGCTCGTCACCATGGGGAGCCCCCGTGCTCTTCGTAGACAAGAAGGATGGAACCCAAAGGATGTGCGTGGACTATAGGTCTCTCAATGAGGTGACGATCAAGAACAAGTACCCTCTGCCCCGTATAGAGGACCTGTTCGACCAAATGAAAGGAGCCCGAGTGTTCTCCAAGATTGATCTTTGGTCGCGATACTTCTAGCTGAAGATTAAACCCTCCGACATACCCAAGACTGCCTTTCGAACACGGTACAGTTTGTATGAATATACCGTGATGTCTTTTGGGTTAACAGATGCACCCGCATACTTCATGTACCTCATGAATAAGGTCTTCATGGAGTACTTGGATAAGTTCGTCATGGTTTTCATCGACGATATCATGGTGTATTCGAAAAGTGAGGAGGAACATGAAGAACATTTGAGATTGACATTGCAAAAGCTGTGAGAGCATCAATTGTATGCCAAGCTCAGCAAATGTCAATTTTGGCTAATGGAGATATCGTTCCTAGGCCACATCATCTCCGAGGAAGGAGTATCGGTTGATCCCGGAAAAGTGGGAGATGTTCTCAAGTTGAACCAACTGCAAAACGTGAGGGATATTCGGAGTTTTCTTGGGATGGATATATACTACCGACGGTTCATCAAGGACTTCTCCAAGATAGCAAAACATATGACGGAATTGCTAATGAAAGGAAAATCATTCCAGTGGACCCCAATGTGCCAAGAAAGCTTTGAGGAGCTCAAGAAAAGGCTAACCACAGCACCGGTTTTGGTATTGCCGGACGTAAGCAAGAGCTTTCACATATATTGTGACGCATCCAGACAAGGGCGTGGATGTGTGCTCATGCAAGAAGGACAAGTGGTAGCCTATGCGTCAAGACAACTCAAGAAACACGAGCTGAATTATCCCACACATGACTTGGAACTTGCAGCCGTGGTGCACGCATTAAAGATTTGGAGACATTAAATCCTTGGTAATCGATGTAAGATCTATACGGATCATAAAAGCCTCAAGTACATATTCACCCAAACGGATTTGAATTTGAGGCAACATCGACGGTTGGAACTCATCAAGGATTATGATGTTGGAATCAACTGTCACCCCGGAAAGGCAATGTAGTAGCTGATGCATTGAGCCGAAAGGGAGCATGTCACCAACTCACGGTTCAGGAGCTACCACCCGAGCTACGCAAGGAGTTCGAACGGTTACATCTCGGATTCTTGAACGAGATGGAAGTAATGGAACTCCACTCTTCATTGGAACAAGAGATAAGAGATGGCCAAGCATCGGATGAAGAAATCAAGAAAATCAAGGAAAGAATCCGACAAGGAATAGAAAAGGACTTCAAGGAAGACGAGAAGGGTACGCTTTGGCTAGGAAAAATGATTTGTGTGCCTAACATGAAGCACATCCGCGACACAATATTAAAGGAGGCCCATAACTCACCTTATTCCATACATCCCGGCAGTACAAAGATGTACAAGGACTTGAAGACTTGTTAATGGTGGGATGGTATGAAGAGGGACATAGCTGAATATGTTGCCCTATGCGACACATGCGAACGGGTGAAGGCCGAACATCAAAGACCTGCTGGACTGTTGCAACCACTGAAAGTACCCGAGTGGAAGTGGGAAGACATCAGTATGGATTTCATCGTCGGATTGCCACGAACTCGGTCGGGTTACGACTCCATCTGGGTTATCGTGGACCGATTGATGAAAACAGCCTATTTTCTTCCTGTTAAGACCGCGTACAACGTTGCACAACTAGCTGAGCTTTACATGGAGCAAATCGTGTGCCGTCATGGAGTCCTGAAGAGGATAGTCTTAGATCGGGGTTCTCAGTTTACCTCTAGGTTCTGTAGGAAGCTGCATGAGGCTATGGGTACACGACTGGATTTTAGCTCCGCTTATCACCCGCAAACCGATGGGCAAACCGAGAGGACAAACCAAATTTTGGAAGACGTGTTGAGAGCTTGCGCCTTGAAACATAGGCGTAGTTGGGATAGGAGCTTGCCGTATGCCGAATTCTCCTATAACAACAGCTATCAAGCTAGCTTGAAGATGTCACCTTTCGAAGCATTTTATGGCAGTGTGACGCCCTCAATTCTGTGGAAAAACCACGGAACCGAGAACTGATGCATATGTGTGCCTAGAATGTTCATCACACATATACACATCATCCACATACTGAATTTCAGAATATATATAACCACGAATAACAGAGTTTATTACAATGTCTCATGAGTCTTGGACTCATGCTCACAGCGGATGTCTTAATCTAACAGCGGAAGTCTTTATTCTAGCAGCGGAAGTCTTCTAACTAATGCGGAAGCAATCTAAGCAGCAGCGGCGGCTCCATCTCTACTCCATCCCAACAGGCAAGGTTGAGGACAGATTACATGCCTAATGCTCCACCTGGTCTTCAAAGTAATCTTCTCCTGTTGTTGATGATGAAATAATAATGCAAGTTTGAGTACAATGATGTACTCAGCAAGTGCAGGAAAATATGATATGTAGCTCCCAACAAGGTAGGTATAAAAGGCTCATTGCAGAAAGCAAAGTTATTTATCAAAACCATGATAAAACAGCAACTTAACTTTAAGTGAACGTAATCCCAACATGTATTAAAATACCAATCATACCTCCATTACGTTCATCACTTTCCATGTCCCAACCAGACATTAATCAACCTCATTCTTGCTCACGAATACCTTCTCGTATTCGCTACCATCTCACGAATACCATCTCGTATTCGCTACCATTTCATCTTATAAACAATTCTATCTCACACCGTGTAGGATCGAAGAGCACGTGAAAAGCTACCAGAGGGGGGGGTGAATGGTAGATTAAAACTTTTCGCAGCGGAAACAACAAAAACCCCTCAGCAAAAAATTAATCGGTTAAAGAAACCGTGTGTGCAAGTGTTTTCAAACGTGTTCAACCATGACAAATCAAGTAGAGAGGTAGAGAATCAAGTCACGGATCTAATGCAACAAGAATCACTTCAAAATACGAATTAAAACTTGAGATACGATCAAAACATTAAACGAAGATCAATCTGTTCTACCCGATATAAAACAGATCTATAATGCTGCAAAGAAACTCGTGTATCTCAAAAACTACAGATCGGAAGCTCATGAAAATTTCGCAGATGATAGATAATTGAGTTGTGAAGATAACCCAAAAAGAATCACGTCAATCGGATCTGTAAAACTCGAGTTATGAATGAAACACCGAAGCAACGTCGGTCTGTCCAGAAACTCGGCGAGAAAGACTTGACGAAAAACAAGTCGGACGAACAAGGCACAAAATCTCCTCGAAACTATGAACTTTATTCAATAGAAACACAAGAGGAACAGCCCAAAGTTCTCTACACACGAGAGCTCTGGCCTCCCTTGCTTTTATATCCAGCCCTCAGGCTAAACAATCCAATCTAGGACTCCTACTCCTAATTGGACTCGTATCCTAACTTACCATAACTGCTCAGGACTCTCCTATTCGCAGATAGAAGCAATCGTGAGACTTCCAAACACCTTAGGAACGTCCTAAACATTCCTAAAACAACTCAACTTCGTGCCTAGCACGAAATCCTATCATAACCAACTCAAATCTTCCATATTTGAGACATATCCGACTCAGCCTCAGCCTGAGTACGCAATCCAGCCGATTGGACCTTTCCGACCAATTCTTTACGTCCACTTCTCTTCATCACGCCTTGGAACAATGTTGCCACGTCCATGCACTCCTTGCACATGTGCAAACACCTTCCAACGACGTACACGCAACCTTCATATGCACTGCCCTTGATCCAAACATGCTGCGCGACCTCCCGATCAACTCAACCACAGCTCCTCCCGAACTTGGTTGTTGGAACCTCATCTCCTCCCTGAGACTAGTCCAAGGATCCCGTCACCAGCCATGTCTTGAACTAAAGCAACACCTGCACATGAATAAACAACCAATTCTTCCGAGCACAAGTCCTCGACTTGACTCACGTTGGTTCGAAAACCACAACACCTTACATGAGCACGTCACATAAGCATGTTGCAAACCATATCAAATGATAACAGCCATAACCACCAAAACACACCAAAAACTTAGCAAATTAATGCTAAGCAAACCTTCCCATAAAGCAAGTTTGAAACATTGCGAGTTAAAAGCAAAAACAAGACGCTGCAGTTCTACGAGTTGAACTTCACGGGAGCTCCCTAAAAACAAGCTCCGGACCTCACAGAAGCTCTCCGGACCTTGCGTCGGACCTTGCCAACACTTGGCAGACCTAACAAAGAACTTGTCGGACCTTGCCACAGAGGAATGTTTTGGCAATATTCAAAACTTTGAATGTTAATGCTAACTTTAATCCTAATTGCCAATGTATTCAGCACACATAGGTCTCACACACCGAGACCAATCTCGTTGCCATGACTCAACAGTTATGCAACCAATCTTATCACCCAGAATCAACAGTCCCGGAAACCAAACCAAAATCAAACCATAACCAAAACAATCCCAAACCATCCCAAAATAACCATCCAACTAATCATGGAAGTTGGTCAGGCGCTCGTGACCTGTAACACCCCAAAATCCTGTTAAGAGGAGAATTTAAAATTTTTTGGACGTATTGCATGGGCTGCAGAAATTCAAACTTAGTTGCAATTCAAATTCAAATTCAAACCAGAAAAGAAATGGAAAAAGAAAACAAAAAACAGAAAAAAACCGGCCAGTGGGCCGAAACCCACCAGCCGGCCCACCCGATCCCGCGCCAGCCCGCAGCCGCCCCCCCCCCCCCTTCTTCCCACAGACACGCGGGGCCCGCCAACCTTTCTTCCTCCTCGCGCTCGCGCCCGCGCTCGGTCGGACTCTCTCATCCCGAATCAAAACCGACCGGAAAATCTCGCGTATCCCAGCCGACTTCCGGACCCCGAAGACTCCAGCTCAATCTAAACCAACCCGCCGCCCTCCCCCGTCTATAAAAACCCCGGCATCGTCCCGTTTTTCCCCACGATCCGTCGTTTTTCTCTCCGGTGAGAACCCGAGCTTCTCCGGCGAATTCTGCCCAATCTACGCTCGGGAATTCTGATCTAACTCGCTGGTCTTGATCCACCGCCTCCGGGGAACCTCGCAGGTGCAGAAAACTCGGTGGTTTGCGGTTCAAACACAGCGCCGACGAGCCTCGCCGTGAATTCACCTCAGACCTCGTCGCCGACCGCCTTCCAGGACCTCCGAGCTCAAGAAAACCCCGAGGTGAGATCCCTGACCTCCCCTCCACCGATCTATGCCATAAAATCACAGTTTTAGGAAGAATTGACGAAGACCCGAAACTCTCCGGCGAGATCGCCGCCTCACGCCAACGTGCGCCGCCGGGCAGCGCCACCCGCGCTCGATCAGAGCGACGTGGCCGCTTGTGCGCCGTCTATTTTAATTCGCACGGTAGAATTTAAATCCCCGCGTACCGGTTCGACGTTATAATTTCGGCCGTCTGTTTTAAATCGGACAGTCCACGTCAGCCCCGCGTTATAAAGACTGGAATTCTTACGCGCTACCCCCTGGGGTTCTCGGAAAATACGAGCTAGCCCCGGAAACTTCTGATCTAGCCCCTGGAACTTCAGAAAATCATGTAAATTCATTTAAAAATCAGTTTTAGCCCTTGGACTTAATAAAAATTAGGAAAACCCCTCTGTTAAGTGTTATTAGACCCCTGGAAATTCTTAAAATAATATAATAGACCCTGTAGTGGGGTGAGTTTACCTTTTTAACCCTATGTGATATTAAATTTAGGAATTTGAATATGTGTTTAGTATTTAAAATTTAAATGATGGGACAAACACATTGTAAATTCAAATTAAAAACTTTCTTAGTACTTGGAAAACTTTGGAGTGAGATAAAAATAGATTTTTGGCTGAAATGAATCTGTTTAACTGATTATTCACATTTATTAGTAATAGGGACACATTTTTAAGCAGAGAATAATTCTGAAAATTAGTAAAATAAATGAAAAATAGTTCACATCAGAGGAGAAGTTCAAAAAATATATTATTTAATATTTTAGACCCAAAACCTATTCTGTTTAGATGAGGTGTCTTACTATTTTCATAATAAAGTTCACATTTAGGCATAGGAAATAAATCTGAAAATATAGCAAGCTAGGTATGAATAACTAGAAAATGATAAATGAAGTTTTCAAAATCCAAAGAATTCAGTTTAGGGTTGGTAGAAGGTCTGAAGACACATATGGAGTAGGAAAATACCTTTCATGCATACTTGGTAGCTAAATGGTGTATTAATTGAATATAAGGAATTTATTTAAATTGGAAACTCATATATAGTATGCAAACATAAATGTGAATACAAAAGTAGAAATCATATACACATGTTTAAAAGTGCATGTAAGCCAAAATCAACACACATAGAGTAACCACAACACATAGAAATGTGCATGGATTTCATAAATGTGAATGTGTGGTTTGTATGAAGTGGAAGTGTGAACTATGTCTTATGGATTGTTGTTTTCTTTTGCTATGTGTGATGGTATGATGTAGAACCTGCTCCAGAGCAAGTTCTTCCTTTCCAAGATCAGGACTACCCATTCCCAGAGCAGCAGGAAGAAGGCAAGTGTCCTTGACCACTTTGATCCTATACTAGGATGTGTAGCTAGAATTATTTGCATTGTCAATTGAAATATGAAACCCATGTTAGGAAGTTTCCCTAGAATTGCATTACCTTGTTTCCTTGTAGCTTGGGTTGGGATTTATTTTATCATATCATTTATTTATATGCTTCTGCTTAGCCATGCTTAGAATGGGAAAAATTGGGATATGAGATCATCGGTTTATTTACCATACTCTTGAATGAGATATTCTGGATTATGTAGAGGTAGGGATCAAGGCAAGTTGGATGTTTTGGTTGGTGCTGGGTGCACGAGACTTGGGTTTGTGTTTAGTACTTGCCTGGATCCTAAGGACCGGTTCATGGAGCATGTAACCTGGCTTTACCGTGCCAACCACATGCTGAGATGGGGCAGCTTGGCCAATTAATTAGGTGTATCCCCGGCATAGTATGGGTGTGTTGGATGGTGCGGGGAATAGGTGTCAGCTGGACTACCATATGAACCGCAAGGCTCAAGAGGAGGCCACTGCAGCGGGGTTGGAGCCTCTTGTATGCTGTTAGGGGTGAATCCTCAGTGGGCCCATGCTCGTCAGGAATCCCTTTGTAAAGGCTTCGTAGTGATCTCCTGGCTACACACCTAGGAAGTGTGAATGTGGTTCGTAGCCACTGGCATAATGGAGGTTCTTTTAGTCCACCCGGCAACGGGGGATGAAATCACTACATGTGGGCACAGTGGTACAAACTCTACAGAGTCAAAACTGTCATGACAGTCGTGCTCACGGTCAAGAGCAGCTTGGACTTATTCATGATTAGAGGATGATGGCTTTGGAAGTTGTGGATGTTAAGCGGGGAGCTTAACATTGGAAATGATGTTATGGTTAGTTGATTATGATGATGGGATGGGAGATTGGGACCATTTCACCTATGTAGTAATGTAGGTGCTTAATAAGCTAAGGTGATAGGTATTAATTGCTTAGTGCTTTAACCATGAGTTCAACCTCTTCTTGTTCTAGCCATGCATGACATAACTTTCCCACACTTGCTGAGTACCATCGGTACTCAACCTTGCATATTTGTTGGTTTATATTGCTGCTCAGGTCAAGATAATGAGGTGGTGTTTAATGATCAAGACTTTGGACCCGAAGAAAGTTTCTAGGTTCATGGAGTCCCCCGGGCAACGCCTGTGACGGAGCCCACAAGAATAATATTCCGCTGCTAGATTAGTTATTTGTGATGAACTTATCATCGTCCATCGAGGCATATGCTATGTAAGACTTATTTATATTCAACACCTGACTTGTAATAAATGATGCTTCACTATTTGTCATCACATGTATGAGAAAATGATCCTGGCATACATGTGGTATTCACTTGGTTGTTCTTCGGAAAAACCGGGTGTGACATGACCGTAAGCTCGGCTATCATGATAGTTTTAGACTCTGTAGAGTTTGTACCACTTTACCCACAAGTTTGTGATTTCGTCACCCGTCGGCGACTGCACAACCTCCATTATACCAATACACAGCCGTCGGTGTATGGCCAAGAGATCACAAAATAGCCTTTACAAAGGGGCTACTAGATGTATGGACTCACTAAGGTTTCACCGGCAGGCTAGAATCTCTAATTCTCCCACCCACGGGCCCCCTCTTGTGCCATGCAGTTCCCAGGGCAGTCCTCACTCGACTCCCATTCCCCACGCCTTCCACGGTCCATAACAATCTAGTAACTTACCTAATTAGTCAGCTAAGCCGCACCCATACTTGGCCTTGTGGTGGCACTGTTATCCTGGTATGTGCTCGCATGAACAGGTCCTTAGATCTACGGCAAGTAACCACCATCTCAGGCTACCTCATTCACAAACCCAGGCTCTCCTAGATCTCCCTCTGATCCATGTTCATTAACAACATCAGTTTCTTATTATCATTACGAGTGCAGTTAGCTGGACACATCTATTTCACCTCCCAATCCTATGGACTTAGCGAAGCATAAAAGCAAAAACCATACCCAACTCATAAACTTCCCTGGCGACAAGGGTGGTTTAACTAATTCTAGTAAACTCCTATAAAAGGGTTTCCCATCACGTTTGACTCAGCACACACATCTTTTCGCAAACAAAACAGTTTTTCCAAAACATAGGATCAATATGGTCAAGGGGCACTTGCCTTGTTCTTGCGGTTCTGGTTGCTCTTGGATCTCGAAACCTTGTTGTGGCAACTCGTCATAAACAGCTCCCTAAGCTTTTCCTTCTATACGCGATCACGCACATACAAGATTCACAAAAATCCATATCATGCACAAACTTTAACTAAATGCGATGATGCATATGCATGCTATCCTATGATCAGTTTTTATTAGATCAGTTTGTACGTGTTCTTGCATGGTTTGCATGGGTTTTATGATGAACAGAGGTGTTCGGATCAAATTTGGATGTGGTGATGATCTTGACTCTAGATCAAACCGATCAACACGTGATCTGTTCACGAAAAAGCTTCTGTTCGAAAGGAATCAAAGAACAGATGCAAAGAAAACACGATGATGTCGTAAGGTGGTATTGGAGACCTACCTTATGTTTTTCTTAGTCTCGGGGTCCTTCTCCTATCAAGACAGATCGTTGGGACTCTCTTCCGGCGATCTCCCTCGACCAAACTCCGGCGAAGGGTTTACTCGGCGAGCTGGGGCTAGGGCTCTAAGTTGTCAGCTCAGGAGGTGGAAAAGAAGTTCGTGGTTTTCGGCCAAAGGTTCTGGGTTCTATTTATAATTGGGAGGAGAAGAGTCCTAATATGATTGTATTTCGAATAAGAATCCTATTCAAATTGTCGTTAAATCTTAACAACTTATCTTTAGTTGATTTGGTGCGGTAACATTGTGGAATTCGTGTCGGTTTCCTCCCGTACCGGCATTCCCACGCGTACGGAAGAAAAAACCGCTCCAGAACTCGTTACCTCCGCGGTGATGAGCTCCGGAAGCTCCACGTGTCCTGCGGGAACCCGGGCTCCCTTTTTCCGCAGAGACGAAATCCAGTTGTACCGCGTGTCAGGCGGGCGAGACCTCCCTCTTCTTCAGAGGTGATCTCCGCGTGTGCCACGTGTCTGGTGGGTCGGGACCTCCCCTCTCAACAGAGGCGAGCTCCGCGAATGCCACATGTCAGTTTCCGGACCTCCCTTCTCTTCGGAGGTGAGCTCCGATATTGCCACGTGTCCTAGCAGCTCCAGACTTCCTTTCTCCTCAGAGACAGGCTCCGAGGTTGACACGTCTCCAATAGTGACGAACATCCCGGAGGTGAGCTCCGAGTGCGACACTTGTCCCGCGCGGCTGGTCCTCTCTTTTCCGCAGTGACTACCTCCGCAGTCGACACGTGTCCCGCGCGGCTGGTCCTCTCTCCTCTGCAGAGGCTAGCTCCGGGGCAACACGTGTCCCACGGGGTCGGACCTCTCCCCCTTTTTGCAGGGATGAGCCCCGAGTCTGCCACGTAGCCAATTTAGCGGCGGGAGTTGTCTTCGGCGCTTTCTGTAAACTGGAATTTGCTCCTTTTGGCTAACTTTTTGACTCGTTCTTGGTTTCAATCTTATAAAAATGTTTATGAACATGAATATATGCAGAAAAAAATTAGGGTTTCACAAATCTACCCCCCTTAAATTGAATCTCGCCCTCGAGATTCGATAGTAGAGAATAAATGAGGGAATTCTGTCTTGAGGTCTTCTTCACGCTCCCATGTAGCTTCTACTTCCGTGTGATGGCTCCATTGTACCTTGTACCATCGGAGCACTTTGTTCCTCGTGACCCTTTCCCTTATGTCCAAAATTCGGACAGGGTGCTCTGCGTAGGTCAGATCCTCTTGAAGTTCAAGATTATCCATCGGTACTTGCTCTTCTGGTATCCTCAAGCACTTCTTGAGCTGGGGATACATGAAACACGTCATGTATGTCGGAGAGGTGCGTCGGGAGCTCTAGTTGATAGGCTACTTCTCCTCGCTTGTCCAACATCTTAAATGGCCCGATGTAGCGAGGTGCTAGCTTGTCTTTGACGTTGAAACGTCGTTGCCCACGGATAGGCGATACCTTAAGGTATACGAAGTCTCCTACTTCGAAAGTCAACTTCCTTTGCCTATTGTTCGCATTGCCTTTCTGTCGTCACTGAGCAGCCTTTAAGTTCTCCCATATCGTTTGGACTTGCTTCTCAGCCTCTTGTAGCACTTCGGGTCCAAACACTTGGTTCTCTCCGGTCTCGTTCCAAAACAGCGGCGTTCTACACCGTCTACCGTACAATGCTTCGAAAGGCGACTTCCTCAAGCTAGCTTGATAGCTGTTGTTATAGGAGAATTTGGCGTATGGTAAACTCCTATCCCAACTACGCCCATGTTTCAAGGCGCAAGCTCTCAACATGTCCTCCAAAATTTGGTTTGTCCTTTCGGTTTGTCCAACGGTTTGTGGGTGATAGGCGGAGCTAAAATCCAGTCGTGTACCCATAGCTTTCTGCAGCTTCCTCCAAAATCTAGAGGTAAACTGAGAACCTCGATCTGAGACTATCCTCCTTGGGACTCCATGACGGCACACGATCTGCTCCATGTACAACTAGGCTAATTGTGCAACGTTGTACTTGGCCCTTACAGGGAGAAAATGGGCGGTTTTCGTCAATCGGTCCACGATAACCCAGATGGAGTCATAACCTGACTGAGTACATGGCAATCCGGCGATGAAATCCATACTGATGTCTTCCCACTTCCACTCGGGTACCTTCAAGGGTTGCAACAATCCAGCGGGTCTTTGATGTTCGGCCTTCACCCGTTGGCATGTGTCGCATAGGGCAACGTATTCGGCTATGTCCCTTTTCATACCATCCCACCAATAACAAGTCTTCAGGTCCTTGTACATTTTGGTACTTCCGGGATGTATGCAATAAGGTGAATCATGTGCCTCTTTTAATATCATGTCGTGGATGTGCTTCACGTTAGGCACACAAATCCGTTTTCCTAGCCAAAGCGCACCCTTCTCATGTTCCTTGAAATCCTTCTCTATTCCTTGTCAGATTCTTTCCTTGATTTCCTTGATCTCCTCGTCCATTGCTTGGCCACCTCTTATCTCTTGCTCCAATGAAGAGTGGAGTTCCATCACTTCCATCTTGTTCAAGAATCCGAAGTGTAACCGTTCGAACTCCTTGCATAGTTCGGGTGGTAGCTCCCGAACCATGAGTTGGTGACATGCTCCCTTCCGGCTCAATGCATCAGCTACTACATTGGCCCTTCCATGGTGGTAGTTGATTCCAACATCGTAATCCTTGATGAGTTCCAACCATCGACGTTGCCTCAAATCAAGTCCGTTTGTGTAAATATGTACTTGAGGCTTTTATGATCCGTATAGATCTCACATCGATGACCAAGGATATAATGTCTCCAAATCTTCAATGCATGCACTACTGCTGCTAGCTCCAAGTCTTGTGTAGGATAATTAAGCTCGTGCTTCTTTAATTGTCGTGAGGCATAGGCTACGACTTGTCCTTCTTGCATGAGCACACATCCGAGCCCTTGTCTTGATGCGTCACAATATATGTCGAAGCTCTTGCCTACGTCTGGCAATACCAAAACTAGCGCTGTGGTTAGCCTTTTCTTGAGTTCCTCAAAGCTCTCTTGGCACGCTGATGTCCACTGGAACGCTTTTCCCTTTGTTAGCAACTCCATCATAGGTTTTGCTATCTTAGAGAAGTCCTTGATGAAGCGTCGGTAGTATCCAGCCATCCCAAGAAAACTCCGAATGTCTTTCACGTTTTGCGGTTGGTTCCACTTCAGAACATCTCCCACTTTTCTGGGATCAACCGATACTCCTTCCTCGGAGATAATGTGGCCTAGTAACGATATCTCCTTTAGCCAAAATTGACACTTGTTAAGCTTGCCATACAATTGATGCTCGCGCATTTTCTGCAAGGACAATCTTAAATGTTCTTCATGCTCCTCCTCACTTTTTGAATACATCATAATGTCATCAATGAAAACCACGACGAACTTATCCAAGTACTCCATGAAAACCTTGTTCATAAGGTACATGAAGTATGCGGGTGCATTTGTTAACCCAAAAGACATGACGGTATATTCATACGAACCATACCGTGTCCGAAAGGCAGTCTTGGGTATATCGGAGGGCTTAATTTTGAAGATCAATCTTGGAGAACACTCGGGCTCCTTTCATTTGGTCGAATAGGTATTCTATACGGGGTAGAGGGTATTTGTTCCTTATTTTCACCTCGTTGAGAGACCTATAGTCCACGCACATCCTTCGGGTCCCATCCTTCTTGTCTACGAAGAGCACAGGGGCTCCCCATGGTGACGATCTTGGACGTATAAAACCCTTCTCCAACTGCTCCTAAATTTTCTTCTTGAGTTCCACTAGTTCATTGGTGGGCATCCTATAGGGTCTCTTTGCTATGGGTGCAGTTCCGGGTACCAAATCAATGGCAAACTCAATGTCCCGGTCAGGTGGCTTACCTGGAAGCTCTTCTGGAAACACGTCCGAGAATTCCTGAACCACTGGAATGCTGTCCAACGTTACTCCTTCGACGTGGTTCAAACTTGCCTTATTGGTTGTTTGTTGGGCTGACTTAAACTCGATACGAATGCCGTGCTCGTTTGTCAACTGCACGCTC
Source organism: Neostapfia colusana (assembly GCA_030760725.1). Taxonomy (NCBI): domain Eukaryota; kingdom Viridiplantae; phylum Streptophyta; class Magnoliopsida; order Poales; family Poaceae; genus Neostapfia; species Neostapfia colusana. The sequence goes on along the minus strand of JASWHV010000019.1, from coordinate 1,414,688 downwards.
CTCTCAGCAAATTGGATTACTCCGTTGTGCTTGCTTAACCAATCCATCCCGAGTATTATGTCAAGCCCTTGGGAATCCAAGACAATGAGGTTGGCAAGGAAGTCTACCCCTCTTATTTTAATGCTTACTTTCGGACATACTATATTAGTTCTCATCTCTCCACCGGGAGAGTTAACTAACATAGCACATTTTAAGTGTGATATGGGTAGATTATGCTTGGCAACATACTTGGATGATATGAAGGAATGTGATGCTCCAGAATCAAATAAAATGGTGGCTGGGTTGGAATTGGAAAGGGACATACCAATTACGACGTCCTCAGCCTGTTCTCACCAGCTCCAGGGTTAACAGGAACTTCATTGCGACCATCCTCTTGGTTTCCACGGACGTTCCTTCCTTCGCGGCCGGCGTTTCCTCTCACCATCTGTGAGAGAGAACGAAATAGAATAGAGGTTAGAAGATTAGATGGATCCCGATAACTATATGCATCAAGGTGGATTGGACTATATGTATTAGCCCATATGAGGATGTGAACATGTGTCGAGGCATCTCACACCTCCTTTCTACTTATGTGTGGGTACGGACAACGCTTGAGACGTCCCACAACTCACACTCAACACACGATCACAACAATCATCACAAGGGCTCACACAACTCCTATTCAAGGCCTTATTCAATGGGGGTCCTATATGGCTTAGGGAGATGCCAATCTGTGATCCAACTACGGCTTCTCCTAGGTTTGTATCCTATATCAAGGTAGTTCCAATGCCAATCTATGAATCCTAGGTTTGCATCCTATTGTCAGCGTGGCTCTGCTACCAAATCTGTGACTAGGCATGGCGGTTTACAATCTGTGACCTATCTAGGTTGTGTGATCTTCGATTAACCCATGGCAGGTTGATACAAATTTGTGCCTGATACCAACTTGTGACTTCTATCTAAGCGTGTAATCTACCGTCAACCCGTGGCTCTGATACCAATTTGTGACGCCCTCAATTCTGTGGAAAAACCACGAAACCGAGAACTGATGCATATGTGTGCCCAGGATGTTCATCACACATATACACATCATCCACAAACTGAATTTCAGAATATATATATATATATATATATATATATATATATATATATATATATATATAACCACGAATAACAGAGTTTATTACAATGTCTCATGAGACTTGGACTCATGCTCACAGAGGAAGTCTTAATCTAATAGCGGAAGTCTTTATTCTAGCAGCGGAAGTCTTCTAACTAATGCAGAAGCAATCTAAGCAGCAGCGGCGGCTCCATCTCTACTCCATCCCCATAGGCAAGGTTGAGGACAGATTACACGCCTAATGCTCCACCTAGTCTTCATAGTAATCTTCTCCTGTTGCTGATGATGAAATAATAATGCAAGTTTGAGTACAATGATGTACTCAGCAAGTGCGGGAAAATATGATATGTAGCTCACAACAAGGTAGGTATAAAAAAGGCTCATTGCAGAAAGCAAAGTTATTTATCAAAACCATGATAAAACAACAACTTAACTTTAAGTGAACGTAATCCCAACATGTATCAAAATACCAATCATACCTCCATTATGTTCATCACTTTCCATGTCCCAACCAGACATTAATCAACCTCATTCTTGCTCACGAATACCTTCTCGTATTCGCTACCATCTCACGAATACCATCTTGTATTCGCTACCATTTCATCTCATAAACAATTCGGTCTCACACTGAGACCAATCTCGTTGTCATGACTCAACAGTTATGCAACCAATCTTATCACCCGGACTCAACAGTCCCGAAAACCAAACCAAAATCAAATCATAACCAAAACCATCCCAAAATAACCATCCAACTAATCATGGAAGTTGGCCAGGCGCTCGTGACCGTAAGCTCAGCTATCATGATAGTTTTAGACTCTGCAGAGTTTGTACCACTTTACCCACAAGTTTGTGATTTTGTCACCCGTCGGCGACTGCAGAACCTCCATTATACCAATACACAACCGTCGGTGTATGGCCAAGAGATCACAAAATAGCCTTTACAAAGGGGCTACTAGATGTATGGACTCACTAAGGTTTCACCGGCAGGCTAGAATCTCCAATTCTCCCACCCACGGGCCCCCTCTTGTATCATGCAGCTCCCAGGCAGTCCTCACTCGACTCCCATTCCCCACGCCTTCCACGGTCCATAACAATCTAGTAACTTACCTAATTAGTCAGCTAAGCCGCACCCATACTTGGCCTTGTGGTGGCACTGTTATCCTGGCATGTGCTCGCATGAACCGGTCCTTAGATCTACGACAAGTAAACACCATCTCAGGCTACCTCATTCACAAACCCAGACTTGCCTAGATCTCCCTCCGATCAATGTTCATTAAAAACATTAGTTTCTTATTATCATTACGAGTGCAGTTAGCTGGAGACATCTCTTTCACCTCCCAATCCTATGGACTTAGCGAAGCATAAAAGCAAAAACCATACCCAACTCATAAACTTCCCTGGCGACAAGGGTGGTTTAACCAATTCTAGTAAACTCCTATAAAAGGGTTTCCCATCATGTTTGACTCAGCACACACACCTTTTTGCAAACAAAACAGTTTTTTCCAAAACATAGGATCAATATGGTCAAGGGGCACTTGCCTTGTTCTTGTGGTTCCGGTTGCTCTTGGATCTTGAAACCTTGTTGTTGCAACTCGTCATAAACAGCCCCCTGAGCATGTCCTTCTATACGCGATCACGCAAATACAAGATTCACAACAATCAATATCATGCACAAACTTTAACTAAATGTGATGATGCATATGCATGCTATCCTATGATCAGTTTTTATTAGATCAGTTTGTATGTGTTCTTGCATGGTTTGTATGGGTTTTACAATGAACAGAGGTGTTCGTATCTGTGACGCCCTCAATTCTGTGGAAAACCATGGAACCGAGAACTGATGCATATGTGTGCCCAGGATGTTCATCACACATACACATATGTTCCACAAACTGAATTCAGAATATATATAACCACGAATAACAGAGTTTATTATAATGTTTCATGAGTCTTGAACTCATGCTCACAGCGGAAGTCTTATTTCTATGCAGCGGAAGTCTTTATTCTAATGCGGAAGCAATTTAACTAATGCGGAAGCAATTCTAGGCAGCAATGTCTCCATCTCTACTCCATCCAAACAGGCAAGGTTGAGAACAGATCACACGCCTAATGCTCCACTTGGTCTTCATAGAAATCTTCTTCCGTTGCTGATGATGAAATAATAATGCAAGTTTGAGTACAATGATGTACTCAGTAAGTGCGGGAAAATATGATATGAAGCTCATAACAAGGTAGGTATAAAAAGTCTCATTGCAGAAAGCAAGGTTATTTATCAAAAACCATGATAAAACAGCAACTCATCTTTAAGTGAATGTAATCCCAATATGTATTAAAATACCAATCATACCTCCATTATGTTCATTACCTTCCATGTCACAACCAGTCATCAATCAACCTCATTCTTGCCCACAAATACCTCCTCATATTCGCTACCATCTCACGCATACCATCTCGTATTCGCTACCATTTCATCTCATAAACAACTTCGTCTTCCACCGAGACTAACCTTGTTGCCATGACTCAACAGTCATGCAACCCATCTTATCACCCGGACTCAACAGTCCCAAAACCAAACCATACCAAACCAATATCCATCCCAATAACCATATCCAATAACCATCCCAAGTAATCATGGAAGTTGGCCAGGCGCTCGTGACCGTAAGCTCGGCTATCATGATAGTTTTAAGAACTCTACAGAGTTTGCACCTCTTTACCCACAAGTTTGTGATTTCATCACCCGTCGGCGACTGCAGAACCTCCATTATACCAGTACACAACCGTCGGTATATGGCCAAGAGATCACAAAATAGCCTTTACAAAGGGGCTACTAGATGTATGGACTCACTAAGGTTTCACCGACAGGCTAGAATCTCCAATTCTCCCACCCACGGGCCCCCTCTTGTGCCATGCAGTTCCTAGGACAGTCCTCACTCGACTCCCATTTCCCGCGCCTTCCACGGTCCATAATAATCTAGCAACTTACCTAATTACTCAGTTAAGCCGCACCCATACTTGGCCTTGTGGTGGCACTGTTATCCTGGTATGTGCTCGCATGAACCGGTCCTTAGAACTACGGCAAGTAAACTACCATCTCATGCTACCTCATTCACAAACCCAGGCTTGCCTAGATATCCCTCCGATCCATGTTCATTAACAACATCAGTTTTCTCATTATCATTACGAGTGCAGTTAGCTAGACACATCTATCTCGCTTCCCAATCCCATGGACTCAGCGAAGCTTAAAACAAAAAAACCATACCCGACTCATAAACTTCCGTGGCAACAAGGGTGGTTTAACCAAAGCTAGTAAACTCCTATAAAAGGGTTTCTCATCATGTTTGACTCAGCACACACACCATTTCGCAAAACAAAACAGTTTTTCTCAAAACATAGGATCAATATGGTCAAGGGGCACTTGCCTTGTTCTTGCGGTTCTGGTGGCTCTTGGATCTCGATCTCGAAACCTTGTTGTTGCAGCTTGTCGTAGACAGCTCCCTGAGCTTGTCCTGCTATACAGGATCACACACATACAAGATTCATAACAATCAATACCATGCACAAACTTTAACTAGATGCGATGATGCATATGCATGCTATCAGTTTTATTAGATCGGTTTGTACGTGTTCATGGTTCTACGATGAACAGAGGTGTTTCGGATCAGATGTGGACGTGGCGATGACCTTCTCTTAAGATCAACCCGATCAACAAGTGATCTGTCCAAGAGAAAGCATCTGTTCGAAAGGAATTGAAGAACAGATGCAAAGAAAACACAATGATGTCGTAAGGTGGTATTGGAGACCTACCTTACATTCTTCTCGGTCTCAAGTCCTTCTAAGATAGTTGGGCTCTCTTCCGGCGATCTTCCTCGCTGAACTCTGGCGATGGGCTTACTCGGCGAGTTGGGGCTAGGGCTCTAAGTCGTCAGCTTAGGAGTTGAAAAAGAAGTTCGTGGTTTCGGCCAAAGGTTCTGGGTTCTATTTATAATCGGGAAGAGAAGAGTCCTAACCTCATTGGACTTCGAATAAGAGTCCTATTCAAATTGTCGTTGAATCTTAACAACTTTTCTTTAGTTGATTTGGTGCGACAACATTGTGGAATTCGGGTCGGTTTCTTCTCCGTACCGGTATCTCTATGCGTACAGAATCCAAAAACCGTTTTAGAACTCGTTACCTCCGCGGTGATGAGCTCCGGAAGCTCCACATGTCCACCTGGGCCTGGTCTCCCCTTTTTCCGCAGAGACGAGCTCCGGTTGTGCCGCGTGTCAAGCGAGCAAGACCTCCCTTCTCCTTTGGAGGTGAGCTCCGCGTGCGCCACGTATCCTAGCGGTTGGGACCTCCTCTCTATTCGGAGGTGGCTCTGTGCACGCCACATGTCAGTGCCGGACCTTCCCTCTCTCCGGAGGTAGCTCCGGGTGTGCCACGTATCCATTCCGAACCTCCCTCTCTTCGAAGGTGAGCTCCGTGAATGCCACGCATCAAGTAGCACCGGACTTTTCCCTTTTCCTTAGGGACGAGCTCCGAGGTAAACACGTGTCCAACAGTGATGGACCTCCCGGAGATAAGCTCCGGTGGTGACACGTGTCCAATAGAACCGGACCTCTCGGAGGTGAGCTTTCGGGATCGACACGTATCCCGCGCGACTGGTCCTCTGATTTCCGCGGTGACTAGCTCCGAAGGTGACATGTGTCCTGCGGAACTGCCTTTGCTTCTTCCGCAGAGGCTAGCTCCGGGGGCAACAAGTGTCCCACAGGGTCGGACCTCTCCCCCTTTGTGGAGATGAGCCCCGAGCCTACCACGTATGCAGTTTAGCGGCGGACCTCTCCCCACTTCGCCGGGATGAGCTCCGAATACGCCACGTGGCCAGCGGGCCGTGGAAGTTGTCTTCGGCGCTCTCTGGGAACTAGATTCGGCTCTTATTGGCTATCTCTTTGATATTTTTCTCTGTTCCTACTTCTTTTAAAATGTTTTCTCTTCATGAAACATGAATATATGCTGAAACCAAAAATAAGGGTGTCACAGGATCAAATGTGGACGTGGTGATGATCTTGACTCTAGATCAAACCGATCAACACGTGATTTGTTCACGAAAAAGCTTCTATTCGAAAGGAATCAAAGAACAGATGCAAAGAAAACGCGATGATGTCGTAAGGTGGTATTGGAGACCTTCCAGGACCACCGCCGGCTCATAACAGACTGGGAGAGTTCATGAGGACTCGACCGCCCACCTTTGCTCAAGCTAACGACCCCATGGAGGCCGACGACTGGTTGAAATCCATGGAGAAGAAGCTTGCCACAGTGCAGTGCAATGACAGAGAGAAGGTCCTCTTTGCATCGCACAAACTTATGGGAGCTGCCGCTGACTGGTGGGATGCCCTATGCAACGCTCATGTCGACCCGGAGACGATCACTTGGACTGAGTTCAAGGAGAGTTTCCGCTCTCATTACATCCCTGCTGGTGTAATGATGCTCAAGAGGCAGGAGTTCGATGGTCTCCGCCAAGAACAGAGAAGTGTGAATGAGTATCTCAACAAGTTCACACAACTGTCCCAGTATGCCCCCGAAGATGTCAACTCAGACCAGAGGAAGCAATACCTGTTCATGAGAGGGTTGAACAATGAGATCCAAGTTCAGCTCCTCAACAATGACTACGCAAGCTTTCAGAAGCTGGTTGACAAGGCTATAGTGGTTGAAAGCAAGATCCGAGAGATCGAGCGAGAGTGCAAGAGGAAGATGCCATACCAGCCTCAAGGGAGCAACGTACGACCTCAGTACATGCCCCCGGCCGCATCACAGTATGGATCGACCACTCCTGCATACTGTCCTAGTCAGCCACCACAGCAACGACCCGTTGCACCAGCACCTCGTGTGCCCATGCCTCCTGTGCCCCGACCTAATGTGAGAGCTCCTGTTCAAAACCCCCACCCCAACGTACCTGCTGCCGTAGGCAACAGGGCATGCTTTGCATGTGGGGAAACAGGACACTTCGCGAACCAGTGCCCGAGGAGAGGCCCTGGACAGCAAGGCAACGTGCCCAAACAGAACCCGCGACCTAACGGAGGGGACAATCAAGGAAACCGGGGACAGCAGAACTATGCTCGCGGCAAAGTGAACCATGTCTCTGCTGAGGAAGCACAACAGGCTGAGGACGTCGTAATTGGTATGTTCCTTGCCAACTCCAACCCAGCCACCATGTTATTTGATTCTGGAGCATCACATTCCTTCATATCATCCAAGTATGTTGCCAATCATAATCTACCCATATCCCACTTAAAATGTGCTATGTTAGTTAATTCTCCCGGAGGAGAAATGAGGACTAATATAGTATGTCCGAAAGTAAGCCTTAAAATAAGGGGGGTAGACTTCCTTGCCAACCTCATTGTCTTCGACTCCCAAGGGCTTGACATAATACTCGGGATGGATTGGTTAAGCAAGCACAACGGAGTAATCCAATATGTTGAAAGAAGCGTGCAGTTGACAAATGAGCACGGTATTCGTGTCGAGTTTGAGTCAGCCCAACAAACAACCGAAAAGGCAATCTTGAACCACGTTGAAGGAGCAACATTGGACAGCATTCCAGTGGTTCAAGAATTCTTGGACGTGTTTCCAGAGGAGCTTCCAGGTATGCCACCTGATCGGGACATTGAGTTTGCCATTGATTTGGTACCCGGAACTGCACCCATAGCAAAGAGACCCTATAGGATGCCCGTCAATGAACTGGTAGAACTCAAGAAGCAAATTCAAGAACAGTTGGAGAAGGGTTTTATACGTCCAAGCTCGTCACCATGGGGAGCTCCTGTGCTCTTCGTAGACAAGAAGGATGGGACCCAAAGGATGTGCGTGGACTATAGGTCTCTCAACGAAGTGACAATCAAGAACAAATACCCTCTGCCCCGTATAGAGTGATAGGAGGATGAGTCCCAATCTTCCGAGAGGTAGGGTAAACTTGATTGGGTGGAGATCTCGACGTTGATGATCCAAGGCTCCGAACGAACAAAACCCCGCAATCACTACACCACTGCTCCATTGGTTATCACCCGTGTCACACGAATGACCTCGCCACGAAGGCTTATCCCTGCAAGCGCAATCAAGAACACAAGCAAGAACAGAGAAGTTGCAATCAAAACTGAATTGATCACGAATTTGGGGTCTCACAACCGATGATCGGTGACACTGTTCAATGACAGATTGTAACTAAACAAAACCCGACCCTAATGTGGTGACGGCTGTCGTATAAAAAGGAGTTTAGGGGCGTACAAGACCCCTGGACGCAACCCAAATGGGCTTCCACACGATACACGGGCCAGCAGCCCAAAAGGCGGTGGCGCAGCACCGGACAGATTCTGGACGCCCACTTGTTTCGCTGATTCCCTTCAACTTAGAAGGAATTTTGAGGTGGGGCTGGTTCAATTGAAAGCTTTATGAAATCACGGTTCGAACCATATATAGAACGTCCAAATCCGACTCCGTATGTGTCCGGGACATCAGTTTTCGTGAAGGCAGCTCCTGGAACCCGAGGTGGAGTCGAAGTCGAGTTGTACTTGGGCTCCTCCTTGGTGTGCACGTCCTATATCCCCCTCCTTGACTCCTTGGACTCCTCCCAGCCCTTGCTGGTCCTCTCCATTGTTCCTAATCAATAAAACATGCATGGAAACAAGCGTAAGTTCAGAAAAACAATTGACAAGGTTAGAACGTACATGGAGATCCAATTGTCGTGCACGTGCTCTAGTGATCTGTCCTTGCATTGTATGCAAAGGAGAGATGTCCTCATCATCCTCCCCCTCTTGAATTGGAGTCATCCTCGACTGAAGCTCATCTTCCTCACCCAAGTATGGCTTCAAATCTGAAATATTAAATGTGGGACTAACCCCAAACTCGGGAGGCAACTCAAGTTTATATGCATTGTCATTTATCTTCTCAAGAACCTTAAAAGGTCCAGCAGCATGTGGCATGAGTTTGGACTTTCTCAAATCCGGGAACCTATCATTTCTCAATTGAACCCACACCAAATCACCGGGTTCCAATTTTACCTCCTTCCTGCCTTTACTAGCAGCAATGCAATACTTTTCATTCATTTTTTCAATTTGTAACTTATTAGTTTCATGTAACTTAAGAATAAATTCAGAACGTTGTGTAGCATCTAAGTTCACAATTTCAGTATGTGGTAAAGGCAGCAAATCAATTGGAGCACGAGGATTGAAACCATAGACTACCATAAACGGACTTAACTTGGTTGTCAAGTGAATAGACCTGTTATAAGCAAACTCAATATGTGGCAAACACTCCTCCCACAACCTCAAATTGTCTTTAAAAACAGCCCGCAACATAGTAGATAAGGTACGATTAACTACCTCCGTTTGCCCATCAGTTTGTGGATGACAAGTAGTAGAAAACAGCAACTTTGTTCCCAATTTATACCATAAAGTTCTCCAAAAGTGACTCAAAAACTTAGCATCCCTATCATAAACAATAGTATTGGGAACACCATGCAAACGCACAACCTCATTAAAGAACAAATCAGCAACATGTGAAGCATTATCGGTCTTGTGGCAGGGTATAAAATGAGCCATTTTAGAGAAACGATCAACAACCACAAAGACACTATCCCTCCCCCTCTTTGTTCTAGGCAATCCTAAAACAAAGTCAATAGAAATATCCTCCCAAGGTGCACTAGGAACCTGAAGAGGCATATAAAGACCATGTGGGTTAAGTCGAGACTTAGTTTTGTTGCATTTCGTGCAACGTGAAATGTAGCGCTCCACATCACGCCTCATTCATGGCCAAAAGAAGTGAGCGGCCAGCACATCCTCTGTCTTTTTAACACCAAAATGTCCCATCAAACCACCTCCATGCGCTTCCTGGAACAACAAAAGACGAACGGAGCTAGCTGGAACACACAGCTTGTTAGCACGGTAGAGAAGGCCCACGCAGCAGGAATTTTTTGTCACCCCCGGTTTCTCCGAAGAACAACCGAGTGAATATCACATGTATGCCAGGATCATTTTCTCATACATGTGAGGACAAATAGTGAAGCATCATTTATTACAAGCCAGGTGTCGAATATAAATAAGTCTTACATAGCATATGTCTCGATGGATGATAATAAGTTCATAACAAGTAAATAAAATAGCAGCGGAATAATTATTCTTGTGGGCTCCGTCACAGGCGTTGCCCGGGGGACTCCATGAACCTAGAAACCTTCTTCGGGTCCAAAGTCTTGGTCATTAAACACCACTTCATTATCTTGACCTGAGCAGCAATATAAACTAACAAATATGTAAGGTTGAGTACCGATGGTACTCAGCAAGTGTGGGAAAGTTATGTCATGCATGGCTAGAATAAGGGGAGGTTGAACTCATGGTTAAAGCACTACGCAATTAATACCTATCACCTTAGCTTATTAAGCACCTACATTACTACACAGGTGAAATGGTCCCAATCTCCCATCCCATCATCATAATCAAATAACCAAAACATCATTTCCAATGTTAAGCTCCCCGCTTAACATCCACAACTTCCAAAGTCATCATCCTCTAATCATGAATAAGTCCAAGCCGCTCTTGACCGTGAGCACGGATGTCATGACAGTTTTGACTCTGCAGAGTTTGCACCACTGTACCCACATGTAGTGATTTCATCCCCCGTTGCCGGGTGGACTAAAAGAACCTCCATTATGCCAGTGGCTACGAACCACATTCACACTTCCCAGGTGTGTAGCCAGGAGATCACTACGAAGCCTTTACAAAGGGATTTTGACGAGCGTGGGCCCACTGAGGTTTCACCCCTAGCAGCATACAAGAGGCTCCAACCCCGCTGCAGTGGCCCCCTCTTGAGCCTTGCGGTTCATATGGTAGTCCAGCTGACACCTATTCCCCACACCATCCAACACACCCATACTACGCCGGGGATACACCTAATTAATTGGCCAAGCTGCCCCATCTCAGCATGTGGTTGGCACGGTAAAGCCAGGTTACATGCTCCATGAACCGGTCCTTAGGATCCAGGCAAGTACTAAACACAAACCCGAGTCTCGTGCACCCAGCACCAACAAAAACATCCAACTTGCCTCGATCCCTACCTCTACATAACTCACAATATCTCATTCAAGAGTATGGTAAAATAAACTGATGATCTCATATCCCAAATATCCCATTCTAAGCATGGCTAAGCATATGCATAATAATAAATGACATGATAAAATGAATCCCAACCCAAGCTACAAGGAAACAAGGTAATTCAATTCTAGGGAACATCCTAGCATGGGTTTCATATTTTCAATTGACAATGCAAATAATTCTATCTACACATCCTAGTATAGGATCAAAGTGGTCAAGGACATTTGCCTTCTTCCTGCTGCTCTTGGAATGGGTAGTTCTGATCTTGGAAAGGAAGAACTTGCTCTGGAGCAGGTTCTACTCATACCATCACACATAGCAAAAGAAAACAACAATCCATAAGACATAGTTCACACTTCCACTTCATACAAACCACACATTCACATTTATGAAAGCCATTCACATTTCTATGTGTTGTGGTTACTCTATGTGTGTTGATTTTGGCTTACATGCACTTTTAAACATGTGCATATGATTTTTACTTTTGTATTCATATTTATGTTTGCATACTATATATGAGTTTCCAATTTAAATAAATTCCTTATATTCAATTGATACACCTTTTAGCTACCAAGTGTGCATGGAGGGTATTTTCCTACTCCAAATGTGTCTTCAGACCTTCTACCAACCCTAAACTGAATTCTTTGGATTTTGGAAACTTCATTTATCATTTTCTAGTTATTCATACCTAGCTTGCTATATTTTCAGATTTATTTCCTATGCCTAAATGTGAACTTTATTATGAAAATAGTAAGACACCTCATCTAAACAGAATAGGTTTTGGGTCTAAAATATTAAATAATATATTTTTGAACTTCTCCTCTGATGTGAACTATTTTACATTTATTTTACTGATTTTCAGAATTATTCTCTTTACTTAAAAATGTGTCCCTATAACTAATAAATGTGAATAATCAATTAAACAGATTCATTTCAGCTAAAAATCTATTTTTATCTCACTCCAAAGTTTTCCATGTACTAGAAAAGTTTTTAATTTGAATTTACAATGTGTTTGTCCAATCTTTTAAATTTTAATTACTAAACATATATTCAAATTCCTAAATTTAATATCACATAGGGTTAAAAAGGTAAACTCATCCCACTACAGGGTCTATTATATTATTTTCCAGGGGTCTAACTACACATAACAAAGGGGTTTTCCTAATTTTTATTAAGTCCAGGGGCTAAAACTGATTTTTAAATGAATTTACATGATTTTCTGAAGTTCCAGGGGCTAGATCAGAAGTTTCCGGGGCTAGCTCGTATTTTCCGAGAACCCCAGGGGGTAGTGCATAAGAATTCCAGCCTTTATAATGCGGGGCTGACGTGGACCGTCCGATTTAAAACAGACGGCTGAGATTATAACGTCGAACCGGTACGCGGGGATTTAAATTCTACCGTGCGATTTAAAATAGACGGCGCACAAGCGGCCACGTCGCTCTGATCGAGCGCGGGCGGCGCTGCCCAGCGGCGCACGGCGGCGGGAGGCGGCGATCTCGCCGGAGAGCTTCGGATCTTCGTCAATTCTTCCTAAAACTGTAATTTTATGGCATAGATCGGTAGAGGGGAGGTCGGGGATCTCACCTCGGGGGTTTTCTTGAGCTCAGAGGTCCTGGAAAGCGGTCGGCGACGAGGTCCGAGGTGAATTCACGGCGAGGCTCGTCGGCGCTGTGTTTGAAGCGCAAACCACCGAGTTTTCTGCACCTGCGCGGTTCCCCGGAGGCGGTGGATCAAGACCAGCGAGTTAGATCAGAAATCTCGAGCGAAGATCGAGCAAAACTGGCCGGAGAAACCCGGGTTCTCACCGGAGGGAAAACGGCGGATCGTGGGGGAAAAACGGGGAGATGCCAGGGTTTATATAGCCGGGGAAGGGCGGCGGGTTTGTTTAGATCGAGCTGGAGTCTTATGGGACCGGGAGTCGGGCGGAAATCCGGTCGGTTACGATCGCACGCGCGCGGGGAACAATCCGGGGTCGGCGCGATCGCGAGGTCGGGGATGACATGTGGGTCCCGCCTGTCTGTGAGAGGGAAACGGGCGCGCGGCTGCGGGCTGGCGCGGGGGTTGGGTGGGCCGGCTGGTGGGTTTCGGCCCACTGGCCGGGAAGGTTTTTTTTTCTTTTTCTTTTTCTTTTTCTTTTTCATTTCTGTTTTGAGTTTAATTTGAATTCCAGTTTGAATTTGAATTTTTGCAACACATGCAATACGTCCAAATTTTTTTAAATTCCCCTCTTAACAGGATTTTGGGGTGTTACATTTTTGCCACGTTCTTCCCTCTCTACAATTTTCAAAGGCATCTTTGAAGTCCAAATCAGTAGCATATAACCTCTTTATGGTTTCCAAACCAAAGATTTTATGAGAAAGTTGGGACAGCATGGTATAACGTCAAGATAAAGCATCAGCAATCACATTGTCTTTCCCTTTCTTATGTTTAATGATGTAAGGAAATGATTCTATGAACTCAATCCATTTAGCATGACGTTTGTTCAGATTAGCTTGTCCTTTAAGATACTTCAAAGACTCATGATCTGAATGTATGACAAATTCTTTAGACCATAGGTAATGTTGCCAAGTTTGCAAGACACGCACTAAAGCATAAAGTTCTTTGTCATATGTAGAATAATTCAGTGAAGGCCCATGCAAATTTTCACTAAAGAAGGCAATAGGTTTACCTCCTTGAATTAGCACTCCTCCAATGCCAATGCCGCTCGCGTCACATTCAAGCTCGAAGGTCTTCTCAAAATCAGGAAGTTGCAGCAATGGTGCTTGTTTGAGCTTCGACTTGAGAACATCAAAAGCTTGTTGTTGTGCTGGTCCCCATCGAAACGAAACTCCATGCTTTGTCAACTCATGGAGAGGTGCCGCAATGGTGCTGAAATCCCGTAGGAAACGCCGGTAGAAACCTGTGAGACCAAGAAAACTCCGAACCTGTGTGACCGTAGTAGGAAGTGGATAGCTCGTGATGGCAACAATCTTTGACTCGTCCACCTCAATGCCCTGCGAAGTAACAACATACCCAAGAAAAGACACACGATCGGTGCAAAAGGTGCACTTCTCAAGGTTACCATATAAACGTGCATCGCGCAAGACATTAAAAACAGCACGCAAATGTTCAAGATGCTCATCATATGACTTGCTGTAAATAAGGATATCATCAAAGTAAACCACCACAAATTTACCAATTAAAGAACGTAAAACCTCATTCATCAACCTCATGAAATTGCTGGGTGCATTAGTTAAACCAAATGGCATGACTAACCATTCATAAAGTCCGAATTTAGTTTTAAAAGCAGTTTTCCATTCATCACCTAAAGCCATACGAATCTGATGATACCCACTACGCAAATCAATCTTGGAGAAAATAACAGAACCACTCAACTCATCAAGCATGTCATCCAATCTAGGAATAGGATAGTGATAACGAATGGTAATGTTATTGATGGCTCTACAATCAACACAAATGTGCCAAGTGCCATCTTTTTTTGGAACCAAAAGAATAGGAACAGAACAAGGACTAAGGCTCTCACGAATGTACCCGCGGTTGAGAAGATCTTGGACTTGTCGCTGAATTTCCTTAGTCTCATCGGGGTTGGTCCTGTAGGCAGCACGGTTTGGCAAGCTCGCCCTGGAACCAAATCAATCTTGTGCTCAATGCCTCGCACAGGTGGTAATCCAGGGGGTATCTCTGATGGAAAAACATCCATATATTCCTGCAAAAGGTTAGCAACAGCAGGTGGCAAGACAATGGATGTATCCTCAATGGAATATAAAGCATGTTTGCACAATAAGGCATAGAAAGTTCCATTAGAGGCATATAAATCATCAAGATCAGATTTAGTTGCAAGCAAAATAGGATTTTTCAACTTAATAGCTTGCTGAATTTCAGAATTGAAAACACCCTTTTGCTTAGCATTATTCTTTTTCTCCTGCTCAAGTTGTACAATTTCAGTGGGACTCATAGGAAGAAACACAATTTTCTTTCCCTTATGCATCAGTATCAAACTCCCAAAGACGTCCCAACAAAAGAGAACAAGCATCCATAGGTACCACATCAAAATCAGCAAAATCATGATAAGAACCAATGGAAAAATGTATCCTTGCTTTTTGTGTTACCTTAACCTTACCATTGTTGTTAAACCATTGAATGTGATAAGGGTGGGGATGCTCCCGTGTGGTTAAGCCAAGCTTCTTGACCACCTCAACATTCACCAAATTGTTGCAGCTACCACCATCAATGATGGTATGTACACGGCAGTCCTTGATGACGAGAAACATGTTGAAAAGATTGTGACGTTGGCGGTTGTCATCCTCTAGAACCGTGGCACTCAAAGCTCGCTGCACAATCAAAGTCCTATAGTTGTTTGTCACAGATGTACCAAGAACCTCCTCAGCACCATCATCCGAACCTGAAATGTTAGTTGCAATAATATTTTCATCTTCAATATCAGAAGCACTAACATACCCACCATCAGCAGTGGCAATGATCGCCCGTTTTCTGGGGCAATCTCGTTGCATATGGCCAAGTCCCTAGCAGCGGTGGCACTTGATGTCAGAGCTGCGACTTGTCGAAGTGTTGGGTGCAGCCGCCTTTGCTGCAACACCTGGAGGCATCTGGGACTTGCTGTTATCTTGTCCCCGTGATGTAGAAGGTGCAATGCTGCTGCGTACAACACCCGTGTAGGGTGGTGTAGAAGCACGTACGCTCGAGGAGGGCGCTGCTTTAGATGGCACCAGAAATTGTCGTGGCGTGAAGGTGTTGTTTCGCCGCTGCTGTTGGCGACCCTGCACTTCTTTTTCTGCTAACATAGAAAGTTGAAATAAACGTTGAATAGAATGATATTACTTGTAGTCAACTATGTCCTGGATCTCACGCTGCAAGCCCCCATGAAACCTAACAATTTGGTCTTCCTGATCCTCAACTACCCCACAACGAAGCATACCTTTCTGCAACTCTTGGTAGTACTCTTGGACAGTCATGTCACCCTGATCAAAGCGTTGCAATTTCTTAAGAAGATAACGTCTATATGAAGGAGGAACATACCTAGCGCGCATCTCTTCTTTTAACGCAGCCCATGTCTGTGATGCATTACATGTATTGACAAGTTCATTCCACCAAATTATAGCAAAATCTTTAAACTCACTAGTGGCTTGTCTAACTCTATGTCGCTCAGGAACAAGATGAAAGCTAAATTTTTGTTCTACCGTCATCTCCCAATCCAAGTAAGTCTCAGCATCATAAGATCCATAAAATGTTGGAATAGAAAACTTAATCTTAGCATAACGATCATTATCTTGTTCAGGAGCATGAGGACGAGGTCTACCTCCCATACCTTGACGATTTTGTCGAGGGCGACGGCGCTGCTGTGCATCAACCTCATCGTTATTGAAGTCATCCTCTGTGTTTTAGTGAGCATGTGCATCACCATCAAGGATGATAGAGGGTGTAGCTTGTTGGGGAAGACGAATCTCCATCTCGTCCAACCGTGTGGTCAGACCAGCAACACTTGTATGGAGCCTCTGAAAGGTGGCTATTGTAGTGGTCTGGTAATTGTTGAAAGCTTTGGTCATTGCCCGCATCATGTCCCTTAGTTCCATATGTGACACGCACTCATCATCATCCGGAGGTGTAGAACCAGAGGTCTTATCCATAGGCTTCTTTCCTGTCATTGTTAGTACAAAACAGAAACGAAGACAAAAAGATCGTGAAGAACCCTATTACTACGCTCTCCGAAGTGGGTGGAAAATCGATCAGTAAGATGCGTCTTACCCCGCTCTTACAAGTTTCTTACCAGCACTGCAGGTGGCCAACGGTGACCGGTGTGAAGCAAGCAGAGAGTGGGTGTGATTGCAAAGGTTACCTGTTCTGCTCGAGAGAAGGTGGAGCTTGGAAGGCTCAAATGCAATATATGTATGTGGCACACAAGTTAGTAACAGATAACAATGCTGAATAAGTGTCCAAAGAATTTCACCTAGTTGCTGGCCTAAGAATGTATTAGAACAGTTGTGGCAACAAGCAAGGACAAGGATGAATGATGATGAACAACAAGGATAATATTAGCAAGTATCCAGCACTCACACAGAAATAGCACAACTAGAAAACCCCTTAGCCTTCTGTTTTTGTCTTGAAGCACTAGTAGAAATCAAAATCTTTTTTTTTTCTCTTTATTTTTTTGATATTTTTTTCTCAACCAGGGGCACAAGAATAGAAACAGCACCAAGTATTAGCTCAAACTGATGAAAGATGAGATCGGCACAAATTCAGGAGCGTTTGGAAAAACTGGTGCTGGAACTTCAGAGTTCGAAACGAGGGCCTTCTTAATTTTTTTTAATTTCTTTTGAAAATGCCGTGACCGGCATAGCTGGTGTATCGTATGTGGACTTTTCCGAGACCTTTCCGGGAAAAAATGCGCCTCAATCGGAGTTACGAGCAAAAAGTTATGTCCATTTTAAGGAGGATACCCCGAATCAGGTTTTGGTGGTGGTGGAAACTGTAACAGAAACGAATCGGTGGATGGAATATTTTTGTAGATTGGTTTTTTGTAGATGGTAGCGGATGGAAGAAAGAAAACTGAACCAAAATAAATCTAAACCAGCAACCAGACTCAACCTAGGACACGAACTCAGAACTACGGACTCTGAAACTAAATTGTGCAAAAGGTTGAGTGGGGGTTGTAGGTCAGGGAAACTAAATTTTTTTTGTGGCTTTTTGTGGACGATAGGACTGAAGCAAAATAAATCTAAAGGGCACACAATTATACCTCATGGTGGACCTAGAAATCTGATACCAATTGATAGGAGAATGAGTCCCGATCTTCTGAGAGGTAGGGTAAACTTGATTGGGTGTGGAGATCTCGACGTTGATGATCCAAAGCTTCGAACGAACGAAACCCCGCAATCACTACACCACTGCTCCGTTGGTTATCACCCGTGTCACACGAATGACCTTGCCACGAAGGCTTATCCCTGCAAACGCAATCAAGAACACAAGCAAGAACAGAGAAGTTGCAATCAAAACTGAATTGATCACGAATTTGGGGTCTCACAACCGATGATCGGCGACACTGTTCAATGACAGATTGTAACTAAGCAAAACCCGACCCTAATGTAGTGACGGCTGCTGTATAAAAAGGAGTTTAGGGGCGTGCAAGACCCCTGGACGCAACCCTAATGGGCTTCCATACGATACACGGGCCAGCAGCCCAAAAGGCGGTGGCACAGCACCGGATAGATTCTGGACGCCCACTTGTTTCTCTGATTCCTGTAGACTTAGAAGGAATTTTGAGGTGGGGCTGGTTCCATTGGAAGCTTTATGAAATCACGGTTCCAACCATATATAGAACGTCCGAATCCGACTCCGTATGTGTCCGGGACGTCAGTTTTGGTGAATGCAGCTCCTGGAACCCGAGGTGGAGTCGAAGTCGAGTTGTACTTGGGCTCCTCCTTGGTGTGCACGTCCTATCTCCTCCTCCTTGACTCCTTGGACTCCTCCCAGCCCTTGCTGGTCCTCTCCATTGTTCCTAATCAATAAAACATGCATGGAAACAAGCGTAAGTTCTGAAAAACAATTGACAAGGTTAGAACGTACCTGGAGATCCAATTGTCGTGCACGTGCTCTAGTGATCGGACTTTGCATTGTATGCAAAGGAGAGATGTCCTCATCATACAGGACCTATTCGACCAAATAAAAGGAGCCCGAGTGTTCTCCAAGATTGATCTTCGGTCGGGATATTTCCAGCTGAAGATTAAGCCCTCCGATATACCCAAGACTGCCTTTCGAACACGGTATGGTTCGTATGAATATACCGTCATGTCTTTTGGGTTAACAAATGCACCCGCATACTTCATGTACCTTATGAACAAGGTCTTCATGGAGTACATGGATAAGTTCGTCGTGGTTTTCAACGACGACATTATGGTGTATTCAAAAAGTGAGGAGGAGCATGAAGAACATTTGAAATTGACCTTGCAGAAAATGCGTGAGCATCAATTGTATGCCAAGCTTAACAAGTGTCAATTTTGGCTAAAGAAAATATCGTTCCTAGGCCACATTATCTCCGAAGAAAGGGTATCGGTTGATCCCGGAAAAGTGAGAGATGTTCTGAAGTGGGACCAACCGCAAAATGTGAGGGATATTCGGAGTTTTCATGGGATGGCTGGATACTACCGACGCTTCATTCAGGACTTCTCTAAGATAGCAAAGCCTATGACGGAGTTGCTAATGAAGGGAAAAGCCTTTCGATGGACACCAGCATGCCATGAAAGTTTTGAGGAACTCAAGAAAAGGCTAACCACAGCGCCGGTTTTGGTATTGCCGGACGTAAGCAAGAGCTTTGACATATATTGTGACGCATCCAGACAGGGGCTCGGATGTGTGCTCATGCAAGAAGGACAAGTGGTAGCCTATGCCTCATGACAATTGAAGAAGCACGAGCTTAATTATCCTACACATGACTTGGATCTAGCAGCAGTAGTGCATGCATTAAAGATTTGGAGACATTATATCCTTGGTCATCGATGTGAGATCTATACGGATCATAAAAGCCTCAAGTACATATTTACACAAACGGACTTGAATTTGAGGCAACATCGATGGATGGAACTCATCAAGGATTACGATGTTGGAATCAACTACCACCCTGGGAAGGTCAATGTAGTAGCTGATGCATTGAGCCAGAAGGGAGCATGTCACCAACTCACGGTTCGGGAGCTACCACCCGAACTACGTAAGGAGTTCGAACGGTTACACCTCGGATTCTTGAACAACATGGAAATAATGGGGATCCACTCTTCATTGGACAAGAGATAAGAGATGGCCAAGCAACGGATGAGGAGATCAAGGAGATCAAGGAAAGGATCCGACAAGGAATAGAGAAGGATTTCAAAGAAGATGAGAAGGGTATGCTTTGGCTAGGAAAAAGGATTTGTGTGCCTAACGTGAAGCACCTCCGCGACATGATATTGAAGGAGGAACATGATTCACCCTATTCCATACATCCTGGAAGTACCAAAATGTACAAATACTTGAAGACTTGTTATTGGTGGAATGGTATGAAAAGGGATATAGCCGAATACGTTGCCCTATGCGACACATGCCAACGGGTGAAGGCCGAACATCAAATACCAGCTTGATTGTTGCAACCTTTGAAGGTACCAGAGTGGAAGTGGGAGGACATCAGTATGGATTTTATCGTTGGATTGCCACGTACTCAGTCGGGTTATGACTCCATCTAGGTTATCGTGGACCGATTGACGAAAACAGCCCATTTTCTCCCTGTAAGGGCCAAGTGCAACGTTGCACAACTAGCCGAGTTGTACATGGAACAGATCGTCTGCCGTCATGGAGTCCCGAGGAGGATAGTTTCAGATCAAGGTTCTCAATTTACCTCTAGATTCTGGAGGAAGCTGCAGAAAGCCATGGGTACACGACTGGATTTTAGCTCCGCCTATCATCCACGAACCGATGGGCAAACCGAAAGGACAAACCAAATTTTGGAAGACATGTTCAGAGCTTGCGCCTTGAAACGTGGGCGTAGTTGGGATAGGAGTTTACCGTACGCTGAATTCTCCTATAACTACAGCTATCAAGCTAGCTTGAAGATGTCGCCTTTCGAAGCGTTGTATGGTAGGCGGTGTAGAACGCTGCTGTTCTGGAACGAGACCGGAGAGAACCAGGTGTTTGGACCCGAATTGCTACAAGAAGCTGAAAAACAAGTCCAAACGATATGGGAGAACTTAAAGGCTGCTCAGTCACGACAGAAAGGCTATGCGGACAATAGGCGAAGGAAGTTGACCTTCGGAGTAGGAGACTTTGTATACCTTAAGGTATCGCCTATCCGTGGCCAACGACGTTTCAACGTCAAAGGCAAGCTAGCACCTCGCTACATCGGACCATTTAAGATTTTGGACAAGCAAGGAGAAGTAGCCTATCAACTAGAGCTCCCAACGTATCTCTCCGACGTACATGACGTGTTTCACGTATCCCAGCTCAAGAAGTGCTTGAGAGTACCAGAGGAGCGAGTACCAATGGAAGAGCTTGAACTTCAAGAGGACCTGACTTATACAGAGCACCCTGTCCGAATTTTGTATGTAAAGGAAAGGGTCACCAGGAACAAAGTGATCCGATGATGCAAGGTACAATGGAGCCATCACACCGAAGTTGAAGCCACATGGGAGCGTGAAGAAGACATCAAGGCAGAATTTCCCTATCTGTTCTCTACTAACGAATCTCGAGGGCTATATTCAATTTAAGGAGGGGTAGATTTGTGACACCCTTATTTTTGGTTTCTGCATATATTCATGTTTCATGAAGAGAGGACATTTTAAAAGAGGTAGGAACAGAGAAAAATGTCGCAAAGATAGCCAATAAGAGCCGAATCCAGTGCCTAGAGAGCGCCGAAGACAACTTCCGCGGCCCGCTGGCCATGTGGCGTGTTCGGAGCTCATCCCTGCGAAGTGGGGAGAGGTCCGCTGCTAAGCTGGCTACGTGGCAGGCTCGGGGCTCATCTCCGCAAAGGGGGAGAGGTCTGACCCTGTGGGACACGTGTTGCCCCCAGAGCTAGCCTCTGCGGAAGAAGCAAAGGCAGTTCTGCAGGACACATGTCACCTTCGGGGCTAGTCACCGCGGAAATCAGAGGACCAGTAGCGCGGGATACGTGTTGATCTCGGAGCTCACCCCCCAGAGGTCCGGTCCTATTGGACACGTGTCGTCACCGGAGCTTATCTCAGGGAGGTCTATCACTGTTGGACACATGTTTACTTCGGAGCTCGTCTCTGAAAAGAAAGGAAGTCCGGCGCTACTTGACGCGTGGCATTTACGGAGCTTACCTCCGGAGAGAGGGAAGGTCCGGCACTGACACGTGGCGTGCGCACCTCTGAATAGAGAGGAGGTCCTGAACGCCAAGATACGTGGCGCACGCGGGGCTCACCTCCAAAGGAGAAGGGAGGTCTCGCTCGCTTGACACGCGGCACAACCGGAGCTCGTCTCTGCAGAAAGGAGGAGACCAGGCCCCGGTGGACACGTGGAGCTTCCGGAGCCCATCACCGAGGAGGTAACGAGTTCTGGAACGGTTTTAGGTTCTGTACTCGTAGAAATACCGGTACAGAGGAGAAACCGACCTGAATTCCAGAATGATACCGCACCAAATCGACTAAAGATAGGTTGTTAAGATTCAATCTGAATAGGACTCTTATTCAAAGTCCAATCAGATTAGGACTCTTCTTCTCCCGATTATAAATAGAACCCAGAACCCTTGGCCGAAACCACGAACTTCTTTTTCAACTCCTAAGTCGACGACTTAGAGCCCTGGCCCCAACTCGCCGAGTAAGCCATCGCCGGAGTTCAGCAAGGAAGATCGCCGGAAGAAAGCCCCAACGATCTGTCTGATCGGAGAAGGACCCCGAGACCGAGAAGAACGTAAGGTAGGGCTCCAATACCACTTTACGACATCGTTGTGTTTTCCTTGCATCTGTTCTTCGATTCCTTTCGAACAGAAGCTTTCTCATGGACAGATCACTTGTTGATCGGGTTGATCTAAAGACAAGGTCATCGCCATGTACACATTTGAATCCGAACACCTCTGTTCATCATAAAATCCATGCAAGCCATGAAAGAACACGTACAAACCGACCTAATAAAACTAAACTGCATTATAGGATAGCATGCATATGCATCATCACATCTAGTTAAAGTTTGTGCATGATATTGATTGCTATGAATCTTGTATGTGCGTGATCCTGTATAGAAGGACAAGCTCAGGGAGCTATCTACGACGAGTTAAAACAACAAGGTTTTGAGATCCAAGAGCAACCGGAACCGCAAGAACAAGGCAAGTGATCCTTGACCATATTGATCCTATGTTTTGAAAAAAAAACTGTTTTGTTTTGCGAAAAGGTGTGTGTGCTGAGTCAAACATGATGTGAAACCCTTTTATAGGAGTTCACTAGTTTTGGTTAAACCACCCTTGTCGCCAGCGAAGTTTATGAGACAGGTATGGTTTTTACTTTTATGCTTCGCTGAGTCCATGGGATTGGGAAGCGAGATAGATGTGTCTAGCTAACTGCACTCGTAAAGATAATGAGAAACTGATGTTGTTAATGAACATGGATCAGAGGGAGATTGTAACACCCCAAAATTTTGATTCAAAGCCCTAAATCATGTTAAGAGGGGAATTTAAAATTTTTTGGACGTGTTGCATGTTTTGCAAAAATTCAAATTCAAACTGGAATTCAAATTAAACTCAAATCAGAAAAAAAATAGAAAAAGAGAAAGAGAAAACAGAAAAAAACTGGCCAGTGGGCCGAAACCCACCAGCCGGCCCAGCCAGTGCCCGCGCCAGCCCGCAGCCGAGCGCGCTGCTTCCTCACGCTGACAGGCGGGACCCACCCGATCGTCGTCTACCTCGCGCCGCGCCGGACTCCCTCGCACCCGAATCAAAACCGATCGGAATTTCGGCGTATCCCCGCTGAATTCTGTTCGTAGGCGACGCGGACGTGATCTAAACCACCCCGCCGCCCTCCCCCGTCTATAAAAACCCCGGCCTCGTTCTGTTTTTCCCCCACGATCGCCGATTTTGACTCCGGTGAGAACCGAGACTTCTCCGGCAAATTCTGGCCGATCTAAGCTCGGAAATTCCGATCTAACTCGCTGGTCTTGATCCACCGCCTCCGGGGAACCTTGCAGGTGCAGAAAACTCAGTGATTTGCGGTGTAAACGCAGCGCCGACGAGCTTCGCCGTGGTTTTGCCTCGGACCTCGTCGCCGACCGCCTTCCAGGACCTCCGAGCTCAAGAAAACCCTCGAGGTGAGATCCCCGACCTCCCCTCTACCGATCTATGCCATAAAATCACAGTTCTAGGAAGAATTCCCGAAGATCCGAAAGTTTCCGGCGAGATCGCCGCTTCCTGCCGCCGTGCGCCGCCGGCAGCGCCGCCCTCGCTCGATCAGAGCGACGTGGCCGCTTGTGCGCCGTTTATTTTAAATCGCACGGTAGGGTTTAAACCCCCGCGTACCGGTTCGATGTTATAATCTCGGCCGTCGGTTTAAAATCGGACGGTCCACGTCAGCCCCGCGTTATAAAGACTGGAAATCTTACGTGCTACCCCCCGGGGTTCTCGGGAAATAAGAGCTAGCCCCGGAAACTTCTGATCTAGCCCCTGGAACCTCAGAAAATCATGTAAATTCATTTAAAAATCAGTTTTAACCCCTGAACTTAATAAAAATTAGGAAAAACTCCTCTGTTATGAGTAGCTAGACCCCTGAAAATTCTTAAAATAATATTATAGATCCTGTAGTGGGGTGAGTTTACCTTTTTAACCCTGTTTGATATTTAATTTAGGAAAATTTAATATGTGGCTAGTGTTTAAAATTTAAAAGTGGGACAAACATATTGGCAACATTAAATTAAAAACTTTCTCAGTATTTAGAAAACTTTGGAGTGAGATAAAAATATATTTTGGGCTGAAATGAATCTGTTTAATTTATTATTCACATTTAGGGACACATTTTTAAGTAAAGAATTGTTCTGGAAAATAGGGAAAATAATTGTAAAATAGTTTGCATCAGAGGCAAAGGTCAAAAATATATTAGTAAATATTTTAGATCAGAACCTA
Source organism: Neostapfia colusana (assembly GCA_030760725.1). Classification (NCBI taxonomy): domain Eukaryota; kingdom Viridiplantae; phylum Streptophyta; class Magnoliopsida; order Poales; family Poaceae; genus Neostapfia; species Neostapfia colusana. Next base: position 1,389,874 of record JASWHV010000019.1, on the reverse strand, counting down.
TTCTGTTTAGATGATGTATTTTGTTATTTTCATAATAAACCTCACATTTAAGCATAAGAAATAAATCTGAAAATATAGCAACTAGTAAATGATAAATGAAGTTTCTAAAATCCAAAGAATTCAGTTTAGGGTTGGTAGAAATTCTGAAGACACATATGGAGTAGGAAAATACCTTTTATGCATACTTGGTAGCTAAAAGGTGTAGTAATTAAATATAAGGAATTTATTTAAATTGGAAACTCATATATATAGTATGTAGCATAAATGTGAATGCAAAAGTAGGAATCATATACACATGATTAAAAGTATATGTAAGCCAAAGGTCAACACACATAGAGTAACCACAACACATAAAATTGTGAATGACTTTCATAAAGGTGAATGTGTTGTTTGTTTGAAGTGGAAGTGTGAACTATGTCTTATGGATTGTTGTTTTTCTTTTGCTATGTGTGATGGTATGATGTAGAACCTGCTCCAGAGCAAGTTCTTCCTTTTCAAGATCAGGACTACCCATTCCAAGAGCAGCAGGAAGGAGGCAAGTGTCCTTGACCACTTTGATCCTATGCTAGGATGTGTAGCTAGAATTATTTGCATTGTCAATTGAAATATGAAACCCATGTTAGGAAGTTTCCCTAGAATTGCATTACCTTGTTTCCTTGTAGCTTGGGTTGGGATTTATTTTATCATGTCATTTATTATTATGCATATGCTTAGCCATGCTTAGAATGGGATATTTGGGATATGAGATCATCAGTTTATTTTACCATACTCTTGAATGAGATATTGTGAGTTATGTAGAGGTAGGGATCTAGGCAAGTTGGATGTTTTGGTTGTGTGCTGGGTGCACGAGACTTGGGTTTGTGTTTAGTACTTGCCTGGATCCTAAGGACCCGGTTCATGGAGCATGTAACCTAGCTTTACAGTGCCAACCACATGCTGAGATGGGGCAGCTTGGCCAATTAATTAGGTGTATCCCCGGCGTAGTATGGGTGTGTTGGATGGTGCGGGGAATAGGTGTCAGCTGGACTACCATATGAACCGCAAGGCTCAAGAGGGGGCCACTGCAGCGGGGTTGGAGCCTCTTGTATGTTGTTAGGGGTGAAACCTCAGTGGGCCCACGCTCGTCGGGAATCTCTTTGTAAAGGCTTCGTAGTGATCTTCTGGCTACACACCTGGGAAGTGTGAATGTGGTTCGGAGCCACTGGCATAATGGAGGTTCTTTTAGTCCACCCGACAACGGGGGATGAAATCACTACATGTGGGTACAGTGGTACAAACTCTGCAGAGTCAAAACTGTCATGACAGCCGTGCTCACGGTCAAGAGCGGCATGGACATATTCATGATTAGAGGCGTGATGGTTTTTGGAAGTTGTGGATGTTAAGCGGGGAGCTTAACATTTGAAAATGATGTTCTGGTTTTTTGGTTATGATGATGGGATGGGAGATTGTGACCATTTCACCGGTGTAGTAATGTAGGTGCTTAATAAGCTAAGGTGGTAGGTATTAATTGCGTAGTGCTTTAACCATGAGTTCAACCTCTCCTTGTTCTAGCCATGCATGATATAATTTTCCCACACTTGCTGAGTACCATTGGTACTCAACCTTGCATATTTTGTTGGTTTATATTGCTGCTCAGGTCAAGATAATGAGGTGGTGTATAATGACCAAGACTTTGGGACCGAAGAAGGTTTCTAGGTTCATGGAGACCCCCTGGCAACGCCTGTGATGGAGCCCTCAAGAATAATTTTCCGCTGCTAGTTTATTTACTTGTGATGAACTTATTATTGTCCATCGAGACATTTGCGATGTAAGACTGATTTATATTCGACACCTGGCTTGTATTAAATGATGCTTCACTATTTGTCATCACATGTATGAGAAAATGATCCTGGCATACATGTGATATTCACTTGGTTGTTCTTCGGAAAAACCAAGATTCTGATAGAAGTGGTATCAGAGCCAAGGTTGCCCGTAGGAACGTGGACCTAGGTAGAAATGGACGTATTTAAGGGCCCTATTTTCTTAAAAACTATTTTACAAAGGTGTGGATTGAAAAGTGTTATTTAAATGAGTCACTTTCTTCATCTTACCCCAATTTTCATTCAAAATAGGATTTTTGTTTGAGAGTTTATCTAACCTAATTTTAAATTCTTTTTGTTTTAGATGGTTCGCATGATTCGCACCGCTCGCAAGTCCACAGGAGGGAGAGTTCCCGTAGTTGCCCTTGCTGAGAGAGAGGAGAGCCGTCCGGTGACGTACCTTTCCTACGGATTGGCAGTAGGAGGCTTATTGCGCCGTCTTCGGCGTATGCTCGAAGCCGCCGGTAATACGGGCAAGCTAATCATCCACTATAACTCCACCAGGACCATCCGTGAGAAGAGGGAAGAGGACCGAGATATATACGGATCATAAGAGTTTGAAGTATATTTTCACACAGCCAGACCTCAACCTCAGACAAAAGAGATGGTTAGAGCTAATCAATGACTTTGATGTAGGCATCAACTATCATCCTGGGAAAGCAAACGTCGTGGCCGATGCTCTAAGTCGGAAAGTGCAGGTCAATAAGTTGAGCTTGAAGGACATGCCTGCAGAATTGAAGGACGAGGTTATAAGGCTCAATCTATGCCTTGTGAATAGTGGTGAAGCCATCGCCATGGAAGTGGACTCCACACTCGAGCGAGACATACGCGAGGGCCAAAAGAATGATGAGAAGATACAAGAGATCAGACAACTCATCAAGGAAAATAAATCTCCGGGTTTTAGAGAGGATGAACAAGGAACGGTGTGGCATGGAAAAAGAATCTGTGTGCCTGAAGTAAAGGAGATCCGTGAATTGATTTTGAAGGAGGCTCACGATTCCGACTATTCCATTCATCCTGGGAGTACAAAGATGTATCAGGACCTCAAGAGTAGGTATTGGTGGTATGGCATGAAGCGAGATGTCACGGAACATGTTGCCCTATGTGACACATGTCAGTTGGTGAAAGCAGAACATCAACGACCCGCGGGATTATTGCAACCACTCAAAGTGCCTGAATGGAAATGGGAGGAAATCAGCATGGATTTCATCGTGGGATTGCCTAGGACCCAATCAGGATATGATTCGATATGGGTCATCATTGATAGGCTAACCAAGGTAGCTCACTTCATCCCCGTGAAGGAAAGCTACAACGGATCTAAATTGGCAGAATTGTACATGTCAAGGATCGTGTGTTACCATGGAGTGCCAAAGAAGATTGTGTCGGATCGAGGGACACAGTTCACCTCAAGATTCTGGCAGAAGTTGCACGAAACCATGGGAACCCATCTGAACTTTAGTTCTGCCTATCATCCCCAAACTGATGGGCAGACGGAAAGAACCAATCAGATCCTTGAAGATATGCTAAGGGCATGTGCACTCAAAAACAATCGGAGTTGGGACAAGAACCTACCGTATGCGGAGTTTTCCTATAACAACAGCTATCAAGCTAGTATGAAGATGTCACCATTTGAAGCCTTGTACGGGAGGAAGTGCCGAACTCCCCTATTTTGGAACCAAACGGGGGAAAGTAAAGTGTTTGGTCCAGAGGTACTACAAGAAGCCGAGGCGAAGGTGAGGGAAATTCTCAATAACTTGTGGATAGCACAGACACGCCAAAAGAGTTATGCTGATGTACGAAGAAGAGAGCTCGTTTTCAACGTGGGAGACTATGTTTATCTCAAGGTGTCCCCTATTAGAGGACTTCGTCGGTTCAAGGTGAAAGGGAAGTTGTCACCTCGATACATCGGACCCTTTCAAGTTCTGGAAAGGAAAGGTGAAGTGGCGTATCAACTAGAGTTACCGGCTCGTCTATCGGATGTGCACGATGTATTCCATGTGTCACAACTCAATAAATGCCTGAGGACGCCTGAAGAGGTGTTACCCATGAATGAAGTGTATGTAGCTGAGGATTTGTCTTATGCCGAGCAACCATACAAGATTTTGGAGACGATGGAGCGACTCACCAGAAATAAAAGAATCTGGATGTGCAAGGTGCAGTGGAAGCATCACTCAGAAGAGGAAGCCACCTGGGAGCGGAAAGATGAGCTCAAGGCACAATTTCCGGAATTGTTTTCCTAGAAACACCAATCTCGAGGACGAGATTTCTTTTAAGGGGGTAGATCTGTAACACCCCAAAATTTTGATTCAAAGCCCTAAATCATGTTAAGAGGGGAATTTAAAAATTTTTGGACGTGTTACATGTTTTGCAAAAATTCAAATTCAAACTGGAATTCAAATTAAACTCAAATCAGAAAAAATAGAAAAAGAAAAAGAGAAAACGGAAAAAAACCGGCCAGTGGGCCGAAACCCACCAGCCTGCCCAGGCAGTGCCCGCGCCAGCCCGCAGCCGAGCGCGCTGCTTCCTCACGCTGACAGGCGGGACCCACCCGATCGTCGTCTACCTCGCGCCGCGCCGGACTCCCTCGCACCCGAATCAAAACCGATCGGGATTTCGGCGTATCCCCGCTGAATTCTGTTCGTAGGCGACGCGGACGTGATCTAAACCACCCCGCCGCCCTCCCCCGTCTATAAAAACCACGGCCTCATTCTATTTTCCCCCCACGATCGCCGATTTTGACTCCGGTGAGAACCGAGACTTCTCCAGCGAATTCTGGCCGATCTAAGCTCGGAAATTCCGATCTAACTCGCTGGTCTTGATCCACCGCCTCCGGGGAACCTTGCAGGTGCAGAAAACTCGGTGATTTGCGGTGTAAACGCAGCGCCGACGAGCTTCGCCGTGGTTTTGCCTCGGACCTCGTCGCTGACCGCCTTCCAGGACGTCCGAGCTCAAGAAAACCCCCGAGGTGAGATCCCCGACCTCCCCTCTACCGATCTATGCCATAAAATCACAGTTCTAGGAAGAATTCCCGAAGATCCGAAAGTTTCCGGCGAGATCGCCGCTTCCCGCCGCCGTGCGCCGCCGGCAGCGCCGCCCGCGCTCGATCAGAGCGACGTGGCCGCTTGTGCGCCGTTTATTTTAAATCGCACGGTAGGGTTTAAACCCCCCGCGTATCGGTTCGATGTTATAATCTCGGCCGTCGGTTTAAAATCGGACGGTCCACGTCAGCCCCGCGTTATAAAGACTGGAAATCTTACGTGCTACCCCCTGGGGTTCTCGGGAAATAAGAGCTAGCCCAGGAAACTTCTGATCTAGCCCCTGGAACCTCAGAAAATCATGTAAATTCATTTAAAAATCAGTTTTAACCCCTGAACTTAATAAAAATTATGAAAAACTCCTCTGTTATGAGTAGCTAGACCCCTGAAAATTCTTAAAATAATATTATAGACCCTGTAGTGGGGTGAGTTTACCTTTTAACCCTGTTTGATATTTAATTTAGGAAAATTTAATATGTGGCTAGTGTTTAAAATTTAAAAGTGGGACAAACATATTGGCAACATTAAATTAAAAACTTTCTCAATATTTAGAAAACTTTGGAGTGAGATAAAATTATATTTTGGGCTGAAATGAATCTGTTTAATTTATTATTCACATTTAGGGACACATTTTTAAGTAATGAATTGTTCTGGAAAATAGGGAAAATAATTGTAAAATAGTTTACATCAGAGGCAAAGGTCAAAAATATATTAGTAAATATTTTAGATCAGAACCTATTCTGTTTAGATGATGTATTTTGTTATTTTCATAATAAAGCTCACATTTAAGCATAAGAAATAAATCTGAAAATATAGCAACTAGTAAATGATAAATGAAGTTTCTAATATCCAAAGAATTCAGTTTAGGGTTGGTAGAAATTCTGAAGACACATATGGAGTTGGAAAATACCTTTCATGCATACTTGGTAGCTAAAAGGTGTAGTAATTAAATATAAGGAATTTATTTAAATTGGAAACTCATATATATAGTATGTAGCATAAATGTGAATGCAAAAGTAGGAATCATATACACATGATTAAAAGTATATGTAAGCCAAAGGTCAACACACATAGAGTAACCACAACACATAAAATTGTGAATGACTTTCATAAAGGTGAATGTGTTGTTTGTTTAAAGTGGAAGTGTGAACTATGTCTTATGGATTGTTGTTTTTCTTTTGCTATGTGTGATGGTATGATGTAGAACCTGCTCCAGAGCAAGTTCTTCCTTTCCAAGATCAGGACTACCCATTCCAAGAGCAGCAGGACGGAGACAAGTGTCCTTGACCACTTTGATCCTATGCTAGGATGTGTAGCTAGAATTATTTGCATTGTCAATTGAAATATGAAACCCATGTTAGGAAGTTTCCCTAGAATTGCATTACCTTGTTTCCTTGTAGCTTGGGTTGGGATTTATTTTATCATGTCATTTATTATTATGCATATGCTTAGCCATGCTTAGAATGGGATATTTGGGATATGAGATCATCAGTTTATTTTACCATACTCTTGAATGAGATATTGTGAGTTATGTAGAGGTAGGGATCAAGGCAAGTTGGATGTTTTGGTTGTGTGCTGGGTGCACAAGACTTGGGTTTGTGTTTAGTACTTGCCTGGATCCTAAGGACCGGTTCATGGAGCATGTAACCTGGCTTTACAGTGCCAACCACATGCTGAGATGGGGCAGCTTGGCCAATTAATTAGGTGTATCCCCGGCGTAGTATGGGTGTGTTAGATGGTGCGGGGAATAGGTGTCAGCTGGACTACCATATGAACCACAAGGCTGAAGAGGGGGCCACTGCAGCGGGGTTGGAGCCTCTTGTATGGTGTTAGGGGTGAAACCTCAGTGGGCCCACGCTCATCGGGAATCCCTTTGTAAATGCTTCGTAGTGATCTCCTGGCTACACACCTGGGAAGTGTGAATGTGGTTCGGAGCCACTGGCATAATGGAGGTTCTTTTAGTCCACCCGGCAACGGGGGATGAAATCACTACATGTGGGTACAGTGGTACAAACTCTGCAGAGTCAAAACTATCATGACAGTCGTGCTCACGGTCAAGAGCGGCTTGGACTTATTCATGATTAGAGGAGTGATGGTTTTTGGAAGTTGTGGATGTTAAGCGGGGAGCTTAACATTTGAAAATGATGTTATGGTTATTTGGTTATGATGATGGGATGGGAGATTAGGACCATTTCACCGGTGTAGTAATGTAGGTGCTTAATAAGCTAAGGTGGTAGGTATTAATTGCGTAGTGCTTTAACCATGAGTTCAACCTCTCCTTGTTCTAGCCATGCATGATATAATTTTCCCACACTTGCTGAGTACCATTGGTACTCAACCTTGCATATTTTGTTGGTTTATATTGCTGCTCAGGTCAAGATAATGAGGTGGTGTATAATGACCAAGACTTTGGGACCGAAGAAGGTTTCTAGGTTCATGGAAACCCCCGGGCAACGCCTGTGATGGAGCCCTCAAGAATAATTTTCCTCTGCTAGTTTATTTACTTGTGATGAACTTATTATTGTCCATCGAGACATTTGCGATGTAGGACTGATTTATATTCGACACCTGGCTTGTATTAAATGATGCTTCACTATTTGTCATCACATGTATGAGAAAATGATCCTGGCATACATGTGATATTCACTTGGTTGTTCTTCGGAAAACCGGGTGTGACAGAGATCTAGGCAAGACTGGGTTTGTGAATGAGGTAGCATAAGATGGTGGTTTACTTGCCGTAAATCTAAGGACCGGTTCATGCGAGCACATGTTAGGATAACAGTGCCACCACAAGACCAAGTATGGGTGCGGCTTAGCTAAGTAATTAGGTAAGTTGCTAGATTGTTATGGACCGTGGAAGGCGCGGGGAATGGGAGTCGAGTGAGGACTGCCCTGGGAACTGCATGGCACAAGAGGGGGCCTGTGTGTGGGAGAATTGGAGATTCTAGCCTGCCGGTGAAACCTTAGTGAGTCCATACATCTAGTAGCCCCTTTGTAAAGGCTATTTTGTGATCTCTTGGCCACACACCGACGGTTGTGTACTGGTATAATGGAGGTTCTGCAGTCGCCGACGGGTGACGAAATCACAAACTTGTGGGTAAAGAGGTGCAAACTCTGCATAGTCTAAAACTATCATGATAGCCGAGCTTACGGTCACGAGCGCCTGGCCAACTTCCATGATTAGTTGGGATGGTTATTGGATATGGTTACTGGTTATGGTTTTGGATGGTTTGGTTTGGTTTTTGGGACTGTTGAGTCCGGGTGATAAGATGGGTTGCATGACTGTTGAGTCATGGCAACAAGGTTGGTCTCGGTGTGAGACGAAGTTGTTTATGAGATGAGATGGTAGCGAATACAAGATGGTATTCGTGAGATGGTAGCGAATACGAGGAGGTATTCGTGAGCAAGAATGAGGATTGATTGATTGTGACATGGAAGGTATTGAGCATAGCGGAGGTATGATTGGTATTTTAATATACGTTGGGATTACATTCACTTAAAGATGAGTTACTATTTTATCATGGTTTTGATAAATAACTTTGCTTTTCTGCATTGAGCCTTTTTATACCCACCTTGTTATGAGCTTCATATCATATTTTTCTCGCACTTGCTGAGTACATCATTGTACTCAAACTTGCATTATTATTTCATCATCAGCAACAAGAGAAGAATTCTATGAAGACCAAGTGGAGCATTAGGCTTGTGATCTGTTCTCAACCTTGCCTGTGGGAATGGAGTAGAGATGGAGCCGCTACTGCTTAGAATTGCTTCCGCATTAGTTAGAAGACTTCCGCTGTTAGATTAAGACTTCCGCTGTGAGCATGAGTCCAAGACTCATGAGACATTGTAATAAACTCTGTTATTCATTGTAATATATAATCTGAATTCAGTTTGTGGAACATATGTGTATGTGTGATGAACATCCTAGGCACACATATGCATTAGTTCTCGGTTCCGTGGTTTTCCACAGAATTGAGGGTGTCACACGTGCGGCTGGTCCTCTCTCCTCTGCAGAGGCTAGCTCCGGGGAAACACGTGTCCCACGGGGTCGTACCTCTCCCCCTTTTTGCGGGGATGAGCCCCGAGTCTGCCACGTAGCCAATTTAGCGGCGGGAGTTGTCTTTGGCGCTTTATGTAAACTGGAATTTGCTCCTTTTGGCTAACTTTTTGACTCTTTCTTGGTTTCAATCTTATAAAAATGTTTATGAACATGAATATATGCAGAAATAAAAAATGAGGGTGTCACAGGTAGACGGTGTAGAACACTGTTGCTTTGGAACGAGACAGGAGAGAACCAAGTGTTTGGACCCAAAGTGCTACAAGAGGCTGAGAAGCAAGTCCAAACCATACAGGAGAACTTGAAGGCCGCTCAGTCACGTCAGAAAGGCTACACGGACAATAGGCGAAGGAAGTTGACTTTCAAAGTAGGAGACTTCGTATACCTTAAGGTATCGCCTATCCGAGGCCAACGACGTTTCAACGTCAAAGGCAAGTTAGCACCTCGCTACATTGGGCCATTTAAGATTTTAGACAAGTGAGGAGAAGTAGCCTATCAACTAGAGCTCCCAACGCACCTCTCCGACGTGCATGACGTGTTTCACGTATCTCAGCTCAAGAAGGTCTTGAGAGTGCCAGAAGAACAAATACCGATGGATGAACTTGAACTTCAAGAGGATCTGACCTATGCAGAGCACCCTGTCCGAATTTTGGACGTAAAGGAAAGGGTCACGAGGAACAAAGTGATCCGTTGGTGCAAGGTACAATGGAGCCATTACACAGAAGATGAAGCCACATGGGAGCGTGAAGAAGACCTCAAGACAGAATTTCCTCATCTATTCTCCACTATCGAATCTCGAGGGCGATATTCAATTTAAGAGGGGTAGATTTGTGACACCCTCAATTTCATAATCATGTATGCCTACATAATTCATGTAGAGAAGACATTTTAAACGAATTGGAAGCAGAGAAAGAATTAAAAAGATAGCCAAAAAGAGCCAAATCCAATCCACAGAGAGCGCCGAAGACAAATCTTGTAGCCGCTGGCCACGTGGCGCCTTCGGAGCTCATCCCCGCAAAAGGGGGAGCGGTCCGCCGCTAACTGGCCACGTGGCAGGCTCGGGGCTCGTCTCTGCGGAAGGGGCGAGGTCTGACCCCGTGGTACACATGTTACCCTTGGAGCTAGTCACTGCGGAAAGAGAGGACCAGCCGCGCGGGACACGTGTCGCTCTCGGAGCTCTTCTCCGAGAGGTCCGACCCACGGGACACGTGTCGCTCTCGGAGCTCTTCTCCGAGAGGTCTGACCCGCGGGACATGTGTCACTCTCGGAGCTTACCACTGAGAGGTCCGACACTACCTAACACGTGTCACCTCCAGGAGGTCCGACACTGCTTGGACACGTGTTGACTTCGGAGCTCACCTCCGGGAGGTCCGACACTACCGAACACGTGTCACCTCTGGAGCCCACCTCCAAAGAGAGGGGAGGTCCGGAACTGACACGTGGCGTACGTGGAGCTCGTCTCTGGAAAGAGGGGAGGTCCCGACCCACCAGACACGTGGCGCACACGGAGCTCGCCTCCGAGGAAGAGGGAGGTCCCGCCTGCCTGACACGCGGCACAACCTGAGCCGCCTTTGTGGAAAAGGAAAGCCCAGGCCCCCGCTGGACACGTGGAGCCTCCGGAGCTTATCCCTGCATAAGGACGCAATTCTGAAGTGGTTTTTCTCCCATGCACGAGTGCCCGACACGGAGGAAACCGACACGAATTCCACATTGCTACCGCACCAAATCAATTAAAGATAAGTTGTTAAGATTGAAAAACAATTTGAATAGGACTCTTATTTGAATTCCGATCAGAGTAGGACTCTTCATTTCCCGATTATAAATAGAACCCGAAACACCCCTTGGTCATAACATCTTTTCTAAGCCGACAACTTAGAAGCCCTAGCCCCAAACTCGCCGAGCTAAAATCCCTTCGCCGGAGTTTGACCACCGGAGAGACCGCCGACGAGCCCAGACACGATCGCCGCCACCGGAAGAGAGCTCGACGATCTGTTCTGCTAGGAGGAAGGACCCGAAGGAAGTGAGGTAGGTCTCCATTACCACCTTACGATGTCATCGTGTTTTCTTTGCATCTGTTCTTCGATCCCTTCGAATAGAAGCTTTTCGTGGACAGATCACGTGTTGATCGGTCTGATCTAGATCTTGAGTCAAGGTCATCGCCACGTCCACATTTGATCTCTACACCTCTGTTCATCGTAAAACCCCATGCAAGAACATGCAAGAACACGTACAAATCGATCTAATAAAAACAACATCATAGGAATAGCATGCATATGCATCATTGCATCTTGAGTAAAGTTTGTGCATGATAATTGATTGCTATGAATCTTGTATATGCGTGATCGTGAGTAGAAGGATAAGCTCAGGGAGCTACCTACGAAGGACTACAGCACCAGAACATCGAGACACAAGAGCAACAAGTGCCGCAAGAACAAGGCAAGTGCCCCGTGACCATATTGATCCCATATTTTGGAAAGCTGTTTTGTTTGCTAAAACTGTGAATGCTCGAGTCAACTTGATGGGAAACACTTTTATATGAGTTTACTAGTTTTGTTAAACCACCCTTGTCGCCAGGGAAGTTTAAGAGTCGGGTATGGTCATTTTTCTTTTCTGTTTTGCTAATCTACGGGATATGGGAAGTGATAGAATGTGTCTAGCTAACTGCACTCGTACGAATAATGGTAATGAGAAACTGATGTTAATAATGGAAATGAATCGGAGGGAGATCAAGGCAAGACTGGTTTATGGATGAGGTAGAAAGAGATGGTGGTTTACTTGCCGTAGATCTAAGGACCAGTTCATGCGAGCCATGCCAGGATAACAGTGCCACCACAAGGCCAAATATGGGTGCGGCTTAGCTGACTAATTAGGTAAGTTGCTAGATTGTTATGGACCGTGGAAGGCGCGGGGAATGGGGGTCGAGTGAGGACTACCCTGGGAACTGCATGGCACAAGAGGGGGCCCGTGAGTGGGAGAATTGGAGATTCTAGCCTGCTGGTGAAACCTTAGTGAGTCCATACATCTAGTAGCCCCTTTGTAAAGGCTATTTTGTGATCTTTTGGCCATACACCGATGGTTGTGTACTGGTATAATGGAGGTTCTGCAGTTGCCGACGAGTGACGAAATCACAAACTTGTGGGTAAAGTGGTACAAACTCTGCAGAGTGTAAAACTATCATGATAGCCGAGCTTATGGTCACAAGCGCCTGGACAACCCACATGATTAGATGGGATGATTATTGGGATGATTATTGGGATGGTATTTGATTTGGTTATTTGGTTATTGGTTTGGTGTTGGTTTGGTCTTTGGATTTGGTTTTCAGGACTGTTGAGTCCGGGCAATGAGATTGGTTGCATGACTGTTGAATCATGGCAATGAGCATTGGTCTCGGTATGAGACGGAATTGAATATGAGATGAGATGGTGCTGAATACAAGATGGTATTCATGAGCATGTGAAAAGTTGAGCAAGATAAAATGTCTGGTTGAGACATGAAAAGGGGTGAATCATGATGGAGGTATGTTGATGTTTAAATACATGTTAGTATTACATTCACTTAAAGCTAGTTGCTGTTTTTATCATGATTTGTGAAATAAACTTTACTTTTATGCAATGAGCCTTTTTTATAACTGCCATGCTGTGAGCTACATATCATATTTTCCCGCACTTGCTGAGTACATCATGTACTCAAACTTCCATTATTACTTAATCATCAGCAACAGGAGACGAGTACTATAAAGACCACGTGAAGTATTAGGCGTGTAATCTGCCCTCAACCTTACCTGTGGAGTAGAGATGGAGCCGCCGCTGCTGCTTAGTTGCCTCCGCAATAGTTTAGAAGACTTCCGCTGCTAGAATAAAGACTTCCTGGCATGTGCTGGCATGAAACGGTCCTTAGATCTACGGCAAGTAAACCACCATATCATTCTACCACATCCACAAACCAAACTTGCCTAGATCTCCCCCAATTCATGTTCATTACCATCATCAAGTTCTCATTGTCATTATTCATATGAGTGCAGTACATAGACATGTTCTACTTCGCCTTCCCGTATCCCGTAGCTTAAGCGTAGCAAAAGAGAAAACGACCATACCCGACTCATCAACTTTCACGGTGACAAGGATGGTTAACAAAACTAGTAAACTCTTATAAAATGTTGTCCCATCAAGTTGACTCAAGCATACATGTTTTCACAAACAAAACAGTTTCCAAAACATGGGATCAATATGGTCAAGGGGCACTTGCCTTGTTCCTGTGGCTTTTGTTGCTCACGTGTCTCGAAGTCTTGGTGCTGTAGTCCTTCGTAGATAGCTTCCTGAGCTTGTCCTTCTACTCACGACCACACACATACAAAATTATAGCAATCAAACATCATGCACAAACTCTACTCAAGATGCAATGGTGCAAATCCTATGATATTGTCTTATTTAGATCAGTTTGTACGTGTTCTTGCATGTTTTACTGGGCTTGCATGGGGTTTTATGGTGAACAAGGGTGTAAAGATCAACTGTGGACGTGGTGATGATCTTGACTCAAGATCTATATCAATACCACCGTCAAAAACCGATCAAGACGTGATCTGTCCACACGAAAAAGGTTCTTGTCACACCCGGTTTCTCCGAAGAACAACCGAGTGAATACCACATGTGTGCCAGGATCATTCTCTCATACATGTGATGACAAATAGTGAAGCATCATTTATTACAAGCCAGGTGTTGAATATAAATAAGTCTTACATAGCATACGTCTCGATGGACGATAATAAGTTCATGACATGTAAATAAAACAGCACCGGAATATAAATCTTGTGGGCTCCGTCACAGGCGTTGCCCGGGGGACTCCGTGAACCTATAATCCTTCCTCGGGACCAAAGTCTTGGTCATTAAGCACCACATCATTCTCTTGACCTGGGCAGCAATATAAACCAACAGAAAAGCAAGTTTGAGTACCGTGGGTACTCAGCAAGTGTGGGAAAGTTATGTCATGCATGGCTAGAGCAAGGAGAGGTTAAACTCATGGTTTAAGCACTACGCAATTAATACCTATCACCTTAGCTTATTAAGCACCTACAGTACTACACAGGTGAAATGGTCCCAATCCCTCAACCCATCATTAATATCAAGTAAACATAGTCTCATCTTAAATGTTAAGCTTCCCGCTTAACATCCTCAACATCCCAATTCATCATCCTCTAATCATGAATAAGTCCAAGCCGCTCTTGACCGTGAGCACGACTGTCATGACAGTTTTGACTCTGCAGAGTTTGCACCACTGTACCCACATGTACTGATTTCATCCCCCATTGCCGGGTGGACTAAAAGAACCTCCATTATGCCAGTGGCCGCGAACCACGGTCACACTTCCCAGGTGTGTATCTAGGAGATCACTACGAGGCCTTTACAAAGGGATTCCCGACGAGCGTGGGCCCACTGAGGTTTCACCCCTAACAGCATACAAGAGGCTCCAACCCCGCTGCAGTGGCACCCTCTTGAGCCTTGCGGTTCATATGGTAGTCCAGCTGACACCTATTCCCCGCACCATCCAACACACCCATACTACACCGGGTATACACCTAATTAATTGGCCAAGCTTACCCATCTCAGCATGTGGTTGGCACGGTAAAGCCAGGTTACATGCTCCATGACCCGGTCCTTAGGATCCAGTCAAGTACTAAACACAAACCCGAGTCTCGTGCACCCAGCACCAACCAAATCATCCAACTTGCCTCGATTCCTACCTCTACATAACTCATAATATCTCATTCAAGAGTAAGGTAAATAAATTGATGAGCTCATATCCCAATTATCCCATTCTAAGCATGGCTAAGCATAAGCATATAAATAAATGACATGATAAAATAAATCCCAACCCAAGCTACAAGGAAACAAGGTAATGCAATTCTAGGGAAACTTCCTAGCATGGGTTTCATATTTCAATTGACAATGCAAATAATTCTATCTACACATCCTAGTATAGGATCAAAGTGGTCAAGGACACTTGCCTTCTTCCTGCTGCTCTGAGAATGGAAAGTCTTGGTCTTGGAAGGGGAGAACTTGCTCTGGGGCAGGTTCTACTCATGCCAATACACATAGCAAAAGAAAACAACAATCCATAAGACATAGTTCACACTTTCACTTCATGCAAACCACACATACATACCTATGAAAGTCATTCACATTTCTAAGTGTTGTGGTTACTCTACATGTGTTGATTTTTGGCCTAAATGCACTTTTAAACATATGTATATGATTTCTAACTTTTGTATTCAGATTTCTGTTTGCACACTATATATGAATTTCCAATTTGAACAAATTCTTTATATTTAATTAATACACTTCTTAGCTACCAAGTTTGCATGAATGGTAATTTCCTAGTCCAAATAGGTTTTCAGATCTTCTACAAAATCCTAAATTGAAGCTTTTGGATTCGGAGAACTCATTTATCCTTTTCTAATTATGCATACTTATTTTCCTATATTTTCAGATTTATTTTCTATGCCTAAAAGTAAACTTTATTATGAAAATAGTAAAACACATCATCTAAACAGAATAGGTTCTGATCTAAAATGTTCAATAATATATTTTTGAACTTCCTCTCTGATGTGGAACAAATTAAATTTATTTTACTAGTTTTTAGAATTATTTCCTAGCCTAAAATGTGTCTCTAGAGAAAATAAAAATGAGCAACACTTAGGCAGATTTCATTTCAGCGTAAAATCTATTTTTAACTCATTCTAAAGTTTCCCAAGTGCTAGGAGAGTTTAAATTTGAATCTGCACATGTGTTTGCCTTACCTTTTAAATTTAAATCCTAGTCACATATTCAGATTTCTGAATTTAATATCATATAGGGTCAAAAAGGTAAATCCACCCTACTGCAGGGTCTAATTTACTATTTCCTAAATTTCCAGGGGTCTAACTACACATAACAGAGGGGGTTTCCAAATTTTTATTAAGTCCAGGGGCTAAAACTGATTTTTAAATGAATTTATACGAATTTTTGAAGGTCCAGGGGCTAGAACAGAAGTTTCCGGGGCTAGCTCGTGTTTTCTGAAATCCCCAGGGGGTAGCGCATAAGAATCCCGGCCTTTATAACGAGGGGCTGACGTGGACCGTCCGATTTAAAATAGACGGCTTACATTAGATCGCCGAACCGGTACGCGTCGGTTTTATTTCTACCGTGCGATTTAAAATAGACGGCCCCCAAGGGGCCACGTCGCCCTGGCCGGTGCCAGCCCGCACGTGCGGCGGCGGGGGCGGCGATCTCGCCGGCGCAGCTTCGGTTCCTTGCCGATATACGTTAAAACTTGCAGTTTTTCACACGGATCGACTGTGGAGGGGTAGGGGAGCTCACCTAGGGGTTTCTCGGGCTTGGGGAGGTCGGAATTTGGCTCTGCGACGACGATGGTTGAAACTGCTTCTATGTGCTCGTCGGAACCGATGCTAGGGCGCGAAACTTGTCGCTTCCTTCACCTGCAGGGCTCCCTGGAGGCGGTGGAGCACGGCGAGCTCGTTAGTCCAACGGAAAACGAAGAGATCCGAAGGTTTTTCGGTGGGGGATGATCGGTTCTCACCGAAGAGAAAAAGGGGCGGCGCTGGGGAATTCGGCGAGTTTTCTTGCGTGGAATGCACGAGGGGAGGCGGCGGCGGATCGGTTTGGATAAGTAGCAGCGTCTGGGGCCGAAGATCGGGCTGGGGGCACGGGTTTCGGGAGGGTGGTTGCGATCGGGCGCGAGAGAGAGAGACGGGGCCGTTGGGGGCGCGCGGGGAGAGGGATGACACACGGGCCCCGCGTGTCAGTGAGAGGGAGAGAGGGGGACGTGGGTTTGGGTTGGCGCGGGGGTATTGGGCCGGCTGACGGGTTTTGGCCCACTGGCCGGTTTGGGTTTTCTTTTTCTTTCTGTTTTGATTTGAATTTAAATCCTAGTTTGAATTTGAATTGCTTTATCACATGCATTACGTCCAAATTTTTTTAAATTCCCCTCTTTAGTAGGTTTGGGCGTTACAGCTCTACCCCCCTGTAACACCCCAAATTTTGATTCAAAACTCTAAACCATGTTCAGAGAGGAATTTAAAAATTTTTGGACGTGTTGCATGTTTGGCAAAAATTCAAATTCAAACTGGAATTCAAATTATACTCAAAACAGAAAAGAAATGGAAAAAGAAAAAGAGAAACGGGAAAAAAACCGGCCAGTGGGCCGAAACCCGCCAGCCGGCCCAGTTTCCCCACGCCAGCCCTCCCCCGCGCGCGCCGCGCTGTCTCTCACAGACAGGTGGGACCCACCTGTCATCCCCAACCCCGCGACCCCGGACTCTCTCCCGCGCGTGCGATCTTAACCGATCGAAAAACCGCGTTCCTCAGCCGAATTCCGGTCCCAGAAGAATCCAACTCGATCACAACTGACCCACCGCCCTCCCCCGGCTATAAAAACCCCAGCCCCGATCGGTTTTTCCCACGCGATCGCCGATTTTTACTCCGGTGAGCACCGAGACTTCGCCGGTGAATTCTGGCCGATCTAAGCTCGGAAACTCTGATCTAACTCGCTGGTCTTGATCCACCGCCTCCGGGGAGCTTTGCAGGTGCAGAAAACTCGGAGACTTACGGTGCAAATCCAGCGCCGACGAGCTTCGCCGTGGTTTTGCCTCGGACCTCGCCGCCGATCACTTTCCAGGACCCCCGAGCTCGAGAAAACCCCCGAGGTGAGATCCCTGACCTCCCCTCTACCGATCTAGGCCATAAGATCACAGTTTTAGGCAGAATTCTCGAGGATCCGAAACTTTCCGGCGAGATCGCCGCTTCCCGCCGCCGTGCGCCGCCGGCAGCGCCGCCCGCGCTCGATCGGAGCGACGTGGCCGCTTGTGCGCCGTTTATTTTAAATCGCACGGTAGACTTTAAATCCCCGCGTACCGGTTCGATGTTATAATCTCAGCCGTCGGTTTAAAATCGGACGGTCCACATCAGCCCCGCATTATAAAGACTGGAATTCTTACGTGCTACCCCCTGGGGTTCTCTGGAATTGAGAGCTAGCCCCGGAAACTTCAGATCTAGCCCCTGGAACTCCAGAAAATCATGTAAATTCATTTAAAAATCAGTTTTAGCCCCTGGACTTAATAGAAATTAGGAAAAACACCTCTGATAAGTGTAACTAGACCCCTGGAAATTATGAAAATAATATTATAGACCCTGTAATGGGGTGAGTTCATTATTTTAGCCCTGTTTAGTATTTAATGTAGAAAATTGAATATGTAACTAGTGTTTAAAAATTAAAAAGTGGGACAAACATAATTGTCAAAATTAATTAAAAACTTTCTCAGTACTTAGAAAACTTTGGAGTGAGATAAAAATATATTTTTGGACTGAAATGAATCTGTTTCATTTAATTATTCACATTATTTAGTATAAGGACACATTTTAAGTAAAGAATAGCTATAGAAAAATAGGGAAAATAATTATGAAATGGTATACATCAGAAGCCAAGGTCAAATTATGATATTAAATTATTTAGGACCAGAACCTATACTGTTTAGATGATGTGTATTACTAATTTCATAATAAAATACACAATTATGCATAGGAATATAAATCTGAAAATATAGCAACTAGTAAATGATAAATGGAGTTTTTAAAATTCAAAGAGTTCAGTTTAGAGTTGATAGAAATTATGAAGGCACCTATGGAGAAGAAAAATACTTTTCTTACATACTTGGTAGTTTAATATAAGGAATTTATTTAAAACTGAAACACACACACACACACACACACACATATATATATATATATATATATATATATATAGTATGTAAGTATAAATATGAACACCAAAGTAGAAATCATACACAAATAAATAAAAGTGTGTGCAAGCCACAGGTCAACACACAAAGTAACCACGACACGTATAATGGTGAATGAATTTCATAAATATGAATGTGTGGTTTGTATGAAGTAAGAAGTGTGAACTATGTCTTATGATTGTTGTTTTTCTTTTGCTATGTGTGATGGTATGAAGTAGAACCTGTTCAAGAGCAAGTTATTCCTTTCCAAGATCAGGACTACCCTTTTCAAGAGCAGCAAGAAGGAGGCAAGTGTCCTTGACCACTTTGATCCTATGCTAGGATGTATAGATAGAATTATTTGCATTGTCAAATGAAATATGAAACCTATGCTAGGAAAGTTGCCCTAGAATTGCATTACCTTGTTTCCTTGTAGCTTGGGTTGGGATTCATTTTGTCATGTCATTTATTTACATGCATATGCTTAGCCATGCTTAGAATGGGATATTTGGGACATGAGATCATCAGTTTATTAGACCATACTCTTGAATGAGCTATTGGGAGTTATGTAGAGGTAGGGATCAGGGCAAGTTGGATGTTTTGGTTGTGTGCTGGGTGCACGAGACTTGGGTTGGTGTTTAGTACTTGCCTGGATCCTAAGGACCGGTTCATGGAGCATGTAACCTGGCTTTACAGTGCCAACCACATGCTGAGATGGGGCAGCTTGGCCAATTAATTAGGTGTATCCCCGGCGTAGTATGGGTGTGTTGGATGGTGCGGGGAATAGGTGTCAGCTGGACTACCATATGAACCGCAAGGCTCAAGAGGGGGCCACTGCAGCGGGGTTGGAGCCTCTTGTATGCTGTTAGGGGTGAAACCTCAGTGGGCCCACGCTCGTCGGGAATCCCTTTGTAAAGGCTTCGTAGTGATCTCCTGGCTGCACACCTGGGAAGTGTGAATGTGGATCGTAGCCACTGGCATAATGGAGGTTCTTTTAGTCCACCCGGCAACGGGGGATGAAATCACTACATGTGGGTACAGCGGTACAAACTCTGCAGAGTCAAAACTGTCTTGACAGCCGTGCTCACGGTTAAGAGCGGCCTGGACTTATTCATGATTAGAGGATTGATGGTTTTGGAAGTTAAGCGGGGAGCTTAACATTGGAAATGATGTTATGGTTATTGGATTATGATGATGGGATGGGAGATTGGGACCATTTCACCTGTGTAGTAATGTAGGTGCTTAATAAGCTAAGGTGATAGGTATTAAATGCGTAGTGCTTTAACCATGAGTTCAACCTCTCCTTGTTCTAGCCATGCATGATATAATTTTCCCACACTTGCTGAGTACCATTGGTACTCAACCTTGCATATTTGTTGGTTTATATTGCTGCTCAGGTCAAGATAATGAGGTGGTGTATAATGACCAAGACTTTGGACCCGAGGAAGGTTTTTAGGTTCATGAAGACCCCCGGGCAACGCCTGTGATGGAGCCCTAAAGAATAATATTCCGCTGCTAGTTTATTTACTTGTGATGAAGCATTAGTGTCCATTGAGACATTTGCGATGTAAGACTTATTTATATTCGACACCTAGCTTGTAATAAATGATGCTTCACTATTTGTCATCACATGTATGAGAAAATGATCCTGGCATACATGTGATATTCACTTGGTTGTTTTCTTCGGAAAAACCGGGTGTGACAGAGGTGGTATCAGAGCCAAGGTTGCCTGTAGGAACGTGGACCTAGGTAGAAATGGACGTATTTAAGGGCCCTATTTTCTTAAAAACTATTTTCCAAGGTGTGGGTGGAAAAGTGTTAATAAAGGAGTCATTTTCTTCATCTTACCCCAACTTTCATTCAAAATAGGATTTTGTTTGAGAATTTATCTAACCTAATTTTAAATTCTTTTGTTTTAGATGGTTCGCATGATTCGCACCGCTCGTAAGTCCACAGGAGGGAGAGTTCCCGTAGTTGCCCTTGCCGAAAGAGAGGAGAGTCGCCCCGTGACGTACCTTTCCTACGGATTGGCAGTAGGAGACTTGTTGCGCCGTCTTCGACGTATGCTCGAAGCCGCCGGCAATACGGGCAAGCTAATCATCCATTATAACTCCACCAGGACCATCCGTGAGAAGAGGGAAGAATGGAGTTCGGAGATGAGGATTATACACGAGAATCAGCTGCTTAAGATTCACCACTCTCCAGCTTGTCGAGCAACACAAGTTGACGCGGAGAAAGATGTCACTTAGGAGGCCATCACCTGCCAGAGTCACATCTATCGTCGCCACTTGGACAAAACTGAGTACATGTATGTCCTCCAACGTGAGATTGGTACCACGGAGTACAAGTACCCACCGGTGCAGCAAGGGACTTCCCATGAGCACATGGACTTGTGCTTGGAGGATGCTGCTATGCTCAGCACTCGACTGCAGGAGTGTCAACAAGAGCTTCAGGATGTCCGGGACACCCTGAAGGAAACGGAGGCGTTGCTGCGAGCTTGCTTAAAGGCGAGAGAAAGAGGAGATGGGAATGAACTGTGTGTCACCGTGAATGATACATGGACTCCTGACTCCCCGGATCGCCGAGCGATCAGGCTTAGTCGCACTTCTCCACCAACAGCCTCCCCACCCAAAGCCGAGTCAGAAGGTAGCCGAAATGAGGAGGAAGATCCCGAGGAGCCAGCTCAAGAAGGCGAGTAGTGTAGAGTCTTTCCCCTAGCTAGCAAGAGGTCGAGTAGTCGAGTCGTTACGTAGTTAATGGTGTGATGATGCTTGGTGTGTGACGTGAGTTGTGGAAGCCATGAGCAATTATCCACAGCCTCGTCTTCAGATTGTTTTGCTTTGGTGTGTGAACCCACAGGAAATAATAGTGCATTTATTTGGTGTGAGATATAAACCCTCGTAAAATTTTAACAAAGCCTCAACACCTCAAAGTACCAACAAATAAAAGTAGTAAGATGATACTAAATGGTATCAAATTAACATTTGTTGATTCTGCCAGATGGCCGGAAGAGGAAAAGGACGTGCTGCCAACCCCGCCAACAACAATGATGAGGCATGCAACCCTCATCTTTCGGGAGGCCAGGAAAGGGGTGGCCGCCGTGAAGAAGTTGATCCTCTCCACCAAATGCTGGAGAATCAAAATCAGCTTATCCAGAACTTGACTCAAGTGGTGGCCAACTTGCATCAAGTTCCACCTACACAAGCTGCACCACGCCAACCAAGGTTGAGTGAGTTCCTAGGAACTCAACCTCCAAAGTTTGCAAGTGCTGCTGAACCTCTAGAGGCAGATGATTGGCTGAAGACCATTGAAAGTAAGATGAGGATAATACAATGCCAAGGGTATGAGAGGGTGCTGTTTGCCTCTCATCAATTGCAGGGACCTGCTGCTGATTGGTGGACCGCCTACGTGGCCGCCCATCATGACCCTGAGAACATCACTTGGGAAGAGTTCAAGCGTAGCTTCCGCAACCACTACATCCCAAGAGGTGAACTCAAAAACAAGAGGAAAGAGTTTCTGGGACTGCAGCAGGGAAACATGACGGTGAGGGAATACCTCACTAAATTTACTCAACTATCCCGTTATGCTCCACGAGACATAGAGACTGATGAGCAGAAACAAGATTGTTTCGTGGAAGGACTTACCGCAGAGATGCAGTGTGCAATGTCCTCCAATGAGTATGAAAGCTTTCAAAAGATGGTGGACAGAGCATTTGTGGTGGAAAGGAAGCTAAAGGCCCTGGAAAATGAGAATAAGAGGAAGGCGGGATGGTCACATCAGGCCTCAGGGAGCAACACCCGCCCACGTATGATGCAGCAACCTACGGGGCAGACGAGCCGTGCTGCGGTACCCTATTCAGCACCAAGAGGGTACAACCCAAACTACAGGCCACCCGCAGCACCAGCACAGCCGCCACGTCAGTTTGTGCAGCAGCCTCGCCCCGCATATCCACCTCGACCAGCAGTGCAAGGACCCCCAAACCAACCCCAAGACAACAAGGGCCAAGCATATAAGATTGGGGTGCAATGTTTCAGCTGTGGTGAAGTGGGGCACTACGCCCATAAATGCCCGAAGAAGAAGCCTGCGCCGCCACAACAGCAGAATGTAATGAGAGGACGGGTGAACCATGTCACTATGGAGGAAGCACAAGAGGCACCCGACGTGGTAGTTGGTAAGTTTCCTGCCAATTTACACCTTGCAACTCTGCTGTTTGATTCTGGTGCTACCCACTCGTTCATTGCTCAAGGGTTTGTTAAGAAGTATGACCTAGCAACCACACAAATGAACCATATGCTAGCCGTAAACTCTCCAGGTGGAGAAATAAGGACAAGACAAGTGTGTCCCAAAGTGAACCTAGACATTAATGGGGTAGTATTTACTGCTAACCTCATAGTGATAGATTCACAAGGGATAGATATTATTTTGGGTATGGATTGGTTGACCAAACATAAAGGAATCATCCATTGTTCAACTAGAACGGTGGAACTAACTCACCCCAGTGGCACCAGAGTAAAGTTCATAACAATACACGAGCCTAGGAAGGACATTAAATTAAATCAAGTGGAGGTGAAAGTCGAGGAAATCAGGACTATCAGGGAATATCCAGATGTTTTTCCGGAGGAGTTGCCAGGTATGCCTCCCGACCGTGACGTGGAATTCGCAATTGAGCTAGTACCGGGAACAGCCCCGATATACAAGAGACCTTATCGAATGGACTCCAAGCAGCTAGAAGAGCTCAAGGATAATTTGAGAGAATTGACGGAGAAGGGGTATATTCGCCCTAGTTCCTCACCATGGGGAGCTCCGGTGATATTTGTGCCCAAGAAAGACGGGACCAAAGGTTATGCGTGGATTACCGTGCTTTGAATGAGGTAACCATCAAGAACAAATACCCATTGCCCCGCATTGAAGACTTGTTCGATCAGTTGAGGGGAGCTTGTGTGTTCTCGAAAATTGATCTCAGGTCGGGGTACCACCAACTCAAGATAAGGCAATCTGATATTCCCAAGACAGCTTTCGTATCTCGGTACGGACTGTATGAATACACTGTCATGCCTTTCGGGCTAACCAATGCCCCGGCATATTTCATGTACCTCATGAACAAGGTATTCATGGAATATCTGGACAAATTTGTGGTGGTTTTCATAGATGATATTCTCGTCTTCTCCAAAGATGAAGAAGAACATGAGAAACATCTAAGGTTGGTGTTGCAGAGGCTGAGAGAACACCAACTATATGCCAAGTTGAGCAAGTGTGAGTTTTGGTTGAAAAGAGTTCCCTTTTTAGGACATATAATCTCGGAGGGAGGAATCTCCGTAGATCCCGCCAAAATCGAGGATATCCAGAAGTGGAAGACCCCTGAAAATGTCGGGGAAGTTCGAAGCTTCTTGGGATTGGCTGGATACTATCGACGGTTTATTGAGGGATTCTCCAAGATCTCGAGACCTCTCACCAAACTATTGGAAAAGGGAATCACATTCACCTGGACGCCACAGTGCGACACGAGCTTTCAGGAGCTAAAGAAAAGATTGACAACAGCCCCAGTGCTGGTTATGCCAGATATGCAGAAGAATTTCACAGTGTACTGCGATGCCTCTGGGAATGGGTTGGGATGTGTTCTCATGCAAGAAGGACATGTCGTGGCATATGCATCCCGGCAGCTTCGGAAGCACGAGAAGAACTATCCTACACATGACCTAGAACTAGACGCAGTGGTACACGCGTTGAAAATTTGGCGGCACTATTTGATGGGGAAGAGGACAGAGATATATACGGATCATAAGAGTTTGAAGTATATATTCACACAGCCAGATCTCAACCTCAGACAAAGGAGATGGTTAGAGCTAATCAATGACTTTGATGTGGGCATCAACTATCATCCCGGGAAAGCAAACGTCGTGGCCGATGCTTTGAGTCGGAAAGTGCAGGTCAATAAGTTGAGCTTGAAGGACATGCCCGCAGAATTGAAGGACGAGGTTATAAGACTCAATCTATGTCTAGTAAATATTGGTGAAGCCATCGCCATGGAAGTGGACTCCACACTCGAGCGAGACATACGCGAGGGCCAAAAGAATGATGAGAAGATACAAGAGATCAGACAGCTTATCTAGGAAAATAAAGCTCCTGGTTTTAGAGAGGATGAACAAGGAACGGTGTGGCACGGGAAAAGAATCTGTGTGCCAGAAGTAAAGGAGATCCGTGAATTGATTTTAAAGGAGGCTCATGATTCTGACTATTCCATTCATCCTAGGAGTACGAAGATGTACCAGGACCTCAAAAGCAGGTATTGGTGGTATGGCATGAAGCGAGATGTCGCGGAACATGTTGCCCTATGTGACACATGTCAGTTGGTGAAAGCAGAACATCAACGACCCGCGGGATTCTTGCAACCACTCAAAGTGCCTGAATGGAAGTGGGAAGAAATCAGCATGGATTTTGTCGTGGGATTGCCTAGGACCCAATCCGGGTATGATTCAATATGGGTCATTATTGATAGGCTAACCAAGGTAGCTCATTTCATTCCTGTGAAAGAAAGCTACAGCGGATCCAAATTGGCAGAATTGTACATGTCAAGGATTGTGTGTTACCATGGAGTGCCAAAGAAGATAGTGTCGGACCGAGGGACACAATTCACCTCGAGGTTTTGGCAAAAGTTGCATGAAACCATGGGAACCCATTTGAACTTCAGCTCTGCCTATCATCCCCAAACTGACGGGCAGACGGAGAGAACCAATCAGATCCTTGAAGATATGTTAAGGGCATGTGCACTCAAAAACAATAGGAGTTGGGACAAGAACTTACCGTATGCGGAGTTTTCCTATAACAACAGCTATCAAGCTAGTATGAAAATGTCACCGTTTGAAGCTTTGTATGGAAGGAAGTGCAGAACTCCTCTATTTTGGAACCAAATAGGAGAAAGTAAAGTGTTTGGTCCAGAAGTGCTACAAGAAGCCGAAGCGAAGGTGAGGGAGATTCGCAACAATTTGAGGATAGCACAAACATGCCAGAAGAGTTATGCTGATGTACGAAGAAGAGAACTCGTTTTCAACGTGGTAGACTATGTTTATCTCAAGGTGTCCCCTATCAGAGGACTTCGTCGGTTCAAGGTGAAAGGGAAGTTGTCACCTCGATACATCGGACCCTTTCAAGTTTTGGAAAGAAAAGGCGAAGTGGCGTACCAACTAGAGTTACCGGTTCATCTATCGGACGTGCATGATGTATTCCATGTGTCACAACTCAAGAAATGCCTGAGGACGCCTGAGGAGGTGTTACCCATGAATGAAGTGGATGTAGCTGAAGATTTGTCTTATGCCGAGCAACCATACAAGATTTTGGAGACAATGGAACGCCTCACCAGAAATAAAAGAATCCGGATGTGCAAGGTGCAGTGGAAGCATCACTCAGAAGAGGAAGCCACCTGGGAACGGGAAGATGAGCTCAAGGCACAATTTCCGGAATTGTTTTCTTAGAAATACCAATCTCGAGGACGAGATTTCTTTTAAGGGGGGTAGAGCTGTAACACCCCAAATTTTGATTCAAAACTCTAAACCATGTTCAGAGGGGAATTTAAAAATTTTTGGACGTGTTGCATGTTTTGCAAAAATTCAAATTCAAACTGGAATTCAAATTATACTCAAAACAGAAAAGAAATGGAAAAAGAAAAAGAGAAACGGGAAAAAAACCGGCCAGTGGGCCGAAACCCGCCAGCCGGCCCAGTTTCCCCGCGCCAGCCCGCCCCCGCGCGCGCCGCGCTGTCTCTCACAGACAGGTGGGACCCACCTGTCATCCCCAACCCCGCGACCCCGGACTCTCTCCCGCGCGTGCGATCTTAACCGATCGAAAAACCGCGTTCCTCAGCCGAATTCCGGTCCCAGAAGAATCCAACTCGATCACAACTGACCCACCGCCCTCCCCCGGCTATAAAAACCCCAGCCCCGATCGGTTTTTCCCACGCGATCGCCGATTTTTACTCCGGTGAGCACCGAGACTTCGCCGGTGAATTCTGGCCGATCTAAGCTCGGAAACTCTGATCTAACTCGCTGGTCTTGATCCACCGCCTCCGGGGAGCTTTGCAGGTGCAGAAAACTCGGAGACTTACGGTGCAAATCCAGCGCCGACGAGCTTCGCCGTGGTTTTGCCTCGGACCTCGCCGCCGATCACTTTCCAGGACCCCCGAGCTCGAGAAAACCCCCGAGGTGAGATCCCTGACCTCCCCTCTACCGATCTAGGCCATAAGATCACAGTTTTAGGCAGAATTCTCGAGGATCCGAAACTTTCCGGCGAGATCGCCGCTTCCCGCCGCCGTGCGCCGCCGGCAGCGCCGCCCGCGCTCGATCGGAGCGACGTGGCCGCTTGTGCGCCGTTTATTTTAAATCGCACGGTAGACTTTAAATCCCCGCGTACCGGTTCGATGTTATAATCTCAGCCGTCGGTTTAAAATCGGACGGTCCACGTCAGCCCCGCATTATAAAGACTGGAATTCTTACGTGCTACCCCCTGGGGTTCTCTGGAACTGAGAGCTAGCCCGGGAAACTTCAGATCTAGCCCCTGGAACTCCAGAAAATCATGTAAATTCATTTAAAAATCAGTTTTAGCCCCTGGACTTAATAGAAATTAGGAAAAACACCTCTGATAAGTGTAACTAGACCCCTAGAAATTATGAAAATAATATTATAGACCCTGTAATGGGGTGAGTTCATTATTTTAGCCCTGTTTAGTATTTATTGTAGAAAATTGAATATGTAACTAGTGTTTAAAAATTAAAAAGTGGGACAAACATAATTGTCAAAATTAATTAAAAACTTTCTCAGTACTTAGAAAACTTTGGAGTGAGATAAAAATATATTTTTGGACTGAAATGAATCTGTTTCATTTAATTATTCACATTATTTAGTATAAGGACACATTTTTAAGTAAAGAATAGCTATAGAAAAATAGGGAAAATAATTATGAAATGGTATACATCAGAAGCCAAGGTCAAATTATGATATTAATAGGAAGTTTCCCTAGAATTGCATTACCTTGTTTCCTTGTAGCTTGGGTTGGGATTTATGCTATCATGTCATTTATTCATATTACTTGTGCTTAGCCATGCTTAGAATGGGATAATTGGGATATGGGATCATCAGTTTATTTTACCATACTCTTGAATGAGATATTATGAGTTATGTAGAGGTAGGGATCAAGGCAAGTTGGATGTTTTGGTTGGTGCTGGGTGCACGAGACTCGGGTTTGTGTTTAGTACTTGCCTGGATCCTAAGGACCGGTTCATGGAGCATGTAACCTGGCTTTACCGTGCCAACCACATGCTGAGATGGGGCAGCTTGGCCAATTAATTAGGTGTATTCCTGGCGTAGTATGGGTGTGTTGGATGGTGCGGGGAATAGGTGTCAGCTGGACTACCATATGAACCGCAAGGCTCAAGAGGGGGCCACTGCGGCGGGGTTGGAGCCTCTTGTATGCTGTTAGGGGTGAAACCTCAGTGGGCTCACGCTCGTCGGGAATCCCTTTGTAAAGGCTTCGTAGTGATATCCTGGCTGCACACCAGTGAAGTGTGAATGTGGTTCGTAGCCACTGGCATAATGGAGGTTCTTTTAGTCCACCCGGCAACGGGGGATGAAATCACTACATGTGGGTACAGTGGTGCAAACTCTGCAGAGTCAAAACTGTCATGACAGTCGTGCTCACGGTCAAGAGCGGCTTGGACTTATTCATGATTAGAGGATTGATGGTTTTGGAAGTTGTGGATGTTAAGCAGGGAGCTTAACATTGGAAATGAGGTTATGGTTATTTGATTATGATGATGGGATGGGAAATTGGGACCATTTCACCTGTGTAGTAATGTAGGTGCTTAATAAGCTAAGGTGATATGTATTAATTGCATAGTGCTATAACCATGAGTTCAACCTCTCCTTGTTCTAGCCATGCATGACATAACTTTCCCACACTTGCTGAGTACCATCGGTACTCAACCTTGCATATTTGTTGGTTTATATTGCTGCTCAGGTCAAGATAATGAGGTGGTGTATAATGATCAAGACTTTGGACCCGAAGAAGGTTTCTAGGTTCATGGAGTCCCCCGGGCGCCTGTGACGGAGCCCTCAAGAATAATATTCCGCTGCTAGTTTATTTACTTGTGATGAACTTATTATTGTCCATCGATACATTTTCTATGTAAGACTTATTTATATTCGACACCTGGCTTGTAATAAATGATGCTTCACTAATTGTCATCACATGTATGAGAAAATGATCCTGGCATACATGTGATATTCACTTGGTTGTTCTTCGGAAAAACCAGGTGTGACAGAAGTGGTATCAGAGCCAAGGTTGCCCGTAGGAACGTGGACCTAGGTAGAAATGGACGTATTTAAGGGCCCTATTTTCTTAAAAACTATTTTACAAGGTGTGTGTTGAAAAGTGTTATTAATGGAGGCACTTTCTTCATCTTAACTTAATTTTCATTCAAAATATGATTTTTTTTAAAAGTTTATCTAACCTAAGTTTAAATGCTTTTTGTTTTAGATGGTTCGCATGATTCGCACCGCTCACAAGTCCACAGGAGGGAGAGTTCCCGTAGTTGCCCTTGCCGAAAGAGAGGAGAGCCGTCCGGTGACGTACCTTTCCTACGGATTGGCAGTAGGAGGCTTGTTGCGCCGTCTTCGACGTATGCTCGAAGCCGCCGGCAATACGGGCAAGCTAATCATACACTATAGCTCCACCAGGACCATCCGGGAGAAGCGGGAAGAATGGAGTTCAGAAATGAGGATTATCCATGAAAATCAGCTGCTTAAGATCCACCGCTCTCCAGCTTGTCGAGCGACACAGGTCGATGCGGAGAAGGATGTCACCTGGGAGGCCATTACCTGCCAGAGTCACATATATCGTCGCCACCTGGACAGGACTGAGTACATGTATGTCCTCTAGCGTGAGAGTGGTACCACGGAGTACAAGTATCCACCAGTGCAGCAAGGGACTTCCCATGAGCACATGGACTTGTGCTTGGAGGATGCTGCTATGCTCAGCACTCGACTGCAGGAGTGTCAGCAAGAGCTTCAGGATGTTCGGGACACCCTGAAGAAAACGGAGGCATTGCTGCGAGCCTGCTTGAGGGCGAGAGAAAGATGAGATGGGAATGAACTGTGTGTCACCGTGAATGATACATGGACTCCTGACTCCCCAGATCGCCGGGCGATCAGGCGTCGTCGCACTTCTCCACCAGCAGCTTCCCCACCCAACGCAGAGTCAAAAGGCAGCCGCAATGATGAGGAAGACCCCGAGGAGCCAGCTCAGTGAATACGAGTAGTGTAGAGTCCTTCCCTTAGTTTAGCAGGATGTCGAGTAGTCGAGTCGTTATCTTAGTCAATGGTGTGTTAATGATTGGTGTGTGAAGTGAGTTGTGGAAGCCATGAGCAATTGTCCACAGCCTCGTCTTCAGATTGTTTTGCTTTGGTGTGTGAACCCACATGAAATAATATTGCATTTATTTTTGTGTGAAATATGAACTCTCAGAAAAGTATAACAAAGCCTCAACACTTCAAAGTACAAACAAGTGGAAGTAGTAAGATGATACGTAATGCTTTAAATTAACATTGGTTGATCATGCCAGATGGCCGGAAGAGGAAAGGGTCGTGCTGCCAACCCCGCCAACAACAACGATGAGGCCTGCAACCCTCATCTTTCTGGAGGCCAAGACAGGGGTAGACGCCGTGAAGGAGTGGATCCCCTCCACCAAATGCTTGAGAATCAAAATCAGCTCATCCAGAACTTGACTCAAGTGGTGGCCAACTTGCATCAAATCCCACCTCCACAAGCTGCACCACGCCAACCAAGGTTGACTGAGTTTCTAGGAACTCAACCTCCAAAGTTTGCAAGTGCAGCTGAACCTCTGGAGGCAGACGATTGGCTAAAGACCATTGAGAGCAAGATGAGGATCATACAGTGCCAAGGGTATGAGAGGGTGCTGTTTGCCTCTAATCAATTGCATGGACCTGCTGCTGATTGGTGGACCGCCTACGTTGCCGCCCATCATGACCCTGAGAACATCACTTGGGAAGAGTTCAAGCATAGCTTCCGCAACCATTACATACCAAGGGGTGAACTCAAAAACAAGAGGAAAGAGTTCTTGGGACTGCAGCAAGTTAACATGACTGTGAGGGAATACCTCACTAAATTTAACCAACTCTCCCGTTATGCCCCACGGGACATAGAGACTGATAAGCAGAAACAAGATTGTTTCGTGGAAGGACTTACTGCAGAAATGCAGTGTGCAATGTCCTCAAATGAGTATGAAAGCTTCCAAAAGATGGTGGACAGAGCGTTTGTGGTAGAAAGGAAGCTGAAGGCCTTGGAAAATGAGAATAAGAGGAAGGCCGGGTGGTCACATCAAGCCTCAGGAAGCAACACTCGCCCACGTCTGATGCAGCAACCCGCAGGGCAGACGAACCGTGCTGCGGTACCCTACTCAGCACCAAGAGGGTACAACCCGAACTACAGGCCTCCGGCAGCACCAGCACAGCCACAACGTCAGTTCGTACAGCAGCCTCGCCCTACATATCAACCTCGACCAGCAGTGCAAGGACCCCCAAACCAACCCCAAGACAACAAAGGCCAGGCACCTAAGGTTGGGGTGCAATGTTTTAGCTGTGGTGAAGTGGGGCACTACGCCCATAAGTGCCCAAAGAAGAAGCCCACGCAGCCACAACAGCAGAATGTAATAAGAGGACGGGTGAACCACGTCACCATGGAGGAAGCGCAAGAGGCACCAGACGTGGTAGTTGGTAAGTTTCCTGCTAATTTACACCTCGCAACCCTGTTGTTTGATTCTGGTGCTACCCACTTGTTCATTGCCCAAGGGTTTGTTAAGAAGCATGACCTAGCAACAACACAAATGAATCATATGCTAGCAGTAAACTCTCCAGGTGGAGAAATAAGGACAAGGCAAGTGTGTCCCAAAGTGAACCTAGACATTAATGAGGTAGTATTTACTGCTAACCTCATAGTGGTAGATTCACAAGAGATAGATATTATCTTGGGTATGGATTGGTTGACCAAACATAAAGGAATCATCCATTGTTCGACCAAAACGGTGGAACTAACGCACCCCAGTGGCACAAAAGTAAAGTTTATAACAATACAAGAGCCTAGGAGGGACGTTAAATTAAATCAAGTTGAGGTGAAAGTTGAGGAGATCATAACCATCAGGGAATATCCAGATGTTTTTCCGGAGGAGTTGCCCGGTATGCCTCCCGATCGTGAAGTGGAATTCACAATTGAGCTAGTGCCCGGAACCGCCCCGATATACAAGAGACCTTATCGGATGGACTCCAAGCAGCTGGGAGAACTCAAGGATCATTTGAGAGAATTGACGGAGAAGGGGTATATTCATCCTAGTTCCTCACCTTGGGGAGCTCCGGTCATATTTGTGCCCAAGAAGGACGGAACCCAAATGTTATGCGTGGATTACCGTGCCTTGAATGAAGTAACCATCAAGAACAAGTACTCATTACCCCGCATTAAAGACTTGTTTGATCAATTGAGGGGAGCTTGTGTGTTCTCGAAAATTGATCTCAGGTCGGGATACCACCAACTCAAGATAAGGCAATCTGATATCCCCAAGACAGCTTTCGTATCTCGGTTCGGACTTTATGAATACACTGTCATGCCTTTCGGGCTAACTAATGCCCCGGCATACTTCATGTATCTCATGAACAAGGTATTCATGGAATATCTGGACAAATTTGTGGTGGTTTTCATAGATGACATTCTCGTCTTCTCTAAAGATAAAGAAGAACATGAGAAACATCTAAGGTTGGTGTTGCAGAGGCTAAGAGAACACCAACTATATGCCAAGTTGAGCAAGTGTGAGTTTTGGCTGAAGAGAGTTCCCTTCTTAGGACATATCATCTCGGAGGGAGGAATCTCCGTGGATGCCGCCAAAATCGAGGATATACAGAAGTGGAAGACCCCTGAAAATGTCGGGGAAGTTCGAAGCTTCTTGGGATTGGCTGGATACTATCGACGGTTTATTGAGGGATTCTCTAAGATCTCGAGACCCCTTACCAAACTGTTGGAGAAGGGAATCACATTCACATGGACGCCACAGTGCGAGACGAGTTTTAAGGAGTTAAAGGAGAGATTGACAACGACCCCTGTGCTAGTTATGCCAGATATGCAGAAGAACTTTACCGTGTACTGCGATGCCTCTGGAAACGGGTTGGGATGTGTTCTGATGCAAGAAGGGCATGTCGTGGCTTATGCATCCCTACAACTCCGGAAGCACGAGAAAAACTATCCTACACATGACCTAGTACTAGCCGCAGTGGTACACGCGTTGAAAATTTGGCGGCACTATTTGATGGGGAAGAGGACAGAGATATATACGTATCATAAGAGTTTAAAGTACATTTTCACACAGCCAGATCTCAACCTCAGACAAAGGAGATGGTTAGAGCTAATCAATGACTTTGATGTGGGCATCAACTATCATCCTGGGAAAGCAAACGTCGTGGCCGATGCTTTAAGTCGGAAAGTGCAGGTCAATAAGTTGAGCTTGAAGGACATGCCTGCAGAATTGAAGGATGAGATTATAAGGCTCAATCTATGCCTTGTGAATAGTGGTGAAGCCATCGCCATGGAAGTGGACTCCACACTAGAGCAAGACATACGCGATTGTCAAAAGAACGACGAGAAGATACAAGAAATCAGGCAACTCATCAAGGAAAATAAAGCTCCTGGTTTCAGAGAGGATGAACAAGGTACGGTGTGGCACGGGAAAAGAATCTGCGTGCCTGAAGTAAAAGAGATTCGTGAATTGATTTTGAAGGAGGCTCACGATTCTGACTATTCCATCCATCCTGGGAGTACAAAGATGTACCAGGACCTCAAGAGCAGGTATTGGTGGTATGGTATGAAGCGAGATGTCGCGGAACATGTTGCCCTATGTGACACATGTCAGTTGGTGAAAGCAGAACATCAACGACCCGCGGGATTATTGCAACCACTCAAAGTGCTTGAATAGAAATGGGAAGAAATCGGTATGGATTTCATAGTGGGATTGCCTAGGACCCAATCAGGATATGATTCAATATGGCTCATCATCGACAGGCTAACCAAGGTAGCTCATTTCATCCCCGTGAAAGAAAGCTACAACGGATCCAAATTGGCAGAATTGTACATGTCAAGGATCGTGTGTTACCATGGAGTGCCAAAGAAGATAGTGTCGGATCGAGGGACACAGTTCACCTCAAGGTTCTGGCAGAAGTTGCATGAAACCATGGGAACCCATCTAAACTTTAGTTCTACCTATCATCCCCAAACTGATGGGCAGACGGAAAGAACCAATCAGATTCTTGAGGATATGCTGAGGGCATGTGCACTCAAAAACAATCGGAGTTGGGACAAGAACCTACCCTATGCGGAATTCTCCTATAACAACAGCTATCAGGCTAGTATGAAGATGTCACCGTTTGAAGCTTTGTACGGGAGGAAATGCAGAACTACCCTATTTTGGAACCAAACAGGGGAAAGTAAAGTGTTTGGTCCCGAAGTACTACAAGAAGCCGAGGCGAAGGTGAGGGAAATTCGCAACAACTTGAGGATAGCACAGACACGCCAAAAGAGGTATGCCGATGTACGAAGAAGAGAGCTCGTTTCCAACGTGGGAGACTATGTCTATCTCAAGGTGTCCCCTATCCGAGGACTTCGTCGGTTCAAGGTGAAAGGGAAGTTGTCACCTCGATACATCGGACCCTTTCAAGTTCTAGAGAGGAAAGGCGAACTGGCGTATAAACTAGAATTACCGGCTCGCCTATCGGATGTGCACGACGTATTCCATGTGTCACAACTCAAGAAATGCCTGAGGACGCCTGAAGAGGTGTTACCCATGAATGAAGTGGACATAGCTGAGGATTTGTCTTATGCCGAGCAACCATCCAAGATTTTGGAGACAATGGAACGCCTCACCAGAAATAAAAGAATCCGGATGTGCAAGGTGCAGTGGAAGTATCACTTAGAAGAGGAAGCCACCTGGGAGCGAGAAGATGAGCTTAAGGCACAATTTCCGGAATTGTTTTCTTAGAACCACCAATCTCGAGGACGAGATTTCTTTTAAGGGGGGTAGAGCTGTAACACCCCAAAATCCTGTTAAGAGGGGAATTTTAAAAAAAATTTGGACGTGTTGCATGGATTACAAAAATTCAAATTCAAACTGGAATTCAAATTAAACTCAAAACAGAAAAGAAATAGAAAAAGAAAAAAGGAAAACAGAAAAAAAAACAGCCAGTGGGCCGAAACCCACCAGCCGGCCCACCGATCCCGCGCCAGCCCGCAGCCGTGCGCGCCCCTTTCTTCCCACTGACATGCGGGGCCCACCACTCTTTCTTCTTCCTCGCGCTCGCGCCCGCGCTCGGCCGGACTCTCTCACCTCGAATCAAAACCGACCCGGATTCCTGCGTATCCCAGCCGAATTTTGTTCGTGGGCGACGCAAACTCGATCACAACCGAACGCCGCCCTTTCCCCGTCTATAAAAACCCCGGCATCGTCCCGTTGTCCCCATGATCTGCCGATTTTCTCTCCGGTGAGAACCCGAGCCCCTCTGGCGAATTCTGGCGGATCTACGCTCGGGAATTCCGATCTAACTCGCTGGTCTTGATCCAACGCCTCCGGGGAACCTCGCAGGTGTAGAAAACATGGTGGTTTGCGGTTCAAACACAGCGCCGACGAGCCTCGCCGTGAATTCACCTCGGACCTCGTCGCCGACCGCCCTTCAGGACCTCCGAGCTCAAGAAAACCCCCGAGGTGAGATCCCCGACCTCCCCTCTACCGATCTATGCCATAAAATCACAGTTCTAGGAAGAATTTACGAAGATCCGAAACTCTCCGGCGAGATCGCCGCCTCCCGCCGCCGTGCGCCGCCGGGCAGCGCCGCCCGCGCTCGATCAGAGCGACGTGGCCGCTTGTGCGCCGTTTATTTTAAATCGCACGGTAGAGTTTAAATCCCCGCGTACCGGTTCGACGTTATAATCTCAGCCGTCTATTTTAAATCGAACGGTCCACGTCAGCCCCGCATTATAAAGACTGGAATTCTTACGCGCTACCCCCTGGGGTTCTCGGGAAATAAGAGCTAGCCCCGAAAACTTCTGATCTAGCCCCTGGAATTTCAGAAAATCATGTAAATTCATTTAAAAATCAATTTTAGCCCCTGGACTTAATAAAAATAGGAAAAACCCCTCTGTTATGTGTAGCTAGACCCCTGAAAATTCTTAAAATAATATTATAGACCCTGTAGTGGGGTGAGTTTACCTTTTTAATCCTATTTGATATTAAATTTAGGAAATTGAATATGTGGTTAGTATTTAAAATTTAAAAGGTGGGACAAACATATTGTCAAATTCAAATTAAAAACTTTCCCAGTACTTAGAAAACCTTGGAGTGAGATAAAAATAGATTTTTGGCTGAAATGAATCTGTTTAATTGATTATTCACATTTATTAGTTAGAGGACACATTTTTAAGTAGAGAATAATTCGGAAAATTAGAAAAATAAATGTAAAATAGTTTACATCAGAGGAAAAGATCAAAAATATATTATTAACTATTTTGGATCAGAACCTATTCTGTTTAGATGATGTGTCTTACTATTTTCATAATAAAGTACACATTTAGGCATAGGAAGTAAATTTGAAAATTTAGCAAGCTAGGTATAAATAATTAGAAAATGATAAATGAAGATTCCAAAATCCAAAGAATTCAGTTTAGGGTTGGTAGAGTTCTGAAGACATATATGGAGTAGGAAAATACCTTTCATGCATACTTGGTAGCTAAAAGGTGTAGTAATTGAATATAAGGAATTTATTTAAATTGGAAATTCATATATATAGTATGCAAGTATAAATGTGAATACAAAAGTAGGAATCATATACACATGATTGAAAGTGCATGTAAGCCAAAGATCAACACACATAGAGTAACCACAACACATAGAATTTGTGAATGGCTTTTATACATGTGAATGTGTGGTTTGTATGAAGTGGAAGTGTGAATTATGTCTTATGGATTGTCGTTTTTCTTTTGCTATGTGTGATGGTATGATGTTGAACCTGCTCCAGAGCAAGTTCTTCCTTTCCAAGAGCAGCAGGAAGGAGGCAAGTGTCCTTGACCACTTTGATCCTATGCTAGGATGTGTAGCTATAATTATTTGCATTGTCAATTGAAATATGAAACCCATGCTAGGAAGTTTCCCTAGAATTGCATTACCTTGTTCCCTTGTAGCTTGGGTTGGGATTTATGTTATCATGTCATTTATTCATATTACTTGTGCTTAGCCATGCTTAGAATGGGATAATTGGGATATGGGATCATCAGTTTATTTTACCATACTCTTGAATGAGATATTATGAGTTATGTAGAGGTAGGGATCAAGGCAAGTTGGATGTTTTGGTTGGTGCTGGGTGCACGAGACTCGAGTTTGTGTTTAGTACTTGCCTGGATCCTAAGGACCGGTTCATGGAGCATGTAATCTGGCTTTACCGTGCGAACCACATGCTGAGATGGGGAAGCTTGGCCAATTAATTAGGTGTATTCCTGGCGTAGTATGGGTGTGTTGGATGGTGCGGGGAATAGGTGTCAGCTGGACTACCATATGAACCGCAAGGCTCAAGAGGGGGCCACTGCAGCGGGGTTGGAGCCTCTTGTATGCTGTTAGGGGTGAAACCTCAGTGGGCTCACGCTCGTCGGGAATCCCTTTGTAAAGGCTTCGTAGTGATCTCCTGGCTACACACCTGGGAAGTGTGAATGTGGTTCGTAGCCACTGGCATAATGGAGGTTCTTTTAGTCCACCCGGCAACGGCGGATGAAATCACTACATGTGGGTACAGTGGTGCAAACTCTGCAGAGTCAAAACTGTCATGACAGCCGTGCTCACGGTCAAGAGCGGTTGGACTTATTCATGATTAGAGGATTGATGGTTTTGGAAGTTGTGGATGTTAAGCGGGTAGCTTAACATTGGAAATGAGGTTATGGTTATTTGATTATGATGATGGGATGGGAAATTGGGACCATTTCACCTGTGTAGTAATGTAGGTGCTTAATAAGCTAAGGTGATAGGTATTAATTGTATAGTGCTTTAACCATGAGTTCAACCTCTCCTTGTTCTAGCCATGCATGACATAACTTTCCCACACTTGTTGAGTACCATCGGTACTCAACCTTGCATATTTGTTGGTTTATATTGCTGCTCAGGTCAAGATAATGAGGTGGTGTATAATGATCAAGACTTTGGACCCGAAGAAGGTTTCTAGGTTCATGGAGTCCCCCGGGCAACGCCTGTGACGGAGCCCTCAAGAATAATATTCCGCTGCTAGTTTATTTACTTGTGATGAACTTATTATTGTCCATCGAGACATTTGCTATGTAAGACTTATTTATATTCGACACCTAGCTTGTAATAAATGATGCTTCACTAATTGTCATCACATGTATGAGAAAATGATCCTAGCATACATGTGATATTCACTTGGTTGTTCTTCGGAAAAACCGGGTGTGACAGAATTCTATAGAACTCTTGAACTTCGGGTCCAGGAATTTCTGTAGATGTACCTTCACCACAATCACGATTTAGTGCTTCAACCATGTCTTCCATTCTGTCCTCGTTATCAGCATCTACTTCATTAACATTAACATTACTACGGTATAACTCACCATGCTCATACCATGTTTCATAACCTGGCATAAAACCAAATCGACAAAGATCTCGTTCCATGTCAAACTTCTCCTTGCAGAAAAAGTTACGACACTTGTTGCATGGACACTTCACAGAACGGTTGGTCGATAAAGCAAAAGCCCGACTGATAAATGCCTTAGTATTGATAGCCCATTCATCTGAAGGCACAACATTCTTCCGCCAACCATCATACATCCATCGTCTATCATCGTCCATTTTCTAGACTATACAATACAAGAAAATAAGAATTTCGCAAGAACAAATTATTATTTATTTACGTTCACTTTACATTTATTGGAAGAGATATGTCGTAAACCCACCCAAGAGTGACTGAGAGGAGCGTGCTTATAACGAGACGCGGAGTCCGGATTCAGACGAAATTTCGGCAGCATAACCCCGTTGTTCTCCAACTGCACGCCCGATAATGGTGCAGCGGAGAACATTAGGGTTACGCCGTCAAAATTTCGTCCGAAACCATACCCCGCGTCTCGTCATAAGCACGCCCCTCGGTCACTTCCAGGCTGTCCAAAAAGGGACAATTCCGAACCTACACGCCTCACATGCGTAACGCATGTGAGACGGGGCGGTCCGAAACGGGTGACGCATATTGTATAGGTTACGTGAATCTTACTTTTTGGAGTGATTTTTGAGAGAGGTAAGAACGAGAGACAGGAAGAAAGAACAAGGGATAGACAGTGAAGTGGGTCACCCACAAAAATATATGTATTTTCATCAGCCATTTTTGGCTCACGAAAATACTTAGTTTCATGGGATTTCGTGTGGTCGGGAGGAAACCTAGCCCAAGCAACATAATTATTTCAAAGCTTATATTCAAAATAAGCTAACTTCAAATTGGTGGAACAGACATCTAAAGTAATATAACCTAATTGCATTACTCA
The DNA here is from genome assembly GCA_030760725.1 of Neostapfia colusana. NCBI lineage: Eukaryota > Viridiplantae > Streptophyta > Magnoliopsida > Poales > Poaceae > Neostapfia > Neostapfia colusana. Next base: position 1,350,535 of record JASWHV010000019.1, on the reverse strand, counting down.
AAAAGTAACATCAACTACTAAAATCTCACACACAACAGAATCTAGAGACAAGTGCGTGTTTACATGACTAGGTTGGCATCAAAATGTCGTAGCCGTAGCTCAACACATGGGATCAACACATGAACAAATAATGCACGCTCTTTTTATGTCAAACGGCGCTCAACGGCAACATTATAAACATATCATAGCTAGGTTTGATATTGTCAATCTTGCCAAAGCCCAATGCCTATTTGCATGTTCACTTCCACCATCTAATAAGAGTCAATAGTGCTTTTGCAACATAAATGATGCATATGTTACTATTGGATGTCTTGTATTATCATAGTTAACTTGTTCATGCAAACTTGTATACTAAAACCAATCCATACTATGATTGCAGAATTCACAAAAATAAAGTTGATTAACTCAGGTAGCATTATATTCCACAAAATATATCATTTTGATTAACTATTACATATCATTTGTACCTATTCTCAGGAGCAACGGCCAAGATGGACTCGGAGTAGAGGTGGCCGGGGCAGGCTCGCAGTAGGGGCGACGGAAACCTTGCGGCGCAGCAGCTTCAGCGACAGCCACGACGAGTGGACACCGACGTGGCGCGGCACAACGGTCAGCGGGGACTCGGTGCTGCAGCCAATCGGCAGCAGCAGGGCAGCCTTGCTGCTGTTTTCACGCGGCAGCGGCTGTCAAGGCTCCGCGGGTGGCGTGTCGGCGACGCGGTAGCCGGGCGTGAGAGGCAGTGCAGCCTCCGGCGGCGTGGAGGCGAGCTCGTGCCAGGCGACGCTGTGGGTGGGAGGCACGGTTGTCCGGCGGCCTGGCGACGCTGTGGGCGGGCGGCACGGTGGTCCGGCGGCCTAACAGCGCTGTGGGCAGGCGGCACGGTGGTCCGGTGACATGGCGGCGCGGTGGACGGGCAGCACGGTGGTCCGACGGACTGGAGTCGCGGTGGACGTGGTGGGGCGGTCGGGCCCGGGCAGGCGGCCGGGTAGAAGCAGCCTGGCGGCGGCCGGGCCATGGGCGGGTGGCCGGGCGTCGCGGTCGACCGGCCGGCGCGTGGCCGAGCGGCGCGGTCGACCGGGTGGCGCGGGCGGCTGGCCGACGCGGTTCCCGCGCTGTTCCGGGTGGCGCGGTTGCGGTGCCGCGCACTCAGGCAGGGTTTCGGCGGCGGTGGCTTGCACGTAATTAAGTCGGACTCGGGGCGCGACCTAATTACCCGCGCGTATTTTCATGTGCCACGTGCAGAAACCCACGAAATTATCTTAATTTCGTGTGCCACGTGCTGAAACTCACGAAACTATCCACCGCACGACTGACCTAATTTCGTGTGCCACGTACGACAACCCACGAAAATAACTTTGTTTAGTGTGCCAGGCACAGAAACCACAAAAAAGTACCTAATTTCGTGTGCCTTCGATGAAAACCCACGAAAATATGTCAGACCTACAGAGCCCTGACAGAAACATAGTTTCGTGTGCCTGGTCAGAAAACCCACGAAATTAAACTTGTTTCGTGTGCCCGGTCTGGAAACCCACACTAATAACCTAATTTCGTGTGCCCCCGTACGAAACCCACGAAATAACCTAATTTCGTGAGCTGGCTCTTACACCCACGAATATAAATTGGACTGGCAAGCCGTCATTTTATTTAGTTATTTTCGTGAGCTTGGTCCACCCACGAAAATACAGGACCTCATTTTCGTGTGCCTTTTAGAAACCCACAAAAATAACTTCATTTTCGTGTGTTCCAGTTGCGGCACACGAAATTAGAGTTTAATTTCATGGGCTTTCAATGAAACCCACAAAAATAACTTAGAATTTCGTGTGCTGGTATTTGGATCACGACAATATATTTTATTTCGTGGGGGCCGATGAAATTAAGTTTGTCCCACGAAAATTTATCGTTTTCCTGTAGTGATGTAATCAAGTTGACCCCTGTCCACTACCTTGAGATTGGAAATGATAATCTCATGATCCAAGTGCTCCTCAAGGCCAAGTATCTATGCAATCCTCTCATAGGTGACTCACTCCATGAGTCATCCAGGTGATTTTCCGGTCACCGTAGGTGGAGAAGTACACAGTGGTATAGAACTACACAATTACCTCAATGTTCCAGTCATACTTGAAGCTCATGATTTCCTTGATTCCATGGTGCTCTGCGGCTTTAATCACTGCATCAAAGGCTTTGTGCTCCCTTTTGGCCATGTAGTCCCAATCTACCCATTGAGCTTGAGCGACTGGGGTCTTCATCTTTAGGTACACTAAGTGGTAGTAATCGCAGTGGAAGTCACACCAAAACCTAGGGTCGGCTATGTGCTTCTCATAGTTAGAGACTTTATCCATCCTCAGCCTCCTTGCTTTTTCAGCCCCCTTTCCTTTGAATACAAATGCCGAATTGTTGGGCTGCCGGTTTGGATCTCTAGCAGGGGCAGCCATATTCAAGGGGCCGATAGGATTCGGTTGCCCTTTCTCCCTGATTACTATCCATCCTGCCTTGTTTGTCGGTGCTTTGGCAGTTGCCTTTTTATTCTTGGGCTCCTCAGGAAGTGGAGTCTTGCCCTTCTTCGGATCATGAGGAACCCTACCCTCAGATTCCTTCTCCTTCTCCTTTTCCCGCTTTTTATCTCCCAAGGTGACCAGCCTCTTCCTCTTGGGCTCTGAGGCACTAGCAGCTTGGGAGTTTTGGGCTTCACGTTTTGCCCTTTTCTTTCTCCGTTGATCCTTCAAGGATTCTTCAACGGCTTGGGCAATTTGTGCCTCTTCGTCGAGATTATGCTTCTTCTTTGTTCTTGCCTCTCGACGGACGGCTTCTTTAGCCGCTTGGGCCTCCTTTGTCGCCCTCTCTTCGGCAATGCACGGATGAAGGGCTTGTCGAGCCTCCTAGGCCGTGGGACTTGGAAGGGGGGAGCTTTGGTCGGAGTCTAACATATTTCCTGGGAAACAAGGGATGAGAGGTCAAGGAAGTGGAATATTGCAAAAGAATTCACTAAAAATGGCTAAAGTTGGAGTTTGTCCAGTGTAAACTGGACTTGTCTGTTAAAGGGCTGGACTAGTCTGCCCGAGAACGGACTTGTCCATCCAAAACCGGACTAGTCCGGGTTATACATGAGGAACCCTAACCCTAACAATTTTTTTCGCAGAAACTTTGAATTAAGTTGCAATACTCCTAGGCTACGATCACATTGACACTAGGAACAACATTAGTGAAGAGGTTTCTAGCAGAAGACCTAAGAATGAAGAAAAGGAAGGATTTTTGGTTAGGCCAAGAATACCTATTCAAAGCTTCAAATGTGATGAAATCAAAGTTGAAGCTTGAACAACGAAGCATGGGGAAAGATTTCTGCACTCCTTAGGGCTCCAATCTGTGGATTGGACGAGATTTTTGGTGGAGGAGATCGAAAATTGCCAATTTGGGGCACTTCCGGCTTGAGAGATGGTGTGAGGCGGACTAGTCTGTGAACAGAGAGGTCTGGCCGCCCTGGGAGGTTAAGTCCCCAGGGGCCGGACTAGTCCGGTCTAGTGCCCGGACAAGTCCGTTTGGCGGACCAGAGCCGGACTTCTCTGGGGCCGGACTTGTCCGGCCTCCCAGGCGGACTAGTCCGGTTTGGACTTGTCCGCTGAGAAGTCCGACCTTGACAGCCCAGACTTGTCCGTCCCATGGGCGGACTAGTCCGTCTGTATGTTGAAATTCTTATAATTTGAATTTTAGCTCAAGAATATGATCCTTTTTGGATAAGTTTTGCAAATATCTTTGGCAAACATGGTCAGTAAGCATACATCAAACAAACAATGACCATATTTGACAAGGAATCCTTTTGAACATAGTTTTCATGGAGTAAAGGGAACTAGGGTAGTATGTTGAAAACATGCGGATTTTTGAAGTTTATAAACAAGCAACAAACATATGTGCACACTTCAAGCTATGTTTTGAGAATCTAAGATATTCAGTTCACTTCTTAGGTCACAAAAGTGTTTCTCATCAAGGGGTTTCGTGAAGATGTCCGCCAATTGCTTCTCACTCCTAATATGAGAGATAACGATATCTCCTTTGATAGAGTGAGCTCGCAGGAAATTGTGACGGATATCAATGTGTTTGGTTGTAGAATGCTCCACGGGATTGTGAGCAATCTTGATGGCACTCTCGTTGTCACATAGGAGTGTAATATGGCTTAAAGTGTAACCATAGACCCTAAGAGTTTGTCGCATTCATAGGAGTTGTGCACAACAACTACCGGCTGTGACGTACTCCGCTTCGGCTGTGGATAAGGCAATGGAGTTTTGTTTCTTTGAAGACCACGAAAACAAGGACCTACCAAGGAATTGGCAAGTCCCTGACGTGCTCTTCCTACTTACCTTATAACCGGCATAATCGGCATAAGAGTATCCAATGAGATTGTACTTGGATCCCTTGGGATACCAAAGTCTTAGGTTAGGAGTGTGAACCAAATATCTAAGAATCTGCTTAACGGCCGTCAAGTGACACTCCTTAGGAGCGGCTTGAAACCGTGCACACATACACACACTAAGCATTATGTCGGGCCTAGATGCACAAAGGTAAAGCAAAGAGCCTATCATGGAACGAAATATCTTTTGGTCCACACTTGGACCATCTTCATTAAGGTCAAGATGTCTGTTGGTTCCCATGGGACTCTTGATGGGTTTGGCTTTATCCATGTCAAACCTTTTAAGTATTTCTTGAGTATATTTGGTTTGACTTATGAAAGTTCCTTCCTTGAGTTGTTTGACTTGGAATCCTAGAAAGAACTTCAATTCCCCCATCATTGACATCTCAAACCTTTCTGTCATTATCTTTGAAAACTCATCACAAAAAGCATCTTCCCTTTTTGGAGTAGAGGTCAGAGGCTAGTGCGGGTAGCCCTGTCGGAAACTAGAAAGAAGAGGCTGATGCACCCGCCCGGCGGTCAGAACCCTCTTCAAATAGATCTAATGGATAAGATACATAACATATATATTGACTGTCTTCCCCAGGAGCGGGTTCGATGTGATTCCTGGTTGCCATGAACGTTCCTCCTTTGTCGGCTGACGTTTTCCCTCACCATCTGTGAGAGAGAGTTGGGTGGAGTAGAAGTTAGAAGTTTAGATGGATCCCCCAACTATATGCATCAAGGTGGATGGACTAATTAATTTCAGCCTATATGAGATGTGAACAAGTGCCGAAGCATCTCACATCTCTCTACTATGTGTGGATATGGACAACGCTGAAGCGTCCCACAACTCACACTAAGCACTTAAACACAAACAATCATCACAAAAGTTCACACCACTCCTATTCAAGCTTATTCAATGGGAGTCCTAAACTTAATCATGTGAACTGGTGTTGTTCCCGCCATGTGACGGGGGTGGTCCATGTATGGGCGCACGCCACGGTGAGTAGGCAGTCCATGTATGGTTAGATGGCGTTGATCGGGAACATCGGCGCCATTTATAAATGGGACATGAGAAAACTTTGGGAAGGAAGAAATAACTCCAAAACTTCAGAAGTTATGGAGCAAGAAAGCAAAGGTGTTGTTGTCCAAAGGAAGAGACAAGGAGCGGCTTGAAAATAGCACCTTTCGGTGGCTGTAGTGACAAGGAAAGTGCAGCAGCAAGCAATTTTCAAAAATAGCAGTTTTGAGGGGTGTTCCTATGTGTTTTAGGGTGTCCATTCTACATAGTCTTGTGTCTTATGGTCAACGTGGTTCTGATGCCAATCTATGCAATCTACCTAGGCTTGCGTCCTATGGTCAACGTGGCTCTGATACCAATCTGTGCATTCTACCTAGGCTTGCGTCCTACGGTCAACATGGCTCTGATACCAATCTGTGACGCCCGGTCCTGTAAAACACGGAACCCAGCTAATGCATATGTTTGCCCATAATGTTCATCACACATACACATGCAATCCACAAACTGAATTCAGAATATAACCACGGATAATAGGGTTTAAGTACTTTATTACATCAATCTCTAACTTATTCTTGCAGCGGAAGTCTCTAACTTATTCTAGCAGCGGAAGTCTCTAAATGATAGCGGAAGCATCTAAACAGCAGTGGCTCCATCTCCAACTCCACAGGCAAGTTGACGGTAGTTCACACGCCTAATACTCCACATGATCTTCGAAGTACTCTTCTCCTATTGCTGATGTTTGTATGATAATGCAAGGTGAGTACATGTCGTACTCAGCAAGTGCGGGAAAAGTATGACATGTAGCTTACAGCAAGGTAGGGAATAAAAAGGCTCATTGCAGAAAGCAAGGTTTATTTCACAAACATGATAAAAACAGAAACTATCTTTAATTGAATTTAATCCTAACATATATTTAAGCAACATACCTCCTTCATGATTCACCACTTTTCATATCTCAACCAACCATTAATCTTTATCAACTTTATCTCTTGCTCATAATAACCATCTCATGTTCATATTCATCTCATAACCATATAACCAAACCAAAACTCATTGTCATGTCTTAACAGTCCCAAACCAATCTCATTACCAAGACTCAACAGTCCTGAAACCAATCCCAAGACCATACCATAACCATACTAATAACCATCCCAAATTTCCCTCTAATCATGTGAGTTGGCCAGACGCTTGTGACCGTAAGCACGGCTATCATGATAGTTTTACACTCTTAAGAGGTGGCACCACTTTACCCACAAGTTTGTGATTTCGTCACCCGTCGGCGACTGCAGAACCTCCATTATACCAGTACACAACCGTCGTTGTATGGCCAAGAGATCACAAAATAGCCTTTACAAAAGGGCTACAAGATGTATGGACTCACTAAGGTTTCACCAGCAGGCTCGAATCACCATTCTCCCACCTACGGGCCCCCTCTTGTGCCATGCGGTTCCCAGGGCAGTCCTCTCTCGACTCCCATTCCCCGCGCCTTCCACGGTCCATAACACTCTAGCAACTTACCTAATTAGTCAGCTAAGCCGCACATATTTGTCCTTGTGGTGGCACTGCTATCCTGGCATGTGCTGGCATGAACTGGTCCTTTGATCTACGGCAAGTAAACCACCATCTCATTCTACCACATCCACGAACCAAGCTTGCCTAGATCTCCCCCGATTTATGCTCATTATAAAGTTCTCATTATCATTATTCATATGAGTGTAGTAGCTAGACACGTTCTATCTCGCTTCCCATATCCCGTAGATTAGCGAAGCAAAAAAGGAAAAACGACCATACCAGACTCATTAACTTTTCCGGCGACAAGGATGGTTAAAAAACTAGTAAACTCCTATAAAAGGGTGGCCCATCAAGTTTACTCAAGCAAACACATTTTCGCAAACAAAACAGTTTCCAAAGCATGGGATCAATATGGTCAAGGGGCACTTGCCTTGTTTCTGTGGCTTTTGTCGCTCAGGCGTATCGATGTCTTGGTGTTGTAGTCCTTCATAGGTAGCTTCCTGAGCTTGTCCTTCTACTCACGACCACGCACATACAAAATTATAGCCATCAAACATCATGCACAAACTCTACTCAAGATGCAATGGTGCAAATCCTATGATGTTGTCTTATTTAGATCAGTTTGTACGTGTTCTTGCATGTTTTACTGGGCTTGCATGGGGTTTTATGGTGAACAAGGGTGTAAGGATCAAGTGTGGACGTGGTGATGATCTTGACTCAAGATCTAGATCAATTCCACCGTCAGAAACCGATCAACACTTGATCTGTCCACACGAAACAGCTTCTGTTCGAAGGGAACGAAGAAAACAGATGCGAAGAAACCGTGACGATGTCGTAAGATAGGTACGAAGACCTAGCTCACTTCTCTTTTGTGACGGGGCCTTCCTCCTAGCAATGGCAGCAGCAACAGCGAGGCGCGACGGCGCTCGTCGGCGGGCTCACTGGTGGGGCTCACCGGCGACTAAACTGCAGCAGGGGGTTCAACTCGGTCAGTTGGAAGCTAGGGCCTCCATGTCATCGACTCGGGAGGTGTAAAATAAGTACGTGGTTGCAGCTAGGGGGTTTTAGGTTCTATTTATAAGGGGTGAAAGAAGAGTCCTACTCCAATTGGATTTCAAATAAAAGTCCTATTCAATTTGTTTTGGATCTCAACAACTTATCTTCAATTGATTTGGGTGCGGTGTCAACGTGGAAGAAATCGTGTCGGTTTCCTCAGTACCGAGTATTCTCGCGCGCACAGGAGAAAAACTGCCTAAGGATCTCGTCACCTCCACAGGGTGAGCTCCGGAGGCGCTAAGTGTCCAGCGGGAGTTGGGCCTCCCTTTTCCTTAGGGGCGAGCTCCGGTTGTGCCGCGTGTCTGGCGGGCGGGACCTCCCTCTCCCTCAGAGGCAAGCTCCGCGTGCGCCACGTGTCTAGCGGGCGGGACCTCCCCTTTCCACAGAGGTGAGCACTGGGGGCGCCACCTGTCAGTGCCAGACCTCCCCTCTCCTCGGAGGTTGGCTCCGAGAATGCCACGTGTCCAGTAGCGCCGGACCTCCTTTCTCCTCAGAGACGAGCTCCGAGATCGCCACGTGTCCAATAGTGTCGGACCTCTCTTATCGGAGGTGAGCTCCGAGGACGACATGTGTCCATCGGTGTCGGACCTCCCTTCTCCTCGGAGGTGAGCTCCGAGGACAACACGTGTCCAGCAGTGTCGGACCTCCCGGAGGCGAGCTCCGAGGGTGACACGTGTCCAGCAGTGTCGGTCCTCCCGGAGGTGAGCTCCGAGGGTGACACGTGTCTCACGGGATCGGACCTCTCGGAGGCGAGCTCCGAGGGTGACATGTATCCCGTTGGGCGGACCTCATCCCTTCCGCAGGGGTGAGTTCCGAAGTTGACACGTGTCTGGCGGGCTAGTCCTCGCTTCTCGACAGAGACTAGCTCCGAAGGCGACATGTGTCCAGCGGGGTCGGACCTCGCCCCTTCTCTTGAGGCGAGCTTCGAGTCTGCTACGTAGCCAGCAGTGCCAGACCTCACCCCCTCTGCTGGGATGAGCTCCGAAGACGCCACGTGGCCAGTGGCCGCGGGAAGTGTCGACAGCGCTCCTCGGCAGATTGGAATTGGCTCTTTTCAGCTATCTTTCTCCCATTTTTATGATTCTTTCCCATTTCTATTTCTTTTATAATTTTTTTTCTATATGCAATGCATGAATATGGAATTGAGGATGTTACAGGAAAGCGCTTTTCATATCCATTTGGTATAGCTTGAAATCATGGTGAGTAGCAAAGGCAAGCAGTATCCGAATTGATTCAAGCCTAGCTACGGGAGCAAAAGTTTCATCATAATCCAAACCTTCTACTTGTGCATATCCTATTGCAACAAGTCTTGCCTTGTTTCTTGTTACAACCCAATACTCGTCTTGCTTGTTGCGGAATACCCACTTGGTTCCCACAACATTTGCGTTGGGTCGCTTCACAAGTTCCCACACTTGATTTCTTTCAAAATTATTTAGTTCCTCTTGCATGGCCGCCACCCAATCTGGATCTTGTATTGCTTATTCTACCTTGCGGGGCTCCAAGGAGGAAACAAAAGAGTAACGTTTACCGAAATTAGCCATTCGAGAGCGAGTGGTCACCACTTTGGAGATATCTCCTAGTATGTTGTCGACGGGATGATCCCGTTGAATACTTTGGTGCACTCTTGGATGAGGTGGTTGAGCTCTTTGATATTCATTTTCATTGTCGCTCTTTTCTTCGTCTCCCCCTTGATCCAATCCTCCATCTTGACTTTGATCGTTTTGATCTTGCTGAGGTTGGCCTTGCTCATCTTGAGCTTGATCATGGGAGGGAGACATATCTTCGTTTGTTGGATGATCATTTGAGTCTTGAGGTTATTCTTGAGGAAAAATGTCTCCAAGTGCCATCCTTTTAAGTGCTTCTTGTGGAGCCTCTTCTTTATCTAGCACACTTTGATCAACTTGCTCCACTTGGGAGCCATTAGTCTCATCAAACACTACGCCTCTCGCTATTTCAACAATTCCAGAAGTTTTGTTGAAAACACGATAGGCGTAGGTGTTTGAGTCATAACCAAGCAAGAAACCTTCATCGGACTTTGAAGCAAACTTCGAAGTCCTAGGCTTCTTGTTGAGAATATAACACTTGCTCCCAAAGACACAAAAATAAGAGATGTTGGGTTTGTTACCGGTTAGAAGCTCGTAAGACGTCTTCTTCAAAAGTCGATGAAGATACAACCGGTTTATGGTATGGCAAGCGGTGTTAACCGCTTCCGCCCAAAACCGATCCTACGTCTTGTACTCATCAAGCATGGTTCTTGCCATGTCAATGAGAGTTCTATTCTTCCTCTCATCCACCCGTTTTGTTGAGGGGAGTAAGGGGCTGAAAACTCATGCTTGATGCCTTCTTCATCCAAGTATTCTTCCACTTGAGTATTCTTGAACTCGGTGCCGTTATCGCTCCTTATGTTTTTTATTCTTGAGGAGAACTCGTTTTGAGCTCTTCTCAAGAATTTCTTGAGCACACTTTGAGTTTCGCCTTTGTCATGCAAAAAGAACACCCAAGTGAAACGAGAATAATCATCTACAACAACAAGACCATATTTGTTACCGCCGATTCTTATGTAGGCGATTGGACCGAAGAGGTCCATGTGAAGTAGATCCAAAGGTCTTGTAGTTGTCATGATATTTTTGGATGGATGTTGAGCTCCAACTTGCTTTCTGGCTTGACAAGCACTACATGGCCTGTCCTTATCAAAAACAACATTTTTCAAGCCTCAAGTGTGTTCTCCCTTGAGAAGTTTTTGCAAGTTCCTCATCCCAACATGGGCTATCCATATGTGCCAAAGCCATCCCATGTTGGTCTTCGCCATTAAGCACGTGTCGAGTTGAGCTTTATCCGTGGTGAAATCCACAAGGTAAAGCTTTCCCTTGAGCACGCCCTTAAACGCAATTGAGTCATTGCTTCTTCTCAAGACAGTCACACCCTCGTTAGTGAAAATACAATTATAACCTTTATCACATAGTTGGGATATTGATAGAAGGTTATAATCAAGGGAGTCACTATGCAAAACATTTGAAAGAGTATGATGGGGAGAGAAAGCAATTTTACCGGTGCCAAGGATTTTCCCTTAGCTATTGTCCCCAAAGTATATTCCTTCACTTGGATCTTCGTTTTCCTCATATCCCACAAACATCTTTCTCTCTCCGGTCATATGGTTTGTGCATCCACTATCTAGCACATATTTTGATCCACCGGAGGAGTATGCCTACAAAATAGAGTTATGCCTTACCTTTTGGTACCCAAACGGAGTTGGGTCCTTTCATCTTAGTCAAGAGGCACTTGGGCACCCACACACAAGGTTTTGGACTTTTGCGGAGTGGCCCAACATACCTAGCATAGATCTTTCCAAATTTGTTTCTCAATAAAACATATGAAGCATCAAAGTCATGGAACAAAGGATGAGGTTCATTTTTAGGCATGTTAGATGAGTTTGCAATGTTCTTTACATTTTCTTTGTTGGTTGAACTATCCTTGACAAATACAATCAAGTCTTTCCCATTCTTGTCAGTTTTGGCATGTTGCTTTCACTCCCGAGAATAGCCAAGACCGTCTTTGACATGTGGAGGTCTTACATTGGTATATGCACTTCGTGCATATGCTAGTTTTTCTTTATCAAAGATACTACCTTTCGGTGATTGATTGTTTTGTGCCATCTTAAGTTCATCTTTAAGTTTTAGGATTAAGTTTGAGCATTTGCAAGTTTGAGTTGCTTCGGGAGATTTCTGTGAGGAAGATGAAGCCATAGAGGAAGAAGGTGCATTGATCTTGAGAGACTCACTTTGTGTTTCAAGGATCTTGTTGACTTTTGTCAAGTTAACAATTTCATCCTTGAGCACAATAGTTGTGTTCTCAAGATTTGAGCAAGTTTCCTTGCTCAAAGCGAGTCCGCGCTCAAGTGCCTTGCTTCTTTCCCTTTCAACCTCAAGGAGCTCTTCAAGCTCATGACATCTCTCCTTTTCAAAGATGAGCATGTCTTCTTAACAGTTGATGACTTCATCCTTCTCAAAGATTTCTTCTGACAAGAATCTTAATTTTTTTAAGGTGCTCCTACTTAGATCCTTAAGCATGGATTCATTTTCACTACTACTATCAAAGCTATCAAGTTAAGAAGTAGAGGAGGATGGATTAGATTTAACCTTTCTTCTTCCCCCCTTTGCCATGAGACATGTAGACTTGAAGTCTTCAAGGTTTGAGAAGAGTTTGCTCCTTCCAATGCCAAGTGTTTCCACTTTCTCTTCATCCTCGGCGGATGATTCTTCGTTTGATTCCTATTCCTTTCCAAGGTGAGCATGTCCTGATGGGCTCTTCTTCTTGAAGAATTTCTTCTCTTGGGATTTGCCATCTCTTTTCTTCTTACTCTCTTCATATGGACAATTGTAAGGGCCTCAGTTTTTGACACTCATTTGCAGTGTTCATCACCACACCACACACCTCATTTGAGGAAGAATGATGAACACAAATAAAGAGCAAGTAACAATTATCAACATGCTCATTAGGGAACAAACTCACACATTGCAAAAGTGGTACTTCCCACATGTGATATAGATGGGCTGGACATATGAAAACTCCTACACTTTGCTAAGGATGTCCATGCCAAGTTCCACCCAAATTCAAAACCTTTTTGAGGTCATTTTGGGTATAGTTAGGAAGAGGGCAGTTTGAAACCATATTCAAATTCAAACTGTTTTCACCCACTGAATTTAAAAGTGGAAGGCATATTCTTGCTCAGCACATTTTTGTGAGCTCACACACCAATTTTCACTCCATTTGGAGTTGATCTTGACATGAGCTAAGGGGGAGAAATTCAAACTTTATTTGAATTTCAAACTGCACTTGTGCTGAAATTCATTCAAACCAAACCTCATTTGAACTTTGATCAATTCAAATGGCTCTTGGGTGAATAATTTGAATTGCCAAGGGTAGAATAGGGTTCACTGTTTACCACAGCTGTTAGGAATAAATTTCAGAGGTTAAAAGAGAAGTGGGACCCACATGTCAGCCTCAGTCTCAAAGCAAACCGACTGAACCACAGTTCAGTCGGTTCCCGGCAGCTGTGCGCGCGCGCCACCGAAGGGGGCAGCCGGCGCCAGCTCCTGCTGCGTGCCCCAAGCCGGAGACCAGCCGGCCGGGCTATTTATTCCCTCCCCGGCGTGCTTCAGTCACCATTTCCTCGAGCTGCCGACGCACACGACTTGTTTTTCCACTGCCATCGCCGCCGCTCGAGTTCCTGCTTGATCAAGCCGATCGCAGCTCCCTCTTTCCATTCCAAGGTCCCAGCAAGGTACTAGCAACCATCCTCCATCCTTCCCATTGATAGAAATCGAGTGAAACCGAGTGATATCGGCTGTGCCGAAAGATCAAACTCGGAACTGGAAACCGCCGCACCTCGGGCTCTCGTGGACAGCCCAACCTGGGCGTTGTCACGCCCGAGCCAAGGCACCCTTGGACGCGCAAGTGATCGGTGCTGCTCATCCCCGAGCCACAGCTCGAGTGGTTGCTCACCGGCGGCGAATTTCCACTTTTCCCCTTTCTGTGTGCAGAACGACCCTCGGGTACGATTCTGTTTAATTCGTGCTCTAGAAAGGATTAGAGGGCCTCAGGCCACTCCCACACGAACTAGACACGGTGACGCACAAGTTGCCTTCACAACTCTGGGCCGGAGAACTTCTGTGCCCGGCGTAATTCAAGGTCTACTAATGGCGGAACGCACGGGGGGTATCGGGCGCACGGTGAGGACCTATTTCGGGCCTTCCCCGAGCTGCCCCGAGTTCATGTCGACCTTCTCTGAGGTTCACTGATGCTCCCCGACCGGTTTCCCAAGTAGCTGAGGCACTAGGAGCATCAGCCGACATGGCCGAAGTCGTTCCGATATGGCGGCTCGTCGCCAACCATGCTCCGGCCGTTGTCATGAGCAGCTGACCCTCGGATCATGTTCCCCAAGTAAAAGTAGGCAGGGGCGGCCAGAATCAAGAAGTTTGGAGCGGTACAGCAGCCAGCGGCGAGCTCTCCGGCGAGGTCCCTCGGCGGCGGAGCGCGGGTGTCGCGAGGTTGAAGAAGGGGGTGGACCCCAGCTGTCAGCGGCCGATATTTTGAATCGAGATCCGGCTGCGGCCGGGATCGGGTGTGCTGGCGCGCAAAAGCCTTGTGGGCCGCGGTGTGCTGTCGCTTCGGCGTGCGACGCGTGTCCCCTGGGCCCACGCGCGAGTTTAAACTTTTTCCCGATTTTCAGATTTCCTTCAAACTTCAAATCCTTATAACTTTGGCTAGAAAGCTCCAAATTGAGTGAACCAAATTTTGCTGGATTCAGCTCTCTGAGTACTTTCCAGAAAATCAAGTTTCACTTCATGAAATTCCCTAATTCTCCAGAATTAATTCCTTAATGTTTAAACTGTTAGGAATTTTAACTGGAGAATCCTTTGGCGGAAAATCCTGAAATTTTGCTGAGATGTTCACCAAAATATCATTGAGCTACCATAAAAATTTCAGATCCATTTGAGCTCATTTAGTCCACCTAATGGTGTGATTAGCAAAACTGTTCCAGAGAAAATGGAAAATGTTCAGAAACATTTTCAGAATTTTCTCTGAAATTGTTTAGCTCATATCTTCAGTTAGAGACTTCCAAATTAAGTGAGACCAACTCCATTAGAACCCTCTGAAAATCTAGTTTTCAGAAAGTCATAGTTTGTCTCATGAAAATCCCTAGAACACCCTAAGGGTTCCAATTAAGGTCAAGGACATAATTATTTGTGGAGGGCTCAAATGAGCTTTGCTGCAACTAAAACTTGACCAAGTCTTTGTTTAGGTTGTAACCAAGCCACAGTAAAAGTTTCACAGTCATTAGGTCTGTCTAGTAAGGGTTATAGGCTTCACAACTTCAAAGTTAATACAAAGGCCTCTAAATTAATACATACATTGTTCTTATCATGTAGTCGCTAAGGTCGAGGAGGAACCCGAAGTCCTAGACTTCGTTACTCCGGAGGAACAGCTAGCCTACGACCAAGAGCAGCAAGGCAAGCCCCGGTTTGCATTAACCTTTTTACAAATTTTTATTGTTTTGAGCACATACTTGTTTCCTTTGTTCTGTGCATTAGAGTCTTGTTTGGAAATCCAACTGCATAGCCAAGAAAACCATGGGTTGGGTTTAGGATTGAAAACCTCGTTAGCCACTGCATGGCTAGGATAGAGTAGGATTCGGTACAAGTCGAGTAGTTGGAACTACTCGCGAGAATAGGCTAGAGGCACATTGCTCGGGTAGAGATAGCACATGAAACACATGGCAAGAAAATGAGACCGAGCGGAGAGTAAGGGCAACAGGACTTTGGGGCCTGTGTGCTGTAGCTCCGCTTGTGTCGATTGAGGACCGAGCCGTGTGCGGGCCTGTTGAACAAGCTAGAACAGTACCGAAGACCTACCGGCTATATGGGAACCGGGAAACTGATGTAACTCGGGTAGCTGGGTGTTGAGGCATTGCCCGTCGTTCAGAGGGTAGGTTGAGAGCTCGAGGTGTAAATCAGCTGGCGGCACAGAGATGCGCGTGCAGGGACCTCTTGCTCGGGACGATGGGACCGGTTCAATATTTGGCTAACGGGTGAAAGGTAGTCGCGTACGGCGTCCGTGATGGTTGTTGTAGGCAACATCGAGTACGGGCGTACGTGACGGGTTGTTCGGGTAACCCTGCAGGTGTAAATCGATTATAATCGCCGTCCCTCGCGGTCAGTGAGTACCACTTGTTCACTGTACCGTGACGTAGAAAGAACAGGCTAGTTACATGTTAAAATGTTGCTGATTGAAAGCTGGACATTGATTGTTAATGATATGTTGTAGCTTAGTGCTAACTAAAGTTCTTTTCAACTTTGGGCAAAGTACATGAGAGAAATGCGTTTCTTGTTTGATTGCGGCTCTCTCATGTGCCTTCGCGTAAGGTTCTCCACAACCTGCTGCTAAAACTTGAAAGTAAGGTTCTACTAATTAGGCGAGTCCTTGCAAATGATTTTACCTCATGTAACCCATTACCCTCATGTAGAAGTTCCATGTTTAGGTGAGACGGGTCAGACTTGCTGAGCCTTCGTGCTCACTGCTTGTGTTTGAAGCTTTTGCAGGGTTCTATGAGGAAGGGACTCCCGAAGAGGAGACGGAACCCCAGGAGGGGAACCCCGTCGAGTGGGAGTCGTGCACGCCGCAGAGTTAGTGTGCGTGTGTGCTAGCAAGGACACGTTCGAGGGCTGAACGTGCACTTGATGCTTAGTCTACGCCCGCGAGTGTGGACTAAACTTATTTTGATGTAAACATGTTGATAAACTTGTTTATGTAATAAAGCTTCTGCTTCCGCTTTGTACCTTTGACGTGTGTTATGCGGTGCTGTGCAACGCAGCACCCCTCAGCGTGATCCTGGCTCGACAGGACCCAAAGGGGTCGTGTCAGCGTGGTATCAGAGCTCGCTTGAGGTTTAACACAGTACAAAGGTCTTCTTTTTCAAAAATCCAGTGAGGAACGAGTTAGTAGCCCGTATAAGGATGTTATTAGTATATAGAAAGTGGCTTAGTAACTTATTTGTTATGTCGGAAAATCGTGCATCTCGGGACGATCATGTCTTGGGGGGTGCACGTAAGCGCTGTCCACCAGTGCGCACAAGCTGAAGGGTGGAGCCCCACGGGTGGCAGGTAACCCGACCCGCTTTGATATCCTCTACGACTCTTCATGTCGTTTGGGGTATTCGAGCAACGTCTGTCCCTGGCGTGCGTGGTGCAACATGGGAGACCCCGTCACGTGGTCTGAAACGTGAACACGTAACTCAGGGCGTGTTTGGCTTGAGAACATCCGGGCGAGTGATGACGGCCGGATGTACCAACTGTATGGATTCCGGGCTCGGTGTGCAGCCGAGTCTGATGATTGGTTGAATTTCTGCAGGTAGCCTTACCACGAAACGGTAGACGTGTAGTATCCGTGTGCGAGTGACGAGTAGTGCCACTGAAGTAACGACGCCGGCTAAGTCCGGTATAGGTTTTTCCTTTGTGAGGACGTAGTACCGACATAATCTGGTGACGCCTCGACGTCACACCCAACAAAATGAACAACTTCATTTAAAATTTGATGGTTTTGATCCAAAGTAGTAAAACTTGATGTAACTCCTTCCCTTGAACAGGATATTCAAAGTTAACAAGCTTTCAACTTATAGGATGTTAAGGACAGAGCACTCTGTTTCCAGCTAAATTAAGGCTGAAGTTAATCAGAGGTTAGAGGTTGAGTTCTTTCGAGGTTGATGTCGTATGATACATCTCTGGAAAGCTTTGGAGGAGCTTTACAACTTTTCTGTTGAGTTCCAGAGGTGTTTCGTCCCTTAACCCCTCGAAAAATGCAGCAGAGTTGAAACTGTCCAGAAAACAGGACGGAACAAAGACTCTCTGTAAATTAAGCATAACTTCCTGCATAAAAATCCAAAAATAGAAAATGAGGTAGTTCTGGAAAGATTATGAGATAGGTTACAACTTTGTAACAGAAAGTTTTGTCAGATTAGGAACAGAATTAACTGGGATTCTTGGATCAAATCAGTACCTAAGGCAGGGAGGTGCTGTCCAATTGTTTCCAGAAATTCTGTTAACTTTGACATCTCATAACTTTTGAACCAGAGCAGATCTTAGGCCAACCAAATACTTTCTGGAAAGCTATTGAAGTTAACTTTAACTTTGATGTTGAGCTCCAGGACTGGTTTTGCTTTTAACCTGGCCTAAATCAGATTAATATGGAAACTGGTCAGGGCTGTCATGGGGACAGCAGATCAGCAGTCAAATTTGTTTAAAAATTTGAACTATGTTTCCAAGTGTTAAGGGTTCAATGACATATCTTATGTTATAACTCAATGGTCTACTGTTTAAATAAATATTTGACATTTCTCAAATATATTTTTACAGATGGCAGCAGATAAACGGTTGGAGAACGGGTGGGTAGTTTCCCACTGCTCTGACCGTAGCGGCTACCCGGGAGCATTGTGGCTAATGCTCCAATATTTCGGGTACAACCAGATGCCGCAATACTTCGCCAAGGAAGAAGGCGAAGAGGGGAACAAGACGTGGACGATCCATGTCGAGGTTCCTGCAGGGCCTACGCCACCCGGTTGGGTGCCATTCACCGTCACGGTGAGAGGAAGACAACCGGAAGGGATGTGGCAAGTGGCAGCCCGTGACACTATGTCACGTTTCTGCCAACTACACGTACAGGCTATGGAGGGAACTCCATACGCACTCGTTCCGGTGGAGGGACGAGCTCAGCATGTGTGGGAAGAGAGGTACCTAGAGGCAACAAACCCGAGTTGCCCAAGGTACAACCCCGCGGAGGCAAATCTCAGTCTCCAAATGAGGGCGGGAAACGCTGTGATGGACAGCCAAGCTGTTCATACGGAGCATCTCGCCACCAAGCTCAAGGAGAGCACAAGCCGTGGAGATCATTTTGAGAGTGCTCACAGTGCACTCCGCAATGTGCTCCTTCCGACGATCAAGCGACTGAATGAACAACACAATCAGTTGCGTCGTCTGAAGAAGGCAAAGAAGAAGAGCCGTGTTGACATTGCGGCGTTGCAAGAGCTGGTGCAGACCCTAACCCAGCAGAATGAGGACCTTGCTCAAGAGCGGGACGACGCTATTGAGGAAGGACAAGGCTGGGAAGAGGACTACAACCAGGCTATGGACGAGGTGCATGCATTGCAGGACCTCGTGCCCCCGGTATTGGGCGTACCGGTAGTCTTGGGTCTTCCAGCCATGGGAGAACCTGGAATGGGAGAAGAGGTGGTAGACCCCGAGCCACCAGCAGAGGTACCGGAGGAGGACGACCCACAGGAGGTCGAGTTCTACTCCGAGTAGGGGGTTACGGTTGCCAAGTAGGGCAGCTAGGGTAGCGTAACCCAACTTTTGTAATCGGTGACATGTCGTGTAGACAGTAGCGTATGTATAGGTAGTGACGGCATGAGCACGACTTCTCGGAGGTCCGAGAATAATGTATCTTGTATAAAGTTTATGCTTTATCAATATATGTGAATGTTGTGCAAGTTAGTCATGCGTCGCTTCAATACTTACTGCTGTTTATGGAATTTTGAGTAAGACATGTGCTAATTGCTGCTGTGTTGAATTTCAGAATGACGCGTACTCGTGCCAACCCTGATGTTGGAGGTACTAGCCAAGGGGGAGAGACCTCCCAACCGCCTCCCGAGGACTCCTCGGGACAGCAGCAGCAACAGCAACAGCAAACACCGCCACCGCCACTGCCAACGGTTACATTGGCCGACATTGTCGCGGCAATGGCGGGTTCACATCAGCAGCATACAGAGCTGCTGCAAACGTTAATTGCGAATACGTCTCGCCCAGAGAGACGTCAAGATCGTGAGGAGCGCCAACAGAGCTCCTACTCCGACTTCCTGGCGACTCATCCCCCTGTATTCTCAAGGGCGGATGAACCACTTGACGCGGACAACTGGCTCCGCGCCATAGAGATGAAGTTCGGGCTGCTCCAAATCAGCGAGCAGCGCAAGACTCAGTTCGCGGTCCAGCAGCTCCAAGGATCCGCGAGCGCGTGGTGGGCCAACTTTTGTGCTTCACAACCCACCGACCGAGTGATGACCTGGGCGGAGTTTCGGACGGCCTTCCGGGCCTATCATATACCGCCCGGTTTGATGAAGAGGAAGACGCAGGAATTCCTACACCTGCAACAAGGGAGCCGGAACGCGCTGGAGTACTCCAGAGCGTTCAACGATCTCGCACTCTACGCGTCGTATCACGCAGATACGGACGAGAAGCGGCGGGACCACTTTTACCAGGGGCTTAACCCGCTCCTGAAGGACAAGCTGGCGATGTTCAATCGCGGCAGCCTCAACGACATAATTGATGCTGCGATTGTTCAGGAAGACTCCGGCAAGGAGTTGGCGGCGGCAGAGCGAAAGCGAAGCGCGCCGCAGAGCAGCGGAGAAGGAGGCGGTCCTTCTCAGAAGTTTCGGATGGTGAATCGCCCACCATCAGGTCCGCGCTGGCAACCACCACAGCGGTCGATGCCGTTCCGCGGTCGGCCGTACTCTTCACCGGCATTCCGGCCGGTACTGCCAGCACCACCGCAACAACAACAGCAGCAGCGGGCGATGCCGCGTGCGTTTGCACCTCCGCAACGCATGCCGGGCTTTCGTCCCCCGAGTACTCCACCAGCAGCGGCCACATGTTACAAGTGTGGTCGTCCAGGACACTTCGCGAGCAGTTGCCCGGAGAGGCAAGGCGGCGGAGTGGTACCACAGTTTCCGGGGAGGAATCAACCCCGGAACCCTACTAATGCGCGGCGGGCAAACCCTAGGCCCGGCACTGTCCACCAGCTTGCCATTGAGGACGTGCCGGAGGGCGAGCCAATCCTTGCGGGTATGTTCCAACTCCACCAGCATCCCGCTATAGTACTATTTGATTCAGGCGCCACGCATAATTTTATTAGCCAAGCTTTCATTGATAAACACAGCTTGCCAATACTACCCACCGATAGTCCATATTTAATTTGTTCACCGGGTGGGAAGATTTCAGCAAGCGTAATGGTCTCCAAAGCACCATTATGCTTAGCGGGTAGAGTGTACCCCACGTCTCTCATTATCTTAGAGGGACAGAAGGTCGATGTCATCCTAGGGATGTCGTGGTTAACCCGCCACGGCGCTGTTTTAGACACCGTCCTCCGAGTCGTGCACTTAAACTCAGAAGTGCACGGTTCTCACTCATTATTTCTGGACAGTCCAGAAATAAAACTTCCAAGTGTCTATCAAGCCACAACCATCAGATTGGAAGACATTCCAGTGGTCCGAGAATTCCCTGATGTATTCCCGGATGATTTGCCGGGGATGCCACCCGATAGAGAGGTGGAGTTCAAGATTGAACCTGCACCGGGAACCATGCCAATATCCCGAAGGCCGTACAAGATGGCGCCCAAGGAGTTGGCGGAACTGAAGACTCAGCTCACGGACCTTCTGGAGAAGGGTTTTATTAGGCCGAGCTCCTCGCCATGGGGCTGTTCGGCATTATTTGTCAAAAAGAAGGATGAAACGTTGCGGCTTTGCGTGGACTACCGTCCATTAAATGCCGTAACCATCAAGAACAAGTACCCGTTGCCACGGATCGACATGTTGTTTGATCAGTTGGTCGAAGCAAAGGTCTTTTCCAAGATGGATTTAAGATCCGGGTACCATCAGATTAAGATCAGGGCTGAGGACATTCCAAAGACAGCTTTTTCGACAAGGTACGGACTTTATGAGTACCTGGTCATGTCCTTTGGCCTCACCAATGCTCCAGCTCACTTCATGTACTTAATGAACTCGGTGTTCATGCCGGAGCTGGACAAGTTTGTCGTGGTCTTCATCGACGACATCCTGGTATATTCCAAGTCGGAGGAAGATCACAAGAAACATCTGCGTATAGTCTTGCAACGGCTGCGGGATCACAAGTTATACGCAAAGTTCAGCAAATGCGAGTTTTGGATATCGCAAGTGCCTTTCCTCGGGCATATCATCTCAGCGGAGGGTATCGCTGTGGACCCGAGCAAAATCACGCAAGTGCTGAATTGGAAATCCCCGAGAACTGTTCATGAGGTACGGAGTTTCCTCGGACTCGCGGGATATTATCGGAGGTTCATTCCGAACTTCTCGAAGATTGCCAAGCCAATGACAGAGCTGCTGAAGAAGGCTACCAAATATGTTTGGAGTCCAGCATGTGAAGCAGCATTCAAGGCTTTAGTCGAGCACCTGACATCAGCACCGGTTTTGGCGCAGCCAGACACAACAAAACCGTTCGATGTGTACTGCGATGCATCCGGCATTGGGCTCGGATGTGTGCTGATGCAAGACCGAAGAGTGGTCGCGTATGGATCACGACAGCTTAGGAACCATGAGCAAAATTATCCAACTCACGATTTGGAGCTCGCTGCCGTGGTACTTGCACTGAAAATGTGGAGGCACTACCTACTCGGTAACCTCGTACATTTATATACCGACCACAAAAGCCTCAAGTACATATTCACTCAGAAGGAGCTGAACATGAGGCAACGAAGATGGTTGGAACTGATAAAGGATTACGAGATAGAGATCCATTATCATCCGGGCAAGGCAAACGTTGTGGCAGATGCGCTGAGCCGCAAGTCACACGTCAATAATCTGACCATCACACCGTTGGAAGAGAGCGAACCACCACTACATGTGATTCCACACGGAGCTCTCTACAACCTAGCTTTGATCCCCACCATCCGTGAAGAGATAGCGGCAGCCCAGAAGAATGACAAGGGCATGTCACATTTGCGGAGACGTGTAGACAGTGGGGAGTTGAAATGTTTCCGGAAGGACGGAGACGGCGTCTTATGGTTCCAGGACCGGATCGTCGTACCCCGAAACCCGGAGTTAAGGAAGAGAATCTTTGATGAAGCTCACTTATCTAAGTTTTCTATTCACCCCGGCAGCAACAAGATGTATCAAGAACTCAGAAGCAAGTTTTGGTGGACACGGATGAAGCGAGAGACGGCAAAATACGTGTCCGAGTGTGATACATGTCGACGGGTGAAGGCAGACCACATGCGGAAACCGGGACTGCTGCGACCACTGGGCATTCCTGCCTGGAAGTGGGAAGACGTGAGCATGGATTTCGTCGTCGGTTTACCCACCACCTTACAGAAACATGATTCTGTGTGGGTGATCGTCGATCGACTCACCAAAGTTGCCCATTTCATCCCGGTCAACACCAACTACAACGCCAAGAAGTACGCTGAACTGTACATCTCACGGATCCTATGCTTATATGGCGTACCCCGTACCATCATATCGGACCGGGGCACTTTATTTGTGTCCCGTTTTTGGGAGCAGCTACACGCTGCCCTGGGGACGAAGCTGATCCGTAGTTCAGCCTACCACCCGCAGACGGATGGGCAAACGGAGCGGGTAAATCAAATCCTAGAAGACATGCTACGAGCTTGCGCTATCGACCACGGCAAGAATTGGGATGATCACTTGCCATTAGCCGAGTTCTCGTACAACAATGGGTACCAAGCCAGCATCAAGATGGCGCCCTACGAGGCGCTATACGGCAGGAAATGCCGCACACCACTGAACTGGTGTGAGTCTGGCGAGAGGGTTACCTTCGGGATTGACATTGTCAACAACGCGGAAGAAAAGGTTCGACTAATTCAAGCGAACCTAAAAGCCGCTCAATCCCGACAGAAACAGTATGCGGACCGGAGGAGGCGCCCATTACAATTCGAAGTTGGAGATCACGTATACCTACGAGTGTCTCCAATGAAGGGCGTAAACAGATTTGGGGTGAGAGGAAAGTTAGCACCCCGATTCATCGGTCCATTCCAGATTACTGAAAGATGTGGATCGGTGGCATACCGGCTAAGATTACCAGAAGCACTTTCCGGTGTGCACGACGTCTTTCACATTTCCCAGCTGAGGAAGTGTCTCAAGCTATCAACTACCGTTCAGCTGGAAGACATTGAAGAACTGCAACCGGATCTCACCTATCGGGAGGAACCGGTGCAGATTATTGATGAAAAGGCCCGAACCACACGCAACCGTACGTTGTGGTTCTACAAGGTTCTAT
Organism: Neostapfia colusana; assembly: GCA_030760725.1. Classification (NCBI taxonomy): domain Eukaryota; kingdom Viridiplantae; phylum Streptophyta; class Magnoliopsida; order Poales; family Poaceae; genus Neostapfia; species Neostapfia colusana. Next base: position 1,326,975 of record JASWHV010000019.1, on the reverse strand, counting down.
GGAGTAATCACTCCATGGACGAAGCGACATGGGAGAGCGAAGAATTCCTTCGCACTAACTACCCCGACTTTTTCACGTCGCATATTCGGTAATTTTCCACCGTCCTCTCTCTCATTTCACCTTATAATCTCGGGACGAGATTCTTTTAAGGGGGGAGGAATGTAAGGGCCTCAGTTTTTGACACTCATTTGCAGTGTTCATCACCACACCACACACCTCATTTGAGGAAGAATGATGAACACAAATAAAGAGCAAGTAACAATTATCAACATGCTCATTAGGGAACAAACTCACACATTGCAAAAGTGGTACTTCCCACATGTGATATAGATGGGCTGGACATATGAAAACTCCTACACTTTGCTAAGGATGTCCATGCCAAGTTCCACCCAAATTCAAAACCTTTTTGAGGTCATTTTGGGTATAGTTAGGAAGAGGGCAGTTTGAAACCATATTCAAATTCAAACTGTTTTCACCCACTGAATTTAAAAGTGGAAGGCATATTCTTGCTCAGCACATTTTTGTGAGCTCACACACCAATTTTCACTCCATTTGGAGTTGATCTTGACATGAGCTAAGGGGGAGAAATTCAAACTTTATTTGAATTTCAAACTGCACTTGTGCTGAAATTCATTCAAACCAAACCTCATTTGAACTTTGATCAATTCAAATGGCTCTTGGGTGAATAATTTGAATTGCCAAGGGTAGAATAGGGTTCACTGTTTACCACAGCTGTTAGGAATAAATTTCAGAGGTTAAAAGAGAAGTGGGACCCACATGTCAGCCTCAGTCTCAAAGCAAACCGACTGAACCACAGTTCAGTCGGTTCCCGGCAGCTGTGCGCGCGCGCCACCGAAGGGGGCAGCCGGCGCCAGCTCCTGCTGCGTGCCCCAAGCCGGAGACCAGCCGGCCGGGCTATTTATTCCCTCCCCGGCGTGCTTCAGTCACCATTTCCTCGAGCTGCCGACGCACACGACTTGTTTTTCCACTGCCATCGCCGCCGCTCGAGTTCCTGCTTGATCAAGCCGATCGCAGCTCCCTCTTTCCATTCCAAGGTCCCAGCAAGGTACTAGCAACCATCCTCCATCCTTCCCATTGATAGAAATCGAGTGAAACCGAGTGATATCGGCTGTGCCGAAAGATCAAACTCGGAACTGGAAACCGCCGCACCTCGGGCTCTCGTGGACAGCCCAACCTGGGCGTTGTCACGCCCGAGCCAAGGCACCCTTGGACGCGCAAGTGATCGGTGCTGCTCATCCCCGAGCCACAGCTCGAGTGGTTGCTCACCGGCGGCGAATTTCCACTTTTCCCCTTTCTGTGTGCAGAACGACCCTCGGGTACGATTCTGTTTAATTCGTGCTCTAGAAAGGATTAGAGGGCCTCAGGCCACTCCCACACGAACTAGACACGGTGACGCACAAGTTGCCTTCACAACTCTGGGCCGGAGAACTTCTGTGCCCGGCGTAATTCAAGGTCTACTAATGGCGGAACGCACGGGGGGTATCGGGCGCACGGTGAGGACCTATTTCGGGCCTTCCCCGAGCTGCCCCGAGTTCATGTCGACCTTCTCTGAGGTTCACTGATGCTCCCCGACCGGTTTCCCAAGTAGCTGAGGCACTAGGAGCATCAGCCGACATGGCCGAAGTCGTTCCGATATGGCGGCTCGTCGCCAACCATGCTCCGGCCGTTGTCATGAGCAGCTGACCCTCGGATCATGTTCCCCAAGTAAAAGTAGGCAGGGGCGGCCAGAATCAAGAAGTTTGGAGCGGTACAGCAGCCAGCGGCGAGCTCTCCGGCGAGGTCCCTCGGCGGCGGAGCGCGGGTGTCGCGAGGTTGAAGAAGGGGGTGGACCCCAGCTGTCAGCGGCCGATATTTTGAATCGAGATCCGGCTGCGGCCGGGATCGGGTGTGCTGGCGCGCAAAAGCCTTGTGGGCCGCGGTGTGCTGTCGCTTCGGCGTGCGACGCGTGTCCCCTGGGCCCACGCGCGAGTTTAAACTTTTTCCCGATTTTCAGATTTCCTTCAAACTTCAAATCCTTATAACTTTGGCTAGAAAGCTCCAAATTGAGTGAACCAAATTTTGCTGGATTCAGCTCTCTGAGTACTTTCCAGAAAATCAAGTTTCACTTCATGAAATTCCCTAATTCTCCAGAATTAATTCCTTAATGTTTAAACTGTTAGGAATTTTAACTGGAGAATCCTTTGGCGGAAAATCCTGAAATTTTGCTGAGATGTTCACCAAAATATCATTGAGCTACCATAAAAATTTCAGATCCATTTGAGCTCATTTAGTCCACCTAATGGTGTGATTAGCAAAACTGTTCCAGAGAAAATGGAAAATGTTCAGAAACATTTTCAGAATTTTCTCTGAAATTGTTTAGCTCATATCTTCAGTTAGAGACTTCCAAATTAAGTGAGACCAACTCCATTAGAACCCTCTGAAAATCTAGTTTTCAGAAAGTCATAGTTTGTCTCATGAAAATCCCTAGAACACCCTAAGGGTTCCAATTAAGGTCAAGGACATAATTATTTGTGGAGGGCTCAAATGAGCTTTGCTGCAACTAAAACTTGACCAAGTCTTTGTTTAGGTTGTAACCAAGCCACAGTAAAAGTTTCACAGTCATTAGGTCTGTCTAGTAAGGGTTATAGGCTTCACAACTTCAAAGTTAATACAAAGGCCTCTAAATTAATACATACATTGTTCTTATCATGTAGTCGCTAAGGTCGAGGAGGAACCCGAAGTCCTAGACTTCGTTACTCCGGAGGAACAGCTAGCCTACGACCAAGAGCAGCAAGGCAAGCCCCGGTTTGCATTAACCTTTTTACAAATTTTTATTGTTTTGAGCACATACTTGTTTCCTTTGTTCTGTGCATTAGAGTCTTGTTTGGAAATCCAACTGCATAGCCAAGAAAACCATGGGTTGGGTTTAGGATTGAAAACCTCGTTAGCCACTGCATGGCTAGGATAGAGTAGGATTCGGTACAAGTCGAGTAGTTGGAACTACTCGCGAGAATAGGCTAGAGGCACATTGCTCGGGTAGAGATAGCACATGAAACACATGGCAAGAAAATGAGACCGAGCGGAGAGTAAGGGCAACAGGACTTTGGGGCCTGTGTGCTGTAGCTCCGCTTGTGTCGATTGAGGACCGAGCCGTGTGCGGGCCTGTTGAACAAGCTAGAACAGTACCGAAGACCTACCGGCTATATGGGAACCGGGAAACTGATGTAACTCGGGTAGCTGGGTGTTGAGGCATTGCCCGTCGTTCAGAGGGTAGGTTGAGAGCTCGAGGTGTAAATCAGCTGGCGGCACAGAGATGCGCGTGCAGGGACCTCTTGCTCGGGACGATGGGACCGGTTCAATATTTGGCTAACGGGTGAAAGGTAGTCGCGTACGGCGTCCGTGATGGTTGTTGTAGGCAACATCGAGTACGGGCGTACGTGACGGGTTGTTCGGGTAACCCTGCAGGTGTAAATCGATTATAATCGCCGTCCCTCGCGGTCAGTGAGTACCACTTGTTCACTGTACCGTGACGTAGAAAGAACAGGCTAGTTACATGTTAAAATGTTGCTGATTGAAAGCTGGACATTGATTGTTAATGATATGTTGTAGCTTAGTGCTAACTAAAGTTCTTTTCAACTTTGGGCAAAGTACATGAGAGAAATGCGTTTCTTGTTTGATTGCGGCTCTCTCATGTGCCTTCGCGTAAGGTTCTCCACAACCTGCTGCTAAAACTTGAAAGTAAGGTTCTACTAATTAGGCGAGTCCTTGCAAATGATTTTACCTCATGTAACCCATTACCCTCATGTAGAAGTTCCATGTTTAGGTGAGACGGGTCAGACTTGCTGAGCCTTCGTGCTCACTGCTTGTGTTTGAAGCTTTTGCAGGGTTCTATGAGGAAGGGACTCCCGAAGAGGAGACGGAACCCCAGGAGGGGAACCCCGTCGAGTGGGAGTCGTGCACGCCGCAGAGTTAGTGTGCGTGTGTGCTAGCAAGGACACGTTCGAGGGCTGAACGTGCACTTGATGCTTAGTCTACGCCCGCGAGTGTGGACTAAACTTATTTTGATGTAAACATGTTGATAAACTTGTTTATGTAATAAAGCTTCCGCTTCCGCTTTGTACCTTTGACGTGTGTTATGCGGTGCTGTGCAACGCAGCACCCCTCAGCGTGATCCTGGCTCGACAGGACCCAAAGGGGTCGTGTCAACAATCCAGAATGAAGTGTCCATATTCACCACAGTTGTACCATGCTCTTTTCGTCTTGGGCTTGGACGTTTCCTTGTTCTTGTTCTCATAATGGTTTCCCCCCTTCCTTCTTCTCATCATCCTCTTGAACTTGTTGATAAAGAGCGCCTCTTCTTCATCGGTGTCGAGACCCTCATCATCACTTGCTTCGAAATCTTGTGATGAGGATGTTGCTTTGAAAGCAACATCTTTCTTCTTTGAGGAGGCGAGCCTTTGGAGGTCGCTGTAGAACATGGCATCCTTCTCCATCATCTCGTTGTTGATGATTCTTCCAAGCACTTCCTCCAGGGTCATTTGAGCATATCCCGGGCTCTCACGGATCAAGGAGCAAAGAGCAATGTTTCGAGGCATGAATGCCCGAAGCATCCTCTTCACCACCTCATGATCCGTCCACCGGGTGCATCCATAAGATCGGATCTTGTTGACGAGCACCTTGAGACGGTTGTACATATCTTGAGGGGACTCACCATCCATGATGGTGAACCTCTCAAGCTCTCCTTCAATCATCTCGATCTTGGCCTTTCTAATGACTCGGTTTCCTTCATGCGCCATCTTGAGTGTGTCCCATATGATGAGTGGTTTAGGCCCGATCTTTCGAAAGGTAGGTCGATTGAGGTGGAGAACTCGACGTTGATGATCCGCGACACTCGAGCAGTTCGAACACCCCTGCAAGCACTACACCACTGCTCCGTTGGTTATCAACCGTGCAGCACACGCTTGACCTTGCCAAGAATGCTAATGTGACACCCTCATCTCGGGTGTCAGCATATGTTCATGTTTTGTGAAGAGGAAACATTTTAAGAGAAGAAGGAACAGAGAAAAATATCAAAAGGAATAGCCAATGAGAGCCGAATCCAGCTCTCAGAAAGCGCCGAAGACAACTCACCACGGCCGCTAGCCACATGGCGTGTTCGGAGCTCACCCGTGTGAAGTGGGGAGAGGCCGCCGCCAAGCTGGCTACGTGGCAGGCTCGGGGCTCGTCTCTGCAAAGGGGAGAGGTCCGATCCTGAGGGACACGTGTTGTACACGGAGCTAGCCTCTGCGGAAGAAGCAAAGGCATTTCCGCAGGACACGTGTCATCCTCGGAGCTAGTCCTCGCGGAAGTCAGAGGACCAATCGCACGGGATACGTGTCGATCTCGGAACCCATCTCCGAGAGGTCTGGATCTATCGAACACGTGTCGCCACCGGAGCTTATCTCCGGGAGGTCCGTCGCTGCTGGACACGTGTCGACCTTGGAGCCGTCCCTGAGGAAAGAGGAGAGGAAAGACCGGCGCCGACACGTGGCGTGTATGGAGCTCACCTCCGAAGAAGGGGGAGGTCTCGCTTTCTTGACACGTGGCACAACCGGAGCTCGTCTCTACGGAGAAGGAGATACCAGACCCCGGAAGGACACGTGGAGCCTCCAGAGCTCATCACCGCGAAGGTAACGAGTTCTGGAGCAGTTGTACGCGTAAGAATACCGGTACGCAAAGAAAACCAACCTGAATTCCACAATGTTACCGCACCAAATCAACTAAAGATAAGATGATAGGATCAAACGACGATCTGAATAAGACTCTTATTTGGGATACAATCAGATTAGGACTCTTCTCTTCCCAATTATAAATAGAACCCAGAACCTCTGGCCGAAACCACAAACTTCTTTTTCCAAATCCTGAGCCGACGACTTAGAGCCCTAGCCCCAACTCGCCGAGAAAGCCATCGCCGAAGCGCAAAAAGGGAGATCATTGGAGGAGAACCGAGCAGTCTGAGGAGGACCTCGAAAACCCAGAAGGGCGTAAGGTAGGACTCCGACACCACCTTACGGCATTGTTGTATTTCCCTTGCATCTGTTCTTTGATTCCTTTCGACCAGAAGCCTTCTCATGGACAGATCACTTGATGATCAGATTGGTCTAAAGACCAGATCATTGCCACGTCCACCTTTGATACGAACACCTCTGTTCATGCAAGCCATGCACGAACACACCAATCTAATAAAAAAATCATAGGATAACCTGCATATGCATCATCGCATCTAGTTTAAGGTTTGTGCATGGTATTGATTGCTGTGAATTCTGTATGCACGTGATCCTACCTAGCAGGACAAGCTCAGGGAGTTGTCTACGACGAACTGCAGCAACCAGATTTTGAGATTCAAGAACAACCTGAACCGCAAGAACAAGGCAAGTGCTCCTTGACCATATTGATCCTATGTTTTGGGTAAAACCGTTTTGTTTTGCGAAAAGGTGTGCGTACTGAGTCAAACATGATGGGAAACCCTTTTATAGGAGTTTACTAGTTTTGGTTAAACCACCCTTGTCGCCTGGGAAGTTTATGAGTCGGGTATGGTTTTTGCTTTATGCTTCGCTGAGTCTATGGGATTGGAAAACGAGATAGATGTGCCTAGCTAACTGCACTCATAATGATAATGAGAAACTAATGTTAATAATGGACATGGATCGGAGGGAGATCTAGGCAAGATTGGGTTTGTGAATGAGGTAGCATGAGATGGTGGTTTACTTGCCGTAGATCTAAGGACCGGTTCATGCATTCACATGCCAGGATAACAGTGCCACCACAAGGCCATGTATGGGTGCGGCTTAGCTGAGTAATTAGGTAAGTTGCTAGAGTGTTATGGACTGTGGAAGGCGCGGGGAATGGGAGTCGAGTGAGGACTGTCCTGGGAACTGCATGGCACAAGAAGCGGCCCGTGGGTGGGAGAATTGGAGATTCTAGCCTGCCGGTGAAACCTTAGTGAGTCCATACATCTAGTAACCCCTTTGTAAAGGCTATTTTGTGATCTCTTGGCCATACACCGACGGATGTGTACTGGTATAATGGAGGTTCTGCAGTCGCCGACGGGTGACGAAATCACAAACTTTTGGGTAAAGAGGTGCAAACTCTACAGAGTTAATAAAACTATCATGATAGCCGAGCTTACAGTCACGAGCACCTGGCTAAACTGCCATGATTAGTTGGGATGGTTATTGGGATGATTAGTTGGGATGGTTATTGGGAAGGTTATTGGTTTGGTTATGGTTTGGTTGTTGGGACTGTTGAGTCTGGGTGATGAGATGGTTGCATGACTGTTGAGTCATGGCAGCGAGTTTGGTCTCGATGTGAGACGAGGTTGTTTTATGAGGTGAGATGGTAGCGAATACGAGGAGGTATTCGTGAGTATGAATAAAGGATTGGTTAATGTTCAGATGGAACATGGAAAGCGATGGAGGTATGTTGGTAATTTAATTCATGATGGGATTACATTCATCTAAAGTTAAGTTGCTGTTTTATCATCGTTTTACAAATCTGCTTTTCTGCAAATAAGCCTTTTTATACCTACCTTGTTTATGAGCTGCATATCATGTGTTTTCCCGCACTTGCTGAGTACATCATTGTACTCAAACTTGCATTATTACTTCATCATCAGCAGCAGGAGAAGCCTACTATGAAGACCAAGTGGAGCATTGAGGCGTGTGATCTGTTCTCAACCTTGCCTGTGGAGGGAGTAAAGATGGAGCCACTTCTGCTTAGATTTTCTTCCGCATTAGTTGAATTGCTTCCGCATTAGAATAAAGACTTCCGCTGCATAGAAATAAGACTTCCGCTGTGAACATGAGCCCAACACTCATGAGGTATTGTAATAAACTCTGTTATTCGTGGTAATATATAATCTGAATTCAGTTTGTGGAACATATGTGTATGTGTGACGAACATCCTAGGCACACATATGCATTAGTTCTCGGTTCCGTGGTTTTCCACAGAATTGAGGGCGTCACAGATTGGTATCAGAGCCACGGTTTGACAGTAGGTTACACGCCTAGATAGAAACCCTTAGGTTGATAATAGAGCCACGGGTTACACTCCTAAATAGGAGTCACAAGCGTCCTAGGGTGAATAGCTTAGATTGGCCTTTAATCTCATCTTGACATAGGAAACCATCCTTGAATAGGAGTTGTGTGGGCCCTTGTAATGATTATTTGTGATTGTGTGCTTAGTGTGAGTTGTGGGACGTCTCAAAACATTGTCCATATCCACACGTAAGAAGAAAGAGGTGTGAGATGTCTCGGCACTTGCTCACATCCTCATATGGGCTAATATATACATAGTCCAACTCACCTTGATGCATATAGTTGGAGGGAATCTACCTAACCTTCTAACACCCTATTCTATTTCGATCTCTCTCACAGATGGTGAGAGGAAACGCCGGCCAAAGGAACGTCCAGGAGGATGACCATGATGAAGTTCCTGCTAACCCAGAAGCAGGTGAAAACCATCTGGAAAGGTTGATGGCCATGCAAAACCAGCTTATGCAAACCATGATCCAAACTTTGGGTCAGTTGCAGGCCAACCAAAACCCCGTTCCGGCACCGCCGCCACCACCACCGCCGGCTCATCACAGGTTGGGAGAGTTCATGAGGACTCGACCACCCACCTTTGCTCAAGCTAGTGATCCCATGGAGGCCGATGATTGGTTAAAATCCGTGGATAAAAAGCTTGCCATTGTTCAGTGCAATGACCGAGAGAAAGTTCTCTTCGCGTCGCACCAACTTATGGGAGCCGCTGCTAACTGGTGGGATGCCTTGAGCAACGCTCATGCCAACCCGGAGACAATCACTTGGACTGAGTTCAAGGAAAGTTTCCGCTCTCACTACATCCCTGCTGGTGTAATGATGATCAAAAGGCAGGAGTTCAAAGGTCTCCGCCATGGACAGAAATGTGTGAATGAATATCTCAACAAGTTCATACAACTGTCCCGGTATGCCCTGAAGATATCAACTCAGATCAGAGGAAGCAGTACCTGTTCATGAGAGGCTTGAACAATGAGATCCAGGTTCAGCTCCTCAACAATGACTATGTAAGCTTCCAGAAGCTGGTTGACAAGGTCATAGTGGTTGAAAACAAGATCCGAGAGATCAGGCAAGAGTGCAAGAGGAAGATGCCATACCAGCCCCAAGGGAGCAACGTACGACCCAGGTACATGCCCCCTACACCGCAGTATGGATCGACCACTCCTGTGTACCGCCCTGGTCAGCCACCACAGCAACAACTCGTTGCTCCAGAACCTCGCGTGCCCATGCCTCCTGTGCCCCGACCTAACAATGGCGTCCCTGTTCAAAACCCCCGCCCCAACATACCTGCTGCCGTAGGCAACAGGGCATGCTTTGCATGCGGGGAAGTAGGACACTTCGCGAACCAGTGCCCGAGGAGAGGCCCTGGACAGCAAGGGAACGTGCCCAAGCAGAACCCGCGACCGAACGGAGGAGACAATCAAGGGAACCGTGGACAGCAGAACTATGCTCGCGGCCACGTGAACCATGTCACTGCCGAGGAAGCACAACAGGCTGAGGACGTCGTAATTGGTATGTTCCTTGCCAACTCCAACCCAGCCACCATCTTATTTGATTTTGGAGCATCGCATTCCTTCATATCATCCAAATACGTTGCCAAACATCATCTACCCGTATCCCACTTAGAATGTGCTATGTTAGTTAATTCTCCCGGAGGAGAAATGAGGACTAATATAGTATGTCCGAAAGTAAGCCTTAAAATAAGAGAGGTAGACTTCCTTGCCAACCTTATTGTCTTGGATTCCCAAGGGATTGACATCATACTCGGAATGGATTGGCTAAGCAAGCACAATGGAGTAATCCAATGTGCTGAAAGGAGCGTGCAGTTGACAAACGAGCACGGTATTCGTGTCGAGTTTGAGTCAGCCCAGCAAACCACTGAAGGGGCAAATCTGAACCACATTGAAGGAGTAGCATTGGACAGTATTCCGGTGGTTCAAGAGTTTTCGGACGTGTTCCCGGAAGAGCTTCCAGGTGTGCCACCTGACCGGGACATTGAGTTTGCCATTGATTTGGTACCCGGAACTGCACCTATAGCCAAGAGAGCCTATAGGATGCCCGTCAACGAGCTAGTTAAACTCAAGAAGCAAATTCAAGAACAGTTGGAAAAGGGTTTTATCCGTCCAAGCTCGTCACCTTGGGGAGCTCCGGCGCTCTTCGTGGACAAGAAGGATGGAACCCAAAGGATGTGCGTGGATTATAGGTCTCTCAACGAGGTAACCATCAAGAACAAATACCCTCTCCCCCGTATAGAGGACCTGTTCGACCAAATGAAAGGAGCCCAAGTGTTCTCCAAGATTGATCTTCGGTCAGGATATTTCCAGCTGAAGATTAAGCCCTCCGATATACCTAAGACAGCCTTTCGGACATGGTATGGTTCGTATGAATATACCGTTATGTCGTTTGGGTTGACAAACGCACCCGCATACTTCATGTACCTTATGAAGAAGGTTTTCATGGAGTACTTGGACAAGTTCGTCGTGGTTTTCATCGATGACATTATGGTGTATTCAAAAAGTGAGGAGGAGCATGAAGAATATCTGAGATTGACCTTGCAGATGTTGCGTGAGCATCAATTGTATGCCAAGCTCAACAAGTGTCAAATTTGGTTAAAGGAAATATCTTTCATAGGCCACATTATCTCCGAAGAAGGGGTATCGGTTGATCCTGGAAAGGTGAGAGATGTTCTGAAGTGGGACCAACCGAAGAGCGTGAGGGATATTCGGAGTTTCCTTCGGATGGCAGGATACTATCGGCGCTTCATTAAAGACTTCTCTAGGATAGCAAAACCTATGACGGAGTTGCTAATGAAGGGAAAGGTCTTTCAATGGACACCAACCTGCCAAGAAAGTTTTGAGGAACTCAAGAAAAGGCTAACCACAGCACCAGTTCTGGTATTGCCAGACGTAAGCAAGAGCTTTGACATATATTGTGACGCATCTAGACAGGGGCTCGGATGTGTGCTCATGCAGGAAGGACAAGTGGTAGCCTATGCCTCACGGCAATTAAAGAAGAACGAGCTTAATTATCCTACGCATGACTTGAAGCTAGCAGCAGTGGTGCATGCATTGAAGATTTGGAGACATTATATCCTTGGTCATCGATGTGAGATCTATACGGATAATAAAAGCCTCAAGTACATATTCACACAAGCGGACTTGAATTTGAGGCAATGTAAATGGTTAGAACTCATCAAGGATTATGATGTTGGAATCAACTACCACCCCGGGAAGGCCAATGTAGTAGCTGATGCATTGAGCAGAAAGGGAGCATGTCACCAACTCACGGTTCGGGAGCTACCACCCGAACTACGTAAGGAGTTCGAACGGTTACACCACCTCGGATTCTTGAATAACATGGAAATAATAGAGATCCACTCCTCATTGGAACAAGAAATAAGAGAGGGCCAAGCAACGGACGAGGAGATCAAGGAAAGAATCCGACAAGTAATAGAGAAGGATTTCAAGGAGGATGAAAAGGGTACGCTTTGGCTAGGAAAAAGGATTTGTGTGCCAAACATAAGACACCTCCGCGACACGATATTGAAGGAGGCACATGATTCTCCCTATTCCATACATCCCGGAAGCACCAAAATGTACAAGGACTTGAAAACTTGTTATTGGTGGGATGGTATGAAGAGGGATATAGCCGAATACATTGCCCTGTGCGACACATGCCAACGGGTGAAGGCCGAACATCAAAGACCCGCTGGATTGTTGCAACCTTTGAAAATACCCGAATGGAAGTGGGAGGACATCAGTATGGATTTCATCGTCGGATTGCCACGTACTCAGTCGGGATACGACTCCATCTGGGTCATTGTGGACCGATTGACGAAAACCGCCAATTTTCTCCCTGTAAAGGCCAGTTACAACGTTGCACAATTGGCAGAGTTGTACATGGAGCAGATCGTGTGCCGTCACGGAGTTCCGAGGAGGATAGTCTCAGATCGAGGTTCTCATTTTACCTCTAGATTCTGGAGGAAGCTGCAGAAAGCCATGGGTACATGACTGGATTTTAGCTCCGCCTATCACCCACAAACGGATGGGCAAACTGAAAGGACGAACCAAATTTTGGAGGACATGTTGAGAGCTTGCGCCTTGAGACGTGGGCGTAGTTGGGATAGGAGTTTACCGTATGCCGAATTCTCCTATAACAACAGCTATCAAGCTAGCTTGAAGATGTCGCCTTTCGAAGCCTTATATGGTAGACGGTGTAGAACACCACTGTTTTGGAACGAAACCGGAGAAAACCAGGTATTTGGACCCGAAGTGCTACAAGAAGCTGAAAAGCAAGTCCAAACAATACGGGAGAACTTAAAGGCTGTTCAGTCACGACAGAAAGGCTATGCGGATAATAGGCGTAGGAAGTTGACCTTCGAAGTAGGAGACTTCGTATATCTTAAGGTGTCGCCTATCCGAGGCCAATGATGTTTCAACGTCAAAGGCCAGCTAGCACCTCGCTACATCGGACCATTTAAGATTCTGGATAAGCGAGGAGAGGTAGCCTATCAACTAGAGCTCCCAAACCACCTCTCCGACGTACATGACGTGTTTCATGTAACCCAGCTCAAGAAGTGCTTGAGAGTACCAGAGGAACAAGTATCAACGGGAGAGCTTGAACTTCAAAAGGACCTGACTTATGCGGAATACCCTGTCCGATATCTGGACGTAAAGGAAAGGGTCACTCGGAACAAGGTGATTCGATGGTACAAGGTATAATGGAGTCACCACACCGAAGCTGAAGCCACATGGGAGCGTGAAGAGGATATCAAGGCCGAATTTCCCCATCTATTTTCTACTAACAAATCTCGAGGGCGAGATTCAATTTAAGGGGGGTAGATTTGTGACACCCTCATCTCGGGTGTCAGCATATGTTCATGTTTTATGAAGAGGAAACATTTTAAGAGAAGAAGGAACAGAGAAAAATATCAAAAGGAATAGCCAATGAGGGCCAAATCCAGCTCTCAGAAAGCGCCGAAGACAACTCACCACGGCCGCTGGCCACGTGGCGTGTTCGGAGCTCATCCCTGCGAAGTGGGGAGAGGCCGCCGCCAAGCTGGCTACGTGGCAGGCTCGGGGCTCGTCTCCGCAAAGGGGAGAGGTCCAATCCTGAGGGACACGTGTTGGACACGGAGCTAGCCTCTATGGAAGAAGCAAAGGCATTTCCGCAGGACACGTGTCATCCTCGGAGCTAGTCCTCGCGGAAGTCAGAGGACCAGTCGCACGGGATACGTGTTGATCTCGGAACCCATCTCCGAGAGGTCCGGATCTATCGAACACGTGTCGCCACCGGAGCTTATCTCCGGGAGGTCCGTCGCTGCTGCACACGTGTCGACCTCGGAGCCGTCCCTGAGGAAAGAGGAGAGGAAAGACCGGCGCCGACACGTGGCGTGTATGGAGCTCACCTCCGAAGAAGGGGGAGTTCTCGCTCGCTTGACACATGGTACAACCAGAGCTCGTCTCTGCGGAGAAGGAGATACCAGACCCCGGAAGGACACGTGGAGCCTCCGGAGCTCATCACCGCGAAGGTAACAAGTTCTGGAGCAGCTGTACGTGTAAGAATACCGGTACGTAAAGAAAACCAACCTGAATTCCACAACGTTACCACACCAAATCAACTAAAGATAAGATGATAGGATCCAACGATGATCTGAATAAGACTATTATTTGGGATACAATCAGATTAGGACTCTTCTCTTCCCGATTATAAATAGAACCCAGAACCTCTGGCCGAAACCACAAACTTCTTTTTCCAAATCCTGAGCCGACGACTTAGAGCCCTAGCCCCAACTCGCCGAGAAAGCCATCGGCGAAGCGCAACAAGGGAGATCATCGGAGGAGAACCGAGCAGTCTGAGGAGGACCTCGAAAACCCAGAAGGGCGTAAGGTAGGACTCCGACACCACCTTACGACATTGTTGTATTTCCCTTGCATCTGTTCTTTGATTCCTTTCGACCAGAAGCCTTCTTGTGGACAGATCACTTGATGATCAGATTGGTCTAAAGACCAGATAATTGCCACGTCCACCTTTGATCCGAACACCTCTGTCCATGCAAGCCATGCAAGAACACACCAATCTAATAAAAAATCATAGGATAACCTGCATATGCATCATCGCATCTAGTTTAAGGTTTGTGCATGATATTGATTGCTGTGAATCCTGTATGCACGTGATCCTACCTAGCAGGACAAGCTTAGGGAGCTGTCTACGACGAACTGCAGCAACCAGATTATGAGATTCAAGAACAACCTGAACCGCAAGAACAAGGCAAGTGCTCCTTGACCATATTGATCCTATGTTTTGGGTAAAACCGTTTTGTTTTGCGAAAAGGTGTGCGTACTGAGTCAAACATGATGGGAAACCCTTTTATAGGAGTTTACTAGTTTTGGTTAAACCACCCTTGTCGCCTGGGAAGTTTATGAGTCGGGTATGGTTTTTGCTTTATGTTTCGCTGAGTCTATGGGATTGGGAAACGAGATAGATGTGTCTAGCTAACTGCACTCGTAATGATAATGAGAAACTGATGTTAATAATGGACATGGATCGGAGGGAGATCTAGGCAAGATTGGGTTTGTGAATGAGGTAGCATGAGATGGTGGTTTACTTGCCGTAGATCTAAGGACCGGTTCATGCATGCACATGCCAGGATAACAGTGCCACCACAAGGCCAAGTATGGGTGCGGCTTAGCTGAGTAATTAGGTAAGTTGCTAGAGTGTTATGGACTGTGGAAGGCGCGGGGAATGGGAGTCAAGTGAGGACTTCCTTGGGAACTGCATGGCACAAGAGGCGGCCCGTGGGTGGGAGAATTGGAGATTCTAGCCTGCCGGTGAAACCTTAGTGAGTCCATACATCTAGTAACCCCTTTGTAAAGGCTATTTTGTGATCTCTTGGCCATACACCGACGGATGTGTACAGGTATAATAGAGGTTCTGCAGTCGCCGACGGGTGACGAAATCACAAACTTGTGGGTAAAGAGGTGCAAACTCTGCAGAGTTAATAAAACTATCATGATAGCCGAGCTTACGGTCACGAGCACCTGGCTAAACTGCCATGATTAGTTGGGATGGTTATTGGGATGGTTATTGGGAAGGTTATTGGTTTGGTTATGGTTTGGTTGTTGGGACTGTTGAGTCTGGGTGATGAGATGGTTGCATGACTGTTGAGTCATGGCAGCGAGTTTAGTCTCGGTGTGAGACGAGGTTGTTTTATGAGGTGAGATGGTAGCGAATACGAGGAGGTATTCATGAGTATGAATAAAGGATTGGTTAATGTTCGGATGGAACATGGAAAGCGATGGAGGTATGTTGGTAATTTAATTCATGATGGGATTACATTCATCTAAAGTTAAGTTGCTGTTTTATCATGGTTTTACAAATCTGCTTTTCTGCAAATAAGCCTTTTTATACCTACCTTGTTTATGAACTGCATATCATGTGTTTTCCCGCACTTGCTGAGTACATCATTGTACTCAAACTTGCATTATTACTTCATCATCAGCAGCAGGAGAAGCCTACTATGAAGACCAAGTGGAGCATTGAGGCGTGTGATCTGTTCTCAACCTTGCCTGTGGAGAGAGTAGAGATGGAGCCACTTCTGCTTAGATTTGTTTCTGCATTAGTTGAATTGCTTCCGCATTAGAATAAAGACTTCCGCTGCATAGAAATAAGACTTCCGCTGTGAACATGAGCCCAAGACTCATGAGGTATTGTAATAAACTCTGTTATTCGTGGTAATATATAGTCTGAATTCAGTTTGTGGAACGTATGTGTATGTGTGGCGAACATCCTGGGCACACATATGCATTAGTTCTCGGTTCCGTGGTTTTCCACAGAATTGAGGGCGTCACAGCTAATCCCTGCAGGTGCAACCAAGAACACGAGCAAGAACGTAGAAGACGTGATCTGAAAGTCACGAAGTTGGGGTTTCACAAAAACCGTAGAACGGCGGCTGTTTATCTAAGCAAAACTCACCAAATATGGCTGGCGGCTGCAGTATTTAAAGGCTAGGGTTCGTCCATAAGACCCTTAGACGCGTCCCTAATGGACTCATACGGGATACAAGGCACAAAAGCCCAATACGGTGGTGCAACACCGGACAGAACTCTGAATTCGACTTGTTTCGACAACTCCCAACGACTCCTGGCGAATTTTAATGTGGGACCAGAACCATTGGATAGTTTATCTTCTCATCTTTCCATACATATGTAGAACGTCGAAAACGGAGTCCGTATGCATCCTGGGCGTCCTTTTAAGATGGACTGCTCCTGGACTCCGAGTTGAACTCGAGTCCGAGTTCGTGACTGTTTCCATCAACTTGTGGACGTCCCATCTGGTTCTCCACGTCTCCAAATCCTCCTCCCTTTACTTGTTGATCATGTCCATGGTTCCTAATAACAATTAAATCATTCAATAGCAATCCATTCTCGAAATCACATGGGTAGGAAGTTAGGAACGAGTTCACCTGCTGATTTAGTAACCGTGCTCGTGCTCTTGTGATTGGTCCTTGTATATCAATGTGAGTATCCACTGTTGTGATGTCCTCATCATCCTCCCCCTCTTGAATCAGAGTCGTCCTCGACTCAAGATCATCTTCTTCCCCCAAGTATGGTCGTAAATCTGAAATGTTAAATGTGGGACTAACCCCAAAATCGGGAGGCAACTCAAGCTTATAGGCATTGTCATTGATCTTTTCAACAATTTTAAAAGGACCAGAATCTCATGGCATAAGTTTAGATTTTCTCAAGTGAGGGAATCGTTCTTTTCTCAAATGTAGCCATACCAAGTCCCCTGGATCAAGTTCTACTTCTTTTCTACCTTTACTACCAGAAATTCTATACTTCTCATTCATCCTTTCAATATTTTTCTTTGTAGTTTCATGCATCTTAAGAATGAATTCAGATTGTTGTGTAGCATCCAAATTTATAGTTTCAGAAGGAGGCAAAGGTAATAAATCAATAGGAGCACGGGGATTGAAACCATACACTACCTGGAATGGGCTTACCTTTGTAGTAGAGTGAACTGACCTGTTTTAAGCAAATTCTATATGTGGTAAACAATCCTCCCAACCCTTTAAATTTGTTTTTAAAACAGCCCGCAGCATAGTGGATAGAGTACGATTTACTACCTCAGTTTGTCCATCGGTTTGTGGGTGACATGTGGTTGAAAACAGCAGCTTGGTTCCTAATTTATACCACAAAGTTCTCCAAAAATGACTTAAAATTTTTACATCACGATCAGAAACAATGGTATTTGGTACACCATGTCAACGAATAATTTCCGTCATAAATAAATCAGCAATGTGTGAGGCATTATCATTCTTATGACAAGGTATAAAATGTGCCATTTTGGAGAAACGATCAACAACCACAAAAATACTATCCTTCCCCCTCTTAGTCCTAGGCAATCCCAAAATAAAATCCATGGAAATATCCTGCCAAGGTACACTAGGAACAGGAAGAGGCATATAAAGACCATGTGAGTTAAGTCGAGACTTATCTTTATTGCAAGTAGTGCATCGTGACACGTAGCGCTCGACATCACGTCTCTTTGACCAAAAGAAGTGTGTGGCCAGCACATCCTCCATTTTCTTCACTCCAAAATGTCCCATCAAACCTCCTCCATGTGCTTCCTACAAAAGTAATAGTCGAACGGAACTAGCAGGAACACATAGCTTGTTAGCACGATAGAGGAGGCCCTCCCGTAGTACAGATTTATTCCATGTTCTTTCTTCTCTACAATTTTCAAAGGCATCTTTGAAGTCCAAATCAGTAGCATATAATCATTTTATTGTTTCTAAACCAAATATTTTATTATCAAGTTGAGACAGCATGGTGTAACGTCTAGATAATGCATCTGCAATAACATTCTTCTTCCATTTCTTATGCTTAATGATGTATGGAAATGATTCTATGAACTCAATCTATTTAGCATGTAATTTATTCAGATTGTTTTGGCACTTAAGATACTTCAAAGATTCATGATCGGAATGTATGACGAACTCCTTAGACCAAAGGTAATGTTGCCAAGTTTGTAGAACTCGCACTAAGGCATACAATTCCTTATCATAAGTAGAATAATTCAGAGAGGACCATGCAATTTTTCACTAAAGAATGCAACGGGTTTACCTCCTTGTATGAGAACACCTCCAATACCAATGCCGCTTGCATCACATTCTAGCTCAAATGTCTTGTCAAAATCAGGAAGTCGTAGCAATGGTGCTTGTGTAAGCTTTGATTTGAGAACATCAAAAGCTTGTTGCTGCTGTTCGCCCCATCGAAACTGCACTCCCTTCTTCGTGAGTTCATGTAGAGGTGCTGCAATGGTGCTGAAATCCCGTACAAAGCGTCGATAAAAACCTGCAAGACCAAGAAAACTACACACCTGCGTGACGATCGATGAAGTTGGCCAGCTAGTGATCGCCACAATTTTTGCCTCATCCATCTCAATTCCCTGCGATGAAACGACATATCCAAGAAACGAAACTCGATTGGTGCAAAAGACGCACTTTTCGAGGTTACCAAACAAACGTGCATCTCTCAAGACACTGAAAACAGCATGTAAATGATTAAGATGTTCGCCATATGACTTGCTGTAAATGAGGATATCATCGAAGTAAACCACCACAAATTTTCCAATAAAAGCACGTAAACCTCGTTCATTAATCGCATAAAAGTGCTAGGTGCATTAGTTAAACCAAAAGGCATTACTAACCACTCATAAAGTCCAAACTTGGTTTTAAATGCAGTTTTCCATTCATCTCCTAGTGCCATTCTAATTTGGTGGTAACCACTACGCAAGTCAATTTTTGTGAAAATAATAGCACCACTCAATTCATCAAGCATGTCATCTAAACGAGGAATAGGATAACGATATCAAATGGTGATGTTATTAATCGCTCTACAATCAACACACATGCGCTAGCTACCATCTTTCTTAGGAACCAAAAGAACAGGAACAGAACAAGGACTAAGGCTTTCACGAATATACCCGCGGTTCAAAAGATCTTGAACTTGTCGCTGAATTTCCCTTGTCTCTTCCGGATTCGCCCTATACGCCGCACGATTTGGCAAACTTGCCCCTGGAATCAAGTCGATCTTATGTTCAATGCCCCTCATAGGTGGTAATCTAGGGGGTATCTCGGGGGGGGGGGGGGGGGGGACACATCCGCAAAATCCTGCAAAAGGTTAGAAACAGCAGGGGCAATGCCATGGACACTTTATGAATTGAAAACATGGCTTCTTTGAATACTAAAGCGTAGTACATCTCCTTGGTATTAAAAAAATCAGCAAGGTCAGATTTAGTGTGAGCAACGAAGGTGATTTTAACTTAATTACTTGCTGTTTTTCAGAGTCTAGTGATTTTGTTGCCTTATCATCATGTGTTTTACTTTTCTTAAAATGTACAATTTCAGTAGGAGTCATAGGAAGCAAAGTGATTTTCTTTCCTTTATGCATCAGAGTATATTTATTAGTTCTACCATGATGAATAGCATCCGTATCAAATTCCCAAGGACGTCCCAACAAAAGAGAACAAGCATCCATAGGTACGACATCAAAATCGGCAAAATCATGGTAAGAACCAATTGAAAAATGTACCCTCGCTGTTTGTGTTACCCTAACCTTACCGCTGTTGTTGAACCACTAAATGTGGTATGGATGAGGGTGTGCTCTTGTCAACCCAAGTTTCTTGACCACATCCGTGTTCACCAAGTTGTTGCAGCTGCCTCCATCAATTATAGTGTGCACACGGCAGTCCCTGACGATGAGAAACATTTGAAAAAGATTGTGTCGTTGTAGCTTGTCATCCGCCTCAACTTTGGACCTCAAAGCACGCTGCACAATTATGCTTCTATAATTTTCCGTTGCTGCAGTACCAAGTACCTCTTCATCTGTGCTATAGTGGTCATCTTTTGGTCCTGCAACGTTAGTAGAAAGAGAATATTCTTCTTCAACATCCGAAGTACTATCATACCCGCCATCATCTCTTGCTATGTATGCTCGTTTGCTAGGGCAATCTTTCATCACATGACCAACTCCCTAGCAGCGGTGACACTTAAGTTGGATGTTCGACTCGTGGAAGGAGTGGAAGACGTAGGCTTGAATGGTGACGTCTTGCTGCCCTCCGGCGCGCGAGGAAATGGAGCGGTAGATGAAGTTCGTTGGCCACCATTGGATGGTGTAGTGGCAGTAGGAAAACTCGAAGATGGTGCTGTTTTGGATGGTGTAGATGTCGAAAGCGGTGTGAAGGTGCTCCTCGTTCGTTGGTGCTGCTGCTGTTGGCGGCCCTGCAATTCTTTTTCTGCCAACATAGCCAGCTGAAATAATCTGTTAACAGTATCATATTCCTTATAATCAACAATGTCCTGAATTTCATGCCTCAACCCCCCATAAAAACGAGCTATTTTATCATCCATGTCCTCTACTACCCCACAGCGCAACATACCCTTTTGTAACTCTTGATAATACTCCTCTACGGACATGTTACCTTGGTCTAAGCGCTGCAATTTTTTGCGAAGGTCCCGCTGAAAAGAAGAAGGAACAAAAGGAACACGCATAGCTTCCTTTAATCTATCCCATGTTGGAGGATCAGTTCTAGTTTTAACAAGTTCATTCCACCGTATGATAGCAAAATCCTTAAACTCACTAGTGGCTTGACGAACTCTATGTTGTTCAGGAACAAGGTGGGCATTAAATTTCTGCTCTACTGTCATCTCCCAATCAAGATATGCCTCAGCATCATAAGCACCATAAAAAGAGGGTATAGAAAATTTGACTTTAGCAAAAGGATCATCAAGAGGGCAATTAAAATTGTTATGATGATCATTGTAATTATAACGATTATTACCTCCCATACCTCGTAGATAACGTGGAATTCGTGGGTGATTGTTATGATCTTCCATATTATAAGCACCGTCTTCACGATCTTCAGCGAGAGGCAGCCGCGCCTCAAGAGTATCCATCCGAACAACAATATCACCAAGTTGGCGATTCAAGGTCGTCAATGACGCCTCTGTCGATGCTTGGGTTTTGGTGAACATATCTGTCATTTCCCTCATCATGTCACGCAACTCAGCATGTTGAACACATTCATCATCCCTTTTATCTTCTGCCATTGTTAGTAGTAAACAAAAGACAACAAAAAGATGTTATCCCTATCAACTACAAAGGATAGTGGCAATGTTAAAAGTGGAAGGAAGGAAACAATCTCTCTCTCTCTCTCTCTCTCTCAAGCGTCTTATCACGTTCTTACAAGTGTTCTTACCGACACAGCAGGTGGTAAACGGTGGACGGTGAGAACTAATGAAGCGTGGAGTGATTGCAAAGGTACCTGTTATGCTCAAGGGAAAAGTGGAGCTTGGATAGCACAATATGGTGGCTAATAAGCAAAAATCGTTAACAGCAAAAACAAAGTTGAATAAGTATTCAATGTAGGAACTGTTGCTGGTTAAAAAGTGTTCTAGGCCTAGCACAACACAAGGCAGTAGAAAAGCAAATAGAAAATCAGGAAGATATAACCAAACAAGTACAGCACAAGTGTATAGGCCAACTGTTTTCAAGGGTATGTTGTCAATGCTTTAATATTTGTGCTCTCTTCACTATTTTTTTCTTTTTTTATATTTTTCTGATATTTCTTGTTTACTCGAGAGCACAAAAATAGAAAGCACACAACTTTGCAGCTCAATTGGATGTAAGATGTGGTCTATAGAAAATCAGTAAGATTCTTTAAAATCCAGGCTGAAACTTCGGAGGCCGGATAGTCTATCTTCCGAGGGGAATTTGGCCAAACAAATTTCGCCGAACATGGCGAAGCTGTGGAAAATCGGTTGTGAAGTTTTGAGTAGATCAATTTGAAAAAAAATCGTCCGATTTCGAGTTCGTATGCAAAAGTTATGGCCGTTTTAAGGTAGGCTACCCGAGTTACTGTTTTTTTTATGTTGATTCAAACCCGGCTGTGAAGAAGATCTCGCAGTAGGATGTGAGAAACAATCGGAATTTAGCAACGGTGACTGATGGGATGTTGTGTGACGAATCAAGGAGGACTGGCACAATGGTTTGTCACCTGTTCTAGGGCTGGCGATACGGGAGTTCACGCAAGGCGGCTAGCTAGGGCAAACCGATGATTTTGGTGGCTTGGTTTATTGTTTAGGGATTGTGGAATAGGTGAGCAGCAATAAAAACAAGGAAGAAAACCGATAACAACGACCCAAAAAATACAAAGCTAAACAAGCAACAAGACTCGACCACACGAATGCAAACTCAACAATGCAAACTGAAAAACGAAAATTGCAGGCACTATGGTCTAGGAATCGGTAAACACGATATGTTTTTTGTGGCTTTTTCTATGGACTCTAGGTATGAAAAACAAAAACTAATCTAGTGGGAAATCAAAGTACCTCACGGGCAACCTGAAATCTGATACCAAATGATGAGTGGTTCAGGCCCGATCTTCCGAAAGGTAGGTCGATTGAGGTGGAGAACTCGACGTTGATGATCTGCGGCACTCGAGCAGTTCGAACATCCCTGCAATCACTACATCACTGCTCCGTTGGATATCAACCGTGCAGCACACGCTTGACCTCGCCAAGAAGTCTAATCCCTGCAGGTGCAACCGAGAACACGAGCAAGAACGTAGAAGACGTGATCTGAAAGTCACGAAGTTGGGGTTTCACAAAAACCGTAGAACGGCGGCTGTTTATCTAAGAAAAACCCACCGAATATGGCCGGCGGCTGCAGTATTTAAAGGCTAGGGTTCGTCCATAAGACCCTTAGACGCGTCCCTAATGGACTCATACGGGATACAAGGCCCAAAAGCCCAATACGGTGGTGCAACACCGGACACAACTCTGAATTCGACTTGTTTCGACAACTCCCAATGACTCCTGGTGAATTTTAATATGGGACCAGGACCATTGGAAATTTTATCTTCTCAACTTTCCATGCATATGTAGAACGTCAAAAATGGAGTCCGTATGCATCCTGGGCGTCCGTTTTAAGATGGACTGCTCCTGGACTCCGAGTTGAACTCGAGTCCGAGTGGGTGACTGTTTCCATCAACTTGTGGATGTCCCATCTGGTTCTCCACGTCCCCAAATCCTCCTCTCTTTACTTGTTGATCATGTTCATGGTTCTAATAACAATTAAATCATTCAATAGCAATCCATTCTCAAAATCACAAGGGTAGGAAGTTAGGAACGAGTTCAACTGCTGATTTAGTAACCGTGCTCGTGCTCTTGTGATTGGTCCTTGTATATCAATGTGTGTATCCACTGTTGTGATGTCCTCATAACCATATGTCTTTGGCCACCTCCAATCCATCAACTCGGTTGAACTCTTCTCGAGTCAAGGATGAGGTGATGACCCCTACTGCTTGAGCATTGCGATGAAGTAGGATTGCTTGCTCCGGGGTGACGTCTTCTTCATTTTTTGGAAGATGGACACCTGTTAAGACAATTTGCTACAAGCTAGGGTTTAAGGATATTAGATGCATCTTCATATTATGCTTCCACATTGAGTAATCATTTCCATCGAATTGAGGACGTTTGCCAAGAGGAATATATAAGTAATGATTGTTAGAAGTTAATCGTTCATAGTTGAAAGGATATTAGGAGTAGTCTGGTTGACCACTCCTTTCTTGATCTTCGGCTTCATCTTCTCTTTACTTGAGTGACCTAGCTTCTCGTGAAGTCGTGCCTTGAGCTGGCGAACTTCTTCATCGTCACTTGAGTGGTCTTTCAGCACATTAGCGTCCTTTTTCTTGTCATATGAGTTTTCGCCTTGCAACGTCGGCGGAATCTCATATCACTCAGCTCCGGCCATCTTCTCTCTGAGTGGTTAGACTCTTGATGGAGAGACCCGCTCTGATACCAATTGAAATTGCCTAGAGGGGGGTGAATAGGCTAAAATACCTGAAATGACTTAATTAAATGAGATTAGTACACAAGGGCCAGACTAGTCTGGCTCAGGGGTGGACTAGTCCGGTCTGCTTGTTGGAAAAACCTAAAAGGGTCGGACTAGTCTGGTCAAACTGCTGGAAGGGTTAAAAGCTTGATTTTTATGGGTTTTTCTCTATATTTTAGTTTAACAAAATGTGGATAAAACAACTAGCAATCCTATATGATAAGTGTGATAGAATATTAAAATGAATTCCAAGATTGTGATGATGTATACTGTAATAGCGGAATAATTAAAACAAACCCTAAGCAATCTTGACGTTCAAAGAAATGTAAATCAAGAGAGACACTGAGAGTTTTTCCCGAGGTTCGATTCCACTCAGGAATCTATGTCCCCGTTGAGGAGTCCACAAAGCACCGGGTCTAACAACCCTTTCCTCACCAAGTCGGCACTGAGGCCAACCCGGTTCTTCACTATCTCATAGGTGAACTTACAAAGTGTTGGGGCTACTCACAATCGGAGGCTCCCACTTGATCGCTTCCACAAACTTCACAGATCTCACAAGCCACATATCACACCAAGTGCACGAGATCACTCCAAGAGCCTAAACGTCAAGTTCTTCCTTCTCCTCTTCTCACACACCCAAATTCACTCAAGATTTGATTCAAGAGGGTGAGTAGGCAACGGAGAAGGCTAGGAGTGTAAATCAAGAGAGACACTGAGAGTTTTCCCGAGGTTCGATTCCACTCAGGAATCTATGTCCCCGTTGAGGAGTCCACAAAGCACCGGGTCTAACAACCCTTTCCTCACCAAGTCGGCACTGAGGCCAACCCGGTTCTTCACTATCTCATAGGTGAACTTACAAAGTGTTGGGGCTACTCACAATCCGAGGCTCCCACTTGATCGCTTCCACAAACTTCACAGATCTCACAAGCCACATATCACACCAAGTGCACGAGATCACTCCAAGAGCCTAAACGTCAAGTTCTTCCTTCTCCTCTTCTCACACACCCAAATTCACTCAAGATTTGATTCAAGAGGGTGAGTAGGCAACGGAGAAGGCTAGGAGAGGCTCTAGGAAGGCTATGGCGGTGCCAGAGTTCTAGGGGACTTTTAAATGAAGTCGGGGCATCTCCTTTTATAGAAGTCCTGAAGCCAACCGTTGTCACCTACCAAAAGTCTGGACTAGTCCGATCTCACACAGGAACTCTTTGTCCGGGTGAGAACGAACAAGTATGGAGGACCCGGACTAGTCCGGCCATTGAGGCGGACAAGTCCGGTCCACCAAGACTTAGCCGTGGGAGCTCTCATCTCATAACCATACGGACTAGTCCGCCTCAGAACGGACTAGCCCGAACTCACTCAGGGACTCTTTGTCCGGGTGAAACCGGACAAGTCTGGCTAGCCCGGACTAGTCCGACCACTAAGGTGGACAAGTCTGGTCTACCAGGACTTAGTCCCAAAACACTCTTTTCAACAGAGAATCGGACTAGTCTATCCAAAAACGGACAAGTCCGAACTCAGTCAGGAACTCTTAGTCCGCCCCAAAATGGACTAAGTCGTAGGACATCCGGACTAGTCCGACATCTGGCCCGGACAAGTCCGGCCTGCCCAACTTTACCTCTCTACCACTCTCCACTAAGGATTTGACACTTCTAACGCTTTGAGCTCTCTTCTACGATCTCAATGCACTTGACACACACACTCTCACTTTTACACGGCTATCCTACTAAAGACTAAAGTGAAACCCTAATTTCTACTCTTCGAGTCTTCGACACCGTTTTTCATCTTTTTCCTTTTTGAGAGTTTAGGTGTCTGCCTTGGAAATGTCCTGTGCTTATGATCATCTCAGCTCATTAGTCTCTTAATTTGTCATCATCAATCCTCCAAAACCCATGGGGATACCTAGATGCACTTACAAAAACCAGACGCCAACTTGGTTGAATGTCCATGTGAATGCAAACTGTTTAGAAGACAGAACAGCTGCAACCTTCTCTGGATGTTTCTGTATTTTAGCCATAACTCTCTGTAGAAAAATTCCTAAGGGTCATATGATACACCGTTGGAAAGATTATGAAATTTTCAAAGATTTCGTAGTTCATAGTTTGTTCAGAATTGTACTCCATTTTTATGTACAACTGTAATGAAAACAGCCACATAAAAAAGGAGATGCTGGCAAATTTTATCCAAAAATTCTGTCAACTTTGAACAATAATAACTTTTGATCCAGAAATGGCTTAGGGGCATATGAGTACTCGTTAGAAAGATGCTGAAGTTAACTTTAACTTTAGTATTCAACTTGAGTTATGAAAATGCTGGTAACTGGATCAGAATATGGGTAAAGTACAGAAAGGTCGGTTCTGTACAGAATAGGGGACTGATTATGTTGGCTTTAGGAAGATGTGTAAACATGAAATTTTGTTATGCTTTCATAAAGTTTGAGCATGTTCATGTTTTACATGCTTTCAAATACTGCTGAGATCAAGTTTTGAATCTCCTCAAAATTATCTTTTGCAGTATGGTGCGTACTCATTCTCCAAGTAGAGCTGAAGGTTCTCGCCGAGACGGCGATGACTCGAGTCCACCACGGGCACCGCCATCAACGGCATGGGCAGATGTCATGGCTCAGATGGCCGAGTCGAGTCAAGAGAACACAAGACTACTCCAAGCCTTGGTACAATAGGGCTTACTCCAACGTACACAGCAGGTCGTTCCACCTCGGAACGCCTATTTGGACTTCTTGACGACACAACCGCCAATTTTCACGGAAGCCAATGAACCAGTGGAAGCTGATCAGTGGCTTCGGGTTATGGAGTCCAAGTTTGGAGTGTTTGAGTGCGATGAGTATCAGAAGACATTATTTGCAGCTCAACAGCTCCATAGAACCACCGGAAATTGGTGGTTCGCTTATATCGCCACCATTTCGAAAGGCCATCAAGTGGAATGGCGGAATTTCGTGATGCATTCCGTGCTCGTCACATTCCTATGGGTTTTATCAAGGTCCAGAAGCAAGAATTCAGGAACTTGAAGCAAGGGGACATGAGTGTCCTCGATTATGTCAAACGGTTCAACCTTTTGGCACAATATGCTCCTGCTTATGCGACGAGCGAAGCTGCAAGGTTTGACTACTTTTTCTATGGCCTGAGTGCCATATTAAAAGATAAGTTAGCTTTGTTCAATCAAGGCAATTACACCGAGTTGATGAGTGATGCTCTGCTGCAAGAACAAGCGACACTTGAGTGTCAAGCAGAGAAGAGGGACCGGGATGATGTGCAAGAAGACACACCAGTTGTTCCTCATAAATACTGTGTGGTGTATCACACACCATCCGATGAACTATGGCAAGCACCAGTAAGAACAACTCAGTACAGATTTCCTGCTCAAGAATCATGTCTTGAAGCAACACCATTGCTGCAGCAACGGATGATACCTGGTGCATCATTGCTGCAGCCAAATACATCAACTTCTCAACCACAAGTCAACGAAGAACCGGGGAAATATCCGTGTTCTTATTGCCACCGTTCTGGGCATTTTAGGCAAGAATGCCGGGAGAAGTTGTTGAACACCAGACAACCATCATCATCAGGTGGTATGTGTAAAAGTCC
Organism: Neostapfia colusana; assembly: GCA_030760725.1. Lineage (NCBI taxonomy): Eukaryota > Viridiplantae > Streptophyta > Magnoliopsida > Poales > Poaceae > Neostapfia > Neostapfia colusana. The sequence goes on along the minus strand of JASWHV010000019.1, from coordinate 1,299,402 downwards.
CAAAAACATGTAAATGGAAAACTTGTGCTATGAATAAAGCTGAGTTTAAATCCAAGAAATGGGGCTTTCAAAACTTTTGTTTAATCATGTATTTGTTGGCATGTGCAATAGGACTTTAAATTCAGTTTGAACTAAAGGGTTCACTTCAAAGAGAAGAAGGCCATTTCTAAAAAGGAAATTCAAACTGTTGTTTAAAAAGTTGTATTTACAATGGCCAACTCAAAAAAATCAGATGGCATATTTGAATTATTCAGGTCCAAATTATGAGGAAGGCAAATTTTGAGAAAATTTGGAGGTGCTTTGATATGTATATCAAAGAGGCTTGTGAATTTTCATTGAAATTTGAATTCAAATTGAAACTGAGGTAAACTTGTCAATTTGCCAAATGGGGTTTCAAATTTGAGCTCCACATGAGTGAAGTTTGTACTGTGCCAAAAATTGGGAGATCTTTTGGGAGGAACAGGGGTGGACCCCACATGTCATAGGGCCATCTAAACTTGCACTCGAAGCAAATTCTCTGTTTCTCACCTGAGCTGCCGAGCGGGCTCCGAGCGCCACCGAGAGCAAAAACTGCCGCCACCTCCTCACCGAATTAGCAGCGCTGGAGAGCTGCTCGTGGGCTCCCTTACCCCTCGACGTGATCCCTTCCAGTGACCGAGCCCCGGTTCATTGCTTTCCCCTCGCGCAAGAACAGCCTCAGCAGCTCGCCGGCACCTCTGAAAACAGCCGGGAACCAGTGAAACTTCACGCTCACCTCCACTCCGGGCTGCCACACAGCAGGGCGCGCTGGTTCTCCCCTCTCTCAGCACAAGAACAGCCCGAGTTACGGGTCCCCTAGTCCGAGCACGGCTCCTCCGTGGCGACTGGAAACAAAGCCAGCGATCGGGCACCGTGGACAGCTCTCCACAGAGACTTTCACGGCCAAGCAAGCACAGCCACGGGAGCGTCCTACCTTGGTGCTACTTCCATCTAAAACTTGGAGCAAGCCGTGAATCGTAGCGGCTGAATTTGCCGTTTTTCCCCCAGAACACCTCCACGGACCTCTCGGTATGAAACATCAAAATCCCCCCTCAAGTCTAGCCTTTAGGTCACTAAACTGTGCACAGATGATCTAGACTCGATGGCAATCAATTTTACTTAACAACCCTAGCTTGAAAACCCATGTTAGCGGCTAATTTCAAGTTTTCCCATCGACGGCCATGGCGGGAACACTCGGGCACACGGTGAACCCCAACTTGCCGCCGTTTCCGAGCGATATTGAGGCCATGTTGAGTTTTCTCATCCCTCACTGGTGCTATAAAGCGGTTCAGCCGAGTGTTTGGCAGGCTATAAGTGCCGGGCGACGGCGCCGAGCTCCACCGAATGCCGCCGCACGTAGCCGACCGATTTCTGGTCACCGGCAGCCCGAGAGCACTGCACCAATGGATTTCTCGTAGCTGGAAATCCCCAGGCAGCGAGTACCGAGCCGAGAGACGGCCGGGAAGCCGACTCCGGTGAGCTCCGATGAGATTCCGGCGAGGGGGCAGCGCGGGAGGGAAAAACAGCCCGAGGAGGAACACGACCGGGCGGGCCCCGCGTGTCAGTGGCAAAAATTTAAATCGCTGATCTGCTGCGGCTCCGGGATCCTGTGTGGCTGTGCGGGAAGAATCCAGTGGCCACGTGTGTGCTGGTTTCAGCGGTTGACACGTGTGCCTGGGACCCGCGGTCAGAGTTTAAACATTTCTCGGTTTAATTTGAATTCCAAATTCAGATCAAACTTTAGAACCTCATAACTTTTGCTAGGAAGCTCCAAATTTAGTGATTCAAATTGGGTTGGATTCAGAATGAAAAACTCTATCCAAATATGCAACCCAATTTGTAAGAAAATCAATATAAAATTCTGGAAAATTATTTAAAGCTTTTCAGCAAAAGAATTTTTTAGGGAGTTTGGTTCATCCAAAAATCCCCAAATTTTGCCAGAATATTCTTTATGGTGATAGGGAACTCCTGTAAAAGATTCAGCTTATTTGGAGTTGATTTATTTAGGATAATTCTGATTTCAAGTTCCTGTATTCAGATGAATACAGAAACAATTTCAGAGAAATTAAAAAACTTGGAAATTCAGTTCTGGGCAGTTCTTAGCTCCAACAATCCTAGGAAAATTCATGCATGCTCCCTGAGCTATGCTTGAAATTACAGTTCACTTGAATTTGCATGAAAGTGCAAATTTATTCAGAATTAATTCCTTTTTGCCTAAATGCTTAGGGAATTGTTCTGAGTGGTCTACTCAGTGAAAAATTCTAAATTTTGGTCCAAATGACTTTCTTGTGACAAGGAACTCACATGAAAAATTTCAGATCCATGGGAGTCCTGGATCAATACTGTCCTGTTTAACCTATAGATGAGCAACACACACAAGTGATGAAAAATACTTATCACTTGATCATAGGGCTTAGCCGCAAATCCCAAACCACTAGCACCAGTGTCATTTTAAATTCTTAAACTGAGTTCCAGTTTTAAACTTGTATTTAGCACTTGTTAGCAAAAGTTTTATAATTAAACATGTATGCATATTCATAACGTTTAGTGATTAAACGTGAAAAAGTGAAGGAGAAGTTAAGCTTGGATCAAGGAGCAAGAAGGGCAGGGATTGAGCTTCAAGTCATCAGCAACTAACTTCAAAATTATCTGACTTTAGTCACCTGCAAAACCAAGACAAGCTCTGGTTTGCATTTAAGCTATTTATAAAGTTTTTACTTTGTTCACAATTATGGTTTAAAGTTTGTATGTGCATTAGGTCAAGGATGTTTTACACTCCAAATGCATGACCAAATGAACCCTGGGGTCAAGGGTAGAAAAGGGTCACCACTGTAGAATAATGCCGTGCTAAATAGCTTAGGACATCCGGTAGAAGTCGAGTAGACGGAATCTACTCGCAAGTTATAGTCGGGATTACATGGGTGTAGTTGGAAAAGAGGCAAACTAAAGTTTATATTTCTAAAGATGAGACCAGGCAGGATGGTTAGGCAGTGACAAGATGAGGTCTTGGTCGAGTAGCTCTGCCTATGTCGGTTAAGGACCGATGCATGTGTGGCACCCATGATCAAGTATTGAGTTGTGTACCGGATGCTTACTGCTATATGGGAACCAGGAAACTGATGTACCAGGTTCACTGGATTGTAGAGGCATACCACATCGTCTCGTTAGACCTATGAGCCCGAGACGGCGTGACCGGTTCTACAGTCTAGTGTCCTGCGAAAGGTTGCCACATACGACGTAATGAAGGACGCCAGAATTGGGTCTTCAGAGGCGGGCGTATGTGTCGAGTTATCCGGGTAGTGTTTGATTCGAATCATCGTCCCTCGCGGTTATTGAGTACCGCTTGCTCACTGTGTTGTGACGTAGTAATCAAGTTGTGTGGAAACAGTTTGCAAAAGTTTTAATTGCTGCTATGATTATGGTAAATTGCATGAAAACCCTGTTTGAAGTAGAGATAGAGCAAACTCAAGTTATTTTCCACCTTGGGACAAGTAACATTGGAATGAATCATTTCTTGTTTGATTGTGGAGTTCCAATGTTGTTGGGCGCAAGGTCACTACTATTATGGCTAAAATCTGAAAGTTAAGGATGAACTCGTAGGCGAGTCTTTTTGCAACTTACATGTTTAAGTCGTAGGTTACTTCCATGTAGAGTTGCATGCTTAGGTGAGACGGTTAAGTCTTGCTGAGCCTTTGTGCTCACTCTTGCTATATGAGTGGTTTTTTCTGAGCCTTTGTGCCCACTCTTGCTATATGAGTGGTTTTGCAGGTTAATACGACACTATAAAAAAGGTTGTCCAGTGAGACTCGGGAACTTCCGAGTCGGTAACACATGGAGAATCTAGCCGCTGCAATGTCTTCGTGATGCTAGCGAGAGGAGTCCGCGGGCTCGACCTCTTCTTGAGTGCCCATTAGTTATTCGACGTTAGTTGTTTGTAGTCTTCCACTGTAGCTAATTTATGTAAAATTATTTACAAAGAACATTTGTAAGCTTCCGCTTTGATTTATGTAATACAGTGTTCCTTATATGTGTGCTGTTGGGTGCCGCATAACACGGCATCAGCTAATGTGATTCCGGGACGAGCGGCACGGCCCCGTGATCAGGGTCGGGCCCTCTCAGCGTGGTATCAGAGCAGCATTGGTAATATTGACGGAATAAGGATCGTATTACGACAAAAACTTAGGATACGGTGAGGAAACGATATTAGGTCCGCATAAGGACTATAGTAGTATAGTTACTTAAGTGGCATGACTAACATACTTGTTATAATTATGAATTTTGATTATGTAACAACGCACCTACGCTCAGGTAAACATGGTAAGGAACGCCACCGAAAGCGGTTCAATTTCGGTTAGCTCCCCTGACGAGGAAAGTGGTTCAGGGATAGGTCTCACAGCTTAGTGTGAGACGTTAATATGAAACTCTTGGACTCTTCATGTTCCTGAGTTCATATGAAATGCTGATCCCTAGCGTGCATTAGGCAAGCAAGTGGAGACCCCATCATGTGGTCAGTAACGCGATAGTGTGTTCTTCTGAAAATAGCCTAGGAGGACATATGCAGCACTTGCCATCGGCGTGCCCTGCAGGGCAGTAGGTGGTATCCGTTGGGTTGATAACATTCCCAACCGTGACGACCCGTTCATGATATACACGGGTTCCCCTTCGCGTGGTGTTAAAACACGATCACCTACCTTGAGACGTGGCCTAACTCAAGGTCGGCCGTATGGCAATGATACGGGCGTTTGTATTTACTTTCAAATATGGAACTGCCTGAAATAAAACAACCTTTGAGTGCAACACTATTGAGTGTTCTTCTACAGGTACTAACCACGTATGTATCCCATGTAGTACACGTGTGCGAAAGACCGTCTTAGTGCCACTGATAATACGTATATGCCGGTGTAATCCGGTTAGGATTTTTCTTTTGGTGAGGCCACGTAGTACCGACATGTTTCTTACGGTGCATCGACAGCGTACTACAGTTAATAACCTCTTCCCTATTAAGAAATGATTCATGAACTAACATTCAACTAAACATGGAAGTTTGAAATAAGTATTAGTTACTGAACTCTTATTTTGAGCTAAGATTCAAATGAGAGCATGACTAGGCGTCAAAGTTTTCAAAAACAGAGTGCTCTGTTTTCAGGCAGGAATTCTTGCTGGACTTTAACAGAGCCTAACTCTGAGTATCTTGACCCAATTAAGGTGTATGATACAGTTCTGGAAATATTTTCAAGTGATATACAACTTCTTTGTAGACCTCCAGAGCAAAATCACACGTTAAGTTGGTGAAAAGTCCGGTTGAAGGCAAACTGTTCAGAACCAGGACAGTAGCAAAAACCTCTCTGGACCATTCTGTTTTTAAGCCATAACTTCCTGTAGAAAAATCCTTAAGGAGCCTATGATACACCGTTGGAAAGGTTATGAGATGTGTAACATTGTTGTAGTTCAGAGTATTCTCAGATTATTATTGTATTTTCATATACAACTGTGATAAAGTAGCCACATACAAAGGAGATGCTGGCAAATTTTATCCAGGAACTCTGTCAAATTTGAGCAATCATAACTTTTGATCCAGAGATGATCTAGATGCCTATGAGTACTCGTTGGAAGGATACTGAAGTTTACTAAAACTTTGGTATTGAACTCAAGTCAAGAATCTGCAGTTAACTTGAGTACATTTTGGAGTTTGCGTGAACTGGTCAGGGTAGTCAAGCTGATTAGTTTAGCGTACTTAAGATTTGTTTAAACATGAATGTGGTAATGATTTCATAAAGTTCATGACATGTTCATGTTTTACTTATCTTTAATCACTACTGATATAGAATTTTGATTAACTCAAAATTTTGTGTCGTGCAGTATGCTACGCACACATTCTCAAATGGAGATTGGACGTTCAAGTCGAGGTGGGAATGACTCGACTTCATCAAAAGAACCATCGCCAACCGGATTGGCTGAAATTATGGCAAGGATGAATGAAACTCTCCAAACTCTAGTTCAGCAGAGAATAAATAGAGAAGCTCAGCATCACATGCCAACCCCGAGTACTTATCTGGATTTCTTGGCGACACAACCGCCGGTATTCTCCGAGGCGGCTGACCATTGTGAAGCAAATCACTGGTTACGTGTCATTAAGTCCAAGTTTGGGTTGATTCAATGTGATGACTTCTTGAAGACTCTATTTGCCGCTCAGCAGCTTCACGGCTTTTCCGGAGCATGGTGGGCAGAATACCTTGTTGTCCAACCAGCAGGGCATCGTGTTACATGGGCGGAGTTCCAGGATGCATTTCGTGCTCGCTTCGTCCCTGCGGGCGTAATGCAAACAAGTCTGGATGAATTCTGGAATCTAAAGCATGGAGAAATGAGTGTTATTGAGTATGCGAAGGAATTCAATCGCTTAGCTCAATATGTCCCTGATTATGTGAAATCACCATCCATGAGGGGTTATCATTTTTATCGAGAGCTGACTGCTAGGCTGCGATGTGAATTGGCTCAAGTTAGCCAAGAGAATTTTGATGAGTTTGTTAGCTGTGCTATCACTCAGGAATATTATTCCAATCTCTACCTTAAAGAAAAGAGGGAGAGGGACTCATCACAGGATGAATGCAATCATCTACCTTAGAAGTATCGGTTGGTAATCCGTTCACCTTCCGGTCGAGAGGTTTCACAAGAGGTGCAGTCATTCTGGGAGTTTGACGACTCTTCTACTCCCCAGAGGTTTTATTCACCGCCACCACAGCAGCAATTTATTTCTCATGCACCTCAGTATCAACAAGGTGCACCAGAATGTTATTTCCCTCAAGATACTGAAAATGATCACGGTGATTTCCCAGCTGAACCGAGGAGTGTCCCACTTCATATTGACAATGAACTCAATGTCAATGAAGCAACTGAACCGAGCAGCAACATTTTGTCTGCGGGTCCAGTTCCAAGGAGTGAGCTTGGGCAGCAAAGAAAAGCCATGTCCAAAGTGGGCACAGTTAGTTATGTGTCAGTCGATGATCTGCCAAAGGGAGGACCTGTTCTTGACGGTAGGTTCACCTTAAATGACAAGCCGGTTGTCATTTTATTCGACTCTGGTGCAACACGTAACTTCATTAGCACGACGACGGTGATCCGGGATCAGATCTCCACAACTATCACAAAAGGTTCTTACCTTATTCATTCGCCAAGTGGAGACATATCGACTAATGAAGTCATTTCTAGAGCACCACTTTGTTTGGGTGGAAAAATTTATCCTACCACCCTCATTATTCCTGAAGACCAAGCAATCAATGCCATATTGGGAATATCATGGTTGACCTTCCATAAGGCTGTTCTGGACATCGAGAACAGGAGTGTTCATTTGGACTCTCCACTTCACGGGCGTCAAACATTGTATCTCGGCAAAGCGGTTTTCAAAGACCCGGAAGTATGTAATGTCGAGGCTTGCAAGTTAGAAGACATTCCGGTAGTCCGTGAATATCCGGACGTGTTTCCCGAAGATCTTCCAGGCTTGCCACCTGAACACGAGGTGGAATTCAAAATAGAGTTGATACCGGGAACCACGTCGATCTCTCGGAGACCATACAAAATGGCTCCGAATGAATTAGCGGAGCTGAAGGAGCAACTCAAAGATCTGATGGACAAGGGGTTCATTCGTCCAAGTTCATCACCATGGGGTTGCCCGGCTTTATTTGTGAAGAAGAAGGATGAGACGCTGAGGCTACATGTGTCGATTACCGTCCTTTAAATGTTGTGACAATAAAGAATAAGTATCCACTACCAAGAATTAATATTCTCTTCGATCAGCTAGTGGGTGCTAAAGTCTTCTCCAAGATGGACTTAAGGTTGGGATATCATCAAATCAAGATTTGAGCGGAAGATGTCCCGAAAACAGCATTCTCGACAAGATATGGACTCTATGAGTATCTTGTCATGTCATTTGGGTTGACCAATGCTCCGGCTCACTTTATGTATCTTATGAACTCAGTGTTCATGCCGGAGCTGGATCAGTTCGTCGTGGTATTCATCGACGACATCTTGGTCTATTCCAAATCAAAAGAGGAACACACTAAACATTTGCATATTGTGCTCCAACGCTTGAGAGATCACAAGATCTATGCAAAGTTTAGTAAATGTGAATTCTGGATCAACCAAGTGCCGTTTCATGGACATATAATTTCAGCGGAAGGCATTGCTGTTGATCCGAGCAAGATCAAACAAGTGCTGCAATGGAAGTCTCCAACATAAGTCCATGAAGTTCGTAGCTTCTTAGGTTTGGTGGGATATTATTGGAGGTTCATCCCGGGCTTCTCAAAAATCTCCAAACCTATGATGGAGCTACTGAAAAAGGGCATCAAATATGATTGGAGCAAGCCATGTGAGGAAGCTTTTCAAGCATTGGTGAAACACCACACAACAGCCCCGGTTTTAACTCAACCGGATACAACCAAGCACTTTGATGGTTATTGTGATGCATCTGGCGTCGGACTTGGTTGTGTACTCATGCAAGGAGGACGCGTGGTTGCATATGGATCACGGCAATTACGGAATCATGAACAACATTATCCAACTCATGATCTCGAGCTTGCTGTCGTGGTATTAGCTTTGAAGATGTGGAGACATTACCTATTGGGAAATCTGGTTCATCTCTACACCGATCACAAAAGTTTGAAGTACATATTCACTCAAAAAGAGTTGAATATGCGACAACGGCGATGGTTGGAGCTGATCAAGGACTTTGAGATTGAAATTCATTATCATCCGGGCAAGGCAAATGTGGTTGCCGATGCACTCAGCCGGAAGCCTCATGTTCATAACCTGACCATTACGCCAATAGAAGAGGAAGAACCAAGTCTCTACTTGGTTCCATATGGAGCTCTACATAATCTAGCTCTCATACCAACAATAAGAGAGAGATTATGAAGACTCAAAAGAAATACAAGGGCATGGCTCATATCAAAAGGAGGTTGAAGAATGGGGAGATGAAGTGTTTCCGGTTAGATGATGAAGATACCTTATGGTTCAAGGACCGGATAGTCGTACCCCGTGATATGCGGCTGCGGAAGAAAATTTTGGATGAGGCTCACTTATCCAAATTTTCTATTCATCCGGGCAGCAATAAAATGTACCAAGACCTACGGAAGAGGTTTTGGTGGACACGTATGAAACGTGAAGTTGCAAAATACGTTTCAGAATGTGATACGTGTCGAAGAGTTAAGGCCGACAATGTGAAGAAGTCGGGCCTGCTGCAACCACTACAAATACCTGCATGGAAGTGGGAAGACTTGAGTATGGATTTCATCGTCGGGTTGCCGATGACCTCCCACCGCCATGATTCGATTTGGGTAATTGTGGACCGGTTAACCAAATCAGCACGCTTCATCCCCGTGCATACAAGATACACCGCCAAGCAGTATGCGGAGTTATACATAGCACGGATCTTGTGCCTACATGGAGTTCCCCGGACGATCATCTCCGATCGAGGCGCGTTTGTAGGATCGAAGAGCACGTGAAAAGCTACTAGAGGGGGGTGAATGGTAGATTAAAACTTTTCGCAGCGGAAACAACAAAAACCCCTCAGCAAAAAATCAATCGGTTAAAGAAACCGTGTGTGCAAGTGTTTTGAAACGTGTTCAACCGTGACAAATCAAGTAGAGAGGTAGAGAATCAAGTCACGGATCTAATGCAACAAGAATCACTTGAAAACACGAAGTAAAACTTGAGATACGATCAAAACATTAAACGAAGATCAATCTGTTCTACCCGATATAAAACAGATTTGCAACGCTGCAAAGAAACTCGTGTATCTCAAATACTACAGATCCGAAGCTCGTGAAAATTTCACAGATGATAGATAATTGAGTTGTGAAGACAACCCAAAAAGAATCACGTCAATCGGATCTGTAAAACTCGAGTTATGAACGAAACACCGAAGCAACGTCGGTCTGTCCAGAAACTCGGCGAGAAAGACTTGACGAAAAACAAGTCGGACGAACAAGGCACAAAAGCTCCTCGAAACTATGAACTTTATTCAATAGAAACACAAGAGGAACATCCCAAAGTTCTCTACCCACGAGAGCTCTGGCCTCCCTTGATTTTATAGCCAGCCCTCAGGCTAAACAATCCAATCTAGGACTCCTACTCCTAATTGGACTCGTATCCTAACTTACCATAACTGCTCAGGACTCTCCTATTCGCAGATAGAAGCAATCGTGAGACTTCCAAACACCTTAGGAACGTCCTAAACATTCCTAAAACAACTCAACTTCGTGCCTAGCACGAAATCCTATCATAACCAACTCAAATCTTCCATATTTGAGCCATATCCGACTCAGCCTCAGCCTGAGTACGCAATCCAGCCGGTTGGACCTTTCCGACCAATTCTTTACGTCCACTTCTCTTCATCACGCCTTGGAACATTGTTGCCACGTCCATGCACTCCTTGCACACGTGCAAACACCTTCCAACAACGTACACGCAACCTTCATATGCACTGCCCTTGATCCAAACATGCTGCGCGACCTCCCGATCAACTCAACCACAGCTCCCCCCGAACTTGGTTGTTGGAACCTCATCTCCTCCCTGAGACTAGTCCAAGGATCCCGTCACCAGCCATGTCTTGAACTCAAGGAACACCTGCACATGAATAAACAACCAATTCTTCCAAGCACAAGTCCTCGACTTGACTCACGTTAGTTCGAAAACCACAACACCTTACATGAGCACGTCACATAAGCATGTTGCAAACCATATCAAATGATAACAGCCATAACCACCAAAACACACCAAAAACTTAGCAAATTAATACTAAGCAAACCTTCCCATAAAGAAAGTTTGAAACATTGCGAGTTAAAAGCAAAAACAAGACGCTGCAGTTCTACGAGTTGAACTTCACGGGAGCTCCCTAAAAACAAGCTCCAGACCTCACAGAAGCTCTCCGGACCTTGCAGGAGCTCTCCGGACCTTGCGTCGGACCTTGCCAACACTTGGCGGACCTAACAAAGAACTTGTCGGACCTTGCCACAGAAGAATGTTTTGGCAATATTCAAAACTTTGAATGTTAATGCTAACTTTTATCCTAATTGCCAATGTATTCAGCACACATAGGTCTCACAATCTCTCCCTTGATGAATGCATTGGCAACACCAATTAAAATCTGAACATTGGCTTCTGAAAAGTTTTGAAAAGCTTTGAAAACTCATTTCTCCCCCTTTATTAATTTCTCCCCATTTTCTAAAATCAGAGAAGTAAGAAAGTGTATAACATATGCAAAGTGTAAAAAAATCTCTCCTTATACATATTTCTCCCCCTTTGACAATGTATTCAGCAAGGTTCAAAAGAGAAATTTTTAAATGTTATGAGCATATTATAACATATACATACAAAACAAAGCTCATCCAAGTCATACTATCAGGTTAGTTACACTATCAAATCAATGAGATACATAAAGTAGTGTAAGCCATGCTAGAGATCAAATGTATTTTTCAGTTTAAGCAAGTCATGATCTCCCTTACTCAACTATTTCAAAACCTGAAAACATGACACTTGTTGCTGCATTTTTGTTATTCATAATTATTTAAGGCACAAAGTTGATCATATGATATTTGCAAGAGATTATATGCCGCATCAGCCCTATTCTAACCAACCAAGCCAAGCCTATGTCATTTGACAATCAGAAGCTTAAGGACATGGTTTTAGTCATACACAATTCCTTCCAAGTTCATATCTTAGTGCAATGATAAGTAATCTCAAAAGAAGAAGTGTGATGCATGCATATTCTCTTGATCTTTTCTCAATTTTTTATTTGAAAACTCAACATGTGAGCTGATCACTTGATTAATTTTTTTTATGATTAAAAGCACTTGTGAGCACGCAACAAGTTCAAAACAGCAAGAAAGTTCGATCATGACCAGATTTAGTGTAAGTAATTATTCCAATTACTAGTCATGGCAAAAACTACAAAATGTATAACATGAGTAATGTAGTAAGAACTTTCAGCCTGTAAAAGGAATCACAAAGTCATATATGTATGAAATACTATGCTCATATTATTTTAGTTTCAGATTCACACATAGACTTTCAAAGTTTCAAAAACTCCCCCTCAATTTAAGCCATGAGGATGCATAACCCCTATTTCACTACGAATGAAACAAAAACGAGTGAAATCCAAATGTTTTGTAAAAATATCAGCCAATTGTTGTTCGGTATCGACATGGTGAAGCACAATGTTTCCTTTTTCAACATTATCACAAAGAAAGTGATACCTAATGTCAATGTGCTTAGTTCTAGAGTGTTTCACGGGGTTTTTAGCAATACAAATTGCACTAGTGTTATCACAAAACAATGGAACACTATCTAAATCAACCCCATAGTCCTTAAGTGTTTGAACAATCCAAAGAATTTGTGAGCAAGCGCTAGCCGCAGCTACATATTCAGATTCGGCCGTGGATTGTGCAACTGAACTTTGTTTTCTAGAGGACCAAGCAACAAGTGAATTACCAAGAAAATGACAAACACCCGAAGTACTTTTCCTATCAATCCTACAACCCCCAAAATCAGCATCTGAAAAAGCTTCCAAAGAAACGGTTGAGGAAGAAGGAAGAAAAATGCCAAATTCTTGAGTTCCATGTAGGTACCTGAGAATCCTTTTGATGGCTTGGCGATGTGAAGCACGTGGAGAAGCTTGAAAACGTGCACAAAGACATACGCTGAATTGTATGTCCGGTCTTGACGCCGTGAGATACAAAAGTGATCCAATCATACTTCTGTATTCTTTTTTATCGACCGGGTCACCATCTTCGTCAAGTTCAAGTGTTGTTGCTGTTCCCATTGGTGTCCGAAGAGGCTTGCATTTGTCCATGTTGAAGCGCTTAAGAAGATCCTTTGTATACTTAGTTTGATGCATAAAAGTTCCTTCTTTTGTTTGCTTGATTTAAAGCCCCAAAAAGTATGTGAGTTCTCCCATCATACTCATCTCAAATTCTGAACTCATCATAGCTGAAAACTTGGACACGAGATCATGAGAAGCACAACCGAAGATAATATCATCCACATACACTTGAATGAATAATGAGTCATTGCCATGCTTAAGTACAAAAAGAGTTTTATCAACCTTGCCCATGGTAAACCCCTTTTCAAGTAAGAATGTTTTTAATCTATCATACCATGCTCTAGGGGCTTGTTTTAGACCGTACAAGGCTTTGGACAGTTTGTAAACATGATTAGGAAAATTTGGATTTTCAAAACCCGGTGGCTGCTTAACATAAACCTCCTCCTCTATGTAGCCATTAAGAAAAGCACTTTTAACATCCATTTGATATAACTTGAAACCTTTAGATGCAGCAAATGCTAATAAAATTCTTATAGCTTCTAATCTAGCAACAGGAGCAAATGTTTCATCAAAATCTAGACCTTCAATTTGAGTGAAACCTTGAGCAACCAACCTAACTTTATTCCTAACAACAACCCCATCCTCACTTTGCTTATTTTTAAATACCCATTTAGTTCCAATTAATGTGTGACCTTGAGGTGGAGGTACAAGTTTCCAAACATTATTTCTTTCAAAATTTTCTAACTCTTCTTGCATGGCATTAATCCAAGATTCATTAGTGAGTGCGTGTGATATATCCTTGGGTTCAAAAGAAGCAACAAAAGCAGAATGAGCACGAGAGTTTGGATCGCAAAACCTGGACCGAGTGACTCGTTCATGCAAGCTTGCAATGATTTGTTATGGAGGATGACTTTTGAGTACTCGGAGGGGAGTAGACACTTCACAAGCACCTTCTTCTTCATGTTCGGACCTTTGATTAGGAGAGCTTGTTGATTGAGGAAGGTCCAAACCAGTAGTAGTAACTGTTGGTGCTGGTTGTGGTGCAAAATCAGCAGCTTGATCGTTATTTACTTCCGAGTTTTCGGGCAGCAGCACCACTTCTTCATCTTCTTCAATAAAAATACTCTCCCCCTGCGGATATGGATCCGGACCTGCAATATCGGAGCTAGTACTTGGGCTAGCTTCATCAAAAGAAACCTCGCAAGTCTCCACAATTTTGTTAGTGTAAGTAAAAGCACACGGTAGCCTCTAGTATGAGATGGATAACCAAGAAACATGCCATCAACAGATCTAGCTTCAAATTTATCAAGATTACCATGTTTCTTAACAAAGCATTTGCAACCAAAAACCCTAATGTGTGTAACACTAGGCCTATGTCCAAACCGGAGCTCATATGGGGCTTTTCCAAGCTTAGCACGCAAGAAAACACGATTTGAGACATAACAAGCGGTTGCAATTGCATCAGCCCAAAATTTCCTAGGAGTTTGATATTGATCAAGCATAGTCCTAGCCATCTCAACTAAGGTCCTGTTCTTTCTTTCTACGACACCATTTTGTTGTGGTACATAGGGTGAAGAGTATTGATGATCTATTCCATTTTCAGCACAAAAGTGATCAAAGGATTGGTTTTTAAATTCAGTTCCGTTATCACTTCTAATTGCTTTTAATGATCCTGGGTGATCAATAGATAATCTAAGAAATAAAGTTCTAAAATGACTAAAAGCTTCATTCTTAGATGCCATAAAATAAACCCAAGAATATCTGGAATAATCATCAACAATCACAAGCACATACCATTTACCTCCGAAGGATTGAACACGTGCCGGACCTACTGTGTCAAGATGTAAAAGTTGTCCCGGTTCAGCTGTCATGGTCATTGTGAGAGGAGCATGTGAACCTGCAACAAACTTAGCATGTCTACAAGAAGAGCACACAATATCATTGTCCTTTTTAAGCTTCGGCAGCCCACGTATGCGATCGAGAGCACTAACACGAGTGAGATGATCAAAGCCTATGTGACCAAGTCTAAAATGCCAAAAATATAGATCCTTTGTATCATTAGCAACTAGACACCGATGCTTAGAAGTTGACAAATCAAAATCAGCTTTAAAAACTCTTCCGAACCTAGACATGTTAAACAAAAGCTCACCTTTTGAATCTACAACCTTGCAGCAATTTTTAGCAAAGCTAACCTCTAGATTTTCATCTAGCAATTGTGAAACCGAAAGCAAGTTGAATTTCAAATTTTTAACAAGTGACACATCTTTCAAAGTGTAGAGATTGTTTACTCTGACCGAACTTTTGGAATTATGGGAGTAGAAGAGTTATCGGCGAAAGTAACATTTTCTACACGTGACACAAAAGAGAGAGAGGAGAACCATTCTTTGTTACCGGTCATGTGGCGTGAGCAACCTGAATCCACAATCCAAATGTTCTCCTTCCTCAAACGTGAAACCTACACAGCAGCACAATACATCGATGACTCAATACTGGGGTTAGTTAAAAGACTTTTAGGAATCCAGTACTGAGTTACACGACGTCCAGCAGGAATAACACGCGAAAGCTGAGAAGGTACAGCAGGTTTATGAGCCAAACATCGAAATTTTTTGTTCCCAACTACTGACTTAGAAGATGTGTTATATGTAGCACAAAAACAGTAGGTCCGGGAGCAAGTTTTTGACTCATTACAGCAGGTTGCAAGCCCCAAACATTCGGTCTAGCAGATTTTGCTTGGTTGTTATGTGATCTAGCAAGTATTCTTTGTTTCTTATCGTGTTTAGCTAGTCTATAACAATAATCCATGACATGACCATCTCTACCACAGTAGGTACAATGAAAAATAACCTTATTATCATGTCTAGATGAGCAAGCAACACGTTTATTAGAATCCGAATGGGACAGTACTCCTGCAGATTTGAAAATCACCTATTTTTGTCTAGGAGCTGTTTGAATCAATCCGCTTCCTAATGACTTTACAACTTTAGCTGGGTGTGCCTTAGCATGAGCATGAGAATTAAAACCTAAACCATTTTTATCATTACAAGACTTGGAAGAATTCAGCAGCAAGTTTAGGTTCTTATTTGCATTAGAAAACCGATCTAGTGTCCTATGCATGTCATCAAGTTTATTGGACAGATCAAAGCAGTTTTCACATGAAGTTTTTCCTTTTAGTTTGCAATTTGAACAATATTTAACTTCATGCACACGTAAAGCATTGTTCAAAATAGAAATCTCATTCATAGCATCATTTAGTTTCTTATTCAGATCATCACATGAAGAACAATGCAAATCAATTGTAGAACAACAAGCATCTTTTAAATTTTTATCATTAAGTGAAGCAAGCTCTTTGTTCTTTTCAATTTCAAGTTCAAGTTTATCAAGTGTAGATGCGTGTGCACTTCTTAAAGAGGATAACTGTTCATAAATCAAATCACATGAGGAACAAGAATCGTCACTAGGAATCAAAGTTTTTAAACGATTAATTCCAGATTCTAGTGATTCAATTTTAACAGCATTGTTCCTAAGTTTTTTATCCTTTTTCTTTAATATAACAGTGGCACGAGAAATAGCATCACACATTTCTTCGCAAGTGGGACATACCTCTTCATCGTCGCTGTTGTGTTCTGCCTCCTCGGAGCTTGAACTTGACTTGCTCGCCATGCAGCACATATTTGCCATAGCTTCTTCATCTTCATCACTACCGGTATCCACATCACTTGAGCCGAAATCTTGAAGTGCAGAGATCATACTATGCACTATGTTGCGTATTGATAAATCTTTCTTCTTCTTATTCTTTGCAAACGATTTCTTCGGCCTTGTTTGCTTTTCTTCACGTGAAGTCGGACCTGAAAGGTTAGGGCACTCCGTACGAAAATGTCCTGTCTTACCACATTCAAAACATCGTTGAGGTCCGGAGCTTCCTCTTCTTCTAGTTCTCACATTTTGCAATGCTTTTGAGAACCGAGTAGAGATGAGTGCAAGCTCCTCCTCTGGAAACTCTTCAATCTGTTCAAGGGTTAGAGAGGACAGCAAAGAGAGTGCACCACTAGATGATGATTGACTATAACTAGACATGTCACGTTGCGAAACAAATGCAATAGACTTGTTGGGGGTTTTACGTGAGATGATGTCAATTTCATGAGTTTTCAATTTAGAATAAAGCACGTCTAAAGTAAGAGAACTCATGACAGTAGATTCACGAATAGATGTAACTTTCATCTCCCAAATTGACATATTTAATGCTCCTAACAATTGTCTAGCATTTTCAGCATCTTAAAAGTTAACATTGACACTACGCAAGTTGCTGAGAATTTTATTAAAGCGAGCAAAAAGGTCGTCAATTGACTCACCGGGTTGCATCTCAAAACGCATGTATTCTTTCTTGAACATATCTTGCCTTACCTCCTTGATTGTATTGGATCCTTCATGGTAGTCACAAAGAGCTTTCCAAACATCATATGCAGATCGGAGGTGTGCAACACGGTCGAAGTCGCTTTGAGTCAATCCTTGGATGATCAAGTTGCGAGCCTTGTTGTTGTTGTCAACATCTCTCATGTTCGCAGCCGTAACTTGATCGTTGGGTGGTACATAGAAGTTCCGGTAGACCTTTTCCCATATGGTGAAGCCTTGCGCCTGTATGTAGGCCTCCATCCGCGCCTTCCAAACCTGAAAATCGATGCCATTGAACACACAAGGTTTTACAGAGTACTTCTCCATGATGGTTAGTCAAAACACGTGCAAATCACAAAGATTAGAGCACCTTGGCTCTGATACCAATTGTAGGATCTAAGAGCACGTGAAAAGCTACCAGAGGGGGGGTGAATGGTAGATTAAAACTTTTCGCAGCGGAAACAACAAAAACCCCTCAGCAAAAAATCAATCGGTTAAAGAAACCGTGTGTGCAAGTGTTTTCAAACGTGTTCAACCGTGACAAATAAAGTAGAGAGGTAGAGAATAAGGTCACGGATCTAATGCAACAAGAATCACTTGAAAACACGAAGTAAAACTTGAAATACGATCAAAACATTAAACGAAGATCAATCTGTTCTACCCGATATAAAACAGATTTGCAACGCTGCAAAGAAACTCGTGTATCTCAAATACTACAGATCCGAAGCTCGTTAAAATTTCATAGATGATAGATAATTGAGTTTTGAAGACAACCCAAAAAGAATCACGTCAATCGGATCTTTAAAACTCGAGTTATGTACGAAACACCGAAGCAATGTCGGTCTGTCCAGAAACTCGGCGAGAAAGACTTGACGAAAAACAATTCGGACGAACAAGGCACAAAAGCTCCTCAAAACTATGAACTTTATTCAATAGAAACACAAGAGGAACATCCCAAAGTTCTCTACCCACGAGAGCTCTGGCCTCCCTTGATTTTATAGCCAGCCCTCAGGCTAAACAATCCAATCTAGGACTCCTACTCCTAATTGGACTCATATCCTAACTTACCATAACTGCTCAGGATTCTCCTATTCGCAGATAGAAGCAATCGTGAGACTTCCAAACACCTTAGGAACGTCCTAAACATTCCTAAAACAACTCAACTTCGTGCCTAGCACGAAATCCTATCATAACCAACTCAAATCTTCCATATTTGAGCCATATCCGACTCAGCCTCAGCCTGAGTACGCAATCCAGCCGGTTGGACCTTTCCGACCAATTCTTTACGTCCACTTCTCTTCATCACGCCTTGGAACAATGTTGCCACGTCCATGCACTCCTTGCACACGTGCAAACACCTTCCAATGACGTACACGCAACCTTCATATGCAATGCCCTTGATCCAAACATGCTGCGCGACCTCCCGATCAACTCAACCACAGCTCCTCCCGAACTTGGTTGTTGGAACCTCATCTCCTCCCTGAGACTAGTCCAAGGATCCCGTCACCAGCCATGTCTTGAACTCAAGCAACACCTGCACATGAATAAACAACCAATTCTTCCGAGCACAAGTCCTCGACTTGACTCACGTTAGTTCGAAAACCACAACACCTTACATGAGCATGTCACATAAGCATGTTGCAAACCATATCAAATGATAACAGCCATAACCACCAAAACACACCAAAAACTTACAAAATCAATACTAAGCAAACCTTTCCATAAAGCAAGTTTGAAACATTGCGAGTTAAAAGCAAAAACAAGACGCTGCAGTTCTACGAGTTGAACTTCACGGGAGCTCCCTAAAAACAAGCTCCAGACCTCACAGAAGCTCTCCGGACCTTGCAGGAGCTCTCTGGACCTTGCGTCGGACCTTGCCAACACTTGGCGGACCTAACAAAAAACTTGTCGGACCTTGCCACAGAAGAATGTTTTGGCAATATTCAAATCTTTGAATGTTAATGCTAACTTTTATCCTAATTGCCAATGTATTAGCACACATAGGTCTCACAGCGTTGTTCGTTTCTCGTTTCTGGGAGCAGCTACACGCATCCTTGGGAACCAAATTGATTCAAAGCTCCACATATCACCCTCAAACCGATGGGCAAACTGAGAGGGTGAATCAAATACTTGAAGATATGCTGAGAGCATGTGCCCCACCACGGTAAGAGCTGGGATGATCACTTACCGTTGACGGAGTTCTCGTATAACAACGGTTATCAAACGAGCATAAAAATGACACCTTATGAAGCTCTCTATGGCCGGAAGTGCCGCACACCCTTGAACTGGTGTGAATCCGGCGAGAGAGTTATTTACGGGATTGATCTTGTAAATGAAGCGGAAGAGCGGGTAAGGCTCATTCAAGCAAATCTAATAGCCGCTCAGTCCAGACAAAAGAGCTATGCGGATAAGAGACGTCGTCCCCTGGAATTTCAAGTTGGAGACCACGTATATCTCTGCGTATCTCCTATGAAGGGCATTCACTGATTCGGAGTGAAAGGGAAATTAGCTCCGTGTTTTATCGGTCCCTTCGTCATAATTGAAAGATGTGGATTCGTGGCATACCGTGTGGAGTTACCGGCAGCCTTAGCCGGAGTTCATAACATTTTCCACAATCTCAGTTGCGGAAGTGTTTGAAAGTTCCAACGGAGATTCTCACGGGAGACATAGCAGATTTAAAGCCGGACCTCACTTATGTTGAACATCCAACCCGAATAATTGATGAAAATACTCGCGAGACCAGAAACCGGACGCTGCGATTTTTCAAGGTGCTACGGGAAAATCACACGTCTGACGAAGCTACATGGGAAAGCGAGGAATATTTACAACGCAATCATCCGGAGTTGTTAGAGGCTTATGTTTGATAGTTGCCCTCCCCACGTTGTTCTTAATCAGGAATCTCGGGACGAGATTCTTTTTAAGGGGGGAGGAATGTAAAAGTCCCAAAAACTTGTAAATGGAAAACTTGTGCTATGAATAAAGCTGAGTTTAAATCCAAGAAATGGGGCTTGCAAAAACTTTTGTTTAATCATGTATTTGTTGGCATGTGCAATAGGACTTTAAATTCAGTTTGAACTAAAGGGTTCAATTCAAAGAGAAGAAGGCCATTTCCAAAAAGGAAATTCAAACTGTTGTTTAAAAAGTTGTATTTGCAATGGCCAACTCAAAAAAATCAGATAGCATATTTGAATTCTTCAGGTCCAAATTATGAGGATGGCAAATTTTGAGAAAATTTGGAGGTGCTTTGATATGTATATCAAAGAGGCTTGTGAATTTTCATTGAAATTGGAATTCAAATAGAAACTGAGGTAAACTTGTCAATTTGCCAAATGGGGTTTCAAATTTGAGCTCCACATGAGTGAAGTTTGCACTGTGCCAAAAATTGGGAGATCTTTTGGGAGGAACAGGGGTGGACCCCACATGTCATAGGCCATTTAAACTTGCACTCGAAGAAAATTCTCTGTTTCTCACCCGAGCTGCCGAGCGGGCTCCGAGCGCCACCGAGAGCAAAAACTGCCGCCACCTCCTCACCGAATTAGCAGCTGGAGAGCTGCTCGTGGGCTCCCTTACCCCTCGACGTGATCCCTTCCAGTGACCGAGCCCCGGTTCATTGCTTTCCCCTCGCGCAAGAACAGCCTCAGCAGCTCGCCGCCGCCTCTGAAAACAGCCGGGAACCGGTGAAACTTCACGCTCACCTCCACTCCGGGCTGCCACACAGCAGGGCGCGCTGGTTCTCCCCTCTCTCAGCACAAGAACAGCCCGAGTTACAGGTCCCCTAGCCCGAGCACGGCTCCTCCGCGGCGACTTGAAACAAAGCCTGCGATCGGGCACCGTGGACAGCTCTCCACAGAGACTTTCACGGCCAAGCAAGCACAGCCACGGGAGCGTCCTACCTTGGTGCTACTTCCATCAAAAACTTGGAGCAAGCCGTGAATCCTAGCGGTTGCCGTTTTTCCCCAGGAACACCTCCACGGACCTCTCGGTATGAAACATCAAAATTCTCCGTCAAGTCTAGTCTTTAGGTCACTAAACTGTGCACAGATGATCTAGACTCGATGGCGATCAATTTTACTTCACAACCCTGGCTTGAAAACCCGTGTTAGCGGCTAATTTCAAGTTTTTCCATCGACGGCCATGGCGGGAACACTCGGGCACACGGTGAACCCCAACTTGCCACCGTTTCCGAGCGATATTGAGGCCATGTCGAGTTAGCTCATCCCCCACTGGTGCTTTAGAGCGGTTCAGCCGAGTGTTTGGCAGGCTATAAGTGCCGGGCGATGGCGCCGAGCTCCACCAAATGCCGCCGCACGTCGCCGACCGATTTCCGGTCACCGGCAGCCCGAGAGCACTGCACCAATGGATTTCTCGTAGCTGGAAACCCCCAGGCGGCGAGTACCGAGCCGAAAGGCAGCCGGGAAGCCGACTCCGGCGAGCTCCGATGAGATTCCGGCGAGGGGGCAGCGCGGGAGCGAAAAACAGCCCGAGGAGGAAGACGACCGGGCAGGCCCCGCATGTCAGTGGCAAAAATTTAAATCGCTGATCTGCTGCGGCTCCGAGATCCCGTGTGGCTGTGCAGGAAGAATTCAGTGGCCGCGTGTGTGCTGGTTTCAGCGGTTGACACGTGTTCCTAGAACCCGCAGTCAGAGTTTAAACATTTCTCGGTTTAATTTAAATTCCAAATTCAGATCAAACTTTAGAACCTCATAACTTTTGCTAGGAAGCTCCAAATTTAGTGATTCAAATTGGGTTGGATTCAGAATGAAAAACTCTATCAAAATATGTAATCCAATTTGTATGAAAATCAATAGAAAAGTCTGGAAAATTCTTTAAAGCTTTTCAGAAAAAGAATTTTTAGGGAGTTTGGTTCATCCAAAAATCCCCAAATTTTGCCAGAATATTCTTTAGGGTGATAAGTAACTCCTGTAAAAGATTCAGCTTATTTGGAGTTGATTTATTTAGGATAATTCTGATTTCAAGTTTCTGTATTCATATGAAAACAGAAACAATTTCAGAGAAATTCAAAAACTTGGAAATTCAGTTCTGGGCAGTTCTTAGCTCCAACAATCCTACGAAAATTCATGCATGCTCCCTCAGCTATGCTTGAAATTATAGTTCACTTGAATTTGCATGAAAGTGCAAATTTATTCAGAATTAATTCCTTTTTTCCTAAATGCTTAGGGAATTGTTATGAGTGGTCTACTCAGTGAAAATTTCTAAATTTTGGTCCAAATGACTTTCTTGTGACAAGGAACTCACATGAAAAATTTCAGCTCCATGGGAGTCCTGGATCAATACTGTCCTGTTTAACCTATAGATGATCAACACACACAAGTGATGAAAAATACTTATCACTTGATCATAGTGCTTAGCCCCAAATCCCAAACCACTAGCACCAGTGTCATTTAAATTATTAAACTGCGTTCCAGTTTTAAACTTGTCTTTAGCACTTGTTAGCAAAAGTTTTATAATTAAACATGTATGCATATTCATAACGTGTAGTGATTAAACGTGGAAAAGTGAAGGAGAAGTTAAGCTTGGATCAAGGAGCAAGAAGGGCAGGGATTGAGCTTCAAGTCATCAGCAACTAACTTCAAAATTATATGACTTTAGTCACCTGCAAAACCAAGGCAAGCTCCGGTTTGCATTTAAGCTATTTATAAAGTTTTTACTTTATTCACAATTATGGTTTAAAGTTTGTATGTGCATTAGGTCAAGGATGTTTTACACTCCAAATGCATGACCAAATGAACCCTGGGGTCAAGGGTAGAAAAGGGTCACCGCTGTAGAATAATGTCGTGCTAAATAGCTTAGGACATCCGGTCGAAGTCGAGTAGACGGAATCTACTCGCGAGTTATAGTCGGGATTACATGGGTGTAGTTGGAAAAGAGGCAAACTAAAGTTTATATTTCTAAAGATGAGACCGGGCAGGATGGTTAGGCAGCGACAAGACGAGGTCTTGGTCGAGTAGCTCTGCCTATGTCGGTTAAGGACTGATGCGCGTGCGGCACCCATGAGCAAGTATTGAATTGTGTACCGGATGCTTACTGTTATATGGAAACCAGGAAACCGATGTACCAGGTTCACTGGATTGTAGAGGCATACCACATTGTATCGTTAGACCTATGAGCCGGAGACGGCACGACCGGTTCTACAGTCTAGTGTCCTGTGAAAGGTTGCCACATACGATGTAATGAAGGACGCTAGAATTGGGTCTTCAGAGGCGGGCGTATGTGTCGAGTTATCCGGGTAGTGTTTGATTCGAATCACCGTCCCTCACGGTTATTGAGTACCGCTTGCTCACTGTGTTGTGACGTAGTAATCAAGTTGTGTGGAAACAGTTTGCAAATGTTTTAATTGCTGCTATGATTATGGTAAATTACATGAAAACCCTGTTTGAAGTAGAGATAGAGCAAACTAAAGTTATTTTCCACCTTGGGACAAGTAACATTGGAATGAAGCGTTTCTTGTTTGCTTGTGGAGTTCCAATGTTGATGGGCGCAAGGTCACTACTATTATGGCTAAAATCTGAAAGTTAAGGATGAACTCGTAGGTGAGTCTTTTTGCAACTTACATGTTTAAGTCGTAGGTTACTTCCATGTAGAGTTGCATGCTTAGGTGAGACGGTTAAGTCTTGCTGAGCCTTTGTGCTCACTCTTGCTATATGAGTGGTTTTGCAGGTTAATACGATGCTATAAAGAAGGTTGTCCGGTGAGACTCGGAAACTTCCGAGTCGGTAACACATGGAGAACCTAGCCGCTGCAATGTCTTCATGATGCTAGCGAGAGGAGTCCGCGGGCTGGACCTCTTCTTCAGTGCCCATTAGTTATTCGACGTGAGTTGTTTGTAGTCTTCCACTGTAGCTAATTTATGTAAATTTATTTACAAAGAACATTTGTAAGCTTCCGCTTTGATTTATGTAATACAGTGTTCCTTATATGTGTGCTGTTGGGTGCCGCATAACACGGCACCACCCAATGCGATTCCCGGGCGAGCGGCACGGCCCCGTGATCGGGGTCGGGCCCTCTCAGTATGCCACCACCTGCTCAAGTCAATACAACAGTATTGCAACCCGGGAGTATGCAACATCTTGCTATTGAGGATGTCCCGGAGGGAGCACCGGTGTTAGCGGGCATGTTTACTCTCAAAGACGTTCTTGTGCTCATACTTTTTAATTCCGGTGCAACCCACAATTTTATCAGCAAAACATGCGTAGATCAGCACCAATTATCCACCAATACTCCCACAACGAGTTATCTTATACGTTCACCGGGAGGAAATATCTATGCTAATCAGATTGTGTCCCGAGCAGCTTTGTGCTTAGGAGAAAATTTTACCCAACATCGCTGATTATGTTGGATAGGCAGAAGATAGACATAATATTGGGGTGTCTTGGTTAAATCATCACGGTGTCGTTCTCAATATCGGTAACCGGACTGTCCAGATTGACTCGCCGATTCATGGACAGCACATGCTGTCCTTAGACAGCAAGGACCCAGATATTGTAGAGGCCTACCACACAGAAGCGCTTAATCTTGAAGATATTCCGGTGGTACGTGATTATCCCGACGTATTTCCCGATGATTTACCGGGCATGCCGCCCGAACGGGACATCGAGTTCAAGATTGAACTGGCACCGGGAACAACACCTATCTCATGAAGGCCTTACAAGATGGCACCTAATGAGCTAGCAGAGATGAAGTAGCAACTAAATGAACTCATGAGCAAGGGTTTCGTACGACCAAGTTTTTCACCTTGGGGTTGCTCTGCGCTGTTCGTTAAGAGGAAGGACAAAACACTGCAGCTATGTGTTGATTACCGTCCTCTAAATGCTGTCACGATAAAGAACAAGTATCCTTTGCCCCGCATCGACATCTTGTTCGATCAACTTGCGGGTGCAAAGGTATTTTCGAAGATGGATCTTCAGTTGGGCTATCATCAAATCAAGATCCGACCGGAGGACATACCGAAGACAGCTTTCTCAATGAGATACGAACTCTATGAGTACCTTGTCATGTCATTTGGGTTAACCAACGCTCCGGCACACTTCATGTACTTGATGAATTCTGTGTTCATGCCAGAGTTAGACAAGTTCGTCGTGGTCATCATCGACGACATATTAGTTTACTCCAAATCTGAAGAAGAGCACGATGAACATCTGCGTATCGTGCTACAACGGTTGAGGGAGCACAAATTATATGCTAAGTTCAGCAAGTGCAAGTTCTGGATTGATCAAGTGCCTTTCCTAGGCCATATTATTTCAGCAGAGGGCATTGCCAGGGACCCCAGCAAAATTGAACAATTGCTGAAGTGGGAATCTCCCAAATCAGTCCACAAGGTCCAAAGTTTCCTAGGTTTAGCAGGGTATTATCGGAGGTTCATTCCGAGCTTCTCAAAAATTGCTAAACCGATGACGGAGCTGCTGAAGAAGGGCACTAAATACATGTGGAATGCAGCATGTGAAGCCACATTCAAAACTCTGGTAAAACATCTCACAACAGCTCCAGTTCTTGCTCAGCCGGACACGATGAAGCCATTCGATGTGTATTGTGATGCATCCGGCATCGGTCTCGGTTGTTTTCTGATGCAAGAAGGGCGTGTAGTCGCCTATGGGTCTCGTCAACTGCGAAACCACAAGCAGCATTATCCAACTCACGACCTCGAGCTTGCTGCAGTGGTGTTGGCGTTAAAGATGTGGAGGCATTATCTACTTGGTAATCGTGTCCACCTCTACACCGACCATAAAAGCTTGAAGTATATCTTCGCGCAGAAAGAGCTGAATATGAGACAATGGAGATGGTTGGAGCTCATAAAAGATTATGAAATTGAGATCCAGTACCATCCAGGAAAAACCAACGTGGTTGCCGACGCGCTTATTCGGAAAGCCCACGTTCACAACTTGGCGATGGCTGAGTTGGAAGATGAAGAACCAGGTCTCCGTGTCATTCCGTATGGCGCGCTTTATAATCTCGCGCTCATTCCAATGATCCGTGAAGAGATTGTTGAGGCTCAAAAAAGAGACAGGGGTATGTCTCACATACGGAGAAGACTAGACAACAGAGAGGTGAAGTGTTTCTGGAAGGATAAGAACTGTACAATATGGTTCAACAACCGTATAGTGGTACTGGGTAATATGAAACTCCGGAAGAAGATCTTGGATGAAGCCCACCTGTCTAAGTTTTCCATTCATCCCGGCAGTAACAAGATGTACCAAGATTTATAACAGAAATTTTGGTGGACACGGATGAAGAGGGAAATCGGTAAATATGTATCCGAGTGTGATACGTGTAGACGGGTCAAGGCTGGTCACATGCGGAAGGCCGGACCGCTACAACCTCTGAAGATACCAGCGTGGAAATGGGAGGATGTGAGTATGGATTTCATCATTGGATTACTGCTCACATCCCGGAAGCATGACTCGATATGGGTGATCATCGACCGGTTGACAAAATCAGCTTATTTCATACCGGTGAACACTCATTTTCGAGCCAAGCAATATGCGGAGTTATACATCTTGAGAATTATATGCTAACATGGTGTCCCAAAGACCATCGTTTCAGATCGAGGTGCGCTGTTTGTTGCTCGGTTTTTGGAGCAGCTGCACGCCTCGTTGGGCACCAAGCTGATTAGGAGGTCCGCATATCACCCTCAAACCGATGGACAAACCGAGAGGGTGAACCAAGTGCTGGAAAATATGTTGAGAGCATGTTCCATCCACCATGGTATGAATTGGGATGATCACTTACTGTTGGCAGAGTTTTCATACAACAATGGGTATCCAGCGAGTATTAAAATGGCACCGTATGAAGCTCTCTACGGCCGAAAGTGTCGCGCACCGCTGAATTGGTGTGAGTCCAGCGAAAGAGTTCTATTTGGGGTTGATCTTGTCAACGAAGACAAAGATCGAGTTCGGTTGATACAAAAGAATTTGAAGGCTGCACAATCCCGATAGAAGAGCTACGCTGATCAACGGCGTAGGCCATTGCATTTTGACGTCGGAGAGCACGTGTATCTTGGTGTATCTCCGATGAAGGGAATTCACCGGTTCGGTGTAAAGGGGAAACTCGCTCCCCGCTTTATAGGTCCTTTTGCTATCACGGAGAAGTGCGGACCCGTAGCCTACTGGCTGGAATTACCGGCAAGCCTTGTGGGTGTTCATGATGTATTTCATGTGTCACAGCTGCAAAAGTGCCTCAAATTCACCGCTGCTGTCCGCACCGAAGAAATCGATGAATTGAAACCGGACCTCACCTACACTGAGCGACCGGTTCAGATTTTGGATGAAAAGATCCGAGTAACCCGGAACCAGACGATCAAATTTTACAAGGTGCTGGGGAGAATCATACAGCGATAGAGGTGATGAGGACATCTCTCCTTTGCATACAATGCAAGGACCGATCACTAGAGCACGTGCACGACAATTGGATCTCCAGGTACGTTCTAACCTTGTCAATTGTTTTTCAGAACTTACGCTTGTTTCCATGCATGTTTTATTGATTAGGAACAATGGAGAGGACCAGAAAGGGATGGGAGGAGTCCAAGGAGTAAAGGAGGAGGAGATAGGACGTGCACACCAAGGAGGAACCCAAGTACAACTCGACTTCGACTCCACCTGGGGTTCCAGGAGCTTCATTCACCAAAACTGACGTCCCGGACACATACGGAGTCGGATTTGGATGTTCTATATATGGTTGGAACCGTTATTTCATAAAGCTTCCAATGGAATCAGCCCCACCTCAAGATTCATTTTAAGTTGACGGGAATCAGTGAAACAAGTGGGCCTCCAGAATCTGTCAGGTGTTGCGCCACCGCCTTTTGGGCTGCTGGCCCGTGTAACGTGTGGAAGCCCATTAGGGTTGCGTCCAGGGGTCTTGCACGCCCCTAAACTCCTTTTTATACAGCAGCCATCACCACATTAGGGTGGGTTTTGCTTAGTTACAATCTGTCATTGAAAGTGTCGCCGATCATCGGTTATGAGACCCCAAATTCGTGATCAATTCAGTTTTGATTGCAACTTCTCTGTTCTTGCTTGTGTTCTTGATTGCGCCTGCGGGGATAAGCCTTCATGGCAAGGTCATTCATGTGACATGGGTGATAACCAACGGAGCAGTGGTGTAGTGATTGCGGGGTTTCGTTCGTTCCGAGCCTTGGATCATCAACGTCGAGATCTCCACCCAATCAAGTTTACCCTACCTCTCGGAAGATCGGGACTCATCCTCCTATCAATTGGTATCAGATTTCCAGGTTCACCGTGCGGTATACTTGTGTGCCCTTTAGATTTATTTTGTTTCAGTCCTATCGTCCACAAAAAGCCACAAAAAAATTTTAGTTTCCCTGACCTACAACCCCTGCTTAACCTTTTGCACAATTTAGTTTCGGAGTCCGTAGTTCTGAGTTCGTGTCCTAGGTTGAGTCTGGTTGCTGGTTTAGATTTGTTTTGGTTCAGTTTTGTTTCTTCCATCCGCTGTTATCTACAAAAAACCAATCTACAAAAAAAATTTCATCCACCGATTCGTTTCTGTTGCAGTTTCCACCACCACCAAAACCTGATTCGGGGTATCCTCCATAAAACGGGCATAACTTTTCGCTCGTAACTCCGATTGAGGCACATTTTTTTTCCAGAAAGGTCTCAAAAAAGTCCACATACGGCATTTTCAAAAAAATTAAAAAAAATTAAGAAGGCCCGCGTTTCGAACTCCGAAGTTCCAGCACCAGTTTTTTCCAATCGCTCCTGAATTTGTGCCGATCTCATCTTTCATCGGTTTGAGCTAATACTTGGTGCTGTTTCTATTCTTGTGCCCCTGGTTGAGAAAAAATATAAAAAAATAAAGAGAAAAAAGATTTTGATTTCTACTAGTGCTTCAAGACAAAAACAGGAGGCTAAGGCGTTTTCTAGTTGTGCTATTTCTGTGTGAGTGCTGGATACTTGCTGATATTATCCTTGTTGTTCATCATCATTCATCCTTGTCCTTGCTTGTTGCCACAACTGTTCTAATACATTGTTAGGCCAGCAACTAGGTAAAATTCTTTGGACACTTATTCAGCATTGCTATCTGTTACTAACTTGTGTGCCACATACATATACTGCATTTGAGCCTTCCAAGCTCCACCTTCTCTCGAGCAGAACAGGTAACCTTTGCAATCACACCCACTCTCTGCTTGCTTCACACCGGTCACCGTTGGCCACCTGCAGTGCTGGTAAGAAACTTGTAAGAGCGGGGTAAGATGCATCTTACTGATCGATTTTCCACCCACTTCGGAGGGCGTAGTAATAGGGTTCTTCACGATCTTTTTGTCTTTGTTTCTGTTTTGTACTAACAATGACAGGAAAGAAGCCTATAGATAAGACCTCTGGTTCTATACCTCCGGATGATGATGAGTGCGTGTCCCATATGGAACTAAAGGACATGATGCGGGCAATGACCGAAGCTTTCAACAATTACCAGACCACTACAACAACCACCTTTCAGAGGCTCCATATAAGTGTTGCTGGTCTGACCACACGGTTGGACGAGATGGAGACTCGTCTTCCCCAACAAGCTACACCCTCTATCATCCTTGATGGTGATGCACGTGCTCACTACGACACAGAGAATGACTTCAATAACGATAAAGTTGATGCACAGCAGCGCCGTCGCCCTCGACGAAATCGTCAAGGTATGGGAGGTAGACCTCGTCCTCATGCTCCTGAACAAGATAATGATCCTTATGCTAAGATTAAATTTTCTATTCCAACATTTTATGGATCTTATGATGCTGTGACTTACTTGGATTGGGATATGACGGTAGAACAAAAATTTAGCTCTCATCTTGTTCCTGAGCGACATAGAGTTAGATAAGCCACTAGTGAGTTTAAAGATTTTGCTATAATTTGGTGGAATGAACTTGTCAATACACGTAATGCACCACAGACATGGGCTGCGTTAAAAGAAGATATGCGCGCTAGGTTTGTTCCTCCTTCATATAGACGTGATCTTCTTAAGAAATTGCAACGCTTTGATCAGGGTGACATGACTGTCCAAGAGTACTACCAAGAGTTGCAGAAAGGTATGCTTCATTGTGGGGTAGTTGAGGATCAGGAAGACCAAATTGTTAGGTTTTATGGGGGTTTGCGGCATGAGATCCAGGACATAGTTGACTACAAGGAATATCATTCTATTCAACGTTTATTTCAACTTGCTATGTTAGCAGAAAAAGAAGTACAGGGTCGCCAACAGCTGCGGCGGAACAACACCTTCACGCCACGACAATTTCCGGTGCCATCCGAAGCAGCGCCCTCCTCGAGCGTACGTGCTTCTACACCACCCTCCATGGGTGTTCTACGCAGCAGCATCGCACCTTCTACATCACGGGGACAAGATAACAGCAAGTCCTAGATGCCTCCAGGTGTTGCAGCAAAGGCGGCTGCACCCAACACTTCGACAAGTCGCAGCTCCGACATCAAGTGCCACCGCTGCCAGGGACTTGGCCATATGCAACGAGATTGCCCCAGCAAACGGGCGATCATTGCCACTGCTGATGGTGGGTATGTTAGTGCTTCTGATATTGAAGATGAAAATATTATTGCAACTAACATTTCAGGTTCGGATGATGGTGCTGAGGAGGTTCTTGGTACATCTGTGACAAACAACTATAGGACTTTGATTGTGCAGCAAGCTTTGAGTGCCACGGTTCGAGAGGACGACAACCGCCAACGTCACAACCTTTTCAACATGTTTCTCGTCGTCAAGGACTGCTGTGTACATACCATCATTGATGGTGGTAGCTGCAACAATTTGGTGAATGTTGAGGTGTTCAAGAAGCTTGGCTTGACCACACGGGAGCATCCCCACCCTTATCACATTCAATGGTTTAACAACAATGGTAAGGTAAAGGTAACACAAACGGCAAGGATACATTTTTCCGTTAGTTCTTATCATGATTTTGCTGATTTTGATGTGGTACCTATGGATGCTTGTTCTCTTTTGTTGGGACATCCTTGGGAGTTTGATACTGATGCTATTCACCATGGTCGATCTAATAAGTATACTCTCATGCATAAGGGCAAGAAAATTGTGTTGCTTCCTATGAGTTCCACTGAAATTGTACATTTTGAGCAGGAGAAAAAGAATAATGCTAAGCAAAAGGGTGTTTTCAATTCTGAAATTCAGCAACCTATTAAGTTGAAAAATCCTATTTTGCTTGCAACTAAATCTGATCTTGATGATTTATATGCCTCTAATGGAACTTGCTATGCTTTAGTGTGCAAACATGCTTTATATTCCATTGAGGATACATCCATTGTCTTGCCACCTGCTGTTGCTAACCTTTTGCAGGAATATATGGATGTTTTTCCATCAGGATACCCCCTAGATTACCACCTGTGCGAGGCATTGAGCACAAGATTGATTTGGTTCCAGGGCGAGCTTGCCAAACTGTGCTGCCTACAGGACAAACCCCGACGAGACTAAGTGAATGTGGCCTAGAGGGGGGTGAATAGGCCTTTAAAGAATTCCTGCACACTTAATAAAGTTATCAGAAACTTGACTGACCGGACTAGTCCGGTTGTGTGGGCGGACTAGTCCGGTGTGCTGAATTATTTGAGTTGATTAAGTGTGTCTCACAAATTTAATCTTATAGCAGCGGAATAAGAACAACAGTTTTTATAACATAAATTTATTGTATGGATGCACGTGCAAACTTGTAAGGAACTCAAACGATGACTAGCAAACTAGTGATCTAATGTGTCAAGATGTAAAACAAATGAGAGACAAAAGACACGAATTTTTACCGAGGTTCGATCTCACCAAGAGATCTACGTCCTCGTTGAGGAAGCTCACACAGAGCGGGGTTCCCAACCCTTTCCCTCTTCAAGTCACCACACAGGCCGACTTGACTTCACTATCAAGTGTAATCACCGTGTTTATGGGGCAACCTCACACGTTGAGGGCCCCCACAAGAATTACAATGAGAAGTTGATCAAATACACTTAAAAAGATTACAATGCAGAATATGAGTGTAGAGAGATCAAACCCCAAGAGCTCACAACGAAGGAACGATGATCTCCCAATCCCAAATCCAAGTATTTTATTGATCTTCACCTTTTTGCACCTTAGATGTGTGGGGAGACGTGTTTTTGGGCTCTTGGGACAGGTGGCGGCGCTAGGGTTTCAGTTTTTGGCAGTATGAGTCGTGTCTCTTCTAGGAAAAGACGAAGGACCTCTTTTTATAGGCTTTCCCAAAAAGTTACCGTTGTTAAACCTACTACCGGACTAGTCCGGTATATGATCGGACTTGTCCGGTCTACTTCCAGTGGGTTAACCGGACTAGTCCGGTCCACAAACCGGACTTGTCCGGTGCTATGTGAGATGGGGTTTCAGAAACTTCAGCGGACTAGTCCTGTCGCTTGGATGGACTAGTCCGTAGTCCTCTAAAGAGGACAACAGAGACATGACCGGACTAGTCCGGTCTAAAACCGGACTTGTCCGGTTGCATTCCAGTGAGCTGACCGGACTAGTCCGGTTCACAAGGCGGACTAGTCCGGTGCACTATGTTTGCGTCTTTCAGAAAGTTAAACGGTCTAGTCCGGTCCATGAACGGACTAGTCCAGTTTTCAGTGGATTTTAGTTGATTTTTAAACCCCTTACCCTTACGCAAAGTCATGAGCCCTTGGGATGTGTCTCTCTCACACACAACCTATACATTTATATCTACTTTGCTCCTCTAAATTCCACTAACGTCTTCCTTTTCGGGCACCACTCTATTTTTCACCTTTTTGTGTGTGCCGAGCCAGTTCACTTTGTTTATCCTGCAATCATCTTATTAGTTTCATTAGGATCTCATATGTTCGTCATCAATTAGCCAAAACCCACAAGGGATATCCTAGATGCACTTACAATCTCCCCCTTTTTGGTGATTGATGACAACTATTTGAGATATCACAATTGAGAGTAAAAAGTTGATCTTCATAAAGTGTGCACATATGAGAATAATAAAGAATTCAAGAAGAAGCTTCTCACATATGCACACACTTTATGGTGGGGTGCCTCACAGGGTGTGTGATAAACAAAATGTGATAAATTAAAGACAAACAGTAGTGAACATGTAAGTGGGCATTAGAGCATAGTACATCACACATAAGAAGAAATAGTGCATTACAAGATTTTAAAAATAGGTAGATGTCCTTGATCACAAAAGATCTTAATAACTAATACTAGATAGAAATAGTCCAAGTCTAATCTCAATCTCTCCCCCTTTGGCATCAAGGCACCAAAAAGGGAAAAATTGAGGGGAATCACTCATCGCTGCCTCCTCCGCCAGTCTCAGTTTGATCTTCATATTCAGCATCCACGGGAGCAGGATCTTCCTCTGAGTCCTGGGAGGCGAGCGGTGATCCAATGGGCTCAATCTCAAGCTTTGCACAGATAGACTTGATATTGGCATTGACGTACTGTTGATGTTTCTTCCTTGCAAGCTTTTCTTTGCGTTGCCTGTCTTCGATCTTACGGCAGCAGGAAAGATGGTGGAGAGCATCTTGAGGATGCCTCTAGATGATTCTTGGGCAGGTGGAGAACCAGGAGGAGCAGCTGCAGACCTAGTGTCATCATGAGCTTACTTTGATCTCCTCTCCACTGGTGGATAGGACGGGGCAGTTGGAGCCGGAGGGAGAGTGTACTCGGTGGGTTTTTGCGGCTTCAACCCCGTATGATTGACATCCTTGACAAACTCGAGTCCCATCACTTTCTCAATCATGTACATGATATACGGTGCGTATCCACAGGACCTATTGGGGGTAATTGAGATGTTCACAATGTCGTTGTAGATATACTCAAAGACATTGAATGGTCTCCTCCCACTAATGACTTTCATGAGAGTCCTCAAGGTTCCTTGTATAGTTCCTGCATCTCCATCCTTCGGAGCTATCGTCTTTCTCAAGACTCTATTTAGAACCACAAAGAAGGGCTTTAGATATTTGATGGTGGGAGGAACATATGGCATCCTTGTGTCATAGAGAAATTCAAGTTCCTCCTTCTCCAGGGGTTTCAGATTATGAATGACCAGTTCATGATCCAAAGTGTTTTGGAGGTGAAGAATCCTAGCAAATTCATCATAAGTGACACTATACCTTGAACCATGAGTCATCCAAGTAAGACTGTCTCCATCATCCCGAGCAAAGTAGAGAGTGGAGTAAAACTGGGTAATGACTTCATTGTTCCAGTCATACTCAAAGGATAGCAGGTCCGTCAGACCGTGCCTCTCTAAGGCCTCCACCATCTCACGAAAGGCAGGATACCTCTTCGACTTCCGGTATTCAACATTTAGCCATTGACTCTCTACTACGGGATTCTTCATCTTCATGTACACATGCTCGTAGTAGTGTGCATGGAAGTTGCTCCAAAACCTTGGATCAGAACATTGTTTAGGTCGGACATACACTTCAATCTTCCTGAAGTTATCAGCTAGCTCATTCCCTTTTCCAGTGAAATCGTCACTTGAAGGCTGCCTGTTGCGGTGAACGGGATTTTTCAATTTCAGAGGCCCAATGGGGCCACTAGCAAGTCCCTTCCCTTTATTGAGAACTCTTCTTGGCTCTGACGAGCCCTCAGCAGCATCTTTCCTTTGAGGCCTTTTGATAATGACTTTCCTCTTCTTAGGTAGATTGTCGTCGGAGGGTGGAGAGTGAGCATTGACATCATGTCTCTTCTTCATCACTCCCTCCTTAGATCTCCTCACTCTTTCACGTTGAACTTCTTCGTCAATGTGAAAAGAGCCGTCATCTGATCCTGAAGACATGATGCCTCATAAGGAGTTTAAGGATTAGATGCAAACGGACGCATTATCGACTTCGAATGGGAATGTAGGGGTTCAACTGTCAGAGACCGGACTTGTCCGGTTTCAGAGTGCGGACTAGTCCGGTGGACCGGACTTGTCCGCATCTGAACGCCGGACTAGTCCGGCCTAGCATAAGAACCCTAACTTGAATGTTTCATTTGAAGCAAATCTCCTATTTAAGGACACAAGGGTAGGAAAGTGGTAGGAATACATCTATTTATGCAATGTACATCCTTTTGAAATCAAAGGAAACTAGCTAGAGCTAGAAAAATTGAGATTTTGGTTTTGGGGGGGATTTACCAAGATATGAAGATTCGCGTTGAAGGAGTGGAAATCAGTCCGGATGAGTCCGGAAAGTAGGATCCCCTCGTCGAGAAGAGGCTTTTTCACGGAGAAAACTCCGAGTTTGAGGGCTCAACTCGAAAATCACTTTGAGAGCTAGGGTTTAGGAGAGAGGGTGAGACAAAGTGCTTATGAGTGGAGAGGGAGGCGTTTGGTCCGGCTAACTGCTTCTATATTCGACTGACTGGACTAGTCCGGTCATGGTAGCGGACTAGTCCGGTACCCCTGAGTTAACCTAATTGTTGTCTGTCCGGACTAGTCCGGTTGGAAATCGGATTAGTCCATTTCCAACAGACTTGATACATATATAGATAACTAATAGTGATCCAAGGACAACAATTTTGCAAGTAGTCTTGGTGATTACGACCAGTAGGCAATCAACAATCGAACAATGGTCATAATCCACAAGATTTATTCATTAAAAATAGTTTTCTGAGTAGAAAGGAGAGGAGGAGCATTTTTGACAATACGGAGGAACAATTTAAGTTGCAACCAGGTATGCAATGTTTCAAGCCACATTTCGAGAATCAAGAATGTTTAGCTCATTTCTTAGTTCACAGAACCTTTTCTCATCTAATGGTTTGGTAAAAATATCTGCAAGTTGTTTTTGAGTCCTAACATATGAAATAGCTATGTCACCTTTTAATGAATGATCTCTAAGAAAGTGATGACGGATGTCTATGTGCTTAGTTCTTGAGTGCTCTACAGGGTTGTGTGCAATCTTTATAGCACTTTCATTATCGCATAGAAGCGGGATATGACTTAGATTGTAGCCGTAGTCCCTAAGAGTTTGTTGCATCCAAAGCAGTTGCGCACAGCAACTACCGGCTGCAACATACTCTGCTTCCGCTGTGGAAAGAGCAATGGAGTTTTGCTTTTTAGATGACCAAAAAACTAGGGACCTACCAAGAAATTGACAAGTTCCTGACGTGCTCTTTCTATCGACTTTGCATCCTGCATAGTCGGCGTCGGAATACCCTATCAAGTTAAACTTGGATCCTTTGGGATACCAAAGGCCCAAGTTGGGTGTGTGCACAAGGTACCTTAGGATTCTTTTTACAGCAATTAAGTGACACTCTTTAGGTGCGGCTTGAAACCTTGCACACATGCAAACACTAAGCATAATATGTGGCCTAGATGCACATAAGTATAGTAAGGAGCCAATCATGGACCGATATACCTTTTGGTCCACATTTGGACCGTCTTCATTGAGGTCGAGATGTCCGTTGATGGCCATGGGTGTCTTGATGGGCTTGGCTTTGTCCATATTGAATTTCTTGAGAATGTCTTGTGTATATTTAGTTTGGCTTATAAATGTACCTTCTCTCAGTTGCTTTACTTGAAATCCCAAGAAGAACTTCAATTCACCCATCATTGACATCTCGAACCTGTCTGTCATTATTTTGCTAAATTCAATTTTGAATCCATTTTGAATCAGAAACTCTAAGGCACTCTTACCAGGCTCGAGGAGCCTGTTTGAGGCCATAGAGAGCCTTACGCAGTTTATAGACATGGTTGGGATACTTCTGATCTTCGAACCCCGGTGACTGCTCCACATAGACTTCCTCCTTTATCGGACCATTGAGAAAGGCACTCTTGACGTCCATTTGATACAACTTAAAATTATGGTGAGTAGCATATGCCAATAAAATGCGAATGGACTCAAGTCTAGCTACAGGAGCGAAGGTTTCATCGAAATCCAAACCTTCCACTTGAGAATATCCTTTGGCCACCAACCTCGCTTTATTTCTTGTCACTACTCCATGTTCATCTTGCTTGTTCTGAAAGACCCATTTGGTTCCAACGATGTTCGCCCTTGGTCTTTCCACCAGCTCCCACACTTCATTTCTTTTGAAGTTGTTCAGCTCCTCTTGCATCGCAATCACCCAGTCAGGATCCCTTAAGGCTTCTTCTACCCTGTATGGCTCTAGAAAAGACACAAAAGAATAATTTTCACAAAAATTTGCAATTTGAGATCTAGTAGTTACTCCCTTAGCAATATCTCCAATGATATTGTTGACAGGATGGTCCCTTTGCACACACTGATGTACTCTTGGGTGTGGAATTTGTATAGTTGTTTGTTCTTCATTGTCTTCATGTGTCATGTCTCCCCCTAGATCATGGCTTCCATGATCATCTTGATTTTCTTGATCTTCCTCAACTTGATCTTGTGTAGAAGCTCCCCCTTGATCATTGCTTCCTTGTTGAAATTCATCTTGTGTCTCCTCTCGTGGTAGGATATCACCAAGTGCCATTTTCTTCAGCGCTTCACATGGAGCTTCCTCCTTATCTAGCATAGACTTATCGACTTGCTCCACTTGTGAGCCGTTAGTTTCATCGAACACTACGTCACGCGCTACTTCAACAAGGCCGGACACCTTGTTGAAGACACGACAGGAGTAGGCATTCGATTCATATCCGAGCAAGAACCCTTCATCGGACTTCGAAGCAAACTTCGAGGCCCTTGGTTTCTTGTTCAGAATAAAACATTTGCAACCAAAAACTTTGAAATAGGAAACGTTAGGCTTTTTACCCGTGAGAAGCTCATATGGAGCTTTCTTCAGTAGTCGATGAAGGTACAACCGATTTGTGGCATGACAAGCGGTGTTCACTGCTTCTGCCCAAAATCGGTCTGATGTCTTGTATTCATCCAACATTGTTCTCGCCATTTCGATCAATGTTCTGTTCTTCCTTTCAGCCACCCCGTTTTGTTGAGGAGAGTAGGGTGCCGAGAATTCATGCTTTATACCTTCTTCATTGAGATATTCTTCAACTTGGGTGTTCTTGAATTCTGTCCCATTGTCACTTCTGATATTCTTTACGGTTGATGAGAATTCATTTTGAGCTCTTTTCAAGAACTTCTTGAGGATTCCTTGAGTTTCTGATTTATCATACAAGACAAATACCCAGGTAAATCTTGAAAAATCATCAACAATTACTAAACCGTATTTGTTACCGCCGATGCTGATGTACGCAATTGGACCAAAGAGATCCATGTGGAGAAGTTCCAGCGGTTTAGCGGTGGTCATCACATTCTTGGCGGGGTGTGGTGCTCCAACCTGTTTTCCTGCTTGACAAGCGTTGCACGGCCTGTCTTTTTCAAAAACCACATCCTTAAGAGCACGGATGTTACCACCTTTTAGAAGTTTCTGCAGATTTCTCATTCCAACATGGGCTAGCCGTCTATGCCACAGCCGTCCCATGTTGGTCTTAGCAACCAAGCAAGTGTTGAGTTCGGCTTTATCTTTGTTGAAGTCAACAAGATAAAGCTTTCCCTTCAACAATCCCTTGAATGCAATCGAGCCATCGCTTCTTCTAAAGACGGTCACACCCTCATTAGTGAATAAACAGTTGTAACCTTTGTCGCACAGTTGAGATATTGATAAAAGATTATAATCTAGAGAGTCTACATGTAAAACATTAGATAAGGTGTGTTGAGAGGATATTTCAATGTTACCACTACCAAGGACCTTTCCTTGGCTGTTATCTCCAAAGTATATACCTTCACTTGGATCCTTGTTGCACTCGTATTCCACAAACATACCTCTCTCTCCGGTCATATGATTTGTGCATCCGCTATCTAGCACCCACTTAGATCCACCGGAGGAGTAAGCCTGCAAAATAGAATTATTTCTGGGTTTTAGGTACCCAAGCTTGCTTGGGTCCTCTCAGGTTAGTCACAAGAGTCTTGGGCACCCACACACAAGTTTTCAAGTTCTTGTGGCGTGGCCCTGTATATTTAGCAATGACTTTTCCATACTTGTTTTTCATGAGAACATAAGAAGCATCAAATGTATGGAACAGTGTTTGTAGCTCAGATTCATGGGATTTTTCTTTAACAAAAATGATCCTATTCTTAGCATGATTATAAGTAGACATGTGTTTATTCCTGTTGAAGCCAAGTCCATCTTTCACATTGGGAGGTCTAGTGATCATATATGCACTTCGTGCATATTTGATCTTCTCCTTATCAAAGATGCCGTTTTGAGAAGAATGCATGTCATGTGGGGTTGAAGCATTAGAAATCACATTCTTCTTACTAGAGCAAGTGCAGGTTCTTACTGTTGTCGAGCTCATGTCTTTGGAGGAAGAGGGGTCACTTTGTTTGAGCGACTTAACTTGCACCTCAAGGATTTTGTTAACTTTTGACAAGTTAGCAAGTTCTTCCTTGATTGCAATGCGCGAGTCCTCTAACTTTGAGTAAGTTTCCTTACTCAAGGCTAGCTCTAACTCAAGTGACTCATTCTTCTCTCTTTCAAGCTCAAGAAGCTTTTCAACTTCTTGATATCTCTTCCTCTCACGGATGAGCATATCTTCTTGTCGGTTGACAAGTTCCTCCTTTTCAAAGATTTCGTTTGATAACATTTCCATTTTCTTTAAAGCAATTTTACTTAGCCCTCTAAACAGTTCTTCATTATCACTAGAGCTATCAAAGTCATCAATGGAGGAATTTAGCACAGGAGGAGTAAGTCGAACCTTTTTCTTGCCTTCCTTAGCCATAAGACAAGTGTGGTTGTTCATGTCCCGTCCTCCCATGTTCGGAAAGAGTGTGGCTCTCATAGTTGGTTTCTTGACTGTGAAAGTGGCCATCTCTTCTTCTTCATCGAAGGAGGACTCGTCGTTTGAGTCCCACTCCTTCCAAATGTGAGCTTGATGGGCTTGTCTTCTTTTTCTGAAATTTTTCTTTTCTTGAGATCTTGTTTCCTTCTTCTTTTTGTTTTCTTCATAAGTACAGTTCACCATGAAGTGACCATACTCTCCGCAGTTGTAGCAAGTGCGTCGAGCCTTGGATTTTCCTTTATCCTTGCTTTTGCCTTCATGTGAATTGTTGCCGTGTCTTCTCTTCATCATGCGTTTGAACTTTTTGATGAAGAGTACCATTTCTTTGTCATCAAGATCGGTGCTTTCGTCGCTTGTATCTCCATCGTCTTGTTCTTCACGAGTTTCTTTGAGTTTGGGTCTGCACGTTGCTTTGAGAGCAACTTCTTTCTTTTTAGAAGAGGTGAGCTCGGCTAAGTCTTTGACGTATTGAGCCTCTTTCTCCATCAGTTCATGATTTATGATCTTTCCCAGTAACTCATCGGGAGTCATTTTGTGAAACCCGGGGCTTTCTCTAATCATTGAGCAAAGTGTGACGTTTCTTGGCATGAAGGCTCTAATCATTCTTTTGACCACTTCGTGATCTGTCCATTTCTTACTTCCATAAGCACGAATTTTGTTGATGAGTGCTTTCATCCGGTTGTACATGTCTTGAGGTGATTCGCCTTCTTCAATAGCAAATTTCCCCAACTCTCCTTCAAGCATTTCGATTTTGGCTTCACGAACTGACCTATTTCCTTCGTGAGCTGTCTTAAGGGTTATCCTAGATTTCTTTTGCACTTTCTAACCCATCGATCTTGGTGAATTCCTCTCTGCTTAGTGATGATGTGATCACGGCGACGGCTTGTGCGTTTCTGTGAATCTCTTGTTCTTGTTCTGGGTGAGTTCATCATCCGTGTCCGGAATATTGATGCCTGTGCAAACAATGTGCCACAGACTAGGGTTCAGGGATATCAGATGCATCTTCATGTTGTACTTCCACATGGTCTAGTCACTTCCATCAAACTGTGGGGGCCTTCCCATAGGAATAGAGAGATAATGATTATTTGAATTGAGACGGTTGTAGTTGTAAGGATACCGGGAGTAGTCGTGATGACCACTCCTCATCGTCTTTTCTTCCTCTTTTCCCTTTTGTGCCATTAACTTCTTTCTCAGTAATGTCTTTAGCTTTCTCACTTCATCATCGTCATGTGGATTTTCTTTCAGCACATCGAAGGCTTTGGCTTCTTGCTCCTCATCGTTGTTGTTCG
Source organism: Neostapfia colusana (assembly GCA_030760725.1). Lineage (NCBI taxonomy): Eukaryota > Viridiplantae > Streptophyta > Magnoliopsida > Poales > Poaceae > Neostapfia > Neostapfia colusana. The sequence continues at coordinate 1,258,181 of JASWHV010000019.1, read as the reverse complement.
TCTTCGGGATATCATTGTTCTTCTCAGAGGCCATTGATCTCTACGAGATGTGAGTCTCGTTGGTGGAGAACTTGGCTCTGATACCAATTGAATGTGGCCTAGAGGGGGGGTGAATAGGCCTTTAAAGAATTCCTGCACACTTAATAAAGTTATCAGAAACTTGACTGACCGGACTAGTCCGGTTGTGTGGGCGGACTAGTCCGGTGTGCTGAATTATTTGAGTTGATTAAGTGTGTCTCACAAATTTAATCTTATAGCAGCGGAATAAGAACAACAGTTTTTATAACTTAAATTTATTGTATGGATGCACGTGCAAACTTGTAAGGAACTCAAACGATGACTAGCAAACTAGTGATCTAATGTGTCAAGATGTAAAACAAATGAGAGACAAAAGACACGAATTTTTACCGAGGTTCGATCTCACCAAGAGATCTACGTCCTCGTTGAGGAAGCTCACACAGAGTCGGGTTCCCAACCCTTTCCCTCTTCAAGTCACCACACAGGCCGACTTGACTTCACTATCAAGTGTAATCACCGTGTTTATGGGGCAACCTCACACGTTGAGGGCTCCCACAAGAATTAAAATGAGAAGTTGATCAAATACACTTAAAAAGATTACAATGCAGAATATGAGTGTAGAGAGATCAAACCCCAAGAGCTCACAACGAAGGAACGACGATCTCCCAATCCCAAATCCAAGTATTTTATTGATCTTCACCTTTTTGCACCTTAGATGTGTGGGGAGACGTGTTTTTGGGCTCTTGGGACAGGTGGCGGCGCTAGGGTTTCAGTTTTTGACAGTATGAGTCATGTCTCTTCTGGGAAAGGACGAAGGACCTCTTTTTATAGGCTTTCCCAAAAAGTTATCGTTGTTAAACCTACTACCGGACTAGTCCGGTATATGATCGGACTTGTCCGGTCTACTTCCAGTGGGTTAACCGGACTAGTCCGGTCCACAAACCAGACTTGTCCGGTGCTATGTGAGATGGGGTTTCAGAAACTTCAGCGGACTAGTCCTGTCGCTTGGATGGACTAGTCCGTAGTCCTCTAAAGAGGACAACAGAGACATGACCGGACTAGTCCGGTCTAAAACCGGACTTGTCCGGTTGCATTCCAGTGAGCTGACCGGACTAGGCCGGTTCACAAGGCGGACTAATCTGGTGCACTATGTTTGCGTCTTTCAGAAAGTTAATCGGACTAGTCCGGTCCATGAACGGACTAGTTCGATTTTCAGTGGATTTTAGTTGATTTTTAAACCCCTTACCCTTACGCAAAGTCATGAGCCCTTGGGATGTGTCTCTCTCACACACAACCTATACATTTATATCTACTTTGCTCCTCTAAATTCCACTAACGTATTCCTTTTCGGGCACCACTCTATTTTTCACCTTTTGGTGTGTGCCGAGCCAGTTCACTTTGTTTATCCTGCAATCATCTTAATAGTTTCATTAGGATCTCATATGTTCGTCATCAATTAGCCAAAACCCACAAGGGATATCCTAGATGCACTTACACTAAGGAAATTCAGCGATAAGTCCAAGATCTTCTGGACCTCGGGTACATTCGTGAGAGCCTTAGTCCTTGTTCTGTTCCTGTTCTTTGGGTTCCAAAAAAATATGGCACTTGGCGCATGTGTGTTGATTGTAGAGCCATCAATAACATTACCATTCGTTATTGCTATCCTATTCCTAGATTGGATGACATGCCTGATGAGTTGAGTGGTTCTGTTATTTTCTCCAAGATTGATTTGCGTAGTGGGTATCATTAGATTTGTATGGCTTTAGGTGATGAATGGAAAACTGCTTTTAAAACTAAATTTGGACTTTATGAATGGTTAGTCATGCCATTTGGTTTAACTAATGCGCCCAGCACTTTCATGAGGTTGATGAGTGAGGTTCTACGTGCTTTCACTGGTAAATTTGTGGTGGTTTACTTTGATGATATCCTTATTTACAGCAAGTCATATGATGAGCATCTTGAACATTTGCGTGCTGTTTTTAATGTCTTGCGCGATGCACGTTTATATGGTAACCTTGAGAAGTGCACCTTTTGCATCGATCGTGTGTCTTTTCTTGGGTATGTTGTTACTTCGCAGGGCATTGAGGTGGACGAGGCAAAGATTGTTGCCATCACGAGCTGGCCACTTCCGACTACGGTCACACAGGTTCGGAGTTTTCTTGGTCTCGCAGGTTTCTACCGGCGTTTCGTGCGGGATTTCAGCACCATTGCGGCACCTCTCCACGAGTTTATAAAGCATGGAGTGCCGTTTCGATGGGGACCAGCACAACAACAAGCTTTTGATGTTCTCAAGTTGAAGCTCACACAAGCACCATTGCTGCAACTTCCTGATTTTGAGAAGACCTTCGAGCTTGAATGTGACGCGAGCGGCATTGGCATTGGAGGAGTTCTAATTCAAGGAGGTAAACCTGTTGCCTTCTTTAATGAAAAATTGCATGGGCCTTCGCTGAATTATTCTACATATGACAAAGAACTTTATGCTTTAGCGCGTGTCTTGCAAACTTGGCAACATTACCTATGGTCTAAAGAATTTGTCATACATTCAGATCATGAGTCTTTGAAGTATCTTAAAGGACAAGCTAATCTGAACAAACGTCATGCTAAATGGATTGAGTTCATAGAATCATTTCCTTACATCATTAAACATAAGAAAGGGAAAGACAATGTGATTGCCGATGCTTTATCTAGACGTTATACCATGCTGTCCCAACTTTCTCATAAAATCTTTGGTTTGGAAACCATAAAGAGGTTATATGCTACTGATTTGGACTTCAAAGATGCCTTTGAAAATTGTAGAGAGGGAAGAACGTGGCAAAAATTCCTGCTGCGTGAAGGCCTTCTCAACCGTGCTAACAAGCTGTGTGTTCCAGCTAGCTCCGTTCGTCTTTTGTTGTTGCAGGAAGTGCATGGAGGTGGTTTGATGGGACATTTTGGTGTTAAAAAGATAGAGGATGTGCTGGCCGCTCACTTCTTTTGGCCATGAATGAGGCGTGATGTGGAGCGCTACGTTTCACGTTGCACGACATGCAACAAAGCTAAGTCTCGACTTAACCCACATGGTCTTTATATGCCTCTTCCGGTTCCTAGTGCACCTTGGGAGGATATTTCTATTGACATTGTTTTAGGATTGCCTAGAACAAAGAGGGGGAGGGATAGTGTCTTTGTGGTTGTTGATCATTTCTCTAAAACGGCTCATTTTATACCCTGCCACAAGACCGATAATGCTTCACATGTTGCTGATTTGTTCTTTAATGAGGTTGTGCGTTTGCATGGTGTTCCCAATACTATTGTTTCTGATAGGGATGCTAAGTTTTTGAGTCACTTTTGGAGAACTTTATGGTATAAATTGGGAACAAAGTTGCTGTTTTCTACTACTTGTCATCCACAAACTGATGGGCAAACGGAGGTAGTTAATCGTACCTTATCTACTATGTTGCGGGCTGTTTTGAACAACAATTTGAGGTTGTGGGAGGAGTGTTTGCCACATATTGAGTTTGCTTATAACAGGTCTATTCACTCCACAACCAAGTTAAGTCCGTTTATGGTAGTCTATGGTTTCAATCCTCGTGCTCCAATTGATTTGCTACCTTTACCACATACTGAAATTGTGAACTTAGATGCTACGCAACGTTCTGAATTTATTCTTAAGTTGCATGAAACTACTAAGTTACAAATTGAAAAAATGAATGAAAAGTATCGCATTGCTGCTAGTAAAGGTAGGAAGGAGGTAAAATTGGAACCCGGTGATTTGGTGTGGGTTCATTTGAGAAAAGATAGTTTCCCGGATTTGAGAAAGTCCAAACTCATGCCACGTGCTGCTGGACCTTTTAAGGTTCTTTAGAAGATAAATGACAATGCATATAAACTTGAGTTGCCTCCCGAGTTTGGGGTTAGTCCCACATTTAACATTTCAGATTTGAAGTCATACTTGCGTGAGGAAGATGAGCTTGAGTCGAGGACAACTCCAATTCAAGAGGGGGGGGGATGATGAGGACATCTCTCCTTTGCATACAAAATGCAAGGACCGATCACTAGAGCACGTGCACGACAATTGGATCTCCAGGTACGTTCTAACCTTGTCAATTGTTTTTCAGAACTTACGCTTGTTTCCATGCATGTTTTATTGATTAGGAACAATGGAGAGGACCAGCAAGGGATGGGAGGAGTCCAAGGAGTCAAGGAGGAGGAGATAGGACGTGCACACCAAGGAGGAACCCAAGTACAACTCGACTTTGACTCCACCTCGGGTTCCAGGAGCTGCCTTCACCAAAACTGACGTCCCGGACACATACGGAGTCGGATTTGGACGTTCTATATATGGTTGGAACCGTGATTTCATAAAGCTTCCAATGGAACCAGCCCCACCTCAAAATTCCTTCTAAGTTGACGGGAATCAGCGAAACAAGTGGGCGTCCAGAATCTGTCAGGTGCTGCGCCACCGCCTTTTGGGCTGCTGGCCCGTGTAACGTGTGGAAGCCCATTAGGGTTGCGTCCAGGGGTCTTGCACGCCCCTAAACTCCATTTTATACAGCAGCCGTCACCATATTAGTGTGGGTTTTGCTTAGTTACAATCTGTCATTGAACAGTGTCGCCGATCATCGGTTGTGAGACCCCAAATTTGTGATCAATTCAGTTCTGATTGCAACTTCTCTGTTCTTGCTTGTGTTCTTGATTGCGCTTGCAGGGATAAGCTTTCATGGCGAGGTCATTCGTGTGACACGGGTGATAACCAATGGAGCAGTGGTGTAGTGATTGCGGGGTTTCGTTCGTTCGGAGCCTTGGATCATCAACGTCGAGATCTCCACCCAATCAAGTTTACCCTATCTCTCGGAAGATCGGGACTCATCCTCCTATCAAGAGGTGACATGGGAAAGTGAAGATTACCTCCGCACCAACTATCCGGAACTTTTAGATTTGTACAGTTGTAAATTACCTCCCCCGTCTCGTTCTTCTTTTGGAATCTCGAGACTATATTCTTTTAAGGGGGGAGGAATGTAAAAGTCCCAAAAATGTATATGAATAAAAACCGCGGTTTGAATTCATATGTGTGGCAAAGTCATGAAAAATGGGACTTGCTAAAACTTTTCCTCATGCAAAGTGATACATGGATGATCATCCCAAAATGAGGCTCACATTTTTATTTGAAGGTGTTGAACCAATAAGGATTTGAATACCTCTTTGCATGAAAGTTTAAAAATCAGATTTCATACTTCAAAGTTCACACCAATTTGTGGCTAAAGAATTTGAAGACTTATGCAGCCATATAGTTTGGGAATTCTGGAAAAGGTTAGGTGGCAAACTTTTCATTTTTAGGGTGGGCTCAAAAAGGAATCAAATAGAGGCATTTTCTAATGCCAACCAAATTCAAATTTGCTATGCAAATTCAAACTGAAATTGGCGAATTCAAATTCTAGCCCACCTTTCAAACTCAGAATTGTGGAATTTGGGAAGATCAACGTGAGAAGATATTTTGGGAGGAAAATTTGGGGTGGGACCCACATGTCATTGAGCTGAAATTGGAGACTTGCACACTAAGTATAGCTCTGTTTCAACTCAACCGAGCAGTTCTCCACGGTGAGCCACCGAGGGCAGCGGCGCCACCTCCTGCTCTCTCTTTCGCTCACGCTGGTGATCGGTGGACTGCCCCCTCGTGCTCTCTACGTGATCCACTCCCTCTCAGACCGAGCAAAGTCCCTTTTTTTGTTTCCTCCTCCTCGCGAGCGCACGAGCAGAGCCTCCTCACCCTCCGCTCCTTGGCGATCCTCCGGAAAACCAAAAACCACTCACGCCCTCTCCACCCCGAGATGCTATACAGCACCACAAGCTCAGTTTACACCTCCCTGACCCCGAAGATAGCGAGCTTCGGCCTCCTTTCCACGTGAACAACCTCACCCGCCGCGACCTAACTCAAAACCGACGACCGGGTGCATGTGGAAAGCCATCCACGGTGGTTTTCAAGCCCGAACCAGCACGGCCACGGGAGCGCGCTACTATGGCGCAGCTTCTGTCCAAAGCTTGGAGCAAACCGTGAAGTATCGACGGCGAATTTCAGGATTTTGCTCCGGCGGGTTCAAACCGAGCGTCCGGTACGAGTTCTTCAAATTCCCACTTTCTAATCCTCCATAGGTCATCAAACTTGGCACATAGAAGCTGGACTAGCCGGCGATCAATTCTCCTTTAGCAACCCTAGCATGAAAACTCCTCGGGGCGGCATATTCCGAGCTCCCCCGAGCGTGTTCATGGCGGAGCCGATCGGGCGCACGGTGCCGACCCAGTTGGAGCCGCCTTTGAGCACTTTTGAGGCCATGTCGGTCTTCCTCAAGTTCCAAGGGTGCTTTAGCGCGAGTTGGTCAACATTTTGGGGGGGCTGGGAACCTCGTCCGACGGTGCCGAACTCCATCCGAGGCCGCCGCACGTTGACAACCATCTTCCAGTCACCGGCAGCCATAAAACACCCCACCATCGTGTTCCTAGGCGCCCAAAACCCTCTGGCGGTGATCCCCAGCTAGGATGGTGGCCGGAAACGGTCGTCCTTGAGCTCCGGTTGCAGTTCCGGCGAGGGAGGCGGCGCGCGCGCGAAACAGGGGCGGGAGGAAGAAGAAGGTGCGGGTCCTGTCTGTCAGCGACTCAGTGTTTAAATTTCGGATTGGCTGTGGCCCGGATCCGCTGTGCTGGCGCGCTTGAACCCTGTGAACCCGGTGTGGTTATATTTCCTAGTGGATGGGATTTAAATAGCGGGCCCAGTTGAATTTCAATAAAAAAACAGTTCCAGAGTGGGTTCCAACTTTGGAATATCATATCTTTGTGTAGGAATCTCAAATTGAGTGATTCAAATTGGGTTGGATTAATTTTGCAAATATATATCCAAACATGAACTCAAATTTGTATGAAAGTCAATATTAAATTCTGGAAAATTCTTTGAAGTTTTATGAAATAGAATTATTGAGAGTGTTTGGCTTATCCAAAAATCCTCAAATTTTGCCGGAATATTCTATAGAATATTGTTGACCTTCTAGCAAATTTTCAGCTCCTTTGAAGATCATTTGTGTAGGAATTTTCTAAATACAAACTGCTGTGTTCATAAGAGTCCAGAAACATTTTCAGAAAATTTTTCCCCCTTATAAAATCTATTCTAGGCAATTCATAGCTCCAAAAATCATAGGAAAATTTAGGCAATCTCTCTGAGACATACTTGAAATTGTGGTTCACTAAATTGGGCATGAAAATCCACAGTACTCCAGAATTAATTCCTTTGAGTAGAAATGTTTAAAGAATTGTTCTGGAAGAACTACAAAAGAAAAAGGTCTGATTTTTGGACCAAATGACTTTCATGTGACCAGAAACTCGCAGGTAAATTATCAGCTCAAGTTGAGCCCTTGAACTCCCTGTTCTTGTTCTATTATACTTATGTATGTGGGAAAGTACATAAGACATTGTAGGAATTATGTAGAACACAATTATATTCCACATTAGCTGCAATTTGGCAAGCTAAATCTCTAGGTAGTATAGAACCTGCTGTAAAAGTTTTGAGGCCATTGGAGTTCTTGTTCTTCATTTGCATTCAATTCTTTCGGGCTCATCTATTATGTTCATTAGGGAAAATAGTTAGTGTATAGCTAAAACATTAAGGCCAAGTTAGTCATTCCTGTTTCTTTGCACAACAGAGGCAAACCAAGCCATTCTTGGCTTTTCCACACAACCTCCGTTCCTAAGAAATCAAGTCTTAACTTCTTTCCATTGCATTCTATAAAAATTGTGCATATACATTTATTAGGATTCACGACTAGGGGGATTCAAAGGAGCGATTCATTGAAGTGGATCAAACTCCGGAGAATCAAGGGTTGATTAGCAAGAATCACTAACTGATTATACGACCGCCCTGCAAAACAGGTAAGCTCCAATTAGCATTTAACAACTTTTAAGTTTTTACTTTGTATTCACTTTCGGTTAAGATATGAAATGTGCATTAGGTCTAGTTGTTTGATACTCCTCTTGCATGACCAAATGAACCCATGGAGTATTGGGTAGGTGTCTTTCACCGTGTAGAACTTCCATGCCTAAGTACGGTTCGGTAGAAGTCGAGTGGTGAGATGCTACTCGCATGATCAGGAACAACAGGGGCATACGGGAATGGTTCAGAAAATGTGTAGCAAGTTAAAGTTG